>OY740781.1:13307773-14599390 GCA_963514005.1 Raja brachyura | reverse complement strand
AGAAGATTGAGGGGGGATCTTATAGAAACTTACAAAATTCTTAAGGGGTTGGACAAGCTAGATGCTGGAAGATTGTTCCCGATGTTGGGGGAGTCCAGAACAAGGGGTCACAGTCTAAGGATAAGGGGGAATTCCTTTAGGACCGAGATGAGGAAAACATTCTTTACACAGAGAGTGGTGAGTCTCTGGAATTCTCTGCCACAGAAGGTAGTTGAGGCCAGTTCATTGGCTATATTTAAGAGGGCGTTAGATGTGGCACTTGTGGCTAAAGGGATCAGGGGGTATGGAGAGAAGGCAGGTACAGGATACTGAGTTGGATGATCAGCCATGATCATATTGAATGGCGGTGCAGGTTCGAAAGGCCGAATGGCCTACTCCTGCATCTATTTTTCTATGTTTCTATGTTTCTAACAACAGCCATTATTTTTGCAGTGAAGCATTTCAATACAGTCATCACCACACCAATAGCCATGATTTCTTTGAGTGCAGCCTTTCAAAGCAGTTACCACCACCAACAACAATTTTTTTTTGCAGTGCAGCCTTTTAAAGCAGTTACCGCCACAAACAACAGCCATTTTGTTGCAGTGCAGCATTTCAAAGCAGTTACCACCCCCAACAACAGCCATTTTTTTTGCAGCGCAGCCTTTCAAAGCTGTTACCACCAACTACAGCCATTTTTTTTGCAGTGCAGCCTTTCAAAGCTGTTACCACGAAAAACAACAGCTACATTTTTTTGCAGTGCTGCCTTTCAAAGCATTTACCACCACCAACAACAGCCATTTTTTTTTGCAGTGCAGTTTTTCAAAGCAGTTACCACCACCAACAACAGCCATTTTTTTGTTGCATTGCAGCCTTTTAAAAGCAGTTACCACCACCACCAACAGCCAGGTTTTTGGTTGCAGTGTGGCCTTTCAAAGCAGTAACCACCACCAACAACTGCCTTTTTTTTTGCAGTGCAGCCTTCCAAAGCAGTTACAACCACCAACTACAGCCATTTTTTTTGCAGTGCAGCTTTTCAAAGCCATTACCACCACCAACAACAGCCATTGTATTTGCAGTGCAGCATTTCAAAGCAGTTACCACCACACCAACAGCCATGATGTTTTTTTGCAGCGCAGCCTTTCAAAGCAGTTACCACCACCAACAACAGCCATTTTTTTGTTGCATTGCAGCCTTTTAAAAGCAGTTACCACCACCACCAACAGCCAGGTTTTTGGTTGCAGTGTGGCCTTTCAAAGCAGTAACCACCACCAACAACTGCCTTTTTTTTTTGCAGTGCAGCCTTCCAAAGCAGTTACAACCACCAACTACAGCCATTTTTTTTGCAGTGCAGCCTTTCAAAGCCATTACCACCACCAACAACAGCCATTGTATTTGCAGTGCAGCATTTCAAAGCAGTTACCACCACACCAACAGCCATGATGTTTTTTTGCAGCGCAGCCTTTCAAAGCAGTTACCACCACCAACAACAGCCATTTTTTTGCAGTGTTGCCTTTCAAAGCATTTACCACCACCAACAACAGGCATTTTTTTTTTGCAGTGCAGTCTTTCAAAGCAGTTACCACCACCAACAACAGCCATTTTTTTTGCATTGGAGCCTTTTAAAAGCAGTTACCACCACCAATAACAGCCATTTGTTTTGGCAGTGCAACCTTTCAAGGCAGTTAACACCACCAACAACAGACATTTTTTTGGCTGTGCAGCCTTCAAAGCAGTTGCCACAACCAACAGCCAGCTTTTGCAGCAGTGCAGCCTTTCAAAGCAGTTACCACCACCAACAACAGCCATTTTTTGCAGTACAGCCTTTGAAAGCAATTACCACCATCAACAACAGCCATTGTATTTGCAGTGCAGCATTTCAAAGCAGTTACCACCACACCAACAGCCATGCATTTTTCTGCAGTGCAGCCTTTCAAAGCAGTTACCATCACGAACAACCATTTTTTGCAATGCAGCCACTCACAGCATTTACCACCACCAACACCATTTTTTTGCAGTGCTGCCTTTCCAAGGAGTTACTACTACAAGCAACACCCATTTTTTTGCAGTGCAGCCTTTCAAAGCAGTTACCACCACCAACAACACCCATTTTTGTTTGTAGTGCAGCCGTTCAAAGCAGTTACCACCACCAACAGCCATGTTTTTTTTTTGCAGTGCAGCCTTTCAAAGCAGTTACCACCACAAGCAAGAGCCTTTTTCTTTGCAGTGCAGCTATTCAACGCAGTTACCACCACCAACATCAGCCTTTTTTTTGCAGTGCAGCCTTTCAAAGCAGTTACCACCAAGAACAGCCATTTTTTTGCAGAGCAGCATTTCAATGCAGTTACCACCACACAAACAGCCATTTAAAAGCAGTTAACATCACCAACAACAGACTTTTTTTTGGGTGCAGTGCAGCCTTTCAAAGCAGTTACAACCACCAACAACAGCCATTGTTTTTGCAGTGCAGCCTTTCAAAGCAGTTACCACCACCAACAACAATTGTTTTTTTTGCAGTGCAGCCTTTCAAAGCAGTTACCACCACAAACAACAGCCTTTTCCTTTGCAGTGCAGCCTTTCAAAGCAGTTACCACCACCAACAACTACCATTTTTTTTTGCAGTGCAGCCTATCATAGCAGTTACCACCACCAACAACAGCCTTTTTTTTTTGCAGTGCAGCCTTTCAAAGCAGTTACCACTGCAACCAACAGCTATATTTATTTGCAGTGCCGCCTTTTAAAAGCAGTTACCACCACCAACAAGTCATTTTTTTTGCAGTGCAGCCTTTCAAAGCAGTTACCACCAACAACAACAGCCATTGTTTTTGCAGTGCATTCTTTCAAAGCAGTTACCACCACCAACAGCCATTTATTTGCAGTGCAGCCTTTCAAAGCAGTTACCACCACCAACAACAACCATTTTTGTTTGCATTGCAGCCTTTTAAAAGCAGTTACCACCACCAACAACAGTCATTTTGTTGCAGTGCACCCTTTCAAAGCAGTTACCACCACACCGACAGCCATGATTTTTTTGAAGTGCAGTTTTTCAAAACAGTTGCCACCACCAACAACAACCACATTTTTTGCAATGCATCCTCTCTTAGCAGTTACCACCAGCAACAACAGCCATTTGTTTTGCAGTGCAACCTTTCAAATCAGTTACTGCCACCAACAACAGCCATTTTTTTGCAGTGCAACCTTTCAAAGCAGTTACCACCACCAACAACAGCCATTTTTTTTGAAGTGCAGCCTTTCAAAGCAGTTACCACCACCAACAACAGCCATTTTTTTTTTGCAGTGCAGCCTTTCAGTTACCACCACCAACAACAGCCATTTTTATTTGCAGTGCAGTCTTTCAAAGCAATGACCACCACCAACAATAGCCATTTTTTTTTGCATTGCAGCCTTTTAAAAGCAGTTACCACCACCAACACCAGCCATTTTTTTGGGTGCAGTGCAGCCTTTCAAAGTAGTTACCACAACCAACAACAGGCATTTTTTTTTTGTAGTGCAGCAGCCTTTCAAAGCAGTCACCAGCACCAACATACCATAACATCAATACACAATCAGTGCAGGAGTAGGCCATTTGTCCCTTCAAGCCAGCACCGCCATTCAATGGGCAATTGACAAAATATGCAGGACTAGGTCATTCAGCTCTTCGAGCTAGCACCGCTATTCAATATGATCATGGCCGATCATCCACAATCAGTACGTCATTCCTGCCTTCTCCCCATATCCGCTGACTTTAAGAGCCTATCTTTAAGAGCCTTATCTAGCTCTCTCTTGAAAGTATCTACACTGGGCAAGAGACTCTGTGCCCTACCCGGTCTATTACTCTCAGGAGGCAGGAGGCTGGAAACGTTACAGATGTTGTGGGAGTCCAGAACCAGGGGCCACAGTTTAAGAATAAGGGGTAAGCCATTTAGAACAGAGATGAGGAAACTCTATTTCACACAGAAAGTTGTGAGTCTGTGGAATTCTCTGCATCAGAGGGCAGTGGAGGCCGGTTCTTTGGATACTTTCAAGAGAGTGCTAGATAGGGCACTTAAAGATAGTGTAGTCAGGAGATATGGGGAGAAGGCAGGAACAGGTTACTGATTGGGGATGATCAGCCATGAACACATTGAGTGGTTCGAAGGGTCGAATAGCCTACTCCTGCACCTATTGTCTATTTTCTATTATCTAGCATGTCCAATCCCTTAATAATCTTATACGTTTTAATAAGAATCCTCTCATCCTTCTAAATTCCAGAGTATTCAAGTCCAGCCGCTCCTGTTATTGTTCGGCGGTTTTAATAGCATCCACATTCCATGTCCCCCCCACTGGCCAGGCTTCATTTCCTCATCTTTTGGTCAATGAAGCAGACAATTGTCGGTAATCTTAACGTTACCCCGGGTCCAAATAACACATAAGCTGTTCCGGCACGCTCCCATCATTTTTATCTACAGCCTGTCCCATTACTCCGCTCAATATCGACTTAATACCTCAGACAGCCAACTTAGTCTGAGTCAACAATCCCAAAAAGATTCAAGATTCAAGATTCAAGAAAGTTTATTAAAGTTTATTATCATGTGTCATGTGTTCCTGATCGGACAATGAAATTCTTGCTTTGCTTCAGCACAACAGAACATAGTAGGCATTGACTACAAAACAGATCAGTGTGTCCATATACCATTATATAAATATATACACACATGAATAAATAAACTGATAAAGTGCAAATAACAGATAAAGGGGTATTAATGTTCAGTTTTGTCCGAGCCAAATTTAATAGTCTGATGGCTGTGGGGAAGTAGCTATTCCTGAACCTGGTTGTTGCAGTCTTCAGGCTCCTGTACCTTCTACCTGAAAGTAGCAGGGAGATGAGTGTGTGGCCAGGATGGTGTGGGTCCTTGATGATACTGTTAGCCTTTTTGAGGCAGCGGCTGCGATAGATCCCCTCGATGGAAGGGAGATCAGAGCCGATGATGGACTGGGTAGTGTTTACTACTTATTGTAGTCTTTTCCTCTCCAGGGCGCTCAAGTTGCCAAACCAAGCCACGATGCAACCAGTCAGCAAGCTCTCTACTGTGCACCTGGAGATGTTAGAGAGAGTCCTCCTTGACAAAAAGGACTCTCCGTAATCTTCTAATGAAGTAGAGGCGCTGATGCGCTTCCTTAATAATTGCATCAGTGTTCTCGGACCAGGAAAGATCTCCAGATATGTGCACGCCCATGAATTTGAGCTCTTGACCCTTTCAACCATCGACCCATTGATATAAACGGGACTGTGGGTCCCCATCCTTCTCCTTCCAAAGTCCACAATCAGTTCCTTGGTTTTCCGGGTTTTGAGGGCCAGTTTATTGTGCTGGCACCATATGGACAGTCGCTCGAACTCTCTTCTATACTCTGACTCATCCCCATCAGTGATATGTACCACAACTGTGGTGTCGTCAGCGAACTTGATGATGGAGTTCGCACTATGACCAGCTACACAGTCATGAGTATAGAGTGAGTACAGCAGGGGGCTGAGCACGCAGCCTTGAGGTGCTCCCATGCTGATTGTTATCGAGGATGACACATTTCCACCAATACGAACAGACTGTGGTCTGTGAATGAGGAAGTCGAGGATCCAATTGCAGAGTGATGCGCCGTACCCAGTTGTGCGCGTTTGGTAACCAGCTTGGAGGGGATGATTGTATTAAATGCCGAGCTGTAATCAATGAATAACAGCCTGACATATGAGTTTTTGTTGTCCAAGTGGTCCAGAGCAGAGTGGAGGGCCAGCGAGATCGCATCCACCGTTGATCTGTTGTGGCGGTAAGCGAATTGCTGTGGGTCCAGGTTTTTGTCGAGGTAGGAGTTAATTTGCGCCATGATCAATCTCTTAATGCACTTCATCACCACAAGCGTTAGTGCTGTGCTGTCCAAAAACTGTATTACCTTGCGTTGTCTGTTCTGAAAGATCTTTGCAGGGAACCAGATCACTTCCGATGAAGGACCACAGTGTTCCAGGGCACTCTCAGGAATTCAGACTCAATTGGTCTGATAGTGCACTTCCTTTCCCCTTTGAGAACACGGCCACACTGTAGCCTCTTACTCAGTCTTCAGACATTGTTTCCAGCAAGATCCTGCTCGACTATCGCCAATGTTAAGGTTCATTTCACTTCAAACAGACAAAAACGCAATAAAATTAGTAATCATGTAGTAAAATATTGTTTGGCCCAAGCGGGTGTGGCTGTTATTCTAATAGTTTATAAATACAGACTATACAGAGTCACTCTACCCCACACACACACGCACATAAAGCCCCATTTACATGGCGTCTAACATCGCCATGGTATTGGGTAAGTACAGCTGAAGCACAATCTTGAATAATAGTGACACACAGCTGGAAAGATTGGCCATAGAGCGGACGGCCACTAGAGGGTGCAGCTGCTAGAGCAGCCTTTGGTTCAGTAAATGCTTCCTCCTGTGCGGGGGTTCGTGCAAATTCTGGAGGAGCATTCGCGGATGCCAGGGGGATAAGTTGCTTAGTGTACAGGGCAACCTCCGGAATCTATTGCCTGCAGAAGTTAACCCGTCCCAGAAAGGCACTGGTCTGTTTTGCGTTACCTGGGGTGGTGTGGTTGATTATAGGATCCATGCGGGCAGGGGTAAAAGCTCGTTCCATGGCGCTGAGTATTATTCCCAAAAATCTTACCTTGGCCTGTCCTGGGGTAACTTTCTCCTTCCATTCTATCAACATATGACAGACCCGCCATCCCATGATTAACCTTGTGAACCTACGCTGCATTCCCTTAATAGCAAGAATGTCCTTCCTCAAGTTTGGAGACCAAAACTGCACACAATTCTCGAGGTGCGGTCCCACTAGGGCCCTGTACAACTGCAGAAGGGCCGCTTTGCTCCTATACTCAACTCCTCGTGTTATGAAGGCCAACATGCCATTCACTTTCTTCTCAGCCTGCTGTCCTGCATGCATACTTTCATTGTATGATGAACAAGGAAGCCCAGATCCCGTTGTACTTCCCCTTTTACCACTTGACACCATTTAGATAATAATCTGCCTTCCTGTTTTTGCCACCAAAGTGGATAACCTCACATTTATCCACATTAAACTGCAACTGCAATGCACTCATCCAACCTGTCCAGGTCACCGTGCATCCTCTCGTATCCTCCTCACAGTTCCCACTAGGACAAGTTGGGCCGAAGGGCCTGGTTCCGTGCCGCATCACTCCATGACAACTAATCAGCCCTTGTGCATCTAACTGCGTGTATATCCAATCACTCAGCTTGTTGGCCTTGTTAACATTTGTAACTTGTTCCCAGTGTGTGGGTTCGTGCTAGTGTGTGGACTCTGAGGGGCGAATGGCCTGTTGTAACGCTGAGGTTAAAATTTAAAAGATTGTAGGTTTATAGTTCCCTGAGAGTGGTGTCACTGGTACATATACATGTGGATATAGTTTAGTATAGAGATACAGTGCGGAAACAGGCCCCGTCGTCCCGCCGAGTCCGCGATGACCAGCGAGCACCTCGTACACTAACACTATCCTACACGCACGAGGGATAATTTACAATTGTACCAAAGCCAATTAACCTCCAAACCCACAAGGAGTGTGGGAGGAAGCCAACCACCACCCCCCCCCCCAACACACACACACACACACGCACACGCACACGCACACGCACACACACACACACACACACACACGCACACACACAGACCCCCCCCCCCCGCTTGATATTATATTAATATTAGTAATTTGCTCCTTGTACCCCATCCCCCACCCTATGCACACGCCTAGCCTCGTGCAGACGCAGAGGGAGAGGGAAAGGGAGGGGGGTAGAGAGGGAGGGGGAGAGAGGGATGGGGAGAGAGGGAAGGGGGCAGAGAGGGAGAGGAGCAGAGAGGGAGAGGAGCAGAGAGGGAGTGGGGTCGAGAGGGAGGGGGGCAGAGTGGGAGGGGGCGGGGGGTAGAGAGGGAGAGGGCAGAGAGGGAGGGGAGAGAGAGGGAGGGGGTAGAGAGGGAGGGGGATATATGGAGGTGGTAGAGAGGGTGGGGAGGGGAAAGAGAGGGAGTGGGAGGGAGTAGAGATGGTGGGGTAGGGGTAGAGGGGGGGGGGGGTGTTGCTGCCTTTTTAAACCATGTGCTCTAAAACCATGTGGACAAATCTCCTGTGTGGGACCTTATCAAAGGCTTTCTGAAAGTCCACGTACACTACATCCACTGGCTCTCCCTTGTCCATTTTACTTGCTAGACCCTGAGTAAAGGCCAGCAGTATAACCAAGGGCCAGTCTCACCCGTCGCTCCCTCTTCTTCCCTCTCCCACCGGGCAAGAGGTACAGAAGTGTGAAAATGCACTGCACCAAATTCAGGGGCAGTTTCTTCCCAGCTGTTATCAGGCAACTGAACCATCCTCTCACCAACTGGAGAGCGGTCCTGACTTCCCATCGACCTCATTGGAGACCCACAGACTATCTTTAATTGGACTTTACTTTGCACTAAACGTTATTCCCTTTATCCTGTATCTGTACACAGTGGACGGCTCGATTGTAATCATATATAGTCTTTCTGCGGACAGGATAGCACGCAACAAAAAGAATTTCACTGTACCTCTGTGTGTGTGTGCGTGTCCGAACCTTGTACCTCCACACCGTTTACTCTCCCTCCCTCTCCTTCCCATCACTTCTCCGTCCCACCTTCTCTCAACCCTTTCCTCTTCACCTCCCATCTCCCACCATTATCTTTCTCTTCCTCCTCTCTCTTTCTCTCTCCCTTCTCGCTTTCTTTCCCTCCCTGTCTCTCTCTCCTCTCCCTCTCGCTCAGCCCCTCTTTCGCTCTCCCCTCCCTCTCTGTACCCTTCTCTCTCTCCATTTCTCTCATTCACCCTCTGTCTCTCCTTCCTCTCCCCTCCCCTTCTCCTTCCCCTCTATTCTCCCTCCCTCCTGGCAACCCTTCCCTCTCCCTCCCTCTTCCTCTCTCTCTCTCTCTCTCTCTGCCCTTCCTCCCTCTCCCCCCTCTCTCTCTCCCCCTGTTCCTCCCTCTCTTTCTCCCCTTCCCTCCCTCCCTCCATCCACCAGTCTCCCACATAGACAGACACCAGACTTTATTTTCATGATGCTGATGAGGTTTTTATTTCACATCCGACCGCGGAACGTCCCATCGTAGGATGGAGGTGGGGGGGGGGGGGGGGGAGGGCAGGGGTCCTCTCATAGTTATTTACAGCAGCGATACCACCATCGACATATCGCGAAGGGGTCCAACTGTTCTCCGGTGTGACAGGCTCCTGAGCGACATGTTCCAGTATCACTGGTGCAGTAACTGACTGTGGAGAGACAAGACTGTCAGATCCTCTGTCTCCCTCTGCCCCCCTCTACACCCATCAACCCACCACTCCCTCTCTCTCCCCATCTCTCTGTCCTCTCTTTCTCCCTCCCTCTCCCTCTCCCCTCTCTTCTCTCTCTCTCTCACGCCCTCCCTTCATTCTCCCTCTTTCTGTCTAGCTCCCCTCTTTCTCTCCTCGCCCTCCATCCTCTCTCTATCTCTCTCTCTCTCTGTCTTTCTCTCCCCATCCCCCATTAACCATCGCACAGTCCCACTATTTCTCTCTCCCCTTCTCTCCCTCCCTCTTTCTCTAAGTACCCTTCCCTCTCTCCCTATCCCGCTCTCTCTCTCCCTCCCCCTCTCTATCTCTCTCTGTCTGTTTGAGCTCCTCTCCCCTCTCCCTTGATGGATTCAGAGAAAAGTGCAGGGGAGAGAGAAGAGAGGGAGAGGGTGAGAGGGAGAGGGAGAGGGAGAGAGGGAGAGAGGGAGAGGTGGAGAGGGAGTGAGGAGGGAGAGAAAAATAGAGAGCATGAGAGAAAAAAGAATAGAGCGAGTGGGGAGAAAGAGAAATAGAGAGAGAATGGGAGAGAGACAGGGAGAGAGTGAGTGGGGAGAGAGAAAGGGGAATAGAGAGAGAGGGGGAGAGAGAAAGAGGGGAATTTAGAGAGAGAAGGTGAGAGAGAGAGGGGGAGAAAGGGTGGAGTGTGAGAAGGGGAAGAGAGAAAGAGCGGGGAGGGGAGAGCGAGTGGGGAGAGTGAGAGGGAGGGGGAGGGGGGGGTGAGAGAATTACCACGGAGAGGTCGTGGGGTGAGTCCTGGGTCGGGTCCTGGTTCAGGTCCTGGGTCGGGTCCTGGGTTGGGTCCTGCATGGACAGTTCCCTGGGTTAGCAGTGTCGCTCCCACCACCAACAGTAGCAGCGCTCCCCACATCTCGTCCGGGCTCTGCTCAGTTTCTGGATCCTTCTGTCTGCGAACAGTTGGGAACAGTTCTGTGTCTGGGGACGGGACGGGAGTCGGTCTTTATGTCCGTCCTAGTCCCACCTCCTCCCACCTTCTCTCCGCCCCCCACCCTCTCTCCCTCCTCTCTCTCTCACCTGACTTTGTTTATCACCTCCAGGCCTGGACAGAGTTTGAGCGCTGTGCAAATTCCCCTCGAACTTTGAATAACGTTCGGGATAGAGCTGCTGAGCAAGTCTCCCTGAGGGGGGAGGGAGAGATCATGAGGAGAGTTTGTGAGTAACCGGGCAAGTGTGAGATGTTGCACTTTAGGAGGTCGAATGTAAGGAGAAAGTCACCAGTGAACGGCAAGACCATGAACAGCATCGATGTACAGAGGGATCTTGGGGTCCAAGTCCACAGCTCCCTGAAAGTAGAGCAGAGGGATCTAGGAGCGTAGGTACATCCCATACACCAGCACTAACCCACACATTAGGGATGATTTATAAATTTTACCAAAGCCAACAAGCTGAGGGATTGGATATACACGCACTCAGATGGACAATCCCCCCAAACCTGTCCTATCCCTGTACCATTCTAATTGTTTCTTAAAGGTTGGGATATTCCCAGTCTTAACTACCTCCCCTGGCAGCTCGTCCCACACACAGCCAGCACCCTTTGTGTGAAACATTACCCCTCAGATTCCCATTAAATCTTTCCCCCTTCTCACCTTAATCTTTGCCATCTGATTCACGATTCCTGGGATGTCAGGACTTTCATATCAAGAAAGACTGGATAGACTTGGCTTGTACTCGCTAGAATTTAGAAGACTGAGGGGGGTTCTTAAAGAAAATTACAAAATCCTCAAGCGTTTGGACAGGCTAGATGCAGGGAGATTGTTCCCGATGTTGGGGATGTCAAGGACAAGGGGTCACAGTTTAACGATAAGGGGAAAGTCTTTTATGACCGAGATGAGAAAAATATTTTTCACACAGAGAGTGGTGAATCTCTGGAATTCTCTGCCACAGAAGGTAGTTGAGGCCAGTTCGTTGGCTATATTTAAGAGGGAGTTAGATGTGGTCCTTGTGGCTAAAGGGATCAGGGGATATGGAGAGAAGGCAGGTAAGGGATACTGAGTTGGATGATCAGCCATGATCATATTGAATGGTGTTGCAGGCTCGAGGGACCGAATGGCCTACTCCTGCACCTATTTTCTATGTTTCTATGTATCTAAATCTATCCCGGCCGATCACCTTAAACCTTTGTCCTCTGGTTCTCGATTCCCCTACTCTGGGCACGATACTCTGTGCATTCACCGATCTATTCCTCTCATAATTGTGTACACCTCGATAAGAACAACCCTCAACCTCCAGTGCTCTAAGGAATAGAGTCTCAGCCTACTCAACCTTTCCCTGTAGCTCAGGCCTTGACTCCTGGCAATATCCTCATAAATGTTCTCTGCCCCTTTTCCAGCTTGACAACATCTGCCCTATAACACGATGCCCAATACGGCCTCACCCACGTCTGAGACAACTGTAACATCACCTCCCAACTTCTATACTCAATATTCTGACTGATGAAGGGCAATGTGTCAAAGCCATTTGACCACCCTATCTACCTGTGACGTCACTTTCAGGGAACCGTTTACCTGCACTCCTTGATCCCTCCGCTGTACAAAACTCCCCAGAGCCCGAACATTCACTGCGCAGGTTCTGCCCCTAAATACAACACCTCACATTAAATTCTATCAACAATTCCTCAGCCCACCTGCCCAACCGATCAAGATCAAGAGCAGAGGGATCTAGGAGCGCAGGTACACAGTTACCTGTAAGTGGCGTCACAGGTAGACAGGGAGTGTTGTAGAGCAGAGGGATCCAGGAGTGCTGGTACACAGGTCCCTAAAAGTGTTGTAGAGCAAAAGGATTTAGTTTAGTTTAGAGATACAGCATGTAAACAGCCCTTTCGACCCACCGAGTCAACACCGACCAGAGATCCCCGCACACTAACACTAACCTGCACACTGGTAACAATGTACAATTTTACCGGCCAATTAACTTACAAACCCGCACGTCTTTGGAGTGTGTGTGTGATAAGTGTGCGACGGGACGGTCCAGATGACTCTTATTACCACACACCCCCTCCCCTCCATACTTGCGGATGGTACAGAAGTGATCTCACTAACTCTGAATCATCTGACTTTGTTTTCCTGCGGTCAATGCCTTCAGGTGTTGGCAGAGTTTGAGCGCTATGCAAATCGAACTTTGAATAATGTTCCGGACAGGGCCGCTGAGCAAGTCTGCCTGAGAGAGACAGATGGAGAGATCACGGGGAGAGTTTGAGGATAGACACACGACAACCCATAGGTCACCCCTCATCCTCCTGCGCTCCAAAGAATAGTCCCAGCCTGACCCAACCTTTCCCTATAGCTCAGGCCCTCAAGTCCTGGCAATATTCTTGTTCATCTTCACAGGACCCTGTCCAGCTTGACAACATCTTTCCTATAACACAGTGCCCAGAACTGTACACAATACTCTAAAAGCAGCCTCACCCACGTCTTATACAACTGCAACATGACCTCCTAACCTCTGTACTCAATACCCTGACTGATGAAGGCCAATGTGTCAAAAGCCTTTTTGACCACCCTATCTACCTGTGATGCCACTTTCAGGGAACTGTTTACCTGCAGTCCTAGATCCCTCTGTTCCACATCTCTCCCCAGAGCCCGACCATTATCTGTGTAGGTTCTGCCCCTAAATACAACACCACACAATGCTCTGTATTAAATTCCATCAACCATTCCTCAGCCCGCTTGCCCAACCGATCAAGATCAAGAGCAGAGTTGGGCCGAGGGGCCTGTTTCCACACTGTATTAATCTATGATTCTATGAACCTGAGGGGTAACTTTTTCATTCAGAGCTTGGTGGGTGTATGAAATGAGTTGCCGGTGGAGGTGGTTGAGTCAGGGACTATCCCTCTCTATCTACACACTTAAGAAACAGTTCGACAGGTACATGGATAGTAGTCACAAAATGCTGGAGTAACTCAGTGGGTCAGTCAGCATCTCTGGACAGAAGGAATGGGTGATGTTCTCTCCAGAGATGCTGCCTGACTCGCTGTTACTCCAACATTTTGTGTCTACCTTTGATTTAAGCCAACATCTGCAGTTCTTTCCCGCACAGGTACATGGATAGGACAGTTTTGGAGGGATATGGCCACATGCTGGCAGGTGGGACTAGCAAGTAGGGCCGAAGGGCCTGTTTCCATGATGTATCACTCCATGACATCTAATCAGGCCTTGTCCATCTAAGTGCGTGTATATACAATCCCTCAGGTTGTTGTCATTGGTAAAGTTTGTAATTTGTCCCCAGTGCGTGTGACAATGCGAGTGTACGGGGTGATCACTGGTCGGCATGGACTCAGTGGAACGAAGGGCCCAATTCCACACTGAAGTTCAAATCTAAAGGAGTGCAGGTTTATAGTTCCCTGAAAGTGTTGTCACAGGTAAACAGGGATGTTGTAGAGCAGAGGGATCTGCTGAGCAAGACTCCCTGAGGGGGAGAGAGGGTGGTCACGGGGAAACTATGAAGATAGACACACGATACAGGGCGGCACGGTGGTGTAACAGTAGAGTTACTCCCTCACAGCTCCAGAGATCCGGGTTCGATCGTGACAACAGGTGCTGTGTGTATGGAGTTAGTATGTTTTCTCCGTGACCGCGTAGAATTCCTCCTGGTGCTCCGGTTTCCTCCCACACTCCTAAGACATTCGGGTTTGTAGGTCAATTGGCTTCGGTAAAATTGTAAATTGTCCCGTGTGTGTGTAGGAAAGTATCAGTGTACGGGGTGATCGATGTTCGTCATGGACTCGGTGGTTCGAAGGGCCTGTTGCCGCGCTGTATCTCTAAACTAGACTATTGTGAACGGGTGAAGGCTTATTGGCTCAGAATTTCATGGAATTGTGTATCTGCGATCATACATCCCTCCGCTGGGGTGGAAGATTGCAACCATCACGTGGTCTGCCCTGTTTCGGCAAATGCAATCAACCCGGTGTGCACACTCAAATATGATCAAATAGAACAAATTGTACGACAACTTTAGGCTGTGCACGCCATATGCAAGAAGGAGATCTCTCTACTCTATAACACCCCGTCTACCTGTGACACCACTTATAGGTAATTGTGTACCTGCGCTCCTAGATCCCTCTCCTTTTGATCTTGATCGGTTGGGCAGGTGGGCTGAGGAACGGTTGATGGAATTTAATACAGAGAAATGTGGGGTGTTGTACTTAGGAGCAGAATCTGCTCAGAGAATGGACGGGCTCTGGAGAAAATTGTAGAGCAGAAGGATCTAGGAGCGCAGGTAAATAGTTCACTGAAAGTGGCGTCACAGGTAGATAGGGTGGTCAAAAAGGCTTTTGACCTATTGGCCTTCATCAGTCAGAGTATTGAGTATAGGAGTTTAAGAAAGAACAGCAGACCCATGTCCATCTAAGTGTGTGTATATCCAATCCCTCAGCTTGTTGGCTTTGGTAGAATTTCTAAATCGTCACAAATAGAAAATAGAAACATAGAAATTTGGTGCAGAAGGAGGCCATTCGGCCCTTCGAGCCAGCACCGCCATTCATTGTGATCCTGGCTGATCATGCCTGCCTTCTCCCCATATCCCTTGATTCCACCAGCCCCTAAAGCTCTATCTAACTCTTTCTTAAATCCGTCATGTGATTTGGCCTTCACTGCCCTGCCTTGTGGCAGGGAATTCCACAAATTCACAACTCTCTGGGTGAAAACGTTTTTTCTCACCTCAGTCCTAAATGAACTTCCCTTTATTCTAAGACTGTGCCCCTGGTTCTGTACTCGCCCAACATTGGGAACATTTTTCCCGCATCTAGCCTGTCCAGTTCTTTTATAATTTTATATGTTTCTAAAAGATCCCCCTCATCCTTCTAAACTCCGGTGAATACCAGCTTAGTCTTTTCAATCTTTCCTCATTTGACAGTCCCGCCATCACAGGGATCAATCTCGTGAACCTATGCTGCACTGCCTCAATCATAAGGATGTCCTTCCTCAAATTAGGAGACCAAAACTGTACACAACACTCCAGTTGTGGTCTTACCAGAGCCCTATACAACTGCAGAAGAATCTCTCTACTCCTATACTGAAATCCTCTGGCTATGAAGGCCAACATCCCATTAGCTTTCTTCATGCCCGCTGAACCTGCACGCCAACTTTCAGTGACGGTGTACAAGGATACCCAGGTCTCGCTGTACCTCCCCCTTACCTAACCTAACCCCATTAAGATAATAATCTGCCCCCTTGTTTTTGCCGCCAGTGGATAACCTCACATTTATCTACATTATACAGCAACGGCCACACATCTGCCCACTCACTCAACCTGTCCAGATCACCCTACAACCTCCTAACATTCTCTTCACAGTTCACACTGCCACCGGCTGTGTGGGTTGGTGCTAGTGTATGGGGTGATTGCTGGCCGACACGGACTCGACGGGGTGAATGGCCTGTTTCCACGCTGAAGTTAAAATCTAAAGGTGTGCATGTTCATACTTACCTGAAAGTGGTGTCACAGGTAGCCTGGGAGTGTTGTAGACCTGAGGGTTCTAGGAGCGCGGGTACACAGTTCCCTGAAAGTGGCATCACAGGTAGAGAGGGTGGTCTAAAAGGCTTGTGGCACATTGGCCTTCATCAGTCAGTGTATTGAGAATAGAAGTTGGGAGGTCATGTTGCAGTTATATAAGACGTGGGTGAGGCCGCATTTTGAGTATTGTGCTCAGTTCAGGGCACCTTGTTATATGAAAGTCCTGACATCCCAGGAATTAGTCTGGTGAACCTTCTCTGTACTCCCTCTATGGCAAGAATGTCTTTCCTCAGATTAGGAGACCCAAACTGAATGCAATACTCCAGGTGTGGTCTCACCAAGACCATGTACAACTGTAGTAAATCCTCCCTGCTCTTGTACTCAAATCCTTTTGCTATGAATGCTAACATACCATTTGCTTTCTTCACTGCCTGCTGCACCTGCATACCTACTTTCCTATATCCTCCGTACGCTATATCCTCCGTACTCCATCTGAGCCTGGAACATTTAGAGGTGAAAAACACCTATGTGCAAATGCTGTTCGTGGATTTCAGTTCAGCATTCAACACCATTATCCCCCAGCACCTGATAAGCAAACTGGTTCCATTGGGCCTCGGCACCCCCATGTGTAACTGGCTACTGGACTTCCTCACTGACAGACCCCAGTCTGTGAGGGTTGGAAATAACACCTCCAACACCATCTCTCTGAGCACCGGCTCCCCTCAGGGCTGTGTCCTGAGTCCACTGCTGTTCACCCTGATGACTCACGACTGTTGTGCCAGGTTTAGTACAAACCACATCATGAAGTACGCAGATGACACAACAGTGGTGGGCCTCATCAGGGACGACAATGAGCTGGCTTACACAGAGGAGGTGAAGCAACTGGTGGACTGGTGCAATACGAACAACCTGATCCTGAATGTCGAAAAAACAAAGGAGGTTATCGTCGACTTCAGGAAAACCCAGCACAGTCCCACACCACTTCACATCAATGACCGCGATGTGGAGGTGGTCAGTAGCACAAAGTTCCTGGGGGTGCAGATCACTAACAGTCTGACCTGGTCGAATAACATCTCATCAACAGTTAAGAGAACGCAGCAGCGGTTGCACTTTCTGCGCCGGATGAGAAGAGCTCACCTCCCCCATCCCATCCTCACTACTTTCTACAGGGGCACCATAGAGAGTATTCTGACCAGCTGTACCTCTGTCTGGTTTGGGGACTGTAGAGCCTCCGACTGGAAGTCTGTGCAGAGAGTGGTGAGGACAGTGGAAAAAATCATCGGGACCTCTCTCCCCTCAATCGGGGATATTGCGACCAAACGTTGCGTGTCTAAGGCCAGCAGTATTATAAAAGACCCCACACATCTCCATCACGGTCTGTTCACTCTGCTGCCCTCGGGAAAAAGATATCGCAGCATAAGGAGCAGAACATCAAGGTTCTGCAACAGCTTCTTCCCACGAGCCATCAGACTCCTGAATACCATGTAATGGGATCCCACCATTGTCTATTTATCCTTTTATCCTTTTCATCCATTTTATCCTTGCCTATCCTGTTAATTTATCGTGTTGCACAGGGAGCCAAATGCAACAAAATTTCATTTGGAACTGCATATATCAATGTATTTCTAAATGACAATAAAGTTTGTTTGACTTTGACTTCGACTTTTGACTTCAATGACTGGTGTACAATGACACCCAGGTCTCATTGCATCTCCACTTTTCCAAATCAGCCACCATTCAAATAATAGTCTACTTTCCTGGTTTTTCAACGTAGATAACCTCACATGTATCCACATTATACTGCATTTGCCATGCATTTGCCCACTCACCCAACCTAACCAAGTCACCTTGAAGCCTCCTAGCATCCTCCTCGCAGCTAACACGGCCCCCCAGCTTCGTGTCATCCGCAAACCTGGAGACGTTGCATTCAATTCCCTCATCCAAATCATTAATATACAGTATATTGTAAATAGCTGGGGTCTAAGCACCGAACCTTGCGGTACCCCACTGCCTGCCATTCTGAAAAGGACCCGTTTACTCCTACTCATTGCGTCCTGTCTGCCAGCCAGTTCTCTATCCACATCATTACTGAACCCTCAATCCCGTGTCCTTTAAGTTTGCATACTAATCTCTTTCGTGGGACATTGTCAAAAGCCTTCTGAAAGTCCAGATATAACACATCCACTGGTTCTCCCTTATGCACTCTACTAGTTACATCCTCGAAAAATTCTATAAGATTCATCAGACATAATTTAGCTTTCATAAACCATGCTGACTTTGTCCAATGATTTCACCACTTTCCAAATGTGCTGGTACCTGAGGGGTAACTTTTTCACACAAAGGGTGGTTGGTGTATGGAATGAGCTGCTGGAGGAGGTAGTTGAGGTTGGGAGTATCCCAAGGTTTAAGAGATAATTAGACAAAACAGTGATAGGACAGGTTTGGAGCGATACGGAACAAATGCAAGCAGGTGGGACGTGTAGATGGGACATTTTGGCCAATGTGGGCAATTAGAACTGAAAGGCTTTTCCCATGCTGTATCCTCTATGTTGACACCTACTCAGCCCACGTCCTTCTAAGTGCGTGAATAACCAAACCCTCAGGTTTTTGTCTTTCGTAAAATTTGTAAATTGTACCTTGTGTGTGGGATAGTGCGTGTGTACGGGGTGATGAAAGGGGTCGATAGTTCCCTGAAAGTGTGTCACATGTAGATAGGGTATGTTGTAGAGCAGAGGATCTAGGAGGGCAGGTACATACACATGGGGGTTTAGTTTAGAGATAGTGTGGAAACAGACCCCTCGTCCCGCCGAGTCCGCGATGACCAGCGATCACCCCGTACACTAACACTATCCTACACACACGAGGGACAAATTACAAATGTACCAAAGCCAATTAGCCTCCAAACCCGCTAGTCTTTGCATTGTGGGATGAAACCGGAGCCCCTGGAGAAATCCCTCACAGTCACGGGGAGAACGTACAAACTCCGGACAGACATTACACATAGTCAGGATGGAACCCGGGTCCTTGGCGCTGTGATGCAGCTACTCTAAAGCTGCACCATCCTGCTGCCCTGTGCCGTGTGTCTATCCTCAAACTCTCTCTGTGATCTCTCCATCTGTCTCCCTCAGAGAGACTTGCTCAGCAGCCCTGTCCCGAGCATTATTCAAAGTTCGAGGGTGATTTGCATAGCGCTCAAACTCTGCCAACACCTGGAGGGATTGACTGCAGAAAAACAAAGTCAGATGATTCAGAGTTAGTGAGATCACTTCTGTACCATCCGCAAGTATGGAGGGGAGGGGGTGTGTGGTAATAAGAGTCATCTGGACCGTCCCGTCGCACACTTATCACACACACACTCCAATAACGTGCGGGTTTGTAAGTTAATTGGCCGGTAAAATTGTACATTGTTACCAGTGTGCAGGTTAGTGTTAGTGTGCGGGGATCTCTGGTCGGTGTTCAGTCGGTGGGTCGAAAGGCCTGTTTACATGCTCTATCTGTAAACTAAACTAAATCCTTTTGCTCCACAACACTTTTAGGGAACTGTGTACCAGCACTCCTGGATCCCTCTGCTCTACAACACTCCCTGTCTACCTGTGACGCCACTTACAGGTAACTGTGTACCTGCACTCCTAGATCCCTCTGCTCTTGATCTTGATCGGTTGGGCAGGTGGGCTGAGGAACTGTTGATGGAATTTAATGTGAGGTGTTGTATTTAGGGGCAGAACCTGCGCAGTGAATGTTCGGGCTCTGGGGAGTTTTGTACAGCGGAGGGATCAAGGAGTGCAGGTAAACGGTTCCCTGAAAGTGACGTCACAGGTAGATAGGGTGGTCAAATGGCTTTGACACATCATCAGTCAGAATATTGAGTATAGAAGTTAAGAGGTCATGTTACAGTTGTCTCAGACGTGGGTGAGGCCGTATTGGGCACCGTGTCATAGGGCAGATGTTGTCAAGCTGGAAAAGGGGCAGAGAACATTTACGAGGATATTGCCAGGACTCAAGGGCCTGAGATACAGGGAAAGGTTGAGTAAGCTGAGACTCTATTCCTTAGAGCACTGGAGGTTGAGGGTTGTTCTTATCGAGGTGTACAAAATCATGAGAGGAATAGATCTGGTAGTCACACAGAGTATCGTGCCCAGAGTAGAGGAATCGAGAACCAGAGGACAAAGGTTTAAGGTGATCGGCAGGATAGATTTAGATACATAGAAACATAGAAAATAGGTGCAGGAGTAGGCCATTCGGCCCTTCGAGCCTGCACCGCCATTAAATATGTTCATGGCTGATCATCCAACTCAGTGTCCCTTACCTGCCTTCTCTCCATACCTCCTGATCCCCTTGGCCACAAGTGCCACATCTAACTCCATCGTAAATATAGCCAATAAACCAGCCTCAACTACCTTCTGTGGCAGAGAATTCCACAGATTCACCACTCTCTGTGTGAAAAATGTTTTTCTCATCTCGGTCCTAAAAGACTTCCCCCTTATCGTTAAACTGTGACCCCTTGTTCTGGACTTCCCCAAAATCAGGAACAATCTTCCTGCATCTAGCCTGTCCAACCCCTTAAGAATTTTGCAAGTTTCTATAAGATCCCACCTCAATCTTCTGAATTCTAGCGAGTAAATGCCGAGTCTATCCAGTCTTTCTTCATATGAAAGTCCTGACATCCCAGGGATCAGTCTGGTGAACCTTCTCTGTACTCCCTCTATGGCAAGAATGTATTTCCTCAGATTTGGAGACCAAAACTGTACGCAATACTCCAGGTGTGGTCTCACCAAGACCCTGTACAACTGCAGTAGAACCTCCCTGCTCGTGTACTCAAATCCTTTTGCAATGAATGCTAACATACCATTCGCTTTCTTCACTGCCTGCTGCACCTGCATGCCTACTTTCAATGACTGGTGTGCCATGACACCCAGGTCTCGTTGCATCTCCCCCTTTCCTAATCGGCCACCATTCAAATAATAGTCTACTTTCCTGGTTTTGCCACCAAAGTGGATAACATCACATTTATCCACATTATACTGCACCTGCCGTGCATTTGCCCACTCACCCAACCTATCGAACCTATCCAAATCATCTTGCAGCCGCCTACCATCCTTCTCACAGCTAACACTGCCCCCCAGCTTCGTGTCATCCACAAACTTGGACATTAATATATATTGTAAATAGATGGGGTCCCAACACCGAGCCTTGCGGTACCCCACTTCTTGCCATTCTGAAAAGGACCCGTTTACTCCTACTCTTTGCTTCCTGTCTGCCAGCAGTTCTCTATCCACATCAATACTGAACCCTCAATACCATGTGCTTTACGTTTACATACAAATCTCTTATGTGGGACCTTGTCGAATGCCTTCTGAAAGTCCAGATATAGCACATCCACTGGTTCTCCCTTATCCACTCTACTAGTTACATCCTCGAAGAATTCTATAAGATTCGGCAGACATAAATTACCTTTCATAAATCCGTGCTGACTTTGTCCAATGATTTCACCAATTTCCAAATGTGCTGGAACCTGAGGGACAATTTACAAATGTTACCAAAGCCAACAAGCTGAGGGATTGGATATACACGCTCTGAGATGGACATGAGTTGATCAGGTGTCATTGAGTGATACAGCATGGAAACAGGCCCTTTGGCCCATAATGCCCACACCGGCCAACATATCCCAGCTACGCTAGTCCCACCGGACTACATTTGGTCCATATCCCTCCAAACCTGTCCTATCCCTGTACCTGTCCAATTGTTTATCTACACATTGGGATAGTCCCAGCCTCAACTACCTCCTCCAGCAGCTGTTTCTGTACACCCATCACCCTTTATGTGAAAAAGTTACCCCACGGATTCCTATTAAATCTTTCTGCCTCACCTTAAATCTATGTCCTCTGATCCTCGATTCACCTATTCTGGGCAAGAACTCTATGTGTCTACCCGATCTATTCCTCTCATGATTTTATACACCTCTATAAGGTCACCCCTCATCCTCCTGCGCACTAAATGCGGCCTCACCCACGTAATACAACTGCAACATGACCTCCCAACTACTATACTCAATAATGAAGGCCAATGTGCCGCAAGCCTTTTTGACCACACTATCTAGCTGTGGTGCCACTTCCAGGGACGTGTGTACCCGCGCTCCAAAACCTGTCTACCTGTGATATCATTTTGAGGTAGGTATAAACCTGCACACCTTTAGATTTTAACTTCAGCGTGGAAACAGGCCATTCACCCCGTTTGGTCTGTGCCAGCCAGCGATCACCCCGTACAGTAGCACTAGCCCGCACATTAGGGACGATTTACAAATTTGACCAAAGCCAACAAGCTGAGGGATTGGATATTAACGCTCTTAGATGGACAAGGGTTGATTAGTTGTCAGAGATTGATACTTCATGGAAACAGGCCCTTCAGTCCATCTTGCCCACACCGGCCAGCATATCCCAGCTACACTGGTCCTACCTCCCTGCATTTGCCATATCCCTCCACACCTGTCCTGTCCCTGTACCATTTTAATTGTTTTTTAAACATTGGGGTATTCCCAGTCTCAACTACCTCCTCCGACAGCTCGTTCCATACGCCCAGCACCCTTTGTGTGAAACAATACCCCTCAGATTCCCCCTTCTCACTGTAAAACCTTTGTCCCCTGATTATCAATTCCCCTACACTATTATTTGTTCATCCATCAGTTCTATTCCTCTCATGATTTGTACACCTCTATAAGATCACTCCTGTTCCTCCTGCACTCCAAGGAATAGAGTCTTAGCCGCTACAACGTCTCCCTGCAGCTCTGGCCCCTCGATTCCTGGCAACATCCCCGTAAATCTTCTCAGTACCTTTCCAGCTTGACAAAATCTTTCTAATAACATGGTGCCCTGAACTGAGCACAATACTCAAAATGCCAGGTCTTATACAACTGCAACATGACCTACCAACCTCTATTCTCAATACTCTGACTGATGAAGGCCAATGTGTCAAGTGCATTTTGGACCACCCTGTCTACCTGTGACGCCACTTTCAATCCCTCAGCTTGTTGGCTTTGGTAACATTTTTAAATCGTTCCTAATGTGCGGGTTAGTGCTAGTGTACGGGGAGATCGCTGGCTGGCACAGACTGGAAGGGGTGAATGGCCTGTTTGCACGCTGAAGTTAAAATCTGAAGGTGTGCAGGTTCATACCTACCTGAAATTGGCGTCACAGGTAGACGGGGAGTGTTATAGACCTGAGGATTCTAGGAGCGCCGGTACACAGTTCCCTGAAAGTGGCATCACAGGTAGAGAGGGTGGTCTAAAAGGCTTGTGGCACATTGGCCTTCATTGTTCAGAATCTTGAGTTTAAGGGTTGGGAGGTTGCAGTTAAGACGTGGGTGAGGCCGCATTTAGAGTTTAGTTATGCGCACCAAGATACAGGAAAGATGTTGTCAAACCGGAAGGGGCACTGAGAAGATTTACTAGGATATTGCCAGGACTCGAGGGCCTGAGCTAGAGTGAAAGATTGGGCAGGCTAGGACTCTATTCTTTGGAGCGCAGGAGGATGAGGGGTGGCCTTACAGAGGAATATAAAATCATGTGAGGAATAGATCAGGTAGATGCACAGAGTTCTTACCCAGAATAGATCAATCGAGGACCAGTGGACATAGGTTTAATGTGAAGAGGAACAGATTTAATAGGAAAATGAGGGGTAACGTTTGTTATTGTCCCTCGTGTTCGCGTACGGGCTGATCTGTGGTTATCAAGGACTCAGACCAGCCTCAACTATCTCCTCTGGGAGCTCGTTCCATACACCCAGCACCCTTTGTGTGAAATAGTTACCCCTCAGGTTCCATTAAATCTATCCTGCCGATCACCATAAACCTTTGTCCTCTGGTTCACGATTCCCCTACTGTGGGCACGATACTCTGTGCATCTACCAGATCTATTCCTCTCATGATTTTGTACACCTCGATAAGAACAACCCTCAACCTCCAGTGCTCTAAGGAATAGAGTCTCAGCCGATTCAACCTTTCCCTGTAGCTCAGGCCCTTGAGTCCTGGCAATATCCTCGTACATGTTCTCTGGGAGGGAGATCACGGGGAGCGTTTGAGGATAGATACACGGCACAGGGCAGCACGATGGTGCAGAGTTAGAGTAGCTGCATCACAGCGCCAAGGACCCGGGTTCCATCCTGACTATGGACAATATCTGTCCGGAGTTTGTACGTTCTCCCCGTGACTGCGAGGGTTTTCTCCGGGGGCTCCGGTTTCATCCCACACTACAAAGACTTGCGGGTTTGGAGGTTAATTGGCTTTGGTACCTTTGTAAATTGTCCCTCGTGTGTGTAGGATAGAGTTAGTGTACGGGGTGATCGCTGGTCATCGCGGACTCGGCGGGACGAGGGGTCTGTTTCCACACTGTATCTCTAAACTAAACTAAATCCCCATGTGTATGTACCTGCCCTCCTAGATCCTCTGCTCTGCAACATACCCTATCTACATGTGACACACTTTCAGGGAACTATCGACCCCTTCCATCACCCCGTACACGCGCACTATCCCACACACGAGGAACAATTTACAAATTTTACAAAAGACAAAAACCTGAGGGTTTGGCTATTCACGCACTTAGATGAACATGGGCTGAGTAGGTGTCAACAAAGAGTGATGCAACATGGGAAAAGGCCTTTCAGCCCTAATTGCCCACGTCGGCCAAAATATCCCATCTACACGTTCCACCTGCTTGAATTTGGTCCATATCTCTCCAAACCTGTCCTATCCCTGTATCTGTCTAATTATCTCTTAAAAGTTGGGATACTCCCAGCCTCAACTACCTCCTCCAGCAGCTAATTCCGTACACCAACCAACCTTTGTGTGAAAAGTTTACCCCACTGACTCCTATTAAAACTTTCCCTTTTGCCTTAAACCTATGTCCTCTGTCCTCGATACACCTACACTGGGCAAGAGACTCTGTGCGCCGACCAGATCTATTCCTCTCATGATTTTTACACCTCTATAAGGTCACCCCTCATCCTCCTGCGCTCCAAAGAATAGTCCCAGCCTGACCCAAACTTTCCCTATAGCTCAGGCCCTCAAGTCCTGGCAATATTCTCGTTAATCTTCACAGTACCCTTTCCAGCTTGACAACATCTTTCCTATAACACAGTGCCCAGAACTGTGCACAATACTCTAAAAGCAACCTCATCCAAGTCTTATACAACTGCAACATGACCTCCTAACCTCTGTACTCAATACCCTGACTGATACCTTGCTGAACATAGTAGGCATTGACTACAAAACAGATCAGTGTGTCCATATACCATTATATAAATATGTACACACATGAATAAATAAACTGATAAAGTGCAAATAACAGATAATGGGTTATTAATGTTCAGAGTTTTGTCCGAGCCAGGTTTAATAGCCTGATGGCTGTGGGGAAGTAGCTATTCTTGAACCTGGTCATTGCAGGCTTCGGGCTCCTGTACCTTCTACCTGGAGATAACAGGGACATGAGTGTGCGGCCAGGAT
Source organism: Raja brachyura (assembly GCA_963514005.1). The sequence goes on along the minus strand of OY740781.1, from coordinate 14,574,089 downwards.
GGTGTGGGTCTTTGATGATACTGCCAGCCTTTTTGAGGCAGCGACTGTGATAAATCCCCTCGATGGAAGGAAGGTCAGAGCCGATGATGGACTGGGCAGTGCTTACTACTTTTTGTAGTCTTTACCTCTCCAGGAACAATGACGCCACTTTCAGGGAACTGTGTACCTGCACTCCATGATCCCTCTGCTCCACAACTCTCCCCAGAGTCCGACCATTATCTGTGCAGGTTCTGCCCCTAAATACAACACCACACATTTCTCTGTATTAAATTCCATCAACCATTCCTCAGCCCACTTGCCCAACCGATCAAGATAAGAGCAGAGTTGGGCCGAGGGGCCTGTTTCCACACTGTATTCATCTATGACTCTATGAACCTGAGGGGTAACTTTTTCATTCAGTGACTGGTGGGTGTATGAAACGAGTTGCCGGTGGAGATGGTTGAGTCAGTGACTATCCCTCTCGATCTACACGCTTAAGAAACAGTTCGACAGGTACATGGATAGTAGTCACAAAATGCTGGAGCAACTCAGTGGGTCAGTCAGCATCTCTGGACAGAAGGAATGGTTGACGTTCTCTCCAGAGATGCTGCCTGACTCGCTCTTACTCCAACATTTTGTGTCTACCTTCGATTTAAACCAGCATCTGCAGTTCTTTCCCGCACAGGTACATGGATAGGACAGGTTTGGAGGGATATGGACCACATGCTGGCAGGCGGGACTAGTGTAGATGGGACATGTTGGTTAATGTGGGCAAGTAGGGCCGAAGGGCCTGTTTCCATGATGTATCACTCCATGACATCTTATCAGCCATTGTCCATCTAAGTGCGTGTATATACAATCCCTCAGGTTGTTGTCATTGGTAAAGTTTGTAATTTGTCCCCAGTGCGTGTGACAATGCGAGTGTACGGGGTGATCACTGGTCGGCACGGACTCAGTGGAACGAAGGGCCCAATTCCACACTGAAGTTCAAATCTAAAGGAGTGCAGGTTTATAGTTCCCTGAAAGTGTTGTCACAGGTAGACAGGGATGTTGTAGAGCAGAGGGATCTGCTGAGCAAGACTCCCTGAGGGGGAGAGAGAGTGGTCACGGGGAAAGGATGAAGATAGACACACGACACAGGGCGGCACGGAGTTACAACAGTAGAGTTACTGCCTCACAGCTCCAGAGACCCGGGTTCCATCGTGACTACAGGTGCTGTGTGTATGGAGTTAGTATGTTTTCTCCGTGACCACGTGGAATTCCTCCTGGTGCTCCGGTTTCCTCACACACTCCTAAGCCATTCGGATTTGTAGGTCAATTGGCGTCGGTAAAATTCTAAATTGCACCGTGTATGTGTAGGATAGTATCAGTGTACAGGGTGATCGATGTTCGTCACGGACCTCGGTGGGCCGATAAACCTGTTACCGCGCTGTATGTCTAAACTAAACTATTGTGAACGGGTGAAGGCTTATTGGCTCAGAATTTCATGGAATTGTGTATCTGCGATCATACATTCCTCTGCTGGGGTGGAAGATTGCAACCTTCACGTGGTCTGCCCTGTTTCGACAAATGCAATCAACTCAGCGTGCACAATCAAATAAGATCAAAGAGAACAAGTTGTCCTATTTGTGCATGCCATAAGCAAGAAGAAGATCCCTCTACTCTGCAACATCCCCTGTCTACCTGTGACGCCACTTACAGGTAACTTTGTACCTGCGCTCCAAGATCCTTCTGCACTTGCTCTTGATCGGTTGGGCAAGTGGGCTGAGGAATGGTTTAAGGAATTTAATACAGAGAAATGAGGGGGTGTTGTATTTTGCTCAGAGAATGGACGGGCTCTGGGGAGTGTTGTAGAGCAGAGGGAACTAGGAGCGCAGGTAAACAGTTCACTGAAAGTGGCATCACAGGTTGATAGGCTGGTCAAAAAGGCTTTTGACTTATTGGCCTTCATCAGTCAGGGTATTGAGTATAGAGGTTAGGAGGTCATGTTGCAGTTGTTTCAGACGAGGGTGAGACCACATTTACTGTATTGTGTTCAGTTCTGGGCATCGTGTTACAGGAAAATGTTGTCAATCTGGTAATTGGGCAGAGAAGTTTGACGAGGATATTGCCAGGACTCGAGGGACTGAGCTACAGGGAAAGGTTAAGTAGGTTAAGACTATATCTTGTAGCGCAGGAGTTTGTGGGGTGACCTTATAGAGGTGTATAAAATCATGAAAGGAATAGCTCAGGTATATGCACAGAGTCTCTTGCCCAGAATACAAAAGAACTAGTTATTGACTTCAGGAGGAGGAGAGAAGAATCTGCTCCTGTTTACATCAAAGGAGACATGGTGGAGAGAGTCACTGACTTTAAGTTTCTGGGCACATACATCTCCCAGGACCTTACATGGACAGTGAACACCATCACTCTCGTAAAGAAGTCACAGCAGCGGCTATATTTCCTGAGGACTCTGCGGAGAGCAAACGTCTCACAGCAGCTGCTGCTGTCCTTCTACCGATGCGCCGTGGAAAGCATCCTCTCCTATGGCATCCTGGTGTGGTTTGCTAGCTGCACTGTGGCTGGAAGGAAGACACTACAGAGAGTTATTAAAACAGCACAGAGCATCATAAACACTCAACTACCCTCCCTGGAAGACATTTACAAGGCCCGATGTTTACGCCGGGCGACAAACATCACACAGGACTCATCCCACACTGCCAACCACCTTTTCACTCTGCTGCCCTCTGGGAGGCGATACGGGTCTTTGAAGGCCCGCACTTGCAGACTAACTAACAGTTTCTACCCACGTGCCATTAGAGAACTTAACTCAAACAGATAACTCTACGGGCAACACTACACAATTCGGGGTGCAAATAAAAAAATTTCTGCTAGAATGTGCAATATAATGTGCATTTTTTATTTTCTATTACTTATTTTATGCATTGATCTTGTAGTAAATGTAAATGTAAGACTAAATGGTTGCTTGTGTTATTGTGTTTTTGTTCTTTTTTAAACTTTTTATCCTGTGTCTTTTATTGTTTACCATTGAAGGGGATGCGCATGAAATTTCGTTGTACAGTTGATGTGCAATGACAAATAAACGTATTTGATTTGATTTGAATTGATTTGAATAGATGAATCAAGGACCAGAGGACATAAACCTAAGGTGAAGTGGAACAGATGTAATGGGAATCAAAGGTAACTTTGTGAACCTACGCTGCACTCCCTCAAAAGCAAGTATGCCCTTCCTCAAATTAGGAGACCAAAACTGCATACAATACTCCAGGTGTCATCTCGCCACGGCCCTGTAAAACTGCAGATAAATAAGTGAAGAAAGACACCAGAATTAATGGGGCAGAAAGCTCACAAAGGGATAGGAGAGTTTGGCCAAGTGAAATAGGAATTGATGTGAAAGGTGAGGTGAGTAATGGACAACAAAGATTGGAGCAACTGGGCTTGTAGACAATGGAATTTAGAAGGATGAGAGGGCATCTTATTGAAACATATAAGATTATTAAGGGATTGGACACACTAGAAGCAGGAAATATGTTCCCGATGTTGGGGGAGTCTAGAACCAGAAGCTACAGTTTAAAAATAAGAGGTCGGCCAATTAGAAAGGAGATGAGGAACTCCTTTTTCACCCAGAGAGTTATGAATCGCGCTGTGGATGGCAGTGGATGCCAATTCTCTGGATGGTTTCCAGAGAGAGTTGGTCAAGGGACATGGGGAGACAAGGGAAATGGGGAGAAGGCAGGAACGGGAACTGATTGTGGATGATCAGCCATGATCACAATGAATGGTGGTGTTGGCTCAATAGGCCGAACGGCCTACTCCTGCGCCTATAGTCTATTGTCTGTTGTCTCTGTTCCCAAGTACATCTGGGAGATTGTTTGTGTTTTCCTTATTGATGCTGCCTGGTTCTTCTTCTTTCGTGTGGCGTGCACAGCCTAAAGTTGAACAATAACTTGTTCTATTTGATCTTCTGTTTGTGCACGTCGAGTTGATTGCATTAGTCAAAACAGGGCGGACCATGTGAAGGTTGCAATCTTCCACCCTGATGCTGCCTGCCCCACTGAGTTACTCCAGCATTTTGTGTGAACCAAAGTACCTGTTCAACTCATCTGCCATTTCCTTGTTCCCCATAATAAATTCACCTGTTTCTGTCTTCAAGGTACCCACATTTGTCTCAACTCATTTTTTCCTCTTCACATAACTAACTACCCTGAGTGTGAAAAAGTTACCCCTCAGACACGCTTAGATGGATAAGGGCTGATTAGGTGTCAAAGAGTGATACAGCATGGAAACAGACCCTCCCTCTCTCTCTCTCCACCTGTCCTCTCTCTCGCCCTCCCTCATCTCTCTCTGCCCCTGTCCCTCCCTGTCGCTCCCTCTATCCCCTTTCTCCTCCCCTCCCACTCTCTCCCTCACTTTCTCCGTCGCTGTAGCTCCCTACCTCCCCCCTTCTCCCCCTTATTTCACCACCCGAAGGGCCTGTCTCCCTCTGCCCCCTTCCTTCCCCTCTACACCCAGCAACCCACCACTCCCTCTCTCTCCCCCATGTCTCCCCATCTCTCCTCTCTTTCTTCCTCCCCCAATCTCACTCTCTATCTCTGCTCTGACTTTCTCCCTTTCTCCTCTCACCCATCTTTTTCTCTCCACCTCTCTTTCTCCCTCATTTCCCCTGTCTCTCACCCCTCTTTCTATCTTCTCCCCTTCTTCTCTCCCTCTTTCTCCCCTGACTCACCTGACATTGTTTATCACTCAATCCATCCCTCCAGGCCTGGGCAGAGTTTGAGCGCTGTGCAAATTCCCCTCGAACATTGAATAACGTTCAGGACTGGACAGCTGAGCAAGTCTCCCTGAGGGGGAGAGAGGGGGAGAGAGGGAGAGGTCACGAGGAGAGTTTGTACTTAGCCGGGCAAATGTGAGTTGTTGCACTTTAGGAGGTCGAATGTACGGAGAAAGTCCACGGTGAACGGCAAGACTCTGAACAGCATCGATGTGCAGAGGGATCTTGAGGTCCAAGTCCACAGCTCCTTGAAAGTAGAGCAAAGAGAACTAAGAGCGCAGGTACACAGTTCCCTGAAAGTGGCGTCACAGGTAGACAGGGAGGTCTAATAGCCTTGTGGCACATTGGCCATTATTGGTCAGAGCATTTAGTCTAGAAGTTAAGATGTCATGTTGCAGTTACACAAAACATTGGTGAGGCCACATTTAGAGTATTGTGTTCAGTTCTGGGTAACATGTTTGAGGAAAGATGTTGTCAAGCTGGAAATGGTACTGAGAAGTTTTATGAGGATGTGGTCAGGACTCAAGTGGCATGAGCTACCTGTGACGCCACTTACAGGTAACTGTATACCTGCGCTACTAGATACCTCCGCTCTTGATCTTGATCGGTTGGGCTTGTGGGCTGAGGAATGGTTGATGGAATTAAATACAGATAAATGTGGGGTGTTGTATTTACGAGCAGAACCTGCATAGAGAATAGTCGGGATCTGGGGAGAGATGTAGAGCCGAGGGATCTAGGAGCACAGGTACACAGTTCCCTGAAAGTGGCTTCACATGTAGATAGGGTGGTCAAAAAAGCACTTGACACATTGGCCTTCATCAGTCAGAGTATTGAGAATAGAGGTTGGTAGGTCATGTTGCAGTTGTATAAGACGTGGCATTTTGAGTATTGTGCTCAGTTCAGGGCACCATGTTATTAGAAAGATTTTGTCAAGTTGGAAAGGTACTGAGAAGATTTACGAGGATGTTGCCAGGAATTGAGGGGCCGGAGCTGCAGGGAGACGTTGTAGCAGCTAAGACTGTTCCTTGGAGTACAGGAGGGTGAGGAGTGATCTTATAGAGGTGTACAAATCTTGAGAGGAATAAATCTGGTGGATGCACAGAGTATCGTGCCCAGAGTAGGGGAATCGAGAATCAGAGGACACAGGTTTAAGGTGAGAAGGGGGTAAGATTTAATGGGAACATTTCACACAAAGGGTGCTGGGCGTATGGGACCAGCTGCCGGAGGAGGTAGTTGAGTCTGGGTCTATCCCAACGTTTCAGATACAATTAGAATGGTGCAGGGATAGGACAGGTTTGGAGGGATATGGCAAATGCTGGCAGGTGGGACTAGTGTAGCTGGGATATGCTGGCCGGTGTGGGCAAGATGGGCTGAAGGGCCAGTTTCCATGCTGTATCACTCTATGACAACTAATCAACCCTTGTCCATCTAAGTGCGTGGATATCCAATCCCTCAGCTTGTTGGCTTTGGTAACAATTGTAAATCGTTCCTAATATGTGGGCTAGTGCTAGTGTACGGGGAGATCGCTGGCCTGGTTCCACGCTGAAGTTAAAATCTAAAGGTGTGCAGGTTCATACCTACCTGAAATTGTCGTCACAGGTAGACTGGGAGTGTTATAGACCTGAGGATTCTAGGAGCGCGGGTAATCAGTTCCCTGAAAGTGGCATCACAGGTAGAGAGGGTGGTCTAAAAGGCTTGTGGCACATTGGCCTTCATTGTTCACAATCTTGAGTATAAGGGTTGGGATGTCATGTTGCAGTTGTATAAGACGTGGGTGAGGCCGCATTTAGAGTTTAGTTATGCGCACCGTGTTACAGGAAAGATGTTGTCAAACCGGAAGGGGCACTGAGAAGATTTACTAGGATATTGCCAGGACTCGAGGGCCTGAGCTAGAGTGAAAGATTGGGCAGGCTAGGACTCTATTCTTTGGAGCGCAGGAGGATGAGGGGTGGCCTTACAGAGGAATATAAAATCATGTGAGGAATAGATCAGGTAGATGCACAGAGTTCTTACCCAGAATAGATCAATCGAGGACCAGTGGACATAGGTTTAATGTGAAGAGGAACAGATTTAATAGGAAAATGAGGGGTAACGTTTGTTATTGTCCCTCGTGTTCGCGTACGGGCTGATCTGTGGTTATCACGGACTCAGACCAGCCTCAACTATCTCCTCTGGGAGCTCGTTCCATACGCCCAGCACCCTTTGTGTGAAATAGTTACCCCTCAGGTTCCATTAAATCTATCCTGCCGATCACCATAAACCTTTGTCCTCTGGTTCACGATTCCCCTACTCTGGGCACGATAATTTGTGCGTCCATCGATCTATGCCTCTCATAAATTTGTACACCTCGATAAGAACAACCCTCAACCTCCAGTGCTCTAAGGAAGAGTCTCAGCCTACTCAACCTTTCCCTGTAGCTCAGGCCCTTGAGTCCTGGCAATATCCTCGTAAATGTTCTCTGCCCCTTTTCGAGCTTGACAACATCTGCCCTATAACACGGTGCCCAATACGGCCTCACCCACGTCTGAGACAACTGCAACATCACCTCCCAACTTCTATACTCAATATTCTGACTGATGAAGGGCAATGTGTCAAAGCCATTTGACCACCCTATCTACTTGTGACGTCACCTTCAGGGAACTCCACAGAGCCCGAACATTCACCGCGCAGGTTCTGCCCCTAAATACAACACCTCACATTGAATTCCATCGACAATTCCTCAGCCCACCTGCCCAACCGATCAAGATCAAGAGCAGAGGGATCTAGGAGCGCAGGTACACAGTTACCTGTAAGTGGCGTCACAGGTAGACAGGGAGTGTTGTAGAGCAGAGGGATCCAGGAGTGCTGGTACACAGGTCCCTAAAAGTGTTGTAGAGCAAAAGGATTTAGTTTAGTTTACAGATACAGCATGTAAACAGGCCTTTCGACCCACCGACTCAACACCGACCAGAGATCCCCGCACACTAACACTAACCTGCACACTGGTAACAATGTACAATTTTACCGGCCAATGAACTTACAAACCCGCACGTTATTGGAGTGTGTGTGTGATAAGTGTGCGACGGGACGGTCCAGATGACTCTTATTACCACACACCCCCTCCCCTCCATACTTGCGGATGGTACAGAAGTGATCTCACTAACTCTGAATCATCATACTTTGTTTTTCTGCGGTCAATGCCTCCAGATGTTGGCAGAGTTTGAGCGCTATGCAAATCACCCTCGAACTTTGAATAATGTTCCGGACAGGGCCGCTGAGCAGGTCTCCCTGAGAGAGACAGATGGAGAGATCACAGAGACAGTTTCAGGATAGACACACGACAACCCATAGGTCACCCCTCATCCTCCTGCGCTCCAAAGAATAGTCCCAGCCTGACCCAACCTTTCCCTATAGCTCAGGCCCTCAAGTCCTGGCAATATTCTTGTTAATCTTCACAGGACCTGTCCAGATTGACAACATCTTTCCTATAACACAGTGCCCAGAACTGTACACAATACTCTAAAAGCAGCCTCACCCACGTCTATACAACTGCAACATGACTTCCTAACCTCTGTACTCAATACCCTGACTGATGAAGGCCAATGTGTCAAAAGCCTTTTTGACCACCCTATCTACCTGTGATGCCACTTTCAGGGAACTGTTTACCTGCAGTCCTAGATCCCTCTGCCCCTGAATACAACACCCCACATTTATCTGTATTAAATTCCATCAACCATTCCTCAGCCCACTTGCCCAACCGATCAAGATCAAGAGCAGAGTTGGGCCGAGGGGCCTGTTTCCACACTGTATTCATCTATGACTCTATGAACCTGAGGGGTAACTTTTTCATTCAGAGCTTGGTGGGTGTATGAAATGAGTTGCCGGTGGAGGTGGTTGAGTCAGGGACTATCCCTCTCTACACGCTTAAGAAACAGTTCGACAGGTACATGGATAGTAGTCACAAAATGCTGGAGCAACTCAGTGGGTCAGTCAGCATCTCTGGACAGAAGGAATGGGTGATGTTCTCTCCAGAGATGCTGCCTGACTCACTGTTACTCCAACATTTTGTGTCTACCTTTGATTTAAGCCAACACCTGCAGTTCTTTCCCGCACAGGTACATGGATAGGACAGTTTTGGAGGGATGTGGACCACATGCTGGCAGGTGGGACTAGCAAGTAGGGCCGAATGGCCTGTTTCCATGATGTATCACTCCATGACATCTAATCAGCCCTTGTCCATCTAAGTGCATGTATATACAATCCCTCAGGTTGTTGTCTTTGGTAAAGTTTGTAATTTGTCCCCAGTGCGTGTGACAATGCGAGTGTACGGGGTGATCACTGGTCGGCACGGACTCAGTGGAACGAAGGGCCCAATTCCACACTGAAGTTCAAATCTAAAGGAGTGCAGGTTTATAGTTCCCTGAAAGTGTTGTCACAGGTAGACAGGGATGTTGTATAGCAGAGGGATCTGCTGAGCAAGACTCCCTGAGGGGGAGAGAGAGAGTGGTCACTGGGAAACTATGAAGATAGACACACGACACAGGGCGGCACGGTGGTGCAACAGTAGAGTTACTGCCTCACAGCTCCAGAGACCCGGGTTCGATCGTGACTATAGGTGCTGTGTATATGGAGTTAGTATGTTTTCTCCGTGACCGCGTGGAATTCCTCCTGATGCTCCGGTTTCCTCCCACACTCCTAAGACATTCGGGTTTGTAGGTCAATTGGCTTTGGTAAAATTGTAAATTGCCCCGAGTGTGTGTGTGTAGGAAAGTATCAGCGTACGGGGTGATCGATGTTCGTCATGGACTCGGTGGGCTGATAGACCTGTTGCCGCGCTGTATGTCTAAACTAAACTATTGTGAACGGGTGAAGGCTTATTGGCTCAGAATTTCACAGAATTGTGTATCTGCGATCATACATCCCTCTGCTGGGGTGGAAGATTGCAAACATCACGTGGTCTGCCCTGTTTCGGCAAATGCAATCAACCCGGTGTGCACACTCAAATATGATCAAATAGAACAAATTGTACGACAACTTTAGGCTGTGCACGCCATATGCAAGAAGAAGATCTCTCTACTCTACAACACCCCCTGTCTACCTGTGACACCACTTACAGGTAATTGTGTACCTGCGCTCCTAGATCCCTCTCCTTTTGATCATGATTGGTTGGGCAGGTGGGCTGAGGAACGGTTGATGGAATTTAATACAGAGAAATGTGGGGTGTTGTATTTAGGAGCAGAATCTGCTCAGAGAATGGACGGGCTCTAGAGAGAATTGTAGAGCAGAAGGATCTAGGAGCGCAGGTAAATAGTTCACTGAAAGTGGCGTCACAGGTAGATAGGGTGGTCAAAAAGGCTTTTAACCTATTGGCCTTCATCAGTCAGAGTATTGAGTATAGGAGTTTAAGAAGGAACTGCAGATGCTGGAAAATCGAAGTTACACAAAAATGCTGGAGAAACTCAGGGGGCGCAGCAGCATCCATGGAGTGAAGGAAATAGGCAACGTTTTGGGGCCGAAGAAGGGTTTTGGCCCGAAACGTTGCCTATTTCCTGCACTCCATAGATGCTGCTGCGCCCGCTGAGTTTCTCCAGCATTTTTGTGTACCTCCTATTGAATATCGGAGTTGGGAAGTCATGTTGCAGTTGTTTCAGACGTGGGTGAGGCCGCATTTACTGTATTGAGTTCAGTTCTGGGCACCGTGTTACAGGAAAATGTTGTCAATCTGGGAATTGGGCAGAGAAGATTCACGAGGATATTGCCAGGACTTGATTGCCTGAGCTACAGGGAAAGGTTGAGTAGGCTGAGACTCTGTTCCTTGGAGCGCAGGAGGATGATAGGCGACCTTATAGAGGTGTATAAAATCATGAAAGGAATAGATCAGGTAGATGTACAGTCTCCTGCCCAGAATAGGTGAATCGAGGACCAGAGGACATAGGTTTAAGGTGAAGCGGAACAGATTTAGTAGGAATCTGAGAGGTAACTTTTTCTCACAAAGGGAGGTGGGTGTACAGAAAGAGCTGCTGGAAGAGTTATTTGGTGCTGGGACTATCCCAACGTTTAAGAAACAATTAGACAGGTTCAGGGATAGGACAGATTTGGAGGGATATGGACCGAATGTAGTCGGGTGGGACTAGCGTAGCTGGGATATGTTGGCTGGTGTGGACATGATGGGCCTGATTCAATGCTGTATCAATCTATGACACCTGATCAACCCTTGTCTATCTAAGTGCGTGTATATCCAATCCCTCAGCTTGTTGGCTTTGGTAGAATTTGTAAATCGTCCCTAGTATGTGTGTTTGTGCTAGTGTTCAGGGAGATCGCTGGCCGGCATGGACTCAGCGGTGCGAGTAATAAACTAAAAATTTTATATATGAATGCACAAAGTATTAGAAAGTGGATGAGCTTGAGGCTCAGTTAGACATTGGCAAGTATGATGTTGTGGGAATTACAGAGACATGGCTGCAAGAGGACCAGGGCTGGGAACTGAATATTCAGGGGTATACATCCTATTGAAAAGACAGACAGGTGGACAGAGGGGGTGGGGTGACATAGAATCATGAGATGAAGAGTCAGCATGGATAGAACTGAGGATTTGGAAGGGTAAAAAGATTAGGATGTTACCAGGACTCGAGGGGCCTGAGCTACAGGGAGAGGTTGAGCAGGCTAGGACACTATTCCTATGAGTGCAGCAAGATGAGGGATGATCCTACAGAGATGTATAAAATAATGAGTAATAGATCGGGTAGATGCAGAGAGTCCCTTACACAGAGTAGGAGAGTTGCTCAGCAGCCCTGTCCCGAACATTATTCAAAGTTCGAGGTTGATGTGGTTCATTGGCGAGTAAAATTGTACGTTGTCCCTGGTGTGTACGATAGTGTTAGTGTGCGGGAATCACTGGTCGGTGTTGACTCGGTGGCCGAATGGCCTGTTTACATGCTGTATCTCTAAACTAAACTAAACCTGCGCTCCTAGATCCCTCTGCTCTTGATCGTGATCGGTTGGGCAGGTGGACTGAGGAACGGTTGATGGCTGATACAGAGAAATGTGAGTTGTTGTATATAGGGGCAGAACCTGCACAGAGAATGTTGCAGTGTTGTAGAGCAGAGGGATATAGGAGCGCAGGTACACAATTCCCTGAAAATGGGCCGAAGGGCCAGTTTCCATGCTGTATCTCTCTATGACACCTAATCAACCCTTGTCCATCTAAGTGCGTGTATATCCAATCCCTCAGCTTGTTGGCTTTGGTAGAATTTCTAAATCGTCACAAATAGAAAATATAAACATAGAAATTTGGTGCAGAAGGAGGCCATTTGGCCCTTCGAGCCAGCACCGCCATTCATTGTGATCATGGCTGATCGTGCCTGCCTTCTCCCCATATCCCTTGATTCCACCAGCCCCTAAAGCTCTATCTAACTCTTTCTTAAATCTGTCATGTGATTTGGCCTTCACTGCCCTGCCTTGTGGCATGGAATTCCACAAATTCACAACTCTCTGGGTGAAAACGTTTTTTCTCACCTCAGTCCATAAAGGAATGAACTTCCCTTTATTCTAAGACTATGCCCCTGGTTCTGTACTCGCCCAACATTGGGAACATTTTTCCCGCATCTAGCCTGTCCCGTTCTTATATAATTTTATATGTTTCTATAAGATCCCCCTCATCCTTCTAAACTCCAGTGAATACCAGCCTAGTCTTTTCAATCTTTCCTCATTTGACAGTCCCGCCATCACAGGGATCAATCTCGTGAACCTATGCTGCTCTACCTCAATCACAAGGATGTCCTTCCTCAAATTAGGAGACCAAAACTGTACACAACACTCCAGTTGTGGTCTTACCAGAGCCCTATACAACTGCAGAAGAACCTCTCTACTCCTATACTGAAATCCTCTTGCTATGAAGGCCAACATTCTATTAGCTTTCTTCATGCCTGCTGAACCTGCACGCCAACTTTCAGTGACCGGTGTACAAGGATACCCAGGTCTCGCTGTACCTCCCCCTTACCTAACCTAACCCGATTGAGATAATAATCTGCCCCCTTGTTTTTGCCGCCAGTGGATAACCTCACATTTATCTACATTATACAGCAACGGCCACACATCTGCCCACTCACTCAACCTGTCCAGATCACCCTACAACCTCCTAACATTCTCTTCACAGTTCACACTGCCACCCGGCTGAAGTTAATATCTAAAGGTGTGCATGTTCATACTTACCTGAAAGGTAAGAGAGGGTGGTCTAAAAGGCTTGTGGCACATTGGCCTTCATCAGTCAGTGTATTGAGAGTAGAAGACGTGGGTGAGGCCGCATTTTGAGTATTGTGCTCAGTTCAGGGCATCTTGTTATTTGAAAGATTTTGTCAAGCTGGAAAGGAACTGAGAAGATTTACGAGGATGTAGCCAGGACTTGAGGGGCCGGAGCTGCAGGGAGACGTTGTAGCAGCTAAGACTCTATTCCTTGGAGTACAGGAGGACGAGGAGTGACCTTATAGAGGTGTACAAATCATGCCCAGAGTAGGGGAATAGAAACATAGAAAATAGGTGCAGGAGTAGGCCATTCGGCCCTTCGAGCCTGCAACGCCATTAAATATGATCATGGCTGATCATCCAACTCAGTATCCCTTACCTGCCTTCTCTCCATATCCCCTGATCCCTTTAGCCACAAGGACCACATCTAACTCCCTCTTAAATATAGCCAACGAACTGGCCTCAACTACCTTCTGTGGCAGAGAATTCCAGAGATTCACCACTCTCTGTGTGAAAAATATTTTTCTCATCTCGGTCATAAAAGACTTCCCCCTTATCGTTAAACTGTGAACCCTTGTCGTGGACATCCCCAACATCGGGAACAATCTCCCTGCATCTAGCCTCTCCAACCACTTGAGGATTTTGTAAGTTTCTATAAGATCCCCCCTCAATCTTCTAAATTCTAGCGAGTACAAGCCAAGTCTATCCAGTCTTTCTTGATATGAAAGTCCTGACATCCCAGGAATCGTGAATCAGATGGCAAAGATTAAGGTGAGAAGGGGGAAAGATTTAATGGGGATCTGAGGGGTAATGTTTCACACAAAGGGTGCTGGGTGTGTGTGGGACGAGCTGCCAGGGGAGGTAGTTAAGACTGGGAATATCCCAACCTTTAAGAAACAATTAGAATGGTACAGGGATAGGACAGGTTTGGGGGGATTGTCCATCTGAGTGCGTGTATATCCAATCCCTCAGCTTGTTGGTTTTGGTAAAATTTATAAATCATCCCTAATGTGTGGGTTAGTGCTGGTGTATGGGATGTACCTACGCTCCTAGTCTCTCTGCACTACTTTCAGGGAGCTGTGGACTTGGAGCCCAAGATCCCTCTGTACATCGATGCTGTTCACGGCAACATCTCACACTTGCCCGGTTACTCACAAACTCTCCTCATGATCTCTCCCTCCCCCCTCAGGGAGACTTGCTCAGCAGCTCTGTCCCGAACGTTATTCAAAGTTCGAGAGGAATTTGCACAGCGCTCAAACCCTGTCCAGGCCTGGAGGTGATAAACAAAGTCAGGTGAGAGAGAGAGGAGGGAGAAAGGGTGGGGGGCGGAGAGAAGGTGGGAGGAGGTGGGACTAGGACGCACATAAAGAACGACTCCCGTCCCGTCCCCAGACACAGAACTGTTCCCAACTGTTCACAGACGGAAGGATCCAGAAACTGAGCAGAGCCCGGACGAGATGTGGGGAGCGCTGCTACTGTTGGTGGTGGGAGCGACACTGCTAACCCAGGGAACTGTCCATGCAGGACCCTACCCAGGACCCTACCCAGGACCCGACCTAGGACCCACCGCAGGACCTCTCCGTGGTAATTCTCTCACCCCCACCTCCCCCTGTCCCTCCCTCTCACTCCCCTCCCCGCTCTTTCTCTCTTCCCCTTCTCACACTCCACCCTTTCTCCCCCTCTCTCTCTCACCTTCTCTCTCTATATTCCCCTCTTTCTCTCTCCCCCTCTCTCTCTATCCCTCTTTCTCTCTCCCCACTCACTCTCTCCCTGTCTCTCTCCCATTCTCTCTCTATTTCTTTCTCCCCACTCGCTCTATTCCTTTTTCTCTCATGCTCTCTATTTTTCTCTCCCTCCTCACTCCCTCTCCCCCTCTCTCTCTCTCTCCCTCTCCCTCTCTCCCTCTCCCCCTCTCCCTCTCTTCTCTCTCTCCCCTGCACTTTTCTCTGAATCCATCAAGGGAGAGGGGAGAGGAGCTCAAACAGAGAGAGAGAGGGAGAGACGGGGGGGGGGGATAGAGAGGGGGAGGGAGAGAGAGAGCAGGATAGCGAGAGAGGGAAGGGTACTTAAAGAAAGAGGGAGGGAGAGAAGGGGAGAGAGAAATAGTGGGACTGTGCGATGGTTAATGGGGGATGGGGAGAGAAGAGAGACAGAGAGAGATAGAGAGAGGATGGAGGGCGAGGAGAGAAAGAGGGGAGCGAGACAGGAAGAGGGAGAATGAAGGGAGGGAGTAAGAGAGAGAGAGAGAGAGAGAGGGGAGAGGGAGGGAGAAAGAGAGGACAGAGAGATGGGGAGAGAGGGAGTGGTGGGTTGATGGGTATAGAGGGGGTGTAGAGGGAGACAGAGGGTCTGACAGTCTTGTCTCTCCACAGTCAGTTACTGCACCAGTGATATTGGAACATGTCGCTCAGGAGCCTGTCACACCGGAGAACAGTCGGACCCCTACGTGGTATGTGGATGGCGCCGTCGCTGCTGTAAACTCATATGAGAGGACCCCTGCCCTCCCCCCCCCCCCGCCCCCCACCTCCATCCTACGATGGGACGTCCCGCGGTCGGATGTGAAATAAAAACCTCGTCAGCATCATGAAAATAAAGTCTGGTGTCTGTCTGTGTGGGAGACTGGTGGATGGAGGGAGGGAGGGAAGGAAGGGGAGAAAGAGAGGGAGGAAGAGGGGGGAGAGAGAGAGGGGGGAGAGGGAGGAAGGGCAGAGAGAGAGAGAGGGAGAGGAAGAGGGAGAGAGGGAGGGAGAGGGAAGGGTTGCCAGGAGGGAGGGAGAATAGAGGGGAAGGAGAAGGGGAGGGGAGAGGAAGCAGAGAAAGAGGGTGAATGAGAGAAATGGAGAGAGAGAGGGCGAGAGTTAGGGGTAGAGAGAGAGAGCGAAAAGAGCAGCAGAGGGAGAGAGGGAAGGGTACAGAGAGGGAGGGGAGAGCGAAAGAGAGGGGCTGAGCGAGAGGGAGAGGGGAGAGAGACAGGGAGGGAAAGAAAGTGAGAAGGGAGAGAGAAAGAGAGAGGAGGAAGAGAAAGATAATGGTGGGAGATGGAAGGTGAGGAGGAAAGGGTTGAGGGAAGGTGGGACGGAGAAGTGATGGGAAGGAGAGGGAGGGCGAGGGAGGGCGAGGGAGGGAGGGAGAGTAAACGGTGTGGAGGTACAAGGTTCGGACACGCACACACACACAGAGGTACAGTGAAAAGCTTTTTGTTGCGTGCTATCCAGTCCGCAGAAAGACTATATATGATTACAATCGAGCCGTCCACTGTGTACAGATACAGGATAAATGGAATAACGTTTAGTGCAAAGTAAAGTCCAATTAAAGATAGTCTGTGGGTCTCCAATGAGGTCGATGGGAAGTCAGGACCGCTCTCCAGTTGGTGAGAGGACGGTTCAGTTGCCTGATAACAGCTGGGAAGAAACTGCCCCTGAATTTGGTGCAGGGCATTTTCACACTTCTGTACCTCTTGCCCGGTGGGAGAGGGAAGAAGAGGGAGCGACGGGTGAGACTGGCCCTTGGTTATACGGCTGGCCTTTACTCAGGGTCCAGCAAGTAAAATGGACAAGGGAGAGCCAGTGGATGTAGTGTACGTGGACTTTCAGAAAGCCTTTGATAAGGTCCCACACAGGAGATTTGTCCACATGGTTTTAGAGCACATGGTTTAAAAGGCCGCAACACCCCCCCCCCACCCCACCATCTCTACTCCCTCCCACTCCCTCTCTTTCCCCTCCCCACCCTCTCTACCCCCTCCATATCTCCCCCCCCTCTACCCCCTCCCTCTCTCTCACATCCCTCTCTGCCCTCTCCCTCTCTACCCCCCTCCCCCTCCCACTCCGCCCCCCTCCCTCTCTACCCCACTCCCTCTCTGCTCCTCTCCCTCTCTGCTCCTCTCCCTCTCTGCCCCCTTCCCTCTCTCCCCCTCCTTCTCTACCCCCTCCCTCTCTACCCCCCTCCCCCTCCCTCTGCGCCTGCATGAGGCTAGGCGTGTGCATAGGGCGGGGGATGGGGTAAAAGGAGCAAATTAATAATATTAATGTAATTTCAAGCGGGGGGGGGGGTTTGTGTGTGTGTGTGTGTGTGTGCGTGTGCTGTGCGTGTGCGTGTGCGTGTGCATGTGTGCGTGCGTGTGCGTGTGTTGGGGGGGGTGGTGGTTGGCTTCCTCCCACACTCCTTGTGGGTTTGGAGGTTAATTGGCTTTGGTACAATTGTAAATTATCCCTCGTGCGTGTAGGATAGTGTTAGTGTACGAGGTGCTCGCTGGTCATCGCGGACTCGGCGGGACCTGTTTCCACACTGTATCTCTATACTAAACTATATCCACATGTATATGTACCAGTGACATCACTATCAGGGAACTATAAACCTACAATCTTTTAAATTTTAAACTCAGCATTACAACAGGCCATTCGCCCCTCAGAGTCCACACACCAGCACGAACCCACACACTGGGAACAAGTTACAAATGTTAATAAGGCAAACAAGCTGAGTGATTGGATATACACGCAGTTAGATGCACAAGGGCTGATTAGTTGTCATGGAGTGATGCGGCACGGAACCAGGACCTTCGGCCCAACTTGTCCTAGTGGGAACTGTGAGGAGGATACGAGAGGATGCACGGTGACCTGGACAGGTTGGATGAGTGCATTGCAGTTGCAGTTTAATGTGGATAAATGTGAGGTTATCCACTTTGGTGGCAAAACAGGAAGGCAGATTATTATCTAAATGGTGTCGTGGGAAAAGGGGAAGTACAACGGATTCTGGGCTTCCTTGTTCATCATACAATGAAAGTATGCATGCAGGACAGCAGGCTGAGAAGAAAGTGAATGGCATGTTGCCCTTCATAACACAAGGAATTGAGTATAGGAGCAAAGCGGCCCTTCTGCAGTTGTACAGGGCCCCAGTGGGACCACACCTGGAGAATTGTGTGCAGTTTTGGTCTCCAAATTTGAGGAAGGACATTCTTGCTATTAAGGGAATGCAGCGTAGGTTCACAAGGTTAATTCATGGGATGGCGGGACTGTCATATGAAAATAGGTGCAGGAGTAGGCCATTCGGCCCTTCGAGCCTGCACCGTCATTCAATATGATCATGGCTGATCATCCAACTCAGTATCCTGTACCTGCCTTCTCTCCATACCCCCTGATCCCATTAGCCACAAGGGCCACATCCAACTCCCTCTTAAATATAGCCAACGAACTGGCCTCAACTACCTTCTGTGGCAGAGAATTCCACAGACTCACCACTCTCTGTGTAAAATGAGTTTCTCATCTCGGTCCTAATCCTTATCCTTAAACAGTGACCCCTTGTCCTGGACTTCCCCAATATCGGGAACAATCTTCCTGCATCTGGCCTGTCCAACCGCTTAAGAAATTTGTAAGTCTCTATGAGATCCCCCCTCAATCCTCTAAATTCCAACGAGTACATGCTTTTTGGAGAAGGCATGATCTGTATAAAAAGGATGGGTTGCACTTGAACCCAAGGGGAACCAATATCCTGTCGGGGAGATTTGCAAAGGAGACTTTAAACTAGAAAGGCTGTGGGCAGGGACTCGGGTAGAGGGGGCTAGGGGACAGGGTGAGGGGCAAGAGGCAGAGAAGGGAAGCACTCGGACACAAAATGTAGGCGAGAAAGAGGAAAAAGATAATAAACAGAGAATAAGGGATGGTGGGTTTCTAAAATGTGTATATTTTAATGCTAGGAGCATTGTAAGAAAGGTGGATGAACTTAGAGCCTGGATTGACACTTGGAAATATGATGTTGTGGCAATCAGTGAAACATGGTTGCGGGAGCGTTGTGATTGGAAACTAAATATTCCAGGATTTTGTTGCTTCAGGTGTGATAGAATTGGAGGGGCCAGAGGTGGAGGTGGTGCATTGCTTGTAAGAGAAGATATTACAGCAGTGCTTTGGCAGGATAGATTAGAGGGCTTGTCTAGGGAGGCTATTTGGGTGGAACTGAGAAGTGGGAACGGTGTAGCAACACTTTTAGGGGTGTATTATAGACCGCCAAATGGGGAACGAGAATTGGAAGAGCTGATATGTAAGGAGATAGCAGATATTAGTCGTAAGCACAAGGTAGTGATTGTGGGAGATTTCAATTTTCCAAAAATAAACTGGGAAACACGTTCTGTAAATGGGCTGGATGGTTTGGAGTTTGTTAAATGTGTGCAGATTTTGCAGTAATACATAGAGGTATCATATAACCATATAACAATTACAGCACGGAAACAGGCCTTCTCGGCCCTTCCAGTCCGTGCCGACCATTTATTTTCCCCTAGTCCCATCTACCTGCATTCAGACCATACCCCTCCATTCCCTTCCCGTCCTTATACCTATCCACTTTACTTTTAAATGTTAAAATCGATCCTGCCTCCACCACTTCTGCAGGAAGATCATTCCACACAGCCACCACTCTCTGAGTAAAGAAGTTCCCCCTCATGTTACCCCTAAACTTCTGTCCCTTAATTCTCATGTCATGCCCTCTTGTTTGAATCTTTCCTACCCTCAATGGGAAAAGCTTATCCATGTCAACTCTGTCTATCCCTTTCATAATTTTAAAGACCTCAATCAAGTCCCCCCTTAACCGTCTGCGCTTCAAAGAATAAAGACCTAACTTGTTCAACCTTTCTCTGTAACTTAGTTGCTGGAACCCAGGCAACATTCTAGTAAATCTCCTCTGTACTCTCTCTATTTTGTTGACATCCTTCCTATAATTAGGCGACCAAAATTGTACATCATACTCCAGAATTGGTCTCACCACTGCCTTGTACAATTTTAACATTACTTCCCTACTCCTATATTCAATGCTTTGATTTGTAAAGGCCAGCACACCAAAAGCTTTCTTTACCACCCTATCTACATGTGATTCCACCTTCAGGGAACTATGCACAGTTATTCCTAGATCCCTCTGTTCCACAGCATTCCTCAATTCCCTACCATTTACCATGTACGTCCTATTTTGATTTGTCCTGCCAAGATGTAGCACCTCACACTTATCAACATTAAACTCCATCTGCCATCTTTCAGCCCACTCTTCCAAATAGCCCAAATCTCTTTGTAGACTTTGAAAATCTACTTCATTATCCACAGCACCCCCTATCTTAGTATCATCTGCATACTTACTTATCCAATTTTCCACCCCATCATCTAGATAATTGATGTACATGACAAACAACAGTGGACCCAACACAGATCCTTGAGGCACCCCACTGGTCACCGGCTTCCAACCTGACAAACAGCCATCCACCATTACTCTCTGGCATCTCCCATTCAGCCACTGTTGAATCCATCTTGCTACTCCGCCATTAACACCCAAAGATTGAACCTTCTTAACCAACCTTCCATGGGGAACCTTGTCAAAGGCCTTACTGAAATCCATATAGACAACATCCACTGCTTTACCCTCATCAATTTCCATAGTAACCTCCTCAAAAAATTCAAGGTTTCTCAAACATGACCTTCGAGGCTCAAATCCACGTTGACTGTTCTTGATCAGACCCTGTTTATCCAGATGCTTATATATATTATCTCTAAGTATCCTTTCCATTAATTTGCCCACCACTGACGTCGACCAGAGAAGGGGCAGTGCTGGACCTCCTGTTAGGAAATGAGGCAGGTCAGGTGACGGAGGTATGCGTTGGTGAGCACTTCGGGACCAGTGATCACAATACCATTAGTTTCAATATAATTATGGAGAGAGTCAGAACTGGACCTAGGGTTGAGATTTTTGATTGGAGAAAGGTTAACTTTGAGGGAATGCGTAAGGATTTAAAAGGATTGAATTGGGACATCGAAAGGATGTAGAAGAGAAATGGAGGACATTTAAAGGAGAAATTGTAAGAGCACAAAATCTTTATGTCCCTGTTCGGTTGAAAGGAAATAGTAAAAATCAGGAAGAGCCATGGTTTTCAAGGGAAATTGAACGCTTGGTTCGAAAAAAGAGAGATATCTACAATAATTATAGGAGGCATGGAGTAAATGAGGTGCTAGATGAGTATAAAGAATGTAAAAAGAATCTTAAGAAAGAAATAAGAAAAACTAAAAAAGATATGAGGTTGCTGTGGCAAGAAAGGTGAAAGCAAATCCAAAGGGTTTCTACAGCTATATTAATAGCAAAAGGATAAAGAGGAATAAAATTGGACCATTAGAGAGCCATAATGGACAGCTATCTGCAGAGCCAAAAGAGATGGGGGAGATATTGAACAATTTATTTTCTTCGGTATTCACCAAGGAGAAGGATATTGATAAAAGGGGAAAAAGTAGAGTAGCTATGGAAATATGAGATTCAAAGAGGAGGAAGTACTGACACTTTTGAAAAATATAAAAGTGGATAAGTCTCCAGGTCCTGACAGGATATTCCCTAGGACATTGAGGGAAGTTAGTGTAGAAATAGCAGGGGCTATGACAGAAATATTTAAAATGTCATTAGAAACGGGAATAGTGCCGGAGGATTGGCGTACCGCGCATGCTGTTCCATTGTTTAAAAAGGGTTCAAAGAATAAACCTAGCAATTATAGACCTGTTAGTTTGACGTCAGTGGTGGGCAAATTAATAGAAAGGATACTTAGAGATAATATATATAAGCATCTGGATAAACAGGTTCTGATCAAGAATAGTCAACATGGATTTGAGCCTGGAAGCTCATGTTTGAGAAACCTTCTTGAATTTTTTGAAGAGGTTACTAGGGAAATTGATGAGGGTAAAGCAGTGGATGTTGTCTATATGGATTTCAGTAAGGCCTTTGACAAGGTTCCTCATTGAAGGTTGGTTAAGAAGGTTCAATCTTTGGGTGTTGATGGCAGAGTAACAAGATGGATTCAACAGTGGCTGAATGGGAGATGCCAGAGAGTAATGGTGGATGGCTATTTGTCAGGTTGGAAGCCGGTGACCAGTGGGGTGGCTCAGGGATCTGTGTTGGGTCCACTGTTGTTTGCCATGTACATCAATGATCTAGATGATGGGGTGTAAAATTGGATAAGTAAGTATGCAGATGATACTAAGATAGGTGGTGCTGTGGATAATGAAGTAGATTTTCAAAGTCTAGAGAGATTTGGGCCATTTGGAAGAGTGGGCTGAAAGATGGCAGATGGAGTTTAAAGCTGATAAGTGTGAAGTGCAACATCTTGGCAGGACAAATCAAAATAGGACGTACATGGTAAATGGTAGGGAATTGAGGAATGCTGTGGAACAGAGGGATCTAGGAATAACTGTGCATAGTTCCCTGAAGGTGGAATCGCATGTAGATAGGGTGGTAAAGAAAGCTTTTGGTGTGCTGGCCTTTATAAATCAGAGCATTGAATATAGGGAAGTAGGGAAGTAATGTTAAAATTGTACAAGGCAGTGGTGAGACCAATTCTGGAGTATGGTGTACAATTTTGGTCGCCTAATTATAGGAAGGATGTCAACAAAATAGAGAGAGTACAGAGGAGATTTACTAGAATGTTGCCTGGGTTCCAGCAACTAAGTTACAGAGGAAGGTTGAACAAGCTAGGTCTTTATTCTTTGGAGTGCAGAAGGTTAAGGGGGGATGTGGATATGTTTCTCCCATTGAGGGTAGGGAAGATTCAAACAAGAGGGCATGACATAAGAATTAAGGGACAGAGGTTTAGGGGTAACATGAGGGGGAACTTCTTTATTCAGAGAGTGGTGGCTGTGTGGAATGATCTTTCAGCAGAAGTGGTGGAGGCAGGATCGATTTTAACATTTAAAAGTAAAGTGGATAGGTATATGGACGGGAAGGGAGGGGTATGGTCTGAGTGCAGGTAGATGGGACTAGGGGGAAATAAATGGTTGGCACGGACTGGAAGGGCCGAGAAGGCCTGTTTCCGTGCTGTAATTGTTATATGGTTATATGGTTATATTACAAGCTGAGTCTATCCAGTCTTTCTTCATATGGAAGTCCTGCCATCCTAGGAATCAGTTTGGTGAACCTGCTCTGTACTCCCTGTATGGCAAGAATGTCTTTCCTCAGATTAGGAGACCAAAACTGTACGCAATACTCCAGGTGTGGCCTCACCCAGACCCTGTACAACTGCAGTAGAACTCCCTGTTCTTGTACTCATATCCTTTTGCTATGAATGGCAACATACCATTCACTTTCTTAACAGCCTGCTGTACCTGCATGCCTACTTTCAATGACTGGTGTACCATGACACCCAGGTCTTGTTGCATCTCCCCTTTTCCCAATCGGTCACCATTCAAATAATAGTCTACTTTCCGGTTTTTGCCACCAAAGTGGATAACCTGACATTTATCCACATTATACTGCATTTGCCATGCATTTGCCCACTCACCCAGCCTATCCAAGTCACCTTGCAGCCTCCGAGCATCCTCGTCACAGCTAACACTGCCCCCCAGCTTCGTGTCATCCGCAAACTTTGAGATGTTGCATTTAATTCGCTCGTCCAAATCATTAATATATATTGTAAATAGCTGGGGTCCCAGCACTGAACCTTGCAGTACCCCACTAGTCACTGCCTGCCATCCTGAAAAGGACCCGTTCACTCCTACTCTTTGCTTCCTGTCTGCCAGCCAGTTCTCTATCCACATCAATACTGAACCGCCAATACCGTGTGCTTTAAGTATGCATACTAATCTCTTGTGTGGGACCTTGTCGAAAGCCTTCTGAAAGTCCAGATATAACACATCCACTGCTTCTCCCTTATCCACTCTACTAGTTACACACTCAAAAAATTCAATAAGATTCGTCAGACATGATTTACCTTTCGTAAATCCATGCTGACTTCGTCCAATGATTTCATCACTTTCCAATGCGCTGCTATCCCATCTTTAACAACTGACTATAGCAGTTTCCCCACTACCGATGTTAGACTAACTGGTCAGTAATTCCCCGTTTTCTCTCTCCCTCCTTTTTCAAAAAGCTTGCGACCATTAAGTACCGACCGAGGATTGTGAATGTTATCATAACTGATAAAGTGGAAGGAATGAGAAAGTTACCCCAGGACAGGCCAAGGTAAGATTTTTGGGAATAATATTCAACGCCACGGAACGAGCTTTTACCCCTGCCCGCGTGGATCCTATAATCAACCACACCACCCCAGGTAACCTAAAACAGATCAGATCCTTTCTGGGACCGGTTAATTTCTGCAGGCAATGGATTCCGGACATTGCCCTGTACACTAAGCAACTTACCCCCTGGCATCCGCGAATGCTCCTCCAGAATTTGCACGAACCCCAGCACAGGAGGAAGCATTTACTGAACCAGAGGCTGCTCTAGCAGCTGCACCCTCTAGTGGCCGTCCCCTCTATGACCAATCTTTCCAGCTGTGTGTCACTATTATTCAAGATTGTGCTTCAGCTGTACTTACCCAATACCATGGCGATGTTAGACGCCATGTAAATGGGGCTTTATGTGTGTGTGTGTGTGTGTGTGTGTGTGTGTGTGTGTGTGTGTGTGTGTGTGTGTGGGGTAGAGTGACTCTGTATAGTCTGTATTTATAAACTATTAGAATAACAGCCACACCAGCCTGGGCCAAACAATATTTTACTACATGATTACTAATTTCATTGCGTTTTTGTCTGTTTGAAGTGAAACGAACCTTAACATTGGCGATAGTCGAGCAGGATCTTGCTGGAAACAATCTCTGAAGACTGAGTAAGAGGCTACTGTGTGGCCGGGTTCTCAAAGGGGAAAGGAAGTGCACTATCAGACCAATTGAGTCTGAACTCCTGAGAGTGCCCAGGAACACTGTGGTACTTCATCGGAAGTGATCTGGTTCCCTGCAAAGATCTTTCAGAACAGACAACGCAAGGTAATACAGTTTTCGGGATTGTTGACTCAGACTAAGTTGGCTGTCTGAGGTATTAAGTCGA
Source organism: Raja brachyura (assembly GCA_963514005.1). Next base: position 14,549,297 of record OY740781.1, on the reverse strand, counting down.
TATTGAGCGGAGTAATCGGACAGGCTGTAGATAAAAATGATGGGAGCGTGCCGGAACAGCTTATGTGTTATTTGGACCCGGGGTAATGTAAAGATTACCGACAATTGTCTGCTTCATTGACCAAAAGATTAGGAAATGAAGCCTGGCCAGTGGGGGGGACATGGAATGTGGACGCTATTAAAACCGCCGAACAATAACAGGAGTGGCTGGATTTGAATACTCTGGAATTTAGAAGGATGAGAGAGATTCTTATTGAAACGTATAAGATTATTAAGGGATTGGACATGCTAGACAATAGAAAATAGACAATAGGTGCAGGAGTAGGCCATTCGACCCTTTGAGCCAGCACCGCCATTCAATGCGATCATGGCTGACCATCCCCAATCAGTACCCCATTCCTGCCTTCTCCCCATATCTCCTGACTCCGCTATCTATAAGAGCCCAATCTAGCTCTCTCTTGAAAGTTTCCAAAGAACTGGCCTCCACCGCCCTCTGATGCAGAGAATTACACAGACTCACCACTCTCTGTGTGAAATAGAGTTTCCTCATCTCTGTTCTAAATGGCTTACCCCTTATTCTTAAACTGTGGCCCCTGGTTCTGGACTCCCTCAACATCAGGAACGTTTCCTGCCTCATGAGAGCAATAGATCAGGTAGGGGCACAGAGTCCCTTGCCCAGTGTAGTGGTATCGAGGAGCAGAGGACGTAGGTTTCAGGCGAAGTGGAAAAGATTTAGACAAGAGACAATAGACAATAGGTGCAGGAATAGACCATTTGGCCCTTTGAGCCAGCACCGCCATTTAATGTGATCATGGCTGATCATCCCCAATCAGTACCCCGTTCCTGCCTTCTCCCCATATCCCCTGACTCCGCTATATTTAAGAGCCCTATCTAGCTCTCTCTTGAAAATTTCCAGAGAACCGGCCTTCACCGCCCTCTGAGGAAGACAGGAAACAAAGAGTAGGGATTAACGGGTCACTTTCAGAATGTCAGGCAGTGACTAGTGGGGTACCGCAAGGCTCGGTGCAAGGACCACAGCTATTTACAATACATATCAATGATTTAGATGAAGGGATACAAAGTAACATTAGCAAATTTTCAGATGACACAAAGCTGGGTGGCAGTATGAACTGTGAGGAGGATGCCATGAGAATGCAGGGTGACTTTGGCAGGTTGGTGAGTGGGCAGATGCACGGCAGATGCAGTTTAATGTGATAGATTATTAAGGGTTTGGACACGCTAGGCAATGATGGGTGGGTCCAGAACTAGGGGCCCCAGTTTAAAGAATAAGGAGTAAGCCATTTAGAACGGAGATGAGAAAACACTTTTTCACAGAGAGTTGTGAGTCTGTGGAATTCTCTGCCTCAGGGGGCGGTGGAGGCTGGTTCTCTGGATACTTTCAAGAGGGAGCTAGATAGGGCTCTTAAAGATAGGCTCTTAAAGTCAGGGGATAAGGGGAGAAGGCAGGAACTATGTACTGATTGGGGATGACAGTTGAATGGTAGTGCTGGCTCGAAGGGCCAAATGGTCTACTCCTGCACCGAATGTCGATTGTCTATTGTATATTGTCTATTGCCCACACCGGCCAACATATCCCAGCTGCACTGGTCCCACCTGCTGGTATTTTGTCCTTATCCCTCCAAACCTGTCCTATCCCTATACCATTCTAACTGGTTCTTAAACGTTGGGATAGTCCCAGCCTCAACTACCTCATCTGGTAGCTTGTTCCATACACCCAGCACCCTTTGTCTGAAAAAGTTACTCCTCAGGTTCTCATGAAATGTTTCCCCCCCCTCTCACTGCAAACCTTCGTTGTCTGGTGCTTGATTCCTCGACTCTGACCACGACACTCTGTGTACCTACCAGATCTATTCCTCTCATGATTTGTACACCTCTATAAGATCACTCCTCATCCTCCTGTACTCCAAGGAGTACAGTCCAAGCCTGCCCCAACATTTCCCTGTAGCTGAGGCCCCTCGAGTCCTGGCAACATCTTCGTAAATCTTCGCAGTACTCTTTACAGCTTGAGAACATCTTTCTTATAACATGGTGCCCATATTATAACTGAACACAATACTCTAAATGCGACCTCACCAATATGTGGTATAACTGAAACATGACCTCCCAACTTCTATATTAAATGCTCTGACCAATGATGGCCAATGTGCCACATGACCTCCCTGTCTACCTGTGACGCCACTTTCAGGGAACTGTGTACCTGCGCTCTTAGATCTCTCTGCTCTACTTTCAGGGAGCTGTGGACTTGGACCCCAAGATCCCTCTGTACATCGATGCTGTTCAGGGTCTTGCCGTTCACTGTAGACTTTCTCCTTACATTCGACCTCCTAAAGTGCAACACCTCACACTTGCCCGGTTAATCACAAACTCTCCCCGTGATCTCTCCCTCTCCCCCTCAGGAAGACTTGCTCAGCAGTCCAGTCCTCAATGTTATTCAAAGTTCGAGGGGAATTTGCACGGCGCTCAAACTCTGCCCAGGCCTGGAGGGATGGACTGGGTGATAAACAATGTCAGGTGAGTCAGGGGAGAAAGAGAGAGAGAGGAGGGAGAGAGGGCGGGAGGTGATGGAAATGGGACGGACATAAAGACCGACTCCCATCCCGCTCCCAGAAACAGAACTGTCCCCATTCTGGTGACCACAGACGGAAGGATCCAGAAACTGTGCAGAGCCCGGACGAGATGTGGGGAGCGCAGCTGCTCTCCCCTCTCTCTCTCTCTCTATATATAGTCCCTTCTTTCTCTTCCCCCCCCTTCCTATTCCTTTCTCTCTTCCCCTCTCTCCCCACTCGCTCTCCCCTTCCCTGCTCTTTCCCCCTCTCACTCACTTCTCTCCCCACTCGCTCTCTCTCCCTCACTGCTCTTTCTCTCCCCCTCTCTCTACCCTTCTCTATTTCCCTTTCTCTCTCCCCACTCGCTCTATTCAATTCTCTCTCATCCTCTATATTTTACCATCAAGGGAGAGGGGAGAAACATTGAAACATAGAAAATAGGTGCAGGAGGAGGCCATTCGGCCCTTCGAGCCAGCACCGCCATTCATTGTGATCATGGCTGATCGCCCCCAATCAATAACCCGTGCCTGCCTTTTCCCCATATCCCTTGATTCCACTAGCCCCTAGAGCTCTATCTAACTCTCTCTTAAATCCATCCAGTGATTTGGCCTCCGCTGCCCTCTATGGCAGGGAATTCCATAAATTCACAACTCTCTGGGTGAAAAAGGTTTTTCTCAGCTCAGTCTAAAATGGCCTCCCCTTTATTCTAAGACTGTGGCCCCTGGTTCTGGACTCGCCCAACATTGGGAACATTGTTCCTGCATCTAGCTTGTCCAGTCCTTTTATAATTTTATATGTTTCTTTTTATTTTTTTTATTTTATATTTTTTTTATTAGCGGTAAATGTACATCACATATATATATTGCTACAATCATTGTACCCCGTAATTTTATGGCTTTTAAAGAAAAAGAATAGAAAGAAAGAGAGTGAAGTAGGTGAAAAGAGTTGTGAAAGTGAAAGAGCGTGCCAAAGGGGAGAAAAAGAAAAGCTCTTGGTCAAAGAATTAGAGAAAGGGGATTAAGAGATAGACCCTGGAACTATATTATATATATCACGCAAAAGGAATCCACCAACTCGATAGTTTTTCATCCACCCCTACCAAGGCCCGAGGTACTCCTGCACCCTATCTTTGTAGCAATTCTATAAATGCAGAATTTTATATGTTTCTATGAGATACCCCCTCATCCTTCAAAATACACACAGACAGTACAGTTATGTAAGGAAGAAAGATCCAATTGACAGGGGGTGATTTACAGGCTCGTGGCACGTGGGATTCATCAGAGCGTTTCCAATGCAGCTGGCACAGACATGATGGACTGAAGGGCCAGCATTTATGGTTTAAGTTCATCGGCTCCATGTACATACGAGATTAGTTTACTGTCAGGTACTTGAAGAGCTCACAAGAATACTGCTGACAGGAAACGGCCAGAGAACGCAATAAACACTCACAAATCGCTCAAGATCCTGACATCAGACTTGCTCGGACAGGTGATGGAAACAGTGTTGTCATTTTTAATCGTCAGCAGCTGTTGGTGCAGAGAATATCCACCCACACACATTGACAGCTTTACCTGCATCAAAACAATTGTCACGTGTAGGAAGAAACTGCAGATGCTGGTTTACACCGAAGATAGACACAAAATGCTGGAGTCACTCAGCTGGACAGGCAGCATCTCTGGAGAGAAGGAATGGGCGACGTTTCGGGTCGAGACCCTTCTTCAGATTCTTGACTGGATACACAAGAAACTGCAGATGTTGGAATCGTGAGCAAAACACAAAGAGCTGGTGGAACTCAACGGTTCAGGCAGCATCTGTTAAACGTTGGGACCCTCCTTCGGTAGACTGTGCAGTCCAACCGCAGATGCTGCCTGACCCACTGGGTTCTTCCAGCACTTTGTGCTTGGCCCTTGACTTAAGCTGTTTACATTACTTTGCTTTCTCCTCATCGGACCTCAATGCATTACATTCTTCACTTTCATATCATTGATTATTGCAAAATTGTAAATATATTAAGGCCAAATAAGGGAATGACGTTTAGTGCAAGGTAAAGCCAGTAAGGTCCAATCAAGGACAGTCTGAGGGTCACCAATGAAGCAGATAGTAGTTCAGCACTGCTCTCTGGTTGTGGTAGGATGGTTCAGTCACCTGATAACAGCTGGGAAGAAACTGTCCCTGAATCTGGAGGTGTGCGCTGGAGAGAAGGAATGGGTGATGTTTCAGGTCGAGACCCTTCCTCAGCGTGAGAGTCAGAGAAGAGGGAAACTAGAGATATGGAAGGGTACAAAGAGAATGTAAGGTGTGAAATGGATAGATCAAAGTTGATGATTAAAATAATAAAAAACAATAGTAAATTGAGCTGGGAAAGTATGTTGTGTGTGTGTGTGTGTGCGTCTGTGTGTGTGCGTCTGTGTGTGCGCGTCTGTGTGTGTGTTTTTAATGTTTTTTTAAATATGAGAATAACATATTTCGTGTATTTTAAATACTTTTTTTATGAATAAAAGTATAATGTTAAATATATTGTTATAATTTTTACACACAATAGATGAATGATTAAGGTCAGGAAATGTAGTTCTGGGGATAAGAAAATGGATAAGAAAGTGGATAAAGAATGGGTTGACTGGGCTTGTATTCATTGGAATTTAGAAGGATAAGAGGGGATCTTACAGAAACATATCAAATTGTTAAGGGATTTGACATGCTAGATGCAGGAAAAATGTTGGGAGAGTCCATAACCAGGGGTCACAGTTTAAGAATACGGGGTAGGCCATTTAGGACTGAGATGAGGAAAGACTTTTTCTCCCAGAGAGTTGTGAATCTGTGCAATTCTCTGTCACAGAAGGCAGTGGAGGCCGATTCACTGGATGTTTTCAAGAGAGTTAAGGGCCTGTCCCACGCTTGCGATTGCATGCGTCTGGCGCGACCAAACGTGGTCACTTGAGGCATACGGGCTGTGCGGGGCTGGTCCCACTTCCAAGCGCGGAGGCGTATGGAGTTGTGCGGGGCTGGTCCCGACATCACGCGGGGCTCCGAAATTCCCGCACTGTCCGAACATTTCCCGCGCCAACGGTCTGTCGACCCACAGGCGCATTGAGGGCGTACGTAGCGTCACCACCCGACGCCCAAATTCAGTCAGCCCACCTCCTGCCCAGCTGATTGGTGAGTATGATGCGAACTTAACGCGAACTTAGCGCACACTTAGCATGTACTTACCGCAAACTTACCGCGAACTCCACTTCTGTTTGGTTGCGCCATACGCATGCAATCGCATGCAAGTGGGGACAGGCCCTTTAGATTTTGGGCTACCAGAAGCAAGGGTTATGGGGGAAAAGCAGGAACGGGATACTGATTTTGGATGATCAGCCATAATCATATTGAATGGCTCGAAGGGCCGAATGGCCTACTCCTGCACCCATTTTCCATGTTTCTATGTTTCTAATATTAGCGTAGAATTGTTTCACTCATAGTAGAAGGTCAAAGTCAAAGTCAAGCCAAAAGAGTCAAAGTCAAAGTTAAAAGAGTTTATTGTCATGTGTCCCTGACAGGACAATAAAATTATTTCTTTGCTTAGCACAACAGAACATAGTAGGCATTGACTACAATTATATACGTAAATACACAAATGAATGAATAAATTGATAGTGCAAATAACAGATGGAGGGGTATTAATGTTCATGGTTTTGTCTGAGCCAAGTCTAATAGCCTGATCGCTGTGGGGAAGTCGCTATTCCTGAACCGGGTCGTTGCAGTCCTCAGGCTCCTGTACCTTCTACCCGAAGGTAGCAGGGAGATGAGTGTGCGGCCAGGATGGTGTGGCTCCTTGATGATGCTGCCAGCCTTTTTGAGGCAGCGACTGTGGTAGATCCCCTCGATGGAAGGATGGTCAGAGCCGATAATGGACTGGGCAGTGTTTACTACTTTTTGTTCCTCTCCACCAACCAAGAGGAACCAAGCCACGTGCAACCAGTCAGCAAGCTCTCTACTGTGCACCTGTAGAAGTTAGAGAGAGTCCTCCTTGACAGCAAGCCCAGCGAGCCCAGGCCGCTTGGCGGAACTCCTTGCTCCTATACTCAAATCCTCTCTCTATTAGAGCATTCTCAATTATAGAAGAAGGCATAAACAACAGCTGATTAAACCTGTGAAGCATGACAATTCCTTGTGAGGATGTCAGAATAAATTACTTTGCACAAAATAGCTTTGGTCATTACACTCCAGCGGGGCATTTCACTTATTTTAACAAAGTGCTGAACACAGTACATGACACCCCCTATAAAACACCAGAGGGTTATGTTCCTATTTGATTAGAGGCAGAAGTGAATCGTGCTCTACTAACGGCATTATGAGGGGAAATAAATGTAACGCATTATAACAATGAAATGATCTCTGGTTGTTTATCTTCAGCCAAGTGTTAAGTCACAAGAACTTAAATATCAGACAAGGGAAAGAACGTTAGTGCACCGATTTCCTGACTGGACTTCCTTCCCTCCCAAACAGAGTGCTCTGGTATGGAGTCAAAGATGGAGACCCAAGGATCAAGGATCACTGGATCTTGGGAAATGTGATAGAAATGCGAGGCATAGAGAGGGTAGACAGTGAGAACCTTTTTCCCAGGGTGGAAATGTCAATGACGAGAGAGCACGGCTACAAGGTGAAGAGGGGCAAAATTTAAAGATGTCCTTCCACCAAGGGCAGCCACAGTGGAGTAGCGATAGAGTTGCTGCTTCACAGCGCCCGGGTTGGATCCTGACCACAGGTGCTTGTCTGTACAGAGTTTGTACGTTCTGCCCGTGACCTGCGTAAGTTTGCTCCGGGTGCTCCAATCCCCACCCAAATTCTAGACATGAGGCTTTCTAAGTCAATTGGCTTCAGTAATTTGCCCCCCTACTGTGCAGGGAATGGATGGGAAAGTAAGATAGCATAGAACTAGTGTGAACGGGTGATCGATGGTCAGCGTGGACTCAGTGGGCAGAAGGGCCTGTTTCCACGCTGTGTCGCTAAACTGGAAAAACTAAACTAAACCGGGCAGAAGAAGGGTGTCGACCCGAAACGTCACCTATTTTCTATTCTCCAGAGATGCTGCCTGACCCATTGAGTTACTCCAGCATTTTGTGTCTATCTTGAACTAAACCTTAGTTCTGTAACGCATAAACTGTAATGATCTGGAAATGGAGACAGACAGCCGATGTGGCTGTTTAATAGACTGAGAAAGTGGGGAGTTTTTCGAGCTGATTGCATCACCCAGGCCTTGTGAGAGAGAGAATTGATTGAGGATCGATCTCTGTATTGGGTACCGCAGTTTCACAACCTCAGAATGTGTCAGCTACACTCGCCTGAAAATAAGGTTTCACCTTTTCATCTGACAAAGCAGATGAAAATCACTGTAAGACACAAAAAAGCTGGAGTAACTCAGCGGGACAGGCAGCATCTCTGAAGACTTTTCGGATCAAGACCCTTCTTCAGACTGAGAGTCAGGGGGGTGAGAGAGACTAGAGATTATGGAAAGGTAAGGTGTGAAAAGGACAGATCAAAGCAGACGGTGATCAAGGAAATAAAGAATGGTTTTAAAGAAGGAACTGCAGATGCTGGAGAATCGAGGGTACACAAAAGGCTGGAGAAACTCAGCGGGTGCAGCAGCATCTAAGGAGCGAAGGAGATAGGCGACGTTTCGGGTCAAGACCCTTCTTTAGACTGGTGGGTCTGAAGAATAAAGAATGGTCCATTGTTAGCTTAGTGGACGGTGACAATGACGCATACAATCAGTAAAATCAATCAGGGGGACAGTGAAACTAGTTGGAACACTGGGGGGGGGGGGGGGGGACAGAGAGGGAGGGAAAGCAAGGTTTACTTGGTTAGATAAAGCCAATGATCCTATAGCGGAGCAAGATAGGCCACTCCTGCGAAATGCAATGGGCTGACGTGTAGTACACAACGGAGCGGAACATGGGCATTTTTTTCGTCCATTTCAGTAACCGGAACCTACCCGACCCGACTCGACTCACAGTGTAATCAACGTTGCGGGGGGGACATTTTGTGTGTGTGACATAGGGCTGGATTCATAATTCTGTTAGTTCATAATTCTGTTCATTCTTGTTAAAGAATAAAATTTGTCTCTGGTAATTTTCTTTTTTAAATCATTTCTTTTTAGAAACATAGAAAATAGGTGCAGGAGTAGGCCATTCGGCCCTTCGAGCCTGCACCGCCATTCAATATGATCACGGGTGATCATTTCAACTCAGTACCCTGTACCTGCCTTCTCTCCATACCCCCTGATCCCTTTAGCCACAAGGGCCACATCTAACTTCCTCTTAAATATAGCCAATGAACTGGCCTCAACTACCTTCTGGGGCAGAGAATTCCAGAGACTCACCACTCTCTGTGTGAAAAATCTTTTCCTCATCTCGGTCCTAAAGGAATTCCCCCTTATCCTTAAACTATGACCCCTTGTTCTGGACCTTCCCAACATCGGGAACAATCTTCCTGCATCTAGCCTGTCCAACCCCTTAAGAATTTTGCAAGTTTCTATAAGATCCCCCCTCAATCTTCTAAATTCTAGCGAGTACACTAAATCCAGTGTTTCCTCATATGAAAGTCCTGACATCCCAGGAATCAGTCTGGTGAACCTTCTCTGTACCACCTCGATGGCAAGAATGTCTTTCCTCAGATTTGGAGACGAAAACTGTACGCAATACTCCAGGTGTGGCCTCACCAAGACCCTGTACAACTACAGTAGAACCTCCCTGCTCCTATAATCAAATCCTTTTGCTATGAATGCTAACATACCATTCGCTTTCTTCACTGCCTACTGCACCTGCCTGACTACTTTCAATGGTACACAAAAGGCTGGAGAAACTCAGCGGGTGCAACGCTGGAGCCACTGACAGTGGGGCAGTGGCTCACAGACGTTTGTCCCCAGTCAAACAATTACTGGGGTACACAAAAGGCTGGAGAAACTCAGTGGGTGCAGCAGCATCTAAGTAGCGAAGGAGATAGGCGACGTTTCGGGCCGAAACCCTTCTTCAGACTGGCTCGGGATCAGGGAAACGAGAGATATAGACGGTGATGTGGAGAGATAAAGAACAATGAATGAAAGATATGCAAAAAAGTATCCATGATAAAGGAAACAGGCCATTGTAAGCTGTTTGTAGTGTGAAAATGAGAAGCTAGTGCGACTTGGGTGGGGGAGAGATAGAGAGAGAGGGAATGCCAGGGCCCGAGGGCTGAGGGAGAGTTGGGAAGGGGAGGAGGCAGCAAGGGTTAACAGAATTGAGAAAATTCAATGTTTAAGCCCAGAGGAAGCAGACTCCCCAAGCGGAATATGAGGTGCTGTTCCTCCAACTTGCGGTTGTTCACTCTGGCCGTGGAGGAGGCCCAGGACCGAGAGGTCGGATACGGAATGGGAGGGGGAGTTGAAGTGCTGAGCCACCGGGAGGTCGGGTTGGTTATTGCGGACCGAGCGGAGGTGTTCGGCGAAACGATCGCCAAGCCTCCGCTTGGTCTCACCGATATAGATCAGCTGGCATCTGGAGCAACGGATGCAGTAGATGAGGTTGGAGGAGGTGCAGGTGAACCTCTGTCGGACTTGGAAGGACTGCTTAGATCCCTGAAAGGAGTAGAGGGGGGAGGTGAAGGAACAAGTGTAGCATCTCTTGCGGTTGCAAGGGAAAGTGCCCGGGGAAGGGGTGGAGCGGGCTCCTTTCAATGACTACTTTCAATGACTGGTGTACCATGACACCTAGGTCTCATTGCATCTCCCCTTTTCCTAATCGGCCACCATTCAGATAATAGTCTACCCTCCTGTTTTTTCCACCAAAGTGGATAACCTCACATTTATCCACATTATACTGCATCTGCCAAGCATTTGCCCACTCACCCAGCCTATCCAAGTCTCCTTGCAGCCTCCTAGCATCCTCCTCACACCTAACACGGCCCACCAGCTTCGTGTCATCTGCAAACTTGGAGATGTTGCATTCAATTCCCTCGTCCAAATCATTAATATATATTGTAGGTAGCTGGGGTCCCAGCACTGAGCCTTGCGGCACCCCACTAGTCACTGCCTGCCATCCTGAAAAGGACCCGTTCACTCCTACTCTTTGCTTCCTGTCTGCCAGCCAGTTCTCTATCCACATCAATACTGAACCCCCAATACCGTGTGCTTTAAGTTTGTATACTAATCTCTTATGTGGGACCTTGCCGAAAGCCTTCTGAAAGTCCAGGAATAACACATCCACTGGTTCTCCCTTATCCACTCTACTAGTTGCATCCTCGAAAAATTCTACAAGATTCGTCAGACATGATTTACCGTTTGTACATCCATGCTGACTTTGTCCAATTATTTCACCACTTTCCAAAAGTGCTGCTATCCCATCTTTAATAACTGACTCTAGCAGTTTCCCCACTACCGATGTTAGACTAACAGGTCTGTAATTCCCCGTTTTCCCTCTGCCTCCCTTTTTAAAAAGTGGGGTTACATTAGCTTTTTAATGGCTCATAAGCTGTGTTTGAGTTGATTTTATAGTAACCGGAACCTACCCGACCCAAGCAGACTCGCAGTGTAATCAACGTTGCAGGGGAACAGTTTGTGTGTGTGATATAGGGTTAGATTCATAATTCTGTTAATTCTTGTTAAAGAATAAAATGTTTATAAATTTTGATTCTGGGAAATTTCTTTTTTAATGTTTTTTAAATCATTTCTTTTTAAATGGCTCATATGCTGTGTTTGAGTTGATTTAGTTGAGTTGACACTTGCATTCTGTAATTCATTCATCTAATCACATACTGTTCACAACCAGTATTTGGGAAAATAATAGCAATATGAAGATTCCAGTTGCTCTAGCCCTGGAATGTTATTTAATGTTTTTGTGTCTATGGAGTTTTTTTTCAAAAAAAAATGGGTCTGGTCTTCCCAAAAGCCAGAGAGTGGAATGAGATCTGTCTGTAATGGCGGGGTTTTCTAAATTAAGTATTTCACAAAATTTAATGTGTTTAAGCAAGATTTACAAATGATATATAACTTAAGGATGGTTTTATTCAGCGAGCATACAACTGATTAGATTGTGCTGGAAAGAACACACATACATTAGGTATGTTGCAAAACTTACCTTTAGCGGCGCTGCAGTTCTGCCGCTCCCCGTGTGCGTGACTTTGGCGCCTTTCCGAGGGGGGCGGGCTTAAAGTGCCGTTTTTCTGCAGACTGGGATAATCGATGAATGTCGGGCCATTTCGTTGCGGAAGAAAAATCACTCTGACATTTCATCAATGAAGGTATTTTTAAATTACTCTAAATTATTTATTAACTAGAGTAATTTAAAAATCACCTTCAAAAGCCGTGAGCACTGACAACCGGAAGGATTTTCCGTAGGGGAGAAAAAAAGGTAGTTTATTTTTATATTAAAAGTTGTTTTTTCGGGAGGCTTTAATAATATTTTTATGTTGCGAAATGGGGTCCCAAAAAATGTATGAACAAACAATATTTTTCCTCCCGACTTCACCGCTAACCGCAACGTTCCAATCCACCGCATTCTACTAAAACCCACTCGCTAGTTGATTTAAATGGCCATTAATTTACAGGCATAAAACACTAAATTCCTTCCATTTGGCCCAGAAATTCATGAAAATGAGATTTAAAAATGATGTTATATTGTGGATTATTGTGTGAATGTTATTTGGACACTTAGGCAATTTAAAAAAAGTTTATCTTTTCTTAAGAAATGGATAGATGTTTAGATCTACTCATTGAATTTTGTAATTAGCTACAATTAGATAATTAACTAATTATATGCTTTAATTTCAGGTCATTCAAGTAAGATTGTTTAATATTTGTTTCAGAATGCTTCAATCTATAATAACTGAAAATTGCATTGAGTTCTCTTAATTTTTAAGAAAGTTATGGGCTTTTAACTTTTCCAGATCACAGCTTTTGACTTAAGTCAATTGAAAGGCAATGGGGAGCAAGATGCTAATTTCCGAGTATGAAAATGGCCATAACTTTCTTAATATTGAAGATATGAAAGTAAATTAGGTGTCAAATTAAACTTCTTTTTATGCTTTATCTGATGGGATAAATTGCAGACTTGATTTTTTAAATCTCAAAATGTTGTAACATTGCTACATACATGAATGTGATATAGATGTATATAATAATATAACACACACATTTACATTTCTTCCGATTTTTATGGGCAGAGCGGAGAAGCAGCGCTGGTGTCCTGTCAGTCCAGTCAGGGCTGTAGGTTAACCGGGCGAGACAGGCAGAGTTGAGCTGCATTTAGCGCTGGATTGAGCCTCCGAAGCCTCGCGCATGTGTGTGTGAGTGTGCGATCCCCTCCATGTTTTGATAGCGAGTTCCGTGCCTGCCTGGGGAGGGGAGTGGGCCTGTTTCCACACTGTATCTCTAAACTAAACTAAACCAAACACTGCGGAATGCGGAAAGGGGTGGTGATGGGAAGATGAGGCTAGTGGTGGGATACAGTTGAAGGTGGCCAAAACGTTGGAGGATTATGTGCTGCATGCGACGGCTGATGGGGTGCAAGGTGAGGACGAGGGGGTCTCTGTCTCTGTTGTGACTGGGGGGGGGGGAAGGGGATCAAGAGCGGAGCTGTGGGATATTGCGGAGACACATGTGAGGGCCTCATCTACGTTGGAAGAGAGGAACCCCTCCTCAGGTACTTTCCTGTATCCTCCGTTCCAGCTGTGGACTCCTATTGCCCCTAATGTGTCGGATGTGAAACTGGGATAACATAGAACGAGGATAGACACAAAATGCTGGAGTACCTCAGTGGGTCAGGCAGCATCTCTGGAGAAAAGTTTTCTTGATTCCTTCTCTCCAGAGTTGCTGCCTGACCCGCTGAGTTATTCCAGCATTCGGCAGTGTAAACCAGCATCTGCAGTTGCTTCCGAAACATAGACCTAATGTACAGGTGATCGCTCGTCGGCACGGACTCAGTGGGCCGAAGGGTGTGTTTCCATGCCCTGTCTCTAAAGCAAACTAAACTAAACAAAGTTTGGTAGATAATAGTGGGACTCTTGCCTGTTGTAGTGACAGGATAGAATTAGCCAAGTGCATTGGATTATATGTTAGAAGCGTTGTGTTACCTACAACATTTTTGATCATCTGTACTTTACATTATTCAAATATACCAAACACACCAGTTACCTGTCATTTTAATTCTCCATCCGAGTCCCACCTTGGCCCGGAATCATACAGTCCGAGACCTGTACAGCACTGAAGCAGGCCCTTCGCCCCACCGTCTCCATGCTGGGCTAGACCCATTTGCCTGCATTTGATCCTTCACCTTCTAAACCATTTCTATCCATATATCTTTCCAAATGTCTTTTAAATTTGCAATTTTACTTCGGAGTCACGTGAGTGACTTCGTGAAGACCCCGCCAGGCACGCATGCGCGACATATCGTCGACCGCATGCGAGCGACAGGCAGGGAGGAGCGTTGCTCCTCTACTGCTGGGACCTGCAGGTAAGTAAAACACTAACCTGCGGTCTTTTTCTTCTAGGTGGCCCTGTCGCAGGGTCTCGCAGCCGCCTCGGATCTGACTGCTGCGGCAGTCAGCGGCGGCTCCAATAGTTGGAGTCGGGAAGCCCGTTGACCCAGGAGGGTCCGGGCTCATACATTCGCCGGCGGAGGACGGCAGAGGCAGCCCGACTCCACACCGCAGCCCGCAGGGGACGCCGCGTGCTGGCGGCACGCAAAGGAGGGGGCTTGCCGGCTCGCCGTCAAAAGTTCGCGACGGCAGCGCGGCAGCCCCGACTCTACACCACAGCCCGCGGGGAACACCGCGGGTTGGCGGTGTACATGTAGGAGTGGGGCTTGCAGGCTCGCCGTTCAAAGTAGGAACGGTAGAGCGGCAGCCCCGACTCTACACTGCAGCCGCGGGGGATACTGCGGGCTGGCGGTGTGCATGCAGGAGTCGGGCTTGCAGGCTCGCCGTCAGAAGTTTCAACGGCGGAGCAGCAGCCCCGACTCTACACCACAGCCCGCGGGGGTGATACTGCGGGCTGGCGGTGTGCATGTGGTGTAGGGCTTGCTGTGCTTGCCATGGGCAGCAGCCCGACTCTACACCGCAGCCTGCAGGGGTTCTGCGGGTTGCTGGCATTCAGGGAGAAGCAGGCTTGCAAGCAAAGGCAGCCTGACTCCACACTGCAACTGCAGGGATTCTGTGGCCTGGCTACATTAAAGTGCCCTGCTACTCTAGGGTATGCATTGTCTTCAAGAAGTTCAGACTGCCAACATATAAAAGTTATTAAAGCATGAGAGGCTGGTCACCATACTTCTTAAAGACCCTCAGGTAAGATACTAACTTTGAATAGCTAAGCGTCTGTATTCGAGTTTGCTTACAGAGGGATGGAGACCAGAATGAAGGCAGCGAAGCAGGTCTCCAAGGGCCGTGCGACTTCAGATGGGAGTCAGCGGCCACCATTCCAGAAGAACGCGGAGGTCGGGGAGCCCTGCGCAGCCAAGACCCGTCTCTCCACCACGGCTGACCATGGGGCCGCAAAATGGTGGAGCACCGCGTGGGAGCAGGGTGGGCAAGACCTGGACTCCCTACCACTCTCACCTATGCATAGTGACTGTGGGGCAAAGGTGCGTAAACATGTGACCCGCTCGGCGGCTCGTTTTGTCTCTCCTACTATGCAGGTATCAGAGATGGGGAGAGCTGCGCACAGGTCATGCCCCGCTGCAGTGGGAGGCATCGACATACCGCCGGGGGTAACCTGCTAGACTGCAGGCCGGTGATGGACCTGCTGGAAATCGGGGAGCCCTGCAGGAGCAGGAGGTACCGGTGTCCACCGGAACAGGCTGCCGGAGCGCAGACCGGTGGCAGCAGTTTACGGCTAGGCAACCCCATTGCTACGGGTAAAGCCGGCTATGCGCCCTCATGGACCCGTGTGGTTAAGGGTGACGGCAAGCCTGCACGGACAGCGGAGCCGGTATTGGGGACCGGTACCGATCCTTCCCTCTGCCTTCCCACCAGGCAGAGGTGCCGCTTAGGTCCAAACGACGGCGGACTAGCGGTATGTCCGTGCAGGAGTCGTACAGCCTGCGGGAGCAGGAGGTACCGGCACTGCACCGGAACAGGCTGCCGGAGCGCAGACCGGTGGCAGCAGAATACGGTTAGGCAATCCCGTTGCTGCGGGTAAAGCCAGCCAAGCGCCGTCACAGACCCCTGGGGGTGAGGGTGACGGTGTGCCTGCACGGACCACGGAGCCGGTATTGTGGACCGGTTCAGACTCCTGTCCTCTGCCTGCTCGTCAGGTAGAGAGGCCGCTAAGGTCCGAGGGATGCCGGGCTAGCGGGTTCTCCGTGCGGAAGTCGTTCAGCCCCGCAGGAGCGGGTGCTGACGAGTACCTGTCAGCCACTTCGTTGAGGTGTGACCTACTGGCAGAAGCCCCAGCGACTCATCAGGGCCTGGGGAAGTCGACCTGTTGTCCGTGTGTAGCGGCAGCGGTCGCATGGCTAGGATGGAGCTAATGGTGGAGCAACTATATCAGCAGGACCTGGGTCGGCAAGAGCAGGAGTCTCAGCGGTCCGGGAGTTCGGATCATGACCACCACCTTCAATCTCACCTTTGTCCATCGGGAGTGCTAGCATTCAACAGATGGCCGATTTGACAAAGCAGCGGCAGCAGAAGAGCCCACTGCTCTCGATCCAGAAGAAGAAGTTGGAGGTGTCGAAAATCCGAAACCTGTTTTCAGGGGTACCGCTGCACTCTACATTGGCAGTAAGTATTAATTCTTGACGACACACCAGTTCCTAGACCAGGTGCTTTCAGAAACCATGGAAAAGTACAAGGATCCTGGAAACTGTGTTACCCTGAACGTCCCGAGGGTCGACTCAGCCATCTGAGGGAACATCATTTCCAATGCGAGGGAACAAGAGATGAAGAGGCAGAAAATTCTGAAGCTATTGGCGTCGGGCATCACGGCGCTCATCAGGACCCTCGATGGGGCAGGTGCATCCGCAGAGCAGCAGGATGCTCTAGCCCTCCTGTGTAGCACACTTCGGGAAACTGTTTTAGTCAGAGCTCCATCCGGCCCGACATTAACCCTGAATTCGCTGGGTTGGGTCGTACCTCCACCACACCTCCAAGACAGCTGTTTGGGGAGGACCTGCCCAAGCAGGTCAAAGACGAGGCCATCAAGAACACATATGCACCAGCTCCCCAACAGCAGAAGCCTTGTTAGGGCAGAGCCAGCATAGACTACCTCACCGCACACCAGCTGCAGGAACAAGGATTTACCAAGGTGATCGAGCAGCACCCAGCAAAGAAGGAATACTAGAAACCAGAACGTCAGGCTCGCCGGTAACCATGGAGGTAAGGGGGCCTGGTTCTCTTGGAAGTGCTGCATGCATAACCTCACAAGTAGGAGGGAGGTACATACATTCTGCGGCTCTGTTTGTCACTATCCAGGGAACAGAGCTATAGCCATAATAGATGCATGTAACAGCCTTGCTTGCGCCAGGGAACTGACTTTCGACATGCTACTAAGCTATGGGTAAATTGGAGCTACATTCCAGCCACATAATTGGGTCGTTACGCTATCAAAGCTTGGGTGAATAAGCAAAATCTCGGCATGTATAGCGAATGCTGGACAATTACGAGCTTAAGCAGCTGCCAATCCAAGCATAATTGAGGTACAACGGTGGATTAGCAATGGTTGTGATTGTTAAATCCCATCATTACATCAAACCTAGTAGTGGCGTTACAAACCGACGCAAGCGCCGAGGGCTGGGGAACTACTGACACCATTCCAGGTGGGGCGGTAAATGGGATTGCATGAGTCTACTTTCTTCAATCACAAGGTATAAACTGTTTAGAACTGCTGGGACCATGTCCAGGGCTGCGCGTTAATGCACTAATCTGCAGCATACGTATGTTCGTCTTCAAAATAATACCACTGAGGAGGCATATTAAACCTTATGGGTGGCGTCAAGTTAATATCTTGGGATGAATTGGAAACATTAATTTGGCTCTGGTGGATTGAAAGAAATTTGAGTTCAGCTATGTACCTTCTGGATAAGCTCAATATAGTGGCGGACACCAGGTCACAAGTATTAATAACGACATCAAGTAGATTGAACCTCCAAATATCTGCTAAAATTATAGCCTAATATGGAATACCAGATTTCGACCTCTTTGCGTCCAGGTTGAGCCATTGGATACCAACATATGTCTTGAGAACTAGATCCTGGGGCAGTGGCGATGGACGCGTTTTCGCTACGTTGGGGGGAAATGCGGGGTTTCTATGTTTTCCCCATTCTGCTTCATCAGACAGGTGCTGCAGGATACGCAACCAGGCTCTGCAACATAAAGGACCATGGATGTCAAACAGCATCGTGCAGAGAGAGTCCAGTAGGAAGCAGTACCTCGCCTACATAAGGATATGGGAGGTTTCTGTAGTCGGGCCTAGACCATCTACATATCTGCTATACTCTCCAAGGTGCTGGAATACTCATGGGTCGTCATTATGACGAGTCCCTCAGTTACAGTGCTGTATACAGTGCCAGGAGTGCATTGTCGTCCTATCGCTAGATTGGACTGGGATGAGGTAGTGTTGACCCTCCTCAGGAGCTGGTCGCCTATGATGGACTTACTCACCTTCAAAGTGCTTATGATAATGGCACTGAACACAGCTCAACAGGTCATGACTTTACAGGAATTAAACCTGGATAGAATGATCGGACCATAATAAGGTAACTTCTTTATAGAAGAATTACTTACACTACACAGACCTGGGACTACACGTCTGCAAATGGGCATCAGATGTATGGAGACGGGTCTGTTTCAGCCATGGTAACCCACGTCACAGGGTGATTGTGCAGACTATCTCCAGGTGACACGAGGTGGTATTCGGTGCAGCAGGTAAGACACTAATATTTTAAATGTCATTCTATCAGGGCTGCATCCACATCAGTGGCAAGGACTATGGCGGTGTTCATGGATTTTGGCCTCGCAATAGCGAGCTGGGCCAGTGAATCTACACTTCAGCGGTTTTATAACTGATTTATAACCGCTCCCGCAACGTTGGCGGATTCAGTTTTAAGTGCTGTTCCCTAAACGTTTGTCCCCGAGTTCAGGGGGTTATTGTTGTATTAACAAATGTTATTATTTTTTCAGCTTGTTCAAGTCTGAAATACGTTAACATACTTCCTCCATCAGAATTACGGCAGTGTGTGAGCATGGGCGTGGTCCAGGGCATGTAATCACAGAGCTTTGAAATCTTCACGAAGTCACTCACGTGACTCCGAAGTAAAATAGTAAGATTAAACAAGAACTTACCAGTTTGAAATTTGATCTTTATTTTATGAGGAGTTGCGATGAGGGATTTCGTGCCCTCCGCTCCCAACCCTCTATTATATATTCAACTGGTATGGTCAAGTTTTAATCTTACTATCTTCGGTTTGTGATCTGTGATTCCACACCGCTGCTTTGAAGAATGTCGCGCATGCGTGCCTGGCGGGGTCTTCACGAAATCCCTCATCGCAACTCCTCATAAAATAAAGATCAAACTTCAAACTGGTAAGTTCTTGTTTAATCTTACTATTATACCTGCTTTTATAGCTTCCTCTAGTAGCTAATTCCAGATGCACACTATCTTCTGAGAGAAAACAAATTGCTCCTCAAAGTGCGTAGCATCCTGGACAATACAGATCAACCCTCCATGGCACACTGGTCAACCTGAGGAGCACCTTCAGCAACAGACTAGTTCCACCAAGATGCGGCACACAAATCATAGAAACATAGAATCATAGAAAATAGGTGCAGGAGGAGGCCATTCGGCCCTTCGAGCCAGCACCGCCATTCATTGTGATCATGGCTGATCGTCCCCCATCAATAACCTGTGCCAGGAGATTTTCCCTGTAGCTATCAAACTGTACAACCCCTCCCGAAGGAGGGAGGTAGGAAACCGAAGGTCTCGGAGAAAACCCATGCAGTCACGGGGCGAACGTCCAATCTCTGTACAGACAGCGCCCGTGGTCAGGATCTAACCCGGGTCTCCGGCGCTGTAAGGCAGCAACTCTACCGCTGCGCCCTTTAAGACTCAAAGGAAAGAAAAATTGGCAGGCTGAAATATTTATCTCCCGTGCTCATGGGAACCAAACGACTTTTCTGAAGGATCGCAGGAGGTCAGGGAGGAGACGGAAAAAATACAGAGGGTGTGATTCCAATCACCCTCACACGATGTAGAAAAATTATTTTGCGCTGTACATTCAGCCGAGGAGCCCATTAGTGATTTCAATTCATTCGTTTACTGGTTCGATGTAATTAAAACAGTCATGAACAGAGCACAGGAAAGCTTTGCCTGTCATGCAGGGTGAATCCAATTTCATGCACATTGTATGGGTCCTTGATTAGAAGTTTAACAAGTGAATGTCACTGCACTTTAAATATTCCAGTTTCCATTATATTTAAAAAAATACTCACACACCATAAAAACAAAACTCACCCAGCTGGAGAAAGCAAAGTTGTGGATGGTTATTTCTGATCTGCTCAGACACATGATTAAATAAAGTGCCATTGTTACCCTGCATGGCTAAATTTAAAGAGCCACTGCCACAAGCGACCTCTAGTCATAGTCACAGAGTGATAAGGTGTGGAAACAGGCCCTTCGGCCCAACTTGCCCACACCGGCCAACATGTCCCAGCTACACCAGTCCCACCTGCCCACGCTTGTCCCATATCTCTCTAAACCTGTCCGATCCACATACCTGTCTAACTGTTTCTTAAACGTTGGGATAGTCCCTGCCTCAACTATCTCCTCTGGCAGCTCGTTCCATACACCAACCACCCTTTGCATGAAAACATTTCCAATTAAATCTTTTCCCCTTCACCTGAAACCTGTGTCCTCGACTCTGTGCATCTGCCCAATCTAGTCCTCTCATGATTTTATACACCTCTATAATGGTTATATGGTTTATATGGTTATATAAGAACAAACTCTCATCCCCCTGCGCTCCAGGGAATAGTCCCAGCCTAATCAATCTTTCCCTACAGCTCGAGTCCTGGCAACAAATAACATGCAAAACAAAGCTTTTCACTGCACCTTGGTACACATGACACTAATAAACCTAAACCTAAACTAAGTCAAAGGTATTTTTAAATGTAGTTTTTTGTTTCTAATCTCCAACACTGTTATCAACATAGAAACATACGTGAGTCAGGATACAGGAATGATGACAGTCATTTTTCCAGCTTTCTCCCCCACCTTCATTAAGCTAGTGTATCCCGACCCTGATGTGTAATACAAAGTACTGAACATCAAGGAAAGAAAGGAAAGGAATTTGCAATCCAGGTGATCCGAGGAGAGATTGCGAGACAGTAATTGAAATATTCAATGTTGGTAATCATGTGTTGTCTTTCCGCTGACTAGATTGCACACGACAAAAAGCTTTTAACTGCGTCTTAGTACACGTGACGATAAACTAAACTAAGTCTTTTCCACCTATCGTACTCGAGTTTGACCTGATTGTATTTATGCCAAGCATTGCCTGATCTGATTGAATAGTATGCAAAAAAACAGCTTTCCACTGCACCTCACTACATATGAAGATAACAAACCTAAACCTAAAATAAGTCAAAGAAATGTTAAATGCAGTTTCTAATCTGTGGGAGGACCCGTTGCTCCTCCCGTGCAGCAGGTGGCGCTGCACAGGACAAAGGGAGAGGTTGTGTATATAGTTCATCCTGTCTGTAGTGTGTGTGTGTGTGTGTGTGCACATTTTGAGTTGTCTTGCTGCCAGCATTGAGTAAAGCATTAAAGACTTCTATTGCAAATTAAAGACTCTCAAGATTTGTGCAGACCTAGAAAACGAACACAAAAGTGGTGTCAGAAGTGGGATACTTCGGATTGCGTCCAAAGACCCAGATAAGAGCCTATTTTAATTTTTTTTTTAAACTAACTAACATGTCTCGGCAATTCGATCGTTTCGATCCCGAGCAAGAAAGGTGGTCGTCGTATTTAATGCGCGCTGAGTTTTATTTTGAAAGTATGGCAAATACAACTGACCAGAGGAAGAAGGCTCTCTTGTGTTCGTCAATGTCTCCAGAAACGTTTGCACTGCTTCAAAATTTACTTACAGAAGAAATAACTGAAGTTTCATATGCTGAAATCAGAACGGCTTTGCAGCTGCATTTCGAAGAAAGTCAAAATTTCCTCGCAACGCGCTTTGATTTCTACTGGACGGTGTAACAGGAAGAGCAATCGATAACCGAATTTCTTGCCGAACTTCGCACCAAGGCAAAGGCATGTGATTTTAAAACTCAATGCTGCGAAAAGTGCCAAGACAATGCGTTGCGGGATAGACTGGTCATGGGCTGCAGGCACACATTCATCCAGCAGGCGACAGCACCCCAGGGTGCACAAGTAACCACACCAGCAGCACTCCAGGGTTCACAAGTAACCACACGAGCAGCATTCCAGGGAGAAACAATAGCCTCGCCAGCAACACCCGAGGTGCACAAGTAACTACACCAGCAGCACCCAAATGGTGCACAAGTAACTACACCAGCAGCACTCAAATGGTGCACAAGTAACCACCCCTGCAGCACCCCAGGAAGCACCAGTCGCCACGCCAGCAGCATCCCAGGGTGCACAAGTAACCACGCCAGCAGCGCCAAGAGAAGCAGCAGCAGGTCGCCCCAAGGATTGGTGAAGGCAGATTATGGCGCTTGCACTCCGACCTCAGCTGCCGCTTCTATTGAGGCTGCTCGGGCTTTGACAGTTACTTCGAGCACTGCGGACTCGAGCCTGAGGTGATCGAGAACGTAGCCAGGGAGAAGTTTGCCACCGACGTCGCCTTCGAAAGCCTTGCCCTCATGTTTCGCAGCGTGAAAGGCCTGTCCCACTTGGGTGGCATATTCGGCAACAGCCTGAAAAATGGTTGTCGAGTCGTGGTCGGGTCGTGACGCAGCCTGATGCGCGGTGACGCATGTAGTGACGCGCGGTGACTCCCTGTCACCTCTGGATTTTGGAATGTTCAAAATCCAGGGTCGACATCTGGGTGTCCCATCATGTCGTGCGCCCTGTCACACGCTGACGTATGCTGTCCTGCAGGTAACGATCGGTTAGGGTTGGGGTTAAGGACTACAGATGGGCTGTAAACTATTCTTCCTTCAATGCATGGATTTTAAACATTAATCTATTAAAATTAATACAATAAAATCAATTGTGCAAATGAAAAGATGTCTGTCCACTTTTATTTACAGATGTATTGGTCCGCTTCCATCTCTAACTTTTCACAGGGATGGATTCAGCAAGTGTAGCCTGAACTCCCTTCTCCCCTCCACTTCCCTTATTCCAGGGGGGGGGGGGCTCATTCACTCAGAGCGGGATGGGTAGATGGGGGGGGGGGGGGGTGAGAAGGCAATCGGTGCGGAATGGATGGATTGAGGCAGGGGAAATAGTGTGTGTTGGTTGGTAAAATTGGGAAGGGAGAGCGCGGGAGATGTCAGTGGGGGAATACTGGATGGATGGGGGGGGGATCAGTACAGGATGGAAGGGGGGGAATTAGTACAGGATGAATGGGGGGGCGGGTCAGTACAGTGTGGATCGGGGGGCTGTGCAGGATGAGTGGGTGGTTCAGTACTGGATGAATGGGGGGGGCAGTGCAGGATGGATGGGAAGGGGGTCAGTACAGGATGGATTGGGGGACGAGTGTAAGATGGATGTGGAGGTGGCAGGAGAATCAATGCGAGGTGGATAGGGAGATCAGTGCAGGATGAATAGATGGGGGATTGTAGATGGAGAGGGGAGCACAGGAGATGTCAGTGAGGACTGAATAGAAGGGGAAAATGGGAATCAGTGTGGGGTGGAGAGGAGAGGTCCCAGGATAAGGGGTGGTGGTGGGGTTGACGGGGGCGTACGAGAGAGAGAGAGGGGGGGGGAAGGGGCAGAGGAGGTGGTGAGGAAGGAAGGTCAGCGCTCCTCGGACAGGGACGGCATCATCGCCCCGCAGCCTTGGCCGTCCCTGTCTACTGCCAAGCAAAGATTATAGAGGAGCAAGATGCGCCACTCAGTGGAAATCCAATGGACTGGTGTGTAGTACGTAACGGAACATCACGGCCGCCATTATGGCGGATTGCCTCCCCATGTGTAATCCGCTCCAAAGCTACAGAGCAGTTGCAAGCAAAGATTATAGAGGAGCAAGATGCATTAGAAAGTTATTAGATTTGTTTGTAATAGATATTTACTTACCTCTCGATCCCTCTCTCTCCCCCTCTCGATCTTTTTCTCCCTCTCGATCCCTCTTTCTCTCGATCTCTCTTTCGATCTCCCTCTCTTCTCTATCTCCCCTCGATCCCTCTCTCCCATCTTCTCTCTATCTCCCCACGATCCCCCTCTCCCATCTTCTCTCGATCTCCCTCCCCCCCCTTCCCTCTCTCTCTCTCCCCCTCCCTTTTCCCCCGTTCCCCCATTTCCCTCGCATCTTTCCTCCCCAGCCCCCACCTTCGCGTAGTTTACCTTGCATTGCATTGTACATCTTCCATTGTATTGCTTTAACACACACTGTGCACAAAATTACAGGCGCACACACAAACACACATTCATATAAATATATGGTGGGACAGATAGAAGAAAATCTTTGGATAGAAGAGCTTATTAAAATCTTCCTACAAAGACCATTATGTAATTTATTTCTATCCTCTTGGGCCGAAGGCATAGCAGGGCTGCCAACTCTCACAGAGGGAAGGGGGGGGGGGGGGAGAGAGGGAAATCGAGGAGTGGGGAGAGAAAGAGTTGGAGAGGGGAGAGAAAGAGATCGACAGGGGAGAGAAAGAGATCGACAGGGGAGAGAAAGAGATCGACAGGGGAGAGAAAGAGATCGACAGGAGAGAGAAAGAGATCGACAGGGGAGAGAAAGAGATCGATAGGGGAGAGAGAGCGATAGAGAGAAGAGAGGGTGATCGAGAGAAGAGGGGGAGAGAGAGGGATCGAGAGGTAAGTAAAGATCTATTACAAATAAATCTAATAACTTTCTAATGCATCTTGCTCCTCTATAATCTTTGCTTGCAACTGCTCTGTAGCTTTGGAGTGGATTACACAGCGGCAGATCGAGAGACAAAGATCATAGAGAAGCTCAGTTTCCCAGTAGACGCCATAGTCGACGCCATCTCTGGTCCGCTAATATGGCGTCGACAATCACACACGTGATACTACGCCTTTTCCACGGAGTGGCGCATCTTGCTCCTCTATAATCTTTGCTGCCAAGTGCCACCGCCAAACGGGGAGGCAGTTGGGAACAAAGGTCCGCTATGGGATCTTTGGTTGGGAATGTCCTCGCCACCGTCTCCCCTCCTCCGCCAGCCAACAGGGAGGTGCTGGGCCGGGCGGTGCAGGTGCTTCAGACGGCAGAATGGGGGGCCTCGCCCCTTCCCCCCTCGCCCCCTCCCTCCTCCCAGCCTCGGCGTGCGGGAGGGGTTGTTGTGAAAGCGGTTGTCGGCGTTGGCGGAGTGGCGCTCAGCGGCGGCTGTGAGGGCTGCATGAGGAGGTGGAGCCGTCGCCGCCGTCGCCACTGCTGTTGCTCGGGTATTTCCTATCATTTACTCCGACCCTCTGTCACCCCGCGCTTCAGCCGACGACCAGACACGATGATGGGGGGCGTGGGCCCGGCGGGCGGTGAGAAAGGCGAGGGTGAGGGTGAGGGATTCAGTCCTTCCCGCTTCTCGCCCGGCGACGGGGGAACGGTCTCCCCGTGCAGACAGCGGACGGGACCCGCTGGCGAGGCTCCGACGCCGCCGATGGACCGGGTGGGCGGGCGGGCGGGCAAACACCGCAACCCTCCCCAGGAGAAACGGGAACTCATTTTCTTTTCCAAACCTTTCCGCTTTTTAATACCCCAGATATAAAACAAACAGATTCATTCCCCCTCCCCGCACGGTCCCACTCACCAAAAACTAGGCCCGGATACATCGAGGCGATGC
Organism: Raja brachyura; assembly: GCA_963514005.1. Next base: position 14,523,799 of record OY740781.1, on the reverse strand, counting down.
ATTGAAAATGGCGGCGATCGGATCCCGAACACTGCGCCATTTTGCGTCGCTTCTGCGTCTTTGGTCACCAGCTTCCCCCCCACTGCGCAGGCGCGGATGTTCGCCAATATTTTTTTTAAATCTTTCCCGGGATTTTTTTTTCCTCTGAAAAAAAAGGGGGGTGCGGTCGCACCCAACGCACCCCCCCCCTTCGGACGCTCATGCGTAAGCCAGGTGACAGGAATGATAACAGTCTCTTTTCCAGCTTTCTCCCTTCCATTCCTTCCACCTGATTAAGTTGAAGGAAGGACCCGAGCAAAAATATCGCCTGTCCACTTCCTCCCCAGATGCTGCCTGACCTACTGGGTTCTATGTTTCTATGTTTTCTATGTTCCTCCAGCTCTTTGCGTTTTGTTACAGGAGCAGATTCAGTGGGCCAAAGTGCCTGCTTCCGCGCTGCATCTCTACACTTAACCCTAAACGCATCTCGAAACTAAACTAACTCTCTACTCTAAACGTAACTAAACTAGACATCCTTCAAGAGTCAAGAGAGCCAAGAGTGTTTTATTATCATATGTCCCAGATAGAACAATGAAATTCTTTTAATGGGCCTGTCGCACTTAGGCAACTCTTTAGGCGACTGCCAGGGACTAGTTATAATGTAATTCACCTACGACACCTGGCGACAACCTATGACAGCAAAAATTGTTGCCACTGTCGCCGTAAAATGTTCAACATGTTGAAAATTTTGCGGCTATCGCCTGTAGTCACACAAAAAATCACCTAAGTTGGACAGGCCCATAATAAACTTGCAGCAGCACAACAGACTATGTAAACATAGTACACTGTAAACAATATAATAAATGAGAAAAAAAAAGTTCAGTGTGTATATCTATACTTATGGGTCTGTCCCACTTACCCAATTTTTTAGGCGACTGCTGGCACCCTGTCATTGGTCGTTGCTGGTCGCCGAAAATTTTCAACGTGTTGACACCCTGGCGACAAGTTGCAGTGTGACGCCTGTATGGTCATGAGTAGTCTTCCAAAGAGTTGTACTTTGTTCAGGTCGCCGCTGGATTTTCAACATGTTGAACATTTTCTGCATCCTGCAACGAACTATGGAGGGTGCCGGCAGTCGCAGAAAAAATCGCGTAAGTGGGACAGGCCTGTAACACATAAAAAGCCAAACAATAATAACATTTACAATAATCCTTGCGTAAAGAGAGAAAGCTTGCCATTATGAACTGGATCAGTGGTCTGGAGCAGTGATCTTTAGTCTCGGGTGTAGGAGGGTAGCTGATGGCTTCATATGCAAAGGCTTCATTTGGAAGACTGAGGCTGTTGCTTAATTCCATTGCAACAGTATTGAATTTAACACAACAACGCTCCTCAGTTATGTGCTATTAAGACCGTTCTCGATTCTGCGGAAGAATTTAGAAAGCCAAGCTTTTCTGTTGGGAAAAAATAGGTTCTGAAGTAACAAATTTAAACATCTAAGCCTGTGTACAGAATCGATAAAGTTGATGAAAGCTGACAGATTAAATGCCAGGGGACACCAATGAAATATTATGAAATTAAGAGTTTGGCAGAATTGTTTCTCCACAAAGGTAATTGAACAAGTTAGCAGCGAAATGCTGTTGCGTTACATGTTGTCAACAGAAAATAGAACATATCAGATCAGATCAGATTCGTTTATGGTCTACAGATACTCCAGAATGCAATGTAATTCCTTGTTCACATGAACCTTCCAGAGTCGACTGTATACTTAAGGTAATGATAAACATAACAATGTGTGCAGAACAAAAGAACAGTTCATATGTTCTAGGAGCAGAATTAGGCCATTCGGCCCATCAAGTCTACTCTTCCATCCAGTCGTGGCTGGTCTATCTTCCCCTCTCAACCCATTCTCCTGCCTTCTCCTCATAACACCTGACACCGTTTATTATCTAGAATCTGTGCATCTCTGTCTTAAAAATATCCATTGATTTGATGAATTCCACAGATTCACTATGCTCTGGCTAAAGAAATTCCTCTTCATCTATTTTCTAAATGTACTTTTTATTCTGACGCTGTGGCCTCTGGTCCTCGACTCTCCCACTAGTGAAAATATCCACTGCACATTCACTCTATCCAGGCCTTTCACTAATCCTGATTGCAAGATTGCAGTGCAAGACCTGAAAAGTGAAAAAGAATATTAAAGTACAACAAAATAACCTAATGAGGGGGGACTTCCGATCTAGAGCACATGGTAGCACCCCTGGAAGTTGGGAGTTGATTGGAGATTGAGGAGATTTGGTATGTCGACAAATACTCGCTTGAACTTTTACAGGTGTACAGCAGTAGAGAACATATTGACTAGTTGCATTACGTCCTGGTTCGGCAACTCCAACTCCAAGGAACGAAGAAGACTGCAAAAAGCAGTGAACACTGCCCAATCCATCACGGGTTCTGACCTCCCCACCATCGAAGGGAACTTCAGGAGTTACTGCTTCAAAAAGGCAGCCAGCATCATCAGAGACCCACACCACCTTGGCCACACACTCATTTCACTCCTGCCATTGGGAAGGAGGTGGAGGAGCCTGAATTGTTTTTATCTTTGCACTATTATTGCTCATTTGTTTACACGTATATATATATATATATATATATATATATATTTACATATATATTATGATACTACACATATTACACACTACACATATATTACACATACATTATATATATATATGACACATTAACCCAGCTACCCACGTTTCTTTGGGGTTCAGGGGGGAATCGGGGAACTTGAAGAAAACCCAGGTGGCCACAGCTAGAACACGCAAACTCCCCCATGCACACAGGGCCCGAGGTTAGAGCTAAACTCAAGTCTCTGGCGCTGTGCAACACACAGCTTTAGCTGCATCACAGTGTCGCCTGATGTACATACATTTTCTTGCGTCTGAAGCGACAATTATACTTTTAATCTGTTTCAACAAAGCCCGCCATAAGTTCAAGTAACAGGTGAATGGGACTAACTTCGATGGACATCTTGGTCGGCATGTTTCCTTGCTGCATGAGGCCCTGACTGTGACTCTGTCTACGTGGACCACACCACTGGGGATACAATTTTCACTGCTTCAGAATTTCCATCTGTTATTAACCCACAGTGAACTGTTCGCTCTTCACAAAGCTCGACAGAGTGGTGCAGCGGTAGAATTGCTGCCTTGCAGCGCCAGAGACTCGGGTTCGATACTGACCACGGGTTCTGTCTGTGCGGAGGTTGTACATTCTCCTTGTGACCGGGTGGGTTTTCTCTGGGTGTTCCGGTTTCTTCCCACACTCCAAAGACGCACATGTTTGTAAGTTAATTGACTTCTGTTAAAAAAAATGTAATTGTCCCTAGTGTGTGTAGCATAGTGCTAGTGTACGGGGTCTGTTAGTGTACTGGTCAGCATGGACATGGCAGGCCGAAGGGCCTATTCCTCAAGTTTAAATCGCAGTATCTCTAAAGTTTAAATGCTGCCGGGCCAGCTGAGCACTTCCTGCATTCTTTGTTTGATTTCAGGCTTCCAACATAGAAACAGAGAAACATAGAAACAGAAACACAAAAAAAAGGTGCAGGAGCAGGCCATTTCGCCTTTTGAGCCAGCACCACCATTCAAAATGATCATGACTGATCATCAAAAATCAGTACCTCGTTCCTGCTTTCTCCCCATATCCCTTGATTCCGTTAGCCCTAAGAACTAAATCTAACTCTGTCTTGAAAACATCCAGTGAATTGTCCTCCACTGCCTTCTGTGACAGAGAATTCCACAGATTCACAACTCTCTGGGTGAAAAGGTTTTTTCCCCATCAAACACTCAAACACACTCACACACACATACACTCAAACACACACACATACACGCACACACACATACACTCACACATTAATACACTCACAGATACATTCACACACGCACGTACCATATAACCGTATAACAATTACAGCATGGAAACAGGCCTTTTCGGCCCTTCCAGTCTGTGCCGACCATTTATTTTCCCCCAGTCCCATCTACCTGCACTCAGACCATATATCTCCATTCCCTTCCCGTCCATATAACCATATAACAATTACAGCACGGAAACAGGCCTTCTCGGCTCTTCCAGTCCGTGCCGACCATTTATTTTCCCCTAGTCCCATCTACCTGCACTCAGACCATACCCCTCCATTCCCTTCCCATTCATATACATATCCACTTTACTTTTAAATGTTAAAATCGATCCTGCCTCCACCACTTCTGCTGGAAGCTCATTCCACACAGCCACCACTCTCTGAGTAAATAAGTTCCCCCTCATGTTACCCCTAAACTTCTGTCCGTTAATTCTCATGTCATGCCCTCCTGTTTGAATCTTCCCTACCCTCAATGGGAAAAGCTTATCCACGTCAACTCTGTCTATCCCTTTCATCATTTCAAATACATCAATCAAGTCCCCCCTTAACCTTCTGCGCTCCAAAGAATAAAGACCTAACTTGTTCTACCTTTCTATGTAACTTAGTTGCTGGAACCCAGGCAACATTCTAGTAAAGCTTCTCTGTACTCTCTCTATTTTGTTGACATCCTTCCTATAATTAGGCAACCAAAATTGTACACCATACTCCAGAATTGGCCTTACCAATGCTTTGTACAATTTTAACATTACTTCCCTACTCCTATATTCAATGCTCTGATTTATAAAGGCCAGCACACCAAAAGCTTTCTTTACCACCTTATCTACATGCGATTCCACCTTCAGGGAACTATGTACAGTTATTCCTAGATCCCTCTGTTCCACAGCATTCCTCAATTCCCTACCATTTACCATGTACGTCCTATTTTGATTTGTCCTGCCAAGATGTAGCACTTCACACTTATCAGCATTATACTTCATCTGCCATCTTTCAGCCCACTCTTCCAAATGGCACAAATCTCTCTGTAGACTTTGAAAATCTACTTCATTATCCACAACACCACCTATCTTAGAATCATCTGCATACTTATCCAATTTTCCACCCCATCATCCAGATCATTGATGTACATGACAAACAACAGTGGACCCAACACAGATCCCTGAGGCACCCCACTGGTCACCGGCTTCCAACCTGACAAACAGCCATCCACCATTACTCTCTGACATCTCCCATTTAGCCACTGTTGATTCCATCTTGCTACTCCGCCATTAACACCCAAAGATTGAACCTTCTTAACCAACCTTCCTTGACGAACCTTGTCAAAGGCCTTACTGAAATCCATATAGACAACATCCACTGCTTTACCCTCATCAATTTCCCTAGTAACCTCTTCAAAAAATTCAAGAAGGTTTGTCACACATGACCTTCCAGGCACAAATCCATGTTGACTGTTCCTGATCAGACCCTGTTTATCCAGATGCTTATATATATTATCTCTAAGTATCCTTTCCATTAATTTGCCCACCACTGACGTCAAACTAACCGGTCTATAATTGCTAGGTTTATTCTTTGAACCCTTTTTAAACAATGGAACAACATGCGTAGTACGCCAATCCTCCGGCAATATTCCCGTTTCTAATGACATTTGAAATATTTCTGTCATTGCCCCTGCTATTTCTACACTAACTTCCCTCAAAGTCCTAGGGAATATCCTGTCAGGACCTGGAGACTTATCCACTTTTATATTTTTCAAAAGTGTCAGTACTTCCTCCTCGTTGAATGTCATAGTTTCCATAGCTACTCTACTTTTTTCCCTTACCTCACAGAGTTCAATATCCTTCTCCTTGGTGAATACCGAAGAAAAGAAATTGTTCAATATCTCCCCCATCTCTTTTGGTTCTGCCTATAGCTGTCCATTCTGGCTCTCTAATGGTTCAATTTTATCCCTTGTTATCCTTTTGCCATTAATATAGCTGTAGAAACCCTTTGGATTTACTTTCACCTTTCTGCAACCTCATATCTTCTTTTAGCCTTTCTAATTTATTTCTTAAGATTCTTTTTACATTCTTTACGCTCCTCTAGCACCTCATTTACTCCATGCCTCCTATAATAATTGTATATGTCTCCCTTTTTTTGAAACAAGTGTCCAATTTCCCCTGGAAACCGTGGCTCTTTCCAGTTTTTACTATTTCCTTTCAACCGAACAGGGATATAAAGATTCTGTACTCTTGCAATTTCCCCTTTAAATGTCCTCCATTTCTCTTCTGCATCCTTCCCTTAAAACAAAATGTCCCAATTCACTCATTTTAAATCCTTACGCATTCCCTCAAAGTTAGTCTTTCTCCAATCAAAAATCTGAACCCTAGGTCCAGTTCTGATTCTCTCCATAATTATATTGAAACTTATAGTATTGTGATCACTGGTCCCGAAGTGCTCACCAACGCATACCTCCGTCACCTGACCTGCCTCATTTCCTAACAGGAGGTCCAGCACTGCCCCTTCTCTGGTCGATACCTCTATGTATTGCTGTAAAAAACTATCCTGCACACATTTTATAAACTCCGAACCATCCACCCCATTTACAGAATGTGTTTCCCAGTTTATTTTTGGAAAATTGAAATCTCCCACAATCACTACCTTGTGCTTACTACTAATATCAAAAACAGATGTGGGCCAAGGTGTACCTTCGCCCACATCTGTACCCTGAGGTGTACCACTCAACACTGGATGCCAACTGGAGCTCTTTCCATTCACACACACACACGCTGAAAGCGTTTTGTCAGGAAACTGGAAATCCATCGTTTCGTGTTGGAATGAATATCATAGAAGTTAATGAAACAGGATGATAATTCGCTGGGTTGGTGGTTGAACCTTTCTTAAAGAGAGGAGTGATGTTGGCCTTCCTCCAATCCAGCGGTACATCACCTGAGTCAAGCAATTGTTGAAAAATGAACTGCAAAACTGGAGCCAGTTCTTTGTCCGCGATCTTGTGTGCTTGATTCTGTATTTGATCTGGTCCAATTGCTTTTGTGGTATTAATGTTGAGCAATAACTTCTTGACAGCTTCAACCTCAATTTTAATAGCAGGCATATCAGCATACGGGCTGGGCAGTAGAACTAGAAATGGTGAAGGCTCCATATCCTCCCGGGTGAAAACGTGTTGAAATTGGTTTGCAAGAGCTCCTGCTTTCGCCTGGTCCTCAGTGATCAGACAGTTGTTCACTTTAAGCATCCGGACACCAGTGTTGTCTGTCCGTCTGGATTTCACATATCTCCAAAAAGCCTTGGGTTGCTCTCCCCCAAGAATACAAGAAACATGTTGTCTATGAGCACTCCTAATAGCACGATCGACTTGCTTTCGCACTCTAGTAAAATTGTCAGGAGCGAAGGAGGCGAGGGCTTGGTTTTCTTTTGTTTTACCTTGATGCACAAAATTGGCAGGGTAGCGTGACGGCAGAGTTGCTGCCTTACAGCGCCAGAGACCCAGATTCAATCCTAACTACGGGTACTGTCTGTACGGAGTTTGTACGTTCTCCCCATGACGGCGTGGGTTTTCTCCAGATCTTCGGTTTCCCCCCACACTCCAAAGACGTACAGGGTTGTAGTTTAATTGGCTTGGTATAAAATGTAAAATTGTTCCTAGTGTGTGTAGTAGTGTTAATGTGCAAGGATCACTGGTCAGTGCGGACCTGGTCTCAGACCCCTCTCACCCTGGCCACAAATCACTTCCCTCTGGAAGGCGACTCCGGACTGTCAAAGCTGCCACAGCCAGACATAAAAACAGCTTTTTTTCCACGAGTAGTAGCTTTAGTCAACAACCAAAAATCTGTAGCCTCCTTTTGCTCTGATATTTTATTTAATTCACATGTTTAATCAATAATGTTTTATTATTAATGTTTTATGTGTCATTCCTAACTGTCACTGTATGTCATGTTGACACTTGCGGGCAGAGCACCAAGGCAAATTCCTTGTAGGTGAATACTTGGCCAATAAACTTATTCATTCATATTACTGTGGTGTGGGAGGGCATTTTGTACTTTACCCATATCTGACTTTACTCAGATGGGCAGACACAAAATAAAACAGATCATAGATCAGTGGTGAGTCTGTCGAACAAGTCGGGTTATTAAGAGGCCTTAACGATGTACATTGCGAAACAGCGTGAGCAAGCCCAAACTGCTTCAATAAGCCACAGTACAGAACATTTTTATATCCTCATGACACAATGGTAACTTGTGGAGTTGAAATATTAATCAATGTTTCTGTATCCATCCATCTTTGTCTTTCCCAAGAGTTAACTTTAATCTTATGTTTTTTTTTGTTGCTTTGAAACTCACCTCCCGTATATCTACTCCTGGACCTATTTTCTGTTTTTCTATCATTATCCTCCCTCCAATAGATATGAAAGCCTACTTTTCAGCAGATTGTTCCAGCTTTGCTATTCTGACTATATTCTCAGCCACTTTTGTTCTAAACTATATTCTAAGCCATGCTTCCCCAGTATGTGAGCTCTAGGGTTAACCTACTCATCCGACTTATAATTTACAAAATTCCCGACATTTCTCTCTCTTGGCAATTGGCTATGCCCAATTAAGCCATATTACATGACACCCTCTAATTACACCTGTGGCTATTGTGACATTGTCCGCAACTTGCGAGGCATGGAATATCAAGTATATTTTTAGTTATTACATTACTGAAAAGATACAGTGCCTTCCATAATGTTTGGGACAACGACCCATCATTTATTTGCCTTTGTACTCCACAATTTGAGATTTGTAATTTAAAAAAATCACATGTGCTTAAAGTGCACATTGTCAGGTTTTATTATCAGGCTATTTTTATCCATTTTGGTTTCACCATGCAGAAATTACAGCTGGGATATAGTCCTCCCATTTCAGAGCACCATCATGTTTGGGACACATGGCTTCACAGGTGTTTGTAATTGCTCAGGTGTGCTTAATTGCCTCCTTAATGCAGGTATAAGGGAGCTCTCGTGATCTAGTCTTTCCATCACCTTTGCAAACTTTTATTGCTGTTTATCAACACGAGGACCAAGGTTGTGCCAACGAAAGTCAAATAAGTCATTATGAGACTGAGAAACAAGAATAAAACTTATCAGCCAAACCTTAGGCTGACCAAAATCAACTGGGACTGGGAGGCCAAGGAAAACCTCCGCAGTTGATGACAGAAGAACTCTCTCTATAATAAGAAAAATCCCCAAACACCTGTCCGACGGATCTGAAACACTTTTCAGGAGTCAGGTGTGGATTTGTCAATGACCACTGTCCGCAGACTTCATGAACAGAAATACAGAGGCTACACGGCAAGATACAAACCACTGGTTACCCGCAAAATTAGGATGGCCAGGTTACAGTTTGCCAATAACTACTTAAAAGAGCAACTACAGTTCTGGAAAAAAAGGTCTTGTGGACAAATGAGACGAAGATTAACTTATATCAGAGTGATGGCAAAAGCAAAGTATGGAGGAGAGAAGGAATTGCCCAAGATGCGAAGCATACCACGTCATCTGTGAAACACGTGGTGTTATGGCCTGGGCATGTATGGCTCATCACTTATCTTCACTGATGACACAACTGCTGGTGGTAGTAGCATAATGAATTCTGAAATGTATAGACATATCCTATCTGCTCAAGTTCAAACAAATTCCTCAAAACTCATTGACCAGTGGTTCATTCTACAGCAAGACAATGTTCCCGAACATACTGCTAAAGCAACAAAGGAGTTTTTCAAAGCTAAAAAATTGTCAATTTTTGAGTGGCCAAGTCAGTCAACTGATCTGAACTCAATTGAGCATGCCTTTTATATGCTGAAGATAAAACTGAAGTCCCATAAGCTATACAGGCCTGGCAGAGCATCACCAGACAAGACACCCGGCAACTGGTGATGTCCATGAATCGCAGACTTCAAGCAGTCATTGCAAGCAAAGGAAATGCAACAAAATACTAAACACGACTACTTTCATTTACATGACATTGCTGAGTCCCAAACATTATGGTGCACTGAAATAGGGGGACTATGTATAAACACTAGTGTAATTTGTACATGGTGAAACCAAAATATATAGAAATGGCCTTTATTCAAATCTGACAATGTGCACTTTAACCACATGTGATATTTTTTCCCTATTACAAATCTCAAATTGTGGAGTACAGAGGCGAATAAATAAATGATGGGTCTTTGTCCAAAACATTATGGAGGGCACTGTATGTTAGCAGGAAAAAGGATTTAAAAAGAGATTTAAAAAGAACGTTGCCAGGACTGGTGAATTTTAGCATGAAGAAACGATAGGTCAGGCTGGGGCAGTTAAGGCGACACAGTGGTTCAGTGGTAGAGTTGCTGCCTTACAGCACCATCGACTCAGGTTTGATCCTGACCTTGGGCGCTGACTGTACTGAGTTTGCACGTTCTTCCTGTGACCCCGCATGGATTTCCTCTGGGTGCTTTGGTTTCCTCCCACATCCCAAAGACGTGCGGGCTTGTAGGTTAATTGTCTTCTGTAATTTTTTTCCTGGTATGTAGGATAGAAGTAGTCATAGAGTCATAGATTAATACAGTGTGGAAACAGGCCCTTCGGCCCAACTCGCCCACACCGGCCAACAATGCCCAGCTACCCTAGTCCCACTTGCCTGCGCTTGCTCCATAACCCTCCAAACCTGTCCTGTCCATGTACCTGTCCAACCGTTTCTTAAACGATGTGATAGTCCCAGCCTCAACTATCTCCTCTGGAATACACCCACCACCCTCTGTGTGTAAATGTTAGCTCTCGTATTCCTATTAAATCTTTTCCCCTTCACCTTGAACCGATGTCCTTTGTTCCTCGATTCCCCTACTCTGGTTAAAAGACTCTGTGCATCTACCCGATCCATTCCTCTCATGATTTTATATACTATAAAATCTCCCCTCAGCCTCCTACGCTCCATGGAATAAGAGACCCAGCCTACTCAACCTCTCCCTATAGCTCACACCCTCTAGTCCTAGCAGCATCCTCGTAAATCTTTTCTGAACCCTTTCAAGCTTGACAATATCTTTCTTATAACATGGTGCCCAGAATTGAACACAACACTCTAAATGCGGTCTCACCAATGTCTTATACAACTGCAACATGACCTCCTAACTTCTATACTCAATACTATGACTGATGACCAAAGTGTCAAAAGCCTTTTTGACCACCTTATCTACCTGCGACTCGACCTTCATGGAACCATGCACCTGTACAGCACTACCCAGAGGCTTACCATTTACTGTGTAGGTCCTGCCCTTGTTCGACTTCCCAAAATGCAACACCTAACACTTCTCTGTGTTAAATTCCATCAACCATTCCTCCGCCCACCTGGCCAATCAATCCAGTTACTGCTGCAATCTTTCACAACCGTCTTCACTATCTGCAAAACCACTAACTTTTGTTCGAGTGATCTTTGCTCAGCGTGGATTCAGTGGGCCGAAGGACCCATTTCCATGTTGTATCTTTAAAATAAAGTCTAAAGATTGGATAAAGGGAGATTTTACTGCACTGTGTGGTCGTAAGTGATAGGAGCAGAATTAGGCCTTTTGGCCCATTGTCTACCTAGCCTGATCATACCAATCATGGCTGATCTATATCTCCCTCCATTCCCCTGCCTTCTCCCCATAACCCCTGACACCCGTACTAATCAAGAATCTATCTATCTCTGCCTTAAAAATATCCATTGACAGCATCCACAGCCTTCCGTGGCAAAGAATCCCCAGATTCACCATTAGATTGGATGGGAAAAAACAACAGAAGTATCGGATGAGGCAAAGATTAAAGTAAGAAATAGGCTAGGTTTACATCTTGTCATTGCAAAAGAGTTGCAAAAGTGGAACAAATCATTATGTTTCTTAGATGTTGAGGTTACCAGCTACTGATATAAAAAATGTGGACAATTCTTGAGAAAGGATATAGTGAGATATAGATTACTGTGCAAAGGGACAGTGAGCAAGTTAGTGGCAGCAATAATCAACTGGTCCAAACATTTGCACTGAACGATTATTCAATTAAATCCGAAAGCAGGCTTAGTTTTGGAAATTATTTATTTTATGGGAGTATTTCATCGAGTGTACGTACACATTCGGACAAAATAGACAAAACCTCTCTATATGGCTCTATTCTGTTTCAATAAGGATCAATCATTGCATCCAGCCCATTGAACGGTAAGACAGTTGATCAGGGTGTGGAACCGTTTCGGAAGCCTCTGGTCGTCTTCTTTTCTTTAAAAAAAAAACTTTTCGGGAGACCACTTACACCATCTTCTTCTTTTCGAATTCCTGGAATACAGCAAGAAATACAAAGAACGGTGTCATCTCATTTATCAAAACGGGTTTCAAATTGCATCCTGTTTGCTTATTAAATGAATCATTTCAGTCCCAGATCAGTAAATTTATCTTTCTTTCGTAGGCGTCACGGTGGCGCAGCGGTATATTCGCTGCCTTACAGAGCCAGAGACCCGTGTTCAATCCTGGCTACGGGTGCTGTCTGTACGGAGTTTGTACGTTCTCCCCGTGACTTGCGTGGGTTTTCGCCAGGACTTTAGTTTCCTCCAACACTCCAAAGACGTACAGGTTTATAGGTTAATTGGCTTGGTACAATTATAAGTTGTTCCTAGTGTGTAGGACAGTGCTCGTCTATGGGGTGATGGCTAGTCAGCACGGATTCTAAACTAATAATTAAACTAATTATTTTGAACCTGCCACATCTTGTCCTTTTGTATTTAGAATTAAAAGATTAAATAATCCCCATCCCAACGCCTATATTCCCACAAAATTATTTTTTGCTTATTCTAAATATAATAAAATAATTCCAATCTGCTGCTCAAAAATTGGCACTCCGTGCAGAAGTACACTTATCATCCACATCACAGTCCATAGGTCCAACACCAGACCCCTTGAGCTCTGTGCATTTAAAAAACAATTTAGAGATATAGCGTCGAAACAGGTCCTTCAACCCATCGAGTCTGTGCTGACTGTGGAAAAGGGTAAGTACAACGGAATCTGGGGGTCCTTGTACATCAGTCTATGAAAGTAAGCATGCAGGTACAGCAGGAAGTGATGAAAGTGAATGGCATGTTGGCCTTTATAACAAGAGGAATCGAATATAGGAGCAAAGAGATCCTTCTGCAGTTGTACAGAGCTCTTGTAAGACCACACCTGGAGTATTGTGTGCAGTTTTGGTCCCCTAATTTGAGGAAGGACATTCTTGCTATTGAGGGAGTGCAGCATAGATTTACAAGGATAATTCACGGGACTGTCATATGCTGAGAGAATGGTGCAGCTGGGCTCGTACACTCTGGAGTTTAGAAGGATGAGAGGGAATCTCACTGAAACATAAGATTGTTAAGGGCTTGGACACGCTAGAGGCAGAAAACATGTTCCCGATGTTGGGGGAGTCCAGAACCAGGGGCCACAGTTTAAGAATATGGAGTAAGCCATTTAGAACGGAGACAAGAAAACACTTTTTCTCCCAGAGAGTTGTGAGTCTGTGGAATTCTCTGCCGTGGAGGCAGGTTCTCTGGATGCTTTCAAGAGAGAGTTAGATAGGGCTCTTAAAAATAGCGGAGTCAGGGGATATGGGGAAAAGGCAGGAATGGGGTACTGATTGGGGATGATCAGCCATGATCACATTGAAAGTTCGGTGCTAGCTAGAAGGGCCGAATGGCCTACCCCTGCACCTATTGTCTATTGACCCTAACACTATCCTACACGTTTTTAGGCTGTGGGAAAACCCATGCAGGACACGGTGGAGAACGTACAAACTCCGTACAGACAAGCACCCGTAAGAAGGGTCGAACCCGGGTCTCCGGTGCCGTAAAGCAGCAACTGAACTGCTGCACCACCATGCTGCTTTTCTCTTGACTCTGCACCTTCAGCTGAGTAGGCCTTCACTGCTAACATATCTTTCCACAAATGGAATAATTAAAGTGATACTCTGCAATTCCCTCCCAAGTATTTCTCTGCTTCATTAAGGTGCTCCTCATGAGCTAGCTGGTTAACCAAACTGAAAATCACCAGCTGAAAATCATGTCTGGCGGTCCCTGCTCAACGCACAGAATGCTTTGTTCGTGAACAGGCAGCAGACATTTGGAAGTTTAGATTTTAGCACGTCAGCCCACCGAGTCCATGCCGACCATTAATCACCCGTCCACACCAGCTGCATGAATGTTCGTCAGTCAGCGGGGTCGGTAACCCACCCGGAGACGCGTTGGTCAGTGGAACCCATCCGGAGGCTCATCAGATGGTAAAATCGGATGCCCGCCTGAAGTCTCGTTGGTCGATGGGACCAGGAACCCACCCGGAGGCTTGTGGGCGGCATAACCGGGAGGGAGCTGGAGACGTCGGACATAGGGAGCAAGGGCCGGTAGGAGGGTGAACCGGGGTAATGCCTCCAGTGCCTCCAAGGTCGGCTGCAGGAGGTGCCCCCGGGACACAAGGAGTGCCGGGCGAGGAGATGAGAGGGACGTCGGTTGGCGGGAACTGCTCCAGTACAGCGAGCACGCGGGTACTGTTTGGACTTTGAATAATGGCGGCAATAATGGTGCTGCCTGCATGTGTAATATATGCAAAAATAATTTCACTGCACAGCTCCATTGACTCTCTCATCTACTCATTACACTTCTCTACTCCCCCACACAAAAGGAATTTGTTTAGCCAGAGGGGGGTTGACCTGTAGAATTCATTGCCACAGAATTCATCACAGCTGTGGAAGCCACCACAAGGTATTTTTAAAATGAACATTGACAGGTTAGAGATTAGGAAGTGCTGAAAGGTTATGGGGAGAAGGCAGGAGAATGAGGGCTGAGAGGGAAAAACAGATCAGTCATAACTGAACGGCAGAGTGGACTCAATGGGCTGAATGGCCTAATTCTGCTTCTATGTCTTATGGTCCTAGATAGTCGGGGCCAAAGATCCTATAGCTCTTTGGTCGGGACAATGTGCAGAGGCCAATTAACCTAAGATCCCGCAGTGTCTTTGGACCCAGAGGAAAACTCACACGGTCACAGGGAGGACGTTGAAACTCCGCACAGACAACACCCGAGGTCAGGATTGAACCTGGGTCCCTGGCACTGTGGGGCAGCTGCTAAACCAGCTGTGCCAGAGGCATCCTGGCAGACGTTCGCTGACGTTCAGCAAAATAGCGTCTGGTAGCACAGTAACAAAACTGGACTGGTATTCAGAATCCTTAATGCAATAACACATTCAAATGTCTTACCTCTCCAGCTGAGAGTGTGAAAATTAAATTCAAGTAGCCTAATAAATCTGGAAGTAAAGGCCAGTATCAGTTAATGTTGACTGTGAAACTAATGGATTAGTATAAAAATAATCTGGTTCACTGTGTGCTTCAGGGAAGAAAGTCTGCCACCCTTACCTTGTCTGCCCAAAGGTACTTATCAGAGCAATACTGTTGGCACTTAATTGCTGCCTTTCATGGGTGAGCAAACAGTCAGGCAATCAGTAATAGAATAACAATCAACAGTACAGCATAGGAATAGGCCCTTCGCCCCACATTGAGTGTGCCGAACCTGATGCCAAGTTAAACTAATCTCCTGCCTGCCCAACTAAAAGCCTCCTAAAAGCACTTTACATGCACCCACCACGCTCTATACAAAAAGCTTGGCCCGCATAGAGTCATCGAGTGATACAGCGTGGAAACAGACCCTTCGGCCCAACGCCCATGCCGGCCAACATGTCAGGTCCGCAGGTGTGGATGGAATCATCAAACCCCTCTGACATTTACAGGCATTACCATCAATATATCTAAAATATGGCAATTTTTTTCCCCTTTGAATCATACTTTAAATAAAATAAAACCATTGAAATCTATGTAAAGAACACAAACATAATGACTTACCTTAGTTTCGCCGATTAATCAATGCACCCAATCATTGGAGTCATAGAGTGATACAATGTGAAACTAGGCCCTTTGGCGCAACTTGCCCACACCGGCCAACATGTCCCAGCTACACAAGTCCCACCTGCCCGTGCTTGGTCCATATCCCTCCAAACCTTTCCTACCCATGTACTTGTCTAACTGCTTCTTAAATGTTGGGATAGTCCCAGCCTCAACAACCTCCTCTGGCAGCTTGTTCCATACACCCACCACCCTTTGTGTGAAAAGGTTACCCCTCAGATCCCTGTCAAATATTTTCCCCTTCACTTTAAACCCATGTCCTCTGGTCCTCAATTCACCTGCTCTGGGTAAGAGACTGTGCATCTACCCTATCTATTCCTCTCATCTCCTTTAAACTTTGCCCCTTTCACCTTAAAGCCAGTCTTTGACTTTACCAAAGTGGGAAAAAGAAATCTGACAATTCTGAAAAACATTACCCTATTTATTACGCCTCTCATAATTATATGAACTTATGCGAGGCAACGGTAATGAGCAATAAACAGCAGTCTTTAGACTTTATCTCTCTAAAACTAAAACCTAAGAGGCCGTGCTGGCACAGGCCCTTCAGCCCACTGAGTTTGTGCCAACCAGCGATCCCTGCACACCTGCACTATCCTACACATTAGAAACCATTTTACCAACGCCTATTAACCTACAAACCTGTCCGTTTTTGGAATGTGCGAGGAAATTGGAGCTCACGAGTAAAACACACACGGTCGCAGGGAAAACGTACAATCTCCGTACGGAGAAACACCCGTAGTCAGAATCGAACCCGGGTCTCTGGCGCCGTGAGACAGCATCACTACTGCTACGCCACTGTTCATGCTCACTACTTTCTACAGGGGCACCATAGAGAGTATTCTGACCAGCTGTATCTCTGTCTGGTTTGGGGACTGTAGAGCCTCCGACTGGAAGTCTGTGCAGAGAGTGGTGAGGACAGCGGAAAAAATCATCGGGACCTCTCTCCCCTCAATCGGGGATATTGCGACCAAACGTTGTGTGTCTAAGGCCAGCAGTATTATAAAAGACCCCACACATCTCCATCACGGTCTGTTCACTCTGCTGCCCTCGGGAAAAAGATATCGCAGCATAAGGAGCAGAACATGAAGGTTCTGCAACAGCTTCTTCCCACGAGCCATCAGACTCCTGAATGCCATGTAATGGGCTGCCACCATTGTCTATTTATCCTTTTATCCTTTTCATCCATGCCTATCCTTCTGTTAATTTATTGTGTTGCACAGGGAGCCAAATGCAACGTAATTTCGTTTGGAACTACATATATCAATGTATTTCTAAATGACAATAAAGTTTGTTTGACTTGACTTTGAGTCAAGTCACTGATACAATATCTTGTGAACGAACGAGTAATATTGTCGTGCATATTCAGCAGATAATTAATTTCATGCTCAGAGTTATATTTGAGGAGGTGGAGCAAGATGGAAAAGAGGATCATCAATTAAAAAAATCCCTTTAGTTATGTTTATTATTGTCATGTGTACAGAGGTACAGCGAAAAGCTTTTTGTTGCGTACTATCTGGAGAGCGGAAAGACTATATATGGATATGATCAGGCCGTCCACCGTGTGCAGATACAGGTAGAAGGGAATAATGTTGAGTGCAAGATAGAATCCACCACTGTCAGAGTGAGGCCCAACGCAAAGTCATATTTCGCTTGGACAGCTTACAACTCAGCGGTATGAATATTGAAAAATCGGAATTCATGTTGGAGCTGTATAAAAATTTGTTTAGACAATATTTGCAGTATTGTGTGCAGTTCTAGTCACCCCATTACAGGAACAATTGGAGTGGTTTGCTAAGATACTGCCCGGATTAGAGAGTATTAGCTAAAAGTAGAGGTAGGACAAACTTCAATTGTTTCCTCGGCAGCATCAGAGGCAGAGGTAGAACTAAACCATCCCACCAACAATTAGAGGGCAGTTGTGAACTATTATCTACCTCATTGGAGACCCTCTGGCTATCTCTATCGTTGATCAGATTTGACTGGCTTTTTCTTGCACTAAAGGTTCTTCACGTTATTTCCTTTATCGTGTACATTGTAGATCGCTTGAGTGTAATCATGCTTTTTCTTTCCGCTGACTAGTTAGCACACAACAAAAGTTTTCACTGTACCTTGGTACACGTTACAATCAACTAGAAGTGACTCAAACTAGAAGTCTGTAAAATTATGATAACCATAAATTGGATAAATAATCTTTTTCCTAGGATGAAAATGTCAAATTCTAGAGGGCATGGGTTTAGGTTAAGCGAGAGAAAGTTTAACCAAGATTTGGAGGGTAAGTTTTTTTTCTCCCCTCAGAGGGTGGTAGGTACCTGGAATGCACTTAAAAGGGGGTGGTGGTAAAAACAGATACAACAGCAACGTTTGAGAGGCATTCAGACAGATGCAAATCATGCAGATGCATTCAGACAGGTGCAAAACAAAGATGCAGAGCACATGCAGGCAAATGAGATTAGTTTAATTTAGCGACACAGACATCATGGGCAGTACTATTCTGTGTGTTTTATATTTTATGGTCCATCCTTGCTCCCAATCACCATTTAATAACACTTCTTTATACGGGCTGACATGTGGATAGACTGGGCAAGGTATTTTGTTCAAAGTCAGGTGACGTACTGCAACTCCACGTCAGGGCAAACAAGTCAAGGGAAAGGCAAGCAAAGACTCCAATAACAGCTGTGAAACTACAATCCTTAGCTCTTAAGCACTCAACTTGCAGCTGTTGATCATAAATCACTCTCAAAGCAAATGGCTTCTGAGAAATGAAAAGATCTCCTGCTATAAATTTAACCGGGAGTTTTTTTCTTAATTAAACAAATTAATCCCACTTTCAATAAAAACGTTGTTCCATCTAAATTAGTTTCTCTTGCAGGATTCAAACACATGTCTATATATTCACAAATTTAAGGTGTTGCTGCCTGCCTACAGTTTTTCAATAAAGTCTAGTCCATGCACTTCTTCTTCTTTCGTGTGGGGTGCACAGCCTAAAGTGGTTGGACAACTTGTTCCATTTGATCTTCCATTTGTGC
The DNA here is from genome assembly GCA_963514005.1 of Raja brachyura. The sequence goes on along the minus strand of OY740781.1, from coordinate 14,504,940 downwards.
ACGTCGAGTTGATTGCATTAGTCGAAACAGTACGGACCACGTGAAGGTTGCAATCTTGCACCCCAGTCCATCCACTGAAAATATTTGCTTTGCCCTTGGATCTGTGGAATTCTCGGCCACAGAAGGCCGTGGAGGCCAATTCACTGGATGTTTTCGAGAGTTAGATTTAGCCTTGAGGGCTAACGGAATCAAGGGATTATGGGGAGAAAGCAGGACACTGTTTACTGATTTTAGATGATCAGCCATGATCATTGAATGGCAGTCGGCTCATGGGGCCGAATGGCCTACTCCTGAACTTATTTTCTATGTTTCTATGATCCTGATGCTACAGCAAATTCCCTTTTGACTCAAAAGGGGATGACAGAAAAAAACTGTGGGAAAGCAACTGTCAGTGCAGAAATCTTTTATTTAATTTGCTTTGCTGGATGCTAAAAGAATTTTACTGCAAGTTGTGAATTCTCTGCAAACAATAGCAAGCTCGATTTATCTATCTTGTCATCTCTCCTCCTTTCATCCCGGGCAGTGACAAGATTTATCAGTAACGCAAAACTCTCTGCCCTTGGTCCTCCTACTCTCCTCTTCTCCTTTCACTCGCTTTCGTTTTTACATTATTTGTGCATTTAGTGAATATCGTGCCAGAAATTGTCTATTAAAAGATCAATGCAGCTACTCTCCTGAACAGAAATACAGAATTTTAAAAAAAAAACAAGCGGCACGGTGGCGCAGCAGTAGAGTTGCTGCCGTACAGCGCCAGAGACCCGGGTTCGATCCTGACCACGGGTGAGTTTGTACGTTCTCCCCGTGAACTGCGTGCGTTTTCTCTGAGAAGCTCCAGTTTCCTCCCACACTGCAAACTGGTCTGTAGGATAATTGGCTTGGCATCATTGTAAATTGTCCCTAGTGTGTGTAGGATAGTGTTAGTGTGCGGGGATTGCTGGTCAGCGTGGAAACGGTAGGCCGAAGGGCCCGTTTCCATGTTGTATCGCTAACACTAAAACTAAAACAAACACTTCTCATCCAGAAGCTACTAATGCGCTATGATAAGCAGTGTTCATAAGTTGTAGGAGCTGAATTAGGCCATTCTGCCCATTCTACACTGCCATTCAATCAAAGCTGATCTATCTTTCCCTTTCAACCCATTCTCCTGCCTTCTCCCCGTAACCCATAACACCCGCACTAATCAATAACATGCTTACTAATCAAATGAACTGATTGTTCTCCTAATTCTGGCTTGACTGACAGATAGAAGGTGAAATCCGAATATGTAGTCTAGGCTGTATACATATGGCAGTGAAGTACTGTGAGAAACAGTGCTTCAAGTGGTGTCAGGGTGAGATATTAAAATCTAAGCCATTGTCTGTACTCTCGAGGGGATATACATATAATGCTGACACAAAATGCTGGAGTAGCTCAGCGGGACAGGCAGCATCTCTGGAGAGAAGGAATGGGTGAGGTTTTCGAGTCAGACGGATATATATGTCCATTGGCAGTATTCAAAGTGAAGAGGAAAGGTGTTCTCTCTAATCCTGGTAGGATATCCTCAATATTTATCCTTCCACTAACATTACTGAGACAGATTATGGTCATATATTTGGTTTCTGACGTAAGAGCTTACAGTGCATGAGACAACTGCATTTCCCTATAATGCAACAGTGGAAACATATCAAGAACACTGCACTTGCTGCTCTGCACGTTGTGCCTTTTTATAAAGCTATTAAAAGGCACCAAATAAAGGGCACTTAAAAAAAATTAAAATGTGGAGCCGGAAACAGCCGGATTGCAAGAGTCCTTCTATCACCAAACAGTGACATGACTGTACATCTCCAATTCAATCAATCAATCAGCTTTATTCATCACTTGCACATAAAGTGCAAATGAAATCAATTTGCCAGCAGCGGTACAATGAAAAAGAACACACAAAAACACCATAAAACACAAACATCCACCACAGCATTCATCACTGTGGTGGAAGGCACAAATATTGGCCAGTCCTCCTCCATTTTCCCCCGTGGTCGGGACCTCAACCCTCCGCAGCCGCCGCTGCTGCGGGCAACCAGATGAGTAGACGAGGTAAAAAGTCCACGTAGGTCCAGAATCAGCGCTTCTCTACCGGAGATCGCGGTTTCAGGTTGGTGTCGGCCGCAGGCCGGCGGTCAAAGATTTAAAAAGGGAAGAATTGACAAGGGATTGACAATTCTTCCCTTCCCTCCCGCTCCACTCCTTCCCCAGGCACTTTCCCTTGCAACCGCAAGAGATGCCACACTTGTCCCTTCACCTCCCCCATCCACTCCTTTCAGGGACCCAAGCAGTCATTCCAAGTCCGACAGAGGTTCACCTGCACCTCCTCCAACCTCATATACTGCATCCGTTGCTCCAGATGCCAGCTGATCTACATCGGTGAGACCAAGCGGAGGCTGGGCGATCGTTTTTTGCCGAACAACTCCGCTCGATCCGCAATAACCAACCCGACCTCCCGGTGGCTCAGCACTTCAACTCCCCCTCCCATTCCGTATCCGACCTCTCGGTCCTGGGCCTCCTCCACGGCCAGAGTGAGCAACACCGCAAGTTGGAGGAACAGCACCTCATATTCCGCTTGGGGAGTCTGCATCCTCTGGGCTTAAACATTGAATTTTCTCAGTTCTGTTAACCCAGACGGCCCCCTCCCCCTCCCCACCTTTCCCTCAGCCCTCAGGCCCTGACATTCCTTCTCCATCTCCCCCCCCCCCCCCACCCCAGTCGCACTAGCTTCTCATTTTCACACCACAAACAGCTTACAATGGCCTGTTTCCTTTATCATCAATACTTTTTTGCATATCTTTCATTCATTGTTCTTTATCTCTCCACATCACTGTCTATGTCTCACGTTTCCCTGATCCCTGACCAGTCTGAAGAAGGGTCTCGACCCGAAAAGTCACCTATCTCCTTCGCTCCTTAGATGCTGCTGCACCCGCTGAGTTTCTCCAGCTTTTTGTGTAACCCTCGATTCTCCAGCATCTGCAGTTCCTACTTTAAGACATTTTAACAGACTGTGTACTGCTGCCATCAAGTGGCATGTGCAAGCATTGGCTCTTTCGTAGAACTGTTGAATAGACACAAGATGCTGGAGTAACTCAGCGGGTCAGGATAGCATCTCTGCAGAAAGGGAATAAGTGATGTTTTGTGTGGAGACTCTACATCCTAGTACAGTAGAACTGTTGTTGGGCCTAAATTTTAAGCAAACAAGTTAAAACCCAACTTTAAAAAAACAATTCTGTCTGATATTTTAGGGGGTGCAGCAATTAGTTTCTCCATGGTAGTTTAGTTTAGAGAAACAGCACGGTAACAGGCCCTTCGGCCCACCAGTTTTGCACCGACCAGCAATCCCAGCACAATAACATCCACTAGGGACAATTAACTTATACCAAGCCAATTAATCTACAAACCTGTACATCTTTGGAAAAATCCGGTCTAGAAAATGAGTTTAATTTAGTTTATTTTGTCACGTGTGATGCAGTGAAAAGTTTTTTGTTACCTGCCAACCAGTCAGCGGAAAGACAATACATGATTACAATTGAGCCATCCACAGTGTACAGATACATGATAAAGGGAATAACGTGAATAGTGGAGATTTTAAAGAGTGGAGCAATTGTCATGCGAGATTGCAGATCCACTTCTGTAACTAGCACAGAAAGAGTCGCCTGGATCGCAAGAGGCTGCAGCTATCTATTAACCACATGCATGTTTTATCATGACTGAATAAAACCAAAGCTTGCTCTGAGCAGCTAGGATCACGGTCGAGGATGTGCTCAACATCTGAAGGTGTATGAGGGTAGACATATCTCCTGGACCTGACCATCATTGGTGGTCACTCGAAACATGTATGACTGGCCTCTCATGGAGGATGCCTGTGCGTGACTTTGTTTAATGTGGGGAGACTGGTGCACAGACAGCCACCGCACTGTCCTTGACAGATCTGGGTCAGAATCCAGTGGCATGGAGTCCAAGACGACCAGAGACCCTTTTCTGCTGCAGCCTTCATCCGCCTTCCCAGCCGTTGTGACACTCCACTAAAGTCAGCCATCGGCCTCCACCAGTTCCCCCGTTTAGGTCTTGGTTGGATTGCTCTTTGTCAGAGACCTCCCCCTCGACCTTACAGCCATAGGTGGCCCTACCAGGAGCACAGCTCCAGTCAGCATCGCTCTCAGGACCCCACAAGCTTCTCCACCATGACAAGGTGACAATCCACAGAGAATCTGATCATATTTATCCAAGGAGACTGTAGGAAGCTAGAGAAGAAATTGCAGGTGCCCTGGCTAAGAATCATGAATCATCATTAACTACTGGTGAGATGCTGGAAACTGGGGGGGTGGCTAATGTTGGTCCTCTGTTTAAGGGCTGCAAGGAAAAGCCTGGGAGCTATAGAGCCCAGGAGAGCCAAACATCTTAAAGAAGGCAGGTTACTGTAGTGTATTCTGAGGGATAAGATATACATGCATTTGGATGGACAGATTAAGAATAGACACAAAATGCTGGAGTAATTCAGCAGGGCAGGCAGCATCTCTGAAGAGAAGAAATGGGTGATGAATCGGGTCGAGACCCTTCTTAACACTGACCTCCTCTTCAGATTAGGAATAGTCAGCGTGGTTTTGTGCACTGGAGATCGTGTGCCACGAATTTAATTGAATTTTTAGAACAAGTAATCGAAATGGTTGGTGAGAGCAGAGCCGTAAACATTGTCCATATGGATTTTAGCCAAGCATTGATAAGATTCCACACGGCAGGCTGCTCTAGAAGGTTAGATTGCATGAGATCCAAAGAGAGCTAGCAGACTGGATCGAGAATTGGCTTCATGGAAGGAAGCAGAGGGTCATGGTGGAAGGTTGTTTTTTGTTGGACTGGAGGTCTGTGACTAGTGGTGTGCCTCGGGGGTCAGTGTTGGGCCCATTGCTGTTTATGGTTTATATCAATGATTTGGATAAGAATGTGCAAGGCATGATTCGTAAGTTTGCAGATAACACTAAAGTGGGTGGTATTGTCGAAAGTGAAGATGGTTAACAAAAGTGACAGCAGGACCTTGATCAGGCTGTGGGATGGTGAATGGAGTTTAATATACTGATATGCAAGGTGCTGCATTTTCTGAAGCCAAAGCAGGACAGGACTTTAGCAGTGAATGGTAAGGCTCTGGGGAGTGTTTAGGGCAGAGGAATCTAGGAGTGCAGGCACATAGTTCCTTGAAAGTGGTGTTACAGGTAGATTGGTGGTTAAGATTGCTTTCGGCACATTGGCCTTCATGAGTCTTCATTGAGCATACAAGTTGGGACGTTATGCTACAGTTGTACAGGACGCTGGTGTGGCCACATTTGGAGCACTGTATTCACTTTTGGTCACCCCTGCTGCAAGAAAGATGTTGTTAAGCTGGAGAGAATGCACAGAAGATATACGAGGATGTTGCCAGGACTTGAGGAGCTGAACTATAGGGAGAGATTGGGCAAGCTAGGACTTTATTCCGTGGAGTGTAGGAGCATTTGGGGTGGTCTTATAGAGGTGTATAACATCATGAAAAGGGTATAAGATCATAAGATCATGGCATGGGGAAGTTGGGATACAGGGCTTGTTTCCATGCCGTTTTACTCTATGACATGTTTGTTCTGAGCGGCATAGGTGTTTAAGATGCTTTTAGATGGGCGCATGGATATGCAAGGAATGAAGGGATGTGGGTCATATGCAGGCAGATGAGGTTAGTTGATTTTGGGATCATGATCGGCATGGATTGTGGACCGAAGGGCCTGTTCCTGTTCTGTACTTCCTTACGTTTGATGATTGAATCTCCATTTCAATTCGATACAGTCTGCAAGATGCCATATGAAGTGAGATAACCCCCGTTGGGGCAGCAGTCCTGCACAAGTTAACTTGGGCGGCACCATAACACAGTAGTAGAGCTGCTGCCTTACAGTGCCAGATACCCGGGTTCGATCCTGACTACGGGTGTTATGTGTACGGAGTTTGTACTTGCTCCCTGGGTTTTCTTCAGGTGCTCCAGTTTTCATCTATACTCGTAGGACGTACTGGTTTGTAGGTTAATTGGCTACGGTAAAGATTGTCAATTTTCCCTTTGTGTGTCGGATAGTGGTCGTGTACGGGGATTGTTGGTTGGTGCCGACTCGGTGGGCCGAAGGGCCTGTTTCGGTGCTATATCTCTAAATATATATATATTTTTTTTTAAACTACATGTTTAAAAATAAACCATTTCCCATTGAAAAGGGACGCCCCAGGAGCAACATCTAGCTGTCTGCCATGGTCTACACCAGCCAACCCATGTTTACCTCAAAGCCCACCTGCAAGAGTATTGAAGAGGCAGGCGGGAAGCAGTGGGAATAAATAAAAGAGGGATACATTGAACATAGAACAGTACTGCACAGGCCCTTCGGCCCATCATGTTTGTGCCGAACATGATGCCAAATTAAACTGATCTCATCTGTCTGTACGTGGCCCACACCCCTTTATTCCATGCACTTCCATGTGCTTATCTAAAAACAATAAAGGAAAATGATCTCTAAAAGGATGAAAGAGTGACCTGCAGAGCTATTGTACTGCAGAGGGCCCTAAAGGCAGGTGGCTTATAATTCTGGCCATATGGAGCCTGCAGATAGATACCTTTTAATCAACTGGGCACTGGCGGGCTGTTGATCGGTTTATAAATTAACACTCAATTTCTACAAGAAGATCTGAAAGACATAGCAGCTGCCCTCATAATCCTGAAGTACCTCCACCAAGAGCACCACAGCAATCTGAATCCCACTTGGCTTTCATTGAACTTAGCCAGGTCGAACGCTCTGAAGATGATGTTAAACCACTCCACAGTTACCCTCGGGGTTACAAGATGAATTAGCTTCCGCATTGCCAGACTGGCACGGGAGCAATTTATTTCTGACTCATCTTTATAACACTCGATTCTGCTAATTTTCTTCTGGGGTGGGGGGGGGGGCTTGGCTGCCGAGGAGATGAGGAGGAATTTCTTCTGCACTTATTCTGAACTCTCCTTCATTAGGTTATTCTGTTGTACGTTTAGTATTATTTTTCACTACTCAGATTTTTCACTCCAACCTTGCAATCGGGAATAGTTAAACACGTTGCAATCAGGAATAGTAAAGGCGTAAGCTATTTTCTAAATGGGGAGAGAATTCAGAGGTGCAAAGGGAACTTGGGATTGCTGGTGCAGGATTCCAAAAAAGTGGATAGAGTGAATGTGGGGAGGACATTTCCACTGATGGGAGGGTCTAGGATCAGAGGCCACAGCCTCACAATAAAAGTAACTACCTTCAGATAATAGATGATGAGGAATTTCTTTTGTCAGAGGGTTGTGAATCTGTGGAATTCATTGCCACGGACGGGAGTGGAGGCCGTCAATGGATATTTTTAAGGTGGAGATTGACGGATTCTTGATTGGTGCAGGTGTCAGGGATTATCTAATCTCGCCCATACTTTGACAGCTAGGCACCTGTCAAAGCATGCCACTGTTCGGTCTGAATGTCTGTTTTTTAGTTCAAATTTTAGGCCTACTTTTAGATATCTTAATTTTAATTTTTTTAAGTTGTATGTATTTATTCTGTTTTTATTAACTGCACTGATGGGAAATGATTGTGAAACAATGTTTTCGTTTCTTCTGTGTATGTAAGTAGTTAAAATGACATTAAAGTAAATACTGAATGGGGAGAAGGCAGGAGGATGGGGTTGAGAGGGAAAGATAGATCAGCCATGATTGAATGGCAGAGTAGACTTGATGGGGCAAAATGGCTTAATTCTGATCCTAGAACTTATGAAGGACAGAATTTGTTGCCATGCCTGGTTATCACGCTGCTCAGAGACAGGCTGGACTGTGCCAGATGAACCCGGGTAACTGGCGCTGTAAGGCAGCAATCCTACCGCTGCGACACTGTGCTGCCTGCTGCCCGGCATTCAGACGTGGCAAGAGCAGGTTTTCTCCCCTGTTTCACCAATGTAACAATTTCCTGGTCACATTCACAGACCCCACATATTTACCCGTTTTAAAAATTAGGGCAACACAGAGGCGCAGCGGTAGAGTTGCTGCCTTATAGCGCCAGAGACACGGGATCAATCCTGGCCACACGTGCTGTCTGCGCGCAGTTTGTACGTTCTCCCTGTGACCGTGTGGGTTTTCCCCGGGTGCTCCGGTTTCCTCCCACACTCCAAAGACGTACAGGTTTGCAGGTTAATTGGTTTCAGTAAAATTGCAAATTGCAACTAGTGTGTAGGATAGCACTAGTGTACGGGGTGACCGCTGGTCAGCGTAAAGTCAGTGGGCCAAAGAGCCTATTTTCGTGCCGTCTCGGTGGAGTGGTCATCTGTATCTCCAGATAACAACGATCAGTAACTGATTTCATTGAGGGAAGCCAGTCTGAAAACGCAATGCAACAAGTCAAATTTTCTGGAATAGATTTCACACTACATTGAAGATGCAGGCAGGCTACATCAGTTCGCTTCAAGCATCCGCTATCAAATCCGAGACCCTGCTACTTGCCTAAGAGAATAGCAAACTCGTTCCAGCCAAGAGGTAGGCATTTGGCCCATTAAGTTGGTGCCGGCTCTTCATAAAGCAATCCAAAGAAAATCTTTGGGTAAACAGTGTTTAACACTAAGAAAAGAGGTGTATAAACTCATGAGAGGTATAGATAGGGTGAATGCACAATTTTCTAGCCAGAGTAAGGGAATCAAGAACCTGAGAACATAGGTTTAAGGTGAGATAGGGAAAGATTTAATAGGAACCCGAGGGGCAACATTTTTCACAGGGTAATGGGTATTGGAACAAAACAAGCTGTCAGAGGAGGTAGTTGAGGCAAGTACGATAACAAGACTTTACTTTAGACTTTAGAGATCCAGCGTGGACACAAACCCTTCGGCCCACCAACTCATTGCCAACCAGCAATCACCCCGTACACTAACACTACCCTACACACTAGGGACAATTTACAATTTTACCGAAGTCGATTAACCTACAAAAATTGTATGTATTTGGAATGTGGGGGGGAAACCGGTGCACCCGGAGAAAACCCATGCTATCTGTCAAATAGGTGGCGAAACTGAAATGCACTAGCTATAAAGTGTAAATACTCATCCATTCATAATTCTATATTTTGACATCCTTGTGACCTCAAGTGAGTGAATCGGGCAACATTTTAGATTGCTGTTTTTTTTTTTTAAGTCAACCTTTCCCAATTACTTTAATGATATTTGAGAATGTAAATGTATTTTGATAGTTTTGTTTACTGTCACGTGTACCGAGATACACGTGTACCGAGATACAGTGAAAATCTTTTTTGGTGAATGCCATCCAGTCAGCGAAAAGACTATACGTGTGCAGATGCAGGACAAAGAGAATGCATTAAGAAATGCTGCTGTTGAAATATGAATTTTAAAGAGTGGAGTGACTGTAATGAATGATAGCTTGCAAAGAGTCGTCACGCCTCGGCACCATCTTGCAATGAAATGGAGTTGCATTTTTAGATTTCAATTTACAATTGAAAAGATCTTTAAAATCCAAAAGATGCACAAATTAAAAAAAGGCTTGATAAAGCTTGGGAAAGAGTCAATGTCAATCGTTTTTGACGTCCACAAGATGACGGAAGCTGAAGCAACGAGAGAGCAAATAAAAATGCTAACATTTGCAACTTCCAGCAGCGCCAGTGTTTCTTGTTAAAGCAGCAGCAAGTCTTCATTTAAGTCATCCCAGGCACCCGTCTACATGCGCCTCAGTTCAATACAGCAGGGAGAGCCAGCGGGGTTGCATGTCAAGCTGCCCAGCGGCACGGATGACAGTGCATCAGGCAGCTTTGTAGAAGACCACTGCGGAGAAGAGGAAAGTAGCATCCTGCCTTGCAGAGCAACATCCGGAGCGGTGCCGTGAGCCGAGCTGCCAGGCAGACGAAGAGACATGCCAGTGGGACTGACACAACAGAAAAAGAGGCCACGCTGAGCCAAGAGGCGTGCTGCCGCCAGGCAAGAAGGATAGCAGCTGGAGAAAGAAAACAAAGCAGCGAGACGAGCAAGTCAGCCAGGCGCCATGCTCAGACCAATCAGCGCACGAAGGGTCCTGGAGTAATTGTGTTGCATTTTAAATTGAACTCTAAAAATGACATTATACTTGAAATATTGGAACCTGAAAACAGATTGTACCAGAAGCGATGGAACTATTTTCAGCACTTTCAATTGCTGCAGAACAGAAGGAATAGAAATTTTAATGTTTTTAGAGGACCTTTAATCTGCTGTAAACATTTAAGGAGCATTTAGCCAGGGACCTGGATAGGACAGGTTTAGAGGGATATGGGCCAAAGGCAGGCAGGTGGGACTAGTGTAGCTGAGGCATGTTGGTCAGCATGACAAGTTGGGCCGAAGGGCCTCTTTTCACGCTGTTTGACTCGATGACTTTAAATAAAAGGTGGAAGGAGAAAGTAATATTTCCTTTCAGTGCAGGTCAGATTGGAGGGAATTCCCTCCGCCACGGGTACCATGTAATCCCGTGCCCTCCGCTCCATGGTCGGATAGTCGGCAACTAAACCGTCTTCCTCACCTGGTTTACCAGGTGAGGAGGGGGCTGTGGACCTCCAGCAGGACCAAAAACAAGACCTGTCAAAGGGTGGATGAGCTCCTAGCGAGCCAACGGGCATCCACACTTCGGTAGAAGTTGCGATCACTGTTGTACATAGCATTGTAAGGAACCATGATATAGCACTCAGGCCAAAGTCCTATACTTCCAGCGGCGGAAGTCCGCAAGAAGTGGAGGACAGGGATATGCGGTGCGTTCGTCACTGTTCCTGTTGGAAACCAGCGCCACTGCGTCGCTAATGTTTCAACAATGATGATGATGATGGTGATGATGAGTTCAGCACCAGTACGGAAGGTGCTAGATTACACGAGCAATACATTTTGGTGCGAATTAGGACAGCACAATGGCGCAGCTGGTAGAACTGCTACCTCCCGGCACCATGGATCCTGGTCAGGATCTACCACTAGCCAGATAACTAGTTCCAGTTACCAGTCAAGCCCAATCAAAGATAGTCCGAGGGTCTCCAATAAGGTAGAAAGTTGCTCAGGATTGCTTCCTCGTTGTTGGTAGGATGGTCCAGTTGCCGGATAACAGCTGGTAAAAACAGCTGGTCCCTGAATCTGGAGGTGTGCTATTTCCACACTATTATACCTTTTGCCCAATGGAAGAGGGGAGAGGGGAGAAGAGAGCATGGCCAGTTTGCGACTCGACCTTCGGGTGTCTGAAATTGTGAAGCGGTTGAAACATATTGAGGAAGTCTCCCAGAAGAGGTTGTGATCAAACATCTGGAGCAACATGTTAGATTGGAATGAAAATAAAGACAAAGTGTTGGAGTAACTCAGCAGATCAGGCAGCATACCTGGAGAACATGGAGAGGAGATGGTTCAGGTCAGGACCCTTCTCCATATCCGAAAAGTCACCTTTCCATTTTCTCCAGGGATGCTGCCTGACCTGCTGAGATACTCCAGCACGTTGTGCCTTTTTTTCGTAAACCAGCACCTGCAGTTCCCTGTTTCTACACTGAGACTGATGTTCCTACATTCTTGTAGATGACCAGTTAGGTATAAGTGTGAAGACACAACATGTTTTTGTAGTATTCGTGGGATTTCTTGGTGGGTGGGGGAGGGAAGTGGGGAGAAAGCCCTTGCAGAAGAGTATTTTCAGCCCTACGTAAGCAGAACTCCCCACAATTTAACCTTCCTGGGAGAGATTTCTGCCCAGAGGGCCATGGGGAGAGGGGTAAGGATTGCGTTTGGAAATTTTCAGTATGTTTGTTTATCTTTCAGTGCTTGTGGGCTAGCAGTCAGTTATTGCAAACAAAAAAAAAACAATCTTCAATCCTGCTTGATCAAAGGCCATTGTCGAACGAGAGCTGTCTTTCCTGAACACCCACTAATGCTGAATATAGACCATTTACTTCTCCAGCACCAGACTCCATGTAGCTGCGGCATTTAGGTGCGGCACGGTGGCGCAGCAGTAGAGTTGCTGCCTTGCAGCACCAGAGACCCGGGTTCGATCCTGACTACGGCTGCTGTGTGCGTGGAGCTTACATGTTCTCCTTGTGACTTGCATGGATTTTCTCCCGGTGCTCTGGTTTCCTTCCACACTCCAGAGACGTGCAGGTTTCTAAGTTAATTGGTGCGTGTAAGTGCTCGCGCATGCGATAGTGTTAGTGTACAGGGATCGTTGGTCGGTACGGACTCAGGTGGGTCGAATCGCCTGTTTCCGTGCTGCATCTCTTAAAATAAACTATAAAACTGAACGAGGTTAGCTGCTTGAACAAAGGCCATGGAGAGGTGTCTTTCCTGAACACCCGCTTAAGCTGAATAAAGGCCTTTTATTTCAACGGAGGATAGATGCAAAAAGCTGGAGTCACTCAGTGGGTCAGAGAGAATCTCAGGCGAAAAGGAATAGATTAAGTTTCGGGTCTTGGTCTGGGTAAAGTCTACAGATCCAGTGTCCATGTAGCTCATTCTAAGGTAGATCTTACAACTATTAGAGAATTTCCATTAGGTCTTTAGTTTAGTTTAGATCAGAGATACAGTGCAGAAACAGGCCCTTCGGCCCACTGAGTCCCTACCGACCAGTGATCCCCACACACTAACACTATCCTACACACACTAGGGACAATTACTCATACACCAATCCAATTAACCTACGAACCAGTACGTCTTTGGAATATGGGAGGAAACCGAAGATCTCGGAAAAAGCCCACACAGTCACTGGGAGAACGTACAAACTCCGTACAGACAGCACCCGTTGTCAGGATTGCACCCGGGTCTCCAGCGCTGCAAGGCAGCAACTCTACTGCTGCTCTACCGTGCCACCCCTTTATTCTTACACTTTGTAAACTCCAGAGGGTAAATTAATATTTACCTTCAGTATGGTGCTGCCCAGCTGGGCGGGGGACATGCTGATCACCACACCAGCCTGCTGTAGGGCAGCAATCTTCTCTTTGGCTCCGCCTTTGCCTCCAGCGATGATGGCACCAGCGTGACCCATTCTCCGGCCTGGCGGAGCGGTGAGTCCAGCAATGAATGACACGACCGGCTTAGCGTTGGGCCCCTATTAAACAAAAAAGAGCATTGAAATTATTGAAAATAATGAGGTATGGTATGGGACTTTATTTGTCACATGGACTAAGGTACAATAACATTTGTTTTTGTATATAGTTCAGTTTAAGTATCACTCTGCACAAGCACTCGGATACATCTTAGATAATAGTCTCAGATCCAGTACAAGTTTACAGCAGTAGTACATTGAGGGTATACATAGCTGCAGACATGGCACCATTATTATCTGAATGGTGGCCGATTAGGAAAAGGGGAGATGCAACGAGACCAGGTGTCATGGTACACCAGTCATTGAAAGTAGGCGCAGCAGGCTGTGAAGAAAGCGAATGGTATGTTAGCATTCGTAGCTAAAGGACTTGAGTATAGGAGCAGGGAGGTTCTACTGCAGTTGTACAGGGTCTTGGTGAGACCACACCTGGAATATTGCGTGCAGTTTTGGTCTCCTAATCTGAGGAAATACATTCTTGCCATAGAGGGAGTACAGAGAAGGTTCACTAGACCGATTCCTGGGATGTCAGGACTTTCAAATGAAGAAAGACTGGATAAACTCGGCTTGTACTCACTAGAATTTAGAAGATTGAGGGGGGATCTTATAGAAACTTACAAAATTCTTAAGGGGTTTGGCAGGCTAGATGCAGGAAGATTATTCCAGAACAAGGGGTCACAGTCTAAGGATAAGGGGGAAGTCTTTTAGGACCGAGATGAGAAAAACATTTTTCACACAGAGAGTGGTGAATCTCTGGACTTCTCTGCCACAGAAGGTAGTTGAGGCCAGTTCATTGGCTATATTTAAGAGGGAGTTAGATGTGGCCCTTGTGGCTAAGGGGATCAGGGGGTATGGAGAGAAGGCAGGTACGGGATACTGAGTGGGATGATCAGCCATTATCACACTGAATGGCGGTGCAGGCTCGAAGGGCCGAATGGCCTACTCCTGCACCTATTTTCTACGTTTCTATTTCACCATTCCCCCCTCCATGACAGACTGGTCAGCCTGAGGAGCACCTTCCGCAACAGACTGGTTCCACGAAGATTTAGCACAGAATGCCACAGGAGATCCTTCTTCCCTGAGGCTATCAAACTGTACAACTCCACCCCCTTAATTGTTCTATCGTATCGTATTTTCAAGTCTCAGTATTTGTAAGTGTGAGGATCTTGATCTGACCATGAAGGTCTGTTGGCCTGCTGCCGTTGCAGGGGCAGCCTGGTCAAGCGTAGCTGTGGTGTCTTCCGCCACTGTTCCAATCCACATGCTCGGCCTCCTGGAGCGGTGCCCGGTCCAGCCAAGCCCCAGGCTGCTGCAGGGCCTCCAGCGGCCCACTCTCCGGTCGAGGCCGTGCACTCACTCCCGCAGCCGGTCTGCTCACCGGCCTAACATATTATCATTAAAAACCCGGGTTCACTCATTATCATTTGGGGAAGGGAACTTGCCATGCTTAATTACGCAGTCTGGCCCACACTCATAGAGTTATTATTATACAGCATGAAAACAGTCCCTTCGGCCCAACTTGCCCATGCCGACCAAGATGCCCCATCTCTAATTCACCTCTGATCCATAACTTCCCCCTAAAATAACCTGGCAAAGCACTTAGTCTTACGGAATCAGATGGGCAAAAATGGACTATTTTGCGAACGAAACCGACTTCATTGAGAAAAGATTCTGTTCAGTTTGGTTTAGTTTATTGCCACGTGTACCCAGGTACAGTGAAAAACTTTTGTTGTGTACTAACCCGTCATTGGAAAGACAATACATGATCACAATCAAGCCATTTACAGTGTAGAGATACATGATAAGGGAATGACACTAAGTGCAAGGTAAAGCCAGCAAAGGCAGATCAAAGATTGTCTGTAGGTCACCAATGAAAGTAGTGAAATCATTGGACAAAGTCAGCATGGATTTACGAAAGGTAAATCATGTCTGACAAATCTGATAGAATTTTTCGAGGATGTAACTGGTAGAGTGGATAAGGGAGAACCAGTGGATATGTTATATCTAGACTTTCAGAAGGCTTTCGACAAGGTCCCGCATAAGAGATTAGCATACAAACTTAAAGCACACGGTATTGGGGGTTCAGTATTGATGTGGATAGAGAACTGGCTAGCAGAGAGGAGGCAAAGGGTAGGAGTAAACGGGTCCTTTTCAGAATGGCAGGCAGTGACTAGTGGGGTACCGCAAGGCTCAGTGCTGGGACCCCAGCTATTTACAATATATATTAATGATTTGGATGAGGGAATTCAATGCAACATTTCCAAATTTGCAGATGACACCAAGCTGGGGGGTATAGTTAGGTGTGAGGAGGATGCTTGGAGGCTGCAGGGTGATTTGGTTAGGCTGAGTGAATGGGCAGATGCATGGCAGATGCAGTATAATGTGGATAAATGTGAGGTTATCCACTTTGGTGGCAAAAACATGAGGGTAGACTATTATCTGAATGGTGGCAGATTAGGAAAAGAGGAGATGCAACGAGACCTGGGTGTCATGGTACACCAGTCATTGAAAGTAGGCATGCAGGTGCAGCAGGCAGTGAAAAAAGCAAATGGTATGTCAGCATTCATAGCGAAAGGATTTGAGTATAGGAGCAGGGAGGTTCTACTGCAGTTGTACAGGGTTCTGGTGAGGCCACACCTGGAGTATTGCGTACAGTTTTGGTCTCCAAATCTGAGGAAAGACATCCTTGCCATAGAGGGAGTGCAGAGAAGATTCACCAGACTGATTCCTGGAATGTCAGGACTTTCATATGAGGAAAGATTGGATAGACTCGGCTTGTACTCCCTGGAATTTAGAAGATTGAGGGGGGATCTTATAGAAACTTACAAAATTCTTAAGGGGTTGGACAAGCTAGATGCTGGAAGATTGTTCCCGATGTTGGGGGAGTCCAGAACAAGGAGTCACAGTCTAAGGATAAGGGGGAATTCCTTTAGGACCGAGATGAGGAAAACATTCTTTACACAGAGAGTGGTGAGTCTCTGGAATTCTCTGCCACAGAAGGTAGTTGAGGCCAGTTCATTGGCTATATTTAAGAGGGCGTTAGATGTGGCACTTGTGGCTAAAGGGATCAGGGGGTATGGAGAGAAGGCAGGTTTGGGATACTGAGTTGGATGATCAGCCATGATCACATTGAATTGCAGGCTCGAAGGGCCGAATGGCCTACTCCTGCACCTATTTTTCTATGTTTCTATGTTTCTATGAAGTAGATAGTAGTTCAAAACTGTTTTCTCGTTGATGGTAGAATGGTTCAGTTGCCTGATAACAGCTGGGAAGAGAGTGCCCCTAAATCTGGAGGTGTGTGTTTTCACACTTCTATACCTTTCGCCCGATGGAAGAGGGGAGGGCAGGGTGCGACTCGTCCTTGATTATGCTACTGGCCTTGCTGAAGTATGTGCGGTATAAGTGGAATCCATGGAAGGGAGGTTGGTTTGTGTGGCTGGTTTGTACTCACCAAAGATCCTACAGGATCTTTGCTACCGACCGCACACACACACAAACACATCGCGAAGGTGGGGAGGACAGCGGAGGAGCGCTGTCTGCACGATAAAGAGGAAGGTAAACGGTTGCTACAGAGCACGGTAAGTCCTTTTGAGAGCGCGGGAGGGAGGGGAGAGAAGGGGGGAGAGAAGGGGGGAGAGAAGGGGGGAGAGAAGGGGGGAGAGAAGGGGGGAGAGAAGGAGGGGAGCCAGTTTTAAGAAGTTTAA
The DNA here is from genome assembly GCA_963514005.1 of Raja brachyura. Next base: position 14,488,137 of record OY740781.1, on the reverse strand, counting down.
TAAAGTTAGCAGGCACTTTACCTTCCGGCGGATGTTCTAGGTCCTGAAAACTCCAATGAGCCAATCAAAATGGCCGGTCAGCGAAGGAGATTGCCTTCGACTGCCTGTAAGTAAATAGCAACCCCACTCCACTGGCTTCGATCAAACGGCAACCTATTTTTAGTTGAGGCCGGTTTTGGTTTTGTTGAAATAATCGCAGGAACATAGAAGACGCCTCGACTATGCGGAAACCACTTTCAACCATTGGGGAGAGTGACCAAAACCTCCGGGAACCTCACGGAAACCTTGGGTGGGGCGCAAGGTCACCAGAGGTTTCCGTTCAGGTTTCCTAAGTGGGACAGGGGCATTAATGTGTGGGGATCACTGGTCGGTGCGGTCTCGGAAGGCAGTAGGGTACATTTTCGCGCTGTATCTCTAAACTATAACTAAACCCGTCATGAGCTAAATTCCCCTGACAAACATCTGACAAACCTGCACCTCCTTTTGAACTATTCTCAACCTCCCCAACATGCTGTGCTGACAATGCCTTAAACCACTCTTTTTGGTGCCACTCAAGAGCCTGTCAAACTGAAAAAGGAAATCAGTATCTTGCTCCTGTGGACTGTGTTCAAATTCCAGTCTATTGAGAGGAACAGCAGCAACGAAGATTAATGTCACACTCAGCACTACCATCTGGCCGCAGTGCCTGCAACAACCTTCAGTGTAATCAGCATCAAATCCTCGCCATCTCATGCACAGCGCTTCAACACACAGAATTATTCAAGAAAAATCAGTTTTACTACACACAGCCCTATTATCAAAGCAGCCTTTAGGATCCCGAGATCTTGGGGGGGGGGGAATAAATAATTAACCATCTCAATTCCCCTTTCCCTCTCCAGAATTGAAATGCCCAGAAAGCTTGCATGAAATAAAATTGTTCCAGAGAAAAAGGAAAAAAAAATTAAAAATCACAGCTCAAACGTAGGATGCAGGTCAAGACTGAAAAAGTATTGAATGAAGTGCGACCCCCTTGGTTAGAATATAGAATAGCACAGCACAGAAATTGAACATGTTTGTGTCGAACATGTCAAGTTAAACTGACCTCTTCTGCCTGTACATGATCCATGTCCCTCTATTCCCTGCCATGCGCCTAAAAGCCTCTTAACACCACTACCACCTCCCATGGCTATGCGTTCCAAGCCCCACTCTGTATAAAGAAACACCCCGCAAATCTACTTTAAACTTTCACCCTGTCGCATCTATGCCCTCTAGTATTGGATATTTCCATCCTGGGGGGGAAAAGATTCTCACTGTCTATCTATGAGTGTCATCATTTTATACACTTAATATTTTTTATTAAGTATATAAAATTAAATAAATAATAATATTAATAAATAATATTACACGGTTATAATATTTATTAGGTTAAGATTAAGGCTGATGAGGAAGATCACAGATTCAATATCTAGGTTAAACTTACTTGCCAAATTTCACAAGAATATGAGAACACAGCAAACAGGAGGAGAAAGAGGTTACCGGGTCCGTCAAGCCTGCCCCATTAATCAATATGATCATGGTGTAACTGCCCAAAGCCTCTATTCTTCTGTGTCAGTTCCCCACAATCAAAATTTGTAATCTTTCAAAATCTCAACTGCCTCCTCTAAATGCCTCCACTGATTTTGCCATCGCAACCAGTTCAGAGCAGAGAATGCCAGGTTTCCATCACTCTCTGTGAGAAATAAATTACTACACACCACCATTTTAAATACAAGATAAGGAAGTTCTTACTTACATCAGAAAAAAAAACCACACAAAGTGCTGGAGTAACTCAATGGGTCAGGCACATCTCTGAAGAAAATTAATAGGTAACGTTTCGGGTTGGGACCCTTCTTCAGTATCAAAACGTCACCCATCCATGTTCTCCAGAGGTGCTGCCTGACCCATTGAGTATTCCAGCACTTTGTGTCCTTTTTTGTAAACCAGCACTCTGTCGTTCCTTGCATCTTCATGTTACTTATATCTTCTTGTTAGAGACTCTCCCACGAGTGGGAACTTCCCAACATCTATCTAGTCATGTTGCCTTAGAATTTTAAATCAAAATTGCACCTGGGATGCAGGCACTAGTTTTGAATAGTCTTTTATTGTCACGTGTATCAATTAAGGTACAGTAATATGCAAATTACCATACAGCCACATGGGGGGAAAAAAAGCGACAAGACACACAACTACATCAAAGTTAACATAAACATCCACCACAGCGGATTCCCCACATTTCTCACTGTGTTGGAAGGCAAAAAAGTCCAATCCGTCGGGGCAATCGAAGCTCCAGCGTCAGGGCGATCGAAGCTCCTGCAGCTTTGAGCTCCCGAACTCGGTCTCTGTCCAGAGACAGCGAGCTCCGTGATGTTAAAGTCCGCAGTTGGAGCTCCAAGATTGATCCCTGGCAAAGGAATGTTAAAGCCCCGCAGGCTCCCACAGTGGAGCTCTCAAAAGGCAGTCTCCAGCAAAGGGCCACCAACTCCTCGACGTTAAGCCGCAGTACGGACGAAGATGCGATATGGAAAAAAAAAAAATTGCATCTCTGTCGAGGTAAGAGCTTCTGTCGAGGTAAAGTTTCCTCCAACTTCCCACATAAAACAAGCTACAGAACACTAAAAACATACATTTAACACACTCTATTAAAACAAGGAAAGGACAGACAGACAGTTGGCGAGGCAGCCATTGCTGGCGCCACCTGGAAAGTCCAAGGCTTACTTCAGGTAAAAGCCACCCAGTTTACTGGAAAACCCATAAATATACAGTGAAGACAACAGTCGTCCCGGTCAAGTATTGATTGAGGGATTGATTAAATATCGTAATGCATGACAGAATTAGTCATACTCCTCCGTTCCATTCAACTTTTATCTGCCTTAACTTTAGAGCGGCAAGGTGGCACAGCGGTAGAGTTGCTGATTTACAGTATCAGAGTAGCAGGGGTGGTAGATTGCAACCTTCACGTGGTCTGCCCTGTTTCGACTAATGCAATCAACTCGACGTACACAAATGGAAGATCAAATAGAACAAGTTGTCCAACAACTTTAGGCTGTGCACGCCACACGAACGACGAAGTACCAGATACCCGGTTTGATCCAGACTAAGGGTGCTGTCTGTACGGAGTTTGTGCGTTCTCCCCGTGACTACTTGGGATTTCCCCGGGTGCTCAAGTTTCCTTCCACATTCCAAAGAGGTCCAGGTTCTGTAAGACCATTCCTTTTCTCCAGACATGCTGCATGATCCACTGAGTTACTCCAGCATTTTGTGTCTACCTTTGATTTAAACCGGCTGCAATTCATTCCTGTAGGTTGTAGGTTCATTGACCAGTAAAAATTGTAAACTGTCTCTAGTGTGTAGGATGGTGCTAGTGTACGGGGATCGCTGGTCAGCATGGACTCGGTGGGCAGGAGGGTCAGTTTCTGCTTTGTATCTCTAAACTACATGTGCCTCAGCACAGTTATATTCAAACAAATCTAAATATTTGCCCTTCAGAGAAAAATCATAATTGTAATGTTAGTTCCTGCTAATATTGTGCACAATTGCATTATAAAGTAAAGAACATTTAGCATTAGTAAATTGCACTGCAAATTGACTTGACACCACAGAAGCGGACTATTCTGCTCAACTGACCAACTCAACTATATATTACACACAAACCTCTCCTAGTCCACTCAGCACCCTCGATGACTTGCCTCCTGCACCGATAGGTGTCCCTGAGATAAGGTGGTCCCTTATCTGCTGAATATATATTCCTAATTTCTTTACAGAACGTTTAGACAACACCACCAGAAAACTTAAATATCATAAAAAGTTTAACTAATGCACAACAATAAAGTGTTTCATTTCATAGATGAATGCAACACTTCAAAAACAACTGTCAATAGCTCAGAGAGATTACGTACATGAGATTGCTCAGATTCCTCACATTTTATCTCCACATAATACTTTAATAGCCAAGTATATTTTGCAACATAAAAGGAATTTAATTTGCTAAGCCAGTCATACAAATAAAAAACAATGGAACACAAATACATTTTAACATAAACATCCACCACAATGACTCCTCCACCGTGATAGAAGGCGAAAAAAAAGTTACATTCTCTTCCCTTTTATGCTCTCACGCGGTCGGGGGCCTCGAGCCCTCCGTTGATGGGATGATCTTGACTCGCGTAGCCGGCGGCATTTGGGCCCTCAGCATTGGGGTGATCAGCTCCTGTATCGGAGGCGATGTCAGCTCCCGTGCGCCGGACGATCAAACCCCGCGTCGGGGCTGGTTGAGCTTCTGCGTGGTTGGAGCTCCCGACTCGCCTCGAGCTCGACGAGCCTGCGAGCTCGTGATGGCGGTTGGAGCGATCCCAGGCAAGTGATCGACTCCAATGTTGAGAACATGCCCCGCGGTGGGGCTCAAGGTCAGTTCGAGGAGGCCTCCAGCTCCGTCGATGTTAGGCCGCAGAGCGACCGGAGATGTGACCCGGAAAATAATTGCACCTCCGGCAAGGTAAGAAACTGAAAAAGTTTTCTCCTCCCCCCTCCCCCATAAAACAAACCAGAGAACATTTACACAAACTTTTAAAATGCACTAAAAAAGAGATTGTGCGGCGCCCCTGGTGGTATCGTGTGTATACCTGGTGGTGCGCTGCAGAGCATTGCAGTTTTACAATGGAAAGAAGAAAATAATGGGTCACAAACTTTTAATTAGGACAGGTTTCTAAGAACTCCACAACCCTTCCTCAATTCCCACATCAACCGAGCAGTGTAATCCTAACCCAGCAGGCGAACAGATCAAGCGACAAGCAATCTTCTGCAAAGCGTAGTGAATCACATGTCTCCAAACCCCGGGATAAATAAATAACAGAGGAGAGTGTAAGAAAGATGTACAGGATTTACTTCAAAAGAATTCTGCAAAAATGATACACGCACACAGAAATAATCTCTAGATTCAACTTATGAAGCAACTGCAGGAGATCCAAGGACCCCGACAGTGGTCCTACCTCTGCCTCACCTGAAAATGACTTTTCAGGTGAAGCATAGGTAAATTTGCACCTCCTCCAACCTCATCCACTGTATCCGCTGAGGCCCAGTGCAAATTGGAGGAACAGCACCTCATATTTCGCTTGGGTAGCTTACACCCCAGTGGTATGAACATTGACTTCTCTAACTTCACATAGCCCTTGCTTTCCCTCTCTCTCCATCCCCTCTCCCTTCCAGGTTCTCCCACCAGCCTTACTGTCTCCGACTTCATTCTATCTCTGTCCCGCACACACTACCCTGACATCAGTCTGAAGAAGGGTCTCGACCCGAAACATCACCCATTCCTTCTCTCCAGAGATGCTGCCTGTCCCGCTGAGTTACTCAAGCATTTTGTGTCGACCTTCGATTTAAACCAGCACCTGCAGTTCTTTCCTACATAACTTAATGATGTACCGTGCATAAAAATAGAATTGAAAATTAATACTCAAAGTTTACAAAGAAGACCCTTAAGCTCTCACAGCTTAAGGGTCTTAAACACAGGAGCAGCGTTTCAGAATTCAGCAGCATAATCTCCACAAGCAGCATGCAAGTATTTTAGCAGAATCCCTCCTAGATTTATTTTTTTATTATTTGTTTATATGCATCTAAGATAGGAAAAAAAACATGAAACCAGAGCCACAGTGTGAAACCGAGTGCCACCTACACTTCACGCTGCCTCGAAAGAGCAGCCAACACAATCAAAAACATCCCATCTCGTTCATTCTTTCTTCTAGTTGCTCCCATCTGACAGAAGGTACGGAAGCTTGAAACTGTGCACCACCAGTCTTAGGAACAGCTTCTACCGCTCCGCTTCTGAACTGTCCTTCCATAAGCTTGGGTACTGTCCGAGTTCGCCTCTACCCCATTGTGAACATCGCACTTTGTCAATGGAACTGATGTACTACAATGCTGAGAACTATATTCTGTACTTTGCGCGGGCCCCTTTGCGTCTATCAATTGTACTTGAGTTTGACTTGATTGTATTTACGTTTAGTAATATCTGATCTGTTTGGATAGCATACACAGCAAAGCTTTCAACTGTACCTTGGTACCCGTGGCAATAGTAAACCTAAACCAAACTTAGGTTTAAGATAAGAGAGAGGGGGTGAAATCCAGGCAACTGTCTAGCTTAGCTGGGGCATCTTAGTCAGCATGGACAGAACAGATCAAGCGAGAAGCAACAATCTTCTGCAAAGCGTAGTATATCACATGTCTCCAAACCCCGGGATAAATAAATGACAGAGGAGAGTGTAAGAAAGATTTACAGGATTAACTTCAAAAGAATTCAGCAAAAATGATACACACACGCAAATAATCTCCAGCCAGCAACAAGTCAACATGCAACACATTCAACGTAATGAAGCAACCGCAGGGGATGCAACACCTGTCCCTTTACCTCCCCCCTCGACTCCATCCAAGGACCTGTTTCAATGCTGTACGACTTTGACTTGTTAAAGGCCTAACAGGTCCCTTCATCAACAAACCTCCGCAAAACCATCAATCAAATTAGACAGGACATTCCCTCGACTTTCCCCGATCAATCCCTGTCTCCGCATGAATTAATCCTATCCCTCAGAATTTCCAACCGCCAATGTTAGACTAATTATCGCACTAATTAGCACGTGAACTTGCAGCTTTTTCAACAGAAGTAAGTATTTAACAGAAGCTCCCAAGGCTGACAGCAGGACATATTTCACATACCATGTTGTGCTGCTGCAAATATTCTGCAGCATTCTCCTCAGCATTGCCTCCAATCTCTCCAATTAAAATGATGCCTTCTGTTTTAGGGTCCTTCAGGAAAACTTCGAGGCAATCAATGAAGTCTGTTCCATTGAAGGGATCCCCACCAATTCCTAGGATTTAATTGGAGACGAAAATCAACAAATTAGAGGGGGGGAGTGCATCGCTACAAATTAAGATTGCACAACAATTTTATTACCTCATGGTGACAAATCCAGCAAAGGAATAATCACTAGGTTTGCTATGATGAGAAAAATGGAGCGACTGGGCTTGTATTCACTGGAATTTAGAGGGCTGAGAGGGGATCTTATTGAAACATGTAAAATTATTAAGGGGTTGGACACGCTAGATGCAGGAAACATGATCCTGATGTTCAGAACTAGGGGCCACAGTATAAGAATAAGGGATAGGCCATTTAGAACTGAGACGAGGACAAACTTTTTCACACAGAGAGTTGTGAATTTGTGGAATTCTCTGCCTCAGAAGGCAGTGGAGGCCGATTCACTGGATACTTTGAAAAGAGAGTTAGAGTATCTTAGGGTTAGCGGAATCAAGGGTATTGGGAGAAGCAGGAACGGGGTACTGATTGTGGATGATCAGCCTTGATCACGCTGATTGGCTGTGCTGGCTGAAAGCGCCGAATGGCCTACTCCTGCACCTATTATCTATTTTTCTATGTTCTATGTTCTATGAGGAAAGGTCTCAATCCGGAACATCACCTTTTCCTTTTCTCCAGAGATGCTGCCTGACCCGCTGAATTACTCCAGCATTTTGTGTCTATGTTTGGAGTACCCAGAGGAAACCCACTCAGCCACGGGGAGAACGTGCAAACCCCACACAGACGGCACCTGAAGTGAGGATCGAACCCAGGTCTCTGGCGCCGTGAGGCAGCAGCTCAATCCAGCTGTGCCGCCAGGTTTGTTTTGGTTGAAATGTGGAAACAGAGACTTGTAGATGCTGGTTCAGGTGCTGAAGTAACTCGGCGACTGTTTTGCTAAACACCCATGCTTGGTCCACCAAGACTAACTACATCTCCCAGTGTAACCATTTTAGCTCCCCTTCCCATTCCCTTTGCTACACTGACCTTTCTGTCCTGGGCCTCCTCCATTGCCAGGCTGAGACCATGCAAACTGGAGGAACAGCGTCTCATATTCCACTCAGGAAGTTTACAACTCAATGGTATAAACATTGAATTCTCAAATTTTAGGTAACCTCTCTAATTACCCCCACCTCCCCTCTGCCCCACCTAGACTCCCACCTATTTCTCCCCTCCGCTCACCCCTCCTCCTCGCGCCTCTCTACCCCTCTGGCTTTATAATTCGCAAGTCTTCAAATCTAGCTCATCCCTTCCTTTCTTATCTCTGGCCTTTGTTCCAACCATCTGCCTATCAACCGCCTCTCCCTTCCCATGACAACCCATCACCTGCCACGCTTTATCCAGCCTCTCCCCTTTTCCAGCTTTCTTCCCTCCTCCCCCCACAATCAGTCTGAAGAAGGGTCTCGACCCAAACCATCTCCTAGCCATGTTCTCCATGAATGCTGCCTGACCCGCTGAGTCACTTCAAAACTAAGGGTCCTTTTCTGTTGGTCGAAAGTTGTCAGTCAAGCAAACGCTCACTTTCCAGATGTGAAGACCACAGGACAAGGATTTTCTCTTTCTTAAATCATGACAAGCATGATGAAAGGCTTTGGCTGACAGCCAATATGCCAGCTGCAAGACTAAAGATGAAGGAAGCTGCAGAGAGCCAGATTCTGTCGTGAGGCGAGATCACCAACACTCATTTCTCAGCATCCTATATCCAGCAGGCTCCCAAACCAGCAGAGTGATCAGACACATTTGCACATCATATTCAGATGCTACAATCTGTCTCTAGTATCCTGCAGTGCTCATTTTCCCAATGCCACATGATTCCAATGCGGTCTATTTGGAGAGTTAAGTTCCCCTGATGCTTTTGTTCTAAGTTGAACGGGGAAGCGCACCAATCAAGAACAAATAAAAGCAGGGGAAAAAAAATAGACAAATCTTTTTATATCGACTTTTTCCACACAGAAAGTGATGGGCATTTGGAATGGGCTACCAGTGGTAGTAGTTGTGGCAGGGATAATAACATTTAAGTGACATTTGGACAGGTACGTGGATGGGAAAGGTTTAGAGGGATATGGGCCAAATGCAGGTAAATGGGGTATATTGGTCACCACGGACAAGTTGGGCCGAAAGGGCCTATTTCCGTGCTGTTTGACTCTATATTTTTATGTAAGAACAGTGATGCCGAATAACTCTAACTTACTCTTACACAGGAATAACAAACTAGCAAATACGTGTTTATACCTTCTTTGCTGTCAATCTAGATAGGGAAAAATAATGAAAACAAAGTGTGATTTCTACCCTTTTGATTAATGTGCAATACCCATTATTTCTGCAGCTGTGATTGCTGGCTGCCAAGGGGCAAGAAAAAGTGTTTGGGAAAAAAAATAAAACAGACTCTAAAAGTGGCATGAGTGGTATCAATTACTGCAGCAACATTGATAACAAGCTGTAGAACTGGAAGTTTAATGTCCAGATTGTCCAGTATGGATCTGCCTTGCAAAGAAAAAAGAGGAAATGCAAGTCATACTGCAACGTAAATTAAGATACACTATCTCAGCATCAGGAACAGCAGTAGAGTTCACACGTTTAGGAGCAGAATTAGGCCATTGGACCCATTCAACCATGGCTTTCCTTCTCAACCCCATTCTCCTGCCTCCTCCCCATAATCCCCGCCACCCATACCAATCAATAATCTTTCAATCTCCATCTGAAAAATATCCACTGATGGCTTCCAAAGCCTTCTGTGGCAATGAATTTCACAGATTCACCATCCTCTGGCTAAAGAAATTCCTCCTCGTCTCTGTTCTAAAAGGTACGTCCTTTTATTCTGAGGCTATAGCCTCTGGTCCTAAACTCTCAAATTAGTTGAAGCATCCTCTCCACATCCACTCCATTCAATCGTTTCACTATTCGGTAAGTCTCATCCTTCTAAACTCCAGCGAGTGCAGGCCCAGTGCTGTCAACGCTGACAAGAGGCCATGAATCAATGCACTCCATTAGAAATGTTCTTTGCACAGCCTTCATGTGGATATACAGCACGGAAAGTGTAGCATGCAGGACAAGTGCCCTGACAAGGATGGACATAACTTACCCACACACAGAGACTGGCCCAGGTCAACCTGCGTCGTCTGGTGAACAGCTTCATATGTTAATGTACCGGATCTTGATACAATACCTGAAAGCAAGTACATTTCTTTATTAAATACCTGACAAAACGCGTCTTAAAATAGTTCAGCTTCCATTACCCTCCATAAAATCCTTGATTCAATTACTCTCTGCATCCAGAACATTACCCAGAGGAGGAAAGCAGTTGAGATCCTCAATCTGAACAAAATTGGCTGCAGACCTCAGATGGCGGCTACTGAAGCTTTAAATACTGACATTTAACATAAAAGTAATTCCTCAGCTAATGAAGCAATCAGTGCCTTCATCAGCAACATCGAATAGCATTAAGGCAAGGGCTGCTAAGTGATAGGCAATATTCACTGGACACATTGGCTTACAACTAAATAGAGTCCAATCACTTCCTCTTGATGTACAAAAGGTACAGAAGTGTGAAAACGCATACGTCCAGATTCACAGGCAGTTTATTCTCAGCTGTTATCAGGCAACTAAACCATCCTACCATCAACCAGAGAGCAGTCCTGAGCTACTATCTACCTCATTGGAGACCCTCGGACTATCTTTGATCAGACTTTAGTGGACTTTATCTTGCACTAAATGTTATTCATGTTATTCTCTTATCAGGTATCTGTACACTGTGGATGGCTCGATTGTAATCATATATTGTCTTCCGCTGACTGGTTAGCACGCAAAATAAGCTTTTCACTGTACCTCGGTACACGCGACAATAATCTAACCTAAACGCAACCAGAAATAAAACATTTGAGGTCACAAGATTATAAGGAAGCGATTTAATCCACTTTGGCCAGTTCCCCAAATCAGTTCAATGAAGGCCGATTCTTAATCTTACTCCATTTGTATGCCCCTCTTGAGAAATTATTTATTTACGTCAAGATCTGGACATTGTTGCAAGGCCAACATGTATTGTCCATCTGCTCAGTCACGGTGGCGCAGTGGTAGAGTTGCTGCCTTACAACAAAGGCAGCGCCGGAGACCCAGGTTCAATCCCGATTACGGGTGCTGTCTGTACGGAGCTTATACGTTCTCCCCGTGACCTGCATGAGTTTTCTCAGAGATCTTCGGTTTCCTCCCACATTCCAAAGGGGTACAGGTATGTAGGTTAATTGGCTTGGTAAATGTAAAACATGGCCCTAGTGGGTGTATGATAGTGTTAATGTGCGGCGATCGCAGGTCAGCGCAGACCCAGTGGGCCAGTTTCCGTGATGTATCTCTAAACTAAACTAAATCTCTTAATGAGATGATGGTTAGCTACCTCTATAACCTCACTGACGTTCTTCTGGTGAGGCATGCTGGTTTCAGGCTTTCCAGAATTTAGATTTGGTAGTAGTAAAGGAACAGCAACCAGGTCAAGATAGGCGTAATTTAGGGTGGCACCGTGGTGCATCAAAAGACCTGTGCGTCTTTGGAGTGTGGGAGGAAACCGAAGATCTTGAGCAAACCCATGCAGGTCACGGGGAGACCGAACAAACTCCATACAGACAGCACCCGTAGCACAATCCCATACTTGACTGAAAGTCAAAGTGGAAATCTGGAGTCATATTTTGCCCTCTTCGACCCCCAGTCCCACAATAATTACTATTAGAAAAAAATTCAACAGATGAATATGAGAAAAAAAGCTTCAAGCTTTTCTTATCTCTGTAGTTCAAACAGACTTGTGAAACCATAGTAAATCCCAACATTCATTTTGATTATTCCAGACTTAATGGAGAAATTGAATGCTCAACTAAAATAGGTCTGGGATCCTACTAACTGCTACCTCAAGTTGAAGTTCGCATTTATTGTCACGCGCACCAATTAAGGTACAGCAATATTTGCGTTACCATACAGCCATACTAAGTGAAAAGCAACAATACACACAGTCACATAAGATAAAATTTAACATAAACATCCACCACAGTGGAATCAACATTCCTCACCGTGATGTTTAAGAAAGAACTGCAAGCGCTGTAAAAATCGAAGGTAGACAAAAATGCTGGATAAATTCAATGGGTGAGGCAGCATCAATGAATAGGTGATGTTTTGGGTCGAGACCCTTCTTCAGACTGATGTGGGGGTGGGGGAGGGCTGGAAGAAGAAAGGAAGAGGCGGAGAATGTGGGCTGTGGGAGAGCTGGGAAGGGGAGGGGAATGGAGGAGAAAGCAAGGACTACCTGAAATTGGAGGTCAATGTTCATATCCCTGTACCTGTACTGCTCCAGAAATAGCTGCCTGCTTGACGATGCAACATTGCGGTCAATCCGAAGAAAGAGTCTCGACCCAAAGTGTCATCTATCCCTTTTCTCCAGAGATGCTGCCTGACCCGTTGAATTACTCAAGCATTTTGTGTCTATTGCGGACACCAGGCTCCACTGTCTACGCCAGGCTCCGATGACCACTGCGGACATTGGACTTTTTCTCTCGAGCTAGACAGAAAACGCTGGAGCAACTCAGCGCGTCAGGCAGCATCTCAGAAGAAAAGGAACAGGTAAAAGAAAAGAGTCGGTACACTTCTTCAGACAGTCTTAAGAAAGGTTCCGACCTGAAACATCATGAGTTCCTTTTCTCCAGGGATGCTGCCTGAGCTGCTGAGTTACTCCAGCATTTTGTGCCTATCTTCGTAATAAACCAACATCTGCAGTTCCTTCCTACACATTTCCTCTGGAACCGCGATGCTACAATACCATGAACTATATTCTACACTATTTTTCTCTTTGCTCTACCATTAATACTTGACTTTGGCTTGATTGCATTCATGCATGTATTATCAGATATGATTGGATTGCACGCAAAACAAAGCTTTTTAGTGTATCTCGTTACACGTGACTATAATAAATCTAAACCTAAAGTAACGAAAGGGAACATTGACAGATTTGCCGTTGTAACAAGTGCAAGATATGCAGTCATGATTAATGTCCACAAACTAAATAAGTGAGAAATGCTCACACATGGCTGGCATGATTGCAGAGACTTCGGAGGAATGGAGAGGTTAAAGAGCACAAACAGCTGGTCAGGAAATATGAATATGGAAAAAAAAGATTAAAAAAACACCCTGCAGTTCATATCTGGAGGCAGGTGAGGCTGGGACTATTGCAACATTTAAAGAAATATTTAGACAAGCACATGGATAGGACAGGTTCAGAGGATTATGGGCCAAATGCAAGCAGGTGGGACTAGTGTAGATGGGACACATTGGCCGGTGTGGGCAAGTTGGGCCAAAGGGCCTTTTTCCACGCTGTATGACTCTATGTGAGAGGAGCATACTTTCAGCCTCTACTTCTGCTATGCCCTAAATTTAAAACATGTGTACCTGCATAACTCTCTTCTGGAACTCTCTTCTTCTCATGTCTTCCCCTATGACATGCCACCAACTTTTAATCCCCACTTTGCAAATCTCCTCGCCCCACCATTCATAACAGTTTATTCCAATGCTGTGTCCCACAAGCTGGGATCCCTTCTCAAGTTCCAATCTCACCTCAACGTCCTCTTATTTTCATAATTAAAAACTTTGGTCACCTACTGGGTTTAACACTTGGGATCATAGATTTCATTTCGGAGTCACGTGAGTGACTTCGTGAAGAGCCCGCCGGCGCGCATGCTCGACATATCGTCGTAACGCGTTGCTGCGACGGCTGACGGAGGAGCGTGCTCCTCGCCAGCCCTTCATAAGGGAACCACGCAGGTAAGTATGCTACCTTAAGTTGGTGGTTCTTGTTGTGTTTGCTTCACAGCAAGAACATGGATGGGAGTTTGAGAGGCCAGAGATCGGGAAGAAGTCGCCGGCCAGCAGTTCCGGAGCGAGAGTTGTCGGGGGTACCTGCAACGCAGACCGGAACGAGGGCGGAGATGTCGGTGAGCTCTGTCTTTTCAGGTCCGGACCCGCCCGCACACCACAGCTCGGAGGAGTTTGACGAGGAGGAGTGTGGTGTGCCGCCAGAGCAGGACGACCCTGCCATGGCAGTCCGGTCGTCAGCAGGCTTGCTGACGGCCTCGAGCAGACGGGTCCGTGCGGCTGCACGGCCCGCTTCACGAAGCCCCCTGCGCAGGGGAAGGGCAGGAGCCCAGACGCCTAACCCTGTCGGGGCTAAGGCTCTGCCTGCCGCTAAGGAGCGGTCAGGTTCCAGGACGGGACCCGGGGCAGCTGTGAGGTCCAGCCGTCGCCCCCCAACTTCCGACGCCGGGACGAGTCAGTTGGGGGTCCCGTCACGGTCGCCGAGCCCCCCATGGATGGGTGGGCGAGACCATGCGTCGGCAAGGTCCACGATGTGGGCAGCTGGCAAGCCTGCACAGGCCCAAGGTATCCAGGCTTCGGCTGGTGCCGACACTATGCCGCATCTGTCCTTAGAGGCAACGGCTTCCGCTCCCGCTACACGGAGGCGGTTGAACACGCCCGTGCAGGAATCGCGCAGTTTCGCCTCGGCGGCTGTCGACGACAACTACCGGCACCGGCAGGGCCTCGACGAGGTGCGGGCCGATGACAGGAGCCCCGGCCAATTTTCAGAGCTGGAGGACTCCGACCACCTGAGTGTTCAGGGTGAAGGGCGTATTGACCGTATAGAGCGGCTGCTGGAACGTCTCATCCAACATCAACAGGCATCCAGCAGCGACAGGCACAGGGCTTCATCACCAGCTTCATACACCAGCCTGGAGCAGCAGGACGAGGAGGCCGTGGGCGACCCCATCCCACCCCCGCCTGAATTACCGGCGGAGGACCTCCTCGATGTGGCCACCAAGTTTGCAGCCCCTCATTCCTTGGGGCTTCCTATCAATACAAAGCTGGCAGCCACTGTGGACTTCCTAAATAATCACCAGCTTCAGGAGGAAGTTCTATTACAAGCCATGAGCCGTCACAAGGCTCCATCAAACTGCAACTCCCTCAACGTGCCTGTGGTCAATACGCCGATATGGGGCAACATCAGTGCGGCTATCCGTCAGCAGGAGCTGAAGATTCAGCGGATCCTGAAACTCCTCACGGCCGGGATTACTGCCTTTGTGCGGTCGGTCGATGGAGAGGAGCTTAATTTGGACCAGGAGGATGCTCTGGCGCTTCTATGCGCTACTCAAAACGAAATTAACGGCTTTCAGAAAAATAGCATCCGCCCAGCGCTCAACCCCAAATTTGCAGGGTTGTGCAAACCACCGCCGCCGCCGCCGCCCCGTCAGCTCTTTGGCGAAGACCTTTCCAAAAGGGTCAGAGAGCTTGATGAACAAGCCAAGACCGTGGGGCTCATGGGCTCTCAGAGTGCCCCCACGCCATCGAGCTCCAAAGCTTCGCTTGGCCGCTCACGAGGGTCTGCCAGCATGTCTACCAGGAATTACCCTCCAGGTCCAAACCGATATCAGCCACCCCAACCACAGGGGTCTTTTTTAGGACAGGCTCGGCAGAAGCCGAGATGGAAAATGAGGACGCCACGACCTCAAACCAACCCAGCACCTCTATGTCCACCCACTCGTGTCAGGGACCGCCGGTAACCACAGAGGTGAGGCGGTCTGGTTCTCTTTTTTCTCTTTGTTTAACTTCACATGTTGGTGGGCGTTTGCGGTTGTTTGCGGGTGCATGGGGTAATATTACCAGTGATGAGTATGTGTTACGGAATATTCAGGGCCATAGCATTGAGTTTATTAATGGGGACATCCCTCCGTCTCAGCATAGACCGGGTCGTATGTTTAAACTAACGGCTGCGGAACAGTCCGTAGGCTATAAGGAAATTTTAAGGTTGGAACAGAAAGGGGTCATAGAGAAAACGGTTCATGAGCCCGTTGAATTTGTTTCCAATATTTTTACCCGACCTAAGAAAGATGGAGGCTGTAGAGTCATTATTGATCTGACCACTCTGAATAACTTTGTAACATATACTCATTTTAAAATGGACACGTTTGAAACGGCCAAATCATTGATCTCACAAGGGTGCTTTATGGCATGTATTGATTTACAGGATGCGTACTATACCGTACCCATGCAAAAATATTACAGAAGGTTCTTAAAATTTATCTGGATGGACCAGCTGTGGCAATATAGGGCGTTGCCTAATGGGCTCACCACAGCCCCTTGATTATTTACTAAATTGGTGAAGCCAATTATGGCTTATTTAAGACAACGACATCATGTCGTGATGGCCTATTTAGATGATATTTTAATTATCGGACACACCTTGGAATCAGCTCAACAAGGGGTTGCAGCTGCGGTCAATTTGTTCCAACAGCTTGGGTTCATTGTTCATCCAGAAAAATCTAAGTTCTGCCCCACCCAGGTAATTAATTATCTGGGGTTCCAGGTGAATTCCATTAGCATGAGAGTCACCATACCAATTAACAAAGTTGAGGAGGTAACACAGGTGTGTACAGATTTACTCAATACTCGTATACCATCGATTCGTCACACAGCTACTGTCATTGGCAAGATTGTGGCTTTGTTTCCGGCAGCCCGGTATGGACCTCTGCATTATCAAAACTTGCAGAGAGCCAAGATTGCTGCGCTGCGGCGGCACGCTGGTCATTATGATCGATCAATACAGCTGCCGCCTGCAGCATTGGATGAGTTACGATGGTGGGTTTGCCACATTAGTAACTCGTTTAAAACTATTATTGAGGCGAAACCGATGATATACTTACAAACTGATGCGAGCTCTGATGGCTGGGGAGCTACGAATCAGCATTCTAGTTGTGGGGGCCGATGGGATACCCTTGAGAATACAATGTTGGTATCACAAGGGATCAACTATTTGGAGCTGCTTGCAGCGTTTCACGGACTTCGTGCATATTGTTCCAAGATCTTTGGAGCACATGTCCGGCTCCAAATAGACAACACCACAGCGGTGGCGTATTTAAATCACATGGGCGGTACCAGGTCAGTTTCATGTGATAAATTGGCTAATTCAATTTGGCTCTGGTGTGTCAAGAGAGACATTTGGATTTCAGCCACCTATTTGCCAGGTGAGCTTAATTTTGTGGCGGACGCCAGGTCACGCAAGTTCAATGATAATATTGAATGGATGTTACATCTTGAAATTTTTGCAAAAATCACAGCCAAATTTGGGAAACTGGATATTGACCTTTTTGCGTCCCGGTTGAACCATCAGGTACCAACCTACGTCTCGTGGGAACCAGATCCTGGGGCTATAGCGTTAGATGCATTCTCGCTAGACTGGGGGAATTGCTTTTTCTATGCATTCCCTCCGTTTTGCCTCATCAGTCGGGTATTACGAAAAATTCAGATGGATGGTGCCAAGGGCATCCTTATCATACCCGACTGGCCTACACAGCCGTGGTATCCGATGGTCTTTGACACGCTCAGTGAACCTTGGGTCCGTTTGCAGGGTAGCCCAGAATTAGTTACTCACCCTGTATCAGGGGAGCCACATCCCTGCCATGGCTATTTAAATTTGTTGGCTTGCAGATTCTGAATCGGCCTTTAGTTGGATACGGCCTTTCTACCCGGACCATGGATACCATTGCAGCGTCGTGCCGAGAGTCTACAAGGCGAAGATACCGCTCTCACATCAGGAAGTGGGAAGCCTTCTGCAGCCGCTCTCGCATCACGTACGATGCCGTGACTATAACCGACGTCCTGGAATTTCTCGCGGGGTTGCACCATGATGAACACTTAAGCTACAGTGCCATCAACAGCGCCAGGAGCGCTCTATCATTCTACCTCAATATTGAGGTGGGATCCAACAAGCTAGTGTCCAGGCTCATGCGGGGTATTTTCAATACGAATCCGCCTACACCACGCTACAATATCACCTGGGATGTCAGGGTAGTTTTAGCTCTGCTCAGGACGTGGTCCCCCATGGAAGGGCTCCAGCTGGACAAACTCACCATGAAGCTGGTGATGTTACTAGCGCTGACTTCAGCACAGAGGGTACAGACACTCCATAAACTACGTGTCGACAGAATGATGTCTACCCCCACAGAAGTAGTTTTCTTTGTTGACGAGCTACTAAAGCAGCATAGACCTGGGTGCACAGGGCTGCAGCTGAAGTTCCCGGCATACCCCGCAGATGCTAGGCTATGTTTAGCCTCCCACATCCGTTACTACGTCAAGGTGACGGCAAGCATCAGAGGAAAAGAGAGATACCTGCTTGTCACTCATAAGAGACCTCACCATCGAGTGACAACACAGACGATATCCAGGTGGCTTCGAGTCGTCTTGGGTAAGTCAGGTATCAACACTAATGTGTTCAAATCTCATTCCACCAGGGCTGCATCGACGTCGGCGGCGAGGGTCATGGAGGTGCCCATGGACCATATTCTCGCCACAGCAGGATGGGCTAATGAAGCGGTGTTTCAGCGTTTCTACAACCGGCCCGTCGCTGCGCCTCTACAGTTCGCAGAAGCCGTATTAGATGCGGGGCAAGAACGTGGAGATGTCCCCGAATAAGGGGTTTTTGATTTGTTGTTAATAAATATGATTTGTTTTGCAGTATGGACTAGTCAGCACGTTATTCCTCCCATCCCATCACGTGACTCCGAAATGAAATAGTAAGATTGAACGAGAACTTACCAGTTCGAAGGTTGATCTTTATTTCATGAGGAGTCGAAGTGAGGGATTTCGTGCCCTCCTCGCCCAACCCTCAATCACCTTCATCTGGTAATCTTAGTCGTTTTCATTCTTACTATGTGAAGTCATTTCTTTTCATTGGTTTCTGTGATTCCACGCCGCTACTTTGAAGTATGTCGAGCATGCGCGCCGGCGGGCTCTTCACGAAATCCCTCACTTCGACTCCTCATAAAATAAAGATCAACCTTCGAACTGGTAAGTTCTCGTTCAATCTTACTATTCTGAGCCATACAACACGGAAACAGGCCCATCTAAGAAAGTCCCATTTGCCTGCATTTGGCTATTCCCCTTTAAACCTTTCCTTTAATATACCTGTCCATGTGTTTTTTTAAATGTTGTTATAATATCTGCCTCAACTACCTCCTCTGGCAAATCATTCCTTAACCCCACCACCCTCTGAGGGAAAAGGTTGCCGCTCAGGTTTGCAGTAAAGCTTATCCCTCTCACCTTAAACTTATGTTCTCTAGTTTTTAGTTCCTCACCCTGGGTAAAAGACTCATCACGCCTATTCTCCTCATGATTTAGTACAGTTAGGTTTAGAGATAGTGTAGGAACAGGCCCTTCAGCACTCCAAATTCACCCCATACACTAGTTCTATCCTACACACTAAAGCTTTACAGAAGCCAATTAACCCACAAACCTGCACGTGTGAAAAATACAGAGGACGCAGAGAAACCCCACGCGGTCACAGGGAGAACGTGCAAACACCGCATAGCCAGCATCCATAGTCAGGATCGAACCTGGGTCTCTGGTGCTGTAAAGCAATAACTCTACCGCTGAGCCACTGTACCACCCCACAGATAGACCTCTATAACATCACTCCTCAACCGCCTGCGCTCCATGGAACAAAGTCCTAGTCTGCTCAATCTCTTCCCAATAGATTAGCCCCTCAAGTCCTGGCTACCTCCTTGCAAAATCTTCTTTGCACTCTTTCCGGTTTAATTGCGATTGCACTTGTTAAGTCACTGCACACATGATTGCAAGAAGTTCATGAGAGATAAAAATCAACTTGAGTTTGCTACTCACCAATTCTTCCCTTCTTATGGATATGCCCAGGCATGATTCCAATTTTACACTCTCCAGGCTAACAAAAAAATAAATTAAGTTATGAGATTAATGCAAGTCAAAGCTTATACTCAGCAGTCGATGTAGCAGAATTACAAAGAGTAATAATTGCTTTATGGGAAACATGCCGTGACAACAAACAAAAAACTAGTCAAGTCAATGTTTGCAGCTCGTGCTAAACTAATTAAACTAAATGATATATGACAACCGGATAACAAACAACCTCAGAAGAACATTACAGTGCACCACACTAGGAATATAATTGTGTATTTGTTCTTAGTATATGACAATGCCTTCTCCTTTGCATCTGGGTACTGCTGGCAAAACAATATTTGGGAATAGCAATATTCATTCGTCATCCTGAAATCTTCTGACAACTTTAAGAATTAAACATTCGATGTTGGACTGGAATTGCAGGAGGGCCAATCTGCACAGGGGTGAGACTTTTTTTTTCCCTTTGGCTGATCTAGTTTAGTTTATTGTCACCTGTACCAAGATACAGAGAAACAGTGGGGCTTCTAATCAGTATACTTTCGAAGCTTTCATGGGAACCTGGCGGGTGACTTTTTTTTAAACACAAAGTATTATGGGTGTATGGAACAAGCTGCCGGAGCAGGTAGCTGAGGCAGGTGCTACTGCAATGTTTAAGAAACAAACACCTAGACAGGTACGTAGATAGCGTAGGTTTAGAGGGATATGGACCAAAAGCAGGCAGGTGGGACTAGTGCAGATGGGGCAAGATGGTCGTCGTGGACAAACTAGGCCGAAAGGCCAGTTTCCACACTGTATATTTTTCCCCCAAATGCATGCAAAAAACGTATTAATACTATTTTGCAATTCACCTTCACAGAATTTAAAGAGACAATGCTGGAATTCTTACCAATGCCATTCTAATTATTTGGATCACACACCAGTAACTCAGAATTTGTAGTCCAATGGCCTGGCAATTGTGAATAATTTTTATATCATCTCTGATAAGCAACGTGAAGTCATGCACTAACAAAGTCAGGACTTTCACAGAGAAAACAAAACCTACCCTATAAAGAACAACAGCGCGTGTCAAAATGAAAAATTAATCACAATCCTACACTGCAGTGGCTCACAAATGGAGGTCATGAACAGCAGCAGTAGAGCTTCTAGTCCCTCGAGCATGCTCTGCTTTCCAATCACAGCGGATTTGATCTTAACCGCAACTGTTTTTTTATTGCCTGATCCTGTCATTTTGTAGCCCAAATGTCCGTGCACTTCAGCTCTGAATATAGTCAGTGACCTAGCCACCATAGCTCTCCATGGTACAGTCATCTTACAACAAGGCAAGAAAAAAAAATCCCTCCTCATCTCACTCTTAAAAGAGTGACTGTTTATTCTGAAACTACATCCTCTATTGTAAGATTTCCCCGTGAAGGAAAACATCTTCTCAGCATCTTATTCGTATCAATAAGATTATTTCTGTTCTGCCCATCCTTTCCTCTTAAAATAAACTCTTCCCATCCCAGG
The DNA here is from genome assembly GCA_963514005.1 of Raja brachyura. Next base: position 14,467,046 of record OY740781.1, on the reverse strand, counting down.
AATCTATCTGATGAACCTTCTGTGAATTGCTTCCAATGCAAGTTCAACACTCTACAGAGTAAGGAGACCTAAATTCTATGCAGTACCCAGGTGTGGGCCCAGCAAGCCTTACTTCATTATAGACTTGCTCATCCACCATGTCCCATCTACACTCATCCCACCTGCCTGAGTTGCAGTAAGATTTTCTGACTTTTATCGTCCAAAGGTCCACCATTCCACTTGTCTATCCACTGACTTCAGCACTTGCAAATGTACAATTAGAAGCAGGAGTAGGTCCTCCCCCCCTCGCATTTGCTCTATCATTCAGTAAAATCACGACTGGTCTGATCGCAATCAAGTACATGAACACTCAGAACCTTCTGTACAGCACCATTACATAGTTTCACTCCAATTAAACAGTGGTCTGGTGTTCTTGTTTTCCTATCAAAGTAGATGACCTCATCGTTTGCCACACTATACTTAATCTGCCGAATTTTCACCCACCCCTTTATATCTATCGATATCCTTTGTATATATTTTTCTCACAAATTGTCTTCCATTTTCCCTACATATTTTTCTAAATCTGATTTCAGATGCCCATGTTTTATTGTGCATGAAAGCTCAACAAAGGATGAGGGACAGGGAACTGAAACATATCGAATAGTGAAAGGCCTGCATAGAGTGAATGTGTTACACTAGTGGGAGAGTCTAGGACCAGGGGGCACAGCCTCAGAATAAAAAGACGTTTCATTAGAAGGGATACGAGGAGGAATTTCTTTAGTAAGAGGAATCTGTCATTCATTGCTAAAGAAGGCGGTGGAGGTCAAGTCATTGGGTATTTTTAAAGTGGAGATTGACTTCTTGATTAGTAAGGGTGTCAAGGAATATTTTGAAAAGGCAGATCTATTTCTTGCCTACGGCATGCACAGCCTAAAGCTGTGGGTCAACTTGTTCTGTTTGATCTATTTGTTTGTGCATGTCGGGTTGGTTGCATTAGTCATGATGGTTGCAATCTCCCACCCCAAGGCAGATGAATGGGGTTGAGAAAACAAGTCAAGTTCAAGTGAGTTTGTTGTCATGTGTCCCTGATAGGACAATGAAATTCTTGCTTTGCATCAGCACACAGTACATAGAAGGCATTTATTACAAAACAGATCAGTGTGTCCATATACCATATATAAATATATACACACATGAATAAATAAACTAATAAAGTGCAAATAGCAGATAATGTGTTATTAGTTATCAAAGTTTTGTCCGAGCCAGGTTTAATAGCCTGATGGCTGTGGGGAAGTAGCTATTCCTGAACCTGGTAGTTGCAGTCTTCAGGCTCCTGTACCTTCTACCTGAAGATAGCAGGGAGATGAGTGTGCGGCCAGGACAGAGCGACTGCGGTAAATTCCCTCGATGGAAGGAAGGTCGATGATGGACTGGGCTGTGCTTACTACTTTTTGAAGTCTTTTCCTCTCCAGGGCGTTCAAGTTGCCGAACCAAGCCACGATGCAACCGGTCAGCAAGCTCTCTACTGTGCACCTGTAGAAGTTAAAGAGAGTCCTCCTTGACAAACCAACTCTCCGTAATCTTCTAAGGAAGTAGAGGCGCTGGTGAGCTTTCTTGATAATTGCATCAGTGTTCTCGGACCAGGAGAGATCTTCAGAGATGTGCACGCCCAGGAACAAGATAGATCAGCCATGATTGAACGGCGAAGTAGACCCAATTGGTCAAATTGACTATGAGTTACGGCTCCTATGACTTATGAACATTAACTAATTTATAACTGTGCAATAACACAAATGGCAAAGGTTTACTAAAATGGCAAAAGAATACTGGAAGATGCTTACATTGATTACTCCTGGACAGTTGGGGCCAATAAGACGAGTCTTAGACTGCCGCAGTAGCCGATGTTTTACCCGTACCATGTCCTGCTGTGGAATGCCTTCCGTGATACAAACCACGAGCGGGATCTCAGCATCTATTGACTCGTGGATGGCAGCAGCTGCAAATGGAGGAGGGACGTAGATAACAGATGCTTCGGCTCCTGTACTTTCTTTAGCCTAAAAGTACAGACATCCGATCAGTTTATTCCATGTAGGGCTCGGAAACGTTCAGCTGTTAATCCTTTCACTTTTCACAAAACCCGCTGCTGCAAGCATAGTGACCCAGGGCTCATGTACCAAGCAGCCGCCCTCAAACATTAGTGTTACTGACAGGCTGGCGAGAAAAAAAAAACACAAGGAAGAAAACATCATGCACGTCCCAGCTGAGAAAAGAGCCAAACACCATGCCCTCAGCTGGGAAACTTATATGAGATGCACTGGTTAAACAGGATAATAAACAAAAGGGACATAAGCCCATTCCAATATTTTTCAACCGAGACATTTTTAGTTTAATTTAGTTTAGGGATACTGCGCGGAAACACTATCCTTTCACACTACGAACAATTTATAATTATACCAAGCCAATTAACCTACAAATCTGAACGTCTATGGGGTGTGGGAGGAAACCGGAGATCCGGAGACAAACCACGCAGGTCTCGGGGAGAAATTACAAACTCCTTACAGACAAGCACCCGTAGTCAGGATCGAACCCGGGTCTCTGGCGCTGCAAGGCAGCAACTCAATCACTGCGCCACCTGCATCCCCATGCATGCCTCCACCGCCATGCAAATAGCAAAAGAATTAAAATGTGGGGATAACTCTTTAAAACAAAATTCATGTAGCATGATGAGATTAATAACATCCATTTACTGATGCATTAACTATGAATGTGTACAAAATCATTAGAGTAATAGATCGGGAAGATGCACAGAGTCTTTTTGCCCAGAGTAGGGGAATCGAGGTCCAGAGGCCATAGCTTCAAGGTGAAGCGGAAAAGATTTAATAGGAATCCGAGAGGTAACTTTTTCACACAAAGGGTGGTGGGTGTATGAAACAAGCTGCCAGAGGAGGTTGTTGAGGCTGGGACTATCCCATCGTTTAAGAAACAGTTAGACAAGTACGGAAAGGACAGGCTTGGAGGGATACAGATCAAGCGCAGGCAAGTGGGACTAGTGTAGCTGGGACACTGTTGGCCGGTGTGAGCAAGTTGGGCCGAAGGGCCTGTTTCCACACTGTATCACTCTATGACTCTATGAATGGATTTCATTAGGTGCCGAAAAACATGATTGGAGAGATAAAGGATCCTGAACGAGAAGGGTATTGATGGTTTTTAAGCAGCAGCTTCCAAAAGTGGGCTTCAATTTGCTGAAAGATGGAAACTATCATCCATCACCACCATTATCCATCGCCAAGAAACCACCATCATGTTTTCCTAGCCGGCTTCCCATGTTTCTCCTCATCTAAAACTGCGCTTACATGTCCGTGCTCAAAATCCCAAATGGACACTGTTAGTACCTCTGGACTCAACCTGATGGTGAAATTCAAAGCTCTAGTTATTAAAAGCCATCAATGTCTCCCTTATTTATGGCTCTCTTTAAACTCAACTCCTCCAAATGCCAACTTCTCCAATAGTCTGAAGAAGGGTCGCAACCCAAAACGTCAGCCATTCCTTCTCTCCCCAAGATGCTGCCCGTCCCGCTGAGTTACTCCAGCATTTTGTGTCTATCTTCGGTGTAAACCAGCATCTGCAGTTCCTTCCTACACAACTGCTCCAATCATGCATTTGGCCAACTTAAAAAAAATCTAATTTGGCTGCGCGTTTTGATTTTGCTCTGACATTTCTGGGTTACATCTGGCTATTTCTAGCAGCTCTGATCACCCATTACAGGAAGAATATGGAGGCTTTGGAAAGGGTGCAGAGGAGGATAACCAGAATTATGACTGGAGTAGGGGTTATTAGCTGCAGGGAGAAGTTGGCCAGACTTGATTGTTTTCTCTGGAATGCCAGAGGTTGCAGGGAGACCCGATAGAAATATATAAAATTATCAGAGCATAGATAGGGGAGAACCTTACTCCCCAGGATGGAAAATTCTAATACGAGAGGGCACAGTAAGTTGAGAGGGGTAAAGTTTAAAGAAGATGCACGGGGCAAGTTTTCCATTATAGAGTATGCCGAGTGCCTGGAACAACATGCCTGGGATGGTGGTTGAGGCAGAGACAAAAGTGGTACTGAAGAGACTTTTGGATAGGCATATGGATATGCTTGGAGCACAAGAATATGGATGATGTGCAGGTAGATAATAGATGGCCAGTATTTTGACCAGCTGTATCTCTGTCTGGTTTGGGGACTGTAAAGCCTCTGACTGGAAGTCCGTGCAGAGAGTGGTGAGGACAGCGGAAAAAATCATCGGGACCTCTCTCCCCTCAATAGCGGATATAGCGACCAAACGTTGCGTGTCTAAGGCCAGCAGTATTATAAAAGACCCCACACATCTCCATCACGGACTGTTCACTCTGCTGCCCTCGGGCAAAAGATATCGTAGCATAAGGAGCAGAATATCAAAGTTCTGCAACAGCTTCTTCCCACGAGCCATCGGACTCCTGAACGCCATGTAATGGGCTGCCACCATTGTCTATTTATCCTTTTATCCTTTTTATCCATGTTTATCCTTCTGTTAATTATCGTGTTGCACAGGGAGCCAAATGCAAGGGAATTTCGTTTGGAACTGCATATATCGATGTATTTCTAAATGACAATAAAGTTTGTTTGTTTGTTTTTTGTTTTTGTTTTGTTGTTTGCCTTGGCATCATGTCCGACACAGATATTGTGGGCAGAAAGGCATATTCTAGTGCCGTACTTTTCTATGTTGCATGTTAATTACACATTGCATGACCTGGAAAAATGAAATGTTTACTTTCAGCTTTACATGCACATGTTGTTGGTCTCTTTGTGTTTGTGAGTTGTCGACGTCGGTAAGTGCCTTGAACAAGAACTGTCTAATGGAGTGAGTTTTACTCATCTAATTTACACTAATCATTACTATTATAACCTCGGCGGGTCAAATTTTCCCGCTACGGGCCAGGGCTCAGGAACTTCGACCCTGCCAGAGCCGACGGATCTGTTCTCATAGCCGACTACCTAGTCAATCAGCAGGTCGAATTTGACTCCTGCGACCTGGGCTCTGGAATTCCAGACAGGCTGGAGCCAGCAGATCTGCTCCCATAGCCAATTTAGCAGGCCAGTATCTCGGCCCCTCAACAACCTAGGCAGACCGATCTAGTACCGTTCGACTCCTCTGTTAGTCTGGCAAAATGGACAATCTAGCAACGCTCTGGAACCAAGGGTGCTGGAAAATCGGAGGGGGACCTGTAGTTGCATTGCCTGTAGAATGTGATTATGTGAGAGCTGGTTAAATGCAAACTCTGCAGTTATAGGTCACCAAAACACTAGTGGCCATTAAAAAAATTAAATAATTGAAAAATCGAGTTTAAAACCAATTCCAAAATGGTGAGAAGTTCCCAGGAGATATCTGGTAGAAATGGCGATTCACTGATGTACAATCTTTTGTTAAATGTGCTGAAACAGGGAAGATTCCCCTTGGCACGAAACACACCACTGATAACATTAAACTAACATTTACCTCTTGAACCGTGTTGAAGACAGGCAAATTCATGTGGGTTTTACCGCCTTTCCCTGGTGACACTCCTCCTACTAAATTGGTGCCATACTCCAAAGCCTGCTGGCTGTGAAATGTTCCCTGGAAAATACAATCAAAATAGAGAATCAATCAACACAGAATGAAATGCCATCTTGAAGTACTGAGCACACTATTTCTGCCCTCCTTGAAATTGCACCAATTGACGTCCCTCTGGCATATCAGGCAGGATATTTGTTGTAATGTATTGAACGTGCTTCAAGAAGTCTACCACACAAGACAGTCAAGAGTGTTTAATGTACCGACAGCAGAACAATAACATTCTTACTTGCAGCAGCGTAAGTTTTATAAACACAATACTCATAGGAGATAAAAAACAAACAAAACAAACAATATAATAGCCCCAATACTGGAGCAAAGGCCAGTCCTTAGTACAAACAAGGACAGTTCATAATTCATAGTTTAGTGTTGTGTAGTAGTCAAGAGCCTGATGATTAGAGTCATAGAGTGATACAGTGTGGAAACAGGCCCTTCGGCCCAACTTGCCCACACCTGGGCAACATGTCCCAGCTGCACTTGTCCCACCTGCCTGCATTTGGTCCATATGCCTCCAAACTTGTCCTATCCATGAACCTGTCCAACTGCAGTCTGAAGAAGGGTCTCGACCTGAAAAATCACCCATTCCTTCTCTCCAGAGATGCTGCCTGTCCCACTGAGTTACTCCAGCATTTTGTGTCTACCTGTCCAATTTTTTCTTAAACGTTGGGTTAGTCCCAGCCTCAACTACCTCCTCTGGCAGCTTGTTCCATACACCCACCACCCTTTGTGTGAAAAAGTTACCTCTCAGATTCTTATTAAATTTTTTCCCCTTCACCTTGAACCTATGTCCTTTGTTCCTCGATTCCCCTAATCTGGGTAAGAAACTCTGCATTAACTCGATCTATTCCTCTCATGATTTTTATACACCTCTCTGCTGATCACTCCTCATCCTCCTGCACTCCAAGGAATAGAGACCCAGCCTACTCAACCTCCCCCTATAGCTCACACCCTCTAGCCCTGGCAACATCCTTCGCAAATTTTCACTGAACCCTTTCAAGCTTGACAATATCTTTCCTTTAACATTGGTGCCCAGAACAGAACACAATATTCTAAATGCAGTCTCACCAAAGTCTTAAATACAAATGCAACATGTCCTCCCAACTTCCGTACTCAATATTCCGACTAATGAAGGCCAATGTGCCAAAAGCCTCTTTGACCACCTTATCTACCTGCGACTCGACCGTCAAGGAACCATGCACCTACACTTCTAGATCCCTCTGCTCCACAACACTCCTCAGAGGCCTACCATTTACTATGTAGGGCCTACCCTTGTTAGACGTCCCAAAATGCAACACCTCGCACTTCTCTGTATAAAATTCCATTAGCCATTCCTCGGCCCAGCTGGCCAATCAATCTAAATCCTGCTACAATCTTTCACAACCATCTTCATTAACTGCAAAACCACCCACTTTTCAATCCTGAGCAAACTTGCTAATCTTGCCCTGTACGATACGATGTGATATAATTTTATTCATCTCCGGTATGCCTCCTCCACACTGGGTCCCTCACAGCCGTCCCCCCACACCGGGTCCACATTGTCTCCCCACCCTCATCAACTACTGCTTGAGGCTCCACTGTCACTGAGGTTCCTGCTGCCGCTGAGGCCCCATCACCGCCGAGGCTCCTGCTGCTGTCGAGGCTCCACCACCAGAAAGGCTCTCACTGCTGTCGAGGCTCCACCACCAGCAAGGCTCCTGCTGCCGCTGAGGCCCCACCACCGCCGAGGCTCCTGCTGCTGTCGAGGATCCTGCACGCCTCCAAGGATCCACCATCACCAAGGCTCACGCTGCTGCTGAGGCAGGCGCTGCTGCCACCGAGGCTCCCATCGCATTTGTATGTTCACATCCAAATCATTGACGTAATGACAAGCAATAACGGGCTCAGCACCAAACCCTGAGGCACACTACCAGTCACAGGCCTCCAGTCCGAGAAGCAACCTTCCACCATCACCCTCTGCTTCCTTCCATGAAGCCTATTTGCTTGTCATTCAGCTATCTCTCCTTGGATCCTTGGTTGTTGGGAAGAAGCTACCCCACCTCGTCCGTGCCGACCACTGATTCCTGCACACTAACATTACCCTACACACACAAGGGACAATTTTACCAAGCCAATTAACCTACAAACATGTATGTCTTTGGAGTGTGGGAGGAAACCGGAGCTCCCGGAGAAAACACATGCAGGTCACATTGAGAACGCAAAGCTTTGTAGAGAAAGCATCCATAGTCAGGATTGAACCCGGGAGGCAGCAACTCTACTGTTGCGCCACCATCCCACTCATGTTCACCATTTTCTAAGCAGCATTCGCCACTTTTGTAGAATCCCCATCCTTCGTGGGTGTTCGCGTTGCCGAACCAGGCTGCCATGCAACCAGTCAATACGCTCTCTATTGTGCACCTGTAGAGGCTCAAGGGAGTATCCATTGACAACGGTTTTCACCTCAATCTTCTTAAGGAGTAAAGTAGTCGATAGTCCTTCCTTATGATTGCATCAATGTTCTGTGCATGACAGAACCTCAGAGATATGAACGCCCAAACACTTGAAATTGTTGACTCTCTCCTCCACCACCACCCCCTCGATGAAGACAGGGTCAAAGTCAACTTCTAAAGTCAACAATCAGCTCCTTGGTCTTGCTGACGTTGAGAGTAAGGTTATTGTTCTGGCACCATTCAGCAGAATTATTTATGTCCCTCCTATATCCCAACTCTTCATTATTTGTGATTCATCCAACAACAATGGGATTGTCGGCAAATTTGAAGACGGAGCTGGAGCAGTGTCCGGCTACATGGCCATGTGTAAAGAATGGGTAGTGCAGTGGACTGAACACACATCCCTCAAGTGCCCCTGGGTTGATGGTTATCGAGGAGGAGGTGTTGTTGCCAATTCGTACTGGTTGCGGTCTGTCAATGAGGACGTCGAGGATCCAGGTACATATGGATGAGCAGAGACCTGGTTCCCTGAGTTTGGAGAGACTGATGGTGTTTAACGTCGAGCTGTAGTCGATGAACAACATGTGTAGGAAGGAGCTGTAGATGCTGGTTTAAACCGATAGACACAAAAAGCTGGAGTAACTCAGTGGGTCAGGCAGCATCTCTGAAGAAAATCAGGCAGCATTGCTAGAGAACATCTGGAGCATCTCTTTTCTCAAGAGATGCCGTCTGACTTTATTCCTCTTTGGAAGAGGAAGGTTGAGGACCCACAATCCTGTTTATATCAATGGGACGATGATGGAGAGAGTCAAAAACTTCAAATTCCTCGACGCGCATGTTTCGGAAGATCTTTCCTGGAACCAGTACACTGATGCAATTATAAAGAAAGCACATCAGCGCCTCTACTTCCCGAGAAGATTACGGAGATTCGGAATGTCTGCAGGTGTACAGTAGAGAGTATATTGACAGGTTGCATCATGGCCTAGTTCGGCAACTTGAACGTCCAGGAGCGGAAAAGATTCCAAAACGTTGTGACCCCTGCCCAGTCAATCATCGGCTCTGACCTCCCCACCATCAAAGGGATTTATCAGAGTCGCTGCCTCAAAAAGGCAGCTAACATCATGAAGACCCACACCATCCTGGCCACACACTAATTTCACCACTGCCATCGGGAAGAAGGTACAGGAGCCTGAACACTGTAACGTCCAGGTTCAGGAACAGCTTCTTCCTAACAGCCATCAGGCTATTAAACATGACAACAAATAAGCTCTGAACTACAACAGACTATTATTTTTATTGCACTATAATTTGTTTGTTTTTTGAGTGTGTGTGTATGTGTACATATACACACTGAACTTTTTTTTGCTCGTTTATGTACTATGTACTATCAACAGGTCGATGGTTGAAAGGGTCAAGAGCTTCAAATTCCTGGGCGTGCACATCTGTGAAGATCTTTCCTGGTCCGAGAACACTGATGCAATTATCAAGAAAGCTCACCAGCGCCTCTATTTCCTGAGAAGATTACGGAGAGTCGGTTTGTCAAGGAGGACTCTCTCCAACCTCTACAGGTGCACAGTAGAGACCATGGTAACCGGTTGCATCGTGGCTTTGTTCGGCAACTTGAGCGCCCTGGAGAGGAAAAGACTACAAAAAGTAGTAAGCACTGCCCAGTCCATCATCGGCTCTGACCTTCCTTCCATCGTGGGGATTTACCGCAGTCGCTGCCTCAAAAAGGCTGGCAGTATCATCAAGGACCCACACCACCCTGGCCACACACTCATCTCCCTGCTACCTTCAGATAGAAGGTACAGGAGCCTGAAGACTGCAACGACCAGGTTCAGGAATAGCTACTTCCCCACAGCCATCAGGCTATTAAACCTGGCTCGGACAAAACTCTGATCATTAATAACCCATTATCTGTTATTTGCACTTTATTAATTCATGTGTGTATATATTTATATATGGTATATGGACACACTGATCTGTTTTGTAGTCAATGCCTACTATGTTCTGTGTGCTAAAGCAAAGCAAGAATTTCATTGTCCTATCAGGGACACATGACAACAAACTCACTTGAACTTGATGTTTACATATTCTGTTGTGCTGCAGCAAGTAAGAATTTCATTGTTCTATCTGGAACATATGACAATAAAATAATCTTGACTTTGACCCGCTGTTACTCCAGCATTTTGTGTCGATGGTCTATGAATAACAACAGCCTGACGTACTTGTTCTGAATGTCCAAGTGGTCCAGTGCAGAGGTTTACTCAGAAAACAGAATCAGAATGCCTTTTATCGTCACTATACACATGTACAGTGAGATTAAAAACTGCTCCTACTCAGTGCAAAAACAAGACAAAAAGGGGGGGGATAAGGTGCACAGTTTCTGCAGCGCTATATACATATCTATAAAAAGACAATGGATAAATAGAATGGATAATAGGATTCCTATATCCAGTATGGGTTACAGTTACAGTACAAATTACAGTAGGTGGATAGATGAAAGTCCGGGGGTTAGGCTGTGAAGTCAATGCATGTGTGAGTTCAGGGAGATGATGGATTTTGGAAAGAAACTGTTCTTGAGTCTATTTGTCCTTGTGCTGATGCACCTATAGCGCCTCCCTGAGGGTAGCAGGTTGAACAGGCCAAATGCAAGATGGGAGCTGTCCTTGATAATGTTCTTCGCCCTGCTGAGGCAGCGGGAGGTGTAAATGTCCATCAGAGAGGGGAGAGGGCAGCCGATGATCTTCTGTGCTGCCCTGACTACCCTCTGAAGCCTCTCCCTGTCTGCCATGGTGCAGCTGCCGTACCATGCTGTAATGCAGTATGTCAACAGGCTCTCAATGGACGAGCAGTAGAAGGTCAGCAGCAGGTTGGAGTCTAGATTGTGCTTCCTGAGGACCCTGATGTTGTCTGTCCAGGAGATGTCAGCGGCGATGAGGACGCCGAGAAACCGGAAGGTGTGGACCCTCTCCACACACTCGCCGTTGATGTATAAGGGGGCTAAGTCGGTGCTGTGCTTCCTGAAGTCAACAATGAGCTCTTTGGTTTTCTTGGTGTTCAGAGCCAGGTTGTTTTCTGAGCACCAGGCTGTCAACTTCAGGACTTCCTCTCTGTAGGCTGCCTCATCTCCCTTTGAGATGAGTCCGACTACTGTAGTGTCGTCAGCAAACTTGACGATTCGGTTGTTGTTGTGGGCCGGACTACAGTCGTGGGTGTAGAGACAGTATAGGAGGGGGCTTAGCACACAGCCCTGCAGGGAGCCGGTACTCAACATGCGAGTGGAGGAGAGGTGGGGGCCGAGTCTCACAGTCTGGGGCCGGTTGGTGAGGAAGTCCTTTATCCAGACACATGAGAGAGGGGAGGCCGAGAGTGACCAGTTTGTCGATGAGAATGTCCGGAATTATAGTATTGAAAGCTGAGCTGTAATACACAAAGAGCATCCGGACGTAGCTCTGCCCCTGCTCCAGGTGGCTCAGCACAGAGTGGAGAGCTACAGTGATGGCGTCTTCTGTGGACCTGTTTGGGCGATAGGCGAACTGGTGGGGGTCGAAGTCTGGAGGGAGATAGTCCTTGATGTGCTGGAGGACCAATGTCTCGAAGCACTTCATGATTACCGGAGTGAGGGCCACGGGACGGTAATCGTTTAGGCTGGTGATGGGAGACTTCTTCGGCACTGGAACGATTGTGGCTGATTTTAGGCAGGACGGGATAATGGCCTGGTCCAGAGAGAGATTGAAGATTCTGGTGAAGATGACGGTGAGCTGGTGGGCACACGCTTTGAGCACCTTACCAGGTACTCCATCTGGGCCGGCAGCCTTCTTGGGGTTCACTGCTAGGAGCACCCGTCTGACATCGTGCTCCCTTACAGTGAGTGGAGTAGTGCAGGAGCCAGGTAAGGGTGGGAGCAGGGCTGTAGCACATGAGTGCTGCTGTTGTGATGTTTCAAAGCGGGAAAAGAAGCAATTTAGCTTCTCTGCCAGCGGCGCACTCAGGTCTTCTGTCGTTGTGACACAGCCTCTGTAGTTTGTGATGTCTCGTATGCCCCGCCATACCTCCCGTGTGTTATTGCTGGACAGCTGGGCCTCTATGCTCCTCTTATAGTCCACCTTGGCTTTTTTAATTCCCCTTTTCAGATCGGCTCGAGCAGCCCTGTACAGAGCTCTGTCACCTGGCCTGAAGACATCATCGCGGGCTCTGAGGAGTGTGCAGACCTGGCTGGACATCCAGGGTTTCTGGTTTGGGAAAACCCGAATGTTTTTGTCCACAGTCACGTTTCCGATGCAGAACTTGATATAGTCTAGAACCGTTCCTGTGAATGTTTCCAGATCCTGGTGTTCGAATATGTCCCAGTTGGTCTGTGCGAAGCAGTCCTGGAGTTTGGAGAGTGCATTTTCAGGCCAGGTTGTAACAGTCTTTATGGTGGGCCTAGCACTGCGTCTGAGGGGGGTGTAGGCTGGGGAGAGCAGGAGGGAGAGATGATCTGACTGGCCAAGTTGGGGGAGGGGAATGGCTCTATACGTGTGCTTGATATTGGAATAGACATGATCCAGCGTGTTCTCCCCTCTAGTAGGACACTTGACATGTTGATAACATTTCGGCAATACAGTCTTCAAGTTGGCCTTATTAAAGTCCCCTGCAATTATGTGAACACCTTCGGGATGGGCCCGCTGCTGTTCGTTGATGGTGTTCAGCAGGAGAGAGAGCGCCGTGTTTACATTGGCGTCGGGTGGAATATACACAGCCGTGACAATCACTACTGTTAGTTCTCTCGGTAGAAAAAAAGGCCGGCATCTTACAGACATGTACTCGAGGTCAGGGGAACAATGTTTGTCTACGATTGTCCCGTTGTTGCACCAGTTCTCATGCACGTAGATACAGAGGCCCCCTCCCCTGCTCTTACCGGAGTCCATAGTCCTGTCCCCGCGGAGCAGAAAGCGTCCTGCTAGCTGCTTGCTAGCATCAGGTATCCCCTGGTGAAGCCAGGTTTCAGTGATAATCAAAACACAGCAGTCACGAACATATCGATTTCCAGCAAGTTGTAATTCCAGGTCATCCATTTTATGAACCAGGGATCTGGCATTGGAGAGACACAGACTCGGTAGAGGTGGCTTATGTGGTTGTTTTCTTAGCCTTAGCAAAACACCGGACCTGCGGCCTCGCTTCTGCTTCCTCTCCCTCCTCCGTCTGCGCCGCCTCCTGGACCCGACAACAATCCACGGTGAGCCCGGTGGTCTCACTATGTCGTCTGGGATGTTATGCATTTGATGAAAGACACTCGAAACAGATGTCTGATGCTGGTAAACGACGTCCATGAGGTTCTGGCGGGTGTAGCGGATGTTTGCAGAACCGACAGTGAAGACGTACACGGACAGTGAAACATACATGAACAACAAAAAAGAGCACAGAGACGGAGAGCCGTGAGCCGCTGCGACCATGCGCGCCGCCATCTTGGGAAAAAAAAAATTGCAATAACTTTGCCTTGTAAAAGCCGCATGGTTTCAATTAAAAATGTAAGTTGAATTTAGTTTAGAGATACAGCACGGAAACAGATCCTTTGGCCTACTGGGGATCCAACCAGTGATCCCTGTACACCAGTACTAACCCACACACCCAGGACAATTTACAACTTTAATAAAGTCAATTAGCCTACAAACCTGCATGTCTTTGGAATGTGGGAGGAAAGCAGAGCTCCCGAAGTAAACCCACGTGGTCACGGGGAGAACATACAAACTCCGTACAGACAGCACAGGATGGAACTCGGGTGCTGTAAGGCAGCAACTCAACCGCTGCGTCACCGTGTCCCCTCTTATGTGGAGGATTGTAAATTGTAAATGATGTGCATAGATCCAATCCCAGTGACTTGTGGTCACCACACTCGACTCGGATGAATAACACAGTCACCACCATCTACTTGGCAATATTATTCCCACGTTATGCAGTTATGAACATTTCACTTGGATGCATTCACATTTCATCAGACAATGAAGCAAGACAGTGACAATATTCAAAGAGTGATTTGTGAATTAATGATCTGGAAAGTGACAATTGCCATTACATGTTCCTGGCCATGCCCTCTTCTCACTGCTTCCGTTCGGCAGGAGGTACAGAAGCTTGAAGTGCCACACCACCTGGTTCAGGAATAGCTACTTTCCTACAAGTATCAGGTTCTTGAAGTAACCTGCATAACCCGACAATGGAACACAGTGGAGCAGCAGTAGAGTTGCTGCCTCACAGCGCCAAAGACCCGGGTTCAATCCTGACCGGGTGCTGTGTGGGCAGTGTTTGTACGTTCTCCCTGTGACCGCATGGATTTTCTCCGGGTGCTTCGTTTTGCTCGTACATTCCAAAGACGTTCAGGCTTGTAAGTTAATTGGCATCTCATAAATCATCCCTATAAGCGTAGGATAAAACTAGGGTGATCACTAGTTGGTGTAGACTTGGTGGGCTAAACGGCGTGTTCCCACATTGTAACTCTAAACTAAACCAAACTAAACTAATGAGAAACCATTAACTTCAAAAGAATTCAATATTGAGCAAAGAAAACAGCACTGTTACAATGTCCAATGCAAGCTGGAGGTACAGTGGTTCATCCTCTGCGATGAGACATTACAACCTTCTGGACCCAATATTAAATTCCACAACTTCAAGTTACTTTGATTTACCGTCTACATCTACAATGGAGCTGCCACTTCTCACATCTATGCAAGAGCATCCACTGAGCACATCATCTCAGTGGAGCAACAGGATAATTGGGATGCAAAGTGACATTTCAACAGAACTTGAAATTAAAGAGAATTAATGGAATTAAATTAATTTTGATGTGCTCCATTATTGTTCAATCACATGATAAAAAACAGGCCATGAATGAAACAACGCTGAACACAGAATACAGTGCTGGAAGCGCAAATTAAAAAGTAAATCAAAGAATAAATCTCTTGGAAGTTAATACTTCAGTTATACACAAACTCACACAAAAAAATTAAACTTTATTATATTTTGTTCTAGTGTCCCCAAAGCAAGTTTTTTTTTTTAAAGTCCAAGAAAACTGAATAAATAGCTAAAATAAAATCTGTGCAAAGGCTGTAGGCAGAGAACAATTTATCATTTGATGGATTTAACGCTCTGTAGCCTAAACTCAATAGATTTACATATATAATTAAAATAAAACAGAAAGCATTGAAAAATATAAGCACAGAAAACTAAACTCAACAGGACAATCTTTTTCAGATTTCTTGCATCCAGTTTGACTTGTATTTTATCAAATGTTTTAAACTTTGATGTAAATATACTTTCTTACAATGTTAAGATGATTTTTAATCCAATTTCTTCACCTGATGAAGCAGAGGCAACAACAAATAGTGTCATTAATGAAGATATTAGCACAGAGGGAACCAATTATCTACCTCATAAAAAGTCACACGTCTTGAGGAATATAATAGCAAATGTGGAAGAGCTCATGAACCTTGATTTATGATGCAGCACAGTGGCGCAATGGGTAGAGATGCTGCCTCGCAACAACATGAACAATCCTTGATCTTGGGTGCTGTCTGTGTGAAGTTGGTATGTTTTCTAAATGACCATGTGGGTTTCCTCTGGGTGCTCCGGTTTCCTCCCATATCCCAAAGGCAAATGGATGTGTAGAGTATGCTGTGACCAAAATCACGAGGGGAATAGGTCGGGTAAACACACAGAGTTTCTTTCGAAGAATAAGTGAATCGAGAACCCGAGGACATAGATTTGGTGAGGAGGGAAAGATTTAATAGGAACTTGAGGGGGTAACTTTTGTTTTTACACAAAGGATAGTGGGTGTATGGAACAAGCTTCCAGAGGAGGTAGGTGCTACCGCAGCGTTTTAGAAACAATTAGACAGCAACAAGAATTCGGAAGGTTTAGAGGGGAATGGGCCAAACGCAGGAATGTGCGACGAGTATAGATTTTCACACAGACAGTTGTGAGTCTGTGGAATTCTCTGCCTCAGAGGTCGGTTCTCTGGATACTTTCAAGAGAGAACTAGATAGGGCTCTTAAAGATAGCGGAGTTAGGGGATATGGGGAGAAGGTAGGAATGGAGTACTGATTGGGGATGATCGGCCATGATCACATTGAATGGCATTGCTGGCTCGAAGGGCCGAATGGCCTATTCCTGCACCTATTGTCTATTGGAATATGTTGGGCGGTGTGGGAAAGTTGGGCCAAAGGGCCTTTTTCCATGTTGTATGACTCCATGACCAAAAGGACAAAGGACATTTATTGTCACATACACCAATTGGTGTAGTGAAATTTGACTTGCCATGCAGCACACAGATAAAGATAAGACCCAACACTAAAGAATTAACAATGAACATAAAAACATCCCCCCACAATGGTTCCCACTGTGGGGGAAGGCACAAAGTCCAGTCTCACCCCCAAGTCCACCCATAGTCGGGCCTATTGAGGCCTCCGCCGTCGGCGCTACGGCAGCCCGATGTTTTAGGCCTTCTCGCCGGGTGTTGGTGCTCCGGCGTCGGGAGAGTCCTCACAGTGGCTTGGGACACCTGGAACGGCCGCTTCCTTACCGGAGTCCGTGGCTTCCGAAGCTGACAAGGCCGCGCTGGATGGATCTCCACAACTGGTGATCTCGCCGAGAGATCCGAGGCTCCCGATGTTAAAGTTCAGCACTGCCGCCCGCAGCTGGCCGCTCCACAGTCCCGCAGCTCCGCGATGTTCACCTGCGGTCTCAGCATTCTGAAGCTCCAGACCCAGGCAAGGTATCGCCCGCTCCGCTCCCCGATGGTGGTGCAGCGCTGAGCCGCTGCCGAAGCCGAGGTTCTGGGCGGTCCCCTCAGGAAACGCCGCTCCAGGCCCGCTGGTAGACCGCGAGGACGGGTCGAAGTTGCAGCCCGGAGAAAAGACGTCTCTCCGACTAGGTAGGGACCCTGAAAAGTAGTTTTCCCCTTCCCCCCCACCACCCCCCACATAAAAAAGACTAGAACTCCAAAACAAAACACTAAAACTCACTAAAAATAAAAGCAAGAAGTTAAAAAACAGACAGCTGCAGGCTGGGCAGCCATACCAACTGGACGGCGCCCCCTACTGAGAGGTGTGGAGTGGTGGTGGAGGGGTGAACACAACCCTGCTCTCATCAAGAAACTCTTGTAGTGATGGTCCTCACCTTCGGGTTTCTCGACATCCATATTAGACACAGTTTAGTTTATTGTTACGTATACCAAGGTACAGTGAAAAGTTTTTCTTGCACGCTTTCTAGTCAGCAGACAGACAAGACATGATTACTAGAACCAGGATGTTTAGGCACTAAAAAACTGAAATGGGCATGCAAAAAGGCATAATAAAATTACAAAAAAGGCACAGAAAAGGCATTTATTGACAAAAAAGGCATAAAAAGGCATGTATTTTCACCACCAAAATATGGTTAAAAATGATAATATAAAGGTATACTACATTAAATGACCAAATTTGCCTGGTTGCACATAATTACTAGCATTGTTTTCCAAATTATGTGGTGTTAAACTATGCCGTTAGTCAGACAGAATATGCTTCAGTTGTGAAAAACTTATTTCTACCTCACCTGAGGTCACTGGTGCATACCCGAAACAAGCTACCTACTCTATATTCATGGCGATATCTTGTGCATTACAACTACGTTTGAGAACTTTAGCAATGTTTTGTATTTCTTAAAGATCTTTGTTAGCTAAAATCACTCTCTCACATTTTCCTTGTATGTCTTTACCTACATTACCAGGAATTTTATGAATATCGTCAGTTACTTTGTTGAAAACCTGCAAGTTATTCACTAATGTTTCACCCCATTTCTCAAGGGAAGTGATAGCTTGTGGAAAGTTTGCAAAATTGGAAGGAATAAACACAAGATCGTGGTGGAGGAACTTTTTCTGCATGATTTCACTGACAATCCTGACTGCAGAAGATTCTTATTCTTCAAAACGTTGAAGATTTATTTTATCTTTTCAAAATTTGCAGCATAGTAAAGTACAGCAGAGAGCCATGTACCCCGCCTAGTCAAAACGGGCTGAGGACGTAGCGGAATCTCGGGTGCCATTTCCTTGAACAACTGCACATGTGATGGTGCTTTGAGGAAGATTTTCTTGACATTGGAAACTGGGCAATCAACATTTGGAAACAAGCAACATACATGCTTGGCAATTCTATGGAGTCCGTGAGCTAAGCATGTCAAATGCAATATTTTAGGGAGCACGAGCAGCATTTTTCATGTATCAGTCACAAACAGAAGAACATTCTCGTGTATTATACCTTCTGGCCAAAGTACAGCAAGTGAAGATATAAACAACTGAGCAATAGTTGAGCTGTTTGACTTCTCCAATACTTCTGCTGTCAACAAATACTCCTTTGATGGTTGACCTGCCTCCAGTGTACCGATGACCACATTGGAAACACATCTTCACACAGCATCGGTTGTCTTGCCTATTGAGATCCATATTTTGTTGCATGCAACTTCATCTCTAATTTTTTGCACAATAATGTTGAAGATGCTTTCAACATAATTTTTCCGTAATGATGACTCGCTTGGTATATGTTCCTCTGTGTATTTCTCTAAAAAAACCTCTGAGAGATTTGTTTTCCAATTCCCAAAGTGGAATTCCAGCATCAATGAATGCCTTGCACAGATCACCCGAAAGCTCAGATTTGTAACTAGAGAGAGCAGTAAATGTAATGAGGAGACAAGCTTGGGCATTTTGCTTGGGTAGCGTTGTCAACATTGACTTCTATAATTTTAGATAGCCCTTGTCTTCTCCTTCCACCCCCTCCCCAGCTCTCCTTCTAGTCCTACTGTCTCCGCCTCTTCCTATCTCCCCCCCCCCCCCAACATCAGTCTGAAGAAGGGTCTCGACCCGAAACATTGCCTATTCCTTCTCTCCATGGATGCTACCTCACCTGCTGAGTTTCTCCAGCATTTTTTGTCTACCTTCGATTTTTCCAGCATCTGCAGTTCTTTCTTAAATAGATCTTGGAGAAGACTGAACCAGCGGGTAGCGACACGAACGAATGAACGACGGTTTAGCAACACAGCAAAAAAAGGCTGATTTAGGCACTCGATCGTGAAAAGGGCATTATCTTGGTGAAATTGTCAAAAAAGGCAAGAAAAGGCACCTGACATTTATGGCAAAATCCTGGCTCTAATGATTACAATCGATCCATTTACAGTTTATAGATACATAACGTTTAGGAATAACGTTTAGTGCCAGGTAAAGCCAGCAAAGCCTGATCTCTGCTGGAGTAACTCAGCGGTCAGGCAGCATCTCTGGAGAGCATGGAATAGGTGGTATTTTGGGTTGGGACCATGCTTCAGACTGGAATGCTGCCTGATGCACTGATTTACTCCAGCATATTTAATTTCTTGGGTGTCTGAGATTTGGCATGGCCACGAGGAATCTCTTGATAAGACACAAAATGCTGGAGTAACTCAGCAGGACAGGCAGCATCTCTGGAGAGAAGGAATGGGTGATGTTTTGGGTAGAGACCCTTCTTCAGGATTCTCTTGATCTTCTGTAAATCTACATATCACAGGCTCATCACCTCCTTCCATGCAGTCCATCTTCACAGTGCATTACATCAGTAGAAGGAAGCGCAATCAAGGGTGTCTGCAACATTGCCATTCCCTTCTCTCTCTTTTACCATCTGCAAGAAGATGTAGGAGGTTGGGAGCCTAGATGCCAGATTTAACAGCTTCTTCCACACTGCTATGAGACTCCTGAAACAATCACCTCTTTCACACCACCTTCCAGGTCACTACCTGCCACATATACTTAAGTCTACTTCTTTTGGTTATTGTTATTGCACTTTAGTATTTTTTTTTATCGTACTCAGACTACACTTCAATCTTTGCACCATTCGGTTATGTTGAATTTGTGTTGCATTTATTTTTGTATCGATCTTTATCATGCATGCTTTAGTTCAGTTTAGGGTGGAAACAGGCCTTTTGGCCGACTGAGTCATCACCAACCAATGATCAACCATACAGTTGTTTCATCCTACATTAGGCACAGTGTACAGAGCACATCTTTGGAATGTGGGAGGAAACCAGAGCACTTGGAGGAAACCGATGCGATCACAGTACAAACCCCGTACAGACAGCACCCACAGTCAGGATCAAACCTGTACGCTGTTTACACTGTGAGCTTCATATGATAAAATAATTTAATTGCACTCTTGTGCACAGGACAATAAACAAATCTGATCTGAAGATGGAGATATAATACCATTTAACAGTTCCTAGTTTACAAAGATGTTGACTGCAGTCAACTAACAGAAGCCAGCGGGTGCAGGCGATGCGGAGAAAAATGAAAAGGATGCAAATGCTCGAGGTGCACAAATCTGGATAATCTTTTAATACTAACAAAGATAAGATTGTTATTGGATAGATAATGTGCTCAAGCAGCTCCATACAAATTGCAAGTTCCTCATCAGACACATACCCTTTATTTTCCCAACAACCAACAAAGAAAACGATTTTCAGCTTGTTCCATAAATGTGTCACAGGATCTGGAGCAGAACAGCTAAACACAAGGAAGTGATAACAAGGAAAAAATCTTTGCAGGGATTTGCGCCCAGGGAGGAAAAGCAATGTCAAAGAACTGTGCTCATTAAAGCAGAGAAGATTAAGAATAGGATGGAATTTGAATTCAATAGAATTGAAAAGCTTCAAAAAAAAGTACAAGAAACTGTATCCGTTGGCAGAAATATCAGTCACCAAAGATGCTATCTGTCCGACCAATTAGAACATAGAAGGGTTCAACACAGGAACAGGCACTTGACCCACAATGTCTGTGCCAAACATGAAAGAAGTTGAAGCATACAGCACGAGAACAGGCCATTCAGCCCACAATGTCCATGCCGAACATGATGCCAAGACCAATTCTGAACTGTCTGCACATAATCCATATCCCTGCAAATCCACGTCCCTTAAATGCCACTATTGTGTCTACCTCCACCACCATCCCTGGCAACATGTTCCCAGCACCCTTTGATTAAAATACTTGCCCCGCACATTCCCTTTAAACTTTGCCCCTCTCACTTTAAAGCTGTGCCATTTAGTCTTTGACTTTTCTGCCTTGGGCAAATGGTTCAGACTGTCCACCCTATCTATGCCTCTCATAACTTGATATATTTCTATCAGGTCTCCCCGTAACCTCCAGTTCCCCAGGTAAAACAATCTGTCTAAACTCTCCCTGTAGCCAATGCCCAACCTAGGCATTGTTCTGGTAAACCTCCTCTGCACCTGTCCAAAGCCGCCACAACTCTCCTGCAATGCAGCAACCAGAACTGTACACAACACTCCAAATCAGAACTCTGTCAGAAGTCAGAATACATTTATTGGCCAAGTATGTATACATACAAGGAATTTGACTTGGTGCTTGCTTGCACATGGTAAAAGCACGATTATACATGGTAAGCATATGATATACAGCAGACAATTTAAAAATAAAACATTATAATTTAAACATGTGAAAATAAAGTACCAGAATAAAAAGAGGTTAAAGATTTTTGGCTGTTGAGTAGAGCTACTGTTCTTGGGAAGAAGCTGTTTTAACGTCTGGCTGTGGCAGCGTTGACAGCCTGGAGTCGCCTCCCAGAGGGAAGTGCTTCAAAGAGTTTGTGGCCAGGGTCAGAGGGGGTCGGAGATGATCTTACCCACTCGCTTCTTGGCCCCTGCAGTGTACAGTTTGTCAATGGGCG
Source organism: Raja brachyura (assembly GCA_963514005.1). The sequence goes on along the minus strand of OY740781.1, from coordinate 14,445,297 downwards.
GGGAAGATTGCATCCAATAACCTTCTCGGCTGATCAAACGATGCGCTGCAGCCTCTGGATGTCATGCTTGGTGGCTGAGCCAAACCAGACCACGATAAAGAAGGTGAGAATATGACCCAACCAAACTCCCACAGAGCTGCATCATGAATGTTTGACTGATACTCAATGGCTTAATCCAGGAAGTCACGCATGCCATATGCCTTCTTTAGCACTCGTGACCTTTGTGTTGCCCTTTTCAATGAATTATGGATCTGGACCCCCAAATCCCCATGTACATCATTAAAGGCAACTATTTTTTGAGCCTTTGCACAGATCCATTTTTACACTGCGTTTAGGAAGTAACTGCAGATGCTGGTATATACCGAAGATAGACATAAAGTGCTGGAGTTACTCAGTGGTTCAGGCAGCATCCCTGGAGAAAAAGGATGGGTGATGTTTCAGATCGCAACCCTTCTTCACACAGTTCCGACATGAAATGTCACCCATCCTTTTTCTCCAGCGATGCGACCTGACCTGCTGAGTTACTCCAGCACTTTGTGTCTACCCATTTTTATACTGTTTATTTTGTGCTCTACCTTGCTAGCTAACTAGCTAGCTAGTCTTCAAGAGAGAGTTAGATTTAGCTCTTAGGGCTAACGGAATCAAGGGATAAGGAGAAAAAACAGGAACGGGGTGCTGATTTTAGATGATTTGCCATGATCATATTGAATGGAGGTGCTGGCTCAAAGGGCCAAATGGCCTACTCCTGCACCTATTTTTCTATGTTTCTAAACATCTATAATTTAACTTTCTATTCAGTTTATATGTACCCTCAAAATATTCCCTCAGTTCCCTCAACTGCACTATCTCAGTTGTAACCAAAAGCAGACCAGAATATTGTCAGAGATTTGGCAGATGCATGCCGAACTGCAAGCACGTACTCCCCCCAGTGTCTGAACTACAGATGGTCCAAACCTGATAGCCTCTCTTCAGCTGGGGTTTTCCCCAACTGTGTTTCAACAATAAATTCTTCATGAAGTCCAAACAAGATATATCGCTGCAATTCTCTTCAAGCCATGCTGGGGAAATCTATCCAATAAACCCAACGACAAGCCCATCTACTTCAACAGTGAAATATTGCTGCAATAAACAAGGGTAAATAGTAAGCAAATTACTTTTTTTTTAATGGGAAAATATATAAATTTTTTTAAACTTTGTAAGTTTGATATTTTTTTACCAATGCATTGATTTACAGTTTAATGAAAACTGAGTCAATAGTTTCCCACAGATGCTGCCTGACCTGTTGAGTTCTTCCTCTATTTTTTGTTTATATTCCAGGATGCCCACAGCCACTGGGAATCGATGCAATAATGGAAAAAATTGTTCAACATGGAAGGCTAATCGTACCCTATTTTTCTATTTGTAAACAAAAGTTCCTATTGTCATCAATTCCACAAAAAGTCACAGTGATAAATGACCCAATCGCCACAACAGTGCACGATAATCAGTTCAACAGGACATGGGCTGACAGCATGTTATGGTACATAATTTGGCAATCTCATTTCAGAGAAGCCACAAAACACCTGAAGATGAACAAAGAAAGAAAAACACAACAAGCAAAAAAGGTTTTATATGTAGTAAATTACATGCACAACAATGTTTCCTCTAACACACACTGGGACAACTCAATATTAACAATGACGTTCCTGTGCCTGTATCTCTCCGTTTAACAAACTCGAACCTGAAAACAACTAGGGAACACTAAAAAATCATTTTAAATGCTGAAAAACCCATGGTTAGTCAGAAAGATAAATAGTTAATGTGGTGCAGCTGGAAGTGCTGCTGCCTCATGGCGCCAGAAACCCTGGTTGGATCCTAACTTCAGGTGCTGTCTATGTGGAGTTTTCACTTTCTCTGTGACGACATGGGTTTCCTACGATTAGTCCGGTTTCATAAGTCATGGGAGCAGAAATAGGCATGTATTTTCACCACCAAAATATGGTTAAAAATGATAATATAAAGGTATACTACATTATAGGCCATCCGACCCATCAGGTCTGTTTCACCATTCAATCATGGCTGATCTCTCTTTCACTCTCAACCCCATTCTCCTGCCTTCTCCCCCCATGTCCCTTGACATGCCTCCTAACCAGGAATCTGTCTATCGGCATCTTAAAAATATCCTATGACTTGGTCTCCACAGCCGGCTGCGGCAATGAATTCCACAGATTCACCACCCTCTGACTAAAGAAATACCTCCTCGTTTTTCTAAAGGCAAGTCCTTTTATTCTGAGGCCATACCCACTGGTTCTGGACTTTTCCACGTGGAAACGGCCTCTCTACATCCACCCTATCCAGGTCCTTCACTATTGGGTGGGTTTCAATGAGGTCCCCTCATCCGTCTAAATTCCAGCGTGTACAGGCCCTGTGGCGTCAAACGCTCATCATACGTTAACTTTCATGTCCCCAAAGTCATGTGGGATTTGTAGATTAATTGGGCTCTGTAAAATTGCCTCCGGTGAGAGTGGGAGTGGGTGAGAAGGTGGGATGACATAAAACAGGAAGGCAGGATGACAGGGCAGCACAATGGAACAGCAGTAGAGCTGCTGCCTTCCGGCTTCAATCCCGACTACAGGTGCTGTCTGTTCGGAGTTTGTATGTTCTCCCTGTGACCTGCGAGGAATTGGCCTCTAGTCCTAGACTGTCCCACTCGAGGAAACATCCTCTACCCATCCACTCCACCCAAGCCTTTCACTATTCTGTACGTTTCAATGAGGTCCCCCTCACTCTTCTAAACTCCAGCGTGTACAGGCCCAGCGCCGCCAAACGCTCATCATATGTTAACCCACTCATTCCTGGGATCAGTCTTGCAAACCTCCTCTGGACCCTCGCCGGAGCGAGCATACCCTTCCACAGATATGGTGTCCAAAACTGCTCACAAAGGTGTTGCTATTCCTGTAGTTGCATGGGAAGGGAACAATTGCATGTAGATTCAGATTCAGAAAACTTTATTGTCTGTCGTAACAGAAAATCTTCTTTGACGTGGCTCAACATACAACAAGACAATATACAACAGTCATCATACAACACAGCCTTCTGCGGGCACACTCAGTGTGTATAGGTCTTAAAAACACGTATAAAGATTAGAAACTGTAAAAATAGACAAGATAAAAGTTGAAAGTTGTGGATACGTGTAAAGTGACAGTGCGTCAGGGTTAATTTGTCCATTGATCATGTATTATTTAAACTATTTATGGCAATGGGTATGAATGAGTTTTTGTGGATGTTTTTCTTGGATAGGGGGACTTTATATCGGCGGCCTGATGGCAGAAGTTGGAAGGACTTGTGCAGGGGGTGGGTGGGATCCTATGTAATGAGGTTGGCTTTCCTTTTAACTGCCTGGGTGTGAAGTACTGACAATTGAATTTGAGTTTTGCCAGTTATTTTGCTTGCTTGATTGATGATCCGGGAAAGCTTTAATTTGTCTTTGACAGAGGTAAGGGTGAACCAGGATGTGATGTTAAAGGTGAGTACAGATTCTATAAGTGATTTATATACAGCTGTTAAAATGTCCTGTCTGACATCAAAGCTCCTGAGTTTCCTCATCAGGAACAGGCGTTGCTGTGCCTTCTTGTACACAGAGTCTGTGTGCTGGGAGAAGGACAGGCGGGTGTCAATCTCTGTGCCCAGGTATCTAAAGGCCTCTACCTGCTCGACTGTCTGCCCATTCAGCCTCAGAGGTTCAAAGAGAGGTTGGGGGGAAGATGTTCGCCTTCCCCCACAACACAGCTCCTAGGTCTTGGAGATGTTAAGCTCCAGAGAGCTCTCTTTGATCCACAGCATCAAGATGTTAACCTGCTGATAGTAGGCAGCCAGAGAAGTGTGATCCTTGATGTGGGCCACCAGGGCCATATCGTCTGCATACTTAAAAAGGGGAATGTCACTGTTATTGTTTGTTACATTGTTCGTGTAGATGGAAAATAAAATCGGTGATAAAACACAACCCTGGGGGACACCAGTGTTTAAGATCATGTTCTTGGATTTAAAACCATTTACCACCACATGCTGTGGCCGGTCCTGCAGGAAGTCTTTTATCCACAGGATAAGTGATGGGTTGACTTGTAGATCCAGAAGGCGGTTGCAGAGGGTGACTGTGTTGACTGTGTTAAAAGCGGAAGAAAAATCCATAAATAAAATCCGTGTGTGGGGGTGTGGGGAGTCCAGCTGTCTGCTAACTGTGTCCAGGAGAGTCAAACAGGCATCCTCCACGCCACGCCTTGCCTTATAGGCGAACTGGAGTGGGTCAAGCCTGTCCACCACCATAGCAGTGAGGTGATCACTTACCACCCTCTCCATACAATTGGAAAGAATGGATGTGAGTGCTACCGGTCTGAAGTCCTTCATCTCCCTGGCGTTACATGTTGCATGGGAAGGGAAGTTTCACCCTTTCTCCTGTACCTGCATCTGTACACAGTGGACGACTTGAATGTAATCATGTATGGTCTTTTTGCTGACTGGTTAGCACGCGACAAAAAACTTTTCACTGTAGCTCAGTACATGTGACAATAATAAACTAAAGCGCTGGTAACAGAGTGAATCTCAGATGCATAGAATGGACAGTTGCATCACATTGCTAAAATGAGAGAAGACTGGAAGATGTATTTGGGACCACAGTTGGAATGGCAACACCGCCTCACCCCACCTCCCATCTGAAGCCAGAACAACAAACCCATCTCCCTCAACTACAGCCAGCAGAACAGAGATGCCTTCCTCCGTCACGGCTGGATGAAATGAAGAATGCTGTGTTTGTGTTAAATTTTATTGCGTATTGTGTGTCTTTTTTAAAAAAAATTGTACCACTGCTGGCAAATTCATTTCACTGCACTTTGTGTATATGATGAATAAAACTGATTGATTGATTGATTGTTTCAGATCAAGATCCAATCCCTGAAATGCCAATTTTACCATTGCCTTCACAGATGCTGCTTGAGCATTCTCTGGAAATTTGTTTGTTTTTTGCTCCAAATTATGAAGAATTTCTCCGGGTTTCCAGACGAACTTGTTACAGTTGCAATGCTATTAAATGAGGCAGTCTTGGCAAAGTGTTGGCATTTACACTTCACAATCCGAAGGTTGATGTTTGAATTCTACTTTAATAGAAGTAAACTGATATACACCAAGCCCACAGGAGGGCGCCACTGTTCGTAGATCTCACACACAGAGATTTCAAGGAAAATAAAAACTCAGTCCAAGTGAACAGTTACAAAGCAGAAATAAATAGCATTTAACCCATGCTCAAAGACAGACAGAAAGCAGACGTGACGCACCTGTTTCCCAGTGAAACCTTGACATATGACCTTTGTTGTCTTGTCTATGTAGAGGTTTTGCCTTGAGCTGGTGTAGCAGTGCCTCACTCCACTTCGCTCCACTGCAACAGACAAATAAGGCAACATTAATACTGCATAATTTACTTCATACCGTCGGAACATCAACGAGGTCCAATATGAGAGTCACAAACTGCTGGAGTAACTCAACAGGACAGGCAGCATCGCTGAAGATAAGGAATGGATGCCGTTTTGGTTCGAGGCCCTTCGTCAGACTGAGCCCAATAGGACATATGACACTCCAGCCTGCCCCTCCATCCAAAACAATTGTTGCCATTCCTCTGCCAATCTCTGCTGCCCTGCCTAATCCCTATATCACTGGAGTCCCTTGTTCATAAGGTCATAAATGATAGAAACAGAATTAGGCCATTCGGCCCATCAAGTCTACTCCGCCACTCAATCATGGCTGATCTATCACTCCCCCCTAACCTCATTCTCATACCATCTCCTCAAAAATATCCATTGACTTGGCCTCCACAGCCTTCATTGGCAAAAAAATCCACATATTCACCACCCTAGGACTAAATAAATTCCTCCTCATCACCTTCCCAACGGAACGTCCTTTAATTCTCAGGCTATGACCTCCAGTCCTAAATTCTCCCACGTGGAAACATCCTCTCCACATCCACCCTATCCAAGCCTTTCGCTATTCTGTACCTTTCAATGAGGTCCCCCCCCCTCATTCCTCTAAACTCCAGCAAGTACAGGCCCAGTGCCTTAAAACATTCATCATATGTTAACTGTAGATGATATGTGTGTATACCTTTAATATAGTGACATAACCACCACTAACCACTCCCCTCACCATCCAGTATAATTGTGACCTTCCCACCCCTGGGTCCCTCTCTAGCATCCGTGGCAGACCACGAACAGCGAGGGCTGCAATGTATTTGACTAGTGAATAAAGTAGTAGTAAAGACACTGTGTGTAAGAGACCATTCTTTACATGGCACCAGAAGATTCTTGCCCTGCGCCTCCTGTTTACCGGTTTTTGTTTAGTCCAAGTTTCCCCTTCCCTTTATTACCATGTCTTCTGCCTGCCGCAAACCTGATGTTCTGGTTTTTGATTCTGACATCGCCCACCGCTGGAGCGTCTTCAGGAGCGACTTTGAACATTACGTTACGATCGCTCACCATGCAGCAACCCCTGCGGTCAAGGCCTCTCTACTGCTCAACCTGGCCGGTCCTGAAGCCCTGGAACGTTCGGAGTCGTTCGTCTACGGTCTCAACGAGAGTGCTCAGGACCCGGTATGTCTGCTTGCCAAGTTCACTGCGCTGTGTGACATCCCTACCAACTGAATATTGGAGCGGTTTAAACTGTTCGGTCGCCGCCAAAACCCGGGTGAGTCAGTGGACAATTTTTTTTTTAAATATTTTTATTACAAGCAATGCATATTGCCAATGATATAACAGTTTTTCAAATACACATTTAACTTGTTTCAAAAGTTATACAAATATTACGGAATGATTTATATAAGCTTCTATTTTTTTATAGAAAGTAAAGAGGTGAAAGAATAGGTGTATAATCAATGAAGATTGTGATTAAATAATATTGATTATGATTATATAAAAAATAAAAACATTTAAAAAAAAATTTAAAACAATTAAAAAAACAAAACAATAAAAAATAATAAAAATAAAAAATAATACAAGCAAACAATTATTATATTTAAAAAAGTTGAAGTATACATCTTAACAATGAATGGAACAATTTCACATAACAATATCTATAGAGACGTGTATACAAATCTCAGAATAGATCTTTTCATCTAATCCTACCACCGGGTATTTATTGAGTTACAATGCTGAGCCCAGCTACCCCTTCATATAGTCAGTGAATGGAGACCATATTTGTTCAAAAAGTTCATATTTGTCCATTAGGACAAACCTGATTCTCTCCAAATGCAGCGTCTCCAACATTTCCACTGTCCACATTTTAATTGTGGGGGATAATGTTACCTTCCAGAATTTTAATATTAATTTTTTTTCCAATTATCAAACAGTAATCAAGAAAATTTCTTTGATTTACTGTTAATATTAGATTTGAATCTGAAACTCCTAATATTATTAGCTTTGGGTCAGGATTCAATTTAATGTTAAGAACTATAGAAATTATTTAAAAAATTTCAGTCCAATAACTATTAAGTTTTATACATGTTACAAAACTATGCGTTAAATTAGCTTCTAAGTTCCGACATTTATCGCAAATAGAGAAGATGTTAGGAAAAATTCTATTTAATTTCGTTTTTGAATAATGTAATCTGTGTAATACTTTGAATTGGATCAAGGTAAGTCTGGCATTTAACGAACAACGGTGTATACGTTGTAGACTTTCTTCCCAAGTGTCTTTTAATATAGATAAGCCCGTTTCATTTTCCCATATTTGTCGGTATGATTCTGTTGTTGGAATTTCCCTATCCAAAAGAGTATTGTATATGTATGCTATTAGTTTTTCTGTATTTGGGTGCTTGTTGAGCACTTCATCCAATAATCCTAGTTCTCTATTTTTATAATCTTACATGTTTGATTTGATATAATCTCTAATTTGTAAATACCTAAACAAGTTATTTGGGTGCAATCCATAGATATCTTTTAACTCTTGAAAGGAGAGAAATTTCCCTTTCCTGTAAAGGTGTTCTATCCTTATAATTCCTAAATTTTTCCGTTGTCTAAACCCCTTATCCAATATAGAGGGTTTAAATAAAGGATTATTCATAATTGGCAAGCAAAGCGACATATTACTCAAATGTAGTCTTAACTATTTGTTTCCAAATACGTCTATTGCTATAGATTATAGGATTTTCCCTATAATTCTTTTTTTGGTACTTCCCTTGGAGCAAGGAGAATCGAGCTTGTATCGAAAGGTAAACAGTCTTCCTTTTCCATTTTTAGGCAAGCTGGTTCCTGATCCATATTTACCAACCAAAAATTCATATTCTTAATCTGAATCGCCCAGAAGTAATATAAAAAATTAGGTAGTGCTAATCCTCCATTTATCTTAGATTTATATAAATGTTTTTTCACTTATTCTGTGACTTTTATAATCCCAAATAAAGCTATTAACAATAGAATCAATTTTTAAAAAAGTTTTAGGGAGGTATAGAGGGATAGCTTGAAATAAGTATAATAGTTGTTGTAAAAAAATCATTTTTATGGCATTTATTCTCCTGATCATTGATATTGGTAGTGTTTTCCAGTATAGAATATTATTTTATTAGTTTATTCAATAATTGGGGATAATTTGATTTGAATAGAGAATTGTAAGATTTAGATACATTAATTCCTAGATATTTAATTTTGTCCGTAACTATTTTAAATGGAAACTTTTGTAGTATATTTGATTTTATTCCAGTTATAGGCATAATTTCACTTTTATTCCAATTAATTCTATATCCTGAGAATGTACTAAATTGTCAGTCGACAATTTTGTCGCCGCGCTGCGGCACTTGGCTCGCCGCTGCAGCCTTAACACGCTGACACCTGAAACTGTCACACGGGACATTTTAGTTTATGGTGTCCGGGATGAGAAACTGAGGGCTGAGCTTCTTCGCAAGCCCGATCTGACTTTTAACGAGGCGCTGCATGCCTCCCGCCTGGCAGAGGCTGTCACCTCGGCGGTGTCGCCTCCTGATCATGACATTCGTGCGGCTAGCGTTACCAGCTGTCGGAACCACGACACAGCAGCGACAACGGGGAAACCCCCCGCCCGGGACCAGGACCCCTCAACGTTGCCCGAACTGTAACTTTACTTCCCATCGTTTTAATGCGTGCCCCACTCTGGGTAAAACTTGCAATTCCTCCCACAAGCAGAACCACTTTTCTGCAGCATGCCGTTCCCATGGGAAGCCTGCACAGTCACAGCGTGACTTCTTTAACTACCTGGTACATGCTGATACCGCGTCTGGTTCACATCACCAGTATGAAGAACTCCCTCTGTCTGACTCCAGCTCCTCCCAATGTGAGCTCAGCGTGTTTTCTCTGAAGGATGCACCTGCGCTGATAACGGACCCTACCGTCAGGTCACAGTCAACGGAACGATCTTCTCTGCTAAAGTCGACATGGGGGCGGCTGCCAACATTATGTCAACAAGCTTGTTCAAGAAGATTAGAAATAATGAGCGTGTTACCACTGACCACTCTGTCTTGCATTCGTACGGGGGAGGCGTGCTCGTTCCAGTGGGGAAGGCCACTCTCCACTGCAAGGTACTGAAGGCAAATGCACACCCCTGCTGGGCATCCAGGCATGCCAGGACCTCGGCCTGGTCAACTTCCACGGTGACATTCACCTGGTGCAGTCGCCCCTGGACCCGCTGACCGAGTATCCAGACCGTTTTGATGATGAGCTGGGCAGGCTCCCCTGCAGCTACAAGATCGCACTCGATCCGGACATCGAGCCCGTTATCCGGACGCCGCACCGGGTCTTCTTCGCGACAAAGTCGAGTCTACCCTCCACGACATGGTGACCATGGGCATCCTGAAGGAGGTGAGCGAACCCACCCTGTGGGTCTCCACCATGGTTGTGCAGCAAAGAAGGACAAGAGCGAAATATGGATCTGTATCAACGCGAAGGACCTGAACTTGGCCATCAAGCACCCGCATTACCCCATGCGAACTGTTGAGGAGGTTGCTGCACAGGTCGGTCCGGCCACTGTCTTTTCGGTTCTCGATGCCAAGAGCTCATTCTGGCAGATACCACTTGACGAGCAGTCTTCATACCTGACAACTATCAGCACACCATTTGGCAGGTTCCGCTTTCTCCGCATGCCATTCGGAATTAACTCTGCCAGCGAGGTATTCCAAAGGACAATGGAACAACTGTTTGCCGGTCTCCCGTGTGCCATCATAGTTGACGACATCCTGGTCTACGGGAAGGATGGCACCGAGCACGATTTCAACCTCCGCCGAGTTCTGGACCGGACACGAGTAATCAACCTAAAGCTGAACCCAAAGAAGTGTCGTTTCCGCGTCCCAGAAGTCACCTATGTGGGGCACGTCTTCACGGCATCGGGGCTGAAGCCCAACCCGCAGAAAACGTCCGCTATCTCCGAGATGTCAGCACCGACTGACGTGCCTGGTCTACAAGGTTTCCTAGGCATGGTCAATTACCTAGGAAAGTTCATCCCAGACCCGAGCGAACTGAGCGCACCCTTAAGGGACCTGGTCAAAAAGGACGCAAAGTCTATCGCAAGGGCAAAGACATGTTCGTTGCCGACACGCTGTCACGGGCGCCACTCGCATTCACCGAACGTCACCCCAATGAAGTGTCCGACATGATGGTTCTCAACGTTAATTTCGTGCCTTCTAAACAGATGAAGTCCCTAGTCCAGCACACTGCTGAGGACTCTTCCCTACAACAGCTTGCCGCGGTGATCAGGCGGGGCTGGCCGGACCGCCGTTCTGCCCTGCCGGCTTTCCACGCCACTCGCATTCACCGAACGTCACCCCAATGAGGCGTCCGACCTGATGGTTCTCAACGTTAATTTTGTACCTTCTAAACAGATGAAGTCCCTAGTCCAGCACACTGCTGAGGACTCTTCCCTACAACAGCTTGCCGCGGTGATCAGGCGGGGCTGGCCGGACCGCCGTTCTGCCCTGCTGGCTGGTGCAGTGCCTTATTTCCTGGTTCGTGATGAACTCGTGCTGCATGATGGTGTAATTGCACGACCACTACTTCCAAACCGCACACCGTGGCCATCCCGGGGTGAGGCCACCCTATCCAATGCTCAGAGCCAGTTCTACTGGCCTGACATGGCACAATACATCCGTGAGAGGGTTTCCTCCTGTCCGACTTGCAACAGCCTCACTCCGCACCAGCAGCGGCAGCCTTTCATGCAACAGCCTACCCCCGAGCTCCCCTGGTCTGCGGTGGCAACTGACATCTTCGAGTGGCGTGGAAAGCACTTCCTGGTGCTTGTCGACTCCTACTCCAGCTGGTTCGAGGTTGACCAGCTGCACTTGCTCTCGTCGTCTGCTGTCATCGAGAAGCTGCGCCGCCACTTCGTGACCTTCGGATCCCCGGCCAGCCTGCAGTCGGACAATGGCAGCCAATTCACCAGTGCTGAGTTCCGGGATTTCGCTGACAGCTGGAATTTCCTCCACTATACCAGCAGCCCCGAATACCCACAGAGCAACGGCCTGGCTGAGCGCGCGGTCCGCAGTGCAAAGGGGTTGCTGGAACGTTGTCGTTTATCTCGCTCTGACATTTACCTTGCCCTCCTGAACCTCCGCAACATCTCCCGCGACTATGCTATGGGCTCCCCGGCACAGTGCCTTATGTCTCGCATCACGAGGCCTCCAATCCCGGTGACCCAGCAGTCGCTCGAACCCTCCATCCTTGAACCTGCCACAGTCCAGAAGCTCATTGCCCATAAACATGTTATCCAGAAGCGCTCCCATGACAGGTCCAGCCGTCCCCTTCCACCTCTCTTCCCTGGCCAGATCGTCCGCATGCGATCGCCCTCCGGCCACTCCAGGCTCGCTACTGTCGTGGGCTCTGCTGGTTCCCCACGTTCGTACCTGGTTGACCACGATGGGACAATCTATCAGAGGTCCCGACAACACCTCCGGCTTGTGAACGAGTCTCGTCCTCCTCCCGCTGCCCCGTATGCCCCCCCCCACCGTGCCAATGACAACGATGCTGCCTCAGTCCGTGCCTGCTCGTCCTTACCAGCCTTGATCACCCAAGGCCCATCCACCCTCCCCTGTGCGTCCGCCCGCTGCAGTCCCTGTTACTCCGCCTTCTCCGCCCTCTCCATCTCCCCGTGGATCTCCTGTCATGGTTGTTCCTCCTGCCCCTGCGCCGACCCCTTTCATTCCAGTCGAGGGGGGAAATGGCGAGGTACGGACCCGGTCGAGCCGCCTTGTCAAGCTGCCCGACCGTTATGGTGATTTTGTGTGATTGATGCTCCCTGTGTAACTGCTGTTTAAATGCCCTTAGCGTATGAGACGTGGTCACCCTGTCACAACCCTACAGCTTATTTGTAGAGGAAGGATGTAGATGATATGTGTGTATACCTTTAATATAGTGACATAACCACCACTAATCACTCCCCTTACCATCCAGTATAATTGTGACCTTCCCACCCCTGGATCTCTCTCTCTAGCATCCGTGACAGACCACGTACAGCTAGGGCTGCGATGTATTTGACTAGTGAATAAAGTAGTAGTAAAGACACTGTGTGTAAGAGACCATTCTTTACATTAACTCCCTCATTCCTGGAGTCGTTCTTGTAGACCTCCTCTGGACCCTCTCCAGAGCCAATAATCTATCAAACTCAGTCTTGAATGTAATCATTCAATGAGCATCTGCAGCCTCTGAGGTGCTCCATAAATTCATAATCCCGAGTAATAGGTAGAGCTGCTACCTCGTAGTTCCAGCGACAAAGATTCCATCCTCACTGCCGAGAACAAAGGGGGAGTGAAGGGGGACCCGATGGTGGGGGAAGCTAATGCCACAAAATATAGAAGTGCACGATGAGCTTTGGTAACTTCGTTGGCGCCAGAACCATGGCGACACTTAAGGGCTGCCCAGGTGAGGTCTGCTGTATGATTTAACTGGGATGTATGTAAAACTATGCATTTCACTGTACCTGGGTCCATGCGACGATATTGAATCATTGATTGAATCATTGAATGACCGGCGCTGCTGTTTGGGTGGAGTTTGCAAGTTCTCCCTGTGATCGCACAGGTTTCCTTCATGCAGTTTGGTTTCTTCTCACATACCAAAGACTTGCAGGTTGATGAGCTGTGTACACCACCACTCCTGTACACTACTACTCATGCTACAAATACAGTGTGTGCGTACAGCTCAAGCCTAAATCTCTGCATTGACAAGTCCAGCAAGGTCTTTGTGGTGGTTATTCAAAATTAAGGTGGGAGGGCAGAGGAATGGCTAACGGAGTTTAATTCAGATCAGTGCGAGGAGTTGCATTTTTGGAAATCAAACCAGGGTGGGACCTTCACAGTGAACAGTAGAACCCTGCGGAGTTTTGTTGAGCAGAGGGATTAGGAGCACAGGTACATAGTTGCCTAAAAGTGGCATCATCGGTAGATAGGCTGATAACGTAGGCTTTTGGTTTATTGGAATATAGAAGCATTATGGAATATAGACATTATGTTACAGTTATAAAATAAAATTGTTGAGGCCACATTTGGAGTAGTGTGGTCAGTTTTAGTCACCATTCCAGAGGAAGGATGGCGTTAAGCCGGGAAGAGTGCAGAGAAGATTTACAATGATATTGCCAGAACTCAAAGGCCTGACTACAGGGAGAGGTTGGGCAGGTGAGGACTTTATTCCTTGGAGTGCAGGAGTTTAAGGGGTGATCTTACAGAAGTGTATAAAATCCTGAGGGGAATTGATAGGGTGAATGTACAAAGTCAGTGTTGTAACAAAACCAGTTCCATAGGCAAAGTCCAATGCCCGCAGTGAGGTAGAGGTATATCGGACAGTACCCTGGCTGATGGAAGGACCGGTGAAATGACTGATAACAGAGGAGAAGCAGCAGTTCCTGAGGATAAAGCCGTTCCTGAGCCGGAAGCACATTTTCAAACTTCTGTACCTATTGCCTAAGAGGAGCAGGGAGAAAGAATGACCAGGGGCGTTCTTTTAGGAAGGAGACGAGAAGAAATGTCTTTAGTCAGAGGACGGTGAATCTGTGGAATTCGTTGCCACAGACAGCTGTGGAGGACGTCAGTGAATATTTTTAAAGTAGAGGTAGATAGGTTCTTGATTTGTACGGGTGTCAGAGGTTCAGGCACGTGCCTTGAGTGATTACTCCGGGTAGGCAGTTAGTCGGCTTTTTTTTTTTAAACCGTAAACCGCGCAAGCGCAGATTTTTCTCTCTGTAAAAATAAAAAATAAAAATAAAGACAGTAACAATTCTTCCAAGGCTTCCAAGTCTCCTTTATTCTGAATTACTGAATGGGTGGGGGGTGAAGGGTGATGGCAGGTGGTGGTCGGGGATAATGCCAGTAACTAACTCACCGCTGCTGCGGTGCTCCGGACGCGGAGCCACTGCATTGTGTCCAGGGAAGGGAAGCAGTTCGGGTGGCTGCGAGCGGCCGCCGGGACCCGACAGCAGAACTGGCCGCCACTTCAGCGTCTTCTGCCGGCCTGCTCACCTTTGGCAGTGCTCGCCGTCTGAACACCTCTCACCTGTCGCTCGCCGACTTCGCTCATATCAGCTGCTTCCCGCAAATCCTTAAATTCCCACAGCTGAGTAAGCTCAATTGCACTGTCGGAAATTTACGGATTTGCGGGAAGCGGCTGACATGAGTGAGGCCGGCCAGCGGCAGGAAAGAGGTTTTTAGACGGAGTGCTGCCAGAGGAGAGCGTGGGCCGGCAGAAGGCGCTGAGGTGGCAGCTGGTTCCATTGTTCGGCCCGGCGGCCACTCATAGCCACCCGAAGCTACTTCTCCCCCCCCCCGGCCTCAATGTGGTGGCTCCGTGCAAGGAGCGTCGCAAGTGGGTTACTGGCATGATCCCGATCCCCTCCTTCACAACACTCCTGCCCTTCCTGCAACTTTACCCGGGGCCAGATTCACCATACGCTGTGAAAGGAATCCCCCATTACCCCGGGAAATACGGTATTTAAAAACACATAGCACCAAGAAATGTACTTACCACATTATCAGTACACAAACTCCATACTTCTCTCTTTGTTTCTTAAAATACACTTAAGATAATGGCAATCCATATTAGAAAAAACCTGTTAAGAAACTAACGCTGCGCATGCGCAGTATGCTGCTACGTCTGCGCAGTACAGCAAAGGTAGAATTTCAGCTGCCTTCAGCACCGCTTGTCATTGACGGCTTCTAGCAGCGCTGACGGCACGTGGGCTGCACAGACCTTCGCGTGTTACAAGTACTGCGGATGAAAGGCACGGAGAATTATGCCTACCTAAGAGATCGCTCTCTTACATAGGCATAATTCTCCCATGCCTTTACTATTTATATTTAGTAATTACCATTTTATAATTTTAGTCAGGGCAGGCAGTGCCTACCTTGCCTACGCTGATGGCACGTGCCTGCAGAGGTTACGAGGAGAAGACAGGAGAATGGGGTTAGGAGGGAGAGATATATCCGCCATGACTGAATGGCAGAGTAGACTTGATGGGCCGAATAGCTTAATTCTCCTCTTATTCTTTATGACCTTATGAGCAGAGTTGGGATATCAAGAGCGAGAGGACACAGGTTGTTGGTGAGAGGGTAAAATATTGTCTTGAGAAGAGACTACTACAGTAGTGTCCTCAGCAAACTTGTTAGAGCAGAATTTGGCCACAACGTCATGTCTGGCAAGGATTATAAACCTCAGTGCATAATCCCTTTGGATTTGTTTAATCTCTTATGCAATGAACAGTCACATTGTTCAGATTTTAGCAGAAAAGATCCTAGTATTTGCAGACTTTCCATAAATGGTGATTAGCTAACCTATTCCGTTTGTGCAGTGTTGTGGTTAACTATGCTTTTGTCCCCTATAGAATATAGTTAATGTGCCATTAATAAATTCTAACTTGCCAGTTTGATAACCAATTTAAACTCTTGAAAATAATTAACTGCATCCTTGCTCCGGGCCGCTCCCAAATTTAACAAAGCAACTACAATTAGTTACCGCACAAAGGTCAATTATGCAAAGCAGAACTAACAAGAGCTTATTCACTGAAGCCTATAACACTCAATTCTACATCTCCTCAGCTTTACAATATATCTCTACAATCATACTTACTTATTATGTTATTCATTTTTTTTAATCCAGTGCTAGACGCCAATGTTTGCTTTAATTAGACTTCCATGAATAACTTTATCCAAGGCCTTAAATGACCATACATACACACATATACATACAGAAGAGGTGGTGAGCTGGGGTTGCCGCTTCTCCATGCTGGCTGTGGGCCTGGGGGCCAGTATCCCGTCGGTCCGGATTTCTCCAGCCGCCCCCCGGGCGTGGATGGGACACTCTAGTGTGGGGGGGGGGGGGGAAGACACACACCGGGGATGGTTCAATGGCGGCTCAGCAGCGCTTTCAGTGCCGAGGATACGAGTTCGATCCTGGCTGCGGATGAGGCGCGGTTCTGTGTGCGCGCAGCTGCCGAGAGCCGGTCCAGTCTTCTCCTCCCCCCCCACCTCCCCGGTCTCCCACTCGTATCTGCCCCTCTATCTGCCCCCTGACAAATACAAACTTGATACAAGACAAGAAAATCAGACCCAAACTATACTCACTGAATCTATAGCGCTTCATTCGATTTTTATGTATAGCGTTTGACCTTTTACAAATCCCATGATTCCTTGCGTTTTTCGGAATACCAAACTCCCTTATTGGAAATATCACAGTAAACAAAAGGAAATTCTCTTCCATCTACATAAATCTGCAGCTTTAACTAAAAAACAAAATCTAGAAGTCTATCCACATGTCATACATAGAGTCATATAGCGTGGAAACAGGCCCTTCGGCCCAACGCCCACACTGACCAATATCCCATCCATACTAGTCCCAACTGCCTGCGTTTGCCCCATATCCCTCTAAATCCGTCCTATCCATGTGCCTGTCTAAATGTTTCATAAACATTGCGACAGTCCTTGCCTGTGACAGATTGTTCCATATACCCACCACCCTTTGTGTGAAGAAGTTACCCTTCAGGTTCCTATTAACTCTTTCCCCCCTCACCTTAAACCTATGTCCTCTGGTTCTCGATTCCCCAACTCTGGGCAAAAGACTCTGTGCATCTACCCGATCTATTCCTCTCATGATTTTATGCACCTCTATAAGAGTCCTAGCCTGCTCAACCTCTCCTTGTAGTTCAGACCCTCGACTCATAGAAACACAGCAACATAGAAAATAGGTGCAGGAGGAGGCCATTCGGTCCTTCGAGCCAGCACCCCCATTCATTGTGACCATGGCTGGTCGTCCTCTATCAATGACCCGTGCCTGCCTTCTCCCCATATCCCTTGATTCCACTAGCGCCTAGAGCTCTAGCTAACTCTTTCTTAAATCCATCCAGTGATTTGGCCTCCACTGCCCTCTGTGGCAGGAAATTCCATAAATTCACAACTCTCTGGGTGAAGAAGTTTTTTCTCACCTCAGTCTTAAATGACCTCCCCTTTATTCTAAGACTGTGGCCCCAGGTTCTGGACTCGCCCAACACTGGGAACGTTTTTCCTGCATCTAGCATGTCCAGTCCTTTTATAATTTTATGTGTTTCTATAAGATTCCCCCCTCATCCTTCTAAACTCCAGTGAATAAAAGCCTAGTTTTTTTTTCAATCTCTCCTCATATGGCAGTCCCGCCATCCCAGGGATCAATCTTGTGAACCTATGCTGCACTGCCTCAATCACAAGGATGTCCTTCATCAAATTAGGAGACCAAAACTGTACATAATACTCCAGATGTGGTCTCACCAGAGCCCTATACAACTGCAGAAGAACCTCTTTACTCCTATACTGAAATCCTCTTGTTATGAAGGCCAGCATTCCATTAGCTTTCTTCACTGCCTGCTGTACCTGCACGCCAACTTTCAGTGACCGGTGTACAAGGACACCCAGGTCTCACTGCACCTCCCCCTTACCTAACCTAACCCCATTGAGATAATAATCTGCCCCCTTGTTTTTGCCGCCAAAGTGGATAACCTCACATTTATCTATATTATACTGCATCCGCCACGCATCTGCCCACTCACTCAACCTGTCCAGGTCACCCTGCAACCTAACATCCTCTTCACAGTTCACACTGCCACCCAGCTTTGTGTCATCCGCAAACTTGCTAGTGTTGCTCCTAATTCCCTCTTCAAAATCATTAATATATATGGTAAACAGTTGCGGCCCCAACACCGAGCTTTGCGGCACTCCACTCGCCACTGCCTGCCATTCTGAAAAGTACCCGTTCATTCCTACTCTTTGCTTCCGGTCTGCCAACCAATTTTCTATCCATGTTAACACCCTACCCCCAATACCATGTCCTCTAATTTTAGTCACCAATCTCCCGTGTGGCACCTTATCAAAGGCTTTCTGAAAGTCTAGATACACTACATCCACTGGCACCCCTTCATCCATTTTACTTGTCACAACCTCAAAAAATCCCAGAAGATTAGTCAAGCATGATTTCCCTTTCATAAATCCATGTTGACTTGGACTAAACCTTTTACTGCTATCCAAATGCCCCATTATTACCTCTTTAATAATTCACTCCAGCACCTTTCCCACCACCAAAGTCAGGCTAACTGGTCTGTAATTCCCCGTTTTCTCTCTCTCGCTCCTTTCTTGAAAAATGGGATAGCATTAGCTATCTTCCAATTCACAGGAACTGATCCTGAATATATTGAACATTGGAACATGATCACCAATGCGTCCACTATTTCTATTTCCAGGCCACCGCCCTAAGGACCCTGGGATGCAGACCATCAGGCCCAGGGGATTTATCATCCTTCAGTCCCATTAGCCTACCCAATACTATTTCTCGCCTAATTAACATTTATTTCAGTTCCTCTACCCCCTTTGATCCTCCGTCCTCCAGTACATCTGGGAGATTGTTTGTGTCTTCCTTAGAGAAGACAGATCCGAAGTACCTATTCAACTCTTCTGCCATTTCCTTGTTGCCCATAATAATTTCACCCGTGCCTGCCTTCAAGGACTTTGCTACTCTTTTTCCCATACAATATCTAAAGAAGCTTTTACTGTCCTTCTTTATATTGCTGGCCAGCTTCCCTTCATACTTCATCTTTTCAGCCCATATTGCCCGTTTTGTTTCCTTCTGTTGTCCTATGAAAGTTCCCCAATCCTCTGGCTTCCGGCTACTTTTTGCTGTGTTATACATCTTTTCTTTTAGTTTTATTCTATCCCTAACTTCTGTCAGCCACGGTTGCCTCCTACTCCCCTTAGAATCTTTCATCCTTTTTGGAATGAAATGATCCTGCGTCTTCTGGATTATGCCCAGAAATTCCTGTCATTGTTGTTCCACTGTCATTCCTGCTAGGATCCCTTTCCAGTCTACTTTGGCCAGCTCCCCTCTCATGCCCTCATAGTCCCCTTTGTTCAACTGCATCACTGCCACTTCCAATTTAACATTCTCCTTCCCAAATTGCACTGACTTCTGTCAACAACCTTGTAAATCTTCTCTGAACCCTTTCTAACTTGACAACATGTATTCAAAATGGCTGAAGGCACTATAGAAAAGTACCACACATTTGAATTGGTGCAGACAGACTATAGATGGTGGTACAGAGATTATCTAATAGTAAAATAAACTGAGGAAAGGGAGGAAAAAATATTCATTTAAAGTTAGCAAAGAGAAATCAGAACTGATGCAAGGATATTATCCACACAAAATGAGTGATCCGGCAAGAAACCAATGTCTGGTCAGAACAGAATTTTAATATCAGAACAAATATTCATATCAAAGAACAAATGATTGCTGATGCAGAGAATATTCAAATTATTCTGGAAAAACAAATGGTCTCATTATCAACATTATTAGAAACACTTTTTCTCACAGAGAGTTGCGAGTCTATGGAATTCTCTGCCTCAGAGGGCAGAGGAGGCCAGTTCTCTGGATACTTTCAAGAGAGATCTAGGTAGGGCTCTTAAAGATAGCATAGTCAGGAGATATGGGGAGAAGGCAGGAACGGGGTACTGATTGGGGATGATCAGCCATGATCATATTGAATGGTGGTGCTGGTTCGAAGGGCCGAATGGCCTACTCCTGCACCTATTATCTATTATTTGGGCAGCATTGTGGTATACAAGTGGAATTGATGCCTTACAGCATCAGAGATCTGGGTTCCATCCTGGCTATGGGTGTTGTCTGTATGGACTTTGTAGGTTCTCCCTGTGACCGTGTGGCTTTTCCCCGGGTGCTCCAGTTTCCTCCCACATTCCAAAGACGTACAGGTTTGTAGGTTAATTGGCTTTGATAAAGATTCTAAATAGTCCCTAGTGTGTAGGATAGTTAGTGTACGGGGATCGCTGGTCGGCACAGACTCGGTGGGACGAAGGGCCTATTTCCGTGCTGTATCTCTAAACTAAACTAAAAACTAAACAAAGCAGCGTGGGTTTCCTCTGGGTGCCCTGGTTTCCTCATTCATTTCAAAGACGTGCAGGTTTGAAGATTAATTGGATTCTGTAAATTGCACTAAGTGTGTAGGATGTGAAACCGGGATAACATAGGCCTAGTATAAGGGTGATCGCTAGTCAGTGGGAACTCGGTGAGCCGAAGGGGCTGTTTCCATGCTGTATTTCTAAATTAAAACTAAATATTTGGGCCATTTATCATTATTTCCAGAGTAAATGTTGTCATATGGGAACAAAGGTACAGGGTATTGTATTAGTTAAAAGCTTCAATTTTGTACATAACTCACAAAACGCCAAGTCAGAAACAGCAGTCTCACACAAGGCAGTATATTTTAATGGCTGATCGGGGCTTGATCAAAGGTTAATAATTCCACCTGTCAAAGGTCAAAGTAATGGGCAACGTTAAACAGAAATTTCAAAGATTAAATGGAAGAGTGTGGAACTTTTACAAATTCTAGAGGAGAAATCACCTACTTCTTAATTTCTTTATACTTAAGAAAATACATCAGGAGTAGGCCATTCGACCCAGCACTGGCTGATCATGGCTGATCACCCACAATCAGTACCCCGTTCCTGCCTTCTCCCCATATTCCCTGACTCTGCTAAAGCAAATGCAAAACACTAGAGAAAACGAGAGGGGGACCAGAACTAGATTGTACTTTCTCCCCACGACCGCGTGGGTTTTCTTCGGGTGCTCCGGTTTCCCCCCCACACTCCAATGGCGTACAGGTTTGTAGGTCAATTGACTTCAGCAAAAATTGTAAATTGGCCCTGGTGTGTACGATAGTGCTCGTGCACAGGGATCGCTGGTTGTCGTGAACTCGGTGTGCCAAAGGGCTTGTTTCGGTGCAGCATCTCCAAACTAAACTAAATATAGATTGATACACAGAGGCTGACAGCAATTTGACTAAAATGTTTCAGATGGCAGTGTCAGTTTATGTTGCTTGAAACAAAATACATTTCTAAATTATTTAGAATGGAAATAACCGCAGCTGTGGAAACCTGAAAAGAGAGGAAAACTTTAGAGAAAGAAATACAACAGAGAAACCAGGCACTGGAGATGCTGGAATCTTGAGCAAACTCAACGTGTCAGGCAGCATCTATGGTGGAAATGGATAGGCTGCTTTTCAAGTTGAGACCCTTTACCAGACTGATTGAATTCAGGAGGTCAGGTAGCATAGATAGAGAGGAAAACAGAATTCACGCAGCAGGTGGATGACATTGCATCAGAAAACTGGCCTCACATGTACGTCACAACCGGCCAAGGTCAACAAACTTGGTCAGTTCTTTCGCTCTTCACAGATGCTACTTGACCTGCTGAATACTTCTAGCACTCCCTCTCGTTTCAGATTTCCAACAACTGCTGTTTTTTCCCTCTCATATTTCCAGCATTGCTTTTAACTCTTCTTAGCTCCGGACGTTGTTTTGTCCATGACAAGTTTAAAAACATGGATGGATGCTTACTCTCTCTTGTTGAGCTGGTCATAGCCTGGCCCTGTTGTGGCACAAATTTCACTTGACTCTTGGCAATCCATACCCAGAAACGTTTCTATGTGGGGGAGGGGGGCAGGGTAAGGGGGAAACTGTTTCCCAGTCGCTTCCTGGCGGGGACATGACTATTTCTCCGAGTCGCGTCCTCGCCCCCCCACCTCGCGGCCTACCTCCATGATCGGAGCGGCCTTTCCTGCCGTGGACCGGGAACCGGACCAGAGCTGCAACAGCGGCGGCGGTGCTGGAGTCACCACGGAGCGGGCGATGCCTACCTGGGTCGCCGATGGAGCTCCGGAGCGTTGGGCTGCTGCTCCAACATCGTGGAGCTCTGGTTTGGAGAGCTCCCAATGCAGGCAGCGCTGAACAACTCCGTGGAGTCCTGGGGCCCTTTGCCGACGGCCTCCAGCGTTGAATCTCCACCTGGCGCGCCCTGCGGACTTTGGGAGCTGCGGACTCCGGTTGGAGGGGGCTGACTCAGGGTCCAGGCTGCTGAGGACGTCCCCCAGGCCCGATGTTAGACTTACATCACCCCGGTGAGCGGGCCTAAACATCGGGCCGCCCAGAGCGGCGACAGCGGAGGGCTCGGGGAGGCCCTGACCATGGGTGAACATTGGGGAACATCGGGAAGAGACTGACTTTGGTGCTTTCCCTCACGGTGGGAAATTTTGATCCTGCTGTGAGGGGATGTTTTATGTTGAATTTCTATCTACTCTGTGTGGTGTTCTTTATTTTTTTCCTGTATGGCTGTATGATGACTTCATTTCACTGTGCCAATTGGCACATGTGACAAATAAAATGTATCTGTATCTGTAGAACGTGCTACACATGGGTTGCTTCATCTGCCGAAATGAAGCAAATAGAGTTGACTATTTTGCAATGGCACACAGAATCGTCCAGCACAAGAACCCGCCCTTTTGGCCCACAATTTCCATGCCGAACATGATGTCAGGTTAAACTAATCTCCTCTGCCTAAACAAGATCCATATCCCTCCATGTCCATGTAGCTATCTAAAAGCTTCTTACACGCCTATTGTATCTGCTCCCACCACCACCATCTGTGGCAGAAGGTTCCAGGCACGCACCACGCTTTGTGCAAAAAACTTGCCCTGCACATCTCGTTTAACATTTGCAATTACAAGCAAATAGCCACACTTCTAATTTATAAAAGGAAAAGCATTTATAAAGCACTAGATGGTTGGACCCAGCACAATACCCTGAGGAACTCTTGCAGTGAACAGAAGTGCAATGATTGACCAACAAACTCCACAACTATTTTATGAAGATTCATTCCAGCCACTGGAGAATTATGCCTTCATATGCACTGTCATCAATTTTATTGGGCTTGTTGATGCCACATCCCAGGATCCCAGTGTCCTCATACTTGGAAAGAAGAACAAGGTGAAATAATGTCTCCAAATCCAATGCATTTGGAGGCAAGATCAGGTTTAACCAATCGTAGGGGGCGCCGTCGAGTATGGCCGCCCTGCCAGCAGCTGTTAGTCTTTTCATTCTTTTTTTTTATTTTTAGTTAGTTAAAGTGTTTGTTTTTGGAGGTATTTTCGTCTTTTTATGTAGAGGGTGGTGGCGGGGAAGGGGGGAAACTATTTTTCTCAGTCCCTACCTGGTCGGAGATGCGGCTTTTCTCTGGGCCGTATCTTCGCCCCTTCCTTGCGGCCTACCGGCAGTCTGGAGCGGCGTTTCCTGCCGGGACCGGCCGGGACTTCAGCTTCGGCGGCGGCACACAGCGCTGGGGCGCCATCGTGGAGCGGGCGATGCCTTGCCCGGGTCGCCGTGCGGTGGAGCTCCGGAACGCTGGGACCACCGACAGCAACATCGCGGAGCTGCGGTCTGTGGAGCTTCCAGGCGCGGCGGGCGGCGCTGAGCTTTAAAAACCACGGAGCCTGGGATCCCACGCCGAGATCGCCAGAGTCGGAGCTCCAACCGGCGCGGCCCGTGGACTACGGGAGCTGCGAACTCCGGGGAGGAAGCGGCCGCTCCAGACACTCCGGGCCGCTGAGAGTGTTCACCCGTCGCCAGAACTCCATCATCCGGCGAGTGGGCCTGAAGCATCGGGTTGCGTAGCGACGACTGCAGAGGCCTCAATAGGCCCGACTATGGGTGAACTGGGGATGGGACTGGACTTTGTGCCTTCCCCCACAGTGGGAACCATTGTGGGGGGATGTTTTTTATGTTTTTTGTTAAATACTCTAGTGTTGTGTATTATCTTTATTCATGTTCTGCATTGGCAAGTCAAATTTCACTACACCAATTGGTGTATGTGATAATAAATGTCGTTTGTCTTTGCCTTTGACCTCAACATAAGATAAAGGACTTTATTCCCTGGAATGGAGGATAAGGGGTGATCGTATAAACATGCATAAGACATGAGAGGAATAGATAGGGTAAATATTGTGTTTTAAATCGATTAGGGGAATCAAGAACTAGAGAATAGAATAGTCTGCTCATGCTCTATCATTTTTTTTTTAGTTTTGAGAAACAGCGCAAAAACAGTCCAGACATATCTTTGGGATGTGGGAGGAAACCGGAGCACCCGGAAGTAACCCCTGTGATCACAGGGAGAACTTACAAACTCCCCACAGACAGCTCCCGAGGTCAGGATTGAACCTGGGTCTCTGGCGCTGTGAGACCTCCGCGCCATGGTACCACTTTACAAGGACATATTTGTTAGAAATTGTTCAGTAGCAAGCATGGCTTCTGATCAACTAGTTGGAACTTTTGAGTATTGCACCTTATGCTGCCCAATTCATTGGGGCCTTGTACGTTACCTCAGAATTGCTCAATCACCAGGTGCCTCAACCAAATGGAAAATTGCTGCATCTTCGACCCGTCCTCGCGGCCTACCAACGGGTCTGGAGTGGCGTTTCCTGATGGGACCGGCCGGAACCACGGCTTCAGCGGCGGCGCAGCGCTGGAGCGCTATCGCGAAGCGGAGCGGACGATGCCTTGCCTGGGTCGCCGCGCTGGAACTCCGGTGTGCTGAAAGGGTTCTCCCGTGCCGGAGCACCATCACCCGGCGAGAACGGCCTGGAACATCAGGCCTCGTAGTAGCGACTGCGAAGGCCTCAATAGGCCCGACTATGGGTGGACATGGGGATGGGGACTGGACTTTGTGCCTTCCCTCACAGTGGGAACCATTGTGGGGGAAAGTTTTTATGTTTATTGTTAAATTCTTTTATGTGGTGTCCTATCTTTTATCTGTGTGCTGCAAAGGCAAGTCAAATTTCACTACATAAATTGGTGTATGTGATAATAAATGTCCTTTGTACCTTTGTACAACAGATTTTAGAGTACTTGCGGATGCTATAGTGCCTAAAACTACCGAAATATGCAACAAGAGAGGTATCAGGACCAAATATTGACATGCTGCAGATATCAAACTCAAGCACCATTCTCCCCTCTCCAGCATCAGGCACAAATTATTGTTGTTTGTTCATTTTTTTAGTAGGCGCTTTTTTTCTCTCATTAATCGCAGTGTACTATGTTTACATAATCAGTTGTGCTGCAGCAGTAAAATTTCATTGTTCTATCTGGGACATATGACAAAAAAACACTCTTGACATCTGTCCATTTCCACACAAAAGTAAATCGGAAAGTGTTGGAATAATTGAGCAGGTCAGGCAGCATCTCTGGAAGACAAGAACATGTGACGTTTCAGGTCCAGACCTTTCTTCAGACATGAAACATCACCTATCTATGTGTTCCAAAGATGTTGCCTGACCTGCTAGGTTGCTCCAGCACTTTGCTTTTTGGTAAGCCAGCATCTGCAGCTGCTTGCGTCTACATCTGTCCATTTCCACTCCGTCTATTACAAACCCCCATGCCAGGCTATTAAACTCAAGACCCTCTTAACTCACTTGAAAGAAGAGGACAGGGGAGGAAAGAAGAGGATAAGAGAGGAGACAGGAGGAAAGAAGAGGAGAGGGGAGACCCTCTTCACTTAAGGCACTTGAATCAAGCTCATACAAAACCCTAACATTGACACTAAAGGGCCTGTCCCACTTGGCCGTCATTTGCGCGCCATTTACGTGACCTGGTAGCGTGTGGGTAGCGTGTGAGTGGCACGGGACGGGCACATGGAGCGGCGTGGAGGAGTGTGGAGTTGCGCGCGGTATCACGCAGCATGCTAGGATTTCGTGCTGCACAAAATCTTCGCACGCCACCGGCCTGTCGCGTACATGGTGGCCAAGTGGGACAGGGTGACATTTCAGGATCGAATGGGTGACATTTCGTGTCGAGACCCTTCTTCAGACTGAAACATCATCCATTCCTTCTCTCCAGAGATGCTGCTGGTCCCGCTGAGTTACTCCTGCATTTTGTGTCTATCTTCATCTGCAGTTCCTTCCCACAGATTAATTTGGTCTATGATTTTCATTCACCTCTTTTTTTGAATAGGGGGCATTACACCTGCAGTTTTTCCAATTGCTAGCACCACTCAATAAAATGAAACATTTTAGAAAATCACCATATCATAAACTGGGTAAATATCATAAACAGGGTATTCAAATGACGTCACGTGCTCCAGACGGCTGTGCGGACGCATGATGTCGTGCGTCAGTCACTACCGGCCTGTCGCGTAAATGACAGCCAAGTGGGAAAGGCCCTTAACACTCCATACTGTCAAGTTGGAAAAAGTACAGAGAAGATTCATGAGGATGTTGCCAGGACTCAAGGATCTGAGCTGTAGGGAGAGGTTGAGCAGGCTATGACTTTATTCCACTCTGCATGACTCTACTAGACCCAACACCCTCTCCCCGAGAGGTTGGACCCAAGCCCTTCTCTACAGAGCCATTCTCTCACTAGATTCCTTCTTCTCCCTGCTCCCATCCAGGAGAAGATATAGAAGCTTGAAAGAGTGCACTATCAGACTCAGGAACAGCTTCTTCACCTGTTATCAGGTTTAGGAACAGTCCTTCAACAAGCTAGGGTACTGTCCGATTCACCTCTACCCCATTCTGGACATTGAACATTTTCTATGGGACTGATGTGCTACAATGCTAACAACCATATTCGGCACACTGCAGGTTACTTTTACCCTCCGTAGAGTTTAACTTGATTGTATTCATGTATGATATATCTGATCTATTTACATAGCATGCAAAACAAAGCTTTTCACTCTACCTCAGTATACGTGACAATAATATAAACCTAAACCCAAATGTTTGACCCAAACTCCTCTCTCCCCAGGGATTAAATCAAAGCCCCTCTCCCCCAAATGAGAGACAATCCCATTTCTCCCAGGGGATAAACCCAAGTCCCTTCCCCCCAGATATTAGACCCACAGCCCACACTCCAAGTGATAGACCTAAGCCACTCTGCCAGATATACCTAAGCCCCCTCTCCTGGGTAGACCCAACGATAGGAGGGTCTCCTCTTCTTTTATCCCCTGTCCTCTTCTTTCCTCCCGTCTCCTCTCTTGTCCTCATCTTTCCTCCCCTCCCCTGTCCTCTTCTTTGATCCCCTCTCCTCTTCTTTTCCCCCTATCCTCTTCTTTCCTCCCCTCTCCTGTCCTCTTTCCACCTCTCCTATCATCTTCTTTCTGTCCTTTCTCTCCTTTTCTTTCCCCCCTCCCCTCTTCTTTCCTCTCCTCTCCTGTCCTCTTTCCTCCCCTCTCCTCTTCTTTCCACCCCTCCCCTCCTATCCTTCTGTCTTTCCTTTCTCTCCCCTTCTTCTTTCCCCCCTCCCCTCTTCTTTCCTCCCCTCTCCTGTCCCCTTTCCTCCCCTCTCCTGTCCCCTTTCCTCCCCTCTCCTGTCCCCTTTCCTCACTCTCCTTCCCTTCCTCCCTTCCCTTCCCTTTCCTCCCCTCTCCTGTCCTCTTTCCCCCTCTCCTGTCCCCTTTCCTCCCCTCTCCTGTCCCCTTTCCTCCCTCTCCTGTCCCCTTTCCTCCCCTCTCCTGTCCCCTTTCCTCCCCTCTCCTGTCCCCTTTCCTCCCTTCCTGTCCTCCCCTCTCCTGTCCTCTTTCCCCCTCTCCTGTCCCCTTTCCTCCCTCTCCTGTCCCCTTTCCTCCCCTCTCCTGTCCCCTTTCCTCCCCTCTCCTGTCCCCTTTCCTCCCCTCTCCTGTCCTCTTTCCCCCCTCTCCTGTCCTCTTTCCCCCCCTCTCCTGTCCCCTTTCCTCCCCTCTCCTGTCCCCTTTCCTCCCCTCTCCTGTCCCCTTTCCTCCCCTCTCCTGTCCTCTTTCCTCCCCTCTCTTGTCCCCTTTCCTCCCCTCTCCTGTCCCCTTTCCTCCCTCTCCTGTCCCCTTTCCTCCCCTCTCCTGTCCCCTTTCCTCCCCTCTCCTGTCCCCTTTCCTCCCCTCTCCTGTCCCCTTTCTCCCCTCTCCTGTCCTCTTTCCCCCCTCTCCTGTCCCCTTTCCTCCCCTCTCCTGTCCCCTTTCCTCCCCTCTCCTGTCCCCTTTCCTCCCCTCTCCTGTCCCCTTTCCTCCCCTCTCCTGTCCCCTTTCCTCCCCTCTCCTGTCCCCTTTCCACCCCTCTCCTGTCCCCTTTCCTCCCCTCTCCTGTCCCCTTTCCTCCCCTCTCCTGTCCCCTTTCCTCCCCTCTCCTGTCCTCTTTCCACCCCTCTCCTGTCCCCTTTCCTCCCCTCTCCTGTCCTCTTTCCACCCCTCTCCTGTCCCCTTTCCTCCCCTCTCCTGTCCCCTTTCCTCCCCTCTCCTGTCCCCTTTCCTCCCCTCTCCTGTCCCCTTTCCTCCCCTCTCCTGTCCCCTTTCCTCCCCTCTCCTGTCCCCTTTCCTCCCCTCTCCTGTCCCCTTTCCTCCCCTCTCCTGTCCTCTTTCCTCCCCTCTCCTGTCCCCTTTCCTCCCCTCTCCTGTCCCCTTTCCTCCCCTCTCCTGTCCCCTCTCCTGTCCCCTTTCCTCCCCTCTCCTGTCCCCTTTCCTCCCCTCTCCTGTCCCCTTTCCTCCCCTCTCCTGTCCCCTTTCCTGTCCTCTTTCCTCCCCTCTCCTGTCCCCTTTCCTCCCCTCTCCTGTCCTCTTTCCTCCCCTCTCCTGTCCCCTTTCCTCCCCTCTCCTGTCCTCTTTCCCCCCTCTCCTCTTCTTTCCTCCCCTCTCCTGTCCCCATGTATCCTCTCTCCCCTCCTATCCTCTTCTTTCTTTCCTTTCTCTCCTTTTCATTCCTCCCCTCTCCTCTCCTGTCTATCCTCTCTCCCCCCCCCCCCCCCCCTCTCTTTCCCGGGTGCAGTGTGTGAGGTGGAGCTCTGGGGCTGGGGCTGTTCCACCCCGCCATCTCCTCTCTCCTCTCCCTGTGGGTGTGTGTGGGTTGGTGCTGGGTCTGTTACTCACGGACGAGCCGCAGTCTCCCCGCCAGTGCCGCCGCCGCCGCCGCCATCTCCTCCTCCCCCTCCTCCTCTCTCCGGGGTCAGCGCCAATGACAGCCCCAGGACCCAGCCCCGGCCACAGCAGCCCGCAACCCGCCTGTGGACCTGACACTCCGGACCCCGCGCTCCCGGACCCAGCGGCCAACCTCACCCGCATCACCGCCCCACTCTCTTGCAATTCCCCGTTCTCCTTCTTCTTGTTATTATTTCCCTTTAATTTCAGTTGCCTATCGGGCGATCTGCTTAGTCACCTGGAATGGGAGAGGGGTCCTGGCGTTCGAATGGCATTGTGGGATTTGTAGTTCACAGCAAAGATACCAGAGCTCCTCTAGTATTAAAGATACCAGAGCTCCTCTAGTATTAAAGATACCAGAGCTCCTCTAGTATTAAAGATACCAGAGTTCCTCTAGTATTAAAGATACCAGAGCTCCTCTAGTATTAAAGATACCAGAGCTCCTCTAGTATTAAAGATACCAGAGCTCCTCTAGTATTAAAGATACTAGCTCCTCTAGTATTAAAGATACCAGAGCTCCTCTAGTATTAAAGATACCAGAGCTCCTCTAGTATTAAAGATACCAGAGCTCCTCTAGTATTAAAGATACTAGCTCCTCTAGTATTAAAGATACTAGCTCCTCTAGTATTAAAGATACTAGCTCCTCTAGTATTAAAGATACTAGCTCCTCTAGTATTAAAGATACTAGCTCCTCTAGTATTAAAGATACTAGCTCCTCTAGTATTAAAGATACTAGCTCCTCTAGTATTAAAGATACTAGCTCCTCTAGTATTAAAGATACCAGAGCTCCTCTAGTATTAAAGATACTAGCTCCTCTAGTATTAAAGATACCAGAGCTCCTCTAGTATTAACGATACCAGAGCTCCTCTAGTATTAACGATACTAGCTCCTCTAGTATTAAAGATACTAGCTCCTCTAGTATTAAAGATACTAGCTCCTCTAGTATTAAAGATACTAGCTCCTCTAGTATTAAAGATACCAGAGCTCCTCTAGTATTAAAGATACCAGAGCTCCTCTAGTATTAAAGATACCAGAGCTCCTCTAGTATTAACGATACTAGCTCCTCTAGTATTAACGATACTAGCTCCTCTAGTATTAAAGATACTAGCTCCTCTAGTATTAAAGATACTAGCTCCTCTAGTATTAAAGATACTAGCTCCTCTAGTATTAAAGATACCAGAGCTCCTCTAGTATTAACGATACTAGCTCCTCTAGTATTAAAGATACTAGCTCCTCTAGTATTAAAGATACTAGCTCCTCTAGTATTAAAGATACTAGCTCCTCTAGTATTAAAGATACTAGCTCCTCTTGTATTAAAGATACTAGCTCCTCTAGTATTAAAGATACTAGCTCCTCTAGTATTAAAGATACTAGCTCCTCTAGTATTAAAGATACTAGCTCCTCTAGTATTAAAGATACTAGCTCCTCTAGTATTAACGATACTAGCTCCTCTAGTATTAAAGATACTAGCTCCTCTAGTATTAAAATACTAGCTCCTCTAGTATTAAAGATACTAGCTCCTCTAGTATTAAAATACTAGCTCCTCTAGTATTAAAGATACTAGCTCCTCTAGTATTAAAGATACTAGCTCCTCTAGTATTAAAGATACTAGCTCCTCTAGTATTAAAGATACTAGCTCCTCTTGTATTAAAGATACTAGCTCCTCTAGTATTAAAATACTAGCTCCTCTAGTATTAAAGATACTAGCTCCTCTAGTATTAAAGATACTAGCTCCTCTAGTATTAAAATACTAGCTCCTCTAGTATTAAAGATACTAGCTCCTCTAGTATTAAAGATACTAGCTCCTCTAGTATTAAAATACTAGCTCCTCTAGTATTAAAGATACTAGCTCCTCTAGTATTAAAGATACTAGCTCCTCTAGTATTAAAGATACTAGCTCCTCTAGTATTAAAGATACTAGCTCCTCTTGTATTAAAGATACCAGCTCCTCTAGTATTAAAGATAATTGTTATATGGTTATATGGTTATCCCTCAGATCTCCCTTCTCCTTAAACTTATGTCCTCTGAGTCTCGAATCTCATACTTTGGGCAAGAGACTCTGTGTGTTTACCAGAATAAACATTTTCCAGAGTAAATATCACCCTTCCCATGCAACACGTTCAACAAGTTACAAATGCAGCACAGCAACGTATATTGTGGGAATCTAACTTGAGATCCACGTGGTATTGTTTGGATGGTGCAGACTGGAAGTTATCCTGTACTGGAGATTGAACTCTTCCCAGAGTAAATATTACCCTTCCAGTGCAACACGTTGCAAAGGCAGCAAAACAACAACTCTTGCAGGAATTTATGTTCATAAGTTGTAGGAGCAGAATTAGGCCATTCGGCACATCTAGTCTACTCCACCATTCAATCACAGCTTAATCCTATGTTTCCCTCTCAACCCCATTCTCCTTCCTTTGGTAGAGCTCTTAAAGATAACGGAGTTAGGGGATATGGGGAGAAGGCAGGAACGGCCGAATGGCCTACTCCTGCACCTATTGGCTATTCTCTCCATAACCACTGACACCCCAATTAATCACAAATCTGTCTAGCTCCACCTTAAAAATATAAATGAAATCAAATTTAACGATATCCATTTGGTATTATTTGTGCAATATTTTTTGGATGGTGCAGGCTGGGAGTTGCAGTGTGCCGGACAGAGGACTACGTTTCCCAGAGTAACTATCACCCTGACAGTGGAAAACTTTGCAAATACAGCAAAGCGACAGTTATGGCCCTCCAGTATATTTGGTTACCGCAGGCATTTAACTTGAGATCCACTTGGTATTTTTTTAAGATGGTGCAGGCTGGGAGTTGCAGCGTGCCTGAGAATGGACATTTCCCACAGTAATTATCACTCTTCCAGTGCAACATGTTGCAAAACAACAATTACTGCAGGAATTTAACTTGTTATTGTTTGTGTTGAAATATTCGGGCGTTGCAGGCTGGAAGTTGTGGTGTGCCGGAGGGAAGACTACCGTTCCCAGAGTAATTATCACCTTTGCAGTGCAACGCGATCAACAAGCTACAAATGCAGCAAAGCAATGTCTTTATACTGCAAATACTTGATATCCACTTGGTATTGTTTGTGCTGTATTGTTTGCAGGGTGCAGGCTGGGGGTTGTCGTGTGCAAAGATACGGTAGTGTGGCAAACAGTGCATTACAATTCCCAGAGTAAATACCAGCCTTTCAGTGCAACGTGTTTCAAATGCAAGATAGATACAAAAAGCTGGAGTAACTCAACGGGACAGGCAGGCGAGATGCTGCCTGTCCCGCTGAGTTACTCCAGCTTTTTATGTCTATCTTCGGTTTAAACCAGCATCTGCAGTTCCTTTCTACACATGTTGCGAATGCACTGTCAAATGCAGGCATTTAACTTTGAGCTCCACTTGGTATTTGGAGCAAAGATACTGGTTTGGAGGGTGCAGGCTGGGAGCTGTAGTGTGCAAAAGAGAGAGACTACATTTCCCAGGGTAAAGTGTGAGAGAGTGAACGCCTGCCAGGAGGGAGGGAGGGAGGGAAGGAGAGCAGTGGCGATGTTGCAGGGGCTGCTCCGGCTACTAACCTTGGCGCAGAGGCTGGGGAGAGGCGCGGAGCTGCACAGGCTGACAGTCAGCAGGAAGTTCAGCGCAGGCATGGAGGAGGAGGCGAAGCAGAAGGCTGGCTATATGGCCGTGGATAACCATGTGCAGGTGAGCTGCAGGCTGCTGACTTGCTGCCCCAGAGAACTGGGGGGGGGAGGGATACAGGGAGAGGAGGACAAGGGGGAGAGGAGGTGGACAAGGGGGAGAGGAGGACAAGAGGAGGTGGAGAAGGGGGAGAGGAGGTGGAGAAAGGGGAGAGGAGGAGAAGGGGGAGAGGAGGAGAAGGGGGAGAGGAGGAGGAGGGGGAGAGGAGGAGGAGGGGAAGAGGAGGAGGAGGGGAGAGGAGGAGAAGGGGGAGAGGAGGAGGAGGGGGAGAGGAGGAGAAGGGGGAGAGGAGGAGAAGGGGAGAGGAGGAGAAGGGGGAGAGGAGGAGAAGGGGGAGAGGAGGAGGAGGGGGAGAGGAGGAGGAGGGGAGAGGAGGAGAAGGGGAAGAGGAGGAGGAGGGGGAGAGGAGGAGAAGGGGGAGAGGAGGAGAAGGGGGAGAGGAGGAGAAGGGGGAGAGGAGGAGGAGGGGGAGAGGAGGAGAAGGGGAGAGGAGGAGAAGGGGAAGAGGAGGAGGGGAAGAGGAGAATGCGGGGGGAGAGGAGAAGGGGGAGAGAGGAAAGGAAGAGGTGGGGGGCACTGCAGGGGTGGGATGGAGGAGTTGTGCAGTGGTGAATTTGGGAAGAGGTTTATAAAGAGAGGGCAATGGAAGGGGTAATTCACTCATTCAGTGAGGTTATGGTGAAGAGGGGGGGGGTTATTGGTGGAGTGGAGCATTTGTGGGGCGGAACAGGACACAACGTGCTGGGGCAACACAGCAGGTCAGGCAGCATCTCTGGAGAACATGGATAGGTGACATTTCAGGTCGAGACCCATCTCCAGCCTGTGAGCAACGAGAGAGGGACTCGCATAACTACCTTCAGAGAGGATAACTTCTGCAAACTTGGCATACTTTGAGGAGAATTTGCAGTGGAGCAGTCAAAATGTAAAAAATAAAGAACCACAGATGCTGTTTAATACACAAATGGGCACACAGTGCTGGAATAACTCAGCAGGCCAGTCAGCATCTCTGGAGAACATGGATATACGATGTTTTGAGACGAGACCATGGAGTTCTCCAGAAAGGGGGGGGGGGGGGGGGGGTTACACAAAAAGCTGGAGAAACTCAGCGGGTGCAGCAGCATCTAAGGAGCGAAGGAGATAGGCGACGTTTTGGGTCGAGACCCTTCTTCAGACCCAGAAATGCTGCCTGACCTGCAGAGCCACATAGCTCTGAACTACATAGACTTGGGGACAATTGTTCTGTCTATTTGCACTATTGTTTGTTAGTTTTTTGTATGTGTGTCTATATATGAATGTGTGTGTGTGTGTATATATAAACA
Organism: Raja brachyura; assembly: GCA_963514005.1. The sequence goes on along the minus strand of OY740781.1, from coordinate 14,411,036 downwards.
ATATAATAAACGAGAAAAAAGTTCAGTGTGTAATATATACACATATACATGTATAGATACACACATACACACACACATATGTGTAGACACACACACGTGCGTGTGTCTGAAGAAGTCTCGACCCAAAACGTTGCCTATTCCTTTTCTCCAGAGTTGCTGCCTCACCTGCTGAGTTACTCCAGCATTTTGTGTCTACCCACATGTGTGTGTGTATATATATATATATATGTGTGTGTGTGTGTATATATATATATATATATATATATATATGCACACTGAACTTTATTTCTTGTTTATTATATTGTCCACAGTGTACTATGTTTACTTATATTGTTGTGCTGCTGCAAGTACGAATTTCATTGTTTTACCTGGGACTTCTGAGAATAAAACATTCTTGACTTTTGACTTGAATTACTCGAGCACTTTGTGTCCTTTTGTGAAGTAACCAGCATCTGCAGTTCTTTGTTTCTATATTCATGGGGAGGAATGTTTATGGTGTAGTTGGGGAAGGGGTTGTTTAGTTTATAATCGTCAGATGTACAGAGATATGGTGCAAAGTTTGTTCTGCCTGCTCCAAAATAAAATCATTCCATACAATATAATAAACAATGGACCCTCTTCTGGAACAGCATGCAGAGAGTTGCCACAGGAAATGGGAGTGGGGGAGGGGGTTATATGAGGCAGTTTTTGGAGAGAGGAGTGGAGATTCGGAAAGTCAGCAGTATTTTGAAAGAGTTTAATTTATTATTGTCATGTTTATTATAGACAAGGTGAAAAGCTTTTGTTATTGCGTGCTATCCAATCAGCGATGTAATCATCCAAAAAGGTTTGCATGATTACAGTCAAGCTGTCTGCAGTGCAGAGGTACAGGATAAAGGGAATAAAGTTTATTAATAATAATAATAATACACTTTATTGTCATTGTCTTCTTCTTCGAGTCTGTTGCAATCTCAGATGTCGTTCTGCCAGTATCTGGCGCAGGTCACAGCTGGTCGGGTCGGGTCGGTTCAGCCAGGTCCTGGGGGCTGCACTTGGGGGCATCGTCACACTCCAGTAGGTGGGACATTGTCTGTACTGCTCCACAGCTGCATGTGTCTTCTGCCTGGTAGTTCCATATTTTCATAAGTGCTTTGCACCTCCCCTGCTCCACTCGTAATCTGTTGAGGGTCTTCCAGGTTGGCCATGGGAGGTCGTGCCCGCTGGCGAGGCTTTCAGTCGGAGTGATTCCTCTCTCCATCCAGTCGTGGGCTCGTGTGTTGAGCTGGTTCCATTCATCTTTCCAGATGTTGGTCCTTGCTGTTTCTTTGGTTGTCTGGAGAGGTGGGAATGTCTGCAAGAAACTGGCTCTGGATTTCAGTCGGGGTGGAGGTGCTGTGTGTCCGTGCAGGGGGTGCCTGGTATCGATCTCCTGTGCTCTCCGCTCGTCTTGGGCGACGATGGATCGTCTGATATGGGGGGGGGGGGGCAATACCAGCTAGGGCGTAGAGGCACGGGTCTGGCGTTGTCTTTATCCATCCCGTGATAATGCGGCAGGTGTCGTTGAGGGCTGTGTCAACCAGTTTGGTGTGGTGGGAGCGGCTCCAGCTTGAGCACGCGTATTCAGCTGTGGAGAAGCACAGGGCTAGGTTGGTTGGTGGATCAGCGCCCCACTTTGAGTTTACCAGTTTGAGCAGGATGTTGTTGGGAGTGTTGACCTTGGCTTTGGTGTTCTGAAGGTGGGTTTTGAAAGAGAGTGTCCTGTCGAGTGTGAGTCCGAGGTACACGGCGTGGAAGTGGTTGGAGTGTTTGTGGCCATCCCATGAGGCGCTCAGTTGTTTTCCTGCATCTCGATTTTTAAGGTGGAAGCTGCATAGTTTTTCATGGGTTGGGTTTCAGGTGATTGTTATTGTAGTAGGTTGTCATTTCTTGGAGGGCGCTTTCCAGGACAGACTTGATCTTCTGGAAGTTCTCCTGTTCGGTGGTGATGCAGAGGTCATCAGCATAGATGAAGCGGCGGCATTGTGGGGGAAGTGGTTGGTCGCTGAGCCCCCTCCTCTACTCCCTCTTCACCTATGACTGCACACCTGTACATGGTACTAACACCATCATCAAGTATGCAGATGATACAACGGTGATTGGCCTCATCAGCAACAACGATGAGTCGGCCTACAGGGAGGAGGTCCAGCACTTAGCAGCATGGTGCGCTGACAACAAGCTGACCCTTAACTCCAAGAAGACCAAGGAGCTCATTGTAGACTTCAGGAAGTCCAGGGGCGGCACGCACACCCCCATCCACATTAACGGTACGGAGGTGGAACGTGTTTCTAGCTTCAGGTTCCTGGGAGTCAACCTCTCCGACGACCTCTCTTGGACCCACAATACCTCAACTCTGATCAAGAAGGCTCACCAGCCTCTCTTCTTCCTGAGGAGACTGAAGAAGGTCCATCTGTCTCCTCAGATCTTGGTGAACTTCTACCGCTGCACCATTGAGAGCATCCTTACCAACTGCATCACAGTTTGGTATGGCAACTGCTCTGTCTCCGACCGGAAGGCATTGCAGAGGGTGGTGAAAATTGCCCAACGCATCACCGGTTCCTCGCTCCCCTCCATTGAGTCTGTCCAAAGCAAGCGTTGTCTGCGGAGGGCGCTCAGCATCACCAAGGACCTCTCTCACCCCAACCATGGACTGTTTACCCTCCTACCATCCGGGAGGCGCTACAGGTCTCTCCGTTGCCGAACCAGCAGGTCCAGGAACAGCTTCTTTCCGGCGGCTGTCACGCTACTCAACAACGTACCTCGGTGACTGCCAATCACCCCTCCCCCCCCCCCCCGGACACTTATTGTTATTTATTCAAATCATTTGCTGTGTCGCTCTTCCAGGGAGATGCTAAGTGCATTTCGTTGTCTCTGTACTGTACACTGACAATGACAATTAAAATTGAATCTGAATCTGAATCTGTTGGTGTAGATGTTGAAGAGGAGGGGGGCCAGTACGCTGCCTTGTGGTAGGCCATTCTTTTGGTCTTTCCATTTGCTCTTCTTGTCGTTTAGTTGAACGAAGAAGCGCCTGTTGTTGAGAAGGCTTTTGATGACTTGGCACAGGTCGAGGTCACCAGTCATGTCAAAAAGTTTCCTGATCATGGTGCGGTGCTGGACAGTGTCGTAGGCAGTGGTGAGGTCTATGAAAGCTACTCCGGTGATGAGTTTGCACTCAAAACCGTCCTCAATGTGTTGGGTGAGGTTCAGTAGCTGCCCGGCACAGGAGCGGCCAGGGCGGAAGCCAGCTTGATCTTTAGTCAGCTTGGAGTCTATAAGTGGCATAAGGCGTTGGAGTAGCAGCCTCTCGTAGAGCTTGTAGGTGATGCAGAGGAGGGAAATGGGTCTGTAGCTCTTTGGGGATGATGGGTCCTTTCCAGGTTTGGGAATTGCGACAGTCTTGGCCTTTCTCCATACAGGCGGGGTTGTTTTCTGTGCCATGCATGAGTTCAGCATTGCTAGGAGCCAGGTCTTTGCTTTAGGTCCCAGGTGCTGTATCATTTCCGTCAGTACATCATCGATTCCTGCTGCTTTCCCAGGTTTCAGCATGCTCATTGCAGCTTCGAGTTCTTCTAGGTCGAAGGGCTTGGTGACAGCACTGGCTGATTGTAGGCGGTCTGTTACCACTGTCCGGTGGTATTCTCCTGTTGGTCTGCGCCGGTTTTGGCTACGACCTTTTGCCACCAGCTGTGCTGCAACTGGGTTTGCTGTGACTGTTGTGAGCGTGGGCGGTGTGGTATGGTCTTCACCGAGGCGGCGGATTGTGGCCCATGCCTTCCTGCTGTTATTGGTCATGTTGGTGTTTTCTACCAACTCCTTCCAGTCTTGCCTTCACTCCTCCCCGACTGTCTTCAACAGGATCTCTCCTAGTTCCATGGTGGTGGAGGAGAAAGGGTCCTCGTGGTAATCCCTGTGGTAGGCTTTCAGTAAATCGCTGGATGTTTCCGACAGCTCGGGGATGTACTCGGTCTGGCATCCTCTTGGTATAGGTCGCCTGGCTGACCTTTTCAGCAGTTCTGTGAACATGGTATAGTTGTCGGGGTGTGATGGAATGCTGGGGATGGAGTCTTCGATCTCCTGTTGGAATGACAGCCAGTCGGCCTTCCGCAGATTGAACCTTCTGCCGAAGGGGACGGTTGTTGCTTGGAGAGCGGATCGGATGGTTACGGTGATTGGCCGGTGTTGCGTGTGGGGGATAGGGTCCAGGACCTCTTTCACAGCTCTGGATGATAGCTCGCTGCTCACACAAACAAGGTCTGGGTTATATCCTCGTTTCCATCTGGCACTGTGGAAAGATTTTGGCAGTTTGGCGCCATGGATCAGGGTCAGGTGTTTCGACTCGAGCCAGGTTTCGACATCATCTCCATCTTGATTGTTCACTTCGTAGCCCCACAGTGAGCTATGGGAGCTTTTGTTGTAAATACATACAACAAAATTTCAGGCCCACTGCCCGAGCGGAGCTCCAATGTATCAGATAAATAAATAACAATAATGGAAACAGCAACAACGGCAAGAAAAATGTCAACTCAAGTCAGAATGTGCAATATTTCACAGTATAGTTATATACCAGTACAAAATATTGGCTATGGGGGGTGTGTATTCAGTGCAGAGTTCAGTGGTGATGGCCTTGGGGTAGAAACTGTTTGTTAATCTTGTGGGTAGACAAAAATGCTGGAGAAACTCAGCGGGTGAGGCAGTATCTATGGAGCGAAGGAATAGGCAACGCTTCGTGACCCTGCTTGGTCTCAACCCGAAACGTCGCCTATTTCCTTCGCTCCATAGATGCTGCCTCACCCGCTGAGTTTCTCCAGCATTTGTGTCTACCTTCGATTTTCCAGCATCTGCAGTTCCTTCTTACACATTAATATCGTGGTATGTGATTTGGTGGACCTGTGACGCTTTACTGAGGGCAGAAGGGCAAACAAGTGATGTTCGGGATGAGATGAGTCCTTTAGGATGCATGCAAGGTAAACTCCGATTAAAGATTGTCCAAGGATCTCCATTGAGGTAGGTTGAAGTAGCTCAGGAATGCGCTCTAGTTGGTGAAAGGATGATTCAGTTGCCGGATAAAACCTGAGAAGCAGCAGGGCTCGAAATTAGCGGTTGCCCGGGTGCCAGTGACCACAGAAAGTGCCGCCGGGCAACCTAAACGGCAACTCATCTTGCCTTGCTTGGCACCCAAATACTGGTTTATACCTGGGATGTCCTGGGATACTCCTGGGATGTCAGGACTATCTTATGAACAAAGGCTGCATAGACTCGGTTTATACTCTCTAGAATTTAGGAGATTGAGAGGCGATCTTATAGAAACTTACAAAATTCTTAAGGGGTTGGACAGGCTAGATGCAGGAAGATTGTTCCCGATGTTGGGGAGGTCCAGGACAAGGGGTCACAGCTTAAGGATAAGGGGGAAATCCTTTAGGACCGAGATGAGAAGGACTTTTTTCACACAGAGAGTGGTGGGTCTCTGGAACTCTCTGCCACAGAGGGTAGTTGAGGCCAGTTCATTGGCTATATTTAGGAGGGAGTTAGATGTGGCCCTTGTGGCTAAGGGGATCAGAGGGTATGGAGAGAAGGCAGGTACGGGATATTGAGTTGGATGATCAGCCATGATCATATTGAATGGCGGTGCAGGCTCGAAGGGCCGAATGGCCTACTCCTGCACCTAATTTCTATGTTTCTATGTTTCTATACCGGGAGACGCAAAAAACTGTAGTAACTCCGCGGGTCAGGCAGCATCTCTGCCGAATAGGAACTGACATTCGTGTCGGCGGCTGTATTCCCCTCGTATCTTTGATTGAGGGGCAAAGATACTGGGTGCAGGGTGATGAAAGGTCGGAGTGAATGACGGGCCCGAACACTGGCGGCAGCGGCTCTACCGCCTCCTCCTCCCGCACCCTACCCGGCGGAAGGAGACCTCCTCCCTCCCTCCCTCCCTCCCTCCCTCCCCCTCCCGGCCTCGGCATGTTTTGAAAGCGCCTTTTGCGGATTTGCTACCAGCGGTCGCTATCGCCCTGATAACGGTCGCTGCTTGCGCTTTCAAAACAATCCCTCTCGCACGCCGAGGGAGGGAGGGAGGGAGGTCTCCTTCCGCCGACTGAAGCAGCTGCACCTATATAGCTATAGGATCTTTGAGCTGCACCGCTCGGCCCCGCACCTTGCTGTCGGCTGGCGGAGTAGGGGAGGCAGTGGGGAGGAACTCCCGACCGCCACCCCCTTTGGCGGCGGCACTTTGGCGTTGGACGGCGACGGCCAAGGCAGCGGGGCAATGATGTCCGAGGAGCGCTGACCTTCCTCCCTCCCCACCTCCTCTGCCCCTACCCCGCCCCCTCTCTCTCTCTCTCTATGCCCCCCTCCACCCCTCTTATCCAGGGTCCCCTCCTCTCCATCCCGCACTGATCCCCATTCACTCCTCCATTCAGTCCTCACTGAAATCCCCTGTGCTCCCCTCCCCATCTACCCCCACCCCAATCTATTCATCATCCTACCCACCTCTCATTGATTCCCCTGCTACCCCCCATCCATCCTACACTGGTCCCCCAATTCATCCTGTACTGACCCCCCTTCCCATCCATCCTGCACTTCTCCCTCCATTCACACTGCACGGATCCACCCATTCATCCGGTACTGACCCACCCTCCCATTACCCTGCACCAATCCCCCCCATCAATCCTGTAGTGATCTCCCCATTCATCTTTTACTGATCCCCCATTCACCCTGTACTGATTCCCCCATTCATCCCATACTGATCCCCCATGCATCCTATACTGATCCCCTCATTCATCCTGTAGTGATCTTCCATTCATCCTGCATAGACCCTGACATTCCCCCGATCCGTGAGCTTGATCGCCCCGACGAGGAGGCCCGCCGCCGGCTACGGGAGTCAAGATCGTCCCATCAACGGAAGGCTTGAGGCCCCATACCATGGGAGAACAAAGAAGGGAAGAGATTTAACTTTTTTTCGCCTTCCATCATAGTGAGGAATGTGGAGGAGTCACTGTGGTGGATGTTTATGTTAAAATGTATTTTATATTCCGTTGCTTTTTATTTGTTTGACTGACTTGGCAAATTAAATTCCTCGTATTTTGCAAAACATACTTGGCTAATAAAGTATGATTGTATTGTAAATACAGTGTCATTTTAACAAGAACAGTGACCCAGCATTTTGTGTTTATCCCCTAGAATAACCAAGCTTTGGGTATCGGGAGTGGATCGACAGTAGTCTACGCAGTGGAGAGATTAGGTGGGTGGCATGTACGATTTTTGTTTATGATGTACAATTAATAAAGCTAATGGTCGAATGTGTGCGACTATCCTCTTCCTCAAATTTCCTACCACCACACTCGGTGTATTTGTCCGATGAGTGACTGAACTATAAATCAAGGATCATGATATGGAAATCTTTTGTTTAAATCCAACATGCTGTCGATTTGTACAAGCTGGACTGGACGATTGTTTTGCTGAACACCTTTGCACAACCCGCCCTGGCCTACGCGAAATCCCGGTTGGCAAACACTTTGACTCTCCTCTCCAATTACCATACTGACATAGCAACACAGAAAATAGGTGCGGGATTAGGCCATTCGGCCCTTCGTGCCAGCACAGCCGTTCACTGTGATCATGGCTGATCATCCACAATCAGTACCCCGTTCCTGCTTTCACCCCATATTCCTTGATCCCGTTAGCCCTAAGAGCTAAATCTAACTCTCCCTTGAAAACATGCAGTAAATTGGCCTCCACTGCCTTCTGTGGCAGAGAATTCCACAGATTCACAACTCTCTGGGTGAAAACGTTTTTCCTCATCTCAGTCCTGAGTGGCCCACCCCTTATTCTTAAACTGTGACCCCAGATTGTGGACTCTCCCAACATCAGGAACATTTTTCCTGCATCTACCCTGTCCAATCCTCCAAGAATGTTTTATGTTTCTACAGGATATCCTCTCATCCTTCTAAATTCCAGTGAATACAAGCCCAGTCGACCCATTCTTTCATCATATGTCAGTCCCACCATCCCGGGAATTAACCTGGTGAACCTACGCTGCACTCCCTCAATAGCAATAATGTCCTTCCTCAAATTAGGAGACGAAAATTGCACACAATACTCCAGGTGTGGCCTCACCAGGGCTGCAGTAGGACCTCCTTGCACCTAAACTGAAATCCGCTCGCAATGAAGGCTAACGTGCCATTGGCTTTCTTCACTGCCTGCAGTACCTGCATGCTTACTTTCAGTGACAGATGTACAGGCACAAACAGGTCTCGTTGCACTTGCCCTTCTAATCCAACACCATTCAGATAATAATCTGCCTTCCTGTTCTTGACACCAAAGTGGGTAACCTCACATTTATCCACATTTTACTGCATCTGCCATACTTCTACCCGCTCACCCAACCTATCCAAGTCACCCTGCAGCCTTATAGCATCCTCCTCGCAACTCACACTGCCACCCAGCTTTGTGTCATCCGCAAACTTAGAGATGTTACATTCAATTCCCTTGTCTATATCTTTAATATATATTGTAAACAACTAGGATCCCAGTACCGAGCCCACTAGTCACTGCTTGCCATTCTGAAAAGGGCCCGTTAATTTCCACTCTTTGCTTCCTGTCTGTCAACCAGTTCTATATCCATATGAATACCCTAACCCAATACCATGTGCTCTAATTTTGCATACTAATCTCTTGTGTGGGACCTTATGAAAGGCTTTTTGAAAGTCCAGATACACCACATCCACTGGCTCTCCCTTATCCATGCTACTTGTTCAATCCACAAAAAATTCCAAAAGATTAGTCAAGAATGATTTCCCACTTTTTAAGAAAGGCAGAAGAGACAAAAACAGGGAATCACAGACCAGTTAGCCTGACATCGGTGGTGGGGAAGATGCTGGACTCAATTATAAAAGATGAAGTAGCAGCACATTTGGATAGCAGTTGCAGGATCGGTCCGAGTCAGCATGCCTTTAGCAAGGGGAAATCATGCTTGACTAATCTTCTGGAATTTTTGGAGGATGTAACTAGGAAAATGGACAAGGGAGAGCCAGTGGGTGTAGTGTACCTGGATTTTCAGAAAGCATTTGATGAGGTCCCACATAGGAGATTAGTTGGCAAAATTAGAGCACATGGTATTGGGGGTAGAGTGCTGACATGGATAGAAAATTGGTTGGCAGACAGGAACAAAGAGTAGAGATTAAAGGGTCCCTTTCAGAATGGCAGGCAGTGACTAGTGGGGTACCGCAAGGCTCGGTGCTGGGACCGCAGCTATTTACAATATACATTAATGATCTCGATAAAGGGATTAAAAGTAACATTAACAAATTTGCAGATGATGCAAAGCTGGGTGGCAGTGTGAACTGTGAGGACGATGCAAGGTGACATGGACACGTTGGGTGAGTGGGAGATGCATGGAAGATGCAGTTTAATGTGGATCAATATGAGGTTATCCACTTTGGTGGCAAAAACAAGAAGGCAGATTATTATCTAATTGGTGTCAAGTTGGGAAAAGGAAGTACAACTGGATCTGGGGGTCCTTGTTCATCAGTCACTGAAAGTAAGCATGCAGATACAGCAGGCAGTGAAGAAAGTGAATGGCATGTTGGGCTTCATAACAGGAGGAGTTGAGTATAGGAGCAAAGAGGTCCTTCTGCAGTTATACAGAGACCACACCTGGAGTATTGTGTGCAGTTTTGGTCCCCTAATTTGAGGAAGGACATTCTTGCTGTTGACGGTGTGCAGCGTAGGTTTACAAGGTTAATTCCCGGGATGATGGGACTGTCATATGTTGATAGCATGGAGCGGCTGGGCTTGTATACTCTGGAATTTAGAAAGATGAGAGTGGATCTTATTGAAATATATAAGATTATTCAGGGTTTGGACACGCATGAGGCAGAAAACATGTTCCTGATGTTGGGAGAGTCCAGAACCAGGAGCCACAGTTTAAGAGTAAGGAGTAAGCCATTTCGAACGGAGATGAGGAAAAACGTTTGCACATAGAGAGTTGTGAGTGTGGAATTCTCTGCCTCAGAGGGCGGTGAGGCAGGTTCTCTGGCTGCTTGCAAGAGAGAGCTAGATAGGGCTCTTAAAGATAGCGGAGTCAGGGGATATGGGGAGAAGGCAGGAACGGGGTACTGATTGTGGATGATAGGACGGATTCTGTGAACGGATGACATTTTGGGTTGGGACCCTTTTGCAGACTGGTACAAAAGAAAGGAGCTGACCCAAAATGTCGTCTGTCCATTTGTTCCACAGATGCTACCTGACCCACTGAGTTCCTCCAGCACTTTGTATTTTTGGCCTTTCTTATGATTGATCGCTGTGGGATCAGCCTGTGCATCTCTTCTTGCGACCCTCTTCACAAACACTGTGCAAATACCAAGATATCTTGTCGTGAGGTTTTTGCAATGAAATTCATAACGCATGATGGAGCGATTGGCACACCACACACCCTATCACCCTCACCACTAAAAGGTTAGAGGACCATGGTCTTTTCAACATGTGAACGTGAATGGCATCTTGGACAGAACAGGATGTATGGAATTGTGTCATGAATTGCAAAGTATGTGTGGGGGTGGTGTTGCAGCTGTTACATGGCCTCCTGCAGCAATGTTGCTTTCAAGAACTGGTACCGCATTGCTGGAGACATACTCTTTCAGATAGACCTAAAACCAAGGACTTCCCTCTCTGTCCTGACCTGAAAGGTCACCCATCCTTTTCCTCCAGAGATGCTGCCTGACTCACTCGCTGGGTTACTCCTGCACTTTAAATACCATCTTTGGTATAAACCAGCATTTGCAGTCCCTTTTTATTATTTTCCGACTCAGGTCGATGTAAAAGACTCTAAGAGAATATTGAGAAGAAGAGCCTCCCAGTACTTGGTCAATATCAACCCCTCTGACGTTATTTTTTTACCGCCACTTTGCGAGGGTGCTGGTGGGGCAATACGACCTTGCTCTTGCATTTAATGGTCTTGTATTTGTCACATGTACTGAGGTGCAGTGAAATTCATTTTTGGTAATAGTTCAGTGCAAGTATCGTTATGCTTAAGCACTTCAATGCATCTTAGATAAGTATCTCGGAAACAATACAAGAGTACAGTAGTAGCACATTGAGACAACAGAGAGTTGCCAGATTTGACGTCATTTTCAAGTGTCAGTTATAGTCATAGAATGATACAGTGTGGAAATGGGCCCTTCGGCTCAACTCGCCCACGCTGGCCAACAATGTCCCAGTCACACTAGTTTAACTTGCCTGTGCTTGGCCCATATCCCTCCAAACCTGACCTATCCATCTGGCAACTCTCTGTTGTCTCAATGTGCTACTACTACACTCTTGTATTGTTTCCAAGAAACTACGAACAACCTGATCCTGAATGTCGAAAAAACAAAGGAGGTCATCGTCGACTTCAGGAAAAACCGGCACAGTCCCATACCACTTCACATCAATGACAGCGATGTGGGGGTGGTCAGTAGCACTAGGTTCCTGGGGGTGCAGATCACTAACAGTCTGACCTGGTCGAATAACATCTCATCAACAGTTAAGAGAGCGCAGCAGTGGTTGCACTTTCTGCGCCGGATGAGAAGGGCTCACCTTCCCCCATCCCATCCTCACCACTTTCTACAGGGGCACCGTAGAGAGTATTTTGACCAGCTGTATCTCTGTCTGGTTTGGGGACTGTAGAGCCTCTGACTGGAAGTCCGTGCAGAGAGTGGTGAGGACAGCGGAAAAAATCATCGGGACCTCTCTCCCCTCAATCGGGGATATTGCGACCAAATGTTGTGTGTCTAAGGCCAGCAGTATTATAAAAGACCCCACACATCTCCATCACGGACTGTTCACTCTGCTGCCCTCGGGCAAAAGATATCATAGCATCAGGAGCAGAACATCAAGGTTCTGCAACAGCTTCTTCCCACAAGCCATCAGACTCCTGAATGCCATATAATGGGCTGCCACCATTGTCTATTTATCCTCTTATCCTTTTTATCCATTTTATCCATATTTATCCTTCTGTTAATTATCGTGTTGCAAAGTGAGCCAAATGCAACAGAATTTCGTTTGGAACTGCATATATCGATGTATTTCTAAATGACAATAAAGTTTGTTTGACTTGACTTGTTTGACTTGACTATGTACCGATCAAATGTTTCTTAAACAATGGGATAGTCCGAGACTCAACTACCTCCTCTGGCAGCTTGTTCCATACACCCACCACCCTTTGTGTGAAAAGTTGCCGCTCAGGTTCCCCTTAAGTCTTTTGCCTCTCACCTAAAACCCATGCCCTCTGGTTCTTGATTCACCTACCTTGAGCAATTTCCCTCATGATTCTAAATACATTTGTAACATCACCCCTTAACCTCCTGCTCTGAAAGGAATAAAGTTCCAGCTTGCCCGATCTCGCTCCATGAATTATGGTGGGACTAAAATGTTATAGGTGCAGAGTTTTTAACCTGACCATGAAGGCCTGTTGTCTTGGCGACGTTGCAGGGTGTGTCCTGGCCACTCATGGCCCTTGTTGTCCACCACTGCCATTCCCAACCTTCCGGCTTGTCCCAGGGATTGCTGTTACCTTCTCACCGCCATCATCGGGACCAGCAATTCAGCACAGTGGCCCATGCCTCGTGGAACATTGGGTTTTTATCTGTTGTGTTTACCTGATTGAAACCTCTTGGCCGTGAAGCTTGATCGCAAATATTGATCTGATTGTTGGGCAAGCAGAAACAAACAAAAATCCATTGAGTAAGCTGTGTAGCATTGATGATGATTCTCTAACTGTGGGAGAGTTGGGGCTGCTTCACAGAGCTGCAATCAGTACTTGTTTGGAGATATCTAGTGCAGATAGTGGTACTATAATGCAATAGTTGCTATCCCGATAATCTGAGGTCCCCTCTTTCTTCTAAACTCCAGTTAGTGCAGGCCCAGTGCCGTCAGACGCTCCAGACATGCTCAAGCGTTACCCAGAGATGCACCTGACCTGCTGAGTAGCACTTTGTGTCCTTTTGTATATTAACCAGCATCTGCAGTTCTTTATATCTACTTCATAAAAATGATAACTTGGGCTATGACCAGACTTGCTTTTTGCCCTTTTAAAACCATGTGCTTCTGTCTTCTGCAGCTAAGCGGGTTCAAGATGAGAATCTGAAAGTTGTGTGTGTACCTTCCTCCTTCCAGGTGAGATGAAGCTTTTTTTTCCTTCACTCAGTACAAATACTTAAGCAATTGTTCTAGGCGACTGACAGAAAAAAAAAGTTTTAAACACCTGATCTCCAGCATTTTGACTGCAATTCCTGTGATTGCCCAGTGCCCATGCATAAACAATGGGAGCTGCGTTTACAATGTAACCACATGAAGCTCCATCCAAGACCTCAAGAAATTGCAGCGAATTGGGCTCAGACCATCACAGAAACCAACCTCCCTTCCATTGACTCCATTTATACCTCACGCTGCCTCGGCAAGGCCAGCAGCATAATCAAGGATGAGTCGCACCCTGACCACAACCTCTTCTCTCTTATAAGGCAAAAGGTATAGAAGTGTGAAAACGTACACCTTCAGATTCAGGCACAGTTTCTTCCCAGCTGTAATCAGGCAACTGAACCATCCTACCACAACCAGAGAGCAGTGCTGAACTACTATCTAACTCTTTGGTGACCCTTGAATTATCCTTGACTGGATTTTGCTGGCTTTACCTTGCACTACACGTTACTCCCTTATCATGTATCTGTACACTGCAAATGGCTCAATTCTAACCAACGGTTGTCTTTCCACTGACTGGTTAGCACGCAACAAAAGTTTTTCACTGTACCTCGCTCGGTACACGTAACGATAAACTAAACTGAACTGCGTGGTTGCAACTCAATGGACATCTACCTCTCATCCCCCTACAGGCCCGGCAACTGATTCTCCAGCACAATCTACATCTCAGTGACCTGGACAGACACCCTGAGGTAAATGATCTTGTTACGTCGCTTGCTTTAGAGGATGGGTGGTGGGCCCTTGGCCTGGAGTATCAAAACGAAGTCTAGTATTTGGCCAAGTTGGGGGAAGCGGCCGTGGGCAGTGTTGCTCTCTCACGCACAAACACATTTTTGTTCCTACATCTGTTGCCAAGATTGGGCCATCAATAGCATGTATATAATGTCTTGTCATAAGTGATAGGCGTAGAATTAGGTCATTTGGCCCACCGAGTCTACTCCGCCATTCAATCATGGTTGATCTATCTCTCCGTCCTAACCTCATTCTCCTGCCTTCTCCTCATAACCCCCGACACTCTATCTATCTCTGCCTTAAAAATATTAGATGACGGCCTCCACAGCCTTCTGTGGCAAAGATTTCCACAGATCCACCACCCTCTGACTAAACACATTTCTCCTTATCTCCTTCCTAAAAGAATGTCAGGTACGACAAGCAGTGAAGAAAGCTAATGGCATGTTGGCCTTCATAACAAGAGGGGTTGTTGTGCAGGGCCCTGGTGAGACCATACCTGGGCTATTGTGTGCAGGTTTGGTCTCCTAATTTGAGGAAGGACATTCTTGCTATTGAAGGAGTGCAGCGTAGGTTCACGATGTTAATTCCCGGGTTGGTGGGACTGTCATATGCTGAGAGAATGGAGAACGGGGTTCCGATTGTGGATGATCAGCCCTGATCACATTGAATAGGTGCTGGCTCGATGGGCCGAATGGCCTACTCCTGCACCCATTGTCTATGTATCTACAGTGCCGTCCATAATGTTTGGGACAAAGACCCATCATTTATATATATATATAATATATATATATCTCTACCTCTTTAAAAAAAAAATCTACCTCTTTAAAAAAACTTTTTTTTAAAAAGTTTATAAAAAAATACATATATATATATATATATATGTGTATATATATATATATGTGTATTTTTAAAAATTTTTTATTTTTTAACTTTTTTTAAAAAAGCTTTTTTAAAAAGGTAGTTTTTTTTTAAAGAGGTAGATATATATATATATATAAGATATATATATATATATATATATATAAATGATGGGTCTTTGTCCCAAACATTATGGACGGCACTGTAAAAAGAAATAAAGAGTGTGGGAATAGATAGACAGGCGAGTAGAAACAGATAGCAAAATAAATAAAGGACAGAGATGAGAAGCTAAAAAGATTGAAAGAGAAGGAGAAAGTAAAGAAAAGAGAGATTAGGAGAGATCTACCTATTTCGTATTTTTGCCCATCCATCACCAGGTTCTAAACCATTTAATTTCTAAGGTTATGTTATGTTGCACCATATGCTTGTAAAAAGTTGATAAAAGGAGACCAAGTCTTTAAGAATTGGTCTACTTTGCCTAGTAGGAGGAATCTCATTTCTTCAAGATGTAGCGTTTCAGACATGTTTGACCTATAATGGGAGTGGCGGCGCTGCCTTGGCAGCTGCGGCTTGCCTGCAGTCCGTCTGTTTTTCTTTTTTTGTTGTTTTCTTGTCTTGTTTTAGCGTGTTAATTTGAGTTATTATGTAGTGTATGTGTGTGGGAGGGGTGGGAGAAACGTTTTAGTCTCTTCCTTTTGGAGGGACGCTACTTTTCTTGTCGTATCCCCCGTCTCCGTCTCCGTCTGCACTGAGGCCTAATGGCGGAGCTGGCAGCCTCCAACTGCGACCGACCTCGAGGCTCCGGAGGCAGAGCCAGCCAGGACTTACCAGCGCGAGGCTGGCCGACTTCGGGGCTGTGGCGGGTTCCGGCGGCCCGACTCGGAGCTGTGCGGCTTTCCGGTGGCGGTGGCGGCGGCGGCAGCGACTTCGGAGGTTCGGCCGCGGGCCCAGGGGACGACATCGTCGGGAGCTCGCAGGTCACATGTTGGTGACCTGTTTTTTTCCGGAGCCCCCACGGCAACAGCTGTGTCCGCTGGACTGGAGGGCGGCAGCTTCAGCAACTCGACCGCCCGGGCCGCGGAGTTCGGAGGTTCAGCCGCGGGACTTATTATATCACCCGGTGGGGTCATAACATCGGAGGCCTGGGTCGCCTCAGCACAGAGGAAGAGGAAGAACAAGAAGGGAAGAGACAAAGACAAGATTTTTGCCTTCCATCACAGTGAGGAGGTGTCTGGTGAACTCACTGTGGTGGATTTTAAATTTGTGTTTATTGTGTGTTTTGTTATTTATTGTATGTATGACTGCAAAGCAACAAAATTTTGTTCAGACCGAAAGGTCTGAATGACAATAAAGTTTTCAGATAGCAAAACAGATAGCAAAAGAAATAAAGGACATAGAAGAGAAGCTGAAAAGATTGAAATAGAAGGAGAAAGTAAAGAAAAGAGAGATTAGGAGAGATCTACCTATTTCGTATTTTTGCCCATCCGTCACCTGGTTCTAAACCATTTAATTTCTAAGGTTATGTTATGTTGCACCATATGCTTGTAAAAAGTTGATAAAAGGAGACCAAGTCTTTAAGAATTGGTCTACTTTGCCTAGTAGGAGAAATCTCATTTCTTCAAGATGAAGCGTTTCAGACATATTTGACATCCACATTTTGAATGTTGGCGTGGTTGCGTTTTTCCAAAATTTGAGTATACGTTTTTTTGCTGTTATTAGACCGTAATTAAGAAAAGCTTCTTGGAATATAGTTAGTTTACTTCCCTCTTCCATTGATCCAAAGATAATCAGTTCTGTATTGGGGTTCAATTTTGCGCTAAATAGTTTTGTAAAAATTCCAAAAATTTCATTCCAAAATTTATGCAGTTTTGTACAAGAGACGAAGGAATGTGCTAAAATGGCATTTTGAGTTAGTCATTTGTCACAGATGGGGGGAAACATTTGAAAATATTTTATTCACTCTAGTTTTCGAATAATATAATCTATGTAAAATTTTTAATTGAATTAGGTTATGTCTTACATTAATAGTAAGATTAAACGAGAACTTACCAGTTTGAAGTTTGATCTTTATTTTATGAGGAGTTGCGATGAGGGATTTCGTGAAGAACCCGCCAGGCACGCATGCGCGACATTTCTTCAAAGCAGCGGTGTGGAATCACAGAACCAACAACAGAGAAATGACTTGTTATAGTAAGATTGAAGAGACTCTATATACCAGTTGATCTTATGGTAGAGGGTTGGGAGCGGAGGGCACGAAATCCCTCATCGCAACTCCTCATAAAATAAAGATCAAACTTCAAACTGGTAAGTTCTCGTTTAATCTTACTATTTCATTTCGGAGTCACGTGAGTGACTTCGTGAAGACTTCAAAGCTCTGTGATTACACGCCCTGGACCACGTCCATGCTCACACACTGCCGTAATACTGATGGAGGAAGTATGTTAACGTATTTCAGACTTGAACAAGCTGAAAAATAATAACATTATTGTTAGTACAACAATAAACCCCTGAACTCGGGGACAAACGTTTAGGGACAGCACTTAACGTGCGTAACGTTGCTGGAAACGGCCACAGGTTAGTTATGAAACCACTGAAATGTAGTTTCATTGGCCGAGCCCGCTATCGTGAGGACATGCTCCATGAACACCTCCATGGTCCTCGTTCCTGATGTGGATGCAGCCTTGGAAGAATGACATTTCAAATGTTTAGTGTCTTACCTGCTGCATCGAATACCACCTTAAGCCATCTGGAGATAGTCTGCACCGTTACCCTGTGACGTGGGTTTCCATGGCTGACAACAGATCCGCCTCCATATTCCTGATGGCCATTTCCAGACCTGTAGTCGCAGGTCTGTATAGTTTGAGTAACTCTTTCATAAAGAAGTTACTTTTTTATGGGTCGATCATTCTATCCAGGTTTAATTCCTGTAGAGTCTGGACCCGTTGTGCTGTATTCAGTGCTATTGCCATCACCACTTTTAAAGGTGAGTAAGTCCAGTGGTACCTCCGTCATAAGCGACCACCTCCTGAGTAGGGTCAACACCACCCTAATCTCTCAGATATTATATCGTGGTCGGGAAGGGATGGATAGAACATATCCCTCGTAGTTTGGATACCAGCTGGTGAGATCCCACTCCAATGTTGAGCTAGGATGACAGTGCACTATAGGCTCTGTAAGCAGCACTGTAACTGAGGGCTCATCATAATGAAGACCAGTGAGCATGCCAGCACATTGGAGATCGTAGCAGATATGTAGGTCGTCTTGGTCCGACTACAAAAACCTCTCATATCCTGTGTAGGTGAGGTAGTGCTTCCCAGTGGACTTTCTCTGCACGATCTATATGACGTCCATGGTCCTGTATGTTCCAGACCTGGGTACGTTTTCTGCAACGCCTGTCTGATGAGGCAGAATGGGGAAAGCATCGAAATCCATTTCCCCCAATGTAGCGAGAACTCGTCCATCGCCACACTTGGAGACCACATTCTGCAGTTTCTCCTGGGTTTCCTCAGGTACTACAGGTTCCTCCAGAACTGGAGGACATCTGGTCCAGCTGCAGAGACTGTGCTCTAGGATACGCTCCATCATGCGCTCCATCCGAGCCATGCGACCACTGCCGCATATGCGGACAATAAGTCGACTTCTTCGGGTTCTGGAGAATCTCTGAGGCTTCTGTCATTGCCCCACACCTCGTCGAGGTGATGACAAGGGTGCAAGACAGGATGTCGCTGCCTGCCGCTCCTGCGTGGCTAAGCGACTCCCGCGCGGACCTGCCGCTTGCTCCGCCGTCTTCCGGACGGAGGCGGCCCGCTGGTCTAAAAAGACATGATAGCGGTGATGAGTCGGTCCCGGCCGCCGAAGCGTGGTACCCCGACGTCCGCGCGGGCTTGCCGCCTGTCCTCCAAAGGCGACGTTCGGTCACGTCCTCCACTACAAGGGGGTGTGGTGACCGAGATGAGACTACACCGACCTGCAACCAGGCAGGCTCCCTCGGTGCTGAGTCTGTGTCCTCCTTTGGGACAAAGCGTCGTTCGGTCACGTCGTGCCGCTAAAGGGGTGCGTGACCGAGATGAGACTACACCGACCTGCAACCAGGCAGGCTCCCTCGGTGCTGAGTCGGTGTCCTCCTTTGGGACAAAGCGTCGTTCGGTCACGTCCTGCCGCTAAAGGGGGTGCGGTGACCGAGATGAGACTGCTCCGACCTGCAACCAGGCAGGCTCCCTCGGTGCTGAGTCTGTGCCGGCCGCACATGTGGTCCTCCAGACCCAGGCCGCAATCCTTCACCGGTCCACGATCTGGTGGCCTGCTCCAGTGGAAGTCGACCCCGGCTCTATGGCGGGTTTACCGACTGCTGTGCGATACTTCCCCTGGTCCTTTCTCTGGTGACCTGCATATTTGGGGAGAGAGAACGTGCCAACAATATAACACGTTACGCACCTTTGCTCCACTGTCGCTATGGTTAAGTGACAGAGGTAGGGAGTCAGGGTCTTACCTACCCTGCTCCTGTGCGGTTACCACTTATGGCACCATGATCAGTCGTGGTGGAGAATCGGGTCCTGACTGCGCAGGGCTCCCCTGATTTCCGCGTTATTATCCCGACCCGCAGAGCGGGTGCTGCCGACGTAGCGGGCAGCTCCAGGAATGTTGGGCGTTGACTCACATCTGGAGGTGCCGGTATGTAGGTCCTTGCTGGCCTTCCGGTTTGACCCCGTGGCCTGGAATATGGAAATTTCCTGGCCGTTTGTCTGGTCAAGGTGTGCGACCTCATAATACCCACTGTCTTGGCATGGTCGTCTAAATCCTTGACCTGCTTCAGAAGGTCTTCCCTGAATAGTTGTCTGGGTGGTGGTGTTGGAGATGCTCTGCATAGCCCCGCAAATTTGGGATCCAGCGCGAGCCTGATGGCACTTTTTCGAAACGCATCCATTTCGTATAGCGTGTTACATAATAATTCAAGAGCATCCTCCTGTTCGGTGTTTCAAGTCCATCCCGTCCACCGACCTCGCAAAAGCGGTAATCCCAGATGTGAGCAGTTTTAGGATTTTCTGTGATTTTTACTTCCTGTGCTCTTATGCCCGGGCTCATATCGCTCCAAATAGGCATGTCCACAACAGGCACATTGAGTGAGTCACAATTACTCGGTGCCTTGTACCCATTCATGGCCTCCGCAAGGACCTGATCCTGTATGGTGGTTGGTGAGGAAGTCAATGGTAGCGACCAGTTTAGTTTTGAGAGGTTGTCCCGATGATTCGGGCAACGCAAACTTGGCTGCCACGTCCAAAAGTTCTTCCTGAGGAACCTCAGGTGCCACTGGTTCGTGTGCCAAGATATCCTCTTCTCCTGGCTGCCTCATGCTACCAATTGACGATGGGGATATATCCAAAAGTCCCCGGAACTGGACATTTCCTGCCATTGATTTTGCTGCAGGATCCGTTCCATCATCCTCTCCATCCGTTCAATGCGCCCTTCATGGTGCGTAAATGGGAGGTCAGAGCCCTCATGCCCGAAGGAACTCCCGAGGCTCCTATCATCGGCCCGTACCTCATCGAGGTAATCTCGGTGCCGTGACGAAAAATCGCTGCCAGCCGCCTCAGCGAAGCTGTACGACTCCCGCGCGGATCTGCTCATTCGCCTCCTTGGATGAGCTAGGCCCGACTGCCTCAAAGGGCATATGCGGTATGAAGTCGGCACCTGACGCCTGCGGCGTGGTGACCCGACTTCTTCGCGGGCTTGCCACCTGTCCTACTCCTGGACTCAGGCGGCGTACGGTCCCGTCCTGCCGCTTTTGGGGGATGCAGTGACCGTGGCGAGACTCCACCTGTATGACTCCACCTGGTCCAACTAGGTGGTGAGTCTACACTGGCCCTCCCTGGTCTGCCAGTGGACTCGGGTCTCGGTAAACCACCAGTCCACAATCTAGCGGTCTCTGGTGAAATTCCTGCCCTAAAAGGGCTTTGTTATTGAGCTCTATCCCTGGCTCTTTCACGAGGGCTCGGGGAGAAGGGCCGTGCAACAGCATGTGAAACCCGTTTGCTCATATCAGCCAACGATTCTCTCCCTGTTGGAGATAGTGAAAAATGGAGTCAGGGTCTACCTGCTCCGGCGCCGTACCGACTTCCTGCTCTGCGGGTACCCCGCTTGTACACAGCTGTGTCGGTGGGTCGGGTCCTGTAATCACAGGGCTCCCCGACTTTTGCGCCTTTTTCCCGGCCCGTCTAGCGGGTGCTGTCGTTGTAGAGAGCTCCGGGAATAATGGCCGACGATTCCTTTCGGAAGTCCTGCGGCCTGTACTTCTCATTATCCATGTCCCTGTTGGAGAAAACACAATTCAAAACAGAAGGGACAACCAGCTCAAGGTTGCCTGTACTTACCTGAGTGGCCCTTATGAAGGGCTGGCGGTGAGCTGTCGTTCTGCCATTGCTGCGCAATGGTGAGCGTTGAGCCCGGACCCCGCAGGGTCAACGAGCTGCCCCATTGTAAAAATAAGTTGGGCTTAGAACAACATGATAATGGCTGCAACTCCATTCCCTCTTAATTACAGCACTGGGATAATACAGGCTGTGTAGAGTTGAGTTGGGGCTAACCTCTTACTCTGAGTAAATGCCGACAGCCCACAGTATCGTGTGGGCTGCGGTGTAAGTCGGGCTGCATCTCTGCCATTGCTGACCGCGAATGGCGAGCCTGCAAGCCCCTAGTTCAATATAAATGCCGACAGCCCGCAGTATCCTTGCGGGCTGCGGTGTAAAATCGGGCTGTGCTCTGCCGTTGCTTACTGCACACGGCGAGTCTGCAAGCCCATACTACAATATAAATGCCGACAGCCCGCAGTATCCTTGCGGGCTGCGGTGTAAAATCGGGCTGTGCTCTGCCGTTGCTTACTGCACACGGCGAGTCTGCAAGCCCATACTACAATATAAATGCCGACAGCCCGCAGTATCCTTGCGGGCTGTGGTGTAAAATCGGGCTTATGCTCTGCCGTTGCTTACTGCATACGGCGAGTCTGCAAGCCCCTACTTACTTATAAATGCCGCCAGCCCGCGACCTGCGGGCTGCGGCGTAGAGTCGGCTGCCTCTGCCGTCCTCCGCCGGCGAGTGTGAACCCGGACCCACCTGGGTCAGCGGGCTCTCCCGACTCCATGAGTTAGAGCCGCCGCTGACTGCCCGCATACCGCGGTCCGCAGTCGGTGTTGAAGCGGCCTGGAGCACTCTGGAAACAGAGTCTCTGTAAAGAAAAAACGGACGGCGGGTTAGTTTTCCACTTACCTGCAGGTCCCAGCAGTGGAGGAGCAGCGCTCCTCCCTGCCCGTCGCTCGCACGCGCGTCGACGATATGTCGCGCATGCGTGCCTGGCGGGTTCTTCACGAAGTCACTCACGTGACTCCGAAATGAAATTGAACATTTATTTACATATAATGCATTTTTTTCCCATCTATCGTTCGGAATTTTTATCAATAACTCTTGTTCCCAGTCCCTTCTAATTGCCTCTGTCGTTGGTGTTTCTATATTTAGAATTATATTTTTATGTAAGATATTAAATTGCTTGATTCTGCCTTTCTATTCATTCCTTCCTCCAATAAATCTGGGGTTAAAGTTTGATATCCTTGTATATATTTTTTCAAATAATCTTGAATTTGAAGATATTTGAAATATTAATTACTTTTCAAATTATATTTTAGTTGTAATTGTTGGAATGATAAAAGTTTTCCTATGTCATACATATCTCCCATCCATCATTTATATATTTGCCTCTGTATTCCACATTTGTAATAGAAAATTGTTGCAAGGTTAAAGTGAACATTGTCAGATTTTATTAAAGGCCATTTTTATACATTTTGGTTTCACCATGTAGATATTACAGCAGTGTTGAAACATAGTCCCCCTATTTCAGGGCACCGTAATGTTTAGGACAATGCTTTACATGGCTGGTGTTTGTAATTGCTCAGGTGTGTTTAATTGCCTCAATGCAGGTATAAGAGAGCTCTCAGCACCTAGTCTTTCCTCCAGTCTTTCCATCGCTATTGGAAACTTTTATTGCTGTTTATCAACACGAGGACCAAAGATGTGCCAATGAAAGTCCATGAAGCCATTATGAGACTGAGAAACAAGAATTATAACTGTTAGAGACAACAGCCAAACGTTAGACTTACCAAAATCAACTGTTTAGAACATCATTAAGAAGCATGGGTCGCGGAACCGGGAGGGCTTCTGTATGGGGTGATCGCTGGTCGGGGTAGACTCGGTGGGCTGAAGGGCCTGTTGCCGTGCTGTATTCCTAAAGTCTAAAAGGCTGTAGTGTTAAGACCAAAGCGGGCTGGAGTGATATGTGTTGGAAAGAACTGCAAATGCTGGTTTAAATCGAAGGTAGACACAAAATGCTGGAATAAGGGTCTCGAACTGAAAGGTCACCAGTTGGCTTCTCACCAGAGATGTGCCTGTCCTGCTGAGTTACTCCAGCATTTTGTGTCTACCGGAGTGATGTGTATCTGGGTGATATTAAAGGGAGGGTTTGATCGGACAAAAGTTCCGCTGGATGCTGACTTCAGCAGCCGTCTAATCACGGCACGAACAGCAGCTTCTAGTTTACAGTGGTCATCCATTGACATTCTGTACAAATTGCAAGTGTGTGTAGCACAAAGCTAACATTCTGATTTGGGTAACACACCAATCGAACTACACAGAACATCGGCAATGGATCTCAGGCGTTAGTGGGTTAGTGCAAACATTCTTAGAAAAACATGATTTTAATACATCAAATTTCAAAAAGTTCCTACCGTACCCTCCCCCTGCTCAGTCGCTCCACTCCCTCGCCCGGTAGCCCCGAGGCCGGTCGGTGATCAGTGATCGCTCAACCGCGCCCCCCCCCCCCCCCTCCACTTTCAAAAACGCTTTGCGGCCCCTGAGAAGAAAGAGAGCACTGGTGAGCTTACTAATTGCAAAGGGACTGGCAGACCAAGGAAGACCTAATGACAGAAGAATTCTCTCTATAATAAAGAAAAAGCCCCAAACATCTGTCTGACAGACCAGAAACACTCCTCAGGTGTCAGGTGAGACGAAGATGAAGTGATGGCAAGAGCAAAGTATGGAGGAAGGAAGGAACTGCGCAAGATTTGATTTGATTTTTGATTTTGATTCAATTTATTGTCATTGTCTTCAAGTAAGAGACAACAAAATGCGATTTCTCATACATTCATACGGGAAAAAAAACGTAGAACACAGTAGTCCACAACACAAACATCCCCACAGCGGCACCAAAGTTCCCCATTGTGAGGGAAAGAACTAAAGTCCAGTCCTCCGCCTTGCTGCTGTTCCCCGATGTTCACCCATGGTTGCGGCCTCCCGCGCACCCCATAGTCGCCGCTCCGGGTGGACCGATGTTCAGGCCCTTTCGCCGGAACGATGGAACTCCAACGTCGAACGGAAGAACATCCTCAGCGGCCTGGACCTCTGAATCGGCCTTTGCCCAACGGAGTTCGTGGCTCCCGAAGTCCACTGCCCGAGCTGGGCGGAAATTCAACGCTGGCGGCCCCCAGCAAAGGGTCCCACGACTCCGCGATGTTGGTCAGCGCCGCCCGCGTTGGGAGCTCCCAAACCACAGCTCCGCGATGTCGATGCAGCAACACTCCGGAGATACCAGGTAAGGCATTGCCCGCTCCGGGACGTATCCAGCACTGCGCCACCGCTGCTGAAGCTCTGGTCCGGTCCCGGCAGGAAAAGACGCGTCAGTCCAGTTGGTACGCCGCGAGGAGGGGGGCGAGGACGCGACTCGGATAATAGTCGCTTCCTCACCAAAGATCCAAAGCATACCACCTCATCTGTGAAACACGGTGGTGGGGGTGTTATGGCCTGGGCATGTATGGCTGCTGAAGGTACTGGCTCACTTATCTTCATTGATGACTCAACTGCTGATGG
This sequence comes from Raja brachyura, assembly GCA_963514005.1. The sequence continues at coordinate 14,386,289 of OY740781.1, read as the reverse complement.
TGGTAGCATAATGAATTCTGAAGTGTATTCACACATCCTATCTGCTCAAGTTCAAAATACATTGGCCGGCAGTTCATTCTACAGCAGGGGTCGGCAACCTTGTTCTGCATAGGGACCGGGACACATGTCTGTGAGCGGATGGCGGGCCACATCTATCACGTTTACACATGGATCCTGCCCCGAATGCCAGGCATCAAATCACGTGTTCACAGAGGACAAAAATGCTGGAGAAACTCAGCGGGTGAGGCAGCCTCATGCAATCTTTGCATGTCTCGCCCACTGAGTTTATAGACAATAGACAATAGGTGCAGGAGTAGGCCATTCGGCCCTTCGAGCCAGCACTGCCATTCAATGTGATGATGGCTGATCATCCCCAATCAGTACCCCATTCCTGCCTTCTCCCTATATCCCCAGACTCCGCTATTGTTAAGTCCTATCTAGCTCTCTCTTAAAAGCATCCAGAGAACCGGCCTCTGAGGCAGAGAATTCCAGAGTTTCTCCAGCATTTTTGTCTACCTTCCATTTTTCCAGCATCTGCAGTTCTCTCTTAAACGTGTTCACAGAAGGTGCACGGCCATGCCGGCGGCTTTGCGCAGGATGCGGTACAGTCCGAGCTCGGCCGCGCTCGGCGAGCCGGATGATTACGGGAAAAAAAGTCTGCCTGCGGGCCGGATCACTTTGGGTTCGGTCCGCACTCGGCCTGGAAACCGTAGGTTGCCGAGCCCTGTTCTACAGCAAGACAATGATCCCAAACATACTGCTAAAGCAACAAAGGAGTTTTTCAAAGCTAAAAAATGATCAATTCTTGAGTGGCCAAGCCAATCACCCGATCTGAACCCAATTGAGCATGCCCTTTATATATTGAAGAGAAAACTGAAGGGGACTAGCCCCTAAAACAAGCATAAGCTAAAGATGGCTGCAATACAGGCCTGGCAGAGCATCACCAGAGAAGACACCCAGCAACTGGTGATGCCCATGAATCGCAGACTTCGGAACATCAAAGTCTATCCAGTTGAAGTGGGATGCAGAGGATTTGTTGCATCATCTACCATCAGACTGCTGAAGGAGCTTGGAATCCACGGTCAGGCTCTACGGAAGACCATAAGATCACTCTCAGACGCGGCTGAAAGAAGCAGCCGTTGGATTTGGCTCAAGCGGAAAGACCCATGCTGGGCCCCAAGTACGTCATGGTGAATCTTTGGGACAGTTTGACACGGGACACGCGCTGAGGGCTGATCATCCTGCAGCGGGCCGCCCTTGTGGAGGGTGTATAGTGTTAAAAGGCCGAAACACCCAGTGATGCAAGAGTACACTACTGATGATGTGTCCTGTGCCCAACTGTCCTGAAGGTTACCCAGGCCAAGATATACGTATACGTATCCCCCCCCCCCCCGATGTTGAGCGTCTACCACTCTCAACAATCAACGAATGTCGTGAAATGCTCCCCACCTACTGGCACAAGGGACTTCTTAACACCTTGTCCTGTGTATTTGATTCTGAAGCAGTCATTGCATGCAATGGATATGCAGCAAAGTACTAAACATGACTACTTTCATTTATATGACATTGCTGTGTCCCAAACACTATGGAGCCCTGAAATAGGGGGACAATGTATAAAGACTGCTGTAATTTCAACATGGTAAACCCAAAATGTATAAAAAAGGCCTTTATTAAAATCTGACAATGTGCATTTTTTCTATCCCCTCTCATTCTTCTAAACTCCAGCGAGTATAAGCCCGGTGTGGACCGTGCTGACATAAAATGATGAGAGGCATAGATAGCGTAGAGAGGGGTGGGAGGGGTGGGAGCCTGGAATTACACAGAGGGGTGGGAGCCTGGAACACATTGCCAGGGGCGGTGGTGGAGGCAGATACGATAGTAGCGTTTAAGAGGGTTTTAGATAGTCGCATGGAAGTGCAGGGAATTGTGGGGTGTGGATCCATTCTGCCCTTGTGGGTGTCCATTCAGCCCATCATCTCAATGGTTGTGGAAGCGATCTCATTAATCCCGTTCCAACACTTAAAGTCACAGAGTGATCGTCAATCAGCATGGAAACAGGCCCATCTACCCACCCTGAACAAGATGCCCCTTGTTGCAGCTTGTTGCATTTGCCTGCATTTGTTCCATATCCCCCTAAACCATTCCTATTGATGTTTCTGTCTGTGTATTTTAAATGCTCTTATAGCACCTGCCTGAACTACCTCCTCGTTGAGGCAGGAGGTAGTTCTGTAACTCGTTCTGTACACCCACCATCCTCTGAAAATGTTGCACCTTGGATTCCTATTAAATCCTGCCCCTCTCACTGTAAACCTATGTCCTCTGGTTGTTGGTTCTCCTATCCTGGTTAAGAGACTGCATTAACCTTATCAATTCCCCTCATGAGTTTATACACCTCCATAGTATCGCCCCCATATTCTCCTGCAGTCCAAGGAATATATTTACTACTTATAAACTTATAAAATTTCTACTTATAAACAAATTTCTACTGACCTCGTGCCCCATCTCCACCCCATTAACATAGAAAGCATATAAAATAGGTGCAGGAGTAGGCCATTTGGTCCTTCGAGCCAGCCCCACCATTCAAAGTGATCATGGCTGATCTTCCAAAATCAGTACCCCGTTCCTGCTTTCTCCCCATATCCCTTGATTCTGTTAGCCCTAAGACCTATATCTAACTCTAATGAAAACATCCAGTGAATTGGCCTCCACTGCCTTCTGTGGCAGAGAATTCCACAGATTCACAGCTCTCTGGGTGAAAAGGTTTTTCCTCATCTCATTCCGAAATAGCCTATCCCTTCGTCTTAATTCTTATTATTAGTAACCCAACAACCAGCTCATGGCCGAGATGTAGGAGGAAACTAGCACTTGGAAGAAACCCAGCTGTTACATAGAAACATAGAAAATAGGTGCAGGAGGAGGCCATTCGGCCCTTCGAGCCAGCACGGCCATTAGGCAAGTCAAACAAACTTTATTGTCATTTAGAAATACATTGATACATGCAGCTCCAAATGAAATTACGTTGCATTTGGCTCCCTGTGCAACACAATAAATTAACCGAAGGATAGGCATGGGTGAAAAGGATAAATAGACAATAGTGGCAGCCCATTACATGGCATTCAGGAGTCTGATGGCTCGTGGGAAGAAGCTGTTGCGGAACCTTGATGTTCTGCTCCTTATGCTGCGGTATCTTTTTCCCGAGGGCAGCAGAGTGAACAGTCCGTGATGGAGATGTGTGGGGTCTTTTATAATACTGCTGGCCTTAGACACACAGCGTTTGGTCGCAATATCCCCAATTGAGGGGAGAGAGGTCCCGATGATTTTCTCCGCTGTCCTCACCACTCTCTGCACAGACTTCCAGTCGGAGGCTCTACAGTCCCCAAACCAGACAGAGATACAGCTGGTCAGAATACTCTCTATGGTGCCCTTGTAGAAAGTAGTGAGGATGGGATGGGGGAGATGAGCTCTTCTCATCCGGCGCAGAAAGTGCAACCGCTGCTGCGCTCTCTTAACAGTTGATGAGATGTTATTCGACCAGGTCAGACTGTTAGTGATCTGCACCCCCAGGAACTTTGTGCTACTGACCACCTCCACATCGCTGTCGTTGATGTGAAGTGATGTGGGACTGTGCCGGGTTTTCCTGAAGTCGACGATAATCTCCTTTGTTTTCTCGACATTCAGGATCAGGTTGTTCGTATTGCACCAGTCCGCCAGTTGTTTCACCTCCTCCCTGTAAGCCAGCTCATTGTCGTCCCTGATGAGGCCCACCACTGTTGTGTCATCTGCGTACTTCATGATGTGGTTTGTACTAAACCTGGCACAACAGTCGTGAGTCATCAGGGTGAACAGCAGTGGACTCAGGACACAGCCCTGAGGGGAGCCGGTGCTCAGAGAGATGGTATTGGAGGTGTTATTTCCAACCCTCACAGACTGAGGTCTGTCAGTGAGGAAGTCCAGTAGCCAGTTACACATGGGGGTGCCGATGCCCAATGGAACCAGTTTGCTTATCAGGTGCTGTGGGATAATGGTGTTGAATGCTGAACTGAAATCCACGAACAGCATTCGCACATAGGTGTTTTTCCCCTCTAAATGTTCCAGGCTCAGATGGAGTACGGAGGATATAGCGTCCTCTGTGGAGCGGTTTGGCCTGTAAGCAAACTGGTATGGGTCGAGTGTGGAGGGGAGTCTGGAGGTGATGTGGTCCCTGACCAGCCTCTCGAAGCACTTCATCATTATGGGGGTGAGTGCTACAGGGCGGTAGTCATTGAGACATTGTATGTTGGATTTTTTTGGCACAGGTGTGATAGTGGCAGTCTTGAAACATAATGGGACGACAGCCTGGTTCAGCGAGGTGTTAAATATGTCCGTAAGGACATGTGCCAGCTGATCAGCACATTCCCTGGCCATTGTGATCATGGCTGATCATCCCCAAAGAATAACCCATGCCTGCCTTCTCCCCATATCCCTTGATTCCACTAACCCCTAGAGCTCTATATAACTCGTTCTTAAATCCATCCAGTGATTTGGCCTCCACTGCCCTCTGTGGCAGGGAATTCCACAACTTCACAACTCTCTGGGTGAATTATTTTTTTTCTCACCTCAGTCTTAAATGGCCTCCCCTTTATTCTAAGACTGTGGCCCCTGGTTCTGGACTCGCCCAACATTGGGAACATTTTTCCTGCATCTAGCTTGTCCAGTCCTTTTACAATTTTATATCTTTCTATAAGATTCCCCCTCATCCTTCTAAACTCCAGTGAATACAAGCCTAGTCTTTTCAATCGTTCCTCATATAACAGTCCCGCCATCCCAGGGATCAATCTCGCGAACCTACGCTGCACTGCCTCAATCACAAGGATGATCTTCCTGAAATTAGGAGACCAAAATTGTACACAAAACTCCAGATGTGGTCTTACCAGAGCTTATCCAGGAGGACCTTGTTGAAAGCCTTCTGAAAGTCCAGATATAACACATCTACAGGTTCTCCCTTATCCACTCTACTAGTTACATCCTCGAAAAATTCTATAAGATTTGTCAGACATGATTTACTTTTCATAAATCCATGCTGATTTTGTCCAATGATTTCACCACTTTCCAAATGTGCTGGTATCCCATCTTTAATAACTGACTCTAGCATTTTCCCCACTACCGATGTTAGACTAACTGGTCTGTAATTCCCCATTTTCACTTTCCCTCCCTTTTTAAAAAGTGGAGTTACATTAGCTACCCTCCAATCCTCAGGAACTACTCCAGAATCTAAAGATTTGAGTACACGAGCAGGGAGGTTCTACTGCAGTTGTACATGGTCTTGGCGAGGCCACACCTGGAGTATTGCGTACAGTTTTGGTCTCCTAATCTGAGGAAAGTCATTCTTGCCATAGAGGGAGTACAGAGAAGGTTCACCAGACTGATTCCTGGGATGGCAGGACTTCCATATGAATCGGCTTGTACTCGCTGGAATTTAGGAGATTGAGGGGGGATCTTATAGAGACTTACAAAATTCTTAAGGGGTTGGACAAGCTAGATGCAGGAAGATTGTACCCGATGTTGGGGAGCTCCAGAACAAGGGGTCACAGTTTAAGGATAAGGGGGAAGTCTTTTAGGACCGAGATGAGAAGATCATTTTTCACACAGAGAGTGGTGAGTCTGTGGAATTCTCTGCCACAGAAGGTAGTTGAGGCTAGTTCATTGGCTATATTTAAGAGGGAGTTAGATGTGGCCCTTGTAGCTAAAGGGATCAAGGGGTATGGAGAGAAGGCAGGTACAGGATACTGAGTTGGATGATCAGCCATGATCATATTGAATGGCGGTGCAGGCTCGAAGGGCCGAATGGCCTACTCCTGCACCTATTTTCTATGATTCTATGATTCTATATAACTGCAGAAGAACCTCTTTACTCCTATACTGAAATCCTCTTGTTATGAAGGCCAACATTCCATTAGCTTTCTTCACTGCCTGCTGTACCTGCACGCCAACTTTCAGTGACCGGTGTACAAGGACACCCAGGTCTCGCTGCACCCCCCCCTTACATAACCTAACCCCATTAAGATAATAATCCGCCCCCTTGTTTTTGCCGCCAAAGTGGATAACCTCACATTTATCTACATTATATTGCATCTGCCACGCATCTGCCCACACACTCAACCTGTCCAGGTCACCCTGCAACTTCCTAACATCCTCTTCACAGCTCACACTGTCACCCAGCTTTGTGTCATCCGCAAACTTGCTAGTGCTGCTCCTAATTCACAGGGCGAACGTGCAAACTCCACACAAACGGCACCCACGGTTAGGATTGAACCTGGATCACTGGAGCTCTGAGGTAGCAATCCTATTAGTCGCAGCATTCTGTCTCCCCCCCCCCCACAAGATATGTATCTGTAAACTAAATTAAAAAACACCAATGTACAATGAAGAGGGCGACCTTGCAGTGTGTTTGCTGAACAAGTTATTTTTCCTCTCTCATCCCACTACCCTCACAGCTTGATGTCGCCATTGATGGTGCGGACGAGGTGGACTGTAACCTCAACCTAATCAAAGGTGGAGGGTAAGTGTTACTTGACAACAGTCATACCATTTCTTGAGTTGTCCACTTTGTGGGGAAAAAAAAACTGGTGGAAAAATGGAAGAAGTCTGCTTGCTGAGGTGTTTTCACAAGAGTGTTAAGAAACCACAAAGTGCTTGAGTTAAGTGGAGTCATAGAGTGATGCAGCGTGGAAACAGGCCCTTCAGCCCAACTTGCCCACAATGGCCAACATGTCCCAGCTACACTAGTCCCACCTGTCTGCATTTTGGTCCATATCCCTCCAAATCTGTCCTATCCATGTATCTGTCTAACTGCTACTTAAACATTGGGATAGTCCCTGCATCAACTACCTCCTCTGGCAGCTTGTTCCATACACTCGCCATTCCTCAGATTCCTATTAAATCTTTTCCCTTCACCTTAAACCTATGTCTTCTGGTCCTCGATTCACCTACTCTGGGCAAGAGACTCTGTGCATCTACTCGATCTATTCTTTTCATGATTTCATACACCTCTATAAGATCACCCTCATCCTCCTGCGCTCCAGGGAATAGAGACCCAGCCTCCTCAACCTCTCTCTATAGCTCAGACCTTCTAGTCTTGGCAATGTCCTCGTAAATCTTCTCTGGACCCTTTCCAGCTTGACACCATCTTTCCTATAACATGGTGCCCAGAACTGAGCACAATATTCTAAATGCGGTCTCACCAACGTCTTATACAACTAAAAAATGACCTCCCAACTTCTATACTCAATACTCTGCCCAATGAAGGCCAATGACCACCTTATCTACCTGAATCTATCCAGTCCTTGTGACAGTACTATAAACCAAGCTTATCTTATCAGCATGTACCCCATCTAAAAGCAATATTAACAGCAGGACTATATGACAATATTGGGAAGATTATTTATATTTGGTGTATTATTTAGCAGGTCCGACAGCATCTCTGGAGAATATGGATGGCTGACGTTTTGGGTCTGGACCCTTCTTCTCCCTTTGCTGGAGATGTTCCCTGACCCGTGCAGTTACGCCTCAGAATTAAAGGACGTTCCTTTAGAAAGGAGACGAGGAGGAATTTCTTTGGTCAAAGGGTGGTGAATCTGTGGAATCCTTTGCCACAGAAGGCTGTGGAGGCTTAGTTTAGTTTAGAGGTATAGTGCAGAAACAGGCCCTTCGGCCTACCGGGTCCGCGCCGACCAGCGATCCCCGCATATTAACACACACTAGGGACAATTTCTACATCCACCAAGTCAATTAACCTACAAACCTGTACGTCTTTGGAGTGTGGGGGGAAATCGAAGATCTCGGAGAAAACCCACGCAGGTCACAGGGAGGACGTATATTCAATGGCCAAGCCATTTAATATTTTTAAGGCAGAGATAGATAGATTTTTGATTGGTACAGGTGTCAAGGGTTAGGGGGAGAAGGCAGGAAAATGGGGTTAGGTGGGAGAGATAGATCAACCATGATTGAATGGCGGAATAGACTTGATGTGCTGCATGGCCTAATTCTGCTCCTATCACTTATGACTGCAGATAGGGGTAAACTGAAATCCAAAGATAGAATATTCAGCAGATCAGGCAGCAACAATGATATTGGTTCAGGTCGTCAAGTCGACATCGAAAATCTTGCTTGCAGCTGTATCATATGCACATAGACTCGGACAAGACACAAGATGTAAATTATGCATGACATATGTGTGCATTATACATAAATTATGCACAAATAACACATGAATTATACATAAATTATACAATACGGTGAGAAGGAAAAAGACATGAAAGGCAAAAACAAGACAGTGGTGAACATAATTCATAAATGATCCAGTACTAGCTGGCGTTTAGAAGGATGGGGGGGGATGTCATTGAAAAGCTTTGATAGAGTGGATGTGGAGAGGGTGCTTCCAGTAGTGGAAGAGTCCAGGACCAGAGGTCATAGCCTCAGAATAAGGGTCTGATAAGGTAACTTTAGAAAGGAGATAAGTAGGAATTTCTTTAGCCAGAGGGTGACAAATCTGTGGAAGTCATTGCCAAAGGCCAAGACATTGGGTATTTTTAAAGTAGAGATTGATGAGTTCTTGATTAGTAAGGGGGTCAAAGGTCACAGGAGAAGACATGAAAATGGGGTTGAGAGGGATAAATAGATCAGGCATGTTCAAATGGCAGAGCAGATGTCTATCTTTCAGCCTGAAGAAGGGTTCCGACCCGAAACCTCACCTATTCCTTTTCTCCAGAGATGCTGCCTGACCCGCTGAGTTACTCCAACATTTTGTGTCTATCCTCGAAATTAAATGACCTTCCTGGTCCATCACTCCAACAGCTCTCTGCTGATAACGCGCTCAGTATCCTGAGGGTTTGGGTGTAAAATGAGTGTCTGCTTTTCCAACAGAGGCTGCTTGACTCAAGAGAAGATTATTGCCGCCTGTGCAAAGACGTTCATTGTCATTGCTGACTACAGGTAAGGCCCCTCCCAAATAATGCCAGTCACTCCTTAAGGAAAAGGTGCTGCGTCGTTCAGAGGTTTGAAGTACTTGACGGGTTCAGCTGAAGAACTCCCACACTATCCCAGGGCAGCACAGTGGCGCAGCGGTAGAGTTGCTGCCTCACAGCGCCAGAGACCCGGGTTCAATCCTGAAGACGGGTGCTGTCTGTACGGAGCTTGTACGTTCTCCCCGTGACCTGCGTGGGGTTTCTCCCAGATCTTCAGTTTCCTCCCACACTCCAAAGACGTACAGGTTTGTAGGTTAATTGGCTTGGTATAAATGTTAAATTTGTGCCTCGTGTGTGTTGGAAAGTGTTAGTGTGTGGGGATCGCTGGTCGGTGCGGACTCGGTGGGCCGAAGGGCCTGTTTCCTCGCTGTATCTCTAAACTAAACTAAATCTCATTCTGAAATGCATTTCCACATCCATCTTCCTAATGCAGCTTTTGCAGCATTCACCTGATTGGGAGTCAGTGTTGCGCGAAGCTCTTGCTGAAGGAAGCCATACTGTGCACACTCTGGGCTGGTGCTAGCATTCACCTACAGCTCAGCATCCGGGTAGGGGTAATACACCTGCTGTTAGGAGCCCCAAAACAGTGCAGACTGTTATATTTAGGGTGGCAGCTAAGCCAAGTTGCTGCCTTATAGCGCCAGATACCTAGGTTCGATCTGGTCCACGGGTGCTGGTGTATGGCGTTTGTACGATCTCCCTGTGAACATATGGGTTTTCTCTGGTTCCCTCCCACACTCCAAAAATGCATAGGTTTGTAGGTTAATTGGCTTTGGTAAAATTGTACATAGTCCCTAGCGTGTAGGATAGTGTTAGTGTACGGGGTGATCATTGGTCGGCACGGATTTGATGAGCCAAAGGGCCTGTTTCCACGTTGCACCTCTAACGTCTAAAGACTAGTCTAACAATGTCGGCGCCAAACATGATGCCAGGTTACATTAATCTCCACTGTTTGCATGTGATTCTTATCCGTCCATTCGCTGCATATCCATGGGCCCAAACATTCCTCAAATGCCACTGATGTATCTGCTTCCACACCCATTCCTGGCAGAAACTTGCAGGCTCCCACCACCCTCTGTGTAATAAAAGCAAATTGCCCTGAGCGTCTCCCTTAACCTTTGCGCCTCTAACTTCAAAGCGATGGCAGACATAATGCAGTTTTATATCTTGGAATCTGGTCACCCCGTTACAGGAAGGATTTGGATGCATTGGAAAGTGTGCAGAGGACATTCACTCGAACGATATATGGATGAGATGATAGGGTATTAGCTACTGGGACATAGTTATAGGAAAGACTTGGATTGTTTTCTCAGGGAGACCTGATGGAAGTATATAAAATTATGAGAGGGTAGACAGTCAGAACTTTTTTCCCAGGATGGAATACTAAAGGGGACAGCTTTAAGGTGAGAGGGACAAAATTTAAACGAGTTGGACGGGGCAAGTTTATTTTTGTGCAGGGAATGCGCTGCCTGGAGGTGGTGGTGGAAGCAGATAAGATTAAGAGGGTTTTCGAGGAGCACATGGATATGCAGGAATTTGTGAGATATGGACCATGTGCAGGCAGAGGAGATTAGGTGATCCTGGCATCTTGTTCGGAAAGGATGTGGTGGGCGTGTGGGCCTGTCTCTGTTCTGTACTGGTCTGTGTTCTATGCCCACTGGTAAAATAGAACAGTACAATAGAACGGACATCAATAGGCATCATGGCCAGCATGGATAAGGTGGCCAAAAGGACCTGTTAGTGTGCTGTAGAATTCTGGGATTTGATGATCAAGTCTGGCCTCCTTTCATTGACTCCAACAAACTGCTGCAAATCGTCGAACATAGAACAGTGTAGCACGGAAACAGGCCCTTCGGCCCACGTTGTCTGTGCCGAATATGATGCCAAGGCCAACCCTGATCTGCCTGCGTGTAATCCATATCCTCCCATTCCCTGCATATCCAAAGGTTTCAAGGTCTGTTTATCGTCACATGTACCAATTAAGGTACAGTGAAACTCGATTGCCATACAGCCATTCTAAAAAAAGCAACGAGACACACAACTACATAAAACTTAACATGAACATCCACCACAGCGGATTCCCCACATTCCTCACTGTGATGGAAGGGAATAAAGTCTTATCTTCTTCCCTCTTTATTCTCCCGTGGTCGGGGGGGGGGGGCCGAACCATCCGCAGTCGGGGCGATGGAAGCTCCCACATTGGGGCGGTCGAAGCTCCTGCGGTTTGAAGTTTCCAAAGTCGGTCCCTAACTAAGGACCGCGAGCTCCTCGATGTTACAGTTCGCAGGCTTCCGCGGTCGGAGCTCCCGAGGTCGATCCCCGACAGGGACCGCCGGCTCCACGATGTTAGGCCACAGTGCAGACGGAGATACGGTACGGAAAATAAATCGCATCTCCGTCGAGGTAAGAGATTTAAAAGTGTTTCCCCCCATCCCCCACATAAAATAAGCTAAAGAACATTAAAACATACATTTGACACATACTAAAAAACAACAAAGAAGGGTAAGGACAAGACAGTCTGTTGGCGAGGCAGCCACTGCAGCGCCACCCAGTGGAATGTGCCTATCCAAAAATCTCTTAGTTACCTCTATTGTATCTGCTTCAACCTTCAGTCACAGCAGCTCGTTCCAGGCACTCACCGCCTCCCGTGTTACGTTTGAGTCAAACAAATAGAGATATGGGTAGGTAGATGTAGAGAACTGCAGATGCTGGTTTACACCGAAGATAGACACAAAAAGCTGGAGTAACGCAGCTGGACAGGCAGCATCTCCGGAGAGAATTTGTGAGGTTTCAGATATAGAGATAGATAAATAGGTAGGCAGATGGCTAGATAGATGAATAGGTGGATAAATGGATAAATCAATAAACACACAAATAAACAAATAAAAAGGTGCCCTCTAACTTTAAATTAAAGCTCTGCTCCTCACACCGTTGTGTAAGAAAGAACTGCAGATGCTGGTTTAAATCGAAGGTAGACACAAAATGCTGGAGTAACTTAGCAGGGATGGGCGATGTTTTGCGTCGGATCCGAAGAAGGGTCTCGACCCGAGACGTCGCCCATTCCTTTTCTCCAGAGATGCTGCCTCACCCGCAGAGTTACTCCAGCATTTTGTGTCTGCCTCAAATCTTCAATCTATTTCCACCAAAATGGAAATATCAAATATTTCCATCCTGGGAAATAGGTTCTGAGTGTCTACCTGTAGCAACTTGTGTTTGATCCTTGAGGCAAGCGCCTGCAGATGGTGCCAAACCACAGTCGGATTCAGTGCCGGCTGACCTGCCCGTCCTTTCAATTCCTTTTTTTTTTAAGGAAGGATTCCAAAAGCCTGGGTGAGAAATGGAAGAAAGGTGTTCCAATTGAAGTCATCCCGATGGCTAGTGTTCCAGTGACCAGGGCCATCGTGGCTAAGTACGGAGGAAGTGCCGCGCTGCGAATGGCAGTCAGCAAAGCTGTGAGTACACAACTATAACTTCTCCACCTTGCCTCGCGGCGTGGAGTCGATTGGGACGCGGAACGATCTGAAGAAGGGTCTCGACCCGAAACGTCGCACATTCCTTCTCTCCAGAGATGCTGCCTCACCCGCTGAGTTACTCCAGCATTTTGTGTCTACCTTAGAACGGTACCAGGCAGGAACAGGCCCTTCAGCCCACCATGTCTATGCTGGCCATAATGCTATTTTAAACGGTACATCAGCCTGCACGTGGTCTTGTTCATTCCTTCTCTCCAGAGATGCTGCCTGTCCCACTGAGTTACTACAGAATTTTGTGTCTATCTTCAATTCACACCAGCATCTGCAGTTCTTTCCTACACAAGTGGTCTTGTTTAGTTTGGTTTAGCATTGTCACAGTGAGGTACAGTGAAAGGCTTTTTTTGTTGTGTGTTATCCAGTCAGCGAAAAGACTACGCGATTACAATCAAGTCGTCCGCAGTGTACAGATGCAGGATAAAGTTAATAGCATTTATGGCAAGGTAAAGTCCCATTAAAGATAGTCCAAAGTGCTCCGATGAGATAGATGTTTGGTCAGGACTGCTATCTAGTTGTTGATGGAACAACTAGATAGCAGTCTGAGATGGATGCTGCCTGACAACAGCTGGGAAGAAACTGTCCCCGAAGGCCGAGACTGGGAGGATGGAGCTGGTGATGACGACAAACGCGAGAAGCAAGGCCGGTAGAAGAAGATAGGTAACCAGCATCTGGCCCTCGATACCCTCGAGTTTGGATGCGGGGGAGGGGGGGGCATCCCCGGAGAACAAAGGTTGAGGAGAGGGACGTTGGTTCGCAGGTCGATCCAGACGTCCAAGGATGGCGATGGATGGAGGCCCATAGCAGCCTGGGGCTCGCATGGAACGGGCACCGCTCATGATAACTAGAGTGCAGACTGGACTTTGAAAATGGTGCCAAACATGGCATCTCTTGCATGTGGAATCAGTAGACTATTTCTGTACATAGACACAAAATGCTGGAGCAACTCAGCGGGACAAGCGGCACCTCTGGAGAGAAGGAATGGGTGATGTTTCGGGTCGAGGCCCTTCTTCAGACTGCTAACTCAGACTGCATCACTTGCTAATCAAGAATTTGCTTCGGTATGGCAATACTATGCTTTTTGTAAGTAAAGAATTTCACTGTGCATGTGTGACAGTAAAAACACCATTGTACCATTGCACCTCCATCATGAAATGAGCTCGTTGAGTTCTCTCAACAACCATGAGATGTTGAGTGAGGGACAAGTATTGGACACGTCACTGGATGGTGGAGGGGAGACTTATCGAGGGTCTATTGACCCATTTGAAGTGGAAAACGAGCCTCCTATTCAACTAGTTTACGTCTTTGACAGTACATTGCTTCAGTAAAGAGTCGGCGTAGATTGTGAAATGGAGCAGATTGAGATTTCTACGTTGAGACTTGAACCGACAACCTTGTTCGGTCACGGTCAACCTTGGGCGGTCACGGTGGCGCAACGGTAGAGTTGCTGCCTTATAGCGAATGCAGCGCTGGAGGCCCGGGTTCGATTCCAACTACAGGTGCTGTCTATACGGAGTTTGTACGTTCTCCCCGTGACCACGTGGGCTTTCTCCGAGATCTTCGGCGTCCTCCCACACTCCAAAGACGTGCGGATTTGTAGGTTAATTGGCTTGGCATAAATGTAAAATTCTGCCTAGTGTGTGTAGGAGAGTGTTAATGTGCGGGGATCGCTGGTCCGTGCGGACTCGGTTGGCCGAAGGGGCTGTTTCCGTGCTGTATCTCTAAACTAAACTAAACTAAACCTTGTGCATTCTCAGGTGAGTGTGAGGCCAGTGGTTGTGAGACACAACATGTCTATGCCTTCGGAAGAGTTTATGCGAACTTCTTGCCTGAGACTCTGTGTGGTTTGTCAAATGATAATCTGCCCCCCTCTGATGCTGGTTTATTCCAGGGACCAGTGGTGACAGATAACGGGAACTTGATCCTGGACTGGAAGTTCTCTAATATTTCCAATTGGAAAGATGTCAATGTGGGCATTAAAATGATCCCAGGTAAGAATGATTAGTTGATGTTCATAAGTTCTAGGAGCAGAATTAGGCCATTTGGCCCATCACGTCTACTCCACTATCCACTCATGGCTGATCTATATTTCCCTCTCAACCCCATTCTCCTGCCTTTTCCCCATAACCCCTGACACCCGTACTAATCAAAAATCTTTAAATTTCCGCCTTAAAAATTTCCAATGACTTGGCCTCCACAGCCGTCTGTGGTAATGGATTCTACGGATTCACCGGCCTCTGACTAAATACATTTCCTGCTCATCTCCTTTCTAAAAGTGCGTCCTTTTAATCTGAGGCTATGGCCTTTGTTCCCAGACTCTCCTACTAGTGGAAATATTTTCACCAGATTCATTCTATCCATTCTACCCCCCCCATCATCCTTTTAAACTCCAATGAGGACAGGCCCAGTCCCTTCGTGTGTTAACCCAATCCTCTGGATTGTCAGTTCTTGTCACATGTAGCGAAGTATAGTGAAAAACATTTTGATGCGTGCGGTATAGTCAGCGAAGATACTACATGTGATTATAAACAAGCCCTCCACAGTGTACAAATACAGGATGAAGGGAAGAGTATTTAGTGCAAGGTAAAGTCCGATTAAGATAGACTATCTCCAATGAGGTAGATGGTGGATCAGGACTGCTCCCTGGTTGGTGATAGGACGGTTCAGTTGCCTGATAACAGCTGAACTGTAGAAAGCTGGTTTTAGATTACTGTGTCTGTGTCCATAGATTTTGGTTATTGCAGCAATTCTCAGTGCTTACGGCTTCTAATAATGGGAATTTGGGAGACTAAACCATATAACCATATAACTAAAGAGCCTTTCCCTCAGGTGATTTTTCAGCCTGAATTAACCGGCGACTGGAACGGAGAATGTCGGAATGGAACACACACACACACACACACACACATCGCTTCCTTCACCAGCCCGTTAAGCAAGCGGGGAACATGGCAAGCGAGGGGGAGCGCTGTCTGAGTGAAATTCACACGGTGCAAAGCCAAGGTGATACAGACACACACTGCGATGAACAGGAAGGCTGCCGCTGTAATTAAGACGGTGAAGGCACAGTGTACGGGAAGGGTCACGTAAGTCCTTTAAAAGGGGTGGGGGGGAGAAGGAGTGGAGACAACTTTTAAGAGGCCAGAGACACACAGCTGTGAAGCTCAGCGGACATTAATATTACCGCCAGTTATCCTTGGTTCTGCTTACTTTTTATCTCCCATTGAGCCAATGAAATTCACCAGTCAACACCAGCTAGAACCTAAGAGAACCTTCGACCTCCTGGCAACCCACTAGGACCTCCTGCCGACCCACCTATGGCACGAGAATTCTTCCTACTATTCGTGGCGGCTTCATGCGGCCGCGACTAGTTCCCAGAATGCAGCAACTCCTCGCGACCATGAAGGGGACTCCCGGCAAACACCCGCGAACATGTGGCGACCGTAGAGTCTCCTGCAGTCGCCTAAGTGGGACAGGCCCAGTAAGAATGAGGAAAGTCCATTGTTCCCTCCTGAGTTTATGGGAACAGAGGGTCCATTCAGGTCCCTAAAAGATCCGGCATTGTATCCATCTCAGACTTCAAAGTAATAATTTTAATAGTACGGGTGTCAGGGATTATGGGGAGTAGGCAGGAGAATGGGGTTCGATCAGCCATGGTTGAATGGTGGAGTAGACTTGATGGGCCGAATTGCCTAATTCTGCTATCACTTAGGAACATAAATAATATCACCCTGGAATCAAGAACCAGGGGGGCACAGGTGTAAGGTAAGAGGAATCTAAGGGGCAACCTTCTCACTCAGAGGGTGGTGGGTGTATGGTATGAGCTGCCAGGTGAGGTAGTTGAGGCTGGGACCATAACAACGCTTAAAAGACATTTGGACAGGTACATGGACAGGAAAGATTTAGGTGGATATGTGCAAAACACGAGCAGGTGGGACTAGTGTCGTACCAGAACTAGCGTAAATGGGAGATCAATGGCCAGCATGGACTCAGTGGGCTATATCTGAATCAATCACTCCACTGCTCCTTAACCTTCCAAATTCCAACGTACAGCCACGGGCTCCCGTGTTTGTGAGATCGAAGGGTCCTGTGTGCCTCTTTGTTGATGCGATCCAAAACACAACTCCTGCCTTTCCAAACCACCCCCCACACTCCACCGTACCCCTCTCCCCATCAGTTTAATGCAGGCAATAGACAACAGGTGCAGGAGTAGGCCATTTGGCCGTTCGAGCCAGCACCGCCATTCATTGTGATCATGGCTGATCATCCACAATCAGTACCCCGTTCCTGCCCCCATATCCCCTGACTCCGCTATCTTCAAGAGATCTATCGAGCTCTCTCTTGAAAGCATACAGAGAATTGGCCTCCACTGCCTTCTGAGGCAGAGAATTCCACAGATTCACAACCCTCAGTGTGAATTTTTTTTTCCCTCATCTCCATTCTAAATTGCTTACCCCTTATTCATAAACTGTGGCCCCTGGTTCTGGACTCCCCCAACATCGGGAACAAAGGCAACATCTGAGTATAGAAATTGGGAGGTTATGTACAGTTGTACAAGAGATTGATGAGGCCACGTTTGGAGTACTGTGTTCAATTTTCAGTGTTACAGTGTTCACCCTGTTATAGGAAGATGTTGCTAAGCTGGAAAGGGTGCAGAGAAGATTTGCGAAGATGTTGCCAGGACTCGAGGGCCTGAGCTACAGGGATAGGGTGAGCAGCCAATTAACCTACAAAGCTGCTAGTTAAAGCAAGTTGAAGAGAACCAGTGTCCTGGCTGGTATTCATCTAACAATACAAATTCAATGAAAATAACAGAAGTTTTATGTCCAATGATGTTTGTGGGTCTTGTGGTGCATAAACTGATTGTCATACTTTTCTAAACAAAATTGGGAATTGATATTTGTGGACCACTTTTGTTCAGCTATAAAGTTGTTTTATTTGAATACAAAATAGATTTTTTTTGATATAGCAGTCAAACTACTTTGAATGCTGATCTTTTTATGAGCATTTTTACGAGGATGTTGCCAGGACTCGTGGGTCTGGGCTTATAGTGAGAGTTTGAGCAGGCTAAGACTCTATGCCTTGGAGCACAGGACGATGAGGGATGATCTTATAGAGGTGTGTAAGATGATGAGGGGTTTAGTTCGGATAGAGACACGGGCTTTTACCTAGAGTAGGGGGAATCGAGAACCAGAGGACATGGGTTTAAGGTGAGGGGGGAAAGATTTAATCGGAACCTGAGGGGTAACTTTTTTGCACAAAGGGTGGTGGGTATATGGGACTAGTGAAGGTCGGCGTGGGCAAGCTGGGGTGAGGGGCCTGTTTCCACACTGTTTGACTTAGTGCTTTCACGGGAGTGATGGTGTGTCTTGTGTGGACTGGTACTAAACACTCTATCCCTGCAGGAGTGGTGGAGACAGGTCTATTCATCAACATGGTAGAGAGAGTTTACTTTGGGATGAAGGATGGAACCGTCTGCTCCCGGGACAGACCGTCACGCTGACGAAGCACGAGGAACAATGTCTTCCCTCCACTGTGAAGATCACTTTGCCTTAAACTTTCTGATTTCAATCCTCATTGAGTTTATCTGCCAAATATTTTATTTTTGAAGGTTCTTTTGTTTTTATTATGCAGCCTCTTACATATCTTCAGTCCTCGCTGCAATAGCTGTTTACAGCTGCCTTACTCTGAGTTATTCTGCCCAGGTGGGGACCACGCAGATTCCTGCCTCAGCTCCCATGCTGTCGATTTGCCTACACGACCCAAGAATGATTGTAGGTCATCCCTCTGAGTTTGTCATGTGAAGATTACAGACCAGGCAGAGATGTACCCGACCCCGCTTCCACCCCTCCCCGACAGCAGGCAAACGCCCCTGATAATCCTTCCAACATACCAACCGTCCTTATGAACATTGAACTCTCCAAAGTGCCGGAGTAACTCAACGGGTCAAGCAACATCTCTGGAAACCAAGGCTAGATGACGTTTCAGGTCAAGACCCAAGACGGTGGCAGAGCAGTAGAGTTGCCTTAGGATCCCGGGTTCGATCCTGACTACGGGTGCTTGTCTGTCCAGGGTTTTGTACGTTCTCCCCGTGACTGCGTGGGTTTTCTGCCGAATCTTCGGTTTCCTCCAATTCTCCATTTTTCCAACTTTAACTAACAGGGCCTTTGGCCCAACTTGCCCACGTCGAGCAACATGCCCCATCTACACTAGATCCACCTTCCTATGTTTGGTCCATATCCCATTAAAGCTATCCTATCCACGTACTTGTCCAAAATACTTTTCAACATTGTGATGGTATCTGCTTCAACTACCTCATTCCATATACGTACTGCCCTTTGTGTAATTAAAAAAAATTCCCCTCAGATTCCTATTAAATCATCTCCCCTCACCTTAAACCTCTGCCCACTGGTTCGATTGTCCTACTATGGGTATTCACCCTTTCCAGCTGAACAACATCTTTCCTTTAATAGGGTGACCAAAACTGCACACAATACTCTAAATGTAGCCTCACCAATGTCTTGTAGAAACCACAGCAAAACATTCCCCCCCCCACCCATTCTCCCCAAAACACCCCCTTACTTTCCCTCCCACACCCCCCCCCCCCCCCCCGAGTCATGTCTGACCTTACCTCCACCTACATTTTTAAACATTTTACACCAAACCTCCAGCTCCACAATCCACAACTCTAATCCTTTTGTCTCACACCTTGTGTGTTCCTCTCTAGCCTTTCAACCCTCTCCCCTCTGCCTGCATTCACCTATGATCTGCCATGTTTTGTCCTGTACCTCTAGCTTTCCTCCCCATCTCAAGCCCCGGGAAATCAGTCTGAAAAAGTCCTGACCCAAAACGTCATCAATCTACGCTGTCCAGGGATGCTGCCCTGACCCGCTGAGTTACCCCAGCATTTCATGTCGACCCAGTACACCTTGTTCACTGCCTTCTGGAGAGGAGGCGATGAAATGCACTGATGGTCTACTGTAGAGTGTGCTCTTCACTATTCATAATTTCTATGAGCAGAATTAGGCCATTAGGCAGAATTAGGCCATTTTGCCCATCAATTGTGTACTCCGCCATTCAGTCATAGCCAATCTATCTCTCCCTCTCGACCCCATTCACTTGCGTTCTCCCCATAACCTCTTACACCCATACTAATCAAGAATCTGTCAATCTACGCCTTAATAATATTCATTGACTTGCTTCCATAGCTGTCTGTGGCAATGAATTCCACAGATTCACCACCCTCTGACTAAAGAAATTCCTCATCTCCTTTCTAAAGGTACGTCCTTTAATTCTGAGGCTATGTCCTCTGGTCCTCGACTCTTCCATGAGTGGAATCATCCTCTCCACATCCACTCTATCCAGGCCTGTCACTATTCAGTAAGTTTCAATGAGGTCCCCACCCCTCATCCATTGAGTACAGGCCCAGTGCCTTCAAATGCTCATCATCTGTTAACCCAATCATTTCTGGGATCATTCTTGTACATCATCACTACCATCTGGTCCTGCAATGCTTGTGGCCCGCTTCAGACCGCAGGTCCTGGTGGAGATGGAATGAGGGAGGGAATTGAATAAACACTTACCGGTGCCATGATTTAAGCCAGGAGCAGGGACTTGAGTGCCGATCACAGCCTGTGTCTATTCCACACTCAGTTTTCCCACTGAGCTCTCTGTCTGTGGTTGCCAGGTGCTAGTTCATGATCACAAAGTGAAAGTGATAAAAAATGGCCTTGGTTTATTGAAGTGTTTCCAGCTGATGCGACCACCCCCCAGGACTTGGACATTTCCTTGTATTCCCAGGATAAACGAGCATTTCCTACCTCCAGTTCATTCCCCCCCCCCCCCCCCCCCACTTTCAGTCTGAAGAAGGCTCCCGACCCGAAACATCATCCATCTTTTTTCTCCAGAGATGCTGCCTGACCCGCTGAGTTACTCCAGCACTCTGTCTATTCCCAGGACAAACATCAGTTCACCAAAGGCATTAGTGGGACCCTGGAAGAAGTGGGTATTTATTTGCCTGCAACACACATTGACTCAATCTGAACCATTGATTGCTGGCTTGTTATTATGAGACTGACATATTATTTACGGTTGTTAATGTTGTTCTCCTGGGCTTATTCTTGAGCTCAGCCCAACAATTGCCTTAAAATGACCATTCGCCATGCTCCTGCTCAGTTTGATGGCAATGTGTTTACTGTTTCTGTTGTCTTGTTCAACCTGAAGCTGACTGGTGGTGGGCAAATGTTTTGGAGGTTCTTGGTTCATTAATTCAGCACAGAACAAAATACCTTTTTTTATGAAGAAATTGATATAAATACATTGTTTTGGAGATTTGCTGTTCTTGCGTTATTCTTTTTTCTTCCTGTGTCGTGTTATTTTAAATATACTATATACCAATTGGTAATATGTTAAACAAATCATCTGACGCTGTCACAGGGATATAAATGTGTTAAGAGCAGAGAATGGATGGGCTGAATGCCCAGTCTTTTACCCAGTGGAAGGGAATCAGGAACCAGAGGACATAGGTTAAGATGAGAGTAGAAAGATTGAATAGGAACCTGAGGAGCTACCTTTTCACACAGAGGGTGATGGGTATATGGAATGAGCTGTCAGAGGCAGTAGTTGAAGTGGGTACCATAACAACATTTAAAAGACACTTGAACAGGTACATGGATAGGAAAGGTTTAGAGGGACACTAGACCAAATGGAACCCGTTGGGACCCGTCCACCAACGCGGGGGGGGGGGGGGGGGGGGAGGGAGCGCAGCATTGACGCTCACCCCGGAGACAGGCGCCCCCTGGAGCCAATTACCCCCATCATCCTTCACAAAGAAAATTATGGAATTTATTGAGGCAATCAATGGAAACCAGTTTGTGAAGTTGCCGGACAAGATGCTTTCTACAGCCCCAGAGTAGAAGCACTGAAGGATCCTCGAAGAGACTCTGAATTTCTTCAGCTGCCTGAGGTGGTAAAGGCGCTGCCTTGCCTTACTCACCAGTGCCACAGCGTGTGTTGTCCATGTCAGATCCTCTGTGATGTGGACTCCCAGGTATTTAAAGCAGCTCACCCTATCCACAGTGGTCCCATTTATCTCCAGTGGCGTGTACGTCCGCGGATGTTGTGCCCTCCTAAAGTCCACGATCAGCTCCTTAGTTTTTGTGACAATCAAGAGGAGGCTGTTGTCCTGACACCAGAGTGCCAGATCAGCCACCTCCTCCCGGTAGGCCTTCTCATCGTGGTCGGAGATCAGGCCCACCACCACAGTGTCATCAGCAAACTTGATGATGGGGTTGGAGCTGAATCTGGTCATCTTCCTCCCCTCACTTCCATTCCCTGCCCCAAGCACCTACCCAGGTTGTAGAGCAGTGCCAGGGCCTGTAACGCGGCCTGTTTCTCGTATTCAGCCTGGCCCTGGCTGTAGACTCCAGACGTCAGCTCGGCCACCGCCTGGGCTCCAGTCCAGGCCCTGACTTCATCTCCGGGCTCGTCCCTGACCACGGACCCAGGCTAGTCCTTGTTTCCAGCGGCGGGTTCTTTCTCGGCCCCATCCCAAGCCCTGAGCTTGGCCCTCACTCCATCTCCAGCTCAGGCCCAGTTCCCATGCTGGGCCCGTGGCACCACCCTCCCCACCAGGTACAGGGCGGCCGTCGGCGCCAGCAACCACCGCCACTCCTCGTTCAACACGAGCGCTGGAGTGCCCCTCCCTCCGAAATGGGTGAGGCTGTGGGCCAGGCGTTCGCCGTCAAGACGGGTGTACACAGCGTCTCAACGTCGTACGCAGCGTCTTGACGGCGTACCCAGCGTCTCTATGGCGCACGCAGCATCTCGACGTCGAGACGCTGCGTATGCCCTCAATGCGCCTGTGGGGCGACAGGCAATTGACGGGCCGGCTCTTATGCGCTGGCTGAAGGCAAAGATCGGCAGTTCGCCCGCTGCTTTTCGCCATCTACGGGAACAGCCGATCTTTGGCTTGGGGCAGCATGATAGAGCCGAACCGGGAGGGGGGGGGGGGGGGGGAGTGGAGGAAGTAAAATCGGCAGCGAAATAAGGAAAATGGTAAGTTAATTTTTACCGGGCCGTTCTATAACGTGCCCAGAGTAACTATGGAGGTGGCCGGGGGTTTGGGCCACCGTGAAAGCTCAATAGGAGCTAGAGTAGGTTGGATTTTTTGCTCCACAGTTTGGGCTCTGCACGGGAGCAGGCGGCTAAAATTGCAGGGCTCCATAAGGAGCTGGATTGCGGCTGTTGCCGTTATAGTCTGCACGGCAGCAGACGGCCGAAATGGGAGACCGCCGGCTAGGATAAGTTGTTACAGTTGCCCGTATCAGAGCTCCATACGGGAGCAGGCAGCCAGAGTTGGAGGCAGCGTGGGGCTCCGTAAAGCAGCATATAGTGTATACATTATTTTGGGGTATAATAGAGTTGGCATTAATAACAGTTGCCACTCGGTCATGTTTGTGACTATCGTAGCTGATAGCATTCTAAAGTTATGCTTAAGTCTTTGACAAATATGTCTTATGCCAATAAAGTTTATGTTTTTAAAAAAAAGATAATTACAAAGGACATTTATTATTACCTACATCAATTGGACGCCATTGCAGACCATAGCTCCTGGCTTAGGAAGCTTTGGTTGAGCTGTGCCTATCAGACACCTATGGGAGCTACACCTGGTGGCATCATGGTAATTTCCGCTCATTAGAGGGGACTGTTGAAGATTTTTTTTTAAATATATTTTTATTAGAGGCCATACATATTACAAATAATATAACAAATTTTTTCAGATATAATTAATACATCTTTCCAAAATTATATAAATATTAACAAACCATGTATATAGGCCTCCATTTTTTTTATAGTATGAAAAAGTGAAAAAGAAAAAAGTATAAAGAAAGAATAGTGAGTAATTTGAAGAGTATGATTATATTTGATTAAAAGGGAAAGAAAAATAAATAAATAAATAAATAAATAAATAAATAAACAGAAATAATAAAAAAAACAAAAAAAAACAAAAAAACCCAATAACTAGTAAACAGTTATTATACTTGAGGAAAAGAAAACAGTATACATCTTATCAATGAATGGAACAATTTCTAATCATAATATACAGAGACAAGTATATAAATCTGAAATCAAACATTTTTGTTTGATCTTCCCACCGGGTGCTTATTGAGTTTCAATGCCGAGCCCAGCTACCCCTTCATATAATCAGTGAATGGAGACCATATTTGTTCAAAAAGCTCAAGTTTATCCATTAGGATAAACCTAATTCTCTCCAGTTGTAATGTCTCCAACATTTCCACTGTCCACATTTTAATTGTCGGGGATAATGGTCCCTTCCAAAATTTTAATATTAATTTTTTTCCAATTATTAAACAATAATCCAGAAAATTTCTTTGATTTGCTGTTAAAGTTTGGTTTGAATCTAAAACCCCAAATATAATTATTTATAAAAATAATATATAAAAATAATTAATTTTGGGTCAAGGCTTAATGTAATCTTTAAAACTATGGAAATAATTTTTAAAATGTCAGTCCAATAACTATTAAGTTTTGCACATATTACAAAACTATGAGTTAAATCGGCTTCTATGTGCTGACATTTATCACACAATGGTGATATATTAGGAAAAATTCTATTTAATTTCTTTTTTGAGTAGTGTAATCTATGTATTACTTTGAATTGTATCAAAGTATGTCTGGCATTTAACGAACAGCGATGAATTCGTTGTAAGCTTTCTTCCCAAAAATCTTCTGATATCGGTAAACCAATTTCATTTTCCCATTTTTGTCAGAATAGTTCAGTTTTTGGCATTTCCCTGTCCAAAAGAATATTATATATATATGCTATTAATTTTTCTGTTGTTGGATGCTTGTTAAGTACTTCATCCAGTAAACCTGGATCTCTATTTCTATAATTTAGCGTATTTAATTTGACATAATCTCTAATTTGTAAATATCTAAATAGATTATTTGCTTGCAATCCATAAATCTCTTTCAACTTCTGAAATGAGAGAAATTTCCCATTCCTATAAAGATGTTCTATCCTTATTATTCCTAAATTTTTCCAATGTCTAAACCCCACATCCAATGTCGAGGGTTTAAACATAGGATTATTCATAATTGGTAAACAAAGTGGCATAGTTTCTAAATGTAAAGTCTTAATGATTTGTTTCCAAGTACGTATATTATTTAAAATTATAGGATTTTCCTTATATGATTTTTTTTGTACCACTCCGGAGGCAAGGAGTATTGTGCTTATGTCGAATGGGAAACAATCTTCCTTTCAATTCTTAACCAAACCGGGTCCTGTTCCATCTGTATCAACCAATAATTAAAGTTCTTAATCTGAACCGCCCAAAAATAATATTAAAAATTAGGTGAAGCTAGGCCACCATTTATCTTAGATTTACATAAGTGTGTTTTACTTATTCTGTGATTTTTATAATCCCAAATAAAGCTATTAACTATAGAATCAATTGAAAAAAAAAATTTTAGGAAGATATAATGGAATGGCTTGAAATAAATATAGTAATTGAGGCAAAACAATCATTTTAATGGCATTTATTCTACCGATCATTGATATCGGTAATGTTTTCCAATATAAAATATTATTTTTTAATTTATTTAATAATTGGGGAAAATTTGATTTAAATAAAGAGTTATAAGATTTTGATACATTAATTCCAAGATATTTAATTTGATTATTAGCTATTTTAAATGGAAATTTTTGTAATTTATTCAATTTAATTCCTGTTATAGGCATAATTTCACTTTTATTCCAGTTAATTCTATATCCTGAGAACTTACTAAATTCATTTATAACTTCAAGTAATTTCGGGATACTAATCTCTGGTTTTGTTATATATAATAAAACATCATCTGCATATAAAGATATTTTGTTAATTGTAGTTTTGGTATTATATCCATAAATTTCTGGTTCTGCTCTAATCCTTTCAGCCAATAATTCTATAGCGAGTGCAAATAATAAAGGTGATAACGGACAGCCTTGTCTACAACCCCTAGAAAGATTGAATTTTGCTGATAACATTTGGTTTGTTAGGATTCTTGCTGTTGGGCCAGAATATAAAATTCTAACCCATTTGCAAAATCCTTCTCCCAGTTGAAATTTCTGCATTATCCTAAATAGGTAAGGCCATTCAACCTGGTCAAACGCCTTCTCCGCATCCAGGGATATAACTGCTAAGTTGAAGATTATTTTACAAGAGACTCCAACTATATGCATATCAATAAAGTAGTTGAATCTCTGATTTAATAGCAATAGCCTTCTTTTAATCATATAAACGTAATTGCCTATGACAACACCTGGCAGGGTTGGTGCTCCAGTCCTTCCCTGTAATGCACCGTTGGCTCCAGAAGGGAGCAAGGACTCTTGAGTCACTAGCAGGTGCAATCTGTTTTGTAAATTATGATACAAACTAAAGGAAGCAGCCTGACAACCCCAATGTGGCAGATGTGATTGGGTGGTTGTCTCAATTAGAACATCTGATGATTCAGATGGTGGCACTAGAAATGCTCTGTGTTACGAAGGCATGTCAGGCAGCAGCTCCTGGTTCAGGGTTGCTTTTTCCTCCCACTCGGATCTAAGGAGTAGTAGGAATGGTGCCAAAATATGTGCACATAAACCTGAAGCAGCTCCTGGTTCAGGGTTGCAATATTCCTCCCACTCGGATGAACGGAGTGATGGAGATGGTGCTAAACTTTATATGCACACTGCCGGAGGCAGCTCCAGGTTCAGGGTTGCATAAGTCCTCCCACTCGGATGTATGAAGTGATGGAGATGGTGCTACATATATATCTATATATATTATGCTCCATATTATCGAAGCATGCGCAGGCTGTTCAAGTCATATGCCTGTAGCTACCCCTGGTTTTAGGGTTGGTGTGTTCCTCCCACCCGAAAGACTATAGAAGATGGTGTCACAAAATATGCTCTATGTTATGGAAGCATGCACAGGCAGTCCGAGGCATATGCATATGGCAACGCCTGGTTCAGGGTGCAATATTTTTCCCACTCTAAGAAAGTGTCAGAGATCAGTATGAACTGACTCCAAACATGACCCCAAACTTGACTATGTGCCTGGATCCCATGCTTTAATGCATGATGTGCGACAATCGCATAAGGAAGAGCTGCGCGCTCTTGCCTCTAAATTTGCTGTTCCCTAGGGGACGGACAAGCCACTACAGGAAGAATTATCCAGCGGCATCAGCTATCTATCAAAAATGACAAGCATGATAGACAGGGTCTGCAATTGGACCTTCACTGAAGCACCAAAAAAGAAATCGACCCGGGGTTAGAGACGCTGGTAACTAAGGTCTCGTTATTAACCTCCGTAAACTCTGAAATGGAGCAGTCTGTCGGGCCAGGTTTGGTTTACGGCCAGCATGGGCTGTCTAGTCAGTTTCACTGTCTAGATCAGGTTGACGTAGAGACATTGGCAAGGTGCCTTGCATAGTAACCTCTGTAAGTTACAAGCAGGAACAGTTTTGGTTCCATGGATCGGGGTAGACCATCATGGAACTGGCTGGCTATACGAGTCATAGTACCAGGGAAGCACTGCTTCATCAACTGTGATTGAGGCTATCAGAATGCTCAATAGAAGAAAATAGTTGAAGTTTTTCACAACATATGGTTTATTTCTCCTCAATTAGTAGAGTTACTGGTTCATTGGAATCATCATTGCCATCCTCTCTGGGACAGGTAGTTACCAGCAGGAAGCTCGTCTGGCATATAATATAACTTTATCTGACCTGCAGGTTCATGTTGTGAATCAACAATGTATTTATAATAATCCACAGGCTCTCAATACCAGTATTCCTGATTGAGAGGCGGGTCGAAGAGATTGTGTTGTGCACTCTGGCGACTTAGACATGTGTTTTCAGTCAAAGGCCTGCGAGGCATTCCTGATTCAGCCTTGCATTATAC
Source organism: Raja brachyura (assembly GCA_963514005.1). Next base: position 14,358,822 of record OY740781.1, on the reverse strand, counting down.
TCATTTCCACTCTGAAGGAAAACGCTGAGTATTCGTGGTGACTCTTAGTCAAGAGTTGACAGGGAACTCGTATTCCCACATCTAAGGGAGACTGTGGTTTCAGCTCTCGTCATTAACTGCTGATTATATGTTATCAGCGATATGTATGAATAACTAGATAATGCATTTTCCGCGGATAGGAAAGCCAAAAATGTTTTTGGTCTGTAAGATCAATAGAGGAACAGCGGTTCCGAGTGCAATCAGTGACAGCTCATCCGAGGATGAGTGGTCTGGCCAAGGACTAGAGGGGTATATTTCTGATACTTCTCAAGATTACAGAAATATGATGCAGGCCGAATCGGGTTAGCATTAGGTTAGTCGGATTATGGGTTTACGTATCCAGTTTAGATGGATGATTGGGTTTCTGCAATTTAACTGACTCAGAGAATCAATCTTGTAGTTGCATACTCTGACATATCTATACACATAAGGCACAGATTCTATTCTGTTTTATAACAAAATTAGTGGTGAAAGCCTATGCTGCCCCTTCTCAGATTAGAGGGCATTATGTCATAGAGTTTTAGGTAATATGCCAAAATTGCAGCTGATAAAACCTATGGGTTGTCGGTAGATATCTTTTGCGATACTACATATGAGGCATCATGAAATTTAACAGTACCAATTTGCCTATTCTATCACGCCACGGTAGGCGACTGAAGCAACTCTTATTTAATCAGTCGAGTGACGGCTGGGACAGCCTCTTCTCAGGCAGCTAGCTCTGCACGATTGTATGAGAAGCTTGTGAACAACATATGTGACTCAATTTTGAACGGAAGTAACAGAGGTTTGTATGGCTCCCAGTTTGAGCCTAAAGAAGCTCTTATGTGATAAGCACAATTGACATTGCTTGTGCTGCTTTATCATTTTTGTAGTACCATAAGTGGGACATAAATGATTGGTTCTTCACCAACTATTCTCTAATGTTATGCAGGGTGTCTTTTATTTGACCACTCTAATAGCCTACATTCATTGTAATGTGCGATATATATCCGTAAATTGTTATGCAAATATTCCTCTAATTTTCCTAATGTGACCAGTATCTTAAGATGATTATGCTTTCAGCAACTGATCTCAGCATAAAAAACACAGCTTTTACTCAATCTCTGGCTTAGTCTCTACGTCATACTGACATTAGGGTAGCTTGCTATAGAAATAATCTCATAAGCAAATGAGTAGGATTGCGTACATTTGAGATTGACAGCATACCCACCAGAGCAGAGATCAGGGATATCATTAGGTATACAAGATCACTCAGTTGCTAGTGCCTATGAAATGGAAGATAATTATTTTGTTATTCAATAGTTTCAAGATATTGCTCATAGCTCATTAGCAGCCAATAGAATGGATTTCCCTTTCATCATACAGCATGAGGTTTACATAGTACAGGTTAATAAATTATAAAATTTGGTGGAATATGTCTGGATATTTGCAGATCGTATTATGCACAGTGTTACATGAGTTATTGTCTAACTCAACAGTCTATTGGGACTACGGTCCAGTTACTGGAGGTTGAAGGAGACAAAAGTTCACTGTTTCTTACAGCACAGAAGAAGGGCACTCAGCCCTATGGTCCTTGTGCCAAGTCTGAGAACTGCTCAACCACTTTGCAATTGGGTGAAGTGCAGATAAAGGGCCTGTCCCACCAGCATGCAACTCTATGCGATTAGCGCGACCTAACGTGGTCGCTTGAGCCGTCCAGCGTCGCGGGGCCAGTCCCGCTTCGATCGCCGGAGCCGTGCGGAATTGTGTGGAGTTCGTCCCGACATCGCACGGGGCTCCGAAAAACTGACTATGTTCAAAAATTCCGTGCGGCATCGGCTTGTCGGCTCGCAGTCGCCTCGACGCATTACACACCGCCTTGACATCGTGCCTCCGTGAACCTATCTGTAGGTGCCTCCATGACCCTCTATGTGAGTGGCTCCGTGGCCCTCTGTGTGTGTGCCTCTGCGCCCCTCTCTGTGCGTCCCTCTCTGTCCTGGCGAACTTACCTTAAGACTTCGCTCCAAGTTCGCCTCACTTTGCGCCGCGTTGCGCCACTCACCCGACCTCCGCGTGGCCCCTGCTGCCGGTTTGGTCGCGCTTGCCGCATGCAGGCGCATGCTGGTGGGAACGGCCCTGTACAGGGGATCACCCGACCTCCGCGCGGCCCCCGCTTCTAGTTTGATCGCGTTCATCGCATGGAGTCGGATGCTGGTAGGACAGGCCCTTAAGATGGTATGGCAGGACCAGCCATCCATTGGCACAAAAGAGGTTGGGAAAGGTGGGAAAGGTGTCACTGAAAGATGAAAGGGAAACATTTAAAAGGAACCTGAGGGGCAACTTTTTTTACATATACTGTAGGGTGGTAAGTAGATGGAACGAGCTGCCTGCACTATCACAACATTTAAGAAAACATTTGGACAGATACATGGATAGTATAGGTTCAGAATGATATGGGGCAAACGGAGGCAGGTGAGACTAATGTAGATGGGGCAAGTTGGGCTGAAGGGCCTGTTTCCATTGCTCTATGACTCAAAAATATTCCTGATCTCGACCCATTTATGGGGAAGTGCTCCATGAGGGGCTCAATTCTAATTCTGTTAACTCCATCCCACCTTTCACCCTTCCTCCCCAGGGACAATAGTCTGACTTACTGCGCTATTGAATGCAGTGGCCATGTTAAGTATCGCATTTAGTTGCCACCTGAATCTTCCAGTCAAGGGAATACCAACCTAGCCTATGCAACCTGTCCTATTGTAACCCTTCAAACCCATGTATCAATCCAGGTTGCATTATTTCTCTAATATGTTGGCCTCCAGAAAAATGCCACATCTGCGCACCGCAGTGCAATTAAATTAAAACCCCAGGCTATGCAACTCAATTAAAAATAAATTCAGTTCAATTATTGACGGAAGTGAACCCTGACCACAGTTAGCCACCAGCACTCATTTAACTTAATGGATCCGAGAAGTGTTTAAAACCTGCCCAGACAATGGATTGATTTATTGAACATGTTTTAATTTTTTTCCCTTTTTTTCGGAGTAAAGATCTTTTTATCCATTATTACTTCCTTTCTTCCTGATTTGAAGACTGCTTCGCCGTTGGAAGCCGCCTGCCCAACTCCCGCTGGGCAAGTTGCTGATGTACAAAAAGCAGCAGATGAGGTAATGTGCCAGCCAGACGCCTTGGGAGTTTAAATATTGATGGGATGTGCGGATTTTGCTAATGCATTAAACCTTTAAGACTCGTCCAGCGGGTTGGAGATAATATGACGAGCGATAGCGACCGACTTTGTATTTAAGTGGGTCAGAAGCAGAGGAAGTCTGTCCAACTCATTTGTTTTACCAACAAAAATCGTCTGATAACAAGATTCCCCATTCTCAAGAAAGGATATTGGTCAGTGCCAAACAATGCATTTTAAATACCACAGACTATGGCTGAGATCCGAATTGTGTAGGAAGGACCCTGGTTGACACTGAAAGATAGACAAAAAATGCTTGAGTAACTCAGCAGGACAGACAGCATATCTGGATAGAAGGAATGGGTGATGTTTCGGGTCGAGACCCTGCTTCAGTCTGCTAATTCAGATTGCTTCACCTGCTAATCGGGAATTTGCTTAGGTATGGCAATACTCTACTGTTTGTAAGTAAAATAAAATCACAATGCATATGTGACCCGGTGGTCATAAGATCATAAGTGATGGGAGCAGAATTATGACATTCAACCCATCAAGTCTACTCCGCCATTCAATCAAGGCTGATCTATTTCTCCTTCCTAACCGCATTCTCCTGCCTTCTCCACATAACCCCTGACACCTGTACTAATCAAGAATCTATCTATCTACTAGACCAAGTGGGACCCGTTGGTTCCCTGTCACACGGGAGGCCTGGTCCCCCAACGCAACCCATTCCCCAACGCAATATTCCACCACTCACCCATAGCCCCCACGGGAAGCCTGGATCCCCCAACGCAACCCGTTCCCCAACGCAATATTCCACCACTCACCCATAGCCCCCACGGGAGGCCTGGTCCCCCTACGCAACCCATTCCCCAAAGCAATATTCCACCACTCACCCATAGCCCCCGCGGGAGGCCTGGTCCCCCTACGCAACCCATTCCCCAAAGCAATATTCCACCACTCGGCCATCGCCGGCAACTGCGCAGGGGTTGTTCATTTCGCCTAATGCACGCTCCTTCATTTTTAAACTTTAAAAAAATGCATTTGCTCTTGCTAGGGCGAGCAGAACTCAGTGTACTGTGACTAAAGAAAATGCATTTGCACTTGCTAAGGTGAGCGGAACTAAATGTTGCGAGCAGGTCTACAATCCCATTGTGACGTCACAGCTGCAAAAAGAGGGGAAAAGCAGTTATTTTTTCCAAGTTTCTGCACATTTGCGAACATTTTCATAAATAACTCGAGAAATCATGCCAGGCTTTTTTGCAGGTGGAATGCAAAAAGAAGATGGAGGAAAGAAGACGGTAATTTCAACCCCTCAAGGCAAAGTCAGGGACATCAGGGTAATTAAAAAGTATACGGCCTTAAATGTTAGCTTTGCTTTTTCAGTCCACAAGTACTGCTCAGCATTTCCAGGTAGTACAAAAATATCCGGTTTGGCCACATGCCATGCATCATTATAAATGTAAAGCAGATTCTCACTTCTCCAGGATTGAATGATTGAATTGATTGAAAGATACAATATGGAAACAGGCCTTTCGGCCCGACGAATCCACTCAAACCATCGATCACCCGTTCACACTAGCTCTATGTTATCTCATTTTCACATCCACTCCCAACGCACTTGGGGCAATTTACAGAGACCAATTAACCTACAAACCGCATGCCTCTGGGTTGTGGAGGGAAACCAGTGCACCCGGGAGGAACCACAGGGAGACCATGCAAACTGTACACAACCCTCTAAACCTGTCCCATCATGAGAACTGTATGGTATTATAAATTGATCGTTTGTCTTTTTTTAAAACATGGTGCAAATAAATAAACATAAACATAAACATAATATTGTACCACGAATTATCCAATTCTAGCCAACTTCCTGTGTGGTTCATGTTAAGTCAGGAATATTGCCAATGTGAGTTTAAAAGAAATTGGATCAAACTGATTTATGCAAAGAACGTGGGTGTAGAAGTTGACTGTGACTTGCAATAGCTGTTGAACATGCCAAATGTACTTAAAGCACATTGGGATTACGTGGCTAAAGCACCAAAGGGCACGTCTCCAGAAATTGTCCATTTGTCGAACATCATTCGGGAGTAGTGTGTTCAATTGAAGATGAGGCAGAAAACAGCATCCTGTTTCCCCCCCACAATTACAACATCAATAAGCATTCATGCTGGGTTTCTCACCCAGTTGCTGGTAATCCTGGAGCTGGCTCCCGGTTTGGGGCAGGAAAATGTCTTCTGGACAAAACTGCTTAGCTTAGAGATTCAGCGCATAAATAGGCCCTTCGGCCCACCGAGTCCATGCTGACCAGCAACCCCTGTACACTAACACTATCATACATGCTAGGGACAATTTACAATTTAACCAAAGCCAATTAAACTGCAAGTTTGTACATCTTTGGAGTGTGGGTCGAAACTGAAGCACCCGAAGGAAACCCACGTGGTCAAGGGGAGAAAGTATAAACACCATACAGTCAGCACCAATGGCCAGGGTCAAACCCGGGTCTCTGGCACTGTAAGGCAACAACTCTTCCACAGCGCCACCGTGCCGTCCCTCTTTAGGGAAACAGGGAGTTCCCCCTTCCCTGCTGAAGAGCAACACGCCTACTTTATGATGACAAGCTTGGAAGTTTCCTCCTCAAATTACAGTGGAAGCAGAAAAACGCAAAGTGCTGGAATATCTGAGCAGGTCAGGTAGCATCATGGAAGAACAAATTAACTGTTTAGCAAAATACTGCGTTAATCAACACTTTGGACTCCTTTCGTGCATCATGGTTATGGCTGACAATGTTGTAATCTGATGGTCGATGTTTGCAAACTGCATGAATAGAAGTTTTACAGTTACAATTTAGTTTATTGTCATGTGGTAAATAGTAGGTCAGTACCGCTCTCTGGTTGTGGTAGGATGATTCAGCTGCTGTTATCTACTTCGCTGGTGACTCTCGGACAATCCTTCAGTCTGAAGAAGGGTCTCGAACCGAAACGTCGCCTATTCCTTCTCTCCATAGATGCTGCCTCACCCGATGAGTTTTTCCAGCATTTTTGTCTGCCTTCAATTTTTCCAGCATCTGCAGTTCTTTCTTAAGCACTCGGACTATCCTTGATCAGACTTTGCTAGCTTGACTGTATCTTTCACTAAACGTTATTCCATTATCACGTATCTATACACTGTGAATGGCTTGATAGTAATCGTGTATTGTCTGTCCACTGACTGGGTAGCACACAACAAAATCTTTTCACTGTATCTATTTTATGTCAATGGAATACCTAATATTCTGCCTCCTCCACTGGATCAAAAATATAAATAGTAAAGAACTGATCCTTGGATACCTTCGAAACACTAAGGGGCAGAAAACGCTAGTGGGTGTCGAAACACTAAGGGGCAGAAAACGCAAGTGGGAGTTGTGTACAGGCCACCTAACAGTAGTAGTGGAGTTGGGGATGGCATCAAACATGAAATTGGAAATGCGTGCAACAAAGGTAAAACAGTTATAATGGGTGACTTCAATCTACAAATAGATTGGGTGAATCAAATTGGCAGGGGTACTGAGGAAGAGGATTTCTTGGAACGTATGCGGGATAGTTTTCTAAACCAAGATGTAGAGGAACCAGCGACAGAGCAGGCTATTCTAGACTGGGTATTGAGTAATGAGGAAGGGTTAGTTAGCAGTCTTGATGTGCGTGGCCCCTTGGGCAAGAGTTACCATAATATGGTTGAATTCTTCATTAGGATGGAGAGTGACATTGTTAATTCAGAAACACGGGTCCTGAACTTAAAGAAAGGTAACTTTGAGGGTATGAGACATGAATTGGCCAAGATAGACTGGCAAGTGATTCTTAAAGGGTTGACGGTGGATATGCAATGGAACGCATTTAAAAACTGCATGGATGAACTACAACAATTGTTCATCCCAGTTTGGCAAAATAATAAATCAGGGAAGGTAGTGCATTCATGGAGAACAAGGGAAATCAGGGATAGTATCAAAACAAAAGTTGAAGTGTATAAATTAGCCAGAAAAAGCAGCCTACCAGAGGACTGGGAGAAATTCAGTCCAGCAGAGGAGGACAAAGGGCTTAATTAGAAAAGGGAGAATAGATTATGAAAGAAAACTGGCAGGGGCATAAAAACTGACTGCAAAAGTTTTTACAGATATGTGAAGAGAAAAAGATTAGTTAAAACAAATGTAGGTCCCTTGCAGTCAGAAACTGGTGAATTGATCATGGGGAACAAGGACATGGCAGACCAATTGAATAACTACTTTGGTTCTGTCTTCACTAAGGAAGATATAAATAATCTGCTGGATATAGCAGGGGACCGGGGGTCAAATGAGATGGACGAACTGAGTGAAATCCAGGTTAGCCGGGAAGTGGTGTTAGGTAAATTGAATGTATTAAAGCCCAATAAATCCCCAGGGCCAGATAGGCTGCATCCCAGAGTACTTAAGGAAGTAGCCCCAGAAATAGTGGATGCCTTAGTGATAATTTTTCAAAACTCTTTAGATTCTGGAGTAGTTCCTGAGGATTGGAGGGTGCCTGCTGTACCTGCATGCTTCCTTTCATGGACTGATGAACAAGGACCCTCAGATCCCGTTGTACTTCCCCTTTTCCCAACATGACTGCATTTAGATAGTAATCTGCCTTCCTGTTTTTGCTGCCTAATTGGAGGCTGCAAGGTGACTTGGATAGGTTGGGTGAGTGGCCAAATGCATGGCAGATGCAGTATAATATGGATAAATGTGAGGTTATCTACTTTGTGGGAAAAACAGGAAAGTAGACAGGGAGTGACTGAAGTGAGACTAGTCTTGATTATGCTGGTGGTCTCGTCGAGGCAGTGTGAGGTATAAATTGAGTCAATGGAAGGGATGCTGGTTTGTGTGATGGTCTTGGTTCTTGGTTCTTGGTTACTTGGTCCTCCAAAATATACCAAGTGGAATTTAAACTGGAGGTGGTGAAGGGAGGGGTTTAGCCAGAGAAGGTTATTGGGAAGAAAGTGCCACTTTAAATTTAGTTGCATCTGGCTGGGCAACCGTGGTTTGGTGGAGATTATTCCAAGCTTTAATAGTGCGTGGGAAGAACGAATTGCTGTACACATCTGTCTTTGAGGCTGGGACCACAAATTGGATCGAATGCCCTTGTCTGCTCCTAATTGGTTTGGGGTTGGTGTAGGTCTTGTGGTATATGTCTAGCTGACCATTTAACATTTTGAAAAAACAGGTCAAACGGTGAGCTTCACGGAGAGGGTTCCACCCCAGTGAATTCAGAAGTTTGGTGACATTCGCTTCTCTCTCGTAGGTGTTAGTAACAAATCGAGCGTTCTGTCTTTGGACACGTTCGATGGATGAAATGTTTTTATCTATGTATGGGTCCCAAGCTGCAACTGCGTAGTCCAGATGAGGTCTAACGAGGGTGAAATACAGCTTCTCCTTGACAGAAGCTGAACAATGATGGAAGTTACGCCTCAGGAAGTTTAGGACACCTGTTGCTTTCACTGTTACATGAAGAGTCTAACCATTCCAACGTAGATCATTCTGCAATTTGATGCCAAGATACTTGGTTTGTTTGGATTCTTCAAGGGTGACACCAAGTATGTTGTAAGATGTGACGCCTGGATTCCTCTTTCTGGTGACACGCATGGTTTCACATTTGGAAGGGTTGAACTGCATGCCCCATTGTTGTGACCACTCGACCATAGTATCGAGATCCTTTTGGAGAGCATCTTCATCATCAGCTGACTTAATTGGACGGTACAGCAAACAATCATCAGCGAATAGTCTGGTCGTACTTGTGACTTTTCATGGATGTCATTGATGTAAAGCAAAAATAGGTGTGGGCCAAGTACTGTGCCCTGGGGCCAAGTACTGTGCTCTTGGCTGTGTCCACACTACTCTGCAATGTTTTGTGGTCGCGGATGGAGTGTACGGACTTCAGCCTTTCATCAGAAGATAGATCAACCTGTTACCTTATGTTCCACCAAAGTGGATGAATTCTAATTATTTGTCAGTGAGCCAGTGTCAGACAAGATTGTGAACAGGAAGTTAGCTTAATCGTGAAATCATTAACTTAACTGTTCAATTAATTAAATGTTATTTCAATGTATGACATTGAATGATGTAACCATCACACAGCTTTGGCGACCCAGATTCAATCCTGACTAGAGGTGTTATCTGGGGTTTGCACATCCTCCTTGTGAATGGCAGCTTTCCTCCCCCTTCCAGATGCTTTGGTTCATAAGATCATAAGTAATAGGAGTAGTATTAGGCCATTCGGCCCATCAGGTCTGCTCCTCCATTCAGTCACGGCTGATCTATGCCTCCTAACCCCATTCTCCTGCCTTCTCCCCATACCCTCTGACACCCGTACTAATCAAGAATGTATCTATCTCTGCCTTAAATATATCCACTGACTTTGCCTCCACAGCCTTCTGTGACAAAGAATTTCACAGATTCATCACTGTCTGACTAAAGAAATACCTCCTTATCTCTTTCTTAAAAGAACATTGTTTAATTCTGAGGCTATGACCTCTAGTCCTAGTTCCTCCCATTAGTGGAAACATCCTCTCCACATCCATTCTATCCAAAACTTACACTATTCTGCACGTTTTAATGATGTCTTCTCCTCATTCATGGTTTCCTCCATCAAAACCAGCATTTGAATTGCCAAGGCATCTTGAGGGCTAAGGGCAAAGTGCTGGTAAATGGGGATAGAACCTGTGGACGTTTACAATAGAGTCATCCGTGACATACCAAATCTCCTCAATCTTCTGAGGACAAAAAGCCGTGGATGTTTGCCTTTGTGATTTACATCTTTGTTGAACAATCCATTTGACTTTGTTCTTTGTGTAGGAAGGAAATGCAGATGCTGGTTTAAACCGAAGATAGACACAAAAAGCTGGAGTAACTCAGCGGGAGAGAAGGAATGGGTGACGTTTTGGGTCGAGACTTTTCTTCAGACTTTGTTCTTTCCTTAAAGTCCTACAAATATGTTACCTTCAGAAATGTATCCTAAGCAAATTTGATATCCAGAACTAAATCTACACCAACACATTGCCAACAAAGTTAGAACAATGAATAGAAAGAAAAAGCAGTTGAATGGTGGCGCAGCAGTAGAGTTGCAACCTTGCTATGCCAGAGAACCGGGTTCGATCCTGCATGGGCTTTCTCTGGGTGCTCCGGTTTCCTCCCACAATCCAAAGACATATAGGTTTATAGGTTAATTGCCTTTGGTATAAATGTAAATTGACCCTAATTGTGTGTCGGTTAGTGTTAGTGTGTAGGGATCGTTGCTCAGCGTGGACTCGGTGGGCTGAAGGACCTGTTTCCGTGGCGTATATCTAAACTAAAATAACAGGAAGATGGTATTACCTTAATCTGAAACAAAATATCTGGGAGGGAGGTTTAGTTTTAGTTCCATTTCTAAGGCAAAATTACAGAAAGCAAAGTCCTGGTTCCTGATTTGGACTTTCTTTGTATGTAACTACACATTTCCTCCACTAGATGGAGACATGAAACTCTTTCCTGAACTCCGGAATGAATGTCTTGAACAAGTCGAACCAAATTCCCTCTCCCAACTTTGGAGGAAATTGTATTAACAACAAGCTATTGTTACTGTAGTGCAGCGAAAGGAGACAGGGAAATTTAGACCCAAAGACTTGTCTATTTTCCTTCAAGACATGCAATATTTTTGACGGAGTGAACAGAAGTTCAAGTCAAGTCAAGTTTATTCGTCACATACACATACGCGATGTGCAGTGAAATGAAAAGTGGCAGTGCCTGTGGACTTTGTGCAAAAAACAACCAAACAAACAACCAACAAACTACAAACAGAATCACATATTATTTTCCATATTAAATATTGTGGGCGGTATTGTGGTACAGTAACTGTTGTAGAGTTAGTCCCTGGTGAGATAGGAGTTTACGGTCCGAATGGCCTCTGGGAAGAAACTCCTTCTTGTCCTCTCCGTTCTCACAGCATGGCGACGGAGGCATTTGCCTGACCGTAAGAGCTGGAACAGTCCGTTGCAGGGGTGGAAGGGGCCTCCCATTATCTTATTGGCTCTGGAGTTGCATCTCCTGATGTATAGTTCCTGCAGAGGGGCGAGAGAAGTTCCCATAGTGCGTTCGGCCAAACGCACTACTCTCTACACAGCCTTCTTGTCCTGGGCAGAGCAATTCCCAAACCAGATTGTGATGTTTCCGGACAAGATGCTTTCCACAGCCGCAGAGTAGAAGCACTGGAGGATCCTCGGAGACACTCTGAATTTCCTCAATTGCCTGAGGTGGTAAAGGCGCTGCCTTCCCTTACTCACGAGTGCTGCAACGTGCAATGTCCATGTCATATCCTCAGAGATGTGGACTCCCAGGTATTTAAAACAGCTCACCCTATCCACAGTATCCCCATTTATCCTCAATGGTGTGTACGTCCTTGGATGATGTGCCCTCCTAAAGCCCACAATCAGCTCCTTTGTTTTTATGATGTTCAAGAGGAGGCTGTTGTCCACTTAGTTACCGAACCAAAAGACAACACACCATCTAACAATGAAGCACTTCCTCAGCACCATAGAGTTTTTATTTCTTCATCACAGCATCATAGAAATATACAGCACGAAATGAGACCCACTGGGACGGTTTCCCCCCCCATCATCTACATTCCTTCCGCTAGCTTCACAATCTCCAATCCTTTTGCCTCAGACTTTTTGTCTTTTCATCTCTGGCCTTTGTCCAACCATCTGTCTATCAAAATCCCCCCTCACCTGTATCCACCTATTACTTGCCAGGCTTTGTGCTGCCCCTCCTTTCTTCCAGCTTCCTTTCCTCCCCTCATCCCCTCCCCACCCGTCCCCACAGTCAGTCTGAAGGACCCCGACCCAAAATATCACCTATCAGGTTCTCCACAGGTGCTGCCTGATCCACTGAGCTACTCCAGCACTTTGTGGGTTTTTTTTGTAAACCAGCAGTTGCAGTTCCTTCTTTATACCATTGTGTTGATGCCAGAAATTCCATAAACTTGATAAATCAAGCTAGCACTACGATTAACGACTCGACTGTATAGAACATGTATTTTCAGGTTGCTTTGTTGGGGACTGACTACGATATTTTATTTCACAGCTGTGCAACGTAAAAATAACTTGAAGAAGGGTCTCGACCCGAAACATCACCCATTCCTTCTCTCCAGAGATGCTGCCTGTCCCGCTGAGTTACTCCAGCATTTTGTGTCTACCTTCGATTTAAACCAGCATCTTCAGTTATTTCCTGCAGGGTTAATTAATAACTCAAAGGAAGGTACAGAGGACAAAGGACAAAGGAAGGTACAAAGGACATTTATTATCACATACACCAATCGGTGTAGTGAAATTTGACTTGCCATGCAGCACACAGATAAAGATAAGACACAACATTAAAGAATTTAACAATAAACATAAAAACATCCCCCCACAATGGTTCCCACTGTGAGGGAAGGCACAAAGTCCAGTCCCCATCCCCATGTCCAACCATAGTCGGGCCTATTTGAGGCCTCCGCAGTCGCTGCTACGGGGCCCGATGTTCCAGGCCGTTCTCGCCGGGTGATGGGGCTCCGTCGTCGGGAGAGCCCTCTCAGCGACTTGGGACACCTGGAACGGCCGCTTCCTTACTGGAGTCCGCGGCTTCGGAAGCCGACGGGCCGCGCTGGATGGAGCTCCACCACTGGGATGGAAGCTCCCGATGTAAAGTTCAGTGCCGCCGCCCGCGGCTGGCCGCTCCACAGTCCCGCGGCTCCGCGATGTGTTTTTTTTTGTCGGCGGTCTTCAGCTCACCGGAGTTCCAGCGTGGCGACCCAGGCAAGGCATCGCCCGCTCCGCTCCGCAATAGCGCTCCACCGCCGCCGAAGCCGTGGTTCTGGCCAGTCCCATCAGGAAACGCCGCTCCAGACCTGCTAGTAGGCCACGAGGACGGGTCGATGATGCAGCCCGGAGAAAAGCTGCCTCTCCGACCAGGTAGGGACCAGGAAAAGCAGTTCCCCCCTTCCCCACCCCCACCCCTCACATAAAAAAAGAATAGACTCCAAACAAAACACTTTTTACACACTAAAAATAAAAGAAAGAAGTTAAAAGACAGACAGCTGCAGGCAGGGCAGCCATACCCAACTGGACGGCACCCCCTAGAATTCTGTAAAGAAACTATGATTACAATAAAATATTACAATAAGCTTGGAACTGATATCTTTCAATGTGTAAGCCTGGATTTTCAATCTATAGCATGAATAATATGAAGCTTGAAGCACAGGTTACCTATGACAAATTCTTCTGAAGATATGTCTCGACCCAAAATGTCTCCCAGAGATGCTGCCTGTCCTGCTGAGTGTACACCATTTTGTGTCTACTATCACAATTCCTCATCTCCTTTCTAAAGTCCTTTTATTTTGAGGATATGGCCTCTGGTCATAGACGGTCCCACTAGTGGAAACATCTTCTCCACATCCACTCCTGGACTTTCCTCTTGGATTTTGTACACCTCTATAAAATCACCAAAGTTGTTCCAGCACTCTACAGTGAAATGATTTTTGGCAATAATCTTACTGAACTGTGCAAAAAAGAAGAATTTCACTGTTTAAGAAGGAACTGCAAATGCTGGAAAATCGAAGGTAGATATGAATGCTGGAGAAACTCAGCGGGTGAGGCAGCATTTATGTAGCGAAGGAAATAGGCAACGTTTCGGGCCGAAACCCTTCTTCAGACAATTTCACTGTACCTTGGTAGGTCCAGGCCTCCACTAGTACCAGTGAAGAAAGTTTGGGAAAGTTGCATGAACTTGTGGCATGAGAAAGTCATACAGTCATACAGAGTGGAAATAGGTCCTTCGGCCCAACTTGCCCACATCGACCAACATGACCCATCCCCGCTCTAAACCTGTCCTATCTGTGTACCTGTGTAGGAAGGAGCGGCAGATGCTGGTTTAAACCGCAGATAGACACAAAATGCTGGAGTAACTCAGCGGGACAGGAAGCATCTCTGGAGAGAAGGAATGGGTGTCGTTTTGGTTGACGACCCTTCTTCAGACCATGGAGGAGGCCTGGACCTACCTGATCCCCCAGTTGCTTGACACTTTAATTCCCCTTCCCATTCCCACATTGACCTTTCCGTTCCAGGCCCCCTCCAGTGGGGCAAAACACAAATTGGGGAAACAGCATATCATATTCTCCTTGGGCAGCTAACAACCCAGTGGTATGAATATCTTACTGGACTATACCTTGGTACATCCGATAATAAAGAACTAGTGAAGAAAGTTTGGGAAAGTTGTATGACCTTAGCAATAGGAGACGTTTTGGGTCGAGACCCTTCGTCAGACCTCATTTTATACTTAATTGGGAATTGTAATTATGTATGCCAAAAATCTTACTGATCTATATGTAACCACCGGGTGGCGCAGTCAGCGATGGCAGCCTCGCCAAGATTCTGTCTGTCTTTTTGTCTATTCTTTGTTAGTTTTAATGTGTCTTAATATTCTCTGGTTTGTTTTATGTGGGGGTGTGGGATGGGATTGGGGGAAACTTTCTTTCAATCTCTTACCTTGCAGGAGATGCGATAGTTTTCCAGATTTTCCGGGCTCTGCGGCCTAACATCATGGAGCTGGCGGCCTTGCTCGAGACTGACTCTGAACCACTCCATGGGGCCTGGAATTACCATCGGAGTCGATTGGATCCCTGGGATCGATGCTCCACTCGCGCGCGGTCTGCGGATTTCACCGTCGAGGAACCCGCAGTCTCGGTTAAGAGACTGATGTCGGGAAACTCCAAGCGACGCAGAAGGTTTTGACCAACCCCGACCCAGGGTCTGATCGCCCGGCGCGGGGGACTGAGATTCACCCTCACTCCCCCCCCCCCCAATGCGGGAGCTTGATCGTCCCGACACGGATGGCCCACCGCCGGCTAAGGGAGCCAAGATCTCCCCGTCAACAGGAGGCTCAAGACCCTTGACTGCGGGGAACAAAGAAGGAAAGAGATGGAACTTTTTTTTGCCTTACATCACAGTGAGGAATGTGAAGGAGTCACTGTGGTGGATGTTTATGTTAAAATGTATTTTGTGTTTTGTTGCTTTTTATTGGTATGACTGTATGGCAAATCAAATTCCTCGTATGTTGCAAAACATACTTGCTAATTAAGTATGATTATGATTATGAAAACCAAAAAAAAACATTGTACATTGGTTCATGTGATATTAAAATACCAGCGAAGTCTGGGAAAGTTGCATGAACCTCTTCACCCGATCTATTACTCGCATGAATTTGTACACCAAGTTGCTCCAGCATTTTAACCATATAATAACCATATAACAATTACAGCACGGAAACAGGCCTTCTCGGCCCTTCCAGTCCGTGCCGACCATTTATTTTCCCCTAGTCCCATCTACCTGCACTCAGACCATACCCCTCCATTCTCTTCCCGTCCATATACCTATCCACTTTACTTTTAAATGTTAAAATCGATCCTGCCTCCACCACTTCTGCTGGAAGATCATTCCACACAGCCACCACTCTCTGAGTAAAGAAGTTCCCCCTCATATTACCCCTAAACTTCTGTCCCTTAATTCTCATGTCATGCCCTCTTGTTTGAATCTTCCCTACCTTCAATGGGAAAAGCTTATCCTGTCTATCCCTTTCATCATTTTAAAGACCTCAATCAAGTTCCACCCTTAACCTTCTGCGCTCCAAAGAATAAAGACCTAACTTGTTCAATCTTTCTCTGTAACTTAGTTGCTGGAATCCAGGCAACATTCTAGTAAATCTCCTCTGTACTCTCTCTATTTTGTGTCTATATTCTGTCAAAATTCTTCCTCATCCCTATTCTGAAGGTATGTCCTTTTATTCTGAGGCTATGGCCTCTGGTCCCAGATTCTCCCAGCAGTGTAAACATTTTTGGTAATCGTCTTACTGGAAAGTGTGACAAAAAAAACGAATTTCACTGTATCTTGGTACATGTGATAATAAAGAACCCATGAAGGAAGTTTGGGGGAAAGTTTCAGTGCAGTTTGAAAGCAGTTCGTCCCTGTAATCCCTCCCCATCGCCCTCATGAGCCATGCCAGAGCGGTCACATCCCCAGCATGACGTTAGAGGGCCCCCCCACCTCCCGTGCGGCCTGGCTCGCGGTGAAAGTTGTCCACCGCGTGACCGGGAAGCGGGAGCGCGCCCAGCGCCCATGCCACCAAGTTACACCAGCACTTTGTCTATCGCAGGTAGGACTAATGTAGATGGGGCATCTTGGTCAGCATGGATAATTTGGGTCGAAGGGTCTGTTTCCATGCTGTATGACTATATACATTTTTAGAACAAATATCTCTAAAGTCCAAGATGGACACAAAAAGCAGGAGTAACTCAGCGGGTCAGGCAGCATCTCTGGCGAAAATCAATAGGTGACGTTTTGGGTCGAGATTCTTCTTCAGACTCTTAATTTTGTACTTAATTGTAATTATGTATGTCAGCAATCTGTATGGAAAAAAAGAGTTTTACTGCACCTTCGTATATGACTTGGATAGGTTGAGTGAGTGGGCAGATACAGTTTAATGTAGGTAAATGTGAGGTTATCCACTTTGGCGGCAAGAACAAGGAAGTAGATTATTATCTCACTTATGTCAGATTAGGAAAATGGTAAGGACAACGAGACCTGGGTGTCCTTGTACGCCAGTCACTGAAAGTAAACATGCAGGTACAGCAGGCAATGAAGAAAGCTAATGGCTTGTTGGTCTTCACAACAAGAGGAGTTGAGTATAGGGGAGTTGCACGTAAGGTCACCGGGTCATAGGGCTTGACGCACTGAGCCGCACAATCCATCTGGAGGACATCGCAGCTTCCGGTATATGTTGTTAATACACGAAACGCGTACTTTCCCACCTGTTAAAAACAGCCAAAATGATGAATTTTTGCGCTGTAAAAAATTGTGGAAGTCGGGGTAAGCGTGAGAGACATGTACCCAACTTCAGAATTCCAAAAGTGAAGTGAAATGAAGGTAAAGAGAAGCGAGAGCTGAAGGGACAACAGCTAAAGTGCTTGGCGAACATTGGCCATGCAGATATCGAAATTGAAAATATTGGGAATTATCACGTTTGATCACTGTATTTCATCAACAGTAAGGCATTATTTGTGTTTTTTCTTGATTCTAAAAAGTCTCAGGTGATAAATCTGGCTGTAAAATGTTTAAATCGCCCATGGTTCTGAAGTGGGTTTTTACATGCAAAAAGAAAAAGCTTCTGAAGCTAAATTTATCATTAAAGAAATCTCCAGACTTACGAGTGGTGTATGGAAAAGTCTTGTATCATTATGCTAATGAGATGTATATTTGGCAAATAATAAAATGTCCTGACAGCCTAAACACCCACTCCCTTTCAATAGGATATTGTCAATTTGCTGAGGTTGATTATGTCCAATTAACAGCTAACAATTATGCCATTCCTTGGCTTGCATCTGAGTAAAATGTAATTCAACACCCACGTACGGTTTGCGATTTTTTTTTAATGATACATTTTGCTTCAGAGGCTTTATCTTTTTGTATGTAAAAACCCACTTGAGAATCATGGGCGATTTTAACACTTTAAAGCCAGATTTATCAGTTCTGAAACTTTTTAGATGGCAAAGGAATCAAGAGAACCAAATAATGCCTTCCTGTTGATGAAATGCAGTGAGGCCAATGTTTGCCAAGCACTTTGGCCATTGTTGTCCCTTCAGCTCTCGCTTCTATCTACCGACATTTCTCATCACTTTTGGAATTCTGAAGGAGGATAAGTGTCTCTCACACTTATCCCGATTTCAATAATTATTTACAGCGCAAAAATTGACCATTTCGGCGGGTTTTAACGGGCCCACTACGCTGGAAACAATGGTCAGTGCTTGCCTGCAGTTCATCGCGTGTACCCCAGTTGGCGTAGCGTAGCAACAGTACGGGTCATGGGTCGTGACCCGACATCCGTGCAACCTCTCTAGAGAAGCAAAGAGGTCCTTCTGCAGTTGAACAGAGCCCTAGTGAGACCACACTTGGAATATTGTGAGCAGTTTTGGTCTCCTAATTTGAGGAAGGACATTCTTGCTATTGAGCGAGTGCAGCGTATCGAAATCAATCAATATCAGTTTTATTCCTCACTTCCACATAAAGTGCAAGTGAAATGAATTTGCCAGCAGCGGTACAATAAAAAAGAACACACAAATACACAATAAAAATTTAACACAAACATCCACCACAGCATTCATCACTGTGGTGGAAGGCACAAAAAATTTGGCCAGTCTTCCTCCATCTTCCCCCGTGGTCGGGACCCCAACCCTCCGCAGCCGCCGCTGCGGGCGTCCAGGTGTGTAGACAAGATAAAAAGTCCAGATAAAGTCGAGGTAAGTCCTGAAACGGTGCCTCCCCACCGGAGACCGCGGCTTCAGGTTGGTGCAGGCCGCAGGCCGGCGGACGAAGATCTAAAGACCACACTGCACTGCAGCCGGAAGCACTGCATACGGCAGGGCCGGCAGTCAGTGCTCCTCTCCAGGGGTCCCCGGTGAGGGATCCTGCTCCGGAGGGTAAGTCCCCACCACCCCGCAGTAGAAGTAGGCCGCGGGCCGGCGGTCGGAGCTCTTCTCCTTCCGGGTCCCCAATGAGGGATCCCTGGCTCCGGACGCCGTGCCAGCTGGAATTCCACAGACTGCGGCTTCGGGGTGCCGCGGGCCAGCGAATGGTGAGCTCCCCTCCGGCGACGAGAGTCCATGCTGCACCCGGTCATGTCTCCGGGAAAGGCCGCACCGATCCTCGATGTTAGGCTACGGGGGAGGCAACAGAAACGGTTTCCCCTTTGCCCCCCCACACCACCCCCCACACAAGACACACAGAGAGACACCAAAAACACACAGTAGGACACACTAAAAAAATTAAAAACGTAGAAAAAACCAACACACGGCTGGCAGGGCTGCCGGTTTGTAGCGCCCCCACCGACCTATATTTAGCGTAGGTTCACGATGGTAATTCCCGGGATGGTGGAACTGCAATATGATGAAAGAATGGAGCGACTGGACTTCTATTCACTGGAATTTAGAAGGATGAGAGGGAATCTTAAAGAAACATATAAAATTATTAAGGGATTGGTCACGCTAGAGGCAGGAAACATGTTCCCGATGTTGGGGGAGTCCAGAACCAGGGGCCACAGTTTAGGAATAAGGGGTAAGCTATTTAGAACGGAGATAAGGAAACACTTTTTCTCACAGAGAGTTGTGAATCTGTGTAATTCCCTGCCTCAGAAGGCGGTGGAGGCCAATTCACTAGATGCATTCAACAGAGTTAGATCGAGCTCTTAAAGATAGCGGAGACAGGGGACATGGGGAGAAGGCAGGAACAGGGTACTGATTATGGATGATCAGCCATGATCATATTGAATGGCGGTGCTGGCTCAAAGGGCCGAATGGCCTACTCCTGCAGCTATTGTCTATGTTTCCATGTATTCTATGCTTTTCTTGGTTCTTGGTAGGTATGTTACAAAACTTACCTTCAGCGGTGCTGCAGTTCTGTCACTGGCCGTGTGCGCGACTTTGGCGCCTTTGGGGGGGGGGGGGGGGGGGTTAAAATGCTGTTTCCTCCTGCCTGCCAGAGTTTTATTTTCTTGGGCTGCTAACTTATGCTGAAGATTTGTTCCGACTACCGGTCTGTGAACTTTTTTTTAAACATCGCTGGACAATTTCAGCGTTGGAGTAAAATAAAAATCAGCTCCTAATGCCATCAACGAGGACGGATTTCATGTACGGGACAGCTAAAGGTAAGCCATTTATTTTACATATAAACGTGCTTCTTAGGATGACCGTAAAATTTTACGTTGCGAAAAGGTGATTTAGGCCCCTTACGAACCGGCAGTGTTTTTCCTGCCGATATGGGGTTTAAATTCACCGCTTATGCAATGTTCCAATCGATCGCATGCCACAAAATCCCACTCGCAAGATGATTAAAATGGCCATTAATTTACGGGAATTAGACACAAAATTTGGCCTATTAATTCATGACAATGAGATTTAAAAATCATGTTACATTGTGAATTCTTGTGTGAATGTTATTTGGACACGTAGGCTATTTAAAAACGTTAATCTTTTCTTAAGAAATGTATAGATGTTTAGATCTAGTAATTGAATTTGGTAATTAGCTACAATTAGGTACCTAACTAATTATATGCTTTAATTTCAGGTCATCCAAGTAAGATTGTTTCATATTTGTTTCAGAATGCTTCAATCTATAATAAACTGAAAATTTCATTCAGTTCTCTTCATTTTTAATTAAGTTATGGGCTTTTGACTGTCCTCGATCACAACTTTTGTGTTAAGTCAATGGAAAAGCAATAGGGAACAAGATGCTAATTTCCTAGTATGAAAATGGCCATAACTTGTTTAATACTGAAGATATGAACGTGAATTAGGTGTCAAATTAAACTTAGTTTTATGCTTTATCTTATGGGATAAATTGGAGTCTTGATTTTTAAAATCTCAAAATTTTGTAACATTGCTACTATGTTTCCATGTATTCTATGCTTTTCTTGATTCTTGGTCCTCCAAAATATTCCAAATGATGATAGTCTTACTGAATTGAACTGTATGCATTAAAAATAAAATTAATTTCACATGTGATAATAAAGGAAGCAGTGAAGAAAAGTTTTGCAGGGCGGAAAGTTTGCGTGAAGTTGCAGCGCAGTTTGAGCGCTGTTGGTCCCTGTAGTCCCTTCCCCCATCGCCTCATGAGCGGCCACGTCCCCGGGGTGACGTCACCCCCCCCCCCCCCGCGAAGGCGCGAGGAAGTTTTCCAACCGAACTTGCGGCGCACGTGACCCGGAGGCGGGTCGTCAACTGTCACCCGTCACCCCCTCCCTCCCTCCCCCCGCACACGTCCCGCTCCTCTCCCCTGATTGGTCGGAGGCGCACCATCCCCCACCAATCATACCGGCCCGTTACCCACCCGCCGCCGATTGGCCAGACGCGCCCGGGTTACTCACCTCCTGACCAATCGGACTCAAGTAAGGCGTTCCCACCTCTGCGACACTCGCCGGAAGATGTGTCCATGATTCGCCGTGACGCCGTCTGATTTGAGCGCCAACCAATGGAAAGCTGAGGGCGGGACAATGATCCAGCTCCCGGCGCCCGATTGGTTTACTGTGTGTGATCGACTGGCACGTAAACCAATCCGGCTGCTCGGAGGGGGCGGGAGCAGTAGTTTACACCACTCGCTGGACGGTGATTCGCCGAGATGCTGACTGACGCGAGGAGCGACAAATGAGACGCGGAGGGCGGGGTCAGAACCCACCTCCCGATGCCCTATTGGTGGATTGGTGATGACTGACGGAGGTTTGAGCCAATGGGGGATGTGTGGAGGGGGCGGGCTTACGGGAAGGGAGATCGGACCACAACAAACCGCAGAGCCGATCGGAGCCGGAACCGTCCGGGAACAACTGGTGGCGGCGTCGTCCTGTTGATGCTGTGTCCATGGTGGCCCGAGCCCTGCTCCTCCTGCTGCTGCTGGCGGCGGGCGGCGGACTGAGGGAGGCGCGGGAGGAGGTGTCCGGTGGAGGCGGCAGCGGAGTGGATGCGGTGGTGGAGGATGACGAGGCGGAGGAGAGTGAGCCGGGCGGGGAGGAGAAGCCCAGGTAACTTTTACCCCCAACACGTCCCGGTCCTTCCCTTCACCGGCTCCCCACCCCCAGCAGCCCAGCCCCCACCGTCACCCCATCCCCAGCGCCCTGTTCTCCACCGTCATCTCCTTCCCCCACCCTCTCCCCGTCCCCCCCCCACCCTCTCCCCGTCCCCCCCACCCTCTCCCCGTCCCCCCCACCCTCTCCCCGTCCCCCCCCCCACCCTCTCCCCGTCCCCCCCACCCTCCCCCCGTCCCCCCCCCACCCTCTCCCCGTCCCCCCCCCCACCCTCTCCCCGTCCCCCCCCCACCCTCTCCCCGTCCCCCCCACCCTCTCCCCGTCCCCCCCACCCTCTCCCCGTCCCCCCCCCACCCCTCTCCCCGTCCCCCCCACCCTCCCCCCGTCCCCCCCCCACCCTCTCCCCGTCCCCCCCCCACCCTCTCCCCGTCCCCCCCCCACCCTCTCCCCGTCCCCCCCCCACCCTCTCCCCGTCCCCCCCCCCCTCTCCCCGTCCCCCCCCCACCCTCTCCCCGTCCCCCCCACCCCTCTCCCCGTCCCCCCCACCCTCTCCCCGTCCCCCCCACCCTCTCCCCGTCCCC
This sequence comes from Raja brachyura, assembly GCA_963514005.1. The sequence goes on along the minus strand of OY740781.1, from coordinate 14,336,429 downwards.
CCCACCCTCTCCCCGTCCCCCCCACCCTCTCCCCGTCCCCCCCCCCTCCCCGTCCCCCCCCCACCCTCTCCCCGTCCCCCCCACCCTCTCCCCGCCCCCCCCACCCTCTCCCCGTCCCCCCCCACCCTCTCCCCGTCCCCCCCCACACCCTCTCCCCGTCCCCCCCACCCTCTCCCCCGTCCCCCCCACCCTCTCCCCGTCCCCCCCACCCTCTCCCCGTCCCCCCCCACACCCTCTCCCCGTCCCCCCCACCCTCTCCCCGTCCCCCCCACCCTCTCCCCGTCCCCCCCCACCCTCTCCCCGTCCCCCCCACCCTCTCTCCCGTCCCCCCCACCCTCTCCCCGTCCCCCCCACCCTCTCCCCGTCCCCCCCACCCTCTCCCCGTCCCCCCCACCCCTCTCCCCGTCCCCCCCCTCCCCGTCCCCCCCCACCCTCTCCCCGTCCCCCCCCCACCCTCTCCCCGTCCCCCCCCACATCCCCATCTCCCCGTCCCCAACACATCCCCATCTCCCCGTCCCCAACACATCCCCATCTCCCCGTCCCCAACACATCCCCATCTCCCCGTCCCCAACACATCCCCATCTCCCCGTCCCCAACACATCCCCATCTCCCCGTCCCCAACACATCCCCATCTCCCCGTCCCCAACACATCCCCATCTCCCCGTCCCCAACACATCCCCATCTCCCCGTCCCCAACACATCCCCATCTCCCCGTCCCCAACACCCTCTCCCCGTCCCCAACAGTCCAACCCCCCACCCTCTCCCCCTCCCCAACACCCTCACACTCTCCCTCTCCCCAACACCCTCTCCCTCTCCCCAACACCCTGGTCCAGTCCCCACCGTTATCTTCTTTCCCCAACTTCCTCTCTATGTTCATCGTCCCGGTCCAGCCCCCACTCCCTCCCATCCCCAACAGTCCACCCCCCCACCATCTCCCTATCCCCAGACACCCTGGACCTGAGCAGCTCCCCATCCCCAATACCCTGGTCCAGTCCCCACTGTTATCTCCTTTCCCCAACACCTCCTACTGTCTCCCCATACTCCCAGGCAGAATCTTGAGGTTTATCTTAATCTCACCTCTCAAACGTCAAAACTGACAGGGGTCCTGTTTGGGAATCTTTGAGAGTAATCAGTATTTCACTTCATTTCCAGTACGAGAGGATGGAGTAGGTGAGAAAACAGTGCTGGTTCAAATATGACTGAAATCCTATTTAGAACTCTGTTAACAAAAATAAACTGATAGTGATCTACTGGAATAAGTAGTTACTTTTTTAATAGTTAGCTTTGTGCCCTGAGGTGCAGTTCCATGTGCCTTAGCTAGAAACAAACATTGCTTTAGATTTCCTCTAGTCTTGAATTTTCATTTGTTGTCCCTTTGAATTGTTCAGCTCTATTTACTCTCCTACCTGTTGGATGCTATCCAGACTAAACAGTAAAATGTAACAATGCTAAGTTAACTCATAAGTTAACTCATGTGACTGCAATCATCTGACCATGCAAGTGTAGGGCAGCAGCGCAGATGCATATCATTACATCTACTTTAAGATCTAGGCCAAGTATTAATTAAATGTACCGAACATACTTGAGGTGGAACAATGTCTGATAAGATTTTACAAACATTCCATGGCTATCACCTGTTTCTGAATATTCCTTGCCCCTGGATGTTCGTACGTTTGGCATGTCTATGCCAAGTCTTGTTGGGCCCAAGGAACTGCAGATTCTAGTTTACTGAAAATAGACACCAAGCGCTAGAGTAATTCAGTGGTTCAGGCAACATTGCAAGAGACCAAGGATAGGTGTTCATAGACAATAGGTGCAGGAGTAGGCCATTCGGCCCTTTGAGCCAGCACCGCCATTCAATGTGATCATGGCTGATCATCCACAATCAGTACCCTGTTCCTGCCTTCTTCCCGTATCCCCTTACACAAGATGGCATTTCATAAGAACTACAAGAATCATCAGGCTTCCTTTTAAATCCATGTCCTTAAAGTTTTGAGTCTAATCGTTGTAGCTATGTTATTGTAGCTAATTTATTGGTTATCCTTGACAAAATATATATAATTCATTATGCTAAAAGAAAAACAATTACATATAGGACCATGACAAAATTAAAATTCCATTGAAATTCCTTAAAAATTATAAAAGCATTACTTATTAAACTAAATAATAATAATAATATCTTTTATTGTCATTACACATAAGTGCAAGGCCACATAAAGCTACAGGTATGAGCAATAGAACTAAATGATGACAAAAAAATTGTCAAGTGCAATAGAAATTAAAATTAAATGCATAGGTATAGCAAGGTATATTAAATGCATAGCAAGTTTGCTACAAAAGTAGACGCCTAAAATGTATTAATAACTTGTTCTTACGAACAGAATTGCTTCTGCTAGATCCTCTGATTTAATTATTTTCAGTGCAGAGAACAGTCTCTCCACACTGACCTGAGTGGGTGGTGTGGCTGTTACTATCAAGGCTGCAAATTTTTACAATTTCTGGATAAGCAGGGATGACTTATTGTACTGTAAGTTTAGATGAGCAATCATATTTGATTTGAGTCTGAAGAAGGGTTTCGGCCCGAAACGTTGCCTATTTCCTTCATCCATAGATGGCGCCTCACCCGCTGAGTTTCTCCAGCACTTTTGTCTACCGAATCATATTTCTCTACTTCTTTTAAACCACCAAGAAAATCTTTCTCAAATTCCTTTAACATTAAAAGGCTGCCTTTGCACGTTTAAACAGGAACGATTTGCTCTTGACTGTTCAATTTTGTCTAAATATTTTGCAAAATCTTACTTCATCATACGAAGAGGAGGAGAAGGATTTGGAACTCCCATGTTCATTTTGTGGTTCTGACTTTCAAGATTCAAGTGGGTTTATTGTCATGTGCCCCAGTTAGGACAATGAAATTCTTGCTTTGCTTCAGCACAACAGAATATAGAAGGCATGAATACAGAACAGTGTGTCCATATACATTGTATAAATATATACACATATGAATAAATAAAACAGATAAAGTGCAAATAAACAGATAATGGGCTATTAATGTTCAGAGTTTTGTTTGAGTTGAGTTCAATAGCCTGATGGCTGTGGGGAAGAAGCTGTTTCTGAACCTGGACGTCTTCAGGCTCCTGTACCTTCTACCTGAAGGTAGCGGGGAGATGAGAGTCTGGCCAGGATGGTGTGTGTCCTTGATGATGCTGCCAGCCGTTTTGAGGCAGCGACTGCGATTGATCCCCTCGATGGTAGGGGGGGTCAGAGCCGATGATGGGCTGGGCAGTGTTTACTGCTTTTTGTAGTCTCTTCCGTTCCTGGGCACTCAAGTTGCCGAACAAAGCCACGATACAACCGGTCAGCAAGCTCTCTATAGTGCACCTGTAGAAGTTAGAGTCCTCCTTGACAGACTGACTCTCTGTAATCTTCTCAGGAAGTCGAGGCGCTGATGTGCTTTCTTTATGATTGAATCAGTGTTGTCGGACCAGGAGAGACCTTCAGAGATGTGCACGCCCAGGAATTTGAAGCTCTTGACCTTTTCCACCATCAACCCATTGATATAAATGGGACTGTGGGTCTCCATCCTACCTCTTCCAAAGTCCACAATCAGTTTCTTGGTTTTGCTGGTGTTGAGGGCGAGGTTATTGTGCTGGCACCATATGGACAGTCGCTTGATCTCTCTTCTATACTCTGACTCATCCCCATCGGTGATACGTCTCACATCAGTGGTGTTGTCAGCGAACTTGATGATGGAGTTCACACTATGACCAGCTACGCAATCATGAGTATAGAGTGAGTAGAGCAGGGGGCTGAGCACGCAGCCTTGAGGTGCTTCCGTGCAGGTAGTAGCCCTTTTATCCAAACTTCTCATTCTCTTGGGTGGAAATAAAGTGTGTGGTATGTTTAAAAAGTGTGTGGTATGTTTAAAAATTTATGTTGAGGTCGGAGTTGGGACATTTTTACTGACTCCGACACAGCAGCACCAAAATTGTTCCGACTCAACGACTCCGACTCCACAGCCCTGGTTCGTGGGTTGGGATCCTTCTTCAGACTGATTGTGGTGGGGGGAGAAAGCTGGAAGAGAGGTGAGGACAGGACAAAGACTGGCATGTAATACATTTCTCCAGAGATGCTGCCTGACTCACTGATTACTCCAGCGACGTGTGCCTATCTGGTATAAACCAGCATCTTCTTTAGTCAGAGGATGGTGAATCTGTGGAATTATTTGCCACAGAAGGCTGTGGAGGCCACGTCAGTGGATATATTTGAGGCCGAGATGGATAGATTCTTGATTAGTTGTCAGAGAAGAAGGTTAGGAGGCAGAGATAGATCAGCCATGATTGAATGGCGGAGTAGACTGAAGAAGGATCTCGACCCAAAGCATCATCCATTCCTTCTCTTCAGAGATGCTGCCTGTCCCGCTGAGTTACACCAGCATTTTGTGTTTACCGGTGGAGTAAACTTGTTGGGCCGAATGGCCTAATTCTGCTCCTATCACTATGACCTTATAAACATCTACAGTTCCTTCCTCCACATGTGATAAGTAGATACAGGTGAGGGAGAGGATTGATTTGTCATCAAGAAGGCTCAGCAGCGGCTGCACTTCCTGAGGGTCCTCAGGAAGCACAACCTAGACTCCAACCTGCTGCTGACCTTCTACCGCTCGTCCATTGAGAGCCTGTTGACATACTGCATTATAGCATGGTACGGCAGCTGCACCATGGCAGGCAGGGAGAGGCTTCAGAGGGTAGTCAGGGCAGCACAGAAGATCATCGGCTGCCCTCTCCCCTCTCTGATGGACATTTACACCTCCCGCTGCCTCAGCAGGGCGAAGAACATTATCAAGGACAGCTCCCATCCTGCATTTGGCCTGTTCAACCTGCTACCCTCAGGGAGGCGCTATAGGTGCATCAGCACAAGGACAAATAGACTCAAGAACAGTTTCTTTCCAAAATCCATCATCTCCCTGAACTCACACATGCATTGACTTCACAGCCTAACCCCCGGACTTTCATCTATCCACCTACTGTAATTTGTACTGTAACTGTAACCCATACTGGATATAGGAATCCTATTCTATTTATCCATTGTCTTTTTATAGATATGTATATAGCGCTGCAGAAACTGTGCACCTTATCCCCCCCCCTTTTTGTCTTGTTTTTGCACTGAGTAGGAGCAGTTTTTAATCTCACTGTACATGTGTATAGTGACAATAAAAGGCATTCTGATTCTGAGATGGTTGAACAAAGGCCAGTGATGAAAACTGTTCACTGATTTAAGCCAAGTGAGCATATATTGTACACCTGTACGCTTTTCTCTTTTGGAAAAAGGGGGGGGGGATGTTATGATATGTGTAACGTGCCTTTAACGACTTAATAAAGTCCAGGCATGCGTAGGAGTTTTACTTACTGGAAAAGCTTGTCCTTGAATATGGTGGCCATGGTGGTGCCTTAAAGAATCATTTTTCTACCACAACCTGAAGCTCCCAGCTGTCACACTTAGCAGCTAAGGACTAGTGAAACTGTCAAGCGCCATAGGATTGGTGAGTGAGCAGCATTTAAAGAACAGAAAATATTCAAACTGCCGGAAAACGGCATGGCTCCCCGAAGCGTGAGGCAGACGGCCGCTCAGCAGCAAGCCAAGTCGAGTGCGGACGAGGAGACTTCAGTAAGTTAGACATGAGCTCAGCTTTCTGGCAGGTGAAACTTGATGACGAATCAACACACCTTTCGGGCGTTATCGGTGGCGCGAGTGCCATTCTGTTTAAGTATATCGTCTAAAATCTTCCAGCGAAGATTACATCAAGCGCTAGAAGGGCTACCTGGAGTGATCTGCGTTGCAGACGACATCTTCATCTATGGTAAGGGAGAGGCGATGGAAGACGCGGTCATCGACCATGACTCGAAGCTCGAGCAGTTGCTTCAGCGATGTGTTCAGCAACACATCAAACTTAACAAGGACAAGTCTGTCTTCAGAGCAACTGAGATACCCTTTTTAGGACATGTGATCACTGGCACAGGACTGCAACCCGACTCCAAAAAGTTTGCAGATGCCGTCAATATGCCAGCACCCTCAGATGTGCAGACGAGGAGACAGGCGACCAGCGGTTTACGCAGAAGGCCACCGGTTGCTGCCGGTCCGCCATCCGTGTGCGGTATATGACCACCGACCCCATTAACCGTCAAATGATTGAGGGTTGTAAAACATGGCGTCGGATGTGGGCAATCTACAGCGTGGGCGCACAGCTAGATGGGCAAACACTAGCATACCAGATGGCATTGTTTCTCTATACAATTGGCCCGTTAGGACTGGAGATTTACGAGAGCTACGCCATTGGAGAAAAGAATGAGATGTATGAGCGATGCCTCTTCAACAAGAGACAGCAAGAAGCAGGTGAGAACTTTGAAGCGTTCCTCGCCAGCCTGAGAACACTAGCCAATTCCTGTAATCTCTGCCAGTGCATGACGGATAGCTTGCTTCGCGATAATATTGTGTTGGGCATTAGCGACTCGCAGACGAGGAAATGTTTGCTGCAGGAAAGGAAGCTCACTCACAACGGATGTATCGACATCTGCAAGAGTGCTGAGACTGCTGAGTCGCATCTCCAAGCTTTCACCGGAAGTAGCAGGTCTGCTGCTGCAGTCCACAAAAATCATGACAGCAGAGACACCCTCAATACCCTCAAAGAAAAGCAAGTGGGCTGAGCCTAAGAAAAGCCAAGGCAAGCACAATCACAAAACAAAAGCATGTATTGTGGCAAGGAGCTTTTAATGGACAGCCTACAGACAGACGTGTAAGGCATGTGGCGGTCGCAACCATTTTGCCAAAGTGTGCAGAAAGAGGAAAGTGCACAAAGTCGACAACTAGGCTGGAAGTGACACGAGCACCGAGTACATTGATAGTATCACACTCACAATTAACACGGTGCGGCCTAGAGATGATGTCTACGCATCGATGGGAAGCAGGTCGACTTCCAAGTGGACAGCGGAGCGAGCGTTAACATCTTGCCACGCAGATATTTACACAGCAAAGACCACACACTAGCCCCATGTCACAAGAAGCTCATGCCGTGGAATAAGACTACAACGGACGTGGGAGGAGTTTGCCGGGTTAAGCTGCTTAACCCCAAGACAAACCGCAAATATTCTGTGGAGCTAATTGTGGTCAGCGATGGCTTCACACCACTGCTAGGAAGCAAAGCTAGTCAGCGAATGAATTTGATCACGGTGATTGACAACAGTTTTCACCGTGTACATGGTCGTAAAAGAGAAAGTGGGTAAGACTGAAGAATGCTATGCAGAGGTGTTTGACGATTAACTAGGAGAGCTGCCTGGTGAAGCACACCTGCAGATTGATGAGGAAGTGCAACCCACAGTCTTACTGCCAGGATGTTTACCTCGTGCGATAAAGCAGAAGGTGAAGATGGAGCTAGAGCGCCGCATGATCGCACCAGTTCACGAGCCGGCAAGTTGGGTCAGCCAGCTCGTGGTCACGGAGAAAAAGAATGGCGAGCTACGGGTGTTCATCGATCCACGACAGCGAAACAAACACTATCTGCTCCCATCTTGCCAGATCTCGACCAAGCGAAGTTCTTCAGTAAGCTAGACATGAGCTCAGCTTTCTGGCAGGTGAAACTTGATGACGAATCGTGCAATCTGACGACGTTCAACACATCTTTCGGGCGTTACCGGTGGCGCGATTGCCATTCTGTTTAAGTGTATCGTCTGAAATCTTCCAGCGATGATTACATCAAGCGCTAGAAGGGCTACCTGGAGTGATCTGCGTTGCAGACGACATCCTCTTCTATGGTAAGGGAGAGGCGATGGAAGACGTGGTCATCGACCATGACTCGAAGCTTGAGCAGTTGTTTCAACGATGTCAACAGCAACACATCAAACTTAACAAGGACAAGTCTGTCTTCAGAGCAACTGAGATACCCTTTTTAGGACATGTGATCACTGGCACAGGACTGCAACCCGACTCCAAAAAGGTTGCAGATGTCGTCAATATGCCAGCACCCTCAGATGTACAGGATGTGCAGAGGCTTGTTGGATTTATGAACTACCCGGGCCGTTTTAGGAGGAATATTGGTGGAAAGTGATGGAAGGGAGGGGGGGGGGGGGGGGGGAGGTAGGTGTGAATCAGTTTGAGCCATAAGGAAGAGCGAGGAGAAGAAGGGTGTTGTTTGTAGGTTGGTTATCTAAAATTGGAGAATACAATGTTCAAGAGATACAGGGACAGGCATTACTTTCCCTTGCAACTGCAGGAGATGTACCTGGGACAATGGTGGTTTGGATGGGAAGGAATAAGTTAACCAGGGACTTGCGGAGGGAACGTTCACTGCAGAAGGCGGAAAGGAGTGGGGATAGCAAGATGTGACCGGTGGTATCATGCTGAGCGTGACAGAAATGTTGGAGGATGATATGTTGGATGCAGAGGCTGGTAGGGTCAAAAGTAAGGAACAGGGGAACTCCATCCTTGTTCCTCCTGGGGGGAGTAGGGGTTGGTGAGAGCAGACTATGAGACCGGAGACACTGGTAAAGGATGCATCCATGACAGCGAGAGGGAAATCTTGTTTACTAAAGAAAGGGGATATCTTGGCTGTCCTTGAATGGATCGCCTCACCTGGAAAGCAGATTCCACTGCTCAGATATGAATAGTTGTAGGAACAGAATTAGGCCATTCGAATCATCGTCCACTCCGCCATTCAATCATGGCTGATCTCTGCCTCTTAATCCCATTTTCCTGCCTTCTCCCCATAACCCTTGACACCTGGTCTAATTCTACTCCTCTCATTTGTGAGGTACCAGAATAAATGGCTTGGAATACAATAGACAATAGGTGCAGGAGTAGGGCATTTGGCCCTTCGAGCCAGCACCGCCATTCACTGCGATCATGGCTGATCATTCAAATTCAGTACCCCGTTCCTGCCTTCTCGCCATATCCCCTGACTCCGCTATCTTTAAAAGCTTGATCTAAAACTCTCTTGAAAGCATCCAGAGAATTGGCCTCCACTGCCTTCTGTGTACCCCACAAGGTTTGGATCAGACGGGCTGAACGACTGGCAGTTGTGCTCCAGCTTCTATGTTGTACATTATAAGGTGTCCTTGGAACATGCCTTTTAAACTTAGAAATCAAGTTAATAGCTGTTGAAACGTTACCTGGTCAATGCAAGTATCACTCACCAACTGGTACTGAATTATTGTAATTATTAATTTTGTCTCATAATGATGGAAGCTATGCAAGAACCGAGATTCCAACGTGGGATGTTGTTTGTTTGTTAGAGGTCCTTATGTTTCTGGTATTTTAAAACTACTTTGTTTGTTTGCAGATCCCTGGTTATTATTAGTTTGATGGATGGGCGCATTGCAGCGTTGGATCCCGAGAATCGTGGAATGAAACGGTGGGAGATGGATGTCGGTGCTGGATCTTTAGTTTCTGCCAGTCTTAGCAAGCCAGGGGTAAGAGACAAAGTCAAATTCTCATTCCCTGCTATTCCCAATTGCTGTTTGGTGTTAGAAATCTCAACTGTGGACAGGTCACTTAGCCCATCTATGCAGAAGTTCTTCTTTCCAACCCTTTGTTCTGGTGGATGCTTCCCATCCCATAAGACTTCCTTATAATTGCCCTTAAGTTCACTGACATGCATTAGTATCCACCCCACAATGATATAACACTTAAATTCTTGAGCTCGAGATTAAATCTCCTCTTTGTGGCCACATCCCATTCTATCTCTAATCTTCTTTAAAAGTGCATCCTGTGAGATCACCTGCAGATTTTGAGAATCCTTTTATAAATCTCCAAATTCTCACAGCCTTTGCTTCACGGGTCCCAAACTCAGATTTTCTCTCCCTAAATCTCATTTAAGACGTATCTTAAAACCCATTGTTTACTCAAACTTTTAGTGACATTTTCTAATGCTTAGCCCCTTGGAACATTATGTTGAAATAGCTACATGTGGAAGATGTTAGAAACATAGAAATGAGGTGCAGGAGTAGGCCATTCGCCCCTACACAGACACTCACACAAAATTCATGCATTCTGTGTATTGTGGGATGCAGCTTGGATCTTTATTTAAGGTTTGACCTGAAAAAGTACTATTAATTCTTAAACACATTTTGTCATCAAAATGGCTTTTAATGATGTGCACAATATTTATCCTTTAAGCATCACTGTAAGCATGGCATCTGATCATTATCCCATAGATAGACACAACGTGCTGGAGTAACCAGTGGGTCAAGCAGCATCTCTGGTGAAAAAGGATGGGTGATGATTTGGGTCGGGACCATTTATCCCACTTGCTTTGTGGTCTCACTTGTATTAAAAATTGCCATTTACAAAGCTGAAAAAAACTTGTAACATGCAGAGTGTAAAAGCAGGAAAAGCCATGTGTGTTGTCTGCTTTCACTCTTGATCCTCGTAGCCCCTTGAGTCACTTTGTCATAAGGAACATGCAATATATGGTAGCATTTTTTCTAAAATCAATATACAGCGCAGACAGGAAGTGGTCAAGATGAGACTTTTTAAAATATATATATCAGCCATGATAAACTTCTGGTAATTTTCTGCCATCCTCCCTCCAAGGCTTCTTAAGGTGAGTTCCCTGGAATCGTGGTTGGTACTGTAGATCCAGTCTGTATAGTTATAACTAGGCTTTGTATTACAGCCCTCTAGCTTTAAAAGCTGCCATTCCAAACAATGTTTGATAATTTTGTGTCTGACCTCATTTTATTTTATAATGGGTCCCCAGTGACGCTTTGGGACTGATCTGTTGCTGACTTTTTATCATTTCAACAGTACTCTTGTTTTTGTTTCTGAAGGTGAAAGGACTGTTGTGTGCCTTGATCCAATTGTCCACAACATTGCTTAGTCATTTAATCTATTAATATCTCTTAGTAATTGTTTTCCACATAGCCTCCAATATAAAGTTTGAGTATCTTTGCATTAGCAAAGAAGTTCAGTTTAATTTATTGTCACGTGTACCGAGGTACAGTGAAAAGCTTTTGTGCGTGCAATCCAATCAGCAGAAAGATAAAATATGATTATAATCGTGCCATTTACAATGTATAGATCCATGATAAGGGAATAACATTATGATATAACTGATCAAAGACAGTCCAAGGATCACCAATGAGGTAGACAGTCATTCAGCACTGCTCTCTGGTTGTGGTAGGATGGTTAGGTTACCTGATAACAGCTGGGAAGAAACAGTTCCTGAATGTGGAGGTGTGTGTTTTCACATTTCTATACCTTTTGCCTGAAGGGAGACGAGGGAGTGGCCAGGGTGTGCTGGTCCTTGATTATGCTGCTGGCCTTGCCGAGGCAGCATGAGGTATAAATGAAGTCAATTGAAGGAAGGTTGGTTTATGTGATAGTCTGGGCTGCGTTCACAATTCGCTGCAATTTCTTGCGGTCTTAGATGGAGCTTTTCCCAAACCAAGGTGTGATGCATCCTGATAAAAATACTTTCTATGGAGCCTCTGTAGAAGTTGGTGAGAGAAAACAAGAGTGTTTAACTGTCATATGTACCACCCGCAGAACAATGAACTTCTTATGCGAGGCAGAACAGGGCAACAAACCGAATATGCATAGATTATATATAATAAACAAAAATTCAATAAATTAGTAACCCCAATACTCGTGCAAAAAAACATCCTTGGTGCAGCCGGATCCAATTGATAGTTCAAATTCAAATCAAATCAAAAATCAAATTCACATTTATTGTCACATGCACCAATTAGGGTACAGTGATATTTGAGTTACCATGCAGCCATACAATTAAAAAAAAACACAACACAATTAAAAGAACAATAGAACTTAACATAAACATCCACCACTGTGATGGAAGGCAATAAAGTCCAGTCAGTTTTCCTCCTTTTGTTCACCCTTGTTTGGGGCCTTCACCCTCCACCTCTCGTCGGGATGATCGAAGCTCCTGCTTCCGGACGGATGAAACACACCGTGGCTTGGAGTGCCCGAATCATCCACTTTGTTACCAGAGACCACGGCTTCTTGATGTTATAGGCCGCAGGCAGGCCAATGGTCGGAGCTCTTTCTGGTGATCCCCGGCAAGGGATGGTAAAATTCCGCTCCACGTCCACGGCTTGAAGCTCCGCAGACCGCAGCTTCACAATGTTAAAGTCAGCAGGCTGGGGGTAGGAGCCTTTCTTCTAGCTCCGCGATGAAAGTCTGCGCCGCGCCTGCTGCTGAAGCTCTGGGCCGTCTCCGGGAAAGGCGCCACCAATCCAAGTTGTTAGGCTGCGGGGGAGGTGAAAATGCAACTAGGAGAAAAGTCACATCTCCGCCGAGATAAGTGACTGGAAATGGTTTCCCCCTATTTCCTCTCGCCTCCCAGCACCCCTCGCATACCGAGAAACATTAACACATGCATTTACACATACTAAAAAAACAAAAAAAGTCTAAATGACTGACAAACTGCTGGCGAGGCTGCTGCTCGCAGCGCCACCTGATGACGAAGTTCATGGTTGAAGAGAGTGTTGTGTCGTGTTCAAGAACCTGATCGTTGTTGGAAAGAAACTATTCTTGAAGCTGGTGGTTACGGTATTCAGACTCTGATGCCACCTTCCTGATGATATGAGTGAAATGAGAGAATGGCCAGGGTGGTGGGGGTTTTTGGTACTGGCTGCCTTTTTGAGGGAGTGCCTCCTACAGATCCCTTCAATGGTGGGGAGGTCAGTTCCTGTGATGGACAGGACAGTGCCTACCACTTTTTATAGCCTTCCTTCCTGAGCCTGATGCTACCAGTCTGTATCCACACATCGAATCTCCTCAATCTTCTCACACTCGCATCTTTTGAGTTGAAATCAGTGTTGCAATCCACTTGCACAGAATTTTGATGAGAAATATTTGTTACCTGTTGCGATAAATCTCATCTGGCAGAAAGCTCCAAATGTCACTTGATATGGAAATTCAGAGGTTTATGTGGTTACTTCATCTACTAGGAGTGTTTGTTTCCCATAGTCTGTAATGTCACATGGACCCGGCAAGGCATTTAAGTCTCCTCACTTTGTTTACCTTCTGCTCAACCATGGCTGGGTTATTTGCTTCCTTGCCTTGTACTTGAGTGCAGAAGCTCAGATTGACTGTCCAATGCAGTACTGAATGAGATTTGCTCTCTTTATGGGCCGGTCCTCTTTACGGGATTTTTTCTGGCGACTTGCTGGCACCCGTCATAGTCGCAGCACGTCTCCGAAAATTTTCAGCATGTTGAAAACCCAGCGGCGACCAGAACAAGGTACGACTCTTTGGGCGACTACTCACGACCACACAGGCTTGCGACATGTCGCCTGTGTGGTCGTGAGTAGTCTCCTCAGTTACCCAAAGAATCATAGCGTCTTTCTGGATGCCGCTGAATTTTCAACATGTTGAAAAATTTCGGCGACCTGTGACGAGTGCCGGCAATTGCCGAAAAAAATCGTGTAAGTGGGACAGGCCCATTAGTGCTGTCTTTCAGATGAGATACTAAATTGTGGCCCCAATGTTTTCTGATACACAATACTATATGGCACTACGTTGGAGAAGAGCTGTGGGGTAGATAGGATTTATCAGAGCTAACTCTAACTAAACATTTCTAAATACGACAATTAATGTGGTTATTATCGCTGCTATTTGCAACTAAGAGATGATGTTTTTGTGTTACGTTCCATGAAATAATGAAGCTTGAGATTCTGAAATGGACATGGAAGTTGCTGCTTAGAAATAAACTCTTTTCCTTAAAGAAAATTAAGAATGATATTCTTTACATGAGATTTGAGGTTTTAATGGCTTTTTATTATTGCACTAAGTTATTGCCTCTAATAAAACTTTTCCGTGCACTTAGTGTAATTACTTCAAATCACTATTGCAAAATTTTAATTCTTCTGTTTGGTATTTCATTTTTCAACCAAATCCATGATTTTCTTTAAACACTTTTTTCTTTTTTTTGTGAACATTTGCCTTCTGCAAAAAAAATGTCCAATCACTTTTCTTCTTGAGAAAGTGGTGGTGACTGTCTTCTTGAAACGCTGCAGTCATTCTGCTGAGGATACCCTCTTAGTGCTGTTCAATGCTTATCTTAGCTTATCCACGTCAACTCTGTCTATCCCTTTCATCATTTTAAAGACCTCAATCAAGTCCCCCCCCCCTTAACCTTCTGCGCTCCAAAGAATAAAGACCTAACTTGTTCAACCTTTCTCTGTAACTTAGTTGCTGGAACCCAGGCAACATTCTAGTAAATCTCCTCTGTACTCTCTCTATTTTGTTGACATCCTTCCTATAATTAGGTGACCAAAATTGTACACCATACTCCAGAATTGGTCTCACCACTGCCTTGTACAATTTTAACATTACTTCCCTACTTCCCTATATTCAATGCTCTGATTTATAAAGGCCAGCACACCAAAAGCTTTCTTTACCACCCTATCTACATGCGATTCCACCTTCAGGGAACTATGCACAGTTATTCCTAGATCCCTCTGTTCCACAGCATTCCTCAATTCCCTACCGTTTACCATGTACGTCCTATTTTGATTTGTCCTGCCAAGATGTAGCACCTCACACTTATCAGCATTAAACTCCATCTGCCATCTTTTAGCCCACTCTTCCAAATGGCCCAAATCTCTCTGTTGACTTTGAAAATCTACTTCATCTGCATACTTATCCAATTTTAACTGATATTTAAAAGTTCAAAATGCTTGTCAGACCAGACAGTATCTTTGGAAAGAGAAGCAGAGTTGATATTTCTGATCCAAGACCATTAAATCCTGTGTCATATCTGGAAATATAAACAAACCAATTAATTTTAAATTGGTGGGATGGATAGGACAATGGGAATATCTGACAGGGTGAGGTCAGAGTTGCTCAAGTGGTAGATGAATCATTGAAAGATACAGCATGGAAACAGGCCCTTCAGCTCATCGAGTCCATGCTGACCATCAATCTCCCGTAGATAGACACAAAAAGCTGGAGTAACTCAGCTGGACAGGCAGCATCTCTAGGGAGAAGGATTGCGTGAGGTTTCAGGTCGAGACCCTTCTTCAATCTCCCATTCTCTACGGTGCGGTGGCGCAGCACTAGAGATGCTGTCATACAGCGCAAGAGACCCGTGTCCCGGGTTCGATTCTGACTACGGGTGCTTGTCAGTACGGAGTTTGTACGTTCTCCCCAAGAGCTGCGTGGATTTTCTCGGAGATCTTCAGTTTCCTGCCACACTCCAAGGACGTACAAGTTTGTAGGTTAATTGGCTTGCTATAAATATAGAATTGTCCCAAGTGTGCGTAGGATAGTGTTTATGTGCAGAGATCGCAGAGCCAGTGGACCAAAGGGCTTGTTTCCGTGCTCTATCTTTAAACTAAGCTACAACTAAACTCTATGCTATATCTGATCTATTTGGCTAGCACGCAAAACAATGTTTTTCACTGTACGTCAGTACACGTAACAATAATAAACCCAAAAGAAGGGTCCTGACCTGAAACCTCTACCTGTCCATGATCTCCAGGGATGTTGCCCAACCTGCTCAGTTACTCCAGCTTTTTGTCCTTCCTGTGTATGTCCTGTTCACACTAGTTGTATATTATCCCACTTTCTCATCCACTCCCACACTCTACAGGCAATTAAACTACAAGCCTGACTGTTTGAGATGTGAGAGGCAACGACTCTACCAGCTGCTCCACTGTGCCAACTTGTGAGCGGACAATCTTCTCATCCCAGAAATTAGCCTAGTCATTCTCTTCCCCACTCCGTCCAATGGTACTGTATCCTTTCTTGAAAAAGGAAATTAAAACTGTGCCCAGTATGGGTGTGGCCTCACCAGCACCCTGTACAAGTTTAACAACACTACCGTATCTCTAAACTCCAACCCACTGGCAGTAGTTTTAGTTTACTTTTAGTGTTGTTTTTTGTCACGTCCCAAGGTACAGTGAAAAGCTTTTGTTGTGCGCTAACCAGTCAGCGGAAAGTCTATGATTACAGGATAGTCCATGATTATACATGATTACAATCAAGCCATTCACAGTGTACAGATACATGATAAAGGAATAATGTTTAGTTCAAGATGAAGCCAGTAAAGTCCAATTAAAGATAGTCCAAGTGTCTCCAATGAGGTAGGTAGTAGTTCAGGTCAACATGCCGTTTGGCTTCACCTCCATCCTTCTGTACTCTCTCTCCATTCGATCATAGTCTGCCTTTAGATTTCTCTTATTCATGATCTTGCATGCCCCTACATTAAACTATTTGCCTAGTTTCCGCCCACTCAACCGACCCATAATCTGCTGCAGAGTTCAAATATCCTCGTTGCATCATGCCTGCCCCACCAATTTAGGGCGACATAGTGATACAGCTGGTAGAGCTGCTCTTTCACAGCACCACAGACCCGGGTTCCATCCAGACCGTGGCTGCTGTTTGTGTGGAGATTGCAGGTTCTTCGTGTGACCTGGTGGGTTTCCTCCAGGTGCTCTGATTTTAATAGATGGGCAATTAGCTATTCATGAAACTCTCACAATTGCATATTAATTGATTTCAAGGTTTTGACTTCAAAAAAGCATAGTGAGGCTTGAAGTACTCTGATGGGACTTAATCCTCAAGATGCCAGCTTTTAACAAATGATGTTGTGTCTCACTTTGGTGTTTGCACTGAATGAATAAACTTTTGTACCCTTGTGGAAGTTATCACAGAAGTGATAATGATCATGGTATAGACAATAGGTGCAGGAGTAGGCCATTTGGCCCTTCGAGCCAGCACCGCCATTCAATGTGATCATGGCTGATCATTCACAATCAGTATCTCGTTCCTGCCTTCTCCCCGCATCCCTTGACTCTGCTATCTTTAAGAGCTCTATTTAACTCTCTCTTGAAAGCATCCAGGGAAATGGCCTTTACTGCAGTCTGAGGCAGAGAATAAACTATGTTTATAGTTGATACTTGTGTTGACTTGCTGTGGCTTTATTGCCCTCAGCCTATATATTTGATATTTTTAAACCTTTCCACCATTTATAAGACACAGAGTAGGTGCGAGTTGGAAAAAGGTAATTTAGTCATACAGAAGGTGGTGGGTATATAGAATAAACTGCCAGATAGTGACAGAGGTGCATATGAATGCATTTTGGGCTGAAACCAACGGGTATCAGATAAGGAAAGGAGTGAAATGCAAGTCTAGAGGAAGGGATAGTGTTAATTATTAATAACAACATTTTCATGTGGAGATTTGGCATATTATATAATGTAAATAAGTTGCTATTGTTCTAAGGGATGAAATATTTGTGAATGACTAAAGGCATTCCAAATGTGTATTGGCATGTGGCAATTTTTCATATAGCCTTTGATACAATCTGCTAAATAAGACGGGATTGGATGATTGGTTAACTAATGATTGTTTTACTGTTTTATTTTATTAGCATACAGTTGAGTTGTATTGTGTGGTCTGACAACTATCAAGAGCTTTTAATCTTCAATTCTACTATAAATGGAACAATTACATACTTGCTGCAGGTTTTACAGGCACTTTAAACCAACAACACAAATAGATATAGGATAATCAACAATACAATAAATTAGCAGTAGTACTATATAACTAGACCAGGATAGTACATTTGATAGTTTTGGGATAAACCCACAGTTCTGCTTTTCAAATTAGCTTCACTGTTTCATACCTTGAAATGAAAGGTGAACTGCTTTGACAATATTGAAGTGATTTCACATGGGAATGGTCGTGATTGCCCGCAAACATTATTCTTGTGACATGTAGTGTCGCCAGCTGTACCATCTGCCACGCGTCAGGAAATACAATTTGAAAGACATTAGTTGTTTATTAATATACCATTTCCACAAAGTTCATTAGAAAAATTTAAATTCCATGTGCCATATTTTTTGGATGGTGATTTGTGGCAATATTATTCCAAGTAAATTATGAAGGAACATAAAAATTAGACATCAAGGTCAAGAAACACTTTTGGAAGAATATTCGTTTTCCCAAGCCTTATTCATGGGTGCACAAGGTTAAATCGTTGAAGGACAAATCAAAATTCCCCTGCCCCAACTATCCTCTCAATTCAGTGCTTGAATATCTCGGTGGGTCAGGAGGTATCTAGTTTGTCATGTGTGCCAAGGTAGAAACATAGAAATTAGGTGCAGGAGTAGGCCATTTGGCTTTTCAAGCCTGCACCGCCATTCAATATGATCATGGCTGATCATCCAACTCAGTATCCCGTACCTGCCTTCTCTCCATACCCTCTGATCCCCTTAGCCACAAGGGCCACATCTAACTCCCTCTTAAATATAGCCAATGAACTGGCCTCAACTACCCTCTGTGGCAGAGAGTTCCAGAGACCCACCACTCTCTGTGTGAAAAAAGTCCTTCTCATCTCGGTCCTAAAGGATTTCCCCCTTATCCTTAAGCTGTGACCCCTTGTCCTGGACCTCCCCAACATCGGGAACAATCTTCCTGCATCTAGCCTGTCCGACCCCTTAAGAATTTTGTAAGTTAAAAGTAGAATTTTGTAAGGTAGAAAAGGTAAAAAATTTTAAGGTAGAGTGAAAAGCTTTTGTGTTGCGAGCTGTCCAGTCAGCAGAAAGACTATACATGATTACAATCTGGCCGTCCACAATGTAGAGATACAGGATAAAAGCTATAACGTCTAGTGCAAGATAAAGTCTAGTAAAGTCTGATTAAAGATCGACCGAGGACCACTCTCTAGTTGATGACAGGATGGTTCAGTTGCCTGATAACAGCTGGGAAGAAACTATTAAGAGGCTTTTGGATTGGCATATGGATTTGCAGGTAATGAAGGGATATGGATCATTAGCAGACAGGAGATTAGTTTAACTGGGCACCATGTTCGGCATGGATATTGTGGGCCGAAGGGGCTGTTCCAGTGTCTATCAGCCTCCAAGAGTCTCCTTCCAGTGCCTATCAGCCTCCAACATTCCAAAGAAAGCAATCGCCCAGTTTCAGCAACCTCTCTTTATAGTTAATGCCCTCTACTCCAGGCCTCATCCTGATGAAGCTGTTTAGCATCCTCTCCAAAGCCTCCACATTCCTCTCTGTAATGAGGTGACCAGGCACAATTCTCCAAACGTGGCCTATCCAAATCTTTATTATGTTGCAACGTGGCATTGTGACTATTATACTTGTCCCTGACCAATGAAGTTAGGCATGCTGTTTTTTTTAAACCACGCAATCAACTTAATCTTGCTTTTTTCTGAGAGTGTTGGTTTTACATGCCTTTACATGTCATTGGTGTTAATGGTCCTGGTATGAACGGTATACGTTCCTTCTACATTTATCCTGGTAGAATAATGATTTCCATGCCAGATGTTGATCTGCGTTTGCTGAGCTGAGCACTGTTGACATGCAATCCTTTTGCACAAACTGGTGTGCGTCAAAAAAGATCATGGTAATAATATGACGGCTTTCATCTGTTTGACAGGGCAGTGCCAATTGTGTACCTTACTATTATCTTCAGGATATGTCACTTTGTTCTTGTTTCACAGATTCTGACAGCTCACTTGTTCCCTGCTGAAGTGAACATTTGTGTTGCTTGGTGTTGTGTTTTGTCATGTTGTGGCAGTCTCTGCCTCTGAGGCAAATTCCATCATTTTTGGTGAAATAAAAACAGGATATGCTGGTGATATTTAAGGTCAAGTAGCACCTGTGGAGAAAGAACAAATTGTTTCAGGTTGACGGAGAAACTCAGCGGGTGAGGCAACATTTTCCACGTTGAAGGCGCCTCTGCCTACAGTCTGTCCGTTTTTTCCCCTCTTTTTTTATTTTGGTTTGTCTAACCAGTTTGTTTTGGGGATACTTTAGTTTTTCTATGTGGGAGAGGGTAAGGGGGTAACCGCTTCCCAGTCGTGTCCTGGCGGGGATGCAACTATCTCTCCCAGTCGCGTCCTCGCCCCACCGTCCTCGCTCGCAGCCTACCATTGGATCGGTGCGGCCTTTCCTACCTGAGGATGGGGACCAGACCAGAGTCTCGGCAGCGGTGGCGCGTTGCTGGATTCACCGCGGAGCAGGCGATACCTACATGGAAGGCCGACGTCTGGACTGGTGGACATCCTCCGTGGCTTGGACATCAGAATCGGCCACCTCCTACCGGAGTCCGCGGCTCACGAAGTCCACATGTTGAAGTCGGCGCCGCCCGCGTTGGGAGCTCCAGGAACCACAGCTCCGCGATGTTGATGCAGCAGGCCCTACACTCCGGAGCTTCAACGGCGATCCCAGGTGAGGCATCGCCCGCTCCGCGGTGAATCCAGCGCTGCGCCGCAGCTGCTGGAGCTCCTGTCCGGGCCCCGGCAGGAAAGGCCGCACCAACCCAGATGGGAGGACGCAACTCGGAGAACAGTCGTGTCTTCGCCAGGAAGTGACTGTGAAGCGGTTTCCCCCTTACCCTACCCCCCTCCCCCACATAGAAAAGCTAAAGAAACTAAAGAAACATACTTTTAAAACTAACTAAAAATTAAAAAAAGATAGAAAAACAAACAGACTGTAGGTAGAGGCTGCCTTCAATGCGGCGCTGAAGGCACTCCTACTGCCTCCTACCGACATTCCCCGACATCGAATCAAGGGGAAAACTCGGGTTCGTGAGTAACTCGAGAAAGTAGGTCAGGGGCTTTACCTGATGCCCCGAGTTCCTACGGCCGGCATTACGAGCCGCTACGGACTCCTACGGCCTCCTACGAGCTCGCTACCGACATTCCCCGAGTTCGAATCAAGGGGAAAACTCGGGAGAGTTTGTGAGTAACTCGGGAGAGTGGGACAGGGGCTTCATGCAGCTCCATGACAAGCTCAGCATGTACAAGAGTACAGCACAGGAATGGGTCCTTCTGCCCACAATGTCTGTGCTTAACATGTACGAAGACCAACTCTTATCTCTCTGTACATGTCTCTCCATTGCATAGCCGTGTGCTTATCCAAAGTCTCGTAAATGCCACCATTGTATCTGCCTTGCCTATCATATTTGGCAGTATGTTCCAGGCACTCCTCTTACACTCTCTGTGTATAAAACAAAACTTCTGCACATCTCCTTGAAACTTTGCTCCTCTCACCTTAAAGCTATGTGCTCTAGTATTTGATTTTTTCCATCCCGGGAAATTCCCATTTCTTTTCCCAAAGATACTGCCTGACCTGCCAAGAATTTCTAGCACTTTTTGTTTTTATTTTGTTTTGTTTGTGATGTTTTAAAATATTTTTTTATGCTATTACATTCTCTTAATTTTGCTCTGTCAATTAGGCCCCACCTTCCAAAGGTCCTCTATTCATGAGGAAGCCTGTTGAGTCTTTTCTCGAGTGCAATAATTTCCCAGTCTTGGCAACATCCTCAAATCTCTCTTGCACCTTCTGTATTGCAATCACTTATTTCCTATAACCTTTAACCGTAAACAGTGTATCCGTACAAACATTTATGATTCCAGTTGTTTTGCTTTTGGAAGTGACACAGAGATAGAGGGACAGATTTCCTCTGTGAATCATTTTGTAGCTAATGAGAACTAAGGAATGTGGACTGTGAAATCTGTTTCCCCCACCCCCACGGGAATGTTTGTGCATCCTGTTCTTCTTGAGTTGACGCTTGACTGCCCTCCGGCATTCTGCGAGATCTTCAAACATTTTGCAAGGGGAATTACTGTTTGAAAGCAATGGCACTTGGAAGCATTAAGAATGCCTACAGTCTGGTGTGAGTCATACTAGCAGATGAGCTGGTGAGGTAATGGTCTTTAGAGAGGGAGATGGATGATGTCACCTCCTTTCACACTGCACCTTCAGCACTGCCACCTGCAGAGGAGCCGAGCTCTGATTTACCGAGGGTTTGTTATTGATAAATTCCCAGCCCTGATCCCCTTAACTGGAGCTTTTCAATAAAATGCCAGATTGTGTTATTGTAAAATATTTAGCTGCGGTCAGCCTTCTGTTCCGAGCCCAATAGATGGGATTGATGCAGTGTGGGTTCATCTATTCACTACCTCCTGATGTAATTTGCTGAAGGCATTCTGCACACAACAACCCTACCGAGTAATTATTTTAGAAGAGGGACGAAGAGGAAGTCAACTTTTATTTCTTATTAAAGTATATATTGAATATTACATCATATTCTGTTGAATCTAATAACGCTGCACCTTGCTCCATGTCTAATAAATCAGTGTTTTTCAGACTTTGGTCTGCATCTCTGCATTGCCATCTTTATTTAGAATATCCAACTCTTCACATAAAGTTTTTATCAACAGGCTTACAACAGTGCCTTTGTATGTTTCTATTAACATCAATCAATTTGACCTTGGAGGAAGAAATTTAAATAATTTCTTGTTATGTCAGAACAAGGTATTTAACTACAAGCTGTGAGGACAACAAACACACTTCCGTTAAATCCTGAACGATTGCTGCTTTTAATTGAAGATCTTGTTCTTAATATTGGGAGTCTGGGACATAAAATGAAAGATAGACACAAAAAGCTGGAGTAACTCAGCAGGTCAGACAGCATCTCTGGAGAAAAGGAATATGTGATGTTTCAGGTCGCGACCCTTCCTCAGATGGATCAAGAAGGGTCTCCACCCAAAATGTCTCTTAATTCTCTTCTCCAGAGATGCTGTCTGACCTGCTGAGTTACTCCAGCTTTTTATGTCTATCCTCGGTGTAAACCAGCATCTGCAGTTCACATAAATTGAAGTACAGCGTTCAAATTTTAGGACTTCTGTTAATAATCGTTGTTGCAACCATCAGGGAACACTGACTGTTTAATGTTGGACAATTAAGATTTCTGCCCTGGAGAGTTTAAGTACAAGTTCAGGATCCACAACTAACATAAATTGGTTTTCCTTTTAGTGTGTTGTAGTTCGAGCAGATACCAAAATCTTTACTTGGAAAATGTGTACTTCTCTCTGTTGCTCTTGTTACATCATCAAAAGCCAATAAAATGCTAATTTACTTGTGTTTTCTCACTGATATAACTAATTGTTTCTTAATTGATTCTATTGGGAGTCCATTAACGCTAATTATTTTGCAGTTGAGAATTTTGTAATGACGCTCTTTTATTGGTTTATAGATGCACCATAGAAAATGTGCTGTTAGGTTGCATCACAGCTTAGTTTTCTGCCCAAGACTGCAAGAAATTGCCACGAGTTATAGATGTAGCTCATTCGATCTCACAGACCAGACATTTTACCATTGACCCTATCTGCACTTTACGCAGCCTTGAGAAAGTCAAAGTCAAAAGAGTTTATTGTCATGTGTCCCTGACAGTACAATGAAAATCTTTCTTTGCATAGCACAACAGAACATAGAAGGCATTGACTACAATTCTATACATAAATACACCCATGAATTAATAAATTAATAAAGTGCAAATAACAGATGGAGGAATATTAATGTTCAGAGTTCCGAGCCAGGTTTAATAGCCTGATGGCTGTGGGGAAGTAGCTATTCCTAAACTGGGTTGTTGCAGTCTTCAGGCTCCTGTACCTTCTACCTGAAGGTAGCAGGGAGATGAGTGTGTGGCCAGGGTGGTGTGGGTCCTTGATGATGCTGCCAGCCTTTTTGAGGCAGCGACTGTGATAAATCCCCTCGATGGAAGGAAGGTCAGAGCCGATGATGGACTGGGCAGTGTTTACTACTTTTTGTAGTCTTTTCCTCTTCAGGGCGCTCAAGTTGCCGAACCAAGCCACGATGCAACCAGTCAGCAAGCTCTCTACTGTAAACCTGTAGAAGTTAGAGAGAGTCCTCCTTGACAGACCAACTCTCCTTAAACTTCTCAGGAAGTAGGGGCGCTGATGAGCTTTCTTAATAATTGCATCTGTGTTCTCGGACCAGGAAAGATCTTCACAGATGTGCACGCCCAGGAATTTGAAGCTCTTGACCCTTTCAACCATCGACCCGTTGATATAAACAGGACTGAATCAAAGACTTGTCACTGCTCCCATCTGACAAAAGCTTGAATGCGCGCACCAGACTCTGGAACAGCTCCTTCCCCTCTGTTATCAGGCTTCCAAACAGTCCTTCCATAAGCTATGGTGCTGTTCAATTCACCTGTACTCCATTATGGTCATTGGAATTTGTCTATGGAACTGATGCACTACGATGCTGAGACCACAATCTGTACGAATTGGCAGCATGGATAACCATCAGTACAGGAGCTCCTGAAGGTGGTGTGCTCAGCTCCCTCACTCTATGCTAATGAGTGTATAGCAGGACACAATAGACAATAGCTGCAGGAGTAGGCCATTTTTAATTTGGTTTTTGAAATTTGGGAAGGTCTTTCAAACAGAAATGAAATATTTTACTCAATAATCTATTTCAGTCCTGGTGATTTTAGATGTGTGTATGTTGCCCCGAACACCAAGGAGAACTCCCCTGATACCTACAATTGTTTTATTTTGCATCCACTTGAGAGAACACACGGGATCTCCCTTAATATCCTCCACACTGATGGCATCGAGATTGACAGTGCATTATTCATTCAGTCATTTCAAGGCTCTTAAACCCAAGCTTCTGTAATTATTGTTTGCATTTCAGCACTCCCTTCACAATTTGAATATTTCTGGCTTTTTTTCCGTTTGCATTCATTACTATCTCAGTACCATTTATGAAGAATGTGTATGTTTGTTTATTCTTTGTGTGAACAGCATTTTATATTTCCATGCATTCTTCTCCTAATTTTTTTTTTGTCCATTTAGAAACATTGGCAAACTGTTTCTTGATTTTTGAGATATCTTGAATACTGTTATTCCTGTCACGGTGTTACCAGCAGTTTGACTGTTATCTGCGAATTATAAAATTGGCCGCTAAGGTCCAGGAAAAGGAAGAGCTGTATCATGTTGGTTTAAGTGCAACTTCATGCTATGTGTCTTGCTGATGCTGAACATCACCTGGAATGTATTGAGGTTATTGGCAACTTGGAAGATGTTCCATACATAGGGAGGGCATAATGCCTTGTTCATGGTTTCTGTCAGTTTATGATGGGAATCTGCTGTTCCCAAAAAATGTTGCTAAAACCAATTTGAACTGATTTCCAGTTGAGTGGAAGCACTAAGTTGACTAATCATTTTGGTAACCCACGGCACCTCCCTGCTCGTTTACACAGCTGCCTTCGACTACATTCTTGAGTATCAATAGGTTTGAAGTTGTTAATTTTTTTTTGCTTGGTTTAAAGTGTACTTTCAATGATTGTATAGCCTTTTAAAGATGGAGTAATTGGTGGTATAATGGTACTTTTACTGGTTTGCAAACCTATCAAAATGGTAAAAGCATTTTCCGGTGCCTGTTGCTATCAGGCCTCAATCAACGGGATCTCCAGTGTCCATTCACTGCAATTTGATCAAAGTGCCTGAACAGGGAGAAAATCAAAAAGCAGACTTTAATTTTAAAATATCTTAGAGTGCTAATTAAAATGATGTTTAAATCATAGTGCTTATAGCTCAGAACAAACCTTCTCAGCCCATACTCGTCTCAGCCCATGCTATCTCTGTAGACATCTGTCCACTTCCTCTCACTGCCCTTTCACAATTGTCTCTCCACAATATTGTTGACACTTGGAGTGGCGGCGCTGCCTTGGCAACTGCGGCTCGCCTGCAGTCTGTCTGTTTTTTCTTTTTTTTTTGTTGTTTTCTTGTCCTGTTTTAGCATGTTAATTTGAGTTATTATGTAGTGTGTGTGGGAGGGATGGGAGAAACGTTTTAGTCTCTTCCTTCGGGGGGGACGCGACTTTTCTTGTCGTATCCCCTGTCTCCGTCTCCGTCTGTGCTGAGGCCTAATGGCGGAGCTGGCAGCCTCCAACTGCGACCGACCTCGAGGCTCCGGAGGCAGAGCCAGCCAGGACTTACCAGGGCGAGGCTGGCTGACTTTGGGGCTGTGGCAGGTTCCGGCGGCCCGACTCGGAGCTGTGGCGGCTTTCCGGTGACGGTGGCAGCGACTTCGGAGGTTTGGCCGCGGGCCCAGTGGACGCCATCGTCAGGAGCTCGCCGGTCACAGGTTGGTGACATGTTTTTCCGGAGCTCCCGCGGCACCAGCTGCGTCCGCTGGACTTGGAGGGCAGCAGCTTCGCCCACCCTGGGCCGCGGAGTGGAACCGGCCCGTTCGCAGAGCTGGATTCAGCCGCGGGACTTACTTACATCACCCAGTAGGGACACAACATCGGAGGCCTGGATCGCCTCAGTGCAGAGGAAGAACAAGAAGGGAAGAGACAAAGACCTAAGATTTTGCCTTCCATCACACTGAGGAGGTGTCTGGTGAACTCACTGTGGTGGATGTTACATTTGTGTTTATTGTGTGTTTTGTTATTTACTATATGTATGACTGCAGGCAACAAAATTTCGTTCAGACCAAAAGGTCTGAATGACAATAAAGATTCCATGATCCAGTTTCCCCTTGAAAGCCGTACTGGAACCTGCCTCCACTACACCTGTGGGCACTGCATTCCAGATTTCATCCACACAAACAGTCATTCCTTGTGTAACTTCTGACTTTCTGACTCTTTCACTCAATGCCCCAACCTGTGAAGGCGGGATCTCTCTGCACATCAATGATGTAGATTCTTGCAATAAACTCTATACTTTCCCCTTGCATTCGACTTCCCAAAGTGAAAAATGCCAACATGCAGAATATAGTGTTGCAGCATTGTAGCATTACAGAGAAAGTGCAGATTAAAAACTAAAGTGCAAGAGCCACAATGAGTTTGGTTGGACATTGGGGGGTATAACCCTTAAGGGCCTGTCCCACTTGGGCGTCATTTGCGCGTCACGCAGGTGGCGTGTGAATATTTTGTATATCCAAAAATCCTGGCGCGCGACTGCGAGTCATTGCTTCCGTCACCACGCACCATGTGAGCATCACGACGCGTGCGTCATAACGCCTAGATGATGACGCCCAAGTGGGACAGGTCCTTTACCTTATGAATTGACCATTTCCCTGTTTGCAGCAGGGAAGAAGCGTTCCCTGAATCGGGTGGATCAAGCTTTTGTACCTTCATGCCAATGAGACGGGGAGAATAGGGAATAACTGGGGTAGGTAGTCCTTGATTATGCTGGCTACTGTCCCTGAAATGCAGATGGTTAATGTTAGATCATAAGTGATAGGCCGAATGACCTAATTCCACTCCTATCAAGTCTAATCTGCCATGCAATCATGGCTGATCTATCTCTCCTTCCGAACCCCATTCTCCTGCCTTCTCCCCATAACCTCTGACACCTGTACTAATCAAGAATCTGTCTTGGCCTTATATCCACTGACTGCCTCCACAGCCTTCGTGGCAAAGAATTCCACAGATTCACCACTCTTGTGACTAATGACATTTCTCCTCATCTCCTTTCCAAAAGAATGTTCTTTAATTCCGAGGCTTTAACCTCCAGTCCTAGAATCTCCCACTAGTGGAAACATCCTCTCCACATCCACTCTATCCAAGCCTTTCACTATTCTGTACGTTTCAATGAGGTCCTCCCTCATTCTTCTAAACTCCAGCGAATACAGGCCCAGTGTCGACAAACGCTCATCATGGGTTAACCTACTCATTCCTAGGATCATTCTTGTAAACCTCCTCTGGACCCTTTCCAGAGCCAGCACATCCTTCCTCAGATCTTGTGCCCAAAGTAGTAGAATGAGTTGATGTGGGGGAATCCGGTCTGTGTGATGGATTGGGCTACATCCACAACTCTGCAATTTCTTGTCTTGAATTAATACGTTTATTGGCCTTGGTGCTCTGCTCTGCTCGCAAGTAACAGCAGGACAGTAACAATTGAGAATGACACATTAAACATTAAACATGAATAATAAGACATTACAGTTTAAACATGTCAATGAAATAAAATACCAGAGTAAAATGAGGCAACAGACTTTTGGTTATTGAGTAGAGCTACTATTCGTGGAAAATCTATGGAGCGAAGGAATAGGTGACGTTTCGGGTTGAGACCCTTCTTCAGATTTACCCTCGTTACCCCGTGGAAAAAAGCTGTTTTTATGTCTGTCTGTGGCAGCTTTGACAGTCCGGAGTCGCCTTCCAGAGGAAAGTGCTTCAAAGTGTTTTTGGCCAGGGTAAGCGGGGTCAGAGATGATCTTACCCGCTCGCTTCCTGGCCCTTGCAGTGTACAGTTCATCAATGGGGAGGGGGGAGTTGCAACGAACAATCTTCTCTGCTGATCGGACGATTCGCTGCAGTCTCCAGATGTCGTGCTTGGTGGCTGAGCCAAACCCGACCATGATGGAGAAGGTGAGGCAGTGGTATTGCTAAACAAAGACCACGAGAAATTGCATTGCGTTGTGGATGTAGCTCAGTCCGTCACCATAATACCACCTTGTCATTTTTTATACTTGTGTCAAACCTCCCTCACAATGGTTCAATAGTTCTTTATTATCACGTACCACGGTACAGTGATTTCTTGTTGTTACATGCAGTTCAGTAAAATGATTGCTTTTCATAAGTACAACCTTCTTCTTGCATATGGCGTGCACAGCCTAAAGGTGTAGAACAACTTGTTCTCTTTGATCTTATTTGATTGTGCACGACAGGTTGATCGCATTCGTCGAAACGGGGCGGACCACGTGAAGGTTGCAATCTCCCATCCCAATGATCCCGTCCCATTCAATTGCAATCTCCCGTCCCATTCCAGCTGTTGCCATGATCCGATTGTCCGTCCCGTCCCCCCCCCCCCCCCCCCCCCCCCCCCCCCGCCCAGCCACCTTCGGCCTTTGTTCCCCCAGCGGCACCACATGCAGCCGACCTTGAGGGCACCTGTGAGACCTGTTCTATAAAGCAACAGATGGAATTGAAAATATTTGCTTTAGATGAGGTCAGTCCAGAACTTTACAAAGGTTCTGCAGACCTTCCCTGCTTTTATGCGGAATGCCTCTATTGATTTCAGTAGTTGAGATATATTTTAAGTTTGAATTTGTAATATTTTGAAATATTATGGAATTATACATTTGAAATATGTTGGAATTATAATCTTTCCAGAGGACCCGGGTTTGCCAGGCTGGCATTACACAAAACAATATGTTCAGGTGTTTCAAAGTGGGTCTACTTTGTAAAAGGTTTAGGTTCCTGTCAATCCAGGTTTTTCTCTTGATGCTGTTGGGAAATCAGCAGAAGCAACTTTGGGACTTCTACATAAAGCATGTCAAGAATGTCCAGAAATTCCAAGAAGCTTCTAGTTCATGGTGTTCATTTGAGTGTTTTGAGTTCATGGAGTTGCCTTTGTCTAGCATTGTTGAGTTATGGGGTTATTTCATCCTGTGCAGGTACAGCAAAAAATTGATATTATTTTCGAGTTTTAACTGGGACTGCTGAGGACAATGTAACCCCCTACACTATAAATGTGTGTTTGTGTACAGTCCATAGCATATGTTGGAAAATGACAGTGACTGCTACTTTCATGCAGGTCTTTGGGAACAAAGTGATAATTCCGTCGCTGGATGGGCACCTTTTCCAATGGGATCGAGACAGAGAAAGCATGGAGGCGGTTCCATTCACGGTGGAGTCTCTCCTGGAATCTTCTTACCGACTTGGCGACGATATAGTCCTGGTTGGAGGGAAGTCCCGCACGAGCTACGGGCTGGATGCCGACACTGGAAAGGTAACTGAGAAACTTGGACAGGGACATCGATCAGAAAGGTTTAGACGAATGTGGACTAACTTAGACGAGGCATCGTGAGGGTGGTCACGGTGGCGCAGTGGTAGAGTTGTTGCCTTACAGCGCTTGCAACGCCGGAGACCCGAGTACAATCCCGACTACGGGTGCTGTCTGTACGGAGTTTGTACATTCTCCCTGTGACCGCATGGGTTTTGTCCGAGATCTTCGGTTTCCAAAGACGTAGGTTAATTAGCTTAGTGTATGTGTAAAAAAAATTGTCCCTTGAGTGTGTAGGATAGTGCGGGGGATCGGTGGTCAGTGTTCCACGCTGTATCACTATACGAGACTAAACTAATTGAACCACACTCATCTGTTTTGGATGCAAATCTGATGTTTCTTCAGGTACCAGTGAACATTGATTTGTTTTAGGCAATCAAGGTTGTGGCAATTAATATTTCTCATCTGCACTTTAAGTATAAATAATAATCTACACTTTATGTGATCGAGAATAGAATGGAAGCCACTTTAAAATGTTCAAAAAGTCCAGAAAGAAATGCAAGGACAAAGGACATTTATTGTCACATACACCAATTGGTACAGTGACATTTGAGTTGGGAAAGAACAAATTAATTAAGAATGAAGTTGGAACAAAAAAAGAATTTCAGAGAATGCTGAGAGTAATCTGTGTGCTACAGGACTGAATTTCCCAATTTGGCAGAGAGATTGATTGAGTTTTGCATCAGCAGTTACAACATCATTCACAAGATGTTGCTGCGCTGTTAATAAGGAGTTTCTGCTGCGAGTTTAACCTGCAAATCCAGCGATTTTGCAATTAATGGGAGGCTGAGAGGAAATTGCTGGAGCAGCAGTAATTGACCAGCAAGTCTTGGAAATCTGCAGCTTGATGTATTTCACTAATTTTCATGCTAATAATGATGCGTGTTGTTGACGAGATGTCACTTTGCCAGCATCGCACATCTGAAGCCTGTGCATCTCCTCGCACTGGAGAAGGGTGTCCTTGCAAGGCACAGTGGCCGCCGTTTTTTTGCTTCTTGTCTTGCCACTGCAATACTTCCTACATGGTGTCTACGCGAAGCCCCCAGTGGGGACTCGCTTGCCTGGTGGTGCTTGCGATATTGGACGCGACCAGTTGCTGGTTCTCTGCGCCATTGCCGTCTAACAACTCGACTGCTTCTACTGACGGGGAATCTCCTCTGCTTCACCTCCTGCACCCGCTCCCACCCACCCACCCAACCCTATCCAGATGCGGTACGTCTGCTCCATGGGGGGATGCAGCCGCTGGGATGAGGATGTGACGGACCAGGAGTCTGATCTGCTGCTGCTGCAGCGCACCCAGAAGACGGTCAGAGCTGTGGGACCTCGATCTGGTGACGAGAAGTGAGTTGAATTCATGTGTCTGTTCATTAAGGAACCCGATTAAAGCTAGGGTTGGAGAAGGTGGAGATACGTTAAGGAATTTTTGGAGAAGAAGATTGCGCATTAGAACAGTATGATGATTGAATTCTCCAATTTATAGTTAACCTCTAACTAACCCCCTTCCCTGTATCCCATCTGGATTCACATCTATTTCTCTTCTCCATACCCTCCCCTCCACAATGTTGCTTTCCTCCCTCTGGATTCACAATCAACTGTTCCAATCTTCAAATCTGTTCTTATGTCTGGTCTCTCTGTAATTCTTGTCCCTCTGTAGTTTTGCAATGTTAACACCACCATGCAGCTCTTGCAGGTGGCCTCAAAGAGTAAAGGCAATTTGGGAGCCGGTTGGTATTGATAATGGTTTGTTGTTGTCACGTGCACCTTGATATAATGGACAAACGTTGTTTGCGTGCTGTCCAATGAATTCATATGTACACCAGTACGATCAAACTGCACACGCACAACAGGTAGTGCAAAGAGAAAAATATCAGAATGCAGAATGTAAGGTTGTAGTTTCACGGCGCCACAGCTACGGAGAAAGTACAGAATTTAAAAATGTGCTAGAGCCTCAATAAGATGGGTAGGAGATCGGGACTACACCCCATAGTTCGTGAGAGGATTGTTCGGTACTCTGATAGCAGCGGGGATGGAGCTCTTTCTGAATCTGATGTACGGACTTTCAAGTCTGCGTTTCTTCTGCCGATGGTTGAACAAACTCCACGGTTCATGAAGAGATCTCTCAGCACTGGATTCAGCACTATAAACTGGCTGCTGTAAAATATCAGACTTATTACAGGGGTCAACTGCCCCCAGGTGTGGCAGTGTCTTAGCTCTAAAACTCTCTGTCCACGTGGTCTAAACTCTTCCTGTCTTTGCACCGAGTCCTATTCACCCATCAATAGTGTGCTTGCTGATTTATCTTGGCTTCCTGTGTGATAGAGCTTATTAAATTATACCCTTGCTGTTAAATCCCTTCAGTGCCTGCCCATTCCCCTTCTTGGTAATCTCCTATGACCCTTCAAAGATCTGAATTCCTCCATTTTGGGACTGTTAGGAACCCATGTGTTGCTAGTTAAAGTTCAGCTCCCGATAAACCACACCAGACAATGACTTTTCCTAATAACTATAGTTTATCTATCACAATTAGTGCAAATATTGTTAGTGGGGTGGCACAGCTGTAGAGTTACTGCCTTACAGCGATAGAGACTCGGGTTCGATCCTGACTACAGGTGCTGTCGGTGCGAAGTTTGCACGTTCTCCCTGTGACTGCATGGGTTTCTCCAGCTGCTCTAGTTTCCTCACACACTCCAAAGACGTGCAGGTTTGAGGGTTAGTTAGCTTTGGTAAAGATTGTAAATTGTGTAGGATAGTGTAGCAGCGTACGGGGTGATCGCTGGTTTGCATGGACTCGGTGAGCCGAAGGGTTGTTTCTTCGCTGTAAACTAAAAAATGAAATTAACCTCAAAGATGCATTACATCGCTTGAAGCAAAACTAATTCACCTCTTTGCTACACCACTGTTACAAAGTTTCAAGCTTTAATTAACATTTTAGTTACCTGACTATCATGTAGTTACTCAATTCTTAAATTTAGTTTTACAAGTTCCAAAGTCCCACCTATTTGCTTTAGGTAACATCTACTCCAGATGAGTTGCAATCCAGGTTCTTCTTTAAGTATTTGACTTGCCTTACTTCTGCAATGTTTGTTCTACAGATTTGTTGCTCCCAATCATCCAGTGAGATGTTTTTTTACATTGCATACCTCAGAGGCTTTGATTTTGATAGACAATTGTTTGACTATAATTCCATTACTTTCCTTGTATGTACCTGTTTAATTAATTTCTACAAATTCTGCTTGGATTTATGATCACTTTAAACACATGCTCTTATGATTATCAGCCTGATTGTCTCTACTTTATAAGGTCTTTTTCCAGATACGTTTTATTGATAATGGGTAGTTTACAGGGGTTGTAAAACTCTCAGCCACCTTCTTACATTGATAGTAGTCAGGTGTACAAATGTCAACCTGAAATCTCTCAGCAATACATTCATGCTCAAACTGATCAAATGACTGTTTGACCATTCGCAAGTGCCTTACTTTATATTTCAACATATACTCAACATGAATAATTCAGCTATGCGTTTAGTTAGAGAGCCCTCTCCCTCTCCCTCTCCCTCTCCCTCTCCCTCTCCCTCTCCCTCTCCCTCTCCCTCTCCCTCTCCCTCTCCCTCTCCCTCTCCCTCTCCCTCTCCCTCTCCCTCTCCCTCTCCCTCTCCCTCTCCCTCTCCCTCTCCCTCTCCCTCTCCCTCTCCCTCTCCCTCTCCCTCTCCCTCTCCCTCTCCCTCTCCCTCTCCCTCTCCTCTCCTCTCCCTCTCCCTCTCCCTCTCCCTCTCCCTCTCCCTCTCCCTCTCCCTCTCCCTCTCCCTCCCTCTCCCTCTCCCTCTCCCTCTCCCTCTCCCTCTCCCTCTCCCTCTCCCTCTCCCTCTCCCTCTCTCCCTCTCCCTCTCCCTCTCCCTCTCCCTCTCCCTCTCCCTCTCCCTCTCCCTCTCCCTCTCCCTCTCCCTCTCCCTCTCCCTCTCCCTCTCCCTCTCCCTCTCCCCTCCCTCTCCCTCTCCCTCTCCCTCTCCCTCTCCCTCTCCCTCTCCCTCTCCCTCTCCCTCTCCCTCTCCCTCTCCCTCTCCCTCTCCTCTCCCTCTCCCTCTCCCTCTCCCTCTCCCTCTCCCTCTCCTCTCCCTCTCCCTCTCCCTCTCCCTCTCCCTCTCCCTCTCCCTCTCCCTCTCCCTCTCCCTCTCCCTCTCCCTCTCCCTCTCCCTCTCCCTCTCCCTCTCCCTCTCCCTCTCCCTCTCCCTCTCCCTCTCCCTCTCCCTCTCCCTCTCTCCCTCTCCTCTCCCTCTCCCTCTCCCTCTCCCTCTCCTCTCCCTCTCCCTCTCCTCTCCCCTCTCCCTCTCCCTCTCCCTCTCCCTCTCCCTCTCCTCTCCCTCTCCCTCTCCCTCTCTCCTCTCCCTCTCCCTCTGTGATTCTCATGCTCAAGCGTGAGAGTTGGCAGCCTGATTGATCTGAGGCTGGTCAGGATTTAACTGGAGAGGGTTTAACTGAATTGGGGTAGTTAGTCTCAGTACTAACTGACATAGTGAACTAT
Organism: Raja brachyura; assembly: GCA_963514005.1. Next base: position 14,302,320 of record OY740781.1, on the reverse strand, counting down.
TTCTGGGCTCCCCTTTTGTGTTTGAAGGGCTTTAAACTGGAGGGTATCTGGGGGGCTGGATTTAAGGTGATTCCAAAAATTTAGTGCTCTTTGCTGGATATTTATTATCAGTGGGTGTCTCTCTGTCTCTTTCTCTCCCCCCCCCCCCCCTTAAATTCCATGGCTCATTAACATTTACTGCTGAGCAAACCTTTTGTCCAGTGTTTCTTTTATTTTTTCCTGTGGTTTGTGTTTAGTTTACTTAAGCCTGTTGGGACATTTTACTGTGCTTTAAAACATGGAAGTTGTAGCTGTGGAGAATCTAATATTTGTTTGCTCTTCGTAAGGTGGAACTTCAGTGTTGGACACTATGACCTGAGGTTTGTTCGCGAAGCCGCATCGGGCATCAACTACATCGAGAGTGAGAGCAGTGCCAACCACTGGAACGGCCGATCGAAGGTCCTCTCAGAAATGGAACAGGACGGCAGCACTAAAGACAGGGTGATAAAGGTCTCTGTTTCAGACTGGAAGGTGATGTCCTTCAGTAATAAACAAGATGGACAGCTGGAATGGGAACACCAGGTGATGATTTTAAAAACTCCAAAAACAACTGCAGATGCTGGAAGTCTGAAAAAATAAAGTGCCAGAAACATTCAGCAAGTTGGGTAGAATCAGTGGAAAGGGAGCAGAGGTGAAATGTCAGGTTCAAAGCCCTTTGTCAGAACAGGAAAGAAATTGGTACTCAGTTTATGTATATGCGAAGCTGCGTGTATGTAAAATTGGTCACTATAAGTTCTGTGTGCTATGACGTGTGTATCAGCTTGCTTTCATCGGTCGGGGTAATGAGTGTGAGTCCAGAAGTCATGTTGCAGCGTTGCAGGACATGGGTAGGGTGCATGTGGGGTATTGTGTGCAGTTGTGGTTGCCCCATTACAGGAAGAATGTGGAGGTTTTGGAGAGGGTTCAGAGGAGGTTTACCGGAATGCTTCCTTGACTTACTTACTGTCTATTATGCCTCCTGGCATATAGGGCAGCAACAAAGGTCCTCCACTCAGTAGTGTTGGTTCCTTCAGTTGCGGTTTCAGTGACATATTTGTTTTCCGAGACAGGGTTGTTAGCCCTGAGCTCAACCTCCAACCTGGAGGACCAGTGGATCGCTCTTCGTCTCGCCTCTACCCTTCGCCTTGTCCAGCATGAGAGACCCTAACAGGGGACGAATCTCCCGCTGGCATAGCTCTGGGGTTCACTGAGACACATAAGCTCCCCAACCACGACAAGGTTGCAATCCAACGGGGAGCAGAATGCTTCCTTGATTAGAGGGTATTTGCTGCAAGTAGAGGTTAGTCGAACTTGGATTGTTTGCTCTGGAGACTAAGGGGTGTCCTGATGGACATGTATAATTTTATGAGAGGCACAGTAGGGTAGACGATCAGAACCTTTGTCCCAGGATGGAAATATAAAAAACCAAAGGGCATCATTTTCCATTTAGGGGCAGGGTTTAAAGGGGATGTGGGGGGGTAAGTTGTTTTTTTTGCATAAATAGTGGCGGGTGACTGAAACATGCTGTCAAATGTAAGGGTGAAAGTAGATATACCAGTGACATTTAAGAGGCTTTGAGATGGATACATGGATATGCAGGGAATAGAGGGATACGGATCTCGCGTAGGCAGAGGAGATTAGTTTAACCTGGCATTATGTTTGGCACAGACATTTTGGGCCGATGGGCCCGATCCTGTGCTGCACTCTTCTATGTTCCGTGTGTTAATTGTGCTGTGCCCTTGCCCAATCTGCTTTGGCAGTTCTGTACTCCAGTGGCGTCGGCCTGGTTGGTAGAAGATGGAGAAGTGACCCCAGTCAGCCTCTTCGACGATGCCAGCTACTCTGCCAACGATGACAAAGATGATGAGGAAGATCTCGTGGAGGCAGCAAGAGGAGCAGCTGAGTCGGCAGAATCTAGCGTCTATCTGGGTAAGAGTGGAAAAGCCCACATTAGCTGCCCAGGGGTGTTTAGGTGCGGGGGGGGGGGGGGGAAGGGTTATTTTGTTATTAGATATAAAAAACAAAATGGGGGGAAATGTAATGCCATACGTCAGATGTACTGTATTTGTTTTTCCTCCAATAAAAATAAATCTAATCAAATAAATAAATACATAAATAAATAGAGATAGTTGGAGAGGGAGTAGTCAGATCAGACCAGGCATGGGAGAGAGAGTACACAGATCTTAGCAGATAGTAAGAAAGCTACAATTTGTAAAGAATCAAGAGGATCTGGTATGGTCATTATAAAAATTCATTAAAAAAAATTTTTTTTTTTTAAAGAGTGGTAAAGCCAGTTGGTGAACTCATAGAAATATAGAAATTAGGTGCAGGAGTAGGCTATAAGCAGGTAGGTGGGACTAGTTTGGATGGGACATAGAAACATAGAAAATAGATCCATTCGACCCTTCGGGCCTGCACCGCCATTCAATATGATCATGGCTGATCATCCAACTCAGTATCCCGTACCTGCCTTCTCTCCATACCCTCTGATCCCCTTAGCCATCTAACTCCCTCTTAAATATAGCCAATGAACTGGCCTCAACTGCCCTCTGTGGCAGAGAATTCCAGAGACCCACCAGTCTCTGTGTGAAAAAAGTCCTTCGCATCTCGGTCCTAAAGGATTTCCCCCTTATCCTTAAGCTGTGACCCCTTGTCCTGGACCTCCCCAACATTGGGAACAATCTTCCTGCAACTAGCCTGTCCAAGCCCTCGAGAATTTTGTAAGTCACCCACGGATCTGGTGCCATTCCTTTAAACTAAGCGGCCTGGCTTCCTGATTTTCACGTTACTATTGTGAGCACAAGGAAGCAAGAACAAGAGAATGTGCTGTGGGGGAATTCAGTGGCTTAAGCAGAATCTGTGGAGAGAAACGGACAGGCAATCTTTTGGGTGGGGATCTTTCTTCAGACTGTTGGATTGTGTGGGGGGGGGGGGGGGTTGTGAAGCAAGCTGTAAAAAAAGAGCAGTTTAGTTTAGAGATACAGTGTGGAAACAGGCCCTTCAGCCCATCGAGTCTGTACCGACCACCTTGTACACTAGCACTATCCACACGAGGGAGAATTTACCTGCCTGTTGGCAAAGCCAATTAACCTACAAACCTGTACATCTTTGGAGTGTGGGAGGAAAATGGAGCACCCAGAGAAAACCCACACGGTCAGAGAAAACGTGCAAACTCTGTACATGCAGCACTCGTGGTCAGGATCCAACTCTGGCCTCTGGCGCTGTGAGGCGGCAACTCTACCGCTGTGCCACCGTGCCGCAGAGGTAGAGATGGGGCAAAGCCTGGTAAGTGATCGGTGGATGCAGTTGAGGGTCAGGGGGTGGTTAGCAGATCGGTGGAAATGGCTAGATGCAAAAAAAAAAGACAATTGGGTGTCAGGAGTGTAAGGGGTGGGGTAGCAAGTCACGAGGATGCATACTGGTTGGGGTAATTCCCCACATGGTGAGTTCCAGCCCATTGGGTGGATTTTTTGAAAGGGGCCACTGTGCTACATAATTAACCTTTGGAAGTAAATGGCTACAGAAGTGCCCTGAGAAAGTCCAATGAACTGTTCCATCTGGACCACTGGGAGGCAAAAGTCCCACAAGAGAGGCTTGCTAATTAAACCAATGCTCTCTGTCGATATTCTTTCGTCCACAAAACCTAACAGCAAATTAGTACACAGCATAATAGAAACATAGAAATTAGGTTCAGGAGTAGGCCATTCGGCCCTTCGAGCCTGCACCGCCATTCAATATGATCATGGCTGATCATCCAACTCAGTATCCCGTACCTGCCTTCTCTCCATACCCTCTGATCCCTTTAGCCACAAGGGCCACATCTAACTCCCTCTTAAATGTAGCCAATGAACTGGCCTCATGTACCCTCTGTGGCAGAGAGTTCCAGAGACCCACCACTCTCTGTGTGGAAAAAGTCCTTCTCATCTCGGTCCTAAAGGATTTCCCCTTTATCCTTAAGCTGTGACCCCTTGTCCTGGACCTCCCCAACATCGGGAACAATCTTCCTGCATCTAGCCTGTCCAACCCCTTAAGGATTTTGTAAGTTTCTATAAGATCCCCCCTCAATCTCCTAAATTCCAGAGAGTATAAACCGAGTCTGTGCAGTCTCTGTTCATAAGACAGTCCTGACATCCCAGGAATCAGTCTGGTGAACCTTCTCTGCACTCCCTCTATGGCAATAATGTCCTTCCTCAGATTTGGCCTCAGATAATGGTGTCGAATACCAATGAAACAATAGCCTGTGAATAAGTAGGTTTCAAACGTCACCAGAGCACACTCGAGTGATCGTTTAGTTTATTGTCACGTGTACCAAGGTACGCTGGAAAGCTTTTGTTGTGTGCGAACTGCTCAGTGGAAAGACAACACACGATTACAATCGAGCCATCCATGTGTACAGGTTCATGATAAAGGGAATAACATGAATAACCTTTAGTGCAAGATAAAGTCCAGTATAGCACGATCAAAGATAGTCCGAGGGTCTCCAATGAGGTCAATAGTAGCTCTGGATTGCTCTCTTGTTGTTGGTAGGTTGATTCAGTTGCTTGATAACAGCTGGGAAGAAACTGTCCCTGAATGGTATAGAGGTTTTTACATCTCTATACCATTTGCCCGAGGGGAGAAGAAGGAGTGGCCAGCGTGCGACTCACCCTTAATTATACTGGTGGCCTTGCCAAGGCAGCGTGAGGTGTGAACTAAGTCCATGGAAGGGAGGTTAGTTTATGTGATGGTCTGGGCTGGGTCCACAATTCTCTGCAATTTCTTATGATCTTGGATGAAACTGTTCCCAAATCATGTGCGGTGCATTCTGATAAAATGATGAAATGCTTTCTATGGCACCTCTGTAGAAGTTGGTGAAAGTTGTTGGGGACATGCCTTACTTGCAAAGCCTTCCACAGAAGTAGAATATGGGTGTTCCAGAACACATTGTTGGTGATGTTTACGTCGAGGATTCATGTTCTAAAAATGCAGGGAGGAAATTCACAATCTGGTTTTGTCAGAAGAAGAAATGTAATGTAATAACTATAATGTAATCCATGACCGCTGTTCCCCATGACAGTATTGAAAGATCAAACCTGATATATTTCCGATGTCTTCCATTTATGATTTATTTATTCCAAGCACAGAATCTGATGCACATGAGACCACTGCCGTTCAGCAGTACGGTCTGAATAGTTCAGTACCATAACATTTGAGCCTGTTGCTGACACTGTCAACCTTTCACTCTCGTTCCAGGTATGTACAAGGGACAGCTGTACATGCAGGCATCTGTTAGATTATCTGACAAATTCCCATTGATGGTGCCGGCTGTTGATGAACATGGGGAGACGGACATCATCTCCTTGCCTAATATCAGATGGAAGCCTCTAATTCGTAAGTTGATCCAGTACTAACGCAATATTTTAAAACCTTTGGCGTGCAATGTATTGAAATTTGTTTTTCTGAAAATAATATCACAATCATAATGATTTGAGATGAGGTCATAGGTAATAGGAGCAGAATTAGTCTATACGGGCCATCAAATCTACTCCGTTATTCAATCATGGCTGATCCATCTCTCCCTCCGAACTGCATTCTCCTGCTCTCTCCCCATAATCCCCGACATAATTGCAGGTAACCATTGCACTTTTTGTGCCGAGTTGATGGTATACAATTGCAGCACCAAAGCAGGTTATTTGCCCCAGCTGGTCTATTCTAATAAAGGAGCTTTAAGCCAGGGACCTTGGAAACGTAATTGTGTAACGTGTAAGGAGAGATTTTTTAAATTTTGATTTTTCTTGTGCGTGTGTTTGTCCTCTCCAATTTGTGATACTTGACTGCAAAAAGCAGCAGAGGATCTTCGTACACATCCCCACCATAATCCTCCACTGGCTTAAATTTCCACTCATTCACCAGACTCTGAGACCCTCCGTCCTTTCACCTTCCCACGTTTCCCTTGACTGCACAACCGTTGCTCGCCTTCCAGCTCGCAACCTTAAGTAAACATTCCTGTTCATAGGTTATCCCTCCCCATTGTCCCTCCACGTCCCTTTTCTATAATGTACAGTCTCTGATCATTTATATCTGTTCTCCCCCCCCCCCCCCGGGCTGCATTAAATTTGAAGCCACATCTGACGGCACTGGTCTATTGATGCAATTATCACGTTGTCCACCAGATGGCAGTATGGTGCCATTCTGCTCCAGATAAAGGCTCCAATGCCTTTCTGAACCTTGGACATTCAACCCCTAGCAGCTTTTGAAATGTCATTGAAAGTTTGGTGCTGCTTGTCACAGCCAGCTCTCAAACCGTGATCTACCAACCTGTTTCAGTTCTGTATCGGTGAGAACAGAACTCTCTTGCTCTTCTTTGAAATGGTCTCCTCTGACCTCAAAAGTCAAGTCAAAGTCAAACAAACTTTATTGTCATTTAGAAATACATTGATATATGCAGTTCCAAACAAAATTCCGTTGCATTTGGCTCCCTGTGCAACACCATAATTAACAGAGGTGGTATGGGACTGTGCCGGTTTTTCCTGAAGTCGACGATGACCTCCTTTGTTTTTTCGACATTCAGGATCAGGTTGTTCGTTTTGCACCAGTCCACCAGTTGTTTCACCTCCTCCCTGTAAGCCAGCTCATTGTCGTCCCTGATGAGGCCCACCACTGTTGTGTCATCTGTGTATTTCATGATGTGGTTTGTACTAAACCTGCAGCATGTGGTTGAGATTGCAGTCTGAGCCTCCATTAAAACCATCCCAAAATATGGCTTCTCTGACAGTCGTTCATAACTTCATAAGATACATGAGGCAGAGTTAGGGCACTTGGCCCATCAAGTCTGCACTGCCATTTGATCGTGGCTGATTTGTTTTTCCCTCTCAACCCCATGCTCCTGGCCTCTCCCCCCTCAACATTTGACTCCTGACTAATCAAGTACCTATCAATCTCCGCTGTAAAAATACCCATTGACTTGGCCTTCACTGCAGTCCGTGGCAATGAATTCCACAGATTCACCGACCTGTGGCTAAAGAAATTCCACCACGGCTCCATTCTAAAGGTACATCCTATTTGACGTTCTGCCCTCTGATCCTAGACTCCTACTACTGGAAACATCCTCTCCACCTTACGGACATATTTAACACCTCGCTGAACCAGGCTGTCGTCCCATTATGTTTCAAGACTGCCACCATCATACCAGTGCCAAAAAAATCCAACATACAATGTCTCAATGACTACCGCCCTGTAGCACTCACCCCCATAATGATGAAGTGCTTCGAGAGGCTGGTCAGGGACTACATCACCTCCAGACTCCCCTCCACACTCGACCCATACCAGTTTGCTTACAGGCCAAACCGCTCCACAGAGGACGCTATATCCTCCATACTCCATCTGAGCCTGGAACATTTAGAGGAGAAAAACACCTATGTGCGAATGCTGTTCGTGGATTTCAGTTCAGCATTCAACACCATTATCCCACAGCACCTGATAAGCAAACTGGTTCCATTGGGCCTCGGCACCCCCATGTGTAACTGGCTACTGGACTTCCTCACTGACAGACCCCATTCTGTGAGGGTTGGAAATAACACCTCCAACACCATCTCTCTGAGCACCGGCTCCCCTCAGGGCTGTGTCCTGAGTCCACTGCTGTTCACCCTGATGACTCACGACTGTTGTGCCAGGTTTAGTACAAACCACATCATGAAGTACGCAGATGACACAACAGTGGTGGGCCTCATCAGGGACGACAATGAGCTGGCTTACAGGGAGGCGGTGAAACAACTGGCGGACTGGTGCAATACGAACAACCTGATCCTGAATGTCGAGAAAACAAAGGAGGTTATCGTCGACTTCAGGAAAACCCGGCACAGTCCCACACCACTTCACATCAACGACAGCGATGTGGAGGTGGTCAGTAGCACAAAGTTCCTGGGGGTGCAGATCACTAACAGTCTGACCTGGTCGAATAACATCTCATCAACTGTTAAGAGAGCGCAGCAGCGGTTGCACTTTCTGCGCCGGATGAGAAGAGCTCACCTCCCCCATCCCATCCTCACTACTTTCTACAGGGGCACCATAGAGAGTATTCTGACCAGCTGTATCTCTGTCTGGTTTGGGGACTGTAGAGCCTCCGACTGGAAGTCTGTGCAGAGAGTGGTGAGGACAGCGGAAAAAATCATCGGGACCTCTCTCCCCTCAATCGGGGATATTGCGACCAAACGCTGCGTGTCTAAGGCCAGCAGTATTATAAAGGACCCCACACATCTCCATCACGGACTGTTCACTCTGCTGCCCTCGGGGAAAAAGATACCGCAGCATAAGGAGCAGAACATCAAGGTTCTGCAACAGCTTCTTCCCACGAGCCATCAGACTCCTGAATGCCATGTAATGGGCTCCCACCATTGTCTATTTATCCTTTTCATCCATGCCTATCCTTCGGTTAATTTATTTATTGTGTTGCACAGGGAGCCAAATGCAACGTAATTTTGTTTGGAACTGCATACATCAATGTATTTCTAAATGACAATAAAGTTTGTTTGACATTGTTTGACATTGTATTCAGGCCCTTCATTATTCAGTAGGTTTCAGTGGGATTCCCTCTCATCCTTCAAGTGCAGGCATCAAATGCTCCTCATTACATTAACCCAATAATCCCCAGGATTATTGTTGTAGACCTGCTATGGGCCCTTTCCAACGCCAGTGCATACTTCCCCAAATATAGGGCCCCCAACAGCTCACAATGTGATCTGACCAGCTCCTTATAAAGCCTCAGCATAATATCTTTCCTTTGATCTGCTAGTCCTCTCGAAGGGAATGCTAATTTTGCATTTGCTTTCCTGGCATGAATTTGACTGCCCATTACCCTTTTGGAAATCCTGCACCAGTATTCCCAAGTCCTTTTGCACCCTCCGATTTCTGAATCCTCTCCCCATGTAGAAAGTCCTGTAATGGCAATGGAGTGGTTGCTTGGACTCTCAAACATCCTGATTGGTCTTGAATGCACAACCTCTTACTGAGCCACTGTGGACGAGGAGTGCAAACACACAACTGCAAAATATTGAAAACTGTTTTTTATTTTGTGTATAAAGATTCACCTGCTAGAACGCCAGCCTTGGTCCGCTCTGATGAACATGATAAGTGTCTCAGCAATGACATAGACTCACACGAGGAATACAGTATCGGAGCCCTGTCACTGTTGCAATATCCGTACGGTAAGTGTTATAATCATTTCTCAGAGTTATAGATTATTGGGGTCAATTCTGCACTTTATATTTCCACAGCAACCTCCTATCGTTGGCCAGGCTTTGACTCGGTATCCTTTCTTTTCCAACTTTCTCTTCTACTGCAATCAGTCTGAAGAAGAGCCCTGGCTCAAACCATTGCTGTCCATGTCCTTCACAGATGTTGCCTATAACACCGAGTTATTCCAGCAGTGTTTATGTAAACCAGCATCTGCAGTTCCTTGTGTCTCCACAACTCCATACTGCATTATATTCCAGCATCGCTTATTTTTAGTTCCCCACTTGTTTCACCGTCACATTGCTTTGTAAATCTTGCCAAGTTTAGGCAGCACAGTAGCGCAGCAATGAAGCTGCTGCCTTACAGCACCAGAGTCACGGGTCGATCCTGACCACGGGTGCTATCTGTACGAAGTTTGTGCGTTCTCCCTGTGACAGCGTAGGTTTTCTCTGGGTGCTCTGGATTCCTCCCACATTCCAAAGACGTGCAGGTTTGTAGGTTCATTTGCTTCTGTAAGTTGTCCTGAGTGTGTAGGGATAGAACTAGTGTACAGGTTGGTCAGCGTGGGCCGAAGGGCCTGTTTCCATGCTGTTTCTCTAAACTAACTTTAAAGTCAAGGGTGTGGAGTTTCTGCTAGAGGTGTAAATCGCCAATGGGTTTACATCCTTGGTCTGCACTCATGGAGTGAACAGGTAAAACAGATAGGAAAAGGGAGAAATATGGGCCAAACACGGGTAGTTGGGGCTCGTGTAGATGAGTCATTGGCAAGGTTCTAAGCTGTATGGCTCTGACTGGATTTTCAGAAACCCAAAGGTACAGCTTCTTTATTGGGAGTTTGCCCTGAATCGCCATGTTTGACCAGCATGATCAGGATGGGGAACACGTTGTCCAGATGCTTCATACCCATGTCAGAGTGTTCCATGTGGTGTATGGTTGCGTTTGTCTTTTCCCGCCCCAGCCTTCTCCCATTCTCTTGCTGATGACTCTCTGCAGTTCAGTCCACATGTGAAATAAGCTAGGTCTGCACAGTTACTGCCAACAGATGTTAAGGTGAGGGTAGAAAGACTGAATGAGAACCTGAGGGGTGACTTTTTTACACAAAGGGGGGTGGGTGTATGGAACGAGCTGCCGGAGGAGGTAGTTGATGCAGGTGCTATTGCAAAATTTAAAAAAAACATTCAGAGAGGTACATGGATAGGGTAGGTTTAGAGGGATTTGGGCTATAAGCAGGTAGGTGGGACTAGTTTGGATGGGACATAGAAACATAGAAAATAGGTGCAGGAGTAGGCCATTGGGCCCTTCGAGCCTGCACCACCATTCGATATGATCATGGCTGATCATCCTACTCGGTATCCTGTACCTGCCTTCTCTCCATACCCCCTGATCCCTTTAGCCACAAGGGCCACATCTAACTCTTAAATATAGCCAATGAACTGGCCTCAACTACCTTCTGTTCCAGAGACTCACCACTCTCTGTGTGAAAAATGTTTTTCTCATCTCGGTCCTAAAGGAATTCCCCCTTATCCTTAAACTGTGACCCCTTGTTCTGGACCTCCCCAACATCGGGAACAATCTTCTTGCATCTAGCCTGTCCAACCCCTTAAGAATTTTGTAAGTTTCTATAAAATCCCCCCTCAGTCTTCTTAATTCTAGCGAGTACGAGCCAAGTCTATCCAGTCTTTCCTCATATGAAAGTCCTGACATCCCAGGAATCAGTCTGGTGAACCTTCTCTGTACCCCCTCTATGGCAAGAATGTATTTTCTCAGATTTGGAGACCAAAACTGTACGTCCAGGTGTGGTCTCACCAAAACCCTGTACAACTGCAGTAGAACCTCCCTGCTCCTATACTCAAATCCTTTCGCTATGAATGCTAACATACCCAGACATGTTGGCAGCGTGGGCAAGTTGAGCCAAAGGGTCTGTTTCCACTCTGCATGACTCGATGCCTCTGTAACAGCATTCCTCAACTGGAGATTAAATCTTGCCAAGCCTCTAAAGAGGCACGCCTTACCCGAGAATGAAGCAAGAAATGTATTTTTCATTTGGTGCTCTCGATGCGTTCTCCTTCACATCGGCAAGACCAAGTGCAGACTGGGCAACCGCATTGCCGAAACATTGAAGCAATATCGCCACTCTACCAGCAGAGGGGGCTGAGATGCTAGATATCATTGCGAGTGTTGATTTGTTTTTGCCTCGTTTCTTTTATAATCAATTATAGTTGTAGATTAACATTAGGCGTGTAGTGGTTACCGTTGCTAAAGTACATGTTTCTGTGCTTGCGTTGTCAGACAGTGGCTTTTATTTGCCCTACTACGGGAAAGATCGGAGTAAGCGAGACATCCATATTTCTGTCAGACTCTTCGACTCCTCGAAACCGAAGAAAAAAGCCAGAAAGAAAGACCCAGTCTTGCTGCTGGACTGGTGGGGGGAAATAGCAGGAACCATCCTCCTCTGCGTCCTCGCTACTACTTATGTTGTTCGTAAGCTTGTCCGTCACCCAGCATCTATTGAGGTATGTATGTACTCTGCATCATCCTGTTCATAATGCTTTCCAAATATTGCTTGGGTTTTAATTCCTGGGCTAATCCTGGACTTCGGGGGTGGTATAGTGTGTTAGTAGTGCAGCTGCTGCTTTGCAGCGCCAGAGACCAGGGTTTGATCCTGGCTGTGGGTGCTGACTGTACGGTGTTTGTACGTTAATAGGTAAAATTGGAAGATATAGAGTGCAGAATATACTTCTCAAACTTGTAGAGCATCAGCTCCATAGCTCAATGTCTGCAAAGGGGAATCGAACAGTACCCCTAACTTTTGGGAGCTTGTGGAACTGTATTCTGCATACGCTTTGTTTTAAAATCCCCCACCAGCCCTTATAGGAAGCTTTGCAAACTTTCAGATGCAGATTCAAAACTTTATTGCCATTGTGCAGTGTACAAGTACAGAGACGATGAAATGCAGTTAGCATCTCACCCAGAATTGCGAACACAGAATAATGGAACATGTATATACAGTAGCAGTAGTGCAATTTCCGGGGAGGGAGATCAGTCACTGGGGGAAGGAGTGTCCGGGGAATGACTGGCATAATTTATTGATTATGCACAGGAATCGCGTGCTATGCATGCCCAAGGGATTTTAAAACGTGACTGGATTCTATACAGCTTTTGTTCTTGTCTGCATGAGTATGTCGTTGAAATTCCCATACGGCACTTTTTGCTCCTATATCTGCCAGTGATCCATATCTGAAACCACTACCTAGTCACAAAATGCTGGAGTATCTCAGCGGATCAGGCAGCATCTCTGGACGGAAAGAATGAAGAATGGTCTCTACCCGAAACGTCACCGATGCCTTCTATCCAGAGATGCTGCCTGTCCCGCTGAGTATTTTGTGTCTATCTCCAACCATTCGAAATCTCTACCTTCATATTTTGTATTCATTTCATTTTGATTTGGTGACATAAACCGCCATTCGGTCCATCATGTTTATGTTGGTTTTGTAGCATTCCAATCAGTCCCATCCCAGTGACTTATTTATTTCCCTGTGGCTTATTCTCCTTCACATGCATATCATCCTTCCCCAACTCTCCTGTCACTCTCCTAAGCTGTGGGTATTCTACAGCAGCCAATTAATCTACCATCCACAATATCTTTGGGATGTGGGAGGAATCTGGAGATCAGTGAAAACCCCACAGGGTCACGGGAACAACGTGTGAATCCTGCACAAACAAACCCCAAAGTGAGGATCAAACGTGGGTCCCTGAAGCCAACAGGCAGCAGCACTAACTGCTGTAGCACTGTGCCGCCCTGATCTGGTTCCCTGCATATTCACAATTTGCGTTACTGCATGCCAAGGACATGTCATCCGGAAGTTCCATCATCATTCTGTGTATCTCTGTCACCCTTTCTTTTTCCTTTTTCTCTCCGTTTTCTTCCTACCCCCTCTGGCTTTCTCTTTCCCATTCTTTCTCCCTAATGTTGACTTATCTCTTTAACGCAGCTTTAAGTTCCCTTCCCTAATCCCCATAGTTTTTGTTTGTCGGGATTACATTGGGACATTTTGCAACTTGAAAAGATGTTTTCAGTTTGCTGCTGCAAGCTGCCTGAATGACCATGCTGCTGGTTTACTGGCTCCATCAGATGCGTGTTGAAATATTCCTTAGTACATGCCGGAGTAGTTTCTGAACGCAAACACAAAGTGCAGGAGTAACTCAGCGGGTCAGGCCGCATCTCTGGAGAAAAGGAGTAGGTGACGTTTCGGGTCAGAACCCTTCTTCATACTCGGTTCAGTTTCTGATGCAGAAAATAGCTTGAATATTCTGCCTTTTAATTTCCCTCCCTTTTTATATTCTTCTGTCTAGTCCTGAGAAATGGTCTGGGCTTTGTGGCAAGTGGAGATTTGTGTTGTTTGGCCAATGAGTGGCATCAATAGAAGATTTGGCAGGTTGCGTAGATCCACCTGCCTATTTGTGTAACTAACCCCTCATCTCCCAGACCGTTCTAATAAATCTCATGTCGTCCTTCTTGAACTATTTCAGTGTAATTCACCCTTGAGTATCCCAAAATTTAATTTACCCTCAACCAAATTTTCTTATGTTTTTTGGTAATTTTCGTCTTATTCTCCCTTGTATATAATTTTATGTAACGTATGCAACAACCAGTGACGGTGATTATTCGTAAAGATACAGATATGTAATTTATTTTGTCACATGAGCAAAAAACATAAATTAACTAATTCACCCCAAAACAATTTCATTCACCAGTTCAAGAAGCACTGCTCTAAGCCTTGTTCTTCCTATTGTCTGGTGCCTGCAGTTGGACACGATATTCTTGCAAGGCTTGAACTAAATTTTTATTGCTCTTCTACAGATGTTTTTTTGCCACATTAGGCAGTAATCCTTGCCCACATGCTTCAACTGCTTTGTTAACCTGTCCTTCCACTGTCCAAGAACTGTGCACGCACAGTTAAATCTTTCTCTTGCATTGATTTTTTTATTTTAATGTACTATTTGGAGTCTCTTTTCTCTCCTCATTCTTCCAGGCATCATAAATTATTTGTACTTGGAGTTCTTTGTACTTGCATTCTTTCACCTATGCCATCAGACTGTCTGTATCCTTGAAATCTATCACCACGTCCCTTAGCCTTTTAGTGGAGTGGAGGTTAGCTGATTAATTTCTGTGTTTGCTTCATCTCTGCAGCAAAAGAAGGAATCCGAGGTATCATGTCAACCTGACAGCACCAGCGAAGCAGCTTTAGAACCAGGGAAAGTTGAGTTGGCAAATTCCTCTGGGATCGTTGACTATGTGTCCAGGTAAAATTTGTCATGCATTGGTGGTGATCTTGGATTCTATTGTATATGGTACATGCTCACAACAAGACCCACACTTAATGGTCATACCATTGAGAAGAGGGTCGAAGCGGTCCTGTTTCAGAAGGCGCATTTTAAGTGGAGGAAGGGCCAAGTGACCAAGGCGGTGTTTGTTTATCATTGCTTCATTATGTTGATTTCTTGATTGACTTTTCATTTGGACACTTCCCTGATTATTTCTATAATTCGCAATGTTAACAATCTCCTTCCACTTGATATCCCAGTTGTGATGATCTGAACATTATCTCCCTATAGTCCGATGAGGGTAGGGCAGTGGTTGTTGTCTGGATTTTAGGCGTTTGATCCAGAAGATTTATCTCCATTGTATCATCGGAGATTTGGTTATTTGGATTCAGAACTGGCTTGCTTATAGAAAAGACAGGATTATTCTGGCGGAAGGCTGGCCTGTGACCAGCGGAGTTCATCATAGATCTGTGCTGGGACCTGGTGTTTGTGACATGTATAAATGACATGTACGTAAACGTAGATGAATCGGTGAGTAAGTTTGCAGATGTCCCCAACCTTGGTGAAGTTGCAGACATTGCAGAAGGCTGCATGTAGCATAATCTAGATCAGCTATAGAAATGGGGGGAGAATTGTCATATGGAGGTTAATCAGATCAAACATGGTATTGCACCACAAGAAGGTAATGGGAAAGAAGGCATATATGATATGCTTTTCCTCGTGGAACAAGGCATTGAGGCTAAGAGTCAGATAGTCATGTTTCAGATTTAGAGGACTTTCCTTATGCTGCATTTGAAGTTCTGGTCAACCCATTACAGGAAGGGTGTGGAGGCTTTGGAGAGGGTGCAGAAGAGATTTACCAGAATGTATCCTGGATTCAAAGGTATTAGCTACAGGGAGAGGTTGGGCACACTTGAATGGTTTACTCTAGACTGTCAGAGACTTGATAGAAGTATATAAAATGATGGGAGGCATAGATAAGCTAGGCGGTCAGAACTTTTTTCCCAAGGTGGAGATATCAAAGACTAGAGGGCATGGCTTTAAGGTAAGAGAGGCAAAGATTAAAGGAGATTTGCGGGGCAAGTTAGTTACACATTGGTGGGTGCTGTACTGGAGAACCGGGCATCTTAGAGAAGGGAGTTAACCATCTTACAGTACGGGATAATTAGGAAGAACAATCGTGGCATGACGCCTTTCTTCATTTAGATGAAGAGTGAGAGAGTTGATTTCTGAAACGATGATCCTGAATCTAAATAAAGAAAAAAAACAATGAGACATCAGTTGTCCATGACAGATCAGGGAACGTTGCATAAAGGGTGGCATGCGTAGTCCAT
The DNA here is from genome assembly GCA_963514005.1 of Raja brachyura. Next base: position 14,286,433 of record OY740781.1, on the reverse strand, counting down.
GTCTAGCATTTAAAGATCACATGGATGAATCTCAACAATTGCTCATTCTTGTGTGACGTAAAACTAAAACATAACAGGTGGCTCAATTGCATCTTACAAATGGAATTAGATCATTTTTTGACTCGAGCAAAAGCAATATAAAACGGCTAGAAAAAGGAACAAACTGCATTTGGGAGTAGTTGAGAATTTGGAAATGACAAAGGAATTGATGAGTTTGAGGGAAGGCTCAAATGACATACATACAGAGAGAAAAAGATTAGTGAAGAAATATTAGTGAACAGTGAAAAATTAGTGAAAAGCCCCTTACAGTGCAAGTTAAGGGGAATTTATACCAAAGAAATGTCAGTATACGCTTCAGTTCTGTTTTAAAAAGGGGATACTAATCCCAGAAATATAGGGAGCATCCGATTTAGTGAGATGGAAGAACTGAATGAAATTAATGTTAGTTGAGAACGGTGGTGTGGAAATTGATTGATCGAAGGCTGATAAATTTGACGGCCTGATAATCTACATCACATAGAATCTCAAGCAAAATAATTCTCTTTCCAAGTTGCATGGTCTTTGGAACAGTTCCACTAGACTGGCAGGTAGCTGATGTAACTCCACTATTCTTATAAAACAGTCAAGCAAAAAGCAGGGAATTATAGATCTTTTAGCTTGACATTGATTGTAGAGAAAATGCTAGCGTTTCATTATAAAAGAAGTCATAGCAGTACATTTGGAAAACAGTGACAAGATCAGATCGTATTAAACTGGGTTTGTAGAAGGAGAATTATACTCTCTTAATCTTCTGGGACTTTGACGATCTGATCAGCAGAATAAATTAGGTGGAAATTGATGAATGTGAAGTATTTGGATTTTCAAAAGATTTACGATAAAGTCCCCCATTGGCATGTAAAATTAAATCACTTGAGTTTGGGGGCTAAGGTACTGACATGGGTAGGAAACTAGTTAGCACGCAGAAATCAAAGAGAAGGGATAAATGAGACTTTTCCCACATTATATATAGTGATGCAGGGATCCATGCTGGAACCCCAGCTTGTGTCACAATAGATATTGCAGCTGCAGATGAGGCAATTAAATGTCATCTCCAAGTTTGCAGATAACCCAAAGTTGAGTGAAAGTATGAGCTATGAGGAGGTTGCAACATGATGTGGACAGGTTGGGTTTGGCAAATGCATGGTAGATGCTGTCTAATGTGCTGAAACAGGACGGCACATTATTATCTGAATGGCGGTAGATTGGGAGGGAGGGTGGGTGGAATGAGACCTAGGGGTCCTTGTGCAACAGGTGGTTAAGAAGCCACATGGTGCATGGGTTTTTGAAGACAGAAGATTGAATGTGAAAAATCTTGCTGTGATAATGCAAGGTCTTGGTGAGGCCACACCTTGGGTATTGAGTTCAATATTAGATAGACACAACATGCTGGAGTAACTCAGCGACACAGGCAGAATACCTGGAGGGAAGGTGATGTTTAGGGTCAAGAACCTTCTACAGATTGATGTCAGGAGTAGGCGATACAGAGGTAAGGATGTGTATAGATAAGGAAGTGTATGGTGCGAGACAGGACCAATGGAATGGAGTTCAAGGCCAATGTAGAAGAGATGATTGTTAGCTGGGAGAAGGTAACAACAAACCAAACAGATTAAATGTAGTTGGAGGCAGTAAAACTGGTCGGAGAACTGGGAAGGAGGAGGGGATGGAGAGACAGGGAAAGCAAGGGCTACGTGGAGAAGTCAATGTTCATACCGCTGGGGTGTAAGTTGCCCAAGCGAAATATGGGATGCTGTTCCTCCAATTTGCACTGGGCCTCACTCTGACGATGGACGAGGCCCAGGACAGAAAGGTCAGTGTGGGAATGGGAGGGGGAGTTAAAGTGACTAGTGGGGTACCGCAAAGCTCAGTGCTGGGACCCCAGCTATTTACAATATACATAAATGATCTGGATGAGGGAATTGAAGGCAATATCTCCAAGTTTGCGGATGACACTAAGCTGGGGGGCAGTGTTAGCTGTGATGAGGATGCTAGGAGAATGCAAAGTGACTTGGATAGGCTGGGTGAGTGGGCAAATGTTTGGCAGATGCAGTATAATGTGGATAAATGTGAGGTTATCCACTTTGGTGGCAAAAATAGGAAAACCGACTACTATCTAAATGGTGGCCGATTAGGAAAAGGGGAGATGCAGCGCGACCTGGGTGTCATGGTACATCAGTCATTGAAAGTAGGCATGCAGGTACAGCAGGCAGTGAAGAAAGCCAATGGTATGTTAGCTTTCATAGCAAAAGGATTTGAGTATAGGAGCAGGGAGGTTCTACTTCAGTTGTATAGCGTCTTGGTGAGGCCACACCTGGAGTATTGCGTACAGTTCTGGTCTCCAAATCTGAGGAAGGACATTATTGCCATAGAGGGAGTGCAGCGAAGGTTCACCAGACTGATTCCTGGGATGTCAGGACTGTCTTATGAACAAAGACTGCATAGACTCGGTTTATACTCTCTAGAATTTAGGAGATTAAGAGGGGATCTTATAGAAACTTACAAGATTCTTAAGGGGTTGGACAGGCTAGATGCAGGAAGATTGTTCCCGATGTTGGGGAGGTCCAGGACAAGGGGTCACAGCTTAAGGATAAGGGAGAAATCCTTTCGGACCGAGATGAGAAGGAATATTTTCACACAGAGAGGTGGGTCTCTGGAACTCTCTGCCACAGAGGGTAGTTGAGGCCAGTTCATTGGCTATATTTAAGAGGGAGTTAGATGTGGCCCTTGTGGCTAAGGGGATCAGAGGGTATGGAGAGAAGGCAGGTATGGGATACTGAGTTGGATGATCAGCCATGATCGTATTGAATGGCGGTGCAGGCTCAAAGGGCTGAATGGCCTACTCCTGCACCTAATTTCTATGTTTCTAAGTGTTGAGCAACTGAGAGATCAGGTTGGTTAAGATGGACTGAGCGGAGGTGTTCAGCGAAACGATCGCCGAGCCTGCTCTTGGTCTCGCCGACGTACAGGAGTCCACATCTGGAACAGCGGATACAATAGATGAGGTTGGAGGAGGTACAAGTGAACCTCTGCCTCACCTGAAAAGACTGTTGAGGCCCGTGGACGGAGTCGAGGGGGTGGGGGAGATAGAGGGATGGGTGTTACATCTCTTGCGGTTGCAGGGAAAGTGCCTGGGATGGGGTTGGTTTTGGTGGGAAGGGGCGAGTTGACCAGAGAGTTGCGGAGGGAACGGTCTCTTCGGAAAGGGTGGAGATGTGAAGATGTGGCCAGTAGTGGGATCCCGTTGGAGGTGGCGAATCTGTTGGAGGATTATGTGATGTATGCGACGGCTGATGGGGTGGGAGGTGAGGACAGGTGAGGACCCTGTTCTTAAGGGGTTGGACAGGCTAGATGCAGGAAGATTGTTCCCGATGTTGGAGAGCTCCAGGACAAGGGGTCACAGCTTAAGGATAAGGGGGAAATCCTTTAGGACTGAGTGAGAAGGACTTTTTTCACACAGAGAGTGGTGGGTCTCTGGAACTCTCTGCCACAGAGGGTAGTTGAGGCCAGTTCATTGGCTATATTTAAGAGGGAGTTAGATGTGGCCCTTGTGGCTAAGGGGATCAGAGGGTATGGAGAGAAGGCAGGTACGGGATACTGAGTTGGATGATCAGCCATGATCATATTGAATGGCGGTGCAGGCTCGAAGGGCCGAATGGCCTACTCCTGCACCTAATTTCTATGTTTCTATGACAGGGAGGACTCGGTCCCTGTTACGAATGGGGGAGGGGGAGCAAGAGCGAAGCTGCAGGGTAGCGAGGAGACCCGAGTGTGGGCCTCATCTATAATGGAAGGGAGCATCCCCTGTTCCCCAAAGAATGAGGACATCTTGAATATTCTTGCTGTTTTTGTTGTTTCCATTGTCGTTATTATTTATCTGCTCCGTTGGAGCTCTGCTCGGGCTGTGTGCCTGAAATTTTGTTATATGCATTGACAATGACAATACAATACATACACAATACAATACCGTTTATTGTCATTTGAACCTCAAATGAGGTTCAAACGAAATTTGGTTTCTGCAGTCCTACAACAAGAAAAAAAACCAAGACCCCCAATTAACACAATTTACACAAATATCCTCCTCACTGTGATGGAAGGCAAAGTCTCTCCCGTTTTCCATTCTTCTCCCGATGTTAAATCCCCCGGTGGGCGATGACAAGTCCCGCGGCCATTAAGGCCGTGCCGGGCGATGTAAGGCCGTGCTCCGGGTCTTGATGTTGGGGCCTAGCCGTGGGATGGCAAGTCCCACGGCTAGGCCCCAACGGCAACGGAGTCCCGACAGGGGAAAGGTTGGGTCCCCCGTACAGGGAAGAGATTTAAAAGTTTCCCCGGCCCCCTCATATGCACAGCTAAAAACAATATACAACTACAACCAAACTATACACTCAACAGGACAAAAATTTAAAAAAGACAGACGGACTGCAGAGGCCGCTGCCGTGAGGCGCCGCCAACTTGGATAAAGTGTATTATTATTATTAGTCTGCAATCTTCTTTATCGCAATTGGAAATTGAAACCAAATTGTTAAATGTATTTAAGAAGTTGGCTATAATTCCCAGGGCAGAAGAATCAAGGATAAATGATGGAAAAGCTGAATTTTTATGATATCGGAAGGTATAGCAGGATCAAAGGTCTGAATGGCCCGCCCCTGTTGATTATTGGTGATGAATATTCATTTGAAAGATACCTGCAGTCCTTCCCCAGTCAAAAGACATATTATTCAGATTCAGATTCAGATTCAGATTCAATTTTAATGTTATTATTTTATTGTTTAATATTATTGACTCTTTTCTCTGAAATGGACACGCTGCCAAGTTCAAGAACATGTTGGAGAGATAACAAACGCAACGCTTTCCAGCAGCATTTGTATTCTCTATGTGAATTATATAAATTGGCCATGGAAGGAAAGTGCTTCAGAAAATGTATGACATTTTAAATCGTCTTTTAATCCTCAAACATGCTCTCTGCTGAATTTTAAAGTTGTGTGGCCGTGACTTGTTTTTGTTAGGCTTTTAATGAATAAAGATGAAAGCTATTTAAAATGGGATTGAGATTTCGACCAGCCACAATCTAATTGAAGGATAAAGCAGGTTTAATGAGATGATTAGCCTGTTCTTAGATTTGGGGTTGGGCTGAGTTTCCAGGCACCAAAATATTTTATGAATTTAGTCCTCTTGGGATGAGTAATTGACACAGTTACAAAGCATCCATTAACGCAGGTCTTGCTCTTTCAGATGTCTTAGTGACTTTGAGTTGGTCCAGTGTCTCGGACGTGGTGGGTTTGGAGTAGTCTTTGAGGCAAAAAACAAAGTCGACGACTGCAACTACGCCATCAAGAGGATTCGACTCCCGAATCGGTGAGCAATTGCTGCGAAGTTTCACAGATTGTCAATTAGCAGGAGACCAAATCTGCATCACTGAGTTCCATTAAGGGGATAGATTCACTTCTCTCTTGCTATCATGTTGATCTAGTGCAGCTCATAATTAGTTCCGTTTATTGTCACGTGTGCCGAGGTACAGTGAAAAGCTTTTGTTGGTCCTTGACTTTCAGGAGAAACATCCTCCCTGCATCCTGTTAGAATACTGGAAGTTCCAAGAGTTGAGTGTTTTATTGCCATATGTCCTGAAAAAGAATAATTAAATTATTTCTTGCAGCAGCACAACATATATGTAAACACAGTGCTCAGTAAACACCAGAATAAACAGAAAAAAGTTTAGTTTTGTTTAGAGCCACGGCGCAGAAACAGGCCCTTCGGCCCTCTGAGTCTGCACTGCACCGTCCCCGCACATTAACACTATCCCACACACACTAGGGTCAATTTACATTAATACCAAGCCAATTAACCTACAAACCTGCACATATTTTGGAGTGTGGGAGGAAACCAAAGATCTCTGAGAAAACCCACACGGTCACGGGGAGAGCATACAAACTCCGTACAAACAGCACCCGTAGTCAGGATTAAACCTGGGTCTCCGGTGCTGCAAGCGCTGTAAGGCCGCATCTCTACCGTTGCCTCACTGTGTTGCATTGTATCCTATCCTCCAAAAAAAACCTAACATTAATAGTGCAAAGACAAATAAAAGTCTATGTAGTTCGAAGCTCAGTTGGAGGTTGTAGTGTTTACTAGCCTGTTGGGAAGAAGTTGCTCTTATACCACCTTCCCGATGGCAGGAGTGAAATGAGAGTGTGGCCAATGTGGTGTGGGCCTCTGATGCTGGGTGCTTTTTGAGGTGGCAACGCGTGTAGATCCTTTTGATGGTGGGAAATTCATTACCTGTAATGGGCTGGGCAGTGTTCACTACTTGTAATCGTCTTCATTCCTGGGTGTTGGTGTTGCTGAACCAGGCCGCGATGCAACTAGTCAAATTGCTCTCCATTATATAACGGTAGAAGTTGAAGAGAGTATATGTCGGCATATCAAAGCTCCTCAATTTTCTAATAGAAGTGGAGGCGTTGATGGACTTTCCGTACGATTACATCAATGTGCTGAGTCCAGGGCAGACCTTCAGAGTTATGCACGCCCTGGAACAAGGTTTTTTTTACTCCACCACTGTCCCATCGATGAAGACAGGTTTGTGTAGCATTGTTACAAAATTTTGAGATTTTAAAAATCAAGTCTGCAATTTATCCCATCCGATAAAGCATAAAAAGAAGTTTAATTTGACACCTAATTCACTTTCATATCTTCAGTATTAAGAAAGTTATGGCCATTTTCATACTCGGAAATTAGCATCTTGTTCCCCATTGCCTTTCAATTGACTTAACTCAAAAGCTGTGATCTGGAACAGTTAAAAGCCCATAACTTTCTTAAAAATTAAGAGAACTCAATGAAATTTTCAGTTATTATAGATTGAAGCATTCTGAAACAAATATGAAACAATCTTACTTGGATGACCTGAAATAAAAGCATATAATTAGTTAGTTATCTAATTGTAGCTAATTACAAAATTCAATGAGTAGATCTAAACATCTATCCATTTCTTAAGAAAATATAAACTTTTTTTTTAATTGCCTAAGTGTCCAAATAACATTCACGCAATAATCCCCAATATAACATAATTTTTTAATCTCATTTTCATGAATTTCTGGGCCAAATGGAAGGAATTTAGTGTTTAATGCCTGTAAATTAATGGCCATTTAAATCAACTAGCGAGTGGGTTTTAGTGGAATGCGGTGGATTGGCACGTTGCGGTTTGCGGTGAAGTTGGGAGGAAAAATACTGTTGGTTCATACATTTTTTTGGACCCCATTTCGCAACATGAAAATGTTATTAAAGCCTCCCGAAAAACCAACTTTTAATATAAAAATAAACTATTTACCTTTTTTTCTCCCCTACGCAAAATCCTTCCGGTTGTCGGCGCTCACAGCTTTTGAAGGTGATTTTTAAATTACTCTAGTTAATAAATAATCTAGCGTAATTTAAAAATACCTTCATTCATGAAATGTCGGATCGGTTTTTCTTCCGCAACGAAATCGCCCGACATTCATCGATTTTCCCTGCCTGTGGAAAAACGGCACTTTAAGCCCGCCCCCCTCTGAAAGGCGCCAAAGTCGCGCACACGGGGAGCGGCAGAACTGCAGCGCTGCTCAAGGTAAGTTTTGTAACATACCTAGTTTGTGGCTCCTCTTTGAAAGTCAGCAATCGGTTGCTTGGTGTTACCGATGTTGAGAGCAAGTTTATACTGGCACCATTCGAATCGGTCAGTCGATTGATCTCCCTCCCATCTGACTCGCCATCATCCGGAATGTGTCCAACAACGGTGGTGTCATCGGCGAATGTAAAGATGGTGTTGGAACAATCATGAGTGCAGAGTGAGAGTAGGGGTGTGGACTGAGCTTGAGGTGCTCTTGTGCTGATGGGTTATTGAGCAGCAAGTGTTGCTGCCATTTGAAACTGACTGCTGACCAAGTCGAGGATCCAGTTGCAAAGGGATGCACAGAGACTCAGTTCCCCGAGCTTGAGAACCAATTTGGAGGGGACGATGATGTTGAATGCCGAGCTGTAGTCTATTAACAAAAGCCTGACGTTTGTGTTCTGATTGTCCAAGTGTCCAGTGTAGCCTGCGAGGCCGCATCCTCCATTGACCTGTTGTGGCGGTAGGCAAATTGTAGTGGGTCCAGATTCACGTTCAGGTAGGAGTTGATACTGTATGTGCCATAACCAACCTCTCAAAGCACTTCATAACCATGGACATTAGTGCCACCGGTCAGTAGATTGCAGGCATGTGCCGTGAGTAATTACTCAGGGTAGGCACTCAGTCCGCTTAAAAAAAATTAAACCGCGCATGCGCAGATTGTTCTCTCCGTTACATAAATAAAAACAGTGACAATTCAATTTGCCCAAGGCTTCCTAGTCCCCTTTATTCTGAATTATTGAATGGGGGGGGTGAAGGTGATGGCAGATGGAGAGATGGTGGGGAAAAACGGGACTACAGGGAATAGTTGAATCAGTTGTCTTCTTATTGAATGACAACACTTGTTCAAGGGACCAATTGGGGGAACAGTTCCTTTCACAGCGTGTGGAGAGTCTGCCAGGGGTAAAGTTGTGGGGAGGACAGGAGTGTTGAGATGGAGGGTGTCGGGGATACTGCCAGTAACTCACCCACTCACAACTACCGCAGCTCTCCTGGCGCGAAGCTACGCACTGTAGCTGGGGATGGAAGCAGCTCGTGGAGCTACGAGCGGCCACCGGGACCTGACAGCAGAACTGGCCGCCACTTCAGCGCCTTCTGCGGGCCCGCTCACCTTTGGCAATGCTCTCCGTCGGAACACCTGTCACCTGCCTTTTGCCGACTTTGCTCATGTCAGCAGCTTCCTGCAAATCCTTAAATTCCCACAGCCGAGTAATTCGCTGTCGGAATTTAAGGACATGAGTGAGGCCAGCAAGCAGCAGGAGAGAGGTTTTTAGACTGAGAGCTGCCAGAGGTGAGCGGGGACCAGCAGAAGGAGCTAAGGTGGCGGCTGGTTCCGCTGTCCGGCCGCTCAGGCACCCGAGCTACTTCTCTCCCCCCCCCCCCCCCCCCCGGCCTCATTGCGGTGGCATTCCACGCCTCCGTGCAAGGAGCGTCGCAAGTGGCATTATCCCAATCCCCTCATTCATAACATTTGTGCCCTCCCCGCAACTTCACCCCGGGCCAGACTCGCCAAACGCTTGGAAAGGAGCTCTCCCCCACACCCCGGGAAATACAGTATTTAAAAACATCACCAAGAAATGTACTTACCACATCATTGGTTCCCGAGCTCCATTCTTCTCTCTTTGTTACCTAACATACACTTAAAATATTGACTAACCATATTAGAAAACCCCGCCAAGAAACTTGCGCTGTGCATGCGCAGTAGACTGATGCGCATGCGCAGTAGACTGATTTGCATGCGCAGTACAGCAAAGGTAGAATTTCAGCTGCCTTCAGCCCCGCTTGAAATTGACGGCTTCAGCCAGTGCTGACGGCACGTGGGCTGCACAGACTTTCCCGTGCTACAAGCGCTGCGGATGAAAGGCACGGATAATTATGCCTACCTAACAGATCGATCTCTTACATAGGCATAATTCTCCCATGCCTTTACTATTTATATTCAGTAATGACTATGTTATAATTTTAGTCAGGGTAGGCAGTGCCTACCTTGCCTACCCTGATGGCACGTGCCTGGTAGATTGAGGCATGTCACTTTACTCCACACATTTTAAATATTTATGAACTGTAAATGGCTCGATTGTAATCATATATTGTCGTTTGGCACGCAACAAAAGTTTTTCACTGTACCTCGGTACACGTGACAATAATCTAAACTCTTCTTCACCACCGGTATTGTTGATTTCCTTTCAAAATGGGTGGGAACCACAGACCTCCGTAACCGATGAGATCCCCTCTCGTTCGCATTCTGGAGAATGCAGTTCCCGTCCCCCGCATTCTCCCCATATAAGATGCAACAGCCATTGCTGGCACGAGTCTAGTGAACTTCTGGTGCTCTCCTTCCTGTGGCTCCGTTTTTGTATACTGAAGACTTGTGATCGGTGTGCCCTCATCTCATTGTTTGTGATTCCTCAGTGATCAAGCGCGGGAGAAGGTTATGCGAGAGGTGAAGGCACTGGCTAAACTGGAGCACCCAGGCATCGTCCGCTATTTCAACGCTTGGCTAGAGGCACCTCCTGAAGGCTGGCAGGAGGAGATGGATCGGCAGCTTCTCAAGGATGAAGGGTAAATAAATATTGCCGTGTTGTAAGGTTTAGAAGATCTAGGAGCACAATTAGCCCATTCGGCCCATCATGTCTACTCCGCCATTCTATCATGGCTGATATCTCTTTCGCTCTCAACCCCATTCTCCTGCCTTCTCCCCATTGCCCCTGACAACCGTACTAGTTGACAAATCTATCGATCTCCACCTTAAAAGTCCATTGACTCTGCCTCCACAGCCGTCTGTGGCAATGAATTCCACAGCATCACCACACTCTAATGAAATCCTCCACATCTCCTTTCTAAACTCCAGCGAGTGCCTTCAGATGCTCGTCTAGGTCATCAACCTGTCCCAAACACTAGTCTAAATTAATTGCAGTTTGTAACACACAAGTGATTAGTACGTCAGATATAGGACATAAATACAAGAAAGACCTGTTCTATTTTCTCACAGGTCAGATTTCCCACATCTGAAGAAGGGTTTCGGCCCGAAACGTTGCCTATTTCCTTCGCTCCATAGATGCTGCCTCTCCTACTGAGTTTCTCCAGCAATTTTGTCTACCTTTATGTTCCCTTTATGAGTTGCTGACTTCCCAAAGAAATATTTGTGACCTTAACCACCTTAACTTATTCTGTATCGGTAGTTTCCTGGGATATGATATGTATTTTACTGATCTTTAATTGAAAGATTGTTCTGACTTTTTCCTGATTGGCGTTTCCTTTTTCCTTTATTTTAAAAGAGTGTATTCAGAGGCTTTATCAACTTTTGGGTTGCATGTGCAACTGGCTTCACTCCCAAACAGGAATTAGTTTTGTTTCCACGTTTCCTGGCCTTGTACCTCTTCCCTTCCCACCATCCAGCACCTGAACAGTCTTATCCAAGTGAAGCAGTGATTGATTTGCACAACTTGCATTGCATTCAGTTCACAATGCGCTTATCTATCTACATTGGGCAAATCAGACGCGAATTGGGTGACTGCTTTGTGGAGTGCCTGCGTTCAGTTCACAGAGAGGACTCTTAAGCTCCATGCTGATTGCTACTTTAGTTCTACAACCCACTCCCACTCTAACTCATCAGATTGTGACCTCCTGCCCTGTTACAACAATATAATTTTAACTAAGAGCATCTCATCTCTCTGGGCACTTCACAGACCCGATAGAAGGATATGACAATTATGAAAGGAATAGATAGGGTCGAGTCAGCGGTTTTCTCAGGATGGAAATGTCAAAGACTTGGGGGGGGGGGGGGGGGGGGCATAGCTTTAAGGAAAGAGGGACAATGTTTAAAGATGATGTGAGGAATGTTTTTACACAATGGTGTTTGCTTGGAACATACTGCTGGGATGGTAGTAATGGAGGCAGATACGATAAAGGTATTTGAGAGGCTTTTAGATAAGTACATGGATATGTAGGGAATGGTGGGATATGGATCATGTACAGGCAGAGATTCGTTTAACTTGGCATCATGCGCAGCACAGACATTGTGGGCTGAAGGGCCTGTTCCGGTACTCCACTATTCTGTTCTTTTATGTCATTTCTATCTTCTTCAGAATTGACATCTCCTGGTTTTGTTTATTCTACAAATCCTGTTATGAAATGCCAAAAAAAGACAAAATTGCTAGGATAACACATGTAACTTTATATCTGCATTTATGCATGCCTGTATATCTTTTTTTCCCTCTTATTTTAGTTTATAACTTCAAATATTTCCTTTGTGAATTCCTGCGTTCACATTTGCAGCGGTAGAAGGCACCTTTTGCATAAAGTCGTGGCTTGAGTTTAATTTTGTCCCTGCTTTCACTTCCCCAGTACTGAATGGCCTGCGAGTTCTCCCTCCATCAACCAGCTGAAGCATCCGGCCGTGGGAAACTGCGCAGGGACCTCTGCGCCTTCTGTGAAGTTCAGTTCCTACTCTGTGATTTCTGCGAGTCAGCCTTCGTCGTCGGAGCTACGCGTGTGCCTGGACCTTTCCAAGGATGTTAGCCAGCCCTCAGACCCCAGGCAATGTGACCAGAATGGCCACCTGTCCACGGGTGAGACTGATGGAAACTCCAACCTGACAAACTCCTTTGAAATATTCCCAACGGCTGCTGGTGACGTCAAGGGTGAGGACAAGACTGCTTCCTTTGACATTGTGTTTGAAGATTCGGGCTGCCAACCAGCATCCCATTCAGGCTTCGAGTCATCGTCCCATTGCACGGGCAGCAGTGGCAAGCAAACCACCACGTCTAGGGTGGAGGTGAACAGTAGAACTGAGGGTCTGCACCCTGATTGTACTTTATCACGCTCTCCACCAAGACCCACCTCACTAAATCTGGGTCTGTCCAAAGGAGTGGAAGAGAAAGTGAAGCAGCAGAACTCCCCTAAAGTTTACTTGTACATACAGATGCAGCTCTGCCGGAAAGAGACGCTGAAGGACTGGATGAATGCTCGATGTCTCATGGAGGAACGGGACCGTACTGAATGTCTTCGGATATTTTTGCAGATGGCCGATGCTGTCTGCTTTTTGCACACCAAAGGACTAATGCACAGGGATCTTAAGGTATAATGCAACATGTGCGGAGCACCGAGTTGTCACCTTAATGTTTGCAAAAGGGACTGTCCATGTACGTGCACATATCTATGGAGTACAGTTGTTCAAAACACACTGGCAAACCGGGGCAAGTATTTTGTGCAGAGATGGTGTAGATGGTCACAGCTTTGTTCCCCAAGTGTAGAAATGTCAAGAGCTAGAGGTCATAGCTTCAAGGTGAGACGGGCAAGGTTTACAGAGATGTGCAGGGTTAAAATTGTTTTTACATAAAGTGATGGGTATGTGGGACGCATTGCCAGCGGTGGTGGAGGAGACAGATAGGACAGGCTGGGAATGGAGGGCTATGGATTACAAGCTGGCAGTGGAGATTAGTTCATCTTTCCATTGTGTTTGGCACAGACATTGTGTGCTGAGAGGGCTGTTCCTGTGCTAACTTTACTTCAATGTACTGTGGTGGAGTATGTGATCAATTTGAGGGACATGGATAGTTTGGCATTTTGACCCAGAAGTTAATTGAAAATCATCAAGAGAGGTTAATAGAATTTTAGCCACCCTGGTGTAGGATACAGTTGAGAGGTTTTTGAACTGTGTAACGGTGATGTGGTGTACTTATTATTATTACAATTATTTCAAAAATTGTGAATTGATGAGATCAAGGTGGTCAGAATGATATTTGACTAATTTAGTTCATGCTAATAGCATGAACCCAAGACAAAATATTTCCAGGTGTTTTGCCCCGGGACTTTCTACGCTCTCTGCAAATCCTGCTCCTTGCTCTCTGCCAACTACCATTTGAGTAGATTTGCACCTATCCACTTGTTGAGCTGCGTCTTGTTGGTTTAAGAAACGTACAGGCAATGCTTCAGGATAGCTGTAGCTGACAACACATGCTGGCCTGACGATCTGTACAATATCCTAAAAATCACAAACTGTAAAGTATGTCAATCCACACTATCTTGGCACCGAGGCACCAAATCTTTCTGTACAGTTTTGGTCTCCTAATTTGAGGAAGGACATCCTTGTGATTGAGGTAGTGCAGCGTAGGTTCATGAGATTGATCCCAGGATGGCGGGACTGTCATATGAGGAAAGATTGAAAAGACTAGGCTTGTATTCAATGGAGTTTAGAAGGATGAGGGGGGATCTTATAGAAACATATAAAATTATAAAAAGGACTGGACAAGCTAGATGCATGAAAAATGTTCCCAATGTTGGGCGAGTCCAGAACCAGGGGCCACACACAGCCTTAGAATAAAGGGGAGGCATTTAAGACTGAGGTAAGAAAAAACCTTTTCACCCAGAGAGTTGTGAATTTGTGGAATTCCCTGCCACAGAGGGCAGTGGAGGCCAAATCACTGGATGGATTTTAGAGAGAGTTAGATAGAGCTCTAGGGGCTAGTGGAGTCAAGGGATATGGGGAGAAGGCAGGCACGGGTTATTGATAGGGGACGATCAGCCATGATCGCAATGAATGGCGGTGCTGGCTCGAAGGGCCGAATGGCCGCCTCCTGCACCCATTTTCTATGTTTCTACAGCAAAATACAAATGCTGGTGTAACTCAGCGGGTCTCTTAATAATATCTCTGGAAAGCAACGTCATTTATGGATGTTTCAGGTCGGAACCTTCAGGCCTTCTGAAGAAAAATCCTGACCTAAAACCTCACTTCTCCATGTTGTCCAGAGATGCGACCTGACCCACTGAATTACTCCAGCATTTTGTGTCTTGTTGTGTAGAAGGATTTGATGCCTGGTTGCCAAGATGAAGACAATTGACATACATTCCAGCATTTTGTGTCTTATTTTGTAAACTAGCATCTGGAGTTCCTTGCATCCATCAAATTCTCCTAAACAGCCAATCTGGTGGCATAATCCAAATCCAAAATTGTATGTAGGTAATGAAACGTGTCTCTAATTTTAACAGTTGATATCAATAATGGTGACAATAAGAGAATTAATTATTGTAAGAATTCACCTGGTTTGCTCGTATCCCTCTAAGAGAGGAGATCTTTACTCTGGGTGTTTGTGAGCGACATCTTTGTCAGATGGAGAAAGTGTGATAACAAGAGGGATGCAAGGATGCGTCCAGTGGAACTGGTAGGACAACTAGGGTGGGGGAGAGAGGGGAAGGGAGGGAATGCCAGTTACCTGAAATTAAATAAAGCGACGTTCATGCCGCTGGGTTGTAAGCTGCCCAAGCGAAATATGAGGTGCTGTTCCTCCAATTTGTGTGTGGCCTCTCTGACAGTGGAGGAGGCCCAGGAAAGAAAGGTCAGTATGGCTCCACCCTTCCTGAGGTCATCTTTTGCCGGCCATGGTTTGTTCCGGCATTTTATCGCCTCCAGTTTATTTCTTCCCCACCTCTAACTTCAACCTGAAGAAGGGTTCCGACTTGACCTGCTGAGTTACACCAACATTTTGTTTATCTTTGGTATAAACCAACATCTACTGTTCCTTCCTACACATAACTTTTGAACTAATTGCATTTCTTTCAATAACGCCCCTGCAAATATCACCCTCTTTCCTGTATTCTTTTGTTTGAAACGGGTTCCTTTTTTATTTCCTTTTTTAAAGCCTTCAAATATTTTCTTTACATTGGATGATGTGGTGAAAGTGGGTGACTTTGGGCTGGTGACGGCAATGGACCAGGATGAAGAGGAGGGGTCTATACTTACACCAATGCCGGTGTATGCCAGACACACGGGGCAAGTGGGCACTAAACTCTATATGAGCCCAGAGCAGGTGAGTGAAGTCATTCACGCATTTATTTTTCAGTGAACATGGTAAATGCTACAGCTGCAAAAGGGTGGATATCTGTGATATTGATAATACCATTTCTTTTGCAATTTGCAGATATCTGGAAATACTTACTGCCATAAAGTTGACATCTTTTCCCTGGGCCTGATCCTGTTCGAGTTGCTGTATCCCTTCAGTACTCAAATGGAGAGAGTCCAGGTAAGCACAACCGTATGCCTTAAAAAATATCTAATTTTTTTTTGTTTAAAAATGGAAAGCTGTCGAAGAATTCAGTAAATCAGGCAGAATCTGTGGAGGGAAATGAACTGTCGACATCTCAGGTTGGGGCCCTGCAGAGGCAGAGTGTAGCACAGAAACAAGCTCTTTGACCCAACTCGTCCACACCAAACATAAACCCCAGATAAGTTGGTCTCGTTTGTCAGCATTTGATCCATATCCCTCCAAAAGTAATTAATTTTGATTGATTCCTCAATTAGGCAGTGCGGGGGCAAGGGGTGTTGAGTGGCGGGGTAGTGAGTGATGGGGCGGTTGTGTGCATTCAACCTATCTATGCCCCTCATTTTATACATCTCCTTAAAAAAAAAAAAAAATCACCCTCCTGAGATCAAACGAATGATGTCCCAGCCGGCATAACGTTTCCCTATACCTCACTTCCACTTTGACATTTCCACCCTGGGAACATCCTCATAAAACTTTTCCGCACCCTTTTCAGCTTAATGACATCCCCAGTGGCGGCGTGAACAAAACGGAACATAACACTCCCAAGTTTGGCCTCAACATAAAGTCCCAACTTCTATACTTAATGGCCTAAGTGGCACAGGCCAGCATGCCAAAAGCCTCCTCCATCACCCTGTTCACTGTGATGCTTCTTTCAGAGCAGTATGTAATTGTACGCCTTTGTCATTCACTGTGCGGCACCTTGACTCATCTGAATTAACTCCATTTGCCACTCCTCAACTGGTCTGAAGAAGGGTCTCGACCCGAAACGTCGCCTATCTCCTTCGCTCCTTAGATGCTGCTGCGCCCGCTGAGTTTCTCCAGCTTTTTCTGTAACCCTGGCTTATCCATCTGATTGATATCCTGCCTTTATTCTTGATAATCTACTTTGATGACCATGATAGCACAACTTTAGTGTCATCTGCAAACCTGTTGATCATGCCTTGCTGAAGCCTTAAGCCTCAATCATAATGACAAAGGTACCGAACACTGAGTCTCCAGACTGAGAAACATCCTTCCACCATCACCTTCTGCTTCATACTATCAAACCAATTCTGTATTCAACTATCCAGCTGTCTTTTGATCCCATGTAATCTATTTTAAAGAGTCAGCTACCATGCAATACCTTATCAAAGTCCTGCAGAAGTACATATAAACTGTCCACTGCTATGCATCGACAACCACCTTGGTCCCATCCTCAAAACTCAAATTTGTGAGGCAAAGTCGTGCTGACTATCTGAAATCAACCTGTCTTTATAAATGCATTTTAATTTTATCCCTCAGAATCCATCCCAGTAACTTTTCTACCACAAATCAGTAAGGCCTTTGACAAGGTTCCCCATGGAAGGTTGGTTAAGAAGGTTCAACCTTTGGGTATTAATGGCGGAGTAGCAAGATGGATTCAACAGTGGCTGAATGAGAGATGCCAGAGAGTAATGGTGGATGGCTGTTTGTCAGGTTGGAAGCCGGTGACCAGTGGGGTGCCTCAGGGATCTGTGTTGGGTCCACTGTTGTTTGTCATGTACATCAATGATCTAGATGATGGGGTGGAAAATTGGATAAGTAAGTATGCAGATGATACTAAGATAGGTGGTGTTGTGTGGATAATGAAGTAGATTTTCAAAGTCTACAGAGAGATTTGGGCCATTTGGAAGAGTGGGCTGAAAGATGGCTGATGGAGTTTAATGCTGATAAGTGTGAGGTGCTGCATCTTGGCAGGACAAATCAAAATAGGACGTACATGGTAAATGGTAGGGAATTGAGGAATCAGAATCAGAATGCCTTTTATTGTCACTATACACATGTACAGTGAGATTAAAAACTGCTCCTACTTAGTGCAAAAACAAGACAAAAAAGGGGGGGGGGATAAGGTGCACAGTTTCTGCAGCGCTATATACATATCTATAAAAAGACAATGGATAAATAGAATGGATAATATGATTCCTAATGCTGTGGAACAGAGGGATCAAGGAATAACTGTGCATAGTTCCCTGAAGGTGGAATTGCTTGTAGATAAGGTGGTAAAGAAAGCTTTTGGTGTGCTGGCCTTTATAAATCAGAGCATTGAATATAGGCGTAGGGAAGTAATGTTAAAATTGTACAAGGCATTGGTGAGACCAATTCTGGACTATGGTGTACAATTTTGGTTGACTAATTATAGAAAGGATGTCAACAAAATAGAGTGCGTACAGAGGAGATTTACTAGAATGTTGCCTGGGTTTCAACAGCTAAGTTACAGAGATAGGTTGAACAAGTTTTACATGGTAAATGGTAGGGAATTGAAGAATACAGTTGAACAGAGGGATCTGGGGATAACGTGCATAGTTCCTTGAAGGTTGAATCTCATATAGATAGGGTGGTAAAGAAAGCTTTTGGTGTGCTAGCCTTTATAAATCAGAGCATTGAGTATAGAAGCTGGGATGTAATGTTAAAATTGTACAAGGCATTGGTGAGACCAAATCTGGAGTATGGTGTATAACTTTGGTCGCCCAATTATAGGAAGGATGTCAACAAAATAGAGAGAGTACAGAGGAGATTTACTAGAATATTGCCTGGGTTTCAACAGCTAAGTTACAGAGATAGGTTGAATAAGTTAGGTCTTTATTCTCTGGAGCGCAGAAGGTTAAGGGGGGGACTTGATAGAGGTTTTTAAAATGAAGAGAGGGATACACAGAGTTGATGTGGACAAGCTTTTCCCTTTGAGAATAGGGAAGATTCAAACAAGAGGACATGACTTTAGAATTAAGGGACAGAAGTTAAGGGGTAACATGAGGGGGAACTTCTTTACTCAGAAAGTGGTAGCGGTGTGGAATGGGCTTCCAGTGGAAGTGGTGGCGGCAGGTTCGTTGGTATCATTTAAAAATAAATTGGATAGGCATATGGATGAGAAGGGTATGGAGGGTTATGGTATGAGTGCAGGCAGGTGGGACTAAGGGATAAAAGTTGTTCGGCACGGACTTGAAGGGCCGAGATGGCCTGTTTCCGTGCTGTAATTGTTATATGGTTATATGGTTAAGTTGGGTCTTTATTCTTTGGAGCGCAGAAGGTTAAGGGGGGACTTGATTGAGGTCTTTAAAATGATGAAAGGGATAGAGTTGACGTGGATAAGCTTTTCCCATTGAGGGTAGGGACGATTCAAACAAGAGGGCATGACATGAGAATTAAGGAACAGAAGTTTAGGGGTAACATGAGGGGGAACTTCTTTACTCAGAGAGTCGTGGCTGTGTGGAATGATCTTCCAGCAGAAGTGGTGGAGGCAGGATCGATTTTAACATTTAAAAGTAAAGTGGATAGGTATATGGACGGGAAGTGAATGGAGGGGTATGGTCTGAGTGCAGGTAGATGGGACTGGGGGAAATAAATGGTTGGCACAGACTGGAAGGGCCGAGAAGGCCTGTTTCCGTGCTGTAATTGTTATATGGTTATATGGTTATATTGGATACAAGGCGTTTGATTATTTTAAAACTGTGTAAGAGAGGTGCAGGCAATGCCTGGGGCTCTCTGGTTTGGGAAAGATGAGCCGAGAAGGCCTGTTTCCGTGCTGTAATTGTTATATGGTTAAATGTTGGGCTCTGGTCTATAATTCCCAGTTTTTTCTTTGCAGCATTTCTTAAATAGAGGCACAACATTAGCCACCCTCCAGGCTTCCCACACTTCCCGCCTATGTCTAGTGAGGATTCGTGTATTTCAGCCAGGACTCCTGCAATTTCTTTCCTAGCTTCACACAGTGTCCTTGGCAATTCTGAACTGTTGCAATAAATATGCAAGTGCTGGAATGAGTGATAGTTCCATAGTCCTTTATTGTGACGTGTACCCTGAGGTACAGTGAAATGGTTGTGGATGGGGTCCCTATCAAGTGGGCTGCTATATGGTATGGTGTAGGCTTTTTTGAGTATTGTTCAAGCTGCATGAATCCAGTAAGGATCTTGTTTCCTTTTACAGACCTTAACAGAAGTTCGGAATTTAAAGTTCCCCTCTTTATTCCTGGAGGAATATCTTCAGGAGGTAAGTTGTTAAGGATGTGGTATTGTCCGGCCATGTCTAGTGTTATTTGTACCAGATATTTGATTAGTTCACATGGGTTGAGGTGGCTTAAGAATGAAACTCGAAAGTTGTGGCCACTCTGTTCTTCCAGCCTATTTCTAGTGTAAAATAACGATAACAAAATACTTTTTCGAGTGCAGTGACTTGCTACGTGCAGTGACAACAACTTACGCTTATATTGAATCTTTCAATGTAGAGTAAAGTTAATTTAGTTTAGAGATAAAGCACGGAAACAGGCCATTTGGCTCACTGACTGCACCGACCATCGATCGCCCTGTACAATAACACTGTCTCACACACTCCGGACAATTTACAATTCTTTTCAAAGCCAATTAGCCTCCAAACCTGAACATCATTGGAGTGTGGGAGGAAACTGGAGCACCTGAAAAAAAAAACCCCCACGCAGTTACGAGAACGTCCAAACTCTGTGCACGCAGCACCCGTAGTCAGGATCAAACCCGGGTCTCTGGTGCTGTAAGGCAGCAACTCTACCGCTGTGCCATCCCTGTGCTGTTGTTCATTTTTGGTCTGATGCTTGACACTGAGTCACAAAGCTTGGCTCAGCATGATCGATGAGAGGTTTTGAAGAAAGGAGGAAAGTAGAGGTATTAGCCTTTAGGGAAAGTATTACATAGGTTTGATCCAGGCAGTAAGAATTTCTTTGTTCCATCTGGGACATATGCCAATAAAACAGTCTTGACTCTTGAAGACATGTTGGTGCTATAAATAGCTGGTTTCACTTGCTCAGATGAAAAGTACCATTCTATGGTGGATGAAAATTAATAGTTCTAAATGGTTCTTGAGTTTGTGTTTAGAATCACACTGCACAGGAGAAGGCCATTTGCGTCATCAATACAATTAATGACAGCCATTTCTCCAAGTCCTGAAAATCTCTGCCTTCAAACTGACATCTAGTGCCATTTCAGTAGTTAGTTTGGTCTGCATGTGCTTCCCTCGGGCAGAGGATTCAAAGCGCCATCATCATTGCCTCCCAGCTCCCCGTCCGTCATTTCCCACAGCTTCATTTGCAGTAGTGAAACATTATCGCAACGGTAAGAAACGGAAACTGACTGTGTAAGCTAACACTCCAACCACCTACTTATTGATCTTCATCAATCTGTCAGAGTTGATCACGTCATCTTGCTCTGATTCTTTGCCATTATCCATTGTCGATAGGTTCCCAAGTGATTGGGTCATTCGGCCCATCAAGTCTACTCTCCCATTCAATCATGGCTGATCTATCTCTCCACCTCAACCCCATTCTCCTGCCTTCTCCCCATAACCCCTGATACCCGTACTAATCAAGAATCTATCTCTGCCATAAAAGATATCCATTGATTTGGCCTCTGCAGCCTTCTGTGGCAATGAATTCCACATATTAAGCACCCTCTGACTGAAGAAATATTTCCTCATCTCCTTCATAAAGGAACATCCTTTTATTCTCCTCATCTCGTAGAATCATAGAATCATAGAAAATAGGCGCACGTGTAGGCCATTCGGCCCTTCGAGCCTGCACCGCCATTCAATATAATCATGGCTGATCATCTAACTCAGTATCTTGTGCCTTCCTTCTCTCCATATCCCCTGATCCCTTTAGCCACAAGGGCCACATCTAACTCCCTCTTAAATATAGCCAATGAACTGGCCTCAACTATCCTCTGTGGCAGAGAATCCCACAGACTCACCACTCTCTGTGTGAAAAAAGATCTTTCATCTCGGTCCTAAAAGACTTCCCCCTTATCCTTAGACTGTGACCCCTTGTTCTGGAGTTCCCCAACATCGGGAACAATCTTCCTGCATCTAGCCTGTCCAACCCCTTAAGAATTTTGTAAGTCTCTATAAGATCCCCCCTCGCTCCTAAATTCCAGCGAATATAAGCCGAGTATCCAGTCGTTCTTCATATGGAAACCCTGCCATCCCAGGAATCAGTCTGGTGAACCTTCTCTGTTCTCCCTCTATGACAAGAATGTCTTTCCTCAGATTAGGAGGCCAAAACTGTACGCAATACTCCAAGTGTGGCCTCTCCAAGACCTTGTACAACTGCAGTAGAACCTCCCTGCTCTTGTACTCAAATCCTTTTGCTATGAATGCCAACATACCATTTGCTTTCTTCATAGCCTGCTACACCTGCATGCCTACTTTCAATGACTGGTGTACCGTGACACCCAGGTCTCGTTGCATCTCCCCTTTTCCTAATCTGCCACCATTCAGATAATTACCCTCTTGTTTTTGCCGCCAAAGTGGATAACCTCACATTTATCCACATTATACTGCATCTGCCATGCATTTGCCCACTCACCCAACCTATTCAAGTCACCTTGCAGCCTCCTAGCACCCTCCTCACAGCTAACACTGCCCCCCAGCTTTGTGTCATCCGCAAACTTGGAGATGTTGCATTCAATTCCCTCATCCAAATCATTAATATATATTGTAAATAGCTGGGGTCCCAGCACTGAGCCTTGCGGTACCCCACTAGTCACTACCTGCCATTCTGAAAATGACCCGTTTACTCCTACTCTTTGCTTCCTGTCTGCCAGCCAGTTCTCTATCCACATCAATGCTGAATCCCCAATACCGTGTGCTTTAAGTTTGTATACTAATCTCTTATGTGGGACCTTGTCGAAAGCCTTCTGAAAGTCCAGATATAACACATCCACAGGTTCTCCCTTATCCACTCTACTAGTTACATCCTCAAAAAATTCTATAAGATTCGTCAGACATGATTTACCTTTTTTAAATCCATGCTGACTTTGTCCAATGGTTTCACCACTTTCCAAATGTGCTGCTATCCCATCTTTAATAACTGACTCTAGCATTTTCCCCACTCCTTCCTAAAGGAGCATCCTTTTATTCTGAGGCCATGACCCATGGGCCTAGACTGTCCACATGCTGCCTCCGCCCATGGCACTTGAAATCGCAGGAGAAGGCATAGATGTCTAGTTTTAAACCTCACCATCACATCTTCTTGACCCTTAATGCTCTCTGACTCATCTCACTGCTCATCTGAACGGGCAGACATTTTCCGTCACAAACGGATGGGTGAATTGGAATAGATCGGATGAACGTACAGACTTTTATCCGGAGTAGGGCTATCAAGAAACAGAGAACGTAAGTTTGTGAGGTAGAGATTTAATACGAATCCGAGGGGCACGGACGAGGGTGGGTATATGGACCGAGCTACCAGAGGAGGTAGTTGAGGCACGTACTATAATTACATTTAAAAGACATTTGGATGGGTACATGGATAGGAAAGGTTGAGAGGAATATGGGCCAAAGACTAGTGTAGATGGGGCACCTTGGCTGCAATGGTGAGTTGGGCCGAAGGGCCTGTTTCCTTGCTGTATGACTCTGTGTACTCTGCTTTAACACCAGATGGAAAACCAGGCCATTTGTGTTTAGAACATCAAACATAGAACAATACAGCACAGGAACTGGTACTTCGACCCACAATGTCTGTGCCAAACATAATGCCAAGACCAACTTGTATCTGCCTGCATGCCATCCATATCCCACTACTCCCTGCATAACCATGTGCCTATCCACAAGTCTCTCAAATGATACTCTTAAATTTACCTTCAAAGTTGAACTTCATTCATGGGATAATAAGGAAGACCTCATCTCCAGTACAATTGTGGTGAACCACCTCAGTGACATCCTAAAGTCCTCAGTGCCCAGTATCGGAGAGGCTACTGCAAGTCTTTCATAAAGCAAAAATATAAACCATGACAGAAGGGCGGCTCAGTGGTAGAGTTGCTGCCTTACAGCGCCAGAGACCCAGGGTTTGATCCTGACGACGGGTGCTATCTGTACGGAGTTTGCATGTTCTCCCTGTGACTGCATTGGTTATTTCTGGGTGTTCTGGTGTCCTCCCACATTCCAAAGAAGCGCAGGTTTGGAGTTTAATTGGATTCTGTAAATTGTCCCTAGTGTGTAGGATAGAACTCGTGTGCGGGTGATTGGTGATCGGTGCAATCTCAGTGGGCCGAAGGGCCTGTTTCCACGCTGTATCTCTAAACTAAACTAAAAGTGAGGAGAATTTAACTAATCTCTGTGGGAATTAACTTCTGGATTTTTATGAATCTCTGGCACAGCATGAAATGGTGCAGAAAATGCTTTCTCCTGAACCCGGGGAGCGCCCAGAGGCCGTGCACATCATTGGCAACACTCTCTTCGAAGGCTTTGAGGTGCCGGACATGCAGATGCTAAGGCAGAGGTCACGGACGCTGAGTACCAGTGGAGGCAAGAGTTTGAGAGGATCAGTCTCCTAGCAGTGGAAGGTCAACCCGGCCGAACTATAGTTTCTTGATCCACGGGCCCCTTCTATTTCATTCCGCGGTGGGCAGCCAATGTCCTTGAATGAATACGAAAACATGCTTTGTCGCTTCTGCGAGTTGCCAAAGCTTAAAAGGTCAAGTGGCGGCCTGCTGTACTTCCACACTGAAACCTCAATGTTTAGAAAATTAAGTATGGACCAGAAGTGTATTGGTAAGGCTATACCAATCAGAGACGCTGTTTGCCTTGAGGGTACCTCTCTTGCACAGGCTCCGATTAATTTGTCACTGATTCCACCAGCTCTCTTTTTTACGCGCATGTGTCTATCGGAGCAGGTGCCTGCATAATGGAGGAAAGTGCAAACTAAAACTTCTCAGTCTGACGAGCTCTCCATTGCTGACTAAGGAGACTTGCATTTCCCGTTCCTTCACCTGGTCCTCGTCTCAAGAGCACAATCATCCATCACCCAGAAGACAACAAACGTAAGGGACCCTGCCATTTGTGTGATATAAAACAGAAAAGGCTCGAAATACTTAGCAGGGCAGGCAGCGTCCATGGAGAGAGAAAAACAAAGCTGCCATTCACCTTGTCCCATCTATCTGCTTGCTGTTTGTTCCCTGCCTGCAACAAAACATAGAGTTAGAATGCCTGCATTAATGTGAAAGTGCAACGAATGGTATAGATAAGGGAGAATGTTAACCGGATTAGTGGTCAAGACATCTAATGTATTTTGAAATATTTGTCTTGCTGTGCAAGTTTCATGGTCAAAGGAAAGTTTATGCATTTTTAATTATCTCGATCGGGAATGTGCGTCTTTACAGGTGACATTTTGTTAACGCTGCTTATTAATTGTCCGCTCTTCAGGTATTGTTGAACAGTTCGCTATGGTTTCTGTCCAAAGACATATAGGTAAAATGGACAAATTGTCCCAAAAATGGCTTTATCTAAAAATCATTGGTCTGTGAATGAAATCTTGAAAATTGGTGGCCAAGAAAGACTGTGTTAAGAATGCTGAAGGAATTATTGTGGTGAGCTTCGAATTTCAAGCAAATGGAAGTATTCAACAGGGCAGGCACGTAACCTGTGCAGAGAACATATGCTGTAATACCCTGTTAACATCGGTATGCTGCTAATTGTGGTGTTTCCTCTGAGATTTTTCACAGTTTTCTGCTCTGGATTTCCAGTGTTGCATCCTAATTTTATATTTTCACTATTTTTTTATTTTTTTTTCCCCCCGATCAGCACAACTTGTGCAGTTGTCTTGCATAAAGATTGATGCTGACTTGAGAGCTGAGATTAACTTTGCCATTGCTGAAACTTGATAAGCGCTTGCTACAGCTTCTAACCTTTGGCTGCCTGATATGCTTGAGCCTAGCTCCCGCCTTTGCATTGACCTTGCTTTTTAAGATCATGCCAGTCAGGAATTTCCTTAGTGTTTAAGAAGGAGCTGCAGATGCTGGAAAATCGAAGGTAGACAAAAGTGCTGGAGAAACTCAGCGGGTGCAGCAGCATCTATGGAGCAAAGGAAATGGGCAACGTTTCGGGCCGAAACCTTTCTTCAGACTGCTGGAATCGGGGGGGGGGGGAAAGCAGAAAGAAGAAGGCCACCCTGCCTTCACTCCCTCTCTCTCTTTCTTTCGGGGAAAAAGCAGAGACAAGAAGGCCACACTGCGAAACGTTGCCTATTTCCTTCGCTCCATAGATGCTGCTACACCCGCTGAGTTTCTCCAGCACTTCTGTCAACCCAGGAATTTCCTTCGGTTGGGCTTGCATTAGAGAGCTGGAGTGGTCAAAGACTTGTTCTGCAAGATCATCTTCACCAGCAACTGGAAAATCCCTCGTCATTCTTAAATGTTGTCATTTGCCATTTGGGGTAACGGGGACAAACTGCCATTAAATAAAAATACCACTACACGGTGCTTTCTATCCAAGTCGGCATGCCTTGTTCTATACATTTTGCTGGCCACTGCCATGCAGTTTTGCATAAACTGCAGTCTTCTGCTTGAGTACATCACATTTGACAGTACACCCAATTCTCCATTTTAGTTGCGTAAAGCAACTTCATGAGCAGGTAGATAAAAATGCTGGAGAAACTCAGTGGGCGAGGCAGCATCTATTGAGCGAAGGAATAGGTGACGTTTTGGGTCGAGACCCTTCTTCAGACCCTTCTTCCTTCATGAGCAGATCGCTAAACCCTTATACAAAAGGACACCAAGTGCCGGAGTAACTCAGCAGGTCAGGCATCAACCTCGGAGAACATGGATAGATGAAGGGGGGGGGTACATAAAAGGCTGGAGAAACTCAGCGGGTGCAGCAGCATCTAAGGTGCGAAGGAGATAGGCGACGTTTCCGGTCGAGACCCTTCTTCAGACTGGTTAGGGATCAGGGTAACGAGAGATATAGACGGTGATGTGCAGAGATAAAGAACAATGAATGAAAGATATGCAAAAAAGTATCGATGATGAAGGAAACAAGCCTTTGTAAGCTGTTTGTAGTGTTAAAATGAGAAGCTAGTGCGACTTGGGTGGGGGAGAGATAGAGAGAGAGAGGGAATGCCAGGGCCTGAGGGAGAGGTGGGAAGGGGAGGAGACAGCAAGGGTTA
This sequence comes from Raja brachyura, assembly GCA_963514005.1. The sequence continues at coordinate 14,259,810 of OY740781.1, read as the reverse complement.
ACAGAATTGAGAAAATTCAATGTTTAAGCCCAGAGGAAGCAGACTCCCCAAGCGGAATATGAGGTGCTGTTCCTCCAACTTGCGGTGTTGCTCAGTCTGGCCGTGGAGGAGGCCCAGGACCAGGGTAGATGAAGTTTCGGGTCGAGATCCGAGCTCCAGATCCGAATCGTCACTTATCCACATTCCCCAGAGATGCTGCCTGACCCACTGAGTTACTCCAGCACTTTATGTCCTCTTGTGTATCTTTGCTTCTACAGCAAAGCCCTCAAATGCACTTTTACTTGCGAAATGTATGTTGGATGTGATATTATTTTTTTTGTCCATCGAAGTCTACCTTCCCTCTGAGTCCCGTGCCTGGATTGGCATCCAAGCACCTTCTGGCCAGAGTGCAGAACTGAAAGGCTTTGGAAGGGCATTCCTATATTGGTTAGTCTTCTGCTGCCAGTGAACTGACTACTGAACTGCAGCTTCATAAGTATCCTTCTCTCTCCCATACTTCCTCTAATCATAATCTTTTCAGTTGGCCAGTCACATCAGCTGGGCACATAATTTGGTAGAGATTTTATTTAGTTTTTAAGCAACATCAGTGCTAGTGTCTGCTGTCAGTATTGATTGCATGGTCTTCCGTTTTAGAATTGGCTGGTCTAAGGCTGGAGTTAACGATCGGATAACTGTGCTGAATCCTTTGTGTAAAAAGTCTTGCCTCATTCTGTCAGTGTGTACGTTAGGCTTCTGCTGCTTAAATGTATTTTTGTCTTTGATCAAAACAATTATTAACCAATGTAATTATGTACAGAATTTGGGTCCATAATTGTGCAATAATTTTTTATTATAGTTGTATCATGAAGAAGTTCTGGATAGATTGCATTGGGTTTTAGATAGTGTTTGGCTTGAACAGTGTAAAAACTGTTACTGTTTATCAATCCATTGGGGTTGGTGGCACGAGGAATAAATTGTGCATTGCAATATTGTGACTTCCTACAAATCAAAGATTCAATAAACTCTTGAATTGTGCTGAGTGATCTTCCGTTTATTGAAACTGACAGATACAACATATTGACTGATGAATTTAATAATATATGCTCTCTCCCACATGTGTGAATTTAGAATACAGATACCGAGCATCACCAAATCAGGAAGGGGACATGATTTATCAACAGTTTAATAGGACAAAGAAGAGTACAGCACAGGAACAACACTTATATCCCACAATGTCTGTGATGAACATGATGCCAAGTTAAACTAATCTCATTTACTTACATCTCCCTCCATTCCATAGTCATACAGCGTGGAAACAGCCCTTCGACTACCCTAGTCCCACCTGCCTGTGTTTGGCCCATATCCCTCCAAACCTATCCTATCCATGTACCTGTCTAACTGTTTCTTAAATGTTGGGACAGTCCCCGCCGCAACTACTTCCTCTGGCAGCTTGTCCCATACACCCACCACCCTTTGTGTGAAAAAGTTACCCCTCAGATTCCTATTAAATCTTTTCCCCTTCACCTTAAACCTATGCCCGCAGGTCCTTGATTCACCTACTCTGTGCAAGAGACTGTATCTACACAATCTATTCCTCTCATGATTTTATATACCTCATCCATGTCGTCTGCATATTTCCTAAGCTTGAAAGTGTGCACCACAGGAATCAGGAACAGCTTCTTCCCCTCTGTTATCTGGTTTCTGAGCGGTCCTTCCACAAACTAGGGTACTGTCTAATTCACCTTTACCTGATTGTGGACATTGGACCTTGTCTAAATAACTAATGTTGTACAAAGCTGAGAGCTACATTCTGTATCTTACCCTTTGCTCTATCCAGGATATTAAAATAATAAATAACTCCCTGGTCAATTCGTCCCTTCCCACCCAAACCACCCCCTCTCGTGGCACTTTCCCTTGCAACCGCAGGAAATGCTACACTTGTCACTTTACCTCCCTCTCTGACGCCATTCAAGGACACAAGCAGTTTTTCAAGGTGCGGCAGAGGTTCAGGTGCACCTCCTCCAACCTCATCTATTGCATCCGCTGCTGTAGGTGTCAGCTGCTCTGCATCGGTGAGATCAAACGTAGGCTTGGCGATCGTTTCGCCGAAAACCTCCACTCGGTCCACATTAACCAACCTGATCTCCCGGTGGCTCAGCACTTCAACTCCCCCTCCCATTCCGTATCCGACCTCTCTGTCCTGGGCCTCATCCATAGCCAGAGTGAGCAACACCGAAAATTGGAGGTACATATTCCGCTTGGGGAGTCTGCATCCTGGTGGCATGCACATCGTTTTCTCACAATTCTGTTAACCCTTGCTGTCTCCTCCGCTTCCTTCCTCTCCCTCAGCCCTCTGGCTCATCCTCCTTTTTCCTTTCTTCTCCCCCCCCCCCCCCCCCCCCCCGTCAGGCTGAAGAAGGGTTTCGGCCCGAAACGTTGCCTATTTCCTTCGCTCCATAGAAGCTGCTGCACCCGCTGAGTTTCTCCAGAATTATTGTGTTACCTTCGATTTTTCAGCATCTGCAGTTCTTTCTTAAACACATATTATCTGATCTGTTTGGATGGCATGCAAGACTGAAGAGAGACACAAAGTGCTGGAGTAACTCAGTGGATCAGGCAGCATCTGGAGAAAAAGAATGGGTGATGTTTTAGGTAGGATCCCTTCTGCCTACACTGCTGAGCTACTCCAGCATTTTGTGTCTATCTTCGATATAAACCAGCATCTGTAGTTCCTTCCTATACAAAGCTTTTCCCTGTCTCGGTACATACGATAATAATAAATCTAAACCGTATCCAAATGACCATCACTGTGGATATCATGCCTCAGGTTCTGCACACCCTGTGGGACTTAATTAAATGCCTTTTGGACAATATCTATTGTCCGACCCTCATCAATCACCTTTGTCATCGCCACAAAATCTCACTCAAGTGACTCAAACATGTTGCCAAATACTCTCTCGAACATCTACAGGTGTGTGGTGGAGAGCAAACTGATTTGTTCCACCATTGCCCGGTTTGGTAACTCGAACACGGAGGAGGCTGCAGAAAGTGGCGGACATTGCCCTCTCCACCAGCAAATGGATGTACAGAATGCTCTGCCTCAAGAGAGAAGCTAATATCAAAGACCCCCATCGCCCTTGCCACACTATCATTCTCGCTGTTACCATGCGGAATAAGGCACAGGAGTCTGAGAACCGTCATCTCCAGGTTCCAGAACAGCTTCTTCCCATCCACCATAATGCTCTTGAGTGACACAGTAAAATCCCAACCACAAACCTATCTTAGCACCTAACTGCTATGGACTTTGTACAAGGTTGCACTATTATCGTCTGGTTACCTAGTTTATCTGATAATTTAAGACCGATGGAAAAGGATGGAGTAACTCAGCGGATCAGGCAGCATCTCTGGGGAAAATGATAGGTGACGTTTTGGGTCAAAACCCTTCAGACATAAATGATTATCTGATAATTTATTGTGTTATATTTTATTGTATATTTACTTGTTGTTGGATTAATGTACCTCTAAAGTTGCAGCATATAGGAATTTCTTCATTCTGTTCCCAGTTCACGACAAGTAAACACTGTTGACTTTTGTGAACATTTTCATCAGAATTGCAATTGCATGCATTGGCCACTGGGCGGGTGTATGGCCCAGATCTGAATGGTTTCGGCATTATCTTTAGTTTTCATCAGGGACTGAGAACACCAATTTAACTGTCCACAGAAATGTGTATGAATCTTAGTTATTACCTAATGACAGAGGCATAAACTAACCAGCAGGTTTACAACCGAGCGAACCTCAATGGAAATCTGTGCCAAGCAAGACTGTCATCACCCCCCACACTAATTTTTAAAATGTTGTTCTTATAATTTGTACACCTCACATGCATTGAGGTTTCCAATGGAGTGAAGCTAATCTGTGGGTTGAATGGAAAACTGTTTACATAGTAGCTCCTACGCTCCAGAACCAAGGTCACTCTAACCTCGGTTGAAAATTAAATATCATCAAGTAACATCATGTTTATTGTCAAATGCCCAGGTACAAGGAAAATCGTGCTTGCAACAGCATCCCAGGCAACAAAGAGACATAGAGTCTTACAGCATGGAAACGGACCCTTCTGCCCAACTTGCCCATGTAGACCAAGATGCCCCATTCACACTACTCCCACCTGCCTGTGTTTTGCCCAGGCACGTGCCGTGAGTCATTACTCAGGGTAGGCAGTCAATCGGCTTTAAAGAAAAATTAAACTGCGCATGCGCAGATTGTTCTCTGTAAAAATAAAAAATAAAAATAAAAACCGTAACAATTCAATTTGCCCAAAGCTTCCTCGTCACCTTTATTCTGAATTACTGAATGGGTGGGGGGGGGGGGGGGTGAAGGGTGCTGGCAGGTGGAGAGATGGTGGGGAAAAACGGGAGTACAGGGAATAGTTGAATCAGTTGTCATCCTAATAGAATGACAACACTTGTTCAAGGGACCAATTGGGGGAACAGTTCCTTTCACAGCGTGTGGAGAGTCTGTGCCAGGGGTAAAGTTGTGCGGAGGGCACGAGTGTTGAGAAGGAGGGTGTCGGGGATACTGCCAGTAACTCACTCACTCACCGCTACCGCAGTTCTCCGGGCGCGAAGCCACGCACTGCAGCTGGGGATAGAAGCAGCTCGGGGGGCTACGAGCGGCCACCGGGACCTGACAGCAGAACTGGCCGCCACTTCAGCGCCTTCTGCCGGCTCGCTGACCTTTGGCTCTTTGGCCCACTGAGTCTGCACCGACCAGCGATCACTGCACATTAATGCTACCCTACACACACTAGGGACAATTTACACTTATGCCAAGCCAATTAACTTATAAACCCGTACGTCTTTGGAGGAAACAAAACTCTTTTCACTGTATCTCGGTACACGTGACAATAAGCTAAACTGTTCAACTGTTCAGATAAACTAAACTAAACTACTCCACTGTGCCGGGCCCTCCACACCACTCTGCCGCCACCAAGGGCTTTTTTTGATTAAAAGCAATAATGATGATGCTGGCAGCAAAAGGTGAAAACAGAGAACATCTCTTACCTAAGACTCTTTGAAGTACAGTGAAACCGGGGAATCATTCAGTGAATACAAATGCAGGAGACCAGCAGGTATTCTGACCACACGTCTTCGGCATTTCTATTGCAGAGATGAATCATAGAAATTGGCAACACAGCGGGACTCTTTGTCAACTGAAAGAACAGCTATCAAAATTTCCAGCTCTGAGTTATCAGTGTAAAGCCCTGCACGCTGAAGCATATCATGTGCTGATCCAGGAAATTCTTAACTGTGATAAGTTTGCCGTTCTGTCAACCTTACAGGTAGTGAGTTTCACATTTCCACCACACTTTGGACAAGTGTAATTTTTCATAAATTCGTTAAGTTTTTGGAACAAAAATAGGCCATACGGCCCATCATGTAGGCGGCACGGTGGCACAGCGGTAGAGTTGCTGCCTTATAACGTCAGAGACCCAGGTTCGATCCTGACTATGGGCGCTGCCCATGCAGAGTTTGTACCACATTCTCCCCGTGACCACATGGGATTCCTCAGGGTGCCAGTTTCCTCCCACATTCCAGAGATGTACAGGTTTGTAGGTTAATTGGCTTCTGTAAATTGTCCCTAGTGTGTAGGACAGTGTTGGTGTACGGGCTGATAGCTGGTCGGGGCGGACACGGTGGGCCGAAGGGCGCTGTGAATCTAAAGTCTAAAGGCAAAAGTAAAGTAAATGTCAGGAACATGACAAGGGAGTTCAGAGAGAGTGTGAAGAAGGGTCTCGACCCGAAGCGTTACCCATTCCTTCTCTCCAGAGATGCTGCCTGTCCTGCTGGGTTACTCCAGCAATGTGTGTTTAGTTCAGAGAGAGGTGGTGGGTGAGGATTCTGCTTCAAAGCACCATTCCCGCTACTTACGTTATTGGTTCTCCACGTGTGTTTACTGACCTGTTGAGCTTCCAGATGCTTTTCTCCTTTCAGATTTCCAGCATCTGTCGCGTTTTGCCTATTTTTAAACGTTATTTGATCCTTTCATCTTCAATGGATGATTAACAAATCAAAGATTCAATTACGTTAATGTATCATTAACAGAAGATGAACTACCATAACATTCTGCCAAAAATAAATCAGTGTCCTTTCTATCGGTGTCCTTTCAGCACTGAGCCTCGACTCGCTAGAAATTAGATGGATGAGCGAGGGTACCTCATTTAAAATTATCAAATAGTGAAAGGCCTGGATAGAGTGGATGTGGAGAGGATGTTTCCACCAGTGGCAGAGTCTAGGACATGAGGCTGTTGCCTCAGAATAAAAGGACGTTCCTTTAGAAAGGAGATGAGGAATTTCTTTAGACAAGAGGGTGGTAAATCTGTGGAATTCATTGACAGAAGGCTGTGGAGGCCAAGTCAATGGATATTTTTAAGGCAGAGATAGATTCTTCATCAGATCGGGTGTCAGGGGTTATGAGGAGAAGGCAGGAGAATGGGATTTAGAGGGGAAGATAGATCAGCCATGGCGTAGTAGTCTTTGTTGGGCCAAATAGCCGAATTCTGCTCCTACCACTTATTTGCCATGACTTAAAAGCATAGAACATAGAACAAGAGAGCACATGAACAGGCCCTTTGATTCACAATGTCTGTGCTGCACGTGATGTCGAGACCATCACTTCCCTGCCTGTACATAAACCCATATCCCTCTGTCCCATGCATGTCCATATGCCCATCCAAATCTTTTAAATACCACTAATATATTTGTTTCAACCCTCACCCACCGCAGCGCATTCCAGCCACCCACGGCCCTCTGTGTAAAAAACTTGTCCTGCACATCTCCTTTAAACCTTGCCCCTCTCACCTCAAAGCTGTGGTCGTGAAATATACTTCCATAAATGAAAAGGTGAAGTTATTCACTTCGGAAGGAGGGATGAAAGAGCAAATTAGGTCCAACCGTGGGTGCTCGTGGACTTTAACATCACGGAGCCCGTGGCCTCTGGTCAGAGACCGACTTCGGGAACTCCAAGCCGCGAGGTTTTGACCACCCTGACGCAGGGGCTTCGACCGGCGGCTGCAGGATCTTCGATCGCCCCGACGGAGGATTCGACTGCCCCCAAAGAGGAAGAAGATTGGACTTTTTTGCTTCCATCACAGAGGAATTTGGGGAATTTATTGAATATTGAGGTGGATGTTTATGTTAACTTTTATATAATTGTGTGTCTTTGTGCTTTTTTTTGTCATATGGCTGTGTGGTAATTTGCATATCATTGTACCTTAATTGGTATATGTGACAATAAAAGACCTTTGAAATTATTATTTACATGGGGTGAGACTAGGATGTCATAATCTTAGTACATCAAACATGCACTGCGCAGGCAGTTATAACAAATTATTGAGAAAGCTATTGGAGTAATGGCCTTTATTGAAAGCAAAACACAGAGATTAATAGATAGGAAGTTTACAAGCATTGTCCCGCCCCCACCTCTCTTCCAATTTCCTCTCCCCTACTACAATGAGCCTGAAGATGAATCCCAACCCTAAACATTACCTAACATGTCCTCCAGAGACAGACACAAAAGGCTGCAGTAACTCAGGCAGCTTCTCTGGAGTAAAGGAATAGGTGATGTTTCAGTTCGAGTCTCTTCCTTAGACTGAGTCGGGGGAAAGGGAAACAAATGAATGGAAGAAATGCAAAAAGCAACGATAATCAAGGAAAGGTGGAGCCCACAATGGTCCATTGTTGGCGGTGGGATAGGTGATAACAAGTTATACAGACACTGAAACTCCAGGGTTTCCTCCAGACGTATTGCCTAACCCGCTGAGTTACTCCAGCACTTTGTTCTGTTTTCCCCAGATGAAGTAGATGAGGCAGGTACAATTACAACATTTAAAAGACATTTGGACAGGTACATGGGTAGGAAACCTTTAGAGGGATATGGGCCAAATGCGGGCAAATAGAACTATCTTGGATGGGGTATCGTGGACAGCAGGGACATGTCGGGCTGAAGGACCTGTTTCCATATTGTGTGACGTTTTGCCTTATCATGACCACAGACCGCATACACAGATGTAATGTGGATTAAATGCTTCAAATCTTGTTCTTTATAATCGTAGAGGTGTACAGCAGACAAACAAGTCCTTTGGCCCACCTTGTCCATGCCGACCAAGTAGACTAGGCTGGTCCCATTTGACTGGATTTGGGGAATAACCCTCGAAGTACTTCCAATCTATATATCTGTCGATCTCAGCTTCTCACATCAGATGACAAGGAGGACCTTAAAAATAAACCATGATTGTGGGTCAACAATGAGGGGCACGGTGACGTAGCGGTAGAGTTACTGCCTTCCAGCTCCAGAGACCTTGTTCGATCCTGACTACGGGTGCTGTCTGATTGAAGTTTGTATATGATCCATGTGACCGCATGGGTTTTCCCTGTGCTCCAGTTTCCTCCCACGCTCCAAAGACCTACAGGTGTAGGAAGGAACTGCAGATGCTGGTTTCATCCAAAGATAGACAGAAAATGCTGGAGTAACTCAGCGGGAAAGGCAGCATCTCTGGAGAGAAGGAATGGGTGAAGTTTCGTGTCGAGACCATTCTTCAGACAGGGTCTTCTGAAGAAGGGTCTCGACCCGAAACGTCACCCATTCCCTCTTTCCAGAGATGCTGCAAGTCCCGCTGATTTACTCAAGCATTTTGTGTGCGTCTCAGGTTTCTAGGTTAATTGGCTTTGGTAAGAATTGTAAATTTTCCCTAGTGGGTAGGATAGTGTTAGTGTACGGGATGATCAGAGGTCAGTGCGGACTCGGTGGGCTGAAGGGCCTGTTTCCACGCTGTATCTCCAAACTAAACTGGACTGGGAGCAGCTTAAAAGGAAACAAGGACTGCAGCTGGAAGCTTTCAGAGCATCATTGAAACAAACTACAGTTTCCAAGCAATGCAATCATTTCTCTATTGTTCCGTTCCTATACAGCCTCGCCATAGGACATACTTCACAGAGATTGGCACTTTCTATTAAGAGGTTTCAGGTACTTTTTGTAATGAGTTGCTTACCGTGGCTTTATTGTAGGAGAAAAGTATATTTTAAACGCACGTATTTTAGAATGATACAAAAAATGGTCTCTTTGTGTTGGCTGTCATTCGCAGCAAGTGCAATAGCAGTATTTGTGAAGCTGTACGGACCTTACAGCCCAGTGGGATGAATGCTGACTTCTCTAACTTCAAGTAACCCCTGCACTCCCTCTCTCTCCATCCCTCCCACTCCCATGTTGCACCAGCTTCTTGTTCTTACCTAGCAAACAGCTAACTATGTGTCCTTTATCATCATTACTTTTTTGCACATCTTTCATTCATTTGTTCTATACCTCTCTACATCACCGTCTATATTGCTCGTTTCCCTTTCCCCTGACTCTCAGTCTGAAGAGGGGTCTCGACACGAAATGTCACCCATTCCTTTTCTCCGGAGATGCTGCCTGTTACTCCAGTATTTTGCATCTAGCTTTGGTTTAAACCCGCATCTGCAGTTCCTTCCTATACAGAGCCCTTGGTCTTCTTGACAGAAGTGGATGTGCAGGTCTATTGATGTCTGCAACCATGCCCTACATAAAGCATAGAGCATAGATACGTACAGATAGACACACGTGCTGGAGTAATTCAGCGGGTCAGGCAGCATCTCTGGAGAAAGGGAATAAATAATATTTCTTGCCAAAATTCTCCTTCAGTCTGAAGAGGCCCACCACCACTCTCCTTCATTTCCTTCACAGGTTCTGCCTGACCTGTTGTTCCCCAACATTTCTTGCTATTGAGGGAGTGCAGCGTAGGTTTACAAGGTTAATTCCCGGGATGGCGGGACTGTCATATGCTGAGAGAATGGAGCAGCTGGGCTTGTACACTCTGGAGTTTAGAAGGATGAGTGGTTATCTCATTGAAACTTATAAGATTGTTAAGGGCTTGGACATGCCAGAGGCAGTAAACATGTTCCCGATGTTGGGGGAGTCCAGAACCATGGGGCCACAGTTTAAGAATAAGGAGTAAGCCATTTAGAACGGAGATGAGGAAATACTTTTTCTCACAAAGAGTGATGAGTCGGTGGAATTCTCTGCCTCAGAGGGCGGTGGAGGCAGGTTCTCTGGATGCTTTCAAGAGAGAGCTAGATAGGGCTCTTGGGGCTCACCCACCCCATTTCACTGTGGCGTGATTTGGATGCCCGGACTTGCACAGTCAGACATCCCACTAATGGTTTGTGAACGTCCCTAGTTATTCATTAACAGTTTAGTTTAACAGTTTAGTTTAGTTTATTGTCACGTGCACCAAGGTACAGTGAAAGGCTCTTGTTGCGTGCTAACCAGTCAGCAGAAAGACAATACATGATTACAATCAATACATTTACAGTGTAAAGATACATGATAAGGGAATAACGTTTAGTGCAAGGTGAGGCTAGCAAAGTCCGATTAAGGATAATAGGAGCCAAGTGGAGGCAAGGGATATGGGGAGAAGGCAGGCACAGGTTATTGATAGGGGACAATCAGCCATGATCACAATGAATGGCGGTGCTGGCTCGGAGGGCCGAATGGCCTCCTCCTGCACCTATTTTATATGTTTCTATGATAATTCATCTAGAAGGAACTGCAGATGCTGGAAAATCGAAGGTAAACAAAAGTGCTGGAGAAACTCAGCGGGTGCGGCAGCATCTATGGAGTGAAGGAAATAGGCAACGTTTCGGCCCGAAACATTGCCTATTTCCTTCGCTCCATAGATGCTGCCGCACCCGCTGAGTTTCTCCAGCACTTTTGTCTACCAATGATAATTAATCGTTTGATGAAGAAATTCATACAAAAAATTGATTTGCCTCAGACAGGCACTTCCAACGCCAGCACTCGCAGGCCAGGGGACAACCTGCCGTAGATGCTGACGACCACTCACGATGCCATTCTGAATCGCAAAATGGTTACAGCAAAGGAAAGTAATTTGGCCCATGGGGTCATTGAGTTGCATCGTATGGAAACAGGCCCTTCAGCGATAGGTAGATTCTTGACTAGTAAGGGTGTCAGTGTTTATGGGGAGAAGGCAGGAGAATGGGGTTAGGAAGGAGAGATAGATCGGCCATGATTGAATGGTGGAGTAGCCTTGATAGGCTGAATGGCCTAATTCTACTCCTATTCCTTATGACCTTATGACCTTATGACATGATCTTTGGCCCGACCGGTCAATGCCGAGCAGGATGTCCATCCGAAGAAACATAGCAGAGGAATGGTGCATGCAAACCATCAACCACCCATTAATGCAGCTTTTAATTCTTCCCCACGTTCCAATCGGCTCCCCCTCAGACCCAGCACTCGCCTACAAACCAGCAGCAATTTCCAGTTGCCAGTTGACCCACCAACCCTCAAGTCTTCAGGATGTAGAAGGGAACTGGAGCACCACTACAAAACTCGCACCTCTCAAGAACGCACAGTACTTCAGCAGGTCAGGCAACATCTCGGGAGAACATGGATAGGTGACGCTTCGGGTCCGGACTTGAAAAAGGGTCCCGAACCGAAATATCACCTAACCATGTTCTCCAGAGATGTTGCCTGACCCGCTGAGTTACTCCTTCACTTTGTGTTTTCTTTTGTAAACCAGCATCCTCAGTTCCTTATTTCCACATCACAAGGAATTTGTGAAAACTCAACGCACGGAGGTCAGGATTGAACCCAGGTCTTGGTGTTGCGAAGCAGCGGCTCTGACAGCTGCAACATTATACTACCCAGGGGTGAACAATTGTATGACATGAAATTTCATAGGGTCATACAGCAAAGGGTCAAACAGGCCATTCAGCCCAACTTGCCCATTCTGACCAAGATGCCCCATCTACACTAGACCCACTTGCCTGCGTTTAGGCCATATCACTGACACCCTTCCTGACAATGTACGCATCCAATTGTATTTTAATTGTTGTTATAGTACCCGACTGAACTACCTCCTCTGGCAGCTCGTTTCATATACCGACCGTACTGTGTAAAAAAGTTAGCCCTCAGGTTCCTATTGATTTTTTTCCCGCTTACCTTAAACCTATGTCTTCTAGTTCCTCAACTCTGGCTCAAAGACTGTGCATTCACCATATCTATTCTCATCATGATTATATACACTTCTGTAAAGATCACCTCTCATTCACCTGCGCTCCAAGGAATAACGTTCTAGCCAGCCCCATCTCGCCCTATAGGTCAGGTCCTCAAATCCTGCTAACATCCTCGTAAATATTCTCCACACTCTTTCCAGCTTAACAATGTCCCTCCTATAGCAGGGTGACCAATACTGAGCACAATACTCCAAATGCAGCCTCTCCAACCTCTTATACAGCTCTTGCATAACCTCTCAACTTCTATGTCTAATAGATGGACACAACATGCTGGAGTAACTCAGCGGGACATGCAGCATCTCCAGATAGAGGGGCTGAATTCTATAGTTAACACCCTGACTGATGAAAGTCAATGTACCGAAAGCCTTCTTGTCCACTGTGATGCCACTTTCGAGGAACTATGTATCTGCATTCCTAGATCCCCCTGCTCTGCAATGCTCAGGACCCTGCCGTTCACTGTGAAGGTCCTGCCCGGGTTTGACGTTGCATAATGCAACACCTTGCATTTAATTGCATTAAACCCCATTGATTATTTTTCTGCCCACTTGCCCAACTGATCATGATCCTGCTGCAAGTTTTGATAACCATCTTCGCTATCTATAAACCCACCCACTTTATTGTCATCTGCAAACTTGCTGATCATCCCTCCATCTGCCAACTATTTGCCCATTCCACCAGTCGATATACATATATATATATATATATATATATATATATATATATATATATATATATATAGCCGCCTTACATATCACTCTCTCTCTGTGTTTTGTGTCCATATGTCATTGCAGACGCAGAGCTTGCAGATGTTGGGACCTTTATAGTTATAGGCTGAGAGAATGGAGCGGCTGGGCTTGTACACTCTGGAATTTAGGATGAGAGGGGATCTTATTGAAACATAAAAGATTATTAAGGGTTTGGACACGCTAGAGGCAGGAAACATGTTCCCGATGTTGGGGGAGTCCAGAACCAGGGTACCACAGTTTAAGAATAAGGGGTAAGCCATTTAGAACGGAGGTAAGTATCCTACCTTTAGTTGGTGGTCCTTGTTGTTGGTTTTGTCTTGCAGCAAGGACATGGATGGGAGTTCCAAGGGCCGGAGGGCGTCAGGACGAGTTCGCCGGTCAACAGTTCCGGGGCCTTTACCATCGGCAGTACCTGCAACGCAGGCCGGGACTCAGGCGGAGATGTGGGTAAGCCCTGTGTTTACAGGTCCGGATCCGCCAGCACACCACAGCTCGGAGGAGTTCGACGAGGAGGAGTGTGTTGTGCCGCCAGAGCAGGTGGACCTCCGGATTTTCTCCGGTTTCTTCTTACATTCTAAAGATGTACATGTTTGTAGGTTATTTAGCTTCAGTAAAGATTATGAATTGTCTCTAGTGTGTGTGGGATTGAGCTAGCCTACAAGGATCGCTGGTTGACATGGACTAGGCCGAAGGGCCTGTTTCAGCACTGTATCTCTAAACTAAACTAAACTAAAGTGCTGAAATATCACAACAGGTCAACCTTCACCCACTGAGTTAATCCAGCACTTTATTTTTTGTAAACCAGCACCTGCAGTTCCTTATTTCTCCTTGCTTGCGTTCTTTCTTACTCACTTTATATTCCTCAAAGGCCCCGTCTGGTTTCTTGTTCCTCAACCTTTTTTTTTGTGGACCAAATTTGCTATCTCTTCTGTCATCCTAGGACCCCTAACCTTGAAATCCTAATCCCTCCTCCAAATGCCGCCTGACCCGCTGAGTTCCTCCAGCACTTTGTTTTCTGCTGAGTCTGCATTTCCTTGTGTCACCATGGCAACGGGGCCTTGCGTTACTGCAGTCTGCTCCGTCCTCCATTACCGACCACTATCTACACATGCACTGCGGGCTCGCTGGCGACCTCGAGCTGGGTGCGTGCGGCTGCACGGCCCGTTCCACTCAGCCCTCCGAGTAGGGGAAGGGCAGGAGCCCAGAGGCCTAACCCTGCCAGGGCTAAGGCATTGCCTGACACGGAGGAGCGGTCAGGTTCCAGGGCGAGACCCGGGGCGGCTGTGAGGTCCAGCCAGCACACCCCGACTCTCGACGCCGGGACGGGTCGGTTGAGTCGGGTCTCGTCACGGTCGCCGAGCCCCCCATGGATGGGTGGGCGAGACCATGCGTCGGCAAAGTCCACGATGTGGGCAGCCGGCAAGCCTGCGCGGGCTTCAGGCAGCCGTGCTTCGGCTGGGGCCGACACCACGCCGCAAGTGCCCTTAGTGGCAGCGGCTTCAGCTCCCACTAAACGGAGGCGGTTGAACACGCCCGCGCGGGAATCGCGCAGTTTCGCCTCGGCGGCTGTTAGCGACAACTACCGGCACCGGCTGGGCCTCGATGAGGTGCGGGCCGATGATAGGAGCCCGGTTTTCTTTTCAGAGCCGGAGGACTCCGACCACCTGAGTGTTCAGGGTGAAGGGCGTATTGACCGTATGGAGCGGCTGCTGGAGCTCCTGCTTCAACGTCAACTACAGCAGGGCAGCAACAGGCACAGGGCGTCGTCACCAGCCTCTACCATCAGCCTGGAGCAGCAGGAGGAGGAGGTTTTGGTGGATTCCATACCACCTCCGTTGGAGGTGCCAGCGGAGGATCTTCTGGATGTGGCGACCAAATTTGCGGCCCCACATTCATCTGGACTTCCTTTAAACGCAAAGCTGGCAGCCACTGTGGACTTTCTTAACAACCAGCAACGACAGGAAGAAGTCCTCATTCAGGCAATGAGCCGTCACAAGGCTCCATCCATTGCAACTCCCTCAACGTGCCTGTGGTCAATACGCCGATATGGGGCAACATCAGTGCGGCTATCCGTCAACAAGAGGTAAAATTGCAGCGGATCCTGAAGCTCCTCACGGCCGGTATTACCGCCTTTGCGCGGTCGGTGGACGGGGACGAACTGAATTTGGACCAGGGAGATGCTCTGGCCCTCCTGTGCACGACCCAGCACGAAATCAACGGGTTTCGCAAAAACAGCATCTGCCCAGCGCCGCCGCCGCCCCGTCAACTCTTTGGGGAGGACCTCTCGAAGAGAGTCAAAGAGCTTGACGAACAAGCCAAAACGGTGGGGATCATGCGCTCTCAGAGTGCCCCCACACCGTCAGGCTCAAAAGCTCCATACATTCGCTCACGAGGGTCTGCTAGTACCTCGACGAGGACCCACCCTCAAGCTCCACAACGACAGCAACATCAGACCCAGCACCAGGGGTCTTTTTTAGGACAGGGTCGGCAGAGACCCTGGTGGAAAACGAAGACGCCGCGCCCTCAAGCCAACCCAGCACCTCCACGTCCACCCACACGTGTCAAGGACCGCCGGTAACCACGGAGGTGAGGGGGTCTGGTTCTCTCTTTTCTCTTTGTTTAACTTCACATGTTGGTGGTCGCCTTCGGTTGTTTTTGGGTGCATGGAGTAATTTTACTGGTGACGAGTATGTGTTGCAGAATATTCAGGGGCATAAAATTGAGTTTATTAATGGCGACATTCCTCCATCCCAGCACATGCCCGGTCGAACGTTTAAATTATCTGCTGCAGAACAGGCAGCAGGCTACAAGGAAATTTTAATGCTTGAACAGAAGGGAGTGATTGAGAAAGCGGTGCATGAGCCAGTTGAATTTGTTTCGAATATATTCACCAGACCTAAGAAGGATGGAGGTTGTCGTGTCATTATTGATCTAACCCGTTTGAATACTTTTGTAACATATACTCATTTTAAAATGGATACGTTTGAAACAGCCAAATCATTGATTTCTCATGGTTGCTTTATGGCATGCATCGATTTGAAAGACGCATACTATTCAGTATCCATCCAGAAATACGACAGGAGGTTTTTGAAATTCATCTGGATGGGGCAACTCTGGCAGTACAAGGCTTTGCCTAATGGGCTCACCACAGCCCCGAGATTGTTCACTAAATTAGTGAAACCAATTATGGCTTATTTGAGACAGCGACATCATATAGTTATGGCCTATTTAGATGATATCTTAATTGTGGGCCACACCCTGGAATTGGCTGAACAGGGAGTTGCAGCTGCTGTCAATATATTTCAACAATTAGGGTTTATTGTCCATCCAGAGAAATCAAAGTTCTGCCCTGCCCAGGTGATTAATTACCTAGGGTTCACGGTGAACTCTATGAGCATGAGGGTTACCATACCAATTAACAAGATTGAGGAGGTTACCCAGGTGTGTCAAGGTTTAATCCGCACCAATATACCATCGATTCGGCATACAGCTACAGTATGTGGTAAGCTTGTAGCTTTGTTTCCGGCAGCGCGATATGGACCTTTGCATTATCAGAGTTTGCAAAGAGCTAAAATTGCTGCGTTAAAACAGGACGCTGGTCATTATGATCGATCAATGCAGCTGCCGTCCGAAGCGATAAATGAGTTGCAATGGTGGGTGTGCCACATTAGCAGCTCATTCAAGCCTATCAGGGAGGCTAATCCGGTGGTATATTTGCAGACTAATGCAAGCTCCAATGGCTGGGGAGCTACGGATAATTGCTCTAGTTGTGGGGGCAGATGGGACACCCTTGAGTCAACGATGTTGTTGACTCAAGGGATTAACTATTTGGAGTTGCTGGCAGCATTCCACGGACTTCGTGCGTATTGTTCCAAGCTTGTTGGAGCACATGTCCGTCTCCAAATAGACAACACCACAGCAGTGGCATACTTAAACCATATGGGTGGTACCAGGTCAGTTTCGTGTGACAAATTGGCTAACTCAATTTGGCTCTGGTATGTTCAAAGAGACGTTTGGATTTCAGCTACCTATTTGCCAGGTGAGCTTAATACTGTGGCGGACACCAGGTCACGCAAATTTAATGACAATATTGAATGGATGTTGCATCCTGAGATTTTTGCTAAAGTCACAGCCAAATTTGGTAAACCGGACATTGACCTTTTTGCGTCACGGTTGAACCATCAGGTACCAACCTACGTTTCATGGGAACCAGATCCTGGGGCAATAGCGCTAGATGCATTCTCGCTGAATTGTTTTTTCTATGCCTTCCCCCTGTTTTGCCTCATCAGTCGGGTATTGCGTAAGATTCAGGCAGATGCTGCCAAGGGCATCCTTATTATACCCGACTGGCCCACACAGCCTTGGTATCCGGTGGTCTTTGACATGCTCAACGAACCTTGGGTCCTTTTGAAGGGTTGCCCACAATTGGTTACTCACCCTGTCTCAGGGGAGCCACATCCCTGCCATGGCTATTTAAATTGTTGGCTTGCAGGTTCTGAACAGGCCGTTAGTCCAATACGGCCTCTCAGCTCGGACCATGGATACCATCGGGGCGTCGTGTCGAGAGTCAACAAGGCGAAGATACCGCTCGCATATTAAGAGGTGGGAAGCCTACTGCAGCCGCTCTCGCATCACGTACGATGACGTGACAATAACCAACGTCCTGGAATTCCTCGCGGGGTTGCACCATGATGAACACTTAAGTTACAGTGCCATCAACAGCGCCAGAAGTGCGCTCTCATTCTACCTCAATATTGAGGTAGGATCCAACAGGCTAGTGTCCAGACTCATGCGGGGTATATTCAATATGAATCCGCCTACACCACGCTATAATATCACCTGGGATGTCAGGGACGTATTAAACCTGCTCAGGACGTGGTCTCCCATGGAAGGGCTCAAACTGGACAAACTCACCATGAAGCTGGTGATGTTACTAGCGCTGACTTCAGCTCAGAGGGTACAGACACTACACAAACTTCGTGTCGACAGAATGACTTCTACCCCTACAGAAGTAGTCTTTTTCATTGACGAGCTACTAAAGCAGCATAACCCTGGTGCACAGGGCTGCAGCTGAAGTTCCCGGCATACCCCGCAGATGCTAGGCTATGTTTAGCCTCACATATCTGCCACTATGTCAAGGTGACGGCACGCATCAGAGGAATGGAGAGATACCTGCTGGTCACTCATAAGAGACCTCATCATCGAGTGACAGTCCAGACGATATCCAGGTGGCTTCGAGTCGTCTTGGGTAAGTCAGGTATCGACACTAATGTGTTCAAGTCTCATTCCACCAGGGCTGCATCGACGTCAGCAGCGAGGATTATGGAGGTGCCTATGGACCAAATTCTCGCCACAGCAGGATGGGCTAGTGAAGCTGTGTTCCAGCGTTTTTATAACAAGCCTGTTGCTGCTCCTCTACAGTTCGCAGAAGCCGTGCTGAATGCAGGTCAAGAACGTGGAGATGTCCCCGCATGAGGGGTTTTTTGATTTGTTATTAATAACTCTGCTCTTGTTTTGCAGTATGAACTATTGAGCAAGTTTGTTCCTCCCATCCATCCCTGGTAGTGGTGTGTCAGCATGGACGTGGTCCAGGGCGTGTAATCACAGAAGCTTTGAAGTCTTCACGAAGTCACTCACGTGACTCCGAAATGAAATAGTAAGATTGAACGAGAACTTACCAGTTCGAAGGTTGATCTTTATTTTATGAGGAGTCGAAGTGAGGGATTTCGTGCCCTCCTCGCCCAACCCTCAATCACCTTCATCTGGTAATCTTAGTCACTTCAGTCTTACTATGCGAAGTCATTTCTTTTGTTGGTTTCTGTGATTCCACGCCGCTACTTTGAAGTATGTCGAGCATGCGCGCCGGCGGGCTCTTCACGAAATCCCTCACTTCGACTCCTCATAAAATAAAGATCAACCTTCGAACTGGTAAGTTCTCGTTCAATCTTACTATTCTGTAGTGTTGTGTTCATTTTGTTTTATTTGTGTGGCTGCATGGTAACCCAAATCTCACGGTACCAATCGGTGTATGCGACAATAAAATGTAACGAACTTGAACTTGAACATTGAAGGTTAACTGGCTTGGTATAAATGCAAATTGTCCCTGACGTGTGTAGGATAGTGTTAGTATGCTGGGATCGCTGGTCGGTGTGGACTCGGTGGGGCAAAGGGCCTGTTCTGCACTGTATCTCTAAATTAAACTAAACTAAACTAAAACGTTTCCACTCAGACTATAATGGGTATATGGAAAGAGTGGGTGTATTGGCAGCAGGTACTGCAACAGCATTTTAAAGACACAGGGGCAGATTGATGGGTAGGAAAGTTATGGAAGGATATTACCAAATGCAGGCAAATGCAACCAGTTTGGATGCAGCATCTTGGTCAGCATGGACGAGTTGGGCCGAATGGCCTGTTTCCATGCTGTATCACTATGTATTTCCACATGATGCTCCGGTTTCCCCCCATGTTCCAAACACGTCCTTGTTTGTAGGTTAATTGGTCTCTGTAAATTGCCTCTGGTGTGTAGGGAGCGGGTGAGAAAGTGGGATAACGTAAAACACGTGTGAATGGTTGATCGATAGGTGGACCTAGTGGGCCGAAGGGCCTGTTTCCAAGCTGCATCTCCAAACTAAACATCACCTGCTTGCAGTTTAGAAACAACGTAGTCCAGCATCTTGGTCGGATTGGATGAGTTGGGCCGAATGGCCTGTCTCCGTGCTGTATGACTCTATGACTAACGTTTATTAGTCTTGAGATTTTTCTTTCAAGAATTGCATGGCTTGGCATTTAATTTACAGTTTCCAGCAGCTCCAGGGCAAGGTGAACAATCTTGCATACGGAAAGAAAGTCTGAGCTCACATCTGGTAAGGGGGACAGTTCGGGTAAACTCAGAGTCTCTTGCCCAGAGTAAGGGAACTGAGAACCAGATGACATTGGTTGAAGGTGAGGGGGTGAAAGATTTCATAGGATCCTGAGGGGTAACTTTTCCACATAAAGGGTGGTGTGTATATGGGACGAGCTGCTGGGGGAGCTGGTTGAGGCAGGTACTATCGCAACGTTTAAGAAACAATTAGACAGGTACATGGATAGGACAGGTTTAGAGGGTTATGGGACAAACGCAGGCAGGTGGAACTAGTGTAGAGGGGGCATGCTGGCCGGTGTGGGCAGGTTGGGCCGAAGGGCCTGTTGCCATGTTGTATGTCTATAACTCTATGACTAAGAGACATCAGGGTGAGATTTGGTATCTATGAAGATATGCACTGGGGTCAGTCTGTAATTCTGGAATTAGCAGACGCAGTGACAACAGGATAGAGGTTTGGGGGTAAAATCCCATTCCTCGGGAATGAAATGCACGTCAACAATTTCTGCAGCTGCGTTAGCTGTGTTCTAGGGCAGCACGGTGGCGCAGCAGTCGGAATGCTGCCTTACATCACCAGAGACCTGGGTTCGATCCTGACTACGGGTGCTGTCTGTATGGATTTTGTACGTTCTCCCCGTGACCCGCGCGGGTTTTCTCCGGGTGCTCCGGTTTCTTCCCACACTCCAAAGACGTGCTGTACGCGGTTGTAGGTTGATTGGCTTCGGTAAAGATC
Organism: Raja brachyura; assembly: GCA_963514005.1. The sequence goes on along the minus strand of OY740781.1, from coordinate 14,239,380 downwards.
GTAAATTGTCCCTATTGTGTGTGGGATAGCGCTAGTCTGTGCACGGGGCGGTCGCTGGTCAGCACGGACTCACTGGGCCGAAGGGCCTATTCCCACGCTGTGTCTCCAAACTAAACTAGAATAAGCAGAGGTAAATTGAATACTGCACGAGTTCCAAAGCCTTGGCTTAAAATTCATGCAGGGTTTGCAATTTGCTTCCGGCTGGGTGAGCTGTCTCTCCAGCATACTTCCAGAAATATACTTTCACAATTCTGTCACCAGTAGATAGTTATGTTAATTTGAGATTTCATTCTCAGAGGCATCCAAGCTGCTAATAATCATTCCATTTGCAGCCTCGGGAATATGCGATGAATATCTTTGGCGACGCCAGAGACACCGTTTGTATCGCTCCCATGGCATGCACACGCATGATTAAAGGTAGTAAGAAGCGTGTTGTCGGCAAGGTCATTACAGTTTGTACAGTGGGCGGAGGAAGCAGAGGATGGAATAACCTGGGCAGTTGTCACTGAGGACTGTGTGATTGTTCCAGGATGGGATATGGATTTGTAAAGTCTGTGGGATCAGCTCAGTTCCCTGTGGTGAGTTCCCTGCAGGGGTGCAAGAGTTATAAATCACATAGACTGAAGACATAGGCATGGTGGCGCAGCGGTAGAGTAATGCACAGTAAATGGCTCGATTGTAATCATGTATTGTGGACAGCACGCAATAAAAGCTTTTCAGTGTAACTGTACACGTGACAACAAACTAAACCGGACAGAGAGTTGCTGCCTTACAGCGCCAGAGACCCGGGTTCAATCCTGAATACGGGCGTTGTCTGTACGGAGTTTGCACATTCACCCTGCAACCCGTGTGGGTTTTCTCCGAGATCTCCGGTGTCCTCCCACACTCCAAAGACGCACAGGTTTGTAGGTTAATTGGCTTGGTGTAAATGCAAATTGTCCCTTTGGTGTTAGTGTGTATGGTGTTAGTGTGCGGGGATCGCTGGTCGGCACAGACTTGGTGGACTGATGGGCCTGTTTCCACGCTGTATTCCACGCGTCCAAACTAAACTAAACTGAAAAACTAAACTTGGGCATAGTGTTCAGCACAAATATTGTTGGCCGTTTCTGTGCTGCATTATTTTATGTTCTATACATATTACTTCTCTGTGGATTGTCACCTTGTCGTGTTTGAGAAGCTTGTGCGGACCTGAGATCCTGAGAGCGATGCCGTCTGGAGCTGTGCTCCTGGTAGGGCCACCCACGGCGGTAAGGTCGAGGGGGAGGTCTCTGACAAAGAGCGATCCAACCAAGATCTCAACGGTGGAACAGGCGGAGGACGATGGCTGACCTTAGTGGAGCGTCACAACGGCTGGGAAGGCGGATGAAGGCTGCAGCAGAAAAGGGTCTCCGGTCGTCTTGGACTTCATGCCACTGGATCCTGACCCAGGTCTGTCAAGGTGGCTGTCTGTGCACCAATCTCCCCATGTTAAACAAAGTCACGCACAGGCGTCCTCCATATAGGGAATAGCACCCTGGAGACTCCCATGGTCAGCCATGACTGAAGGGGGCCTCAGTACTTAAAAAAAAGTAAGTACATATTGCTGGAGTAAACTTCCCTGGTCAGCTGGAAGCTTGGCCAGCGAGCAAGTTAAGGAATCATGTTCGGGGAGGGAGAGAGAAAACGGGGAATTACAGACCAGTTAGTCTAATATCGGTAGTTGGGAAAATGCTAGAATCAGTTATTAAAGATGGGATAGCAGGACATTTGGAAAGTGGGGAAATCATTGGACAAAGCCAGCATGGATTTATGAAAGGTAAATCATGTTGGACGAATCTTATAGAATTTTTCGAGGATGCAACTAGTAGAGTGGATAAGGGAGAACCAGTGGATAAATGTGAGGTTATCCACTTTGGTGGCAAGAACAGGAAAGTAGACTATTATCTGAATGGTGGCCGATTGGGAATAGGGGAGATGCAACGAGACCTGGGTGTCATGGGACACCAGTCATTGAAAGTAGGCATGCAGGTGCAGCAGGAAGTGAAGAAAGCGAATGGTATGTTAGCATTCATAGCAAAAGGATTTGACTATAGGAGCAGGGAGGTTCTACTGCAGTTGTACAGGGCCTTGGTGAGACCACACCTGGAGTATTGCATACAGTTTTGGTCTCCTAATCTGAGGAAATACATTCTTGCCACAGAGAAGGTTCACCAGACTGATTCCTGGGATGGCAGGACTTTCATATGAAGAAAGACTGGCTAGACTTGGCTTGTACTCACTAGAATTTAGAAGATTGAGGGGGGATCTTATAGAAACGTATAAAATTCTTAAGGGGTTGGACAGGCTAGATGCAGGAAGATTGTTCCCGATGTTGGGGAAGTCCAGAACAAGGGGTCACAGTTTAAGGATAAGAGGGAAGTCTTTTAGGACAGAGATGAGAAAAAAAATTTTCACACAGAGAGTGGTGAATCTGTGGAATTCTCTGCCACAGATAGTAGTTGAGGCCAGTTCATTGGCTATATTTAAGAGGGAGTTAGATGTGGCCCTTGTGGCTAAAGGGATCAGGGGGTATGGAGAGAAGGCAGGTACGGGATACTGAGTTGGATGATCAGCCATGATCATATTGAATGGCGGTGCAGGCTCGAAGGGCCGAATGGCCTACTCCTGCCCCTATTTTCTATGTTTCTATGTTTCTGTGTTTCCAAGGTCTGGAGATCAGGGCAATGATGTTTGCTGCAGCAGCCTCTGCTGGAACCAGTGATCTTTGTTGACATCAAGTGGGTGGTGGGTGCATGGAACAAGCTGCCTCAGGTGGTAGTTGAGGCAGGTACTTTGGCAACGTTTGAGAAACAACTAGACAGGGTACATTGATAGGACAGGTTTCATAGATTTATAGGTGTTGGCGCAGAATTAGGACATTGGACCCATCGTCTACTCCGCCATTCAATCATGGCTGATCTATCTTTCCATCTCAATCCTATTCTCCTGCCTTCTGCCCATAACCCCTCACACCCTTACTAATCTACAATCTATCTATCTCTACCTTAAAAATATCCACTGACGTGGCCTCCACAGGCGTCTGTGGTAAGAATTTCACAGATTCGCCACCTTCTGACTAAAGAAATTCCTTCTCATCCCCTTCCTGAAGGAACGTCCTTTAATTCTGAGGCTATTCTCTGGCAACAGAAATTCCTCCTCATCTCCTTCCGAATGGAACGTCCTTTTATGCTGAGGCTACGGCCTTTGTTCCCAGACTCTCCCACCAGTAGAGAAATTCTCTCCACATCCACTCTATCCAGGCCTTCAGTGATGGTGGAGATCCCAGGAGAAAGCCAAGATGAATCATCGAATCGAGAGAAAGGCACTGCTGGCTCAATGTTGCTGTAAACTCTTCAGACTTGTTGTTCCCACTCACGTTGCTGAGCCAACTCATTACTGAGGAAGGGGATATTTGTGCTCTCTTCATCCACTTAACTGTTTCATTCGCAACTAGACGTGACGTGACTGCAAAGCTTCGGCTGAATTATTGGTTGTAAGATTTTAGTTTTAGTTCAGAGATACAGCGCGGAAGCAGGCCCTTCGGCCCACCGAGTCCACTCCGACAAGCGGTCCCCACACACTAACAGTATCCTACACGCACTAGGGACAATTTTCCATTTTTATACCAAGCCAATTTACCTACAAACCTGTATGTCTTTGGAGTGTGGGAGGAAACTGAAGATCTCTGAGCAAACTCTCGCAGGTCAAAGGTTCAAAGTTCAAAGGTCTGTTTATTCAACATGAACTTCTCGGAGAAGTTCATGTTGAATTCTATAATGTGTTGTGTCATTTTTCTTTTTTTTTTAATTTTTCGATGGATGTACGGAAACTTAATTATTTCTTCTAATGTAAAGCACTTTGGTTTCAACGTGACTTGATTTAAATGTGCCATATAAATAAAATTTACTTACTTACTTAACACTATCCTACACCCACTAGGGACAATTTTTACATTTACCAAGCCAAATAACCTACAAACCTGTACGTCTTTGGAGTGTGGGAGGAAACCGAAGATCTCCGAGAAAACCCACATAGGTCACGGGAGAACGTATAAACTCCGTACAGACGGCACCCACGGCTAGGATCGAACCCGGGTCTCCGGCGTTGCGTTCGCTGTAAGGCAGCAAGTCGACTACTGCGCCACCGTGGCCACCCTTACTCGTGCCCTCTGTTCCCATGCTTTATCTCACCTCTCCATGGCAGGCGGTACGGTGACACAGCGGTAAAGCCGCTGCCTTACAACGCTAGAGATCAGGGTTCGATCCTGACTCTGGGCGCTGTCTGCACGGAGTTTGTACGTTCTCCCAGTGACCACGTGAGTTTCCTCCGGGTGCTCTGGTTTGCTCCCACACTCCAAAGACGTACAGGTTTGTAGGTTAATTGGCTTCAATAAAATGTCCCTAGTGCGCAGGACAGAGCTAGTGTACAGGCGATCATTGGTGGGCCGAAGGGCCTGTTTCCTCGGTGTATCTTAAAACTAAACTAAACTAAGCTAAACTAAGCTAAGATATAATAATGTCTTATTTATTATCACGTGTACCCAGGTACAGCTAAATACTTTTTTTTGCATAGATTTCAGCAGGACTATCACCCTACAATCCCCTGGCTAGATCAGAATGTACAGGACAGTCTATTCTTGACTCCTTCTCCCACCAACTCAGGCCTCCACATCATGATTATAAAATCCATGTACTGCAGTTTTTAATGAACAGTCATCGATTAAATTGCTTTTAGAAAGTAAAATGGGAACGGGAAAATCAATTCCATTATATTTAGTCCTGCAGTACTTTTATTACTGATAACTTGTATTCAAAATGTCTGCATGCAAGAGGCACCATTTGAACAAATGGAAAAGAAAGAAAAGAAAGTTATAGAGATAAATGGGACGAGCACTTTTTTAACCAAAATTAACATGAATCAACGATTTACAAAAATACACACAAAAATACAAACAAACCCACCACCATAACACAAAATAAACAAATATTCTTAAATATTAAACTATTTCCCCATCCTTATTGAGGATGCATTTCACCCCCGCGGTCCCGGAAATACCCCAGGGTGCCCGTGGACAGCGCGTAATGGGACAAGCTTAGAAGGGTATCTTTGTTGGCATGGACGAGTTGGGATGAAGAGCCTGTTTACGTGCTGTGTGACTGTGAATCTGAGTAGGTCTGAAGGAGGGTCTCGACCCGAAACGTCGCCTATCTCCTTCGCTCCTTAGATGCTGCTGCACCCGCTGAGTTTCTCCAGCTTTTTGTGTAACCCTCGATTCTCCAGCATCTGCAGTTCCTTCTTTAACAATCTGAGTAACATTATGGCTGCTGTTTCAGTTTCACTTTCGTTTACATCAGTTTTAGAAGGGTCCCAACCCGAAAAACATCACCCATCTGAACAATAGAACAGTTTAGTTTATTGTTACGTGTACCGAGGTGCAGTGAAAAGCCTTTGTTGCGTGCTAACCAGCCAGCGGAAAGACAATTCATGATTGCAATCGAGCCATTCACAGTGTACAGATACATGAAAAGGGAATGAAAAAGGGTTATGAACAAAGACTGCATAGACTCGGTTTATACTCTCTAGAATTTAGGAGATTGAGAGGGGATCTTACAGAAACTTACAAGATTCTTAAGGGGTTGGACAGGCTAGATGCAGGAAGATTGTTCCCGATGTTGGGGAGGTCCAGGACAAGGGGTCACAGCTTAAGGATAAGGGGGAAATCCTTTAGGACCGAGATGAGAAGGAATTTTTTCACACAGAGAGTGGTGGGTCTCTGGAACTCTCTGCCACAGAGGGTAGTTGAGGCCAGTTCATTGGCTATATTTAAGAGGGAGTTAGATGTGGCCCTTGTGGCTAAGGAGATCAGAGGGTATGGAGAGAAGGCAGGTACGGGATACTGAGTTGGATGATCAGCCATGATCATATTGAATGGCGGTGCAGGCTCGAAGGGCCGAATGGCCTACTCCTGCACCTAATTTCTATGTTTCTATGTTTCTATGAATAAAGTTTAGTGCAAGGTGAAGCCAGTAAAGTCCGATCAAAGATAGTCCGAGGGTCCCCATTGAGGTTGATAGTAGTTCAGGACTGCTCCCTGGTTGCAGTAGGATGATTCAGTTGTACTCTGCTGCAGTCTAGAGCTGTACTCTGGCTGTCATGGGGAGAGGTCCACAAGCGCTGACTCACTTCCCAGCAGGGTGCATAACAGATGACGTGGCAGATTTGAGACACCAGTGCTGCTTTCGTGATGATTGCCATAATGTTGCTCAGACTCATAGAGTTATACAGCAGGTGCAGAAATGTGAAAACCTCCAGATTCAGGGACAGTTGCTTCCCAGAGAGCAGTCCTGAACAAAAGGAGACTTTTGGGACCAATGACCACTGTTTGATTAGGTTTAAGATAATTGTGTTTAGGGATAGAGAGGGCCCTCGTGTTAAAGTGCTCAAGGCCAACTTTAAGGATATGGGAGAAAGCCTCGCTCATGTTGATTGGAGCAGGTTTTTTGAGGGGTAGGTCATAAGGTCATAAGTGAAAGGTGTAGAATTGGGCCATTCGACCCATCAAGTCTACTCTGCCATTCAATCGTCGCTGATCTATCTCTCTCTCCAAGCCCCATTCTCCTGCCTTCTCCCTCGAACCCCTGACACCTGTACTAATCAATAATCCATCTATCTCTGCCTTAAAAATATCCATTGACATGACTTCCACATCCTTCTGTGGCAGTGAATTCCACAGATTCACCACTCTGACGAAACATAGAAAATAGGTGCAGGAGGAGGCCATTCGGCCCTTTGAGCCAGCACCGCCATTCATTGAGATCATGGCTGATCATCCATAATCAGTAATCCGTATCTGCCTTCACCCCATATCCCATAATTCCGCTAGCCCCAAGGGCTCTATCTAACTCTAATATTTTAAATTCATCCAGTGAATTTGCCTCCACTGCCTTCTGTAGCAGAGAATTCCACAAATTCATAATTCTCTGGGTATTCCATCTCTTCTCCCTAACGGTAACATCCTTTAATTCTGAGGCGATGACCTCTAGTCCTAGATTCTCGCATAAGTGGAAACATCCTCTCCACATCCACTCTAACCAAGCCTTTCACTATTCTGTACATTTCAATGAGGTCCCGCCTCATTTTTCTACACTCCAGTGCCGTCAAACTCCAGTGAATTAACCCACTCATTCCTGGGATCATTCTTGCAAACCTCCTCTGGACCCTCTCCAGAGCCAGCACATCCTTCCTCAGATACGGTGCCCAAAATTGCTCACAATACTCCAGATGTGGCCTGACCAGCGCCTTATAGAGCCTCAGCATTAAACCCCTGTTTTTTCTATTCTAGCCATTTGGAAATAAATGCTACCATTGCGTTTGCTTTCTTTATTACTGATTCAACTTGCAGATTAACCTTTTGGCAATTCTGCACCAGCACACCAGTCCCTTTGCACCTCCGATTTCTGGATTCTCTCCCTGTTTAGAAAGTAGTCTACGTAAAGGAACATCAGCCAAGTGGGATGTTTTTAAAAATGTGATGACAAAAGCTCAGGATATGCATGTCCCTGTTAGAGTGAAGGGCAAGGCAGGCAAACGTAAGGAAGCTTGGCTGACGAGAGAAATAAAGGAATTGATTAAGAATACGAACGATGCATGGGACAAGTATAGGCAGCTGGGATCAAGTGCATCCATAAAGAAGTTTCGGGAACTAAGGAGCAAAGTAAAAAAAGGAAATCAGAAGGGCAAAAAGGGGCCAGGAGATAGCTCTGGCAGATAATAGACAATAGACAATAGACCCTCATGGTGGGCTGATCCAGAAGATTTATCTGCATTGGATCATCGGAGATTTGGTTATTTGGATTCAGAACTGGTTTGCTTATAGTAAAGACAGGATTATTCTAGCGGAAGGCCAGCCAGTGACCAGCGGAGTTCCTCATGGATCTACGCTGGGTCCTGGTGTTTGTGATATTTATAGATGACGTGTACTTAAATGTAGATGGGTTGGTTGCAGATGTCCCCAACCTTGGTGGAGTTGCAGACAGTGCAGAAGGCTGCACAGTGGCACAGCTGGTAAAGCCACTGCCTCACAGCCCCAGAGAACCAGGTTCGATCCTGACCTTGGATGCTGTCTGTGTGGAGTTTGCAAATTCTCACTGTGACCACGTGGGTTCCCCCCGGGTGCTCCAGTTTATGGTGTACAATTTTGGTCGCCCAATTATAGGAAGGATGTCAACAAAATAGAGAGGGTACAGAGGAGACTTACAAGAATGGTGCCTGGGTTTCAACAGCTAAGTTACAGAGATAGGTTGAATAAGTTAGGTCTTTATTCTCTGGAGCGCAGAAGGTTAAGGGGGGACTTGATAGAGGTCTTTAAAATGATGAGAGGGATAGACAGAGTTGACGTGGATAAGCTTTTCCCTTTGAGAATAGGGAAGATTCAAACAAAAGGACATGACTTTAGAATTAAGGGACAGAATTTTAGGGGTAACATGAGGGGGAACTTCTTTACTCAGAGAGTGGTAGCGGTGTGGAATGAGCTTCCAGTGGAAGTGGTGGCGGCAGGTTCGTTGGTATCATTTAAAAATAAATTGGATAGGCATATGGATGAGAAGGGTATGGAGGGTTATGGTATGAGTGCAAGCAGGTGGGACTAAGGGCCGAGATGGCCTGTTTCCGTGCTGTAATTGTTATATGGTTATATGGTTAAGGCTGTATTTAGCATAATCTAGATCAACTATAGAAATGGGGGGAGAATTGTCAATAGACAACAGACAACGAGTTTTAGACAATAGACATTAGACAATAGGTGCAGGAGTAGGCCATTCGGCCCTTTGAGTCAGCACCATCATTCAATGTGATCATAGCTGATCATCCCCAATCAATACTCTGTTCCTGCCTTCTCCCCATATCTCCTGACTCCGCTATTTTTAAGAGCCCCCTCGAGCTCTCTCTTGAAAGCATCCAGAGAACCTGCCTCCACCGCCCTCTGAGGCAGAGAATTCCACCGACTCACCACTCTCTGTGAGAAAAAGTGTTTCCTCGCCTCCGTTCTAAATGGCTTACTCCATTTCTTAAACTGTGGCCCCTGGTTCTGGACTCCCCCAACATCAGAAACATGTTTCCTGCCTCTAGTGTGTCCAAACCTTTAACAATCTTACATGTTTCAATGAGATCCCCTCTCATCCTTCTAAACCCCAGAGTGTACAAGCCCAGCTGCTCCATTCTCTCAGCATATGACAGTCCTGCCATCCCGGGAATTAACCTTGTAAACCTACGCTGCACTCCCTCAATAGCAAGAATGTCCTTCCTCAAATTAGCATTAAGGACAATCCCAAAAGATTTAATAAACATATAAGGGGGTAAAGGGCAACTAGAGAGACAGTGGGACACCTCAGGAATCAAAGCGCTCACCTCTGTGTGGAGCCACAGGAGATGGGCAAGGTCCCCAATCAGTATTTCTCCTCTGTATTTACTGTGGAGAAAGACAGGAGGATGGACGAACTTGAGGCAGCCACTGGAAGTGTCTTGAGATCAGTCAGGGTTATGGTCGAAGAAGTACTGAAGGTACTGTCGTGTTTGAAGTTTGAAAAATTTTCAGGACCTGATCTGATATATCCGAGGACAGAGAGTGGAAATTGCGGGAGACCAGGTTGAAATTTACGAGTCGTCTTCAAATACAGGAAAGGTGCCGGAAGACTTGAGGGTGGCAAATGTTGTGCCTCTTTTCAAGGGCTGCAGGGAAAATGCTGGGAACTGTAGGCTGGTGAGCTGAACATCTGTAGTTGGTCAGTTACTGGAAAGTATTCTGAGTGACAGGATCGATTTTCCAGGTGGGCGGAGGAAAGGTTGATGGAATTGAATACCGATGTTGCATTTTGGGACGTCGAGCAAGGGCAGGACCTGCACAGTGAATGGTAGGCCTCTGGGTAGTGCTGTAGAGCAGAGGGATCTAGGAGTACAGGTGCATGGTTCCTTGAAGATGGAGTCGCAGGTGGATAAGGTGGTCAAAAAGGCTTTTGCCTCATTGGCCTGCATCGGTCAGAGTATTGAGTATAGAAGTTGGGAGGTCATGTTGCAGTTGTAGAAGACATTGGTGAGGCCGCATTTAGAGTACTGTGTTCTGTTCTGGGCACCATGCTATCGGAAAGCTGGAAAGGGTACAGAGAAAATCTACGAGGATGGTGCCAGGACTAGAGGGTCTGAGCTATTGGGGGGGGGTTGAGTAGGCTGAGTCTCTATTCTCAGGAGCACAGGAGGATGAGAGGAAATCTTATAGTGTTGTGTAAAATCATGAGAGGAATTGATCGGGTAGATGCACAGAGTTGCTTGCCCAGAGTAGGTGAATTGAGGACCAGAGGACATAGGTTTAAGGTGAAGGGGTACAAAATTTAACAGGAACCTGAGTTGTAAGGTTTTTACACAAAGGGTGGTGGGTGTATGGAACAAGCTTCCAGAGCAGATAGTTAAGGCTGGGTTTATCGCAAAGTTTAAGAAACAGTTAGACAGGTACATGGATAGGACAGGTTTGAAGGGATATGGACCAAACGCGGGAAGATGGGACTAGTGTAGCTGGGACATGTTGGCCGGTGTGGGCAAGCTGGGCCGAAGGGCCTGTTTCCACACTGTATCACTCTATGACTCTATGACTCTACTACCTGCCTCATTATTGACTTTTGGACTATCTTTGATCGGACTTTACTGGCTTTACCTTGCATTAAATGGTATTCCCTTATCACCTATCTGTACACTGTGAACGGCTCAATTGTAATCATGTATTGTCTTTCTACTGACTGGTTAGCACACAACAAAAGCTTTTTACTGTACCCCGGCACACGTGACAATAAACTAAACTGAACTGAAACTAAATTGGAACTGAAACGGAAACAGGCCCTTCATCCCAACTCATCCATGCCAACCAAGATGCCCTTCAAAGCTAGTCAAATCTACCTGCATTTTGAACTTCCCTTTTTCTTTCAGTTTGTTCAAATGGTCGACAGCTCATCAGCTGTCGGGCTGAGATACATCCCATGAGAATATTTCCTATTGTGCATCTGTGGCGGATCTGGAGAATCGTCAAGGACATCCCGAAGAAAGTATATACGTTGAAGATGGACACAAAATGCTGGAGTAACTCAGCGGGACAGGCAGTATCTCTGGAGAGAAGGGATGGGTGATGTTTCAGTTCGAGACCCTTCTTAACATAGAAACATAGAAACATAGAAAATAGGTGCAGGAGTAGGCCATTCGGCCTAAACCGCCATTCGGCCCTTCGAGCCTGCACCGCCATTCAATATTATCATGGCTGATCATCCAACTCAGTATCCTGTTCCTGCCTTCTCTCCATACCCCCTGATCTCTTTAGCCACAAGGGCCACATCTAACTCCCTCTTAAATATAGCTAATGAACTGGCCTCAACTACTTTCTCAGAATTCCACAGATTTACCACTCTCTGTGTGAAATAAATATTCTCATCTCGGTCCTAAAAGACTTCCCCCTTATCCTTAAACTGTGACACCTTGTTCTGGACTTCCCCAACATCGGGAACAATCTTCTTGTATCTAGCCTGTCCAACCCCTTTAGAATTTTGTAAGCCTCTTTAAGATCCCCCCTCAATCTTCTAAATTCTAGCGAGTACAAGCCGAGTCTATCCAGTCTTTCTTCATATGAAAGTCCTGCCATCCCAGGAATCAGTCTGGTGAACCTTCTCTGTACTCCCTCTATGGCAAGATTGTCTTTTCTCAGATTAGGAGACCAAAACTGTACTCAATACTCCAGGTGTGGTCTCACCGAGGCCCTGTACAACTGCAGCAGTTGCAATATAGCCTGCTCCTATACTCAAATCCTTTTTCTATGAATGCCAACATACCATTTGCTTTTTCAGACATAAATCATCTACTCTTCTGGCATGTTATGCAATACCGACATGTAATGTGTTGGAAGGAACCAACTGCAGATGCTGGCTTACACCGAAGATAGACACAAAATGCTGCAGTAACTCAGCGGGACAGGCAGCATCTCCGGAGAGAAGGAATGGGTGACGTCTCTGGTCGAGACCCCTCCTCCGGCTTCCTGAATGTACTCAGGTATATACTCTGAAGCACTTTGTTCCTGGCGTCTCCGATTATCCCTCGTATTCACAGACAATTACAGCTTGTCTGAATAATTGACACCATGCCAATATCCACTTTTGAATCATCTTCCATTGGTGTATCTATTCTTGAAAAACCACTACTAACATTTATAACACTTTAAATCTCCTTCCCATTCCCACACTGACCTTTAAGTCCTCGGCCTCCTCCATTGTCAGAGGCTAAACGCAAATGGTAGGAGCAGCACCTCATATTTTGCTTGGGCAGCTTCCACCCCAGTGGCATGAATATTGATTTCTTTAACTTCAAGTAACCCTTGCATCTCCTCTCTCTCCATCTCTCCCCCACTCTAGTCATTGTATTAGTTTCAAAGTCTTCTTGTTGAGTCTCATTCTTTTAAAGTTAGCGGTGTCAGGGACTACGGGGAGAAGGCAGGAACGGGACACTGACTGTGGATGATCAGCCATGATCACATTGAACGACGGTGCTGGCTTGAAGGGCTGAATGGTCTACTCCTGCACCTATTGTCTATTGTCTATTGTCTAAAACTCGTTTTCACCTAGTTCCCTGTATCATTGTTACTTTTTTGCAAATCTTTCATTAATTTGTTCTACATCTCTCGACATCGCCGTCTATATGTCTCAATTCCCTTTCTCCTGACTCTCAGTCTGAAAAAGGGCCTCAACCCAAAACATCACCTATTCCTATTCTCCAGAGATGCCATCTGACCCGCTGAGTTACTCCAGCTTTTTGTGTCTATCTTCGGTTTAAACCAGCATCTGCAGGTCCTTCCTTGTTAGGCCTACATTAACATTTAACACTTGCGTACCATTAACAAGGATACATTTTCTCTCGTTCTGTTCCGATTATTGGCAATTACATCTGCAGATTATCTTTTGACCTGATTATGATTGAATACATTTTCTGGAGAACTCGGAGATACTTAATGATTTTCTTTGTAAGTCCGTGTTTGAAGAATACGTTTAATTAACTTTTCTTGAATCTTTAATGCATTCCTTTCCTTAGTTTGTTTCTATTTTTATCGAGTAGTTTCTATTGGTTTCTATTTTTATCGAGTAGTTTATCAAGTAACTGAACCATCCAACCAACAACTAGAGAGAAGCCTGAGCTACAATCACCTCATTGGAGACCCTCGGACCATCTTTAATCGGACGTTACTGGGACTAAATGTTACTCCCTTTATCATGTATCTGTACACTGTGGACTGATCGATTGAAATCCCCTAAACCTGTCTTATCCATGTACCCATACAAATATCTTTTGATTGTTTTTATAATATTTGCCTCGACTTACTCCTCTGGCAGCTTATTCCATTCTCCTATTATCCTTTACATCAAGAAGGTTCCTGCTGACATCTGATGAAAGAATGGATCGCCTGGGCTTGCATTCGCCGGAATTTAGAAGGATGAGAGGGGACCTTATAATATGGAAACGTATAAAATTGGACAGGCGAGATGCAGGAAAAATGTTCCCTATGTTGGGGGAGTCCAGAACTGGGGGGGGGTCACAGTTTAAAAATAAGGGGTAGGCCATTTAGGACTAAGATGAGGAAAAACTTTTTCACCCAGAGAGTTGTGAATCTGTGGCATTCTCTGCCACAGAAGGCAGTGGAGGCCAATTCACTGGAGGTTTTCACGAGAGAGTTAGATTTAGCTCTTAGGGCTAACAGAATTGAGGGATATGGGGAAAAAGCAGGAACAGGGTACTCCTGATTTTGGATGGTAGACAAAAATGCTGGAGAGACTCAGCGGGTGAGGCAGCATCTATGGTGCGAAGGAATAGGCAAAGTTTCGGGTCGAGACCCTTCTCGACCCAATATGTCGCCTATTCCTTCGCTCCATAGTAGCCTCCTCACCCGCTGAGTTTCTCCAGCATTTTTGTCTACCTTCGATTTTTCCAGCATCTGCAGTTCTTTCTTAAACATCCTGATTTTGATTGATCAGGCATGAGCATATTGAATGGCAGTGCTGGCTCGAAGGGCTGAATGGCCTACTCCTGCACCTATTTTCTATGTTTGTATGTTTCTATGTTTCTATGCCTGGTCATCGGGGACAAGCAAAGGCCTGGCTTGGTGGCTTGCGTCTTCAGCTGGGTTCCTCGGTTCTGCGGTGGGCAAGTTGGCCCGACGGCACTTTTAATTTAGAATCATAGAGTGATACAGTGTGGAAACAGGCACCTCAGCCCAACTTGCCCACACCGGACAACATGTCCCATCTACATTAGTCCCACCTACCTGCGTTTGGCCCATATCCCTCTAAATCTGTCCTATCCATGTACCTGTGTAATTGTTTCTTCAACGTCGCGATAGTCCCAGCCTCAACTACCTCCTCTGGCAGCTCGTTCCATACACCCACCATCTTTTTTGTGAAAAAGTTACCCCTTAGATTCTGATGAAATCTTTCCCCCTTCACCTTAAACCTATGTCCTCTGGTCCGCGATTCCCCAACGCTGGGCAATTGCTAGGTTAAAATTGAGCCATGCGACTTTCTTTCCGTAGAGGACAAAAATTATTTTCTCGCAACATATTTGTTGCTAATATCATCTTTCAGTCTAGCTGTTTCACGTCTGAAAAGCCATCATGTATTCCTCCCGTCATTCCTTTAAGTGCTTTGATGTCAGCTACTCAGACTGATGCAGAGGTGGGTGCTTGGAATTATTTTTTTTTTCGGTGACAGATGCCAGAGAAATGTTTTAGGAGTGTGAGGGTGTTGTGATGGCATGTTTAACCGCAGTATTTTGTAGGTCACTGTTCGTAACTTTCACATGAAGATTGTGACTGATTGTAGCACCATTTCCATCACGTTCAACGTGATGCCTCTAGCAGTCACATGAAGTTACTTAAGTCTCATGTCCTGATGTGTAGGAAGAAACTGCAAGTGCTGGTTTGAACCAACGATAGACACAAAAATCTAGAGTAACTCAGCGGGACAGGCGGCATCTCTGGAGAAATGCGATAGGTGACGTTTCCGAGTCGAGACCCTTCTTCTGGTTGAGAGTCATGGGAAAGGGAAATGAGAGATATAGACGGTATTATAGGGAGATATAGAATAGATGAAGGAAAGATATGCAAAAATGATAAAGGAAAGGTGGGACCCACAATGATCCATTGTTGGTGGTGGTGTAGGTGATAACGAGTTAATACAGACAGTGAAACTCAACAGGACGACAGTGAAACTAGTACGACGACTAGGGTGGGGGAGGGACGGAGAGAGAGAGGGGATGCAAGGGAAATCATAATTCCCACCGCTGGGTTGCATGCTGGCCGAGCAAAATATGAGGTGTGGTTCCTCCAATTTGCGTGTGGCCTCCTGAGGCCAATTAGAGATCAGCAGGTGCTGCTGACGCTCCTGTTCAAGTCGAGATGGAGTCTGCACTGACATGGTTAGAACCCCCGACGTCAGGCAGTAGTCCTGGCTCTCCCACAGTGGACCCAATAACCCACCCGTAGTCAAGACCAAACCCGGGTCTCTGGCGCTCTGAGGCAGCAACTCTACCACTGTGCCTCCATGACCCCCTGCTAATATCGTTGTGAACCTTTTCACATGGTTGGTGGGTGTATGGAACGAGCTGTCAGAGGTGGTAGTTGAGGGAGAGACTATCGCAACAATTAAGAGACAGTTAGGCAGGAACATGGATAGGACAGGTTTAGAGGGATATGGACCAAGCGCGGGCAGGTGGGACTAGTGTAGATGGGGGCATGTTGGTTGGCATGGGCAAGTTGGGACAAAGTTGTCTGTTTGCACGCTGTGTGACTTCATGTGTCTTTTGTGTTCGGACAATGCATGTGGTAACTTGTTTATAGCTTCTTATCAAAACACAACACTGGAGATGTTATCACCCATTATTTTTTATCGCTATCAGATAATTAAATATAGATTTTTATTTTGCAGTAAGTCAGGACGGGTGCAATGTCAGGCAAATGAAACATTACCAGCTGAAGCATCACTTGGTGATATGGAGAAGCCAGAGCAGGCCTGAACAACAACCAATCTGCTGGAGGAACTCAGCGGGTCGAGCAACACCTGTGGGTGGAACGACATTGACGACGTTTCAAGTCAAAACCATGCACAAGGACCAAGGGTGGAGAGGGAAGATGACTAGTATACTAACGGGCCTGTCCCACGTAGGTGGCTACAGGCGACTAGGCTGTCGCCACATGCTCGCCAGGGTGTCGCCTGTGCGGTCGTGAGTAGTCTCCTCAGTCGCCCAAAGAATTGTGGTGTCTTTCTGGTGAAAAATTTCGGAGACAGTCGGCGACAGTGGGTTTGATGCCAATGAGCGTAGCTTGACTTCACCTGACGTAGGTGATGTCATAGTTGTCGCCAGGTGAAGTCGTTGTTAAGGTAATTTTTTTCGTTGTTAAGGTAATTATTCTATTTCAAATTTTATGTCGGTGGGGGGGTGGTCCAATCGCTGTTTTTTCGGCAACCTGCTACGACTATGACAGTCGCCTAAAAATAGCCCAAGTGTCATATAGTCAGACAGTTATAGAGTGTATACTGTGTGGAAACAGACGCTTCGGACCAACTAGCCCACACTGGCCAACAATGTCCCAGCTACGTTAGTCCCACCTGCCTGCGTTTGGCCCAAAGCCCTCCAAACCTGTCCAGTCCACGTACTTGTCAACTGTTTCTTAAATGTTCATTCTTTCAAGGTTGTGAGTGAACCAGATGGATATTAATAACACATCTGGCAGCTTCAAGGTCATAATTAACAGAGGTAATCTTCCATTCCAAATCTAATTAGCTGAAATTCCCTCTTGCAAAACAGAGGATTGATCTAATTTCGCGTACAATTTCTGCCTGTTTAAGGACTTTTAGCTTTTATTTTCAGTTTGCTACCTTTCACAGGACTTTGCTTTCGCAAAGCTAATTAACCATATAACCATATAACAATTACAGCACGGAAACAGGCCTTC
This sequence comes from Raja brachyura, assembly GCA_963514005.1. Next base: position 14,222,339 of record OY740781.1, on the reverse strand, counting down.
TCGGCCCTTCCAGTCCGTGCCGACCATTTATTTTCCCCTAGTCCCATCTACCTGCACTCAGACCATACCCCTCCATTCCCTTCCCATCCATATACCTATCCACTTTACTTTTAAATGTTAAAATCGATCCTGCCTCCACCACTTCTGCAGGAAGATCATTCCACACGGCCACCACTCTCTGAGTAAAGAAGTTCCCCCTCATGTTACCCCTAAACTTCTGTCCCTTAATTCTCATGTCATGCCCTCTTGTTTGAATCTTCCCTACCCTCAATGGGAAAAGCTTATCCACGTGAACTCTGTCTATCCCTTTCATCATTTTAAAGACCTCAATCAAGTCCCCCCTTCTGCGCTCCAAAGAATAAAGACCTAACTTGATCAACCTTTCTCTGTAATTTAATTGCTGGAACCCAGGCAACATTCTAGTAAATCTCCTCTGTACACTCTCTATTTTGTTGACATCCTTCCTATAATTAGGCGACCAAAATTGTACACCATACTCCAGAATTGGTCTCACCAATGCCTTGTACAATTTTAACATTACTTCCCTACTCCTATATTCAATGCCCTGATTTATAAAGGCCAGCACACCAAAAGCTTTCTTTACCACCCGATCTACATGCGATTCCACCTTCAGGGAACTATGCACAGTTATTCCTTGATCCCTCTGTTCCACAGCATTCCTCAATTCCCTACCATTTACCATGTACGTCTTATTTTGATTTGTCCTGCCAAGATGTAGCACCTCACACTTATCAGCATTAAACTCCATCTGCCATCTTTCAGCCCACTCTTCCAAATGGCCCAAATCTCTCTGTAGACTTTGAAAATCTACTTCATTATCCATAGCACCACCTATCTTAGTATCATCTGCATACTTACTCTTATCCAATTTTCCACCCCACTAATTAACGCCAGCTTTGAAAACCAAACCAAACAACTGCAGATGTTGAGTTGAGTTGAGTTCAGTCAATGGATAATAGGTGCAGGATTAGGTCATTCGGCCCTTCGAGCCAGCACTGCCATTCAATGTGATCATGGCTGATCATCCACAATCTGTACCCCGTTCCTGCCTTCTCCCATATCCCCTGACTCCGCTATCTTTAAATAGACAAAAGACAATTAGTTTAGTTTATTGTCATGTGTACAGGCTTGGAAGGAGTGGATGTGGAGAGGATGTTTCCACTAGTGGGAGAGTCTAGGACCAGAGACTATAGCCTCAGAATAAAAGGATGTATCTTTAGAAAGGAGACATGTTGGAATTTCTTTAATTAGAGAATTATAAATTCATTGCCACAGAGGCCAAGAAAATGGGTATTTTTAATGGAGGTTGATTAGTGATTAGTAAGGGTATCAGGACTACAGGAAGAAGACAGGAGAATGGGGTTGATATCCATATAATTAAAAGTCTTATCTTGACCACTTCCTGTCTGCGCTGTATATTGATTTTAGAAAAAACGCAACCATATATCGCTATGATTATTGGCCATCTTATTCACAGTCCTCCTCCACTGAGCAGGACCTGAGGATTTTTCCCATCGATAAAAAAAAAAATTATGAGTGTGAGTGCAATGTACTTGCAATAAATGATTTGTTTGCCCTAAATGAAAATAAAACGAGTTGTTTGGCCTGCCCTGTGCTTAAAACTGCGGTCTGCCCTGTGCTTGAAACTGCAATGGCAATGGAAATGAAGTGAAAATGCAATGAACTGTTTGGCCTGGCCTGCCCTGTGCTTGGAACTGCAATGGCAATGGAAATGAAGTGAAAATGCAATGAGCCGTTTGGCCTGGCCTGCCCTGTGCTTGAAACTGCAGTGGCAATGGAAATGAAGTGAAAATGCAATGAGCTGTTTGGCTTGGCATGCCCTCCGCCATTCATTGTCATCATGGTTGATCGTCCCCTATCATTAACCCGCGCCTGCCTTCTCCCCATATCCCTTGACTCCACTAGCCCCTAGAGCTCTATCTAACTCTCTCTTAAATCCATCTAGTGACTTGGCCTCCACTGCACTCAGTAGCAGGGAATTCCATAAATTCACAACTCTCTGGGTGAAAAAGTTTTATCTCACCTCAGTCTTAAATGACCTCCCCTTTATTCTAAGACTGTGTGTGGCCCCTGGTTCTGGACTCGCCCAACATTGGGACCATTTTTCCTGCATCTAGCTTGTCCAGTCCTTATATAATTTTATATCTTTCTATAAGATATCCCCTCATCCTTCTAAACTCCAGTGAATACAAGCCTATTCTTTTTAATCTTTCCTCATATGACAGTCCCGCCATCCCAGGGATCAATCTCGTGAACTTACGCTGCACTGCCTCAATCACAAGGATGTCCTTCCTCAAATTAGGAGACCAAAACTGTACACAATACTCCAGATGTGATCTCACCAGAGCCCTATACAACTGCAGAAGAACCTCTTTACTCCTATACTGAAATTCTTGCTATTTCTGGAAATAAATAATCTTTCCAGCTGTTGGGTATGTACACACACGTCTATCCATTCTAAAGGAGGTATCCCCCTTAAGCCTATCTACTTTAATGTATCTCTGAAGGCCGAGTGGTACATTTCCCAGAATCTAATGCTGGAATGTGATGGTCCACGTAAGGCTCATCTCATTCCCTCTTCACATTGCCTCCATCATCAAATCTTCCTCTTCCCAACTCTCTGATGGCCTTACCCACTTGTCCTTAAATGCAGCCATGCATTTTGATTGTGAATACATTATTAGGCTGTGGTCCCTAAAGTCAGTTTCACAGCTCAGCCCCATCTATAAGAGCATCAGCAGATGTGCTCCACAATGCAGTTTTACACAGGTCCCAACGGTGCTTAATAATAACTTCCTAAAGGAATTCATGTTGTTATACTTTTCACACCACATTTCTAATTAGCTTGAGAGAGATAGACGATGATGTCGAGAGATAAAGCGCAATGAATGAAAGATATTCAAAAAATATAATGATGATAAAGGAAACAGGCCGTTTCACCCAACAAACTGCTAACAAGGGCCTGTTTCCTTTATCATTGTTACTTTTTTGCATATCTTTCATTCATTGTGCTTTATCTCTCTATATCACCGTCTATATCTCTTGATTCCCTTATCCCCAACTAGTCTGAAGAAGGGTTTCAACCCGAAATGTCACCCATTCCTTCTCTCCAGAGATGCTGCCTGTCTCGCTGAGTTACTCCAGCTTTTTGTGCCGGTCTTTAGCTTGAAATTAAAATTTCCTCCCATGATTCTGAAACAAAGTGAGGCAATTAGTTGAAGTGGCAGCTTTGTCAGTGATTATTCTGTGTGAAGCCAGAACGCCACAACTCTTATTAAACTAAAGCATCCATTTTGTATTTGCTGGGCCCCAAATCTACTGGATCACTTTTAGCAGGACTGCCAACATTGGGTGGGAGTTGAGAGTGAGAAATTGCGAGTGAGCGTAGCCACCAGGGGGGAGAGGGAGGGAGGGGGGGGGGGGGTGGGAGGGGGGTGTTCCCCCTCCCACGGTAAGGAGCTTTTACGTTTTTCAGCTTGAAATTGTGCAATCTGGTGCATACTGTAGCGAGTCTTTTAACTTACACTTGGATGCAACATTTATGCTTTAAATTGGATTAGGCATGAATAAGGTTAGGCTAAATCACATTCCTAATTACATTCCATAATAGAGCCAAGGTCTGCTCAACAGGTGCAGCACATGAATGACTATATGGAAATCAGATTATATTCATGCTGTTATGCATATATATAGAGAAAAACTCAGAGAAACAGAAAAAGTCAGACTTCCATCACCGTTCTGCACAAATAAATCAATCAACCTTGTTCAAGAAGGAACTGCAGGTGTTGGAGAATCGAAGGTAGACAAAATTGCAGGAGAAACTCACAGGGGGCTCGCCTGCAACAGAATGAGTGGTGGGCGGGGAAGGCATTGAGAGGGAGAAGAGGGGGGGGGAGAAAGAAGAGAGAGAGGTTTAATTGAAGCAACTTGCAGTGAGAGCGTTGCTGTTGCTGCTGCCTGCTAGTGTTAAGTGGGGGGGGGGGGGGGGGGGGGGTGGTCGTGGCTTCTGTTCCAGGTCAGGGACCCCGCGAAAACGAATTGAAAAAAAAATGCGTTTTTTCGGGTTACGGGCCATGTGCCCATAGTCCGAACCCTGTCATAGATGCTTGGCCTCATTGTGGTCGTCCCCCCCCCCCCATGTTTGACAACTGCTTCACCTGGTTGTTGTTGTCGGCAGCTGCACATTCGACCAAAGAGAAGAGACGCAACTTCACTCACAGCCGTCAACCGTCGCGCTTCCCCAGACCGCACAGAGCGCTGGCAGCCGGCGCAAAGGGACAAACTGGCGCAGGGACTGAACTCAGCGTGAGAAATCGGTCATGAGAGTGAGGGCGTGAGAAATAGCTCCAAGGCGTGATTCTCACGCCGAAAGTGTGAGAGTTGGCAGCCCTGCTTTTAGTTCAGTTCAGTTTAGAGATACAGCGTGGAAACAGGCCCTTCAGCCCACCGAGTCCGTGCTGACCAGCGATCCCCGTTACACTAGCACACACTGCACAACAAGGACAGAGACAATTTACAATTTTTACCCAAGCCAATTAACCTACCAAGCAGTCTTTCCAGGTGCGGCAGAGGTTCACCTGCACCTCCTCCAACCTCATCTATTGCATGCGCTTGGTTACTTGGCTGCTCTAAATGTCAGCTGCTCTACATCAGTGAGACCAAGCGTGGGCTTGGCGATCGCTTCACCGAACACCTCCGCTCGGTTCGCAATAACCAACCTGATCTCCCGGTGGCCAGAGTGAGGACCACTGTAAATTGGAGGAGCAGCACCTCATATTTCGCCTGGGCAGTTTACACCCCAGCGGTATGAACATTGACTTCTCTAATTTCAGGTAGTCCTTACTGTCTCCTCCCCTTCTCAGCTCTCCCACAGCCCTCTGGCTCCACCTCTTCCTTTCTTCTTACCGCCTCACCACCCTCACATCAGTCTGAAGAAAGGTTTCGGCCCGAAACGTTGCCTATTTCCTTCGCTCCATAGATGCTGCCTCACCCACTGAGTTTCTCCAACATTTTTGTCAACCTACAAACCTGTATGTCTTTGGAGGAAACCAGAGCACCTTGGATAGAGGATGTGGAGAGGATGTTTCCACCAGTGGAAGAGTCTGGGTCCAGAGGTCATAGCCTCCGAATTAAAGGACGTTCCTTTAGAAAGATGAGGAGGAATTTCTTTAGTCAGAGGGTGGTGAATCTGTGGAATTCTTTGCCACAAAGCCTGCGAAGGCTAAGTTAATGGGAAATTTTAAGGCATAGACAGATAAATTCTAGATTAGTAGGGGTGTCAGGGGTTTTGTGGAGAAGGCAGGAGAATGTGGTTAGGAAGGAGAAATAGATGAGCCATGATTGAATGGCAGAGTAGACTTGATGGGCCGAATCTCCAAATACTGCTCCTATCACTTATGACCACCCGGAGAAAACCAGAAAGATTGTTCCCGATGTTGGGGAAATCCAGGACAAGGGGTCACAGCTTAAGGATAAGGGGGAAATCCTTTAGAACCGAGATGAGAAGGACATTTTTCACACAGAGTAGTGGGTCTCTGGAACTCTCTGCCACAGAGGGTAGTTGAGGCCAGTTCATTGGCTATATTTAAGAGGGAGTTAGATGTGGCCCTTGTGGCTAAGGGGATCAGAGGGTATGGAGAGAAGGCAGGTACGGGATACTGAGTTGGATGATCAGCCATGATCATATTGAATGGCGGTGCAGGCTCGAAGGGCCGAATGGCCTACTCCTGCACCTAATTTCTATGTTCTATGTTTCTAAAACCCATGTGGTCAGAGGGAGAACATACAAACTCCATACAAAGGAGCACTTGTAGCAGAATCAAACCCAGGTCTTTAGTGCTGTAAGGCAGCAACTCTACCGCTGTGTCACTGTGCTGGCCTTATATGTTGTTGATAATTTTTCTTGGTTAAGTACCTTGGGAGAATTCGTGACACGTGCTAAGTAAATGTTAATTATCCCTAGAAGCAACATTAATTGAGATAGAGGGATGTGTGCAGGAATTTACATCCGACTGTATGAAAAACCCTTTAAACACACATACACAAACATGTATTTACACAAATACAGTGGTGTATCAAATCATGAGGGGAATAGATTCAGTGAATGACTTTATAGATACATTGCAGAAACAGGCCCTTCAGCCCATCGAGTATGACCAGCGATCATCCCGTACACTAGTACCATCCTGCACCCCATGGACAATTTACAAATTTACAATTTTACTGAAACCAATTAACCTACAAACCTGTACGTCTTTGGAGTGCGGGAGGAAGCCAGAGCACCCGGAGAAAGCCCACACGGGCACATGGAGAACGTATAAGCTCCGTGTAGACTGCACTCACAATCACAATAATATTTTATTAGCCAGAAATGTTTTGCAACATACGAGGAATTTAATTTGCCAAGTCAGTCATACAAATAAAAAGCCACGGCACACACAAAACTCCACATTCCTCTCTGTGATGGAAGGCGAAAAACAGTTAAATCTTTTCCCTTCTATGCTCTTCCGCGGTCGGGGGCCTCGAGCCCTCCGTTGACAGGATGATCTTGACTCCCGTAGCCGGCGGCGGTCGGGCCCTCCGCGTCGAGGCGATCTGTTCCTGCATCGGGGGGATGTCAGCTCCCCCGCGCTGGACGATCGAACCTCGCGTCGGGGCTGGTCGAACCTTTCACGATGTTGGAGCTCCTGACATCCACGGCCTCTCCCGAGACTGCGAGCTCCTGATGTAAAGACTGAAGGCAGCGGTTGGAGCGATCCCAGGCAAGGGATTGACTCCGATGTAAGCCAAGGACAGTCAGAGGAGGCCTCCAGCGCCATCGATATTAGGCCGCAGAGTGACCGGAGAATGCGACCCGAAAATGAATTGCATCTCCGGCAAGGTAAGAAACTGAAAAAGGTTTTCCCCAACCCCTCCCCCTCCCCCTCCCCCTCCCCCCACATAAAACAAACTGGAGAACCGTAGTCAGGGTTGAACCTTTGCCCCTGTCTGTGAGGCAACTGTGCCGCCTTCATAATTTATAGGAGAAGAATTAGGCCATTTCGTCCATCGAGTCCACTCCCTTTCTATCATGACTCATCTATCTTTCCCTCTCAATCCCTTTCTCCTACATTCTCCCCATAACCTTTGACACCGTTACTAATGCAGGATTTGACAATTTCTGCTTGGAAATACTCAATGACTTGGCCTCCACAGCCGTCTGTGGCAATGAGTTCCATAGATTCATCACCCTCTGACTAAAAAAGTCCGATTCACCACCCTCTTCATCTCCTTCCTAATGGTATGTCCTTTTACTCTGAGGCAGTGCCTTGTGGTCCTAGACTCTCCCACTAGTGGAAACATCCTCTCCACATCCACTCTATCCAAGCCTTTCACTATTCAGTCGGTTTTAATGATCATTCTCATAAACTTCCACTGGAGCCTCTCCAACACCAGCACATCCCTTCTCAGATATTGGGCAACAAACTGCTTACAATCCTCCAAATGCAGACTGACGTGCCTTATAAAGCCTCACATTTACATCCCTGGTTCCCTATTCTAATCCTCTCGAGATAAATGTGAGCATTGCATTTGCTTTCCTTACAATCAATTTAATTTGAAAATTAACCTTTTGGGAATCCTGCACTGACATTCCTAAGTCCCTCTACACCTCTAGATTCTGAATCCTCCCCTCATTTAGAAAATAGTTTTTGCCTTCATTCTTACTATCAAAATGCATGACTCTTCACTTTGTCACACTGTGTGCCATCTGTCACTTCTCTGCCCACTCTCCCGACCTGCCCAAGTCTTTCTACCTGCCCCTCCGCCTATCTTCGTATCATCTCCAAACTTGGCCACAAAGACTTCAATCCGTTCGTCCAAATCATAAATGCGCAAACTGAAGAGTTGCATCCCGAGCACCGAGCCCTGTGGAACTCTGCTCCTCACTGGCAGCTAACATAAAAAAGCCCCCGTTATTGTCTGTCTTTTGCCTTCTGCCACCCAGCCAACCTGCTACTCATGCTAGTATCTGCCCTTTGACACAATGGGCTCTCATCGACTTTAGCAATCTCATGTGTGGCACCTTATCAAAGGCCTCAAAATCCCCATTTTCACAGATGGGCCCTTCCATCTGCAGTATATCCTTCCCTCTGCCTTTTTTAAATCTCCAGCTTAGTTCAACCTTTGTTAAAAACAAAACCCTCACCTCACTTGCCAGGCTTTCACCCCCCCCCCCAACTCTTTTCCAGCTTTCTCCTCCCAATACAATCAGTCTGACGAAGAATGCTGACCTGAAACGTTGCCTATCCATGTCCTCCAGAGATGCTGCCAAACCTGTTGAGTTACTCCAGCACTTTGTATTTCAATGCAAGTTCCTTGTGTCATCTGCAGTTCCTTGTGTTATCGGCAGTTCAGGTTAACCTGAACAGGTAGATCTTTGTGTTAGTTTAAACTCCTCCTACCACACGAGATGATAATTTGTGTGGTAAGTCTGAAGCAGGGTTTCGGCCCGAAACATTGTCTATTTCCTTCGTTCCATAGATGCTGTCTCACCCGCTGAGTTTCTCCATTGCCACAGACGGCTGTGGAGGCCAAGTCATTTTTGTCTACCTATGATAATTTTAAATATGTATCTGCTGTACTACTCCATGGATTGTCACCTTGTCGTGGTGGAGAAGCTCGTGTGGACCTGAGATCCTGAGAGCGATGCCGTCTGGAGCGATGCTCCTGGTAGGGCCACCCATGGCGGTAAGGTCGAGGGGGAGGTCTCTGACAAAGAGCAATCCAACCAAGACCTCAACGGTGGAACAGGCGGAGGACGATGACTGACCTTAGTGGAGCGTCACAACTGCTGGGAAGGCGGATGAAGGCTGCAGCAGCCATGCCACTGAATCCATGCCACTGACATGGACTCCATGCCACTGGATACTGACCCAGATCTGTCAAGGACCATGTGGTGGCTGCCGTGCACTAGACTCCCCACGTTAAACAAAGTCACGCACAGGCGTCCTCCATATAGGGAAGAGACACCCCATGATCAGCCATGACCGAAGGGGTCCTCTCATCTGCTGTTAAGTGTGGATATTAAATCTAGACTGGTCCATGTATTGGAGTGAACTGCAATCGAGGAAGCTAACTATTTACTTTCAATTGGCATCAAAGTCTCAACAAAAGCTGACAGGTTTGCAACACGAATCCTAAAAGACGATGCAATTTTTAAATGCAAAATAAATTTATTCTGACAGTGAACAGTTAAACCAGCAGCAGTACATGAAGCCTTTTCAGTGAAATAACAGCCAGAACACTATAATGTCAATGCTAATTTCACAGCTACATTGGAGGTGAGGTTGGGTGGATGGGGGATGACATTGGACTAAAGTGGCAGCAGCCAACTCGACACGAGGTTTGAATATCATCACACTGTGCGTGGAACTAACTACCGACACGACGCCATGACAACGGAGGAATGAGAATTATTGACAAGAAAATAGACACAAAAAGCTGGAGAACCTGAAGAAGGGCCTCGACCCAAAACGTCACCCATTCCTTCTCTCCAGAGATGCTGCCTGTCTCGCTGAGTTACTCCAGCTTTTTGTGTCTATCTTTGGTTTAAACCAGCATCGGCAGTTCCTTCCTACACGTTAATGAGACAAGGGAGGGCTCAGTCTCCCCTCTGGAGAGGAGGGGGAGCATTTACAGTCTCTGTCTTCACTTCTCTCCCCCAACATTGGGTGGACTTTAAACCTAGACCCGTCCTGACATCCGATCCACCTCACTGGAGACCTTCGAACTCCCTTTAGTCGGGAGCTCCCTTTACTGGACTTTATCTTGCACTTTTGCCCTGCCGACCAGCGATCACCACCATACACTAGCATATCCCTCACACACTTGGGACAATTTCCAATTTTTTACTGAAGACAAATTAACCTACAGAACTGCACATCTATGGAGTGTGGGAGCACCCTGGGGAAAAAAACCCGTGGTCACGTGGAGAACGTACAAACTCCATACAGACAGCACCCGTAGTCAGGATTGAACCCGGGTCTCTGGCGCTGCAGTGCGTGTTTCCACACTGTATTTCTAAAGTCTAAACTCTCCCTGAACTTTCCTACCTCCCTTTCTTCCTTTCAGATGCTTCTTAAAACCTATTTATTATAGTGAGCTTTCGGTTACCTACTCCAGTAAGGTCTAATTCTTACCTTAATAACCATCCTACTGTACACCTTCTCAGTATTGTTGTTGCATATTTGGGTGTACCAAGATGGTGCCCAACCCACGTGACTATTTGCGTGCTGGCCACAGAAACAGATCTATAATCACATGTTACAATCTCTCCCTCCACACTCTTAAATCTGAAGAAAGATCTCGACCTGAAACGTCACCCATTCCAAAGATGCTGCCTGTCCCACTGAGTTACTGCAGTTTTTTTGTGTCGACCTTCGCTTTAATCCAGCATCTGCAGTTCCTTCCCACACGTCTCCTACAGCAACATTTCTTACCCTACGATTGGACTTTACTGGCTTTACCTTGCAATAAAACGTTATTCCGTTATCACGCACCTGTACACTGTGAATGGCTCGATTGTAATCATGTTTTGTCTTTCCGCTGACTGGTTAGCACACAACAAAAGCTATCCACTGTACCTCGGTACACGTGACAATAAACCAAACTGAAACTATAACGGAAGTAGTTCATATTTTCAATTTGATTCTGGTTATTTGGCTCCTTCCTTTGCTCAGACCTCGTCTCATGAGACGGTACGATGGTGGTATCTAACGTCACAAGGACTGGACACGAGATGACGTTTAGAACAAGCTACTCAATATCATGTACAAACTGCAATAAGGTTATTGGTGATTTCTCTGCTATAATGGGGGCACAACGTGATTAAACACTGCGGCACGTGTAACATGGCGAGCGCGGGCGCCAAGTGAGCGGGCATTAACGACTAATGCCTCATATGTTTGTAACAAGAGTAACTGTGGTTTCATTTGCCGCATCCTCCGTGATGCCTTTAGCTGAGACACCAATAAACTACGAGCGAAAGAATGGGGCCTGCAAGACTCGTAAAAAGGGTAGGTGCACAAAGTCTCTTGCTCAGAGTAGGTGAATCGAGGACCAGAGGACATAGGTTTAAGGTGAAGGGGAAAAGATTTAATAGGAATCTGAAGGGTAACGTGTTCACACAAAGGATGGTATATGGACGGGAAGAGAATGGAGGGGTATGGTCTGAGTGCAGGTAGATGAGACTAGGGGAAAATAAATGGTCGGCACGGACTGGAATGGCCGAGAGGGCCTGTTTCCGTGCTGTAATTGTTATATGGTTATATGGTGGGTGTATGGAACAAGCTGCCAGAGGAGATAGTTGAGGCTGGGACTATCCCAATGTTTAAGAAACAGTTACATGGTACATGGATTGGACAGGTCTGGAGCGATATGGACCAAACACAGGCAAGTGGGTCTAGTGTAGCTGGGACATGTTTGCTGGTGTGGGCAAGTTGGGCCGAAGGGCCTGTTTCCACACTGTGTCACTCTATGACTCTATGACTATAAGCCAGAGGGAAAGGGTAGGTGCAAGAAGTTGTAGCTCGGTTCTGTGGGTGGAGTGAAAGTTTGAGGGATGAGATACAGCGAGAGAGAAAGAGTTGGAGTTGAAGAGAATCCAACAGAGTTTAGCAGAGCAATGACTGAAGTAGACAGTACAGAAATGTCCAGGAACAAAAGGGAAATCATGAGAGAAAAAACATGAGTGGCGCAGCCGGTACAGTTGCTGTCTCACACGCACCAGAGATCTGGGTTTGATCCTGACTACGGGTGCTGTCTGTACGGAGTTTGTACGTTCTCCCCGTGAACGTGTAGGTTTTCTCTGAGATCTTCAGTTTCCTCCCACACTCCGAAGACGTGCGGGTTTGTAGGTTAATTGGCATTCTGTAAACTGCCTCTATTGCGCAGGTTAAAACTAGTGTGTGGGTGATTGTTGGTCAGCACAATCCCAGTGGGCTGAGGAGGGGCCTGTTTACACGGTGTATCTCCAAAGCCACGGTGCCTCAGGTAGCACCTGCGGAGGGAATGGACAGACGATGTTCTGGGGCAAGGACCCGTTTTTCAGCCGGATTACGAGCAATACTGAATGAGTCAGTGCAGAGAGATGGGGGTGAAATGCCTGATACAGAACCAATACAGATTCAGCTGGTCACTCCAGTTGCTCCCCCTCGGAGCTGACACTCCACACTCCTGTCATCCAACCTCATGTAAAGTCTTCCTACGGCTTAGATTTGCTTTTGGTTCCATTGGCAACTCCGGCCACCCTGCTGTGGTACTCGGCGTCCTGGGCGGTCTTTGAGAAGGTGACGATGGAGACCATGTCCTCGCCGATGTCCACCTGTGAGCTCCAGCGCTGGCAGACCAGCAGCTTCTTCAGCGCCCGCTGGAAGTCCCGGTTGAGGAAGGCGTAGAGCATGGGGTTGATGGTGGAGTTACAGTAGCCCAGCCAGGTTATCACCTTGAAGACGTGGACCACGACATCGCTGGTCTCCTCGGAGCCGTGCACCGCCAGCCAAACGTTGAGGACAAAGTAGGGGAGCCAGCACATGACGAAGACGGAGATGATGATGCTCATGGTCCTGGTGGCCTTGTTCTCCAGCTGCAGGTTGTTGGGCCGCCTGCTGTCGGGATGGTAGTGGAGGTCCAGAGTCTGGGACATGATCCTGGTCGCCTTTAGCCTGGAAGCCCGGTAGATGAAGAAATACATGCAGCACATGATGAGGAAGGGGATGTAGAAAGCCAATGCGGACGCCACAATGGCGAATGTCCAGTTGGTCACGAAGACGCACTCCGTGCCCGCGTCGAAGTGGATGCCGGGTATCTCATTCCAGCCCTGCATCACCGGCAGGAAGGAGATCAGGGACGAGTAGACCCAAATGGTCACCGCCATTATGATACATCTGTAACAACAACAACAAGGATATCAGAAAAGGACCCCAGGTGCTGGAGTAACTCAACGGCAGCATCCCTGGCGAAGAAGGTCGGGTGATGTCTTCTTCAGACGATATCAGGACTGATGGCTTGACAACAGGCCTGAAGAAGGGTCTGATTTGAAACGTCACCTATTCCTGTTCTCCAGAGGTGCTGCCCGTCCCTCAGAGTTACTCCAGTTTTTTGTGTCTATCTTCGCTGTAAACCATCATCTGCAGTTCCTAAACTCATGTTCATAAGTCATAGAAGTGGCCCTTTCCACCTTTCGAGTCTATTCCGCCTTTCAATCATGGGTAATCTATCTTTCCCTCTCAACCCCATTCTCTTGCTTTCTCACCATAATCCTTGGCACCCTTACCAATCAACTAGCTACAGTATCTATCTGCGCCTTAAAGATACCCAGTCACTTGGTCTCTACAGCCGTCTATGGCAACACGGCAGAATGGACTCTCTGATGAGGGGGTGTTGTCTGCCAATGATTGATTCTACATTAAATGTTCCTATTGACAGCTAACTCCGGATCCATTTGGTGCTTCTTAACATGGGACCGTTATGTTGTGGTCTCACTTGGCAACTCCAAGCAATCTCTGGAGTCCTCGCTTGTAAGTTAATTGTGATTGTAGGTGGTGGGAAAGATTTGCCTGGAGTTGAACTGGGAAGTAACCACTCCCAATGCCCATCTCCTGAGAACATTATGCATATATTTCCCAAAATGTTATTTACAATACCATACGATACAGTGCAGTGTAGGTTCACGAGATTGATCCCTGGGATGGCGGGACTGTCATACGAGGAAAGATTGAAAAGACTAGGCTTGTATTCATTGGAGTTTAGAAGGATGAGGGGGGATCTTATAGAAACATATAAAATTATAACCATATAACAATTACAGCACGGAAACAGTCCTTCTCGGCCCTTCTAGTCCGTGCCGACCATTTATTTTCCCCTAGTCCCATCTACCTGCACTCAGACCACACCCCTCCATTCCCTTCCAATCCATATACCTATCCAATTTACTTTTAAATGTTAAAATCGACCCTGCCTCCACCACTTCTGCTGGAAGATCATTCCACACAGCCACCACTCTCTGAGTAAAGAAGTTCCTCCTCATGTTACCCCTAAACTTCTGTCCCTTAATTCTCATGTCATGCCCTCTTGTTTGAATCTTCCCGACCCTCAATGGGAAAAGCTTATCCACGTCAACTCTGTCTATCCCTTTCATCATTTTAAAGACCTCAATCAAGTCCACCCTTATCCTTCTGCGCTCCAAAGAATAAAGACCTAACTTGTTCAACCTTTCTCTGTAACTTAGTTGCTGGAACCCAGGCAACATTCTAGTAAATCTCCTCTGTACTCTCTCTATTTTGTTGACATCGTTCCTATAATTAGGTGTAAAGGTGGAACTCACAATGGTCCATTGTTGGCTGTGGGGAAGGTGATAACAAGTGAAACATTAGTGAAACTAGTATGACGACCACGGTGGGGGAGAGACAGAGACAGAGGGGAAAGCAAGGGTTACTTGATGTTAGAAAACTCAATACCCATACCGCAGGGGCCCAAGCAAAATATGAGATGCTGTTCCTCCAATTTGCGCTGGGCTTCACTCTAACAGTGGAGGAGGCCCAGGACAGAAAGGTCAGTGTGGGAATGGGGAGGGGAGTTAAGGTTTTTGACAATTATGAAATGAATTGCTGGACATAAGTAAATGGGGGTGGTGATAGGCTTGCTTCCTAGATCAAGACAGGACATGGACTCTTTCAAGAGTTAGATATGGCTCTTAGGGCTAATGGGATCAAGGGATATGGGGAAAAAGCAGGAAAGGAGTACTGATGGATGATCATATTGAAAGGCGGGTGCTGGCTCAAAGGGCCGAATGACCTACTCCCGCGCCTATTTTCTATGTTTCTAAGACATGTTGTGTTGCGTCCTATGTGGTAGAATTGGATGGGTGTAAAGCATTGCAACCAAAATGGCCCATGAGCAACAGTGCTCAATACTGTGTGTTATTATTAGTGAGGAAGAAAGACTCTGAATTACTAAATACAAAAACAATCAGCTGGACGAACAGCGGTTGAGCAGCACCTGCAGAGGGAAAATAAATGGTTGATGTTTCGAAACCCTGCATCGGGACACGCAAAACATTGCCCTATCCTTTCTTCCCACATATGCTGCTCTTGACTCCCTCCTGCACGTTGCTCGTTGCTACCGGTTCCAGCATCTACAGCCTCCAGTGTCTCTGAATTACCTAGAGGTGGCTTTCATAAGTTCATTAGTTCTGGGAGCAGAATTAGGCCATTCGGCTCATCAAGACTACATCCCCATTCAATCATCACTGATCTACTGATCTCTCTCTCCCTCTCAACCCCATTCTCCTGCCTTCTCCAAATAATCCCTGACACCTGCACTGGTTAAGAATCTATCTATCTCTGCCTTAAAAATATCCATTGACTTGGCCTCTACGGCCTTCTGTGGCAATTAGTTCCACAGATTCACCACCCTCTAACTAAAGAAATTCCTCTTCATCGCCCTTCTACAGGAACGTCCTTTAATTCTGAAGCTATGGCCTCTGGTCCTAGACTCTCCCAACAGTGGAAACATCCTCTCCACATTGGGTGGCACGGTGGCGCAGCGGTTGAGTTGCTGCTTACAGAGACCCGGGTTCGATCCTGACTGTGGGCGCTGCCTGTACGGGGTTTGTATGCTCTTCCTGTGACCTGCGTGGGTTTTCTCTGGGTGCTCCGATTTCCTCCCACACACACGTACAGGTTTTTAGGTTAATTGGCTTAGATTAAAAATGAAAATTGTCCCAAGCATGTGTAGGATAGTGTTAGTGTGCGGAGATCGCTGGTTGGCGCGGACTCGATGGGCCGAAGGGCTTGTTTCCACACTATATCATAAACTAAAAACTAAACATGAACTAAACCGGCAAGTTTCAATGAGGTCCACCCTCACCGACGGGATTAGCAGCAGGTTGAAAGGGCTTGTGTAAGAAGGAACTGCAGATGCTGATTTAAACCAAAGATAGACACAAAAAGCTGGAGTAACTCAGCCGGACAGGCAGGGTCTCTGGAGAGAAGGAATGGGTGACGTTTAGGGTCGAGACACTTCTTTGGACTAAGGGTCTCGACCCAAAACGTCACCCATTGCTTCTCTCCAGAGATGCTGCCTGTCCCGCTGAGTTACTCCAGCTTTTTATAGACAAAAGACAATAGGTGCAGTAGTAGGCCATTTGGCCCTTCGAGCCAGCCCCGCCAGTTATTGTGATAGAAACATAGAAACATAGAAAATAGGTGCAGGAGTAGGCCATTCGGCCCTTCGAGCCTGCACCACCATTCAATATGATCATGGCTGATCATCCAACTCAGTATCCTGTACCTGCCTTCTCTCCATACCCCCTGATCCCTTTAGCCACAAGGGCCACATCTAACTCCATCGTAAATATAGCCAATGAACTGGCCTCAACTACCTTCTGTGGCAGAGAATTCCAGAGATTCACCACTCTCTGTGTGAAAAATGTTTTTCTCATCTCTGTCCTAAAAGACTTCCCCCTTATCCTTAAACTGTGACCCCTTGTCCTGGACTTCCCCAAAATCGGGAACAATCTTCCTGCATCTAGCCTGTCCAACCCCTTAAGAATTTTGTATGTTTCTATAAGATCTGCTTATCAATCTGATCATCCCAATCAGTACCCCGTTCCTGCCTTCTCCCCTATTTACTCAGAGAGTGGTGGTGTGTGGAATGATCTTCCAGCAGAAGTGGTGGAGGCAGGATCGATTTTAATATTTAAAAGTAAAGTGGATAGGTATATGGACGGGAAGGGAATGGAGGGGTATGGTCTGAGTGCAGGTAGATGGGACTAGGAGAAAATAAATGGTCGGCACGGACTGGAAGGGCTGAGAAGGCCTGTTTCCGTGCTGTAATTGTTATATGGTCATCTTAAGTTGAAAGGGCTTCACTGACCTTTTGCGAGACATCCTCTTGGGGTAGTTGTACGGGGTCACCACCGAGCAGTAGCGATCCAGGCTAATGAAGCACAGGGTTACGATGGAGGCCGTGCAGAACATCACGTCAAAGGAGATCCACACCTTGCAGAACTGGTGGCCGAACATCCACATCCCTGTCACCTCATAGATAATGCTGGAAAAGGAAGAGCAGGCCATTTTTTCAATAGTGTCAATCCGTCGTAGTCAGATCCAATTTAGTTTAGTTTAGAGATGCATTGCGGAAACAGGCCCTTCGGCCCACTGAGTCCGCATCGACCGGCGATTCCCGAACATTAACTCTACCCTGCACGCACTAGGGACAATTTGACATTTACACCAAGCCAATTAACCTACAAGCCTGTACGTCTTTGGGGTGTGGGAGGAAACCGAAGACCTCGGAGAAAACCCACGCAGGTCACAGAAGGGTCCTATATCAGGACTTAATAAACATTGCATATTGCCGTGGATTGGAAGGTAATAAATAAACAGCATGGTGGATTTTTTTTGCTGATTAGCAGTTAGTGTTTTCACTCATTAAATTAGCTAATATACAGTTGACAAGTCGAGAGCCAAATACTAAATGCAGCCTTACCAATGTCTTGTACAACTAACATGACCCCCCCCCCCACCCCACAACATCTACACTCCATAATCTAAGTGTGCAGAAGACCTTTTTTACCCTATCTCTCTGAGATGCCACTTTCAAAGAAATATGTATCTGCACTCCTCGTTTCCTCACCTCCACAACACTTCCCAGAACCCTGCCATTCACTGGGTTCCCCAGGTTTGGTGGGAAGGAGGTACAGAACAAGCAGTTGGAGACTTGATTCATGTTCATAAGTGAGAGGAGCAGAATTAGGCCATTCGGCCCATCAATTCTACTACGCCATTCAATCATGGCTGATCTATCTCTCCCTCCTAAGCCCATTCTCCTGCCTTCTCCCCAAAACCCTTGACACCCGTACTAATCAAGAATCTATCTATCTCTGCACATTCCACACATTCACCAGAGGTCATAGCCTCAGAATAAATGGTGTTTTTTTATGTAGGAGATGAGGAGGAATTTCTTTAGTCAGAGGGTTGTGAATCTGTGGAATTCTTTGCCACAGAATGGGCTAATGTTGCTCCCATCACTTGACTTTATGACCTTACGACCTTCACCCCATAACCTCTGATACCTGCATTAATCAAGAATCTATTTATCTCTGCCAAATATATCCACTAACTTGGCTTCCACAGCCTTCTTGGGGTATTTGGTGCACCTTTGGAGAGTGGGGTATCAGGGTGTTATGGGGTCGAGACACTGGAGTATCACGTCAGGTTTGGGTGACTGGTATGGGTGATGTTATTAGTTTGGGCGGGTGGGATGGTGGTGGATGTCAGGCAAAATTAGAAACAGTAATTGGAGGGCTCACATCCAATTTTGCTGTGGAGATAGACAAAAAAAAATGCTGGTGTAACTCAACAGGACAGGCGGCTTATCTGGAGAGAAGGAATGGGTGACGTTTTGGGTCGAGACCTTTCTTCAGACTCTATGGAGACCCCAGTCGCAGTTTAGTTTATTGTCACGTGTAGCGAGGTACAGTGAAAAGCGTTTGTTGCGTGCTATCCAGTCGGCAGAAAGACGACACATGATTACAATCGATCCATTTACAGTGTATAGATACATGATAATGGAATAACTTTTAGTACAGGGTAAAGCCAGCAAAGATCGATCAAGAATAATGCGAGGGTCACCAAAGAGGTAGATAGTAGTTCAGCACTGCTCACTGGTTCTGGTAGGATGGTTCAGTTGCCTGATCACAGCTGGGAAGAAACTGTCCCTGAATCTGGAGGTGTGCGTTTTCACACTTCTGTACCCTTTGCCTGATGGGAGAGGGGGGGAGATGGAGTGGCCAGGGTGCGACTCACCCTTGATTATGCTGCTGGTCTTGCCGAGGCACCGTGAGGTGTAAATGGAGTCAATGGAAGGGAGGTTGGTTTGTGTGATGGTCCGGGCTGCGTCCACAATTCCTTACAATTTCTTGCAGTCTTGGATGGAGCAGTTCCCAAACCAAGTTGTGATGCATCCCGTTAAATTGCTTTCTATGGTGCCTCTGTAGAGGTTCATGAGGGTTGTAGGGGACATGCTGATCTTCCGAAGCCTTCTAAGGAAGTAGAAGCTTTGGTGCACTCTAATTTTCCTTGAAATCCCCACGCTGCTGAAACAATGTGAGCTGATATCTCTGGCAGTTCTGCAAAATTAATATTGCCTGAGGAACGTTGTCATTTGATGTGTGTCTGATAAAAACGACTTGGGAATGGTTGTTACATTTCACTCTGCCTTGCAGTGACCTTTGTCAATGACATTGGTCGACATGAAGTCGTTATGATTGGTGAGCTGTATTTATTTCGAGCTGTCTGTAAAATTCAAGCCATTATGAGTGGGTAAAAATCACGCCAGTAACTCTCACACAGGTTCCTTCAATCAGGCTTCCCAATTCCAGGGAAGATTGGCAGAAGATTTATTCATACATCAATCCATAGGCCACCGCGGTTTAGTTTAGTTTAGAGATGCAGTGCGGAAACAGGCCCTTCGGCCCACCGAGTCGGCGCTGACCAGCGATCCCCGCACACTAACACTACCCACAATTTCATTTAATACCATGCAATTCTTTGCCACAGAAGGCTGTGGATGCCAAGTTAGTGAATATTTTTAAGGCATAGATAGATAGATTCTTGATTAGTGCGGGTGTCAGAGGTTATGGGGAGTAGGCAGGTGAATGGGGTTAGAAGGGAGAGATAGATCAGCCAAGACTGAATGGTGGAGTAGACTCGATGGGCCGATGGGCTAATTTCACCATTATTCCTTATGAACATATGACCTTATATCAAGCCAATTAGCCTTCAAAGCTGTACGTCTTTGGAGCTTGGGAGGAAACCGAAGTTCTCAGATAAAAGCCACACAGGTCAAGGGGAGAACGTACAAACTACGTGCAGACAGCCGCCCTAGTCGTGATCAAACCCTGATCTCTGGCGCTGTAAGAGGTGTAAGGCAGCAAATCTACCGCTGATCCACCGTGCTGCCCGGTTACTGACATGCCAGAACTCCCTCAACTCACACTCGCCGAGGGGTTCAGAAAAACATAGAAAATAAGTCATTTGAGCCAACACCGCCATTCAATATGATCATGGCTGATCATCCTAAATCAGTATCCTATTCCTGCTTTTTCCCCATATCCTTTGATCCCGTTAGTCCTAAGAGCTAAACATAGCTCTCTCTTGAATAAATAACCGTACATTAATGACCGTATTGAACAGGACGCCAGGTTAAACTGAAAGGCCTGGATAGAGTGGAGAATGTTTCCACTAGTGGGAGAGCCTAGAACTAGAGGTCATAGCCTCAAAATTAAAGGACGTTCTTTGAGGAAGCTGAGGAGAAATGCCTTTAATCAGAGGGTGGTGAATCTGTGGAATTCGTTGCCACAGAAGGATGTGGAGGCCAATGGATATTTTTAGGGCAGAGATAGATAGATTCTTGATTAGTACGGGTATCAGAGGTTTTGGGGAGAAGGCAGGAGAATGGGGTTAGGAGGGAGAGAAAGATCAGCCATGGTTGAATGGCGGAGTTGACTTGATGGGCCGAATGGCCTAATTCCATTCCTATTCTTTATGACCTTAACTGTTCTCCTCTTCTTGCATGTGATCAGTATAACTCTGTACATAGAACATAGAACAGTACAGCACAGCAACAGGCCTTTCGGCCCACCACCTTTGTGCTGAGCATGATTCCAAGACCAGCTCTTATCAGCCTTCATATAATCCATATCCATCACACAATCCACTGCATATGCCTATCCTAAAGTCTCTTAAATGCCAGTATCCTATTTCCATCCACCGCCCACCCCGAACAGCGTTCCAGCAACTCACCAACCCGCTGTGTAAAATAAAATGAAAAAAAAAACCCACTTGGATTGCACATTGACTTTAAACTTTACCCCTTAGGGGTAGGCAATTTAGGACTGAGATGAGGAAAAACGTTTTCAAAGTTGTGAATCTGTGGAATTCTCTGCCACAGAAGGCAGTGGAGACCAATTCACTGGATGTTTTCAAGAGATTTTTGTCTACCTTCGATTTCTCCAGCAGTTGCAATTCTTTCTTAAATGTATAGCCTATCCATGCCTCATGTAATTTTATAAACTTCTATCAGGTCTCCCCACAACTTCCGATGTTCCAGAGAAATCATTCCAATTTTGTCCAACATCTCCTCATAGTCGATAGTTTAATCCGGGTCGCATCCTAGGTATTCATCTCTTCACCCCTCTACAAAGCTCAGTTGACAGATGACATTAAAACTCATCTCACACCTTTGAGATACGGATCACCAGCCAGCGGAAAGACAATACATGATTAACATCAAGCCATCCACAGTGTACAGATACATGATAAGGGGAATGATGTGAATAACGTTAAGGGCAAGGTACAGCCAGAAAAGTCCGATCAAAGATAGGAATTTTTTGGGCGGGTTTAGAGGGATATGGGTCAAATGCAGGCGGGTGGAACATGTGTAGATGGGACATGTTGGTTGGCGTGGGCAAGTTGGGCCGAAAGGCTTGTTTCTACACCTTATGACTCTATGACTATGAATAGGCAGGGATTAGAGAGATTAACCTATTGCAAGCACATGGGATGAGTTGATATTGGCCTTCGTGGTTGGTGGAAACATGATGGATTTAAAGACCTGACCTGTGCTGTAATGTTCTATGTTCTATGTTTTATATCGATCACTAATTGTACATTCCTTTGCTCTGTTTGCTCCGCTTATTTGTGTGGATTGAGTTCCATCTGCCATTTCGGATAAAATTCAATTTAAATGCAAATCTACTGAGAATAGACGACCTCGTCCCAAAACCTCATCCATAACGGCGGAATGATAATTGGACAACAGGGTTTAATTGTGTCTTAAACTAGTACATTAACCTGTCACCCAATGGGTTTACCGTTTCAATCTTATATTTTATCATCTTTTACTCACTGTTCAACACTTGTTTTTATTCTCCTCCACAAGAAAATTGCATTGTAATTTTTTTTTTGTGAAAATGCTGGCGCCTTGATCAGTGCAATTTGAAGATGTTGGATTTAGGCAATGAGTCGCGACGTGCTCTGAAAGAGATAAGGTCGCTTGATGCATCAGCTCGAGACCAGCTGAGCCTCCTGTCTCTGCCTCTGGTACTCTCATTACATGCATTTTTTTAAATGTAGTCTAGATTACAATTTCTGATCGTTTTACTGATTTAAAGATCATTGCATCCGTTTTGAGCAAGATTAGTGTATAGAGGGAAACTTTGTTGGGAACTGTGCATGTGGTTTCCCTCTTGGGATCACACTGTTCCGAGCCAACAATAAGCCTATCAGAGACCCTCCCTGCCTGAGGTAATCTGTCTCCTGACTTGATTTGTCCTGTTCTCATTTTGCATCCACTCCCCCTCCCCGCTAAATCGGTTTAAAGAAGGGTCCTGACCTGAAATGTTACCTACCCATTTCAACCTGAGATGCTGCCTGGCCCACTGAGTTACTCCTGCACTTTGTGTCAATCTTGAGAATAGGTTCTCTGCCCAGTATGCCCAGAATTTTCACAAGTTATAGGAGCAGAATTAGGCCATTTGGCCCATCGAGTCCACTCCGCCATTCAATCATGGTTGATCACTGCTTCCTAATCCCATTTTCCTGCCTTCTCTCTATAACCCTTGACATACGTTCTAATCAAGAATTCGTCTTTCACTGCCTTAAAAATATCTGACTGGCCTCCACAGCCCTCTGTGATAATGAGTTCCACAATTAACTACCCTCTGAATAGAGAAGTTCCTCCTCACCTCCTTTCTAAAGGAATGTCCTTTAATTCTGAGGCTATGACCTCTGGTCCTGGACTCTCCCACCAGTGGAAACATCCTTTCCACATCCACTCTATCTATGCCTTTATTTATTCTGTAAGTCTCAATGTGGTCTCCCCCCAACTTTCTAAACTGCAGAGAGTAGAGGCCCAGTGTTGTCAAATGCTCATCATACGCTAACCCACTGATTCCTGGAATCATTCTTGTGAACCTTCTCTCCAGAGACCACACATCCACCCTCAGATATGTGGTCCACATTTGCTCACAGTAGTCCAAATACAGCCTGACCAGTACCTTAAAGAGCCTCAGCATTTTCTGACCTAGATTTCAAATTGATTGGATAGCTGTTTGATAGGAATTACCATTTTACCATCACAGGGACTAGGGCTTTAGACTGCAGAGTCAGAAAGTGATCCTTAACGAGAGTTGCCTGAGGCAACTTATTGTAAATGGATGTTCTGAGACTGAGATTTACCAGCAACAGCCATTAATGGAAATCCTATTACAGCAATAACTTGTAATCGCATCACATTTAATGTGCTTCCAACACAGTGCAAACAGATTGAATAATGGAAACCCAATCACTGAAGAACACGTGACAATGATCAAAAGCTTGGTCAGAGGCAGGTTTAACAATAATGATATGACAGTGACTTTAGATGTTATATATTAAGAGATAGAGCGTGGATACAGTCATTTCGGCCCATCGAGTCTGTGCCGACCTATGATCACCCCAAACACTAACACTATCCGACACGCAAGAGTGCCAATTTACAATTTTACCAAAGCCAATTAACCTACAAACCTGTATGTCTTTGGAGTGTGGGAGGAAACCGAAGCACCCCGGAGAAAACCCACGCGCTCACAGGGAGAACGTACAAACTCCGTACAGACAGCATCCGCAGTCAGGATCAAACCTGGGTCTCTGGCGCTGTAACAACCGTGACAACCCAAAGGGATTTATCTAGGTGCCGAAAAAGTTGAGAGAGGATATTACAGGAATTTTTGCAAAACCAGATCAGAGATAGATCGTATAAATAAAAACAGTCTCCATTGATGGATGGGCCTTATAAGAAGATCATTAGATCATAAGTGATAGAAGTAGAATTAGGCCATTCGGCCCATCAAGTCTTCTCCATCATTCAATAATGGCTTATCTATCTCTCCCTCCCAATCCTATCCTCCTGCCTTCTCCCCACAACCTCTGACATCCGTACCTAAGAAGGATTTAGATTCTAGGTGATTGTCATACGAACCAAAGGTGGTTTCTGAAACGTCTGTGATCTTCACATTGAACGGTAGGCCCCTGGGGAGTGTGGTAGAGAAGAGGGATCTAGCAGTACTACTGTAGACACAAGGAAGTGTGGATGCTGGTTTACAAAAAAGACACATGGTTCTGCAGTACAACGGGTCAGTCAGCATCTCTGGCAAACATTGATAGAGTCATAGTCATAGAGTCATATGGCATGGAAATGGGCCCTTCGGACCAATCTGCCCCACAACGACCAACATGCCCCATCTACACTGGTCCCACCTGCTGGCATTTGACCCATATCCCTCTAAACTTATCCTATTCATGTAACTGAGTAAATGTTGCTTAAACTTTGTGATAGTCCCTGCCTCAAATACCTCCTTTGGCAGCTCGTTCCATACACCCACCACCCTTTGCGTAATAAAGCTGCCCCTCAGGTTCCTATTAAATCTTTACCCCCCCTCACCTTAAACCAATGTCGTCTGGTTCTTGAATTCCCAACTCTGGGCAAGAGACCATGCATTTACCCTGTCTATTCATCTCATGATCTTATGCATCTCTATCTGACCATTCCTCATACTCCTACGTTCCAAGGAATAAAGTCCTAGCCTGCACAACCTCTCCCTATAGCTCCAGCCGCTGAGTCCTGGCAACATCCTCAAATATATCCTGTAACCCTTTCCAGCAAGGTGACGTTTCGAGTCGAAACCCTTCGGACCTGAAGATGGGTCCTGACCCGAAACACCACCTATGGACCTCTCTCTGAACCTAAGCGACACCTTTCCATAGTCTCTAAAGATGCTGCCTGATATGCTGATTTACTCCTGCACTTTGCGTCTTCTTAGGAGTACTACTACCTACTTCCCTAAAAGTGGAGTCACAGGTTGCGAAGGAAGCTTTTGGCATCCTGGTCTTCACCAGTTAGGTAGTTGCATATAGAATTTTGGATGTTATATTGGAGTTCTACAAGGCGTTGGTGAGGCCACACTGTATTATGTGCAGTTTTGGTCAGCCTGTTAGTGGAAAGATGCTATTAGATGTCACAAAGATGCAAGGACCTGAACTATAATAGGGAAAGGTTAGACAGGCTAGGACTTTACTCCATGGAGCACAGGAGGCTGAGGAATGATCTAAGGCATGTAAAATCATGAGAGCCATAGATAGAGTGAAAGCACTCAACCTTTTACCCAGGGCAGGGGAATCAAGAACCATAGGTTCAAGATGAGAGGTGAAAGATTTCATAGGAATCGGAGAGGTAACATTTTTACACAGAGGGTGGTGGGTGTATGGAACAAGTTGCCAGAGGAGGTAGTTGAGGCAGGGACTATCCCAATGTTTAAGAAGCAGTTAGGTACGTGGATGGGACAGGTTTGGAGGGATATGGACCAAGCGCAGGCTGGTGGGACTAGTTATTGTAGCTGGGACAAGTTGGTCGGTGAGGGCAAAAGGGCCTGTTTCCATGCTGTATCACTCCATGACTCTAGAGTGCGGTCCTTACCTGAAGGGCATCACGAGACAAGCGAGCAGCAGATCTGCCAAGGCCAAAGACATGATGAACATATAGGTGACGGTCCTCAGCCTCTTCTCCACGGCCGGGCAGATGAAGACCACAGTGTTGCCCAGGAAGGTGACCAGATCGATGAGGGTGAGCAAGACCCCCACCATCACATCGTGGGCAGCAAGCTGGGTGGTGTTGATGCCCATTCCCACTCCCAGATCCCAGGGCACCGAACCGTTGGGCAGCGCTGACAGGTTGGCATCGAACCACATCTTAAGCCCTGCAGAACTGTAGTGGGGGTGGGGTGAAAGTTTAATTTAGTTTTGATTAGTTTAGTTTAGAGCTACAGCGCGGAAACAGCCCCCTTCAGTCCACCGGGTCCGCACCGACCAGCGATCCCCACACACTAACACCATCCTACACACACTAGGGACAATTTACATTTACACCAAGCCAATCAACCCACAAACCTGCACGTCTTTGGAGTGTGGGAGGAAAACGAAGATCTTGGATTAAACCCATGCAGAGAATGTATAAACTCCGTATGGACAGAATCCGTCGTCAGGATCGAATCTGTGTCTCCTCTGCCGCAAGTGCTGCAACTCTACCGCTGTGCCACCGTGCTGCCCCCTTTTCCGGCAGGGAAAGGGTCCAGTTTAGTTTATATTGAAGCTGGTGCGGGTGTCAGAGGTTATAGGGAGAAGGCAGGAGTATGGGTTTGAGAGGGCAAGATAGATTAGCCATGATTAAATGGTGGAGTAGACTTCAGAATCTCAACTGCTCTCTGGTGGGTGAAAGGATGAGTCAGTTGCCCAATAACAGCTGTGAAAAGACGCTGAATCTGTATGTGTGTGTTTTCACACTTCTATACCTCTTACCTGATGGAAGAGGGGAGAAGAGGGAGTAACCGGGGTTAGACTGGTCCTTGATAATGCTGCTGGCCTTGCTGAGGTGTAGTTGGAGTCAATGTCAAAGTCAAAAGTCAAAAGAGTTTATTGTCATGTGTCCCTGACAGGACAATGAAAATCTTTCTTCGCATAGCACAACAGAACATAGAAGGCATGGACTACAATTCTATACATAAATACACCCATGAATTAATAAATTAATAAAGTGCAAATAACAGATGGAGGGATATTAATGTTCAGAGTTCCGTGCCAGGTTTAATAGCCTGATGGCTGTGGGGAAGTAGCTATTCCTAAACCGGGTTGTTGCAGTCTTCAGGCTACTGTACCTTCTACCCGAAGGTAGCAGGGAGATGAGTGTGTGGCCAGGGTGGTGTGGGTCCTTGATGATGCTGCCAGCCTTTTTGAGGCAGCGACTATGATAAATCCCCTCGATGGAAGGAAGGTCAGAGCCGATGATGGACTGGGCAGTGTTTACTACTTTTTGTAGTCTTTTCCTCTCCAGGGCGTTCAAGTTGCCGAACCAAGCCACGATGCAACCAGTCAGCAAGCTCTCTACTGTACACCTGTAGAAGTTAGAGAGAGTCCTCCTTGACAGACCAACTCTCCGTAATCTACTCAGGAAGTAGAGGCGCTGATGAGCTTTCTTAATAATTGCATCTGTGTTCTCGGACCAGGAAAGATCTTCACAGATGTGCACGCCCAGGAATTTGAAGCTTGTCCCTTTCAACCATCGACCCATTGATATAAATATGCCTTAATATGCTGGATGTTTGATGTGTCTCTAAAGGTAGTGTGAAGTACAGATGGAGTCAATGGAAGGAGGGTGGCTTGGTGTGATGGTCTGGGCTATGTCCACAACTCTGCAATTTCTTGCGTTCTTGGATGGCATGAGGCAGAGAAACTTGCATTCGTACAAGCAACTTGGACCTTCTCTGGCGTTTCGAGTGCATGCTTCATTGTTTTGAACTGACCCTGACAATCTCACCTCCTCCCCAAACCTGTGGAGATGGTTCCTAGTCCACCCCAGCCTCTTGAGTTGGGGGCACAAAGAACGATAGATGCTGCGATCTTGAGGAAAAGACTGGAGGGTGTTCGAGAGGAAATCAATGGGAAAAGAGGCATCTTTCCAGCTTTCTCTCCCCCCCCCCCCCCCATATTTTTAAGGCAGAGATAGATAGATTCTTGATTAGTGCGAATGCCAGGGGTGATGTGGAGATGGCAGGAGAATGGGGTTGAGAATGAAAGTTGGATCAACCATGATTGAATGGCGGAAAGAATTTGATGGGCCGAATGGCCCAATTCTGCTCCTATCACTTATAGAAACATAGAAACATAGAAATTAGGTGCAGGAGTAGGCCAGCACCGCCATTCAATATGATCATGGCTGATCATCCAAATTAGTATCCCGTACCTGCCTTCTCTCCATACCCTCTGATCCCCTTAGCCACAAGGGCCAAATCTACCTCCCTCTTAAATATAGCCAATGAACTGGCCTCAACTACCCTCTGTGGCAGAGAGTTCCAGAGACACCACTCTCTGTGTGAAAAAAATCTTTCCCATCTCGGTCTTAAAGAATTTCCCCCTTATCCTTAAGCTGTGACCCCTTGTCCTGGACTTCCCCAACATCACGAACAATCTTCCTGCATCTAGCCTGTCCAACCCCTTAAGAATTTTATAAGTTTCTATGAGATCCCCTCTCAATCTCCTAAATTCGAGAGAGTATAAACCGAGTCTATGCAGTCTTTGTTCATAAGACAGTCCTGACATCCCAGGAATCAGTCTGGTGAACCTTCTCTGCACTCCCTCTATGGCAATAATGTCCTTCCTCAGATTTGGAGACCAAAACTGTACGCAATACTCCAGGTGTGGTCTCACCAAGACCCTGTACAACTGCAGTAGAACCTCCCTGCTCCTATACTCAAATCCTTTTGCTTTGAAAGCTAACATACTATTCGCTTTCTTCACTACCTGCTATGAAATTATGAAATTATGAAATCAGTCTGAAGAAGGATCTCGAGCTGGAGGGTCGCCTGTTCATTTTCTCCGGAGATGCTGCCTGACTCCTTGACTTCCTCCAGCATTTAGTGTTTTTCTTTGGCTTTGAGGTACCTGCCTGAACGACCTCCTCTGGCAGCTCGATTCTTGTACCCACCCCCAGTAAAGTCCCTCCATTCCCTCCACAGATGCTGCCCGGTGCCGCCGAGTGACTCCAGCGCTTTTTTTGTCACCCAACGAACTACACACAGCGACCCTGTTTACTCGATTCTCCAGCATCTGCAGTTCCTTCTTTAACACTGCTGCACCCGCTGAGTTTCTCCAGATTTTTGTGTGACCCTGTTTACTGGATGTGACCTGCCCACTTATTCAACATGCAAAAACGATCGCTATCTTTTTTCGTACGTATCTGTTTGCAAATGTAGAATGACACACTTTCCGAAATAAAAATCGATGATCATTAAAAACAAAACGACCAATGCAGTTTTACTTGAAAAATCCAAAGTATTGTTATATAGAAAATATAGGTACAAAATGCTGGAGTAACTCAGCGGGGCCGGCAGCATCTGTGGAGGGAAGGAATGGGTGACATTTCGGGTCGGGACCCTTCTTCAGACTGTTATATGTATATGGTAGATGGACACGAAC
Source organism: Raja brachyura (assembly GCA_963514005.1). Next base: position 14,193,189 of record OY740781.1, on the reverse strand, counting down.
ATGCTGGAGTAATCCAGCGGGACCGGCAGCATCTCTGGAGGAAAGGACGTCTCGGGTCGAGACGCTTCTTCAGACTGAGTGTCAGGGGAAGGGGGAAACATGTATAATATATATGCTTGCTGTTTGTTGAAACACTATGATGTACAAATAAACGTGTGTGTGTGTGTGTGGTGTGTGTGTGTGTGGTGTGTGTGTGGCTGTGTGTGTGTGTGTGTGTGTCTGTGTGGTGTGTGTGTTGTCTGTGTGTTGTGTGCGTGTGTGTTGGGTGTGTATGTGTGTGTGTGGTGTGTGTGTGTGTGTGTGTGTATGTGTGTGTGTGTTGTCAGTGTGGTGTGTGTGTGTGTGTGTGTGTGTGGCGTGTGTGTGTGTGTGTGTGTGGTGTGGCTGTGTGTGCGTGTGTTGTATGTGTGGTGTGTGTGCGTATTGTGTGTGTGGTGTGTGTGTGTTGTGTGTGTGTGGTGTGTGTGTGTGTGTGGTGTGTGTGTGGTGTGGTGTGTGTGTTTGTGTTGGCTGTGTGGTGTGTGTGTGTTGTCTGTGTGGTGTGTGTGTGTTGTGTGTGTCGTGTGTGTGTGTGGGTCTGTGGTGTGTCTGTGTGTGAAAGAGTGTGTGTGAGTGAGTGCGTGTATATGTAGAGTGTGTGCGGTGCTGTGAGCGTGTGTATCAGTGAGTGTGTGTTTAAGTGTGTGGGAGTGAGTGTGTTTGTGTGTCTGTGTGCGACTGTGTGTGTGATTGCGTGTGTATGTTTGTGAGTGTGTTTGTGCGTGTGAATGTGATTGTGTGTGTATGTAAGTGTGCGTGTGATTTGTGTGGGAGATTGAGTATGTATGCGAGAGAGTGTGTGTACGTGTGTGTGAGTGAGTGTGTGTGATTGAGTGTGTGTGAGTGAGTGTGTGTGATTGAGTGTGTGTGTGTGAGAGAGTGTGTGTGATTGTGTGTGTGCATACGTGTGTGTCTATATGTGTGTGTGTATATGAGTGTGTGCGTGTATATATATGTGTGTGTATATATCTGAGTGTGTGTTTATGTGTGTGTGTGTGTGTGTGTGTATATATGTATGTGAGTGAGAGAGTATGTGTGCATATATGTGTGTGTGAGAGAGAGTGTGTGTGGTCTCTGTGTTGATCTGCCAGGGGTAACGCACGGAGGTAGGGTGAAGGTTATTGTATACCTCGATGAAAGGAAGGGGAAAGAAGGAGCGATGTGAAATGGTTACAAGATGCTGTTACCTACCACTGTTAAAGCGAGCAGTTTTTAGTGGCTTCTCCTCTCCCCGTCTGCAGAAAGTCTCCGGGACATAGTTGGCAAGGCGGACCGCTGGTTTCCGGGGGTCAGCTCCCTTCCTCGCCCTGCACCGAGCAAAGGTGTTCTTCGCTCATTGCTCGCTTGCTGCCTTGTAGGTCGGTCAACCTGTCGCCTTGCTTGGTAGGGTAGCGCCACAAGCAGCGCTGTAACCAGCTCGCAGTCCGCGGCCGGCGAGGTGTTATCGAGAGAAGGAGGGAGGGAGGGGGAGAATGGTCTGAAACCCGGAGATTTACGCTGAAGGAGGGTCCCCCGACCCGAAACCTCATCTATCCATGTTCTACAGTAATGCTGCCCCACACGCTGAGTTTCTCCAGCACTTTGTGTGAGTGTGTGTTTTTTTTTGTTGTAAAACAGCATATCCGTCGCTTTCACACCTTACCCTTCCATATCTCTAGACTCCCTCTCTCCTGTCTCACGGTCTGAAGAAGGGTCATCACCCGAAGACGTCACCCATTCCTTCTCTCGGGAGTTACTCCAGCATTTTGTGTCTATCATCAGTGTGGATATTGATTTCTCTAACTTCAAGTAACCCATGCATCCCCCCTCTCTCTCGTCCTTCCTCCATCCTAGTCGCACTAGTTTCAATAGACAATAGGTGCAGGAGTAGGCCATTCGGCCCTTCGGCCCACATGCTATTCAATGTGATCATGGCTGATCATCCACAATCAGTTCCCCGTTCCTGCATTCTCCCCATATCCCCTAACTCCGCTATCTTTAAGAGCTTTATCTAACTCTCTCTTGAAAGCATCCAGATAATTAGCCTCCACTGCCTTCTGTGGCAGATAATTCCACAGGTTCATCACTCTCTGTGTGAAAAAGTTTTTCCTCATCCCCCGTTCTAAATGGCTTACCCCTTATTCTTAAACTGTGGACCCTGGTTCTGGACTCATCGGAAATCGTTTCCTGCCTCTAGCGTGTCCAATCCCTTAATAATCTTATATGTTTCAATAAGATTCCCTCTCATCCTTCTAAATTCCAGTGTATACAAGCCCAGGCGCTCAATTCTTTCAACATATGTCAGTCCCACCATCCCGGGAATTAACATTGTGAACCTACGCTGCACTCCCTCAATAGCAGGAATGTCCTTCCTCAAATTAGGAGACCAAAACAGCACACAATACTCCAGGTGTGTTCTCACTAGGGCCCTGTACAACTGCAGAAGGACCTCTTTGCTCCTATACTCAACTCCTCTTGTTATGAAGGCCAACATGCCATTAGTTGAAGGCCAACATGTCATTAGCTCTTCTCTCCAGAGATGCTGCCTGTCCCACAGAGCTACTCCAGCATTTTGTGTCTATCGTTGGTGTAAACCAGCATCTGCATTTCCTTCCTACACATTTCCTCTGCAGTTTAGTTTATTGTCACGTGTACCGAGGTACAGTGAAAAGTTTTTGTTGGTTGGGCAGCTTACACCCCAGCGAAATGAACATTGACTTCTCTAACTTCAAGTAACCCTTATTTTCCCTCACACTCCCCATCCCTCCCCCTTCCCAGTTCTCCGACCAGTATTATTGTCTCTGACTACATTTTATGTCCGTTTGCTTTGTTGTTACCTTCTCCCAGCTAACAATCATCTATTCGTCATTTTCCTTGATCTCCATTCCCTTTGTTCTGCTTTCACACCTTACACTTCCTTATCTATGTATATCTCTCTCTCTCTCTCTCTCCCCTGACATCAGGCTGAAGAAGGGTCTCCACCTGAGATGCTGCCTGTCCCGCTGAGTTACTCCAGCATTTTATGTCCGCCTTCTGTGTAAACCAGCATTTGCAGTTCTTTCCTAAACTAAAATCAATCTGCTTTACAAATATTCAACGATGCTGCCTGACTCGTTGGGTTACACCGGCACTTTGTAGTACTCTGCAGGGCCAGGAAGCGAGCGGGTAAGATCATCTCTGACCCCTCTCACCCTGGCCACAAACTCTTTGAATCACTTCGCTCTGGAAGGCGACTCTGGACTGTCAAAGCCACCACAGCCAGACAGAAAAACAGTTTGTTTCCACGAGCAGTAGCTCTACTCAATAACCAAAAATCTGTAGCCTCCTTTTGCTCTGGTATTTTATTTAATTCACATGTTTAATATTTTAATATTTAATATTTTATTATTAATGTTTAATGTTTTATGTGTCGTTCTTAATAGTTACGGTATGTCATGTTGTTACTTGCGAGCGGAGCACCAAGGCAAATTCCTTGTATGTGTACATACTTGGCCAATAAACTTATTCTTTCACTCTTTCATTCATTCATTCATAATTGGATGCACTTATTAACCAAGCCTAATTCCTCTCTGTGGGGGTTGCATATTTTTCCTGCGTCCATGTGGATATCGTCCTGGTGCTCCGGTTTTCTCCAACATCTTAGAAACATATAGGGGGGTTACACAAAAAGCTGGAGAAACTCAGCGGGTGCAGCAGCATCTAAGGAGCGAAGGAGATAGGCGACGTTTCGGGTCGAGACCCTTCGGTTAATTGGCCTCTGTAAATTGCCCCTAGTAGGAATAACCAAATTCCACACATTTCAAGATCTTCTTGAGAAGGTAGTGATCACCTGCCCTCTTGCAGCCCTGTGGTATGAATATTTTAGTTTAGTTTAGTTTAGAGATGCAGGGTGGAAACACGCCGCTCGGCCCACCGACCAACGATCCCTGCACACCAACACTATCCTACTACTAGGGCCAATTTACACATACACCAAGCCAATTAACCTGCATACCTGTACGTCTTTGGAGTGTGGGAGGAAATTGAAGATCTCGGAGAAAACCCACGTGCTCACGGGGAGAACGTACAAGCTCCGTACAGACAGCGGCCATTGTCGGGATCGAACCCGGCACTGCAAGCGCTGTAAGGCAGCAACTCTACCGCTGCGCCACCATGCTATATCATGAGTTTATTTCTCTCACTTCAAGTAACCCCTGCATTCCCTCTCTCCCCATCCCTCCCACACCCAAGTTGCACCAGCTTCTCATTTTCACCCAACAAACAGCTGACAATGGCTTGTTTCCTGTATCATACTTTTCTACTTACCGTTACATACTGTTACCATTTTGCATATCTTTCATTCATTGTTCTTTATCTCTCTACATCATCGTCTATATCTCACGTTTCACTTTACCCTGACACAGTCTGAAGAAGGGGCATCGACCCGAATCGTCACCCGTTCCATCTCTCCAGAGATGCTGCCTGTCCCGCTGAGTTACACCAGCTTTTTGTGTCTATCTAGTCAACCGTGATATCGAACGTCAAGCCTTTGACCTGGGATGGATGTTAGATTGCATTGTTTAAAGGGATTATAACGACAGCTCGGTAGTTTCATTGTCGCTCTCATAAAATTGACACACCAAGATATTAATAATGCACAATATCACGAGTATCCCTTAGGAAATGCAGTAATGAGGTGATAAAAGACATTAACTAAATGCGGTAATTTGAATAGACCTTACTGAATCATGGTCGCATCTAAAATAGAACATCAGATGTACTTTTACTGAGAGGTTGAGACAGCTCAGGAAGAGAATGGAAATCTAATCCCAGATGATTAAAGAATAGTGGAGACATTTAATTAATGTTCAGCAGCATATGCAATGGGGGAGGTGAGGACATAAAACTTCTGGTGATAAATATAGAAACGTTTGAAATAACTGTCGGAAAGGATTCCCACGGTCTATTTGCTTTGATGGGGCAAGATCAAGTTTAGTTTAGTTTAGAGATACAGTGCGGAAAAAGGCCCTTCGGCCCACTGAGTCCGCACCGACCGGCGATCCCCCGCACACTAACACTACCCTATGCACACTGAGGACAATTTATACTTATACCAACCCAATTAACCTACAAACCTGTACGTTTTTGGAGTGTGGGAGGAAACCAGAGATCTTGGAGAAAATCCACGCTGGTCACGGGGAGAACATACGAACTACGTACAGGCAGCACCCGTAGCCAGGATCGAACCCGGGTCTCCGGCGCAGCAAGCGCTGTAAGGCAGCAACTCTACCGCTGCGCCACCATGTCAAGGGAATATTCAGTCATATGAGTTACAATAAAAATCTTTTTTGTTATGTTCTATCCAGTCAACAAAAAGACAATTTACTTTAGACTTAAGAGATACAGCACGGAAATAGGCCCTTTGGACCACCAAGTCCGCACCGACCAGCGATCACCGCGTACATTAACATACACACACTAGGTACAATATTTTTTACAACTTACCGAGGCCAAGTAACCTACAAACCTGTATGCCTTTAGAGTGTGGGAGGATACCAGAGCACCCAGAGAAAACCCACACAGGTCAGGGGAAACGTACAAACTCCATTCGGACAGCGCCCGTAATCACGATTGAACTCGGGTCTCCGGCAATGTAAGACACTAAAACTTCAATTGTGCCACCGTGCTGAGACAGAGGAGAAGCAGGACAAAAGCAAAATGAATAGATGGAGTTTTGGTCATTTGGACAAGGTTTTCTTTATCTATGTTACTAAAACTCTGATTTTGACCACTTCCTATTTTTCTGTTTCATGATTTTAGAAACTTACGGCTGTGATATTTGGCCATCTGACTCAGAGTCCCCTTCTGCTGCACAATAAATGATGATGAAAAATAAAGAGTTGTTAGTGTTTTAAAAATGATTCACTGTGCTGCCCCTGCTGGTGGGAGGGGGGAAGGGACTATAAAACCCAGAAGCGTGTGCATCAGTCAGTCTCTGTAAGATGGAGGAAGCAAGAGGGTCACATATCTCACAGCTGTCAATAACACTGAACACACGTCTACTCAACTGTGAGTGCCCTTAATGTGGTTTGAAAATGAAAATGTGGTTGCTTTGAAATGTTGCACTGCATGAAGCATCATTTACGCAGCATGAAGTAAATGAGGGGCTTGAGGAGTATAAGGAATGTAGAAAGAATCTTAAGAAAGAAATTAGAAAAGCTAAAAGAAGATATGAGGTTGCTTTGGCAAGTAAGGTGAAAGTAAATTCAAAGGGTTTCTACAGCTATATTAATAGCAAAAGGATAACAAGGGATAAAATTGGTCCATTGGAGAGACCGAGTGGACAGCTATCTGCAGAGCCAAAAGAGATGGGGGAGATATTGAACAATTTCTTTTCTTCGGTATTCACCAAGGAGAAGGATATTGAATTATGTGAGGTAAGGGAAACTAGTAGAGTAGCTATGGATACTATGAGTTTCAAAGTAAAAGAAGTACTGACACTTTTCAAAAATATAAAAGTGGATAAGTCTCCAGGTCCTGACAGGATATTCCCTAGGACATTGAGGGAAGTTAGTGTAGAAATAGCCGGGGCTATGACAGAAATATTTCAAATGTCATTAGAAACGGGAATAATCCCCGAGGATTGGCGTACTGCGCATGTTGTTCCATTGTTTAAAAAGGGTTCTAAAAGTAAACCTAGCAATTATAGACCGGTTAGTTTGAATTCAGTGGTGGGCAAATTAATGGAAAAGATACTTAGAGATAATATATATAAGTATCTGGATAAACAGGGTCTAATTAGGAACAGTCAACATGGATTTATGCCTGGAAGGTCATGTTTGACTAATCTTCTTGAATTTTTTGAAGAGGTTACTAGGGAAATTGACGAGGGTAAAGCAGTGGATGTTGTCTATATGGACTTCAGTAAGGCATTTGACAAGGTTCCTCATGGAAGGTTGGTTAAGAAGGTTCAACTGTTGGGTATAAATGCAGGAATAGCAAGATGGATTCAACAGTGGCTGAATGGGAGAAGCTAGAGGGTAATGGTGGATGGCTGTTTGTCGGGTTGGAGGCAGGTGACTAGTGGGGTGCCTCAGGGATCTGTGTTGGGTCCTTTGTTGTTTGTCATGTACATCAATGATCTGGATGAAGGGGTGGTAAATTGGATTAGTAAGTATGCAGATGATACCAAGATAGGGGGTGTTGTGGATAATGAAGAGGATTTCCAAAGTCTACAGAGTGATTTAGGCCAGTTGGAAAAATGGGCTGAAAGATGGCAGATGGAGTTTAATGCTGATAAATGTGCTGATATAAATGTGATAAATGCTACACCTTGGCAGGACAAATCAAAATAGGGCGTACATGGTAAACGGTAGGGAATTGAAGAATACAGTTGAACAGAGGGATCTGGGAATAACCGTGCATAGTTCCTTGAAGGTGGAATCTCATATAGATAGGGTGGTAAAGAAAGCTTTTGGTATGCTAGCCTTTATAAATCAGAGCATTGAGTATAGAAGCTGGGATGTAATGTTAAAATTGTACAAGGCATTGGTGAGACCAAATCTGGAATATGGTGTACAATTTTGGTCGCCCAATTATAGGAAGGATGTCAACAAAATAGAGAGGGTACAAAGGAGATTTACTAGAATGTTGCCTGGGTTTCAACAGCTAAGTTACAGATATAGGTTGAATAAGTTAGGTCTTTATTCTCTGGAGCGCAGAAGGTTAAGGGGGGACTTGATAGAGGTCTTTAAAATGATGAGCGGGATAGACAGAGTTAACGTGGACAAGCTTTTCCCTTTGAGAATAGGGAAGATTCAAACAAGAGGACATGACTTTAGAATTAAGGGACAGAGGTTTAGGGGTAACATGAGGGGGAACTTCTTTACTCAGAGAGTGGTAGCGGTGTGGAATGAGCTTCCAGTGGAAGTGGTGGCGGCAGGTTCGTTGGTATCATTTAAAAATAAATTGGATAGGCATATGGATGAGAAGGGTATGGAGGGTTATGGTATGAGTGCAGGCAGGTGTGACTAAGGGACGGACTTGTTCGGCACGGATTTGAAGGGCCGAGATGGCCTGTTTCTGTGCTGTAATTGTTATATGGTTAAATGGTTGTTGGTGGTGGTTGCTTTGAAATGCTGCACTGCAAATGGTTGTTGGTGGTGGTTGCTTTGAAATGCTGTACTGCAAATGGTTGTTGGTGGTGGTTGCTTTGAAATGCTGCACTGCAAATGGTTGTTTCAATGAGATCCCCTCTCATCCTAAACTCCAGAGTGTACAAGCCCAGCCGCTCCATTCTCTCAGCATATGACAGTCCGGCCATCCCAGGAATTAGTAAGTAAGTAAGTATGTAAGTAAATTTATTTATATAGCACGTTTAAATCAACTCGCGTTGAAACCAAAGTGCTTTACATAAAATAAATAATAAAGTTTCCGTACATCCATAGAAAAATAAAAAATAAGAAAAATGACACTATAGAATTCAACATGAACGTCCCCCCACAACAGAATCAACATTTTCCACCGTGGGGAAAGGCATCAAAAAATGTAGTCCTCTTGTTCTGTGAAAAACTTGAGGTTGGGGCCTATTTGTGCCCTCCGCAGCCAGTCCGATGTTTTCAGGCCCTCTTTGCCGAAAAACTGGAACTCTGGCGTCGAGTGAACACTCCTCAGCGGCTTGTTTTTTAAAAGTTTTTTTTATTTAACCTTTATTTAACCAGGAGAAGTCTCATTAAGATTAAAAATGTATTTTACAAGAGAGTCCTGGCCATGACAGGCAGCAGCACAGTTCCCCACTTACAGACAATAATTTAAAAACAACAGAGAACATATAAATGGAGTCACAGTCATAACATCATCAAACAAAGCATGTACAGACAGAAGAGCCCGCTTCAACATCATTAAGAAGAGATTTAAATCTGTTTATAGAAACCAGCTCCTTAAGTTTCAGTGCATTCTGCAGCTGGTTCCATGCGAAGGGAGCAGCATAACTAAATGCCCTTTTCCCCAGTTCAGTACGACATTAGGTACAGTTAGTGAGAACAAGTGCTCAGAGCAGAGCTGATAAGTTCCTGTGCTTTTTCGAATTACATACTTCTGCAGGTATGAAGGAAGAACACCGAGGATAGTCTTATAAATAAGGATATGCCAATGATGGAGTCTGCGGGTGGACAGGGCAAACCATCCAACTTGAGCATACAAAGAGCAGTGGTGCGTGAGGGTTTTAAAATTAGTACCAAATCTCAGTGCTCCGTGGTAGACCGTGTCCAAAGACTGTAGGCATTTTGAAGATGCATTCATATATAAAACATCACCATAGTCCAACACAGACATAAACGTTGCAGCAACGTCTTTTTTGGGCTTCAAAAGAAAAACAAGATTTCTTTCTAAAGTATTTCTTTCTAATTTTATCTTTAGTTTTTTCACAAGTTGCTGGATATGAGATTTAAAAGAGAGAGCATCATCAATTATAATTCCCAGATATTTATATTGAGACACAGATTCAACCACAGAGCCCTGCAAAGTGGTGATAGAAGGGAGGTCCGAGGGCTTTGATTTAGCTTTAGTGAACAGCATGAACTTTGCCTTGTCAGCATTTAAAACAAGTTTTAAATCACACAGGTTACGTTGCACAGTGTTAAAAGCAGAGAGCCTGATTTGGGGTAGACGCAGAGTAATATATCACTGTGTCGTCAGCATAAAAGTGAAAATTTGCATTCGCTGCTTTATGATTTAGACTATTAATATAAATAGTAAATAATAAAGGTCCTAGAACCGATCCCTGTGGCACATCCTTGGATACATTAAGAGAGCTAGAAGTAATACCTTCTGCTCGCACACACTGGGATCTGCCTGATAGATAGTTTTTAAACCAACAGACAGCTTGATCAGACAAACCGATGCTGCATAGTCTTTGTAACAATAAGGCATGATCCACAGTATCGAACGCCTTTGATAGGTCAATGAGAAGGGCTGCACAGTGTTGCTTATTGTCTAAAAATTCAATAAAATCATTTACTACTTTTAAAACAGCTGTTGACGTCATATATTTTTTCCTAAAACCCGATTGAAATTCAGATAAAATACTGTTAGTTGATAAAAAGTCCATCAGTTGTTGGTTTACAATGGATTCCAGCACCTTACTTAAAACAGACAGTTTGGAGATGGGCCTATAGTTGTTAAGCACAGTGGGGTCCCCCCCTTTAAACAGTGGGAGAACAAAGGCATATTTCCAAATAAGGGGAATTTCGTTTGTCTCCAGGGATAGATGAAAAAGACAAGTCAGAGGCAATGCAATAAAATCAGCGGCTAACTTTAGGAAGTAAGGCTCAAGGTTGTCGGGACCTGCCGATTTTTTTGTGTCTAAACATCTCAGGGCCTTATGCACCTCTGAAAGTGTAACAGCGTCAAAAGTAAAGGCTTGTCCCTCAAAAAAACAACTACTATCAGAGCAAGCAGAGGAGCCTTGAGCTGAGCTTTGAGAGTTAAAAAGTGAACCAGAGGCAATGAAATGCTCATTAAAACAACCAAGCATGTCGGCCTTTTCATAAATTTGGGTAGAGTCTTTGACAATGCATGGAGGCAGCTCAATAACATTTTTATTTCCAGTTATTGATTTAATGGTTTTCCAGAATTTCAATGGATTGTTTAGGTTATTTGAAGTTTCAGTAAGGAAATGATCAGCTTTGGCTTTTCTAAATGCAACTGTGCTTGCATTTCGCAGCTGCCTAGAGAGCTGGGACCCCAGCTATTTACAATATATATTAATGATTTGGACGAGGGAATTCAATGCAACATCTCCAAATTTGCAGATGACACCAAGCTGGGGGGTATAGTTAGGTGTGAGGAGGATGCTTGGAGGCTGCAGGGTGATTTGGATAGGCTGAGTGAATGGGCAGATGCATGGCAGATGCAGTATAATGTGGATAAATGTGAGGTTATCCACTTTGGTGGCAAAAACATGAGGGTAGACTATTATCTGAATGGTGGCGGATTAGGAAAAGGGGAGATGCAATGAGACCTGGGTGTTATGGTACACCAGTCATTGAAAGTAGGCATGCAGGTGCAGCAGGCAGTGAAGAAAGCAAATGGTATGTTAGCATTCATAGCGAAAGGATTTGAGTACAGGAGCAGGGAGGTTATACTGCAGTTGTACAGGGTTTTGGTAAGGCCACACCTGGAGTATTGCGTACAGTTTTGGTCTCCAAATCTGAGGAAAGACATCCTTGCCATAGAGGGGGTACAGAGAAGATTCACCAGACGGATTCCTGGGATGTCAGGACTTTCATATGAGGAAAGATTGGATAGACTCGGCTTGTACTCGCTGGAATTTAGAAGATTGAGGGGGGATCTTATAGAGACTTACAAAATTCTTAAGGGGTTGGACAAGCTAGATGCTGGAAGATTGTTCCCGATGTTGGGGGAGTCCAGAACAAGGGATCACAGTCTAAGGATAAGGGGGAATTCCTTTAGGACCGAGATGAGGAAAACATTCTTTACACAGAGAGTGGTGAGTGTCTGGAATTCTCTGCCACAGAAGGTAGTTGAGGCCAGTTCATTGGCTATATTTAAGAGGGCGTTAGATGTGGCACTTGTGGCTAAAGGGATCAGGGGGTATGGAGAGAAGGCAGGTACGGGATACTGAGTTGGATGATCAGCCATGATCACATTGAATGGCGGTGCAGGCTCGAAGGGCCGAATGGCCTACTCCTGCACCTATTTTTCTATGTTTCTATGTTTCTATGAGAGCAACCAGTCTGATCCAAGACCAGTACTCCTGGCTTTAGACCATGCCACATTGCGCTCATGGAGCAAATTGGATAACTCTGACGTGAACCATGCATTATCCCTGCCCTTTATTCTATACTTCCTAAAAGGAGCATGCTTGTTTACAATTTCAATAAAACCATCATAAAAGAATTTCCAGGCATTTTCAACATCAGGAATTACATTAATTTTTTCCCAGCCAAAGAGAAACAGGTCATGAAAAGATTCTTGCTCCACAAAATGTTTCATGTCCCGCTTTATGATGACAGGCGGTTTGGATTTAGGAACTTTTGTATTTCTTACTGTTGCAATGACACAGTGGTCATTGATGTCATTGGCACAAACAGAAGCAGCAGAATATTTATGAGGAACATTAGTTAAGATAAGATCAATCAAAGAAGATTTGTCCGGACATTTCAGATTAGGTCTAGAAGGACTGTCAACAATCTGAAAGAAATTAAACGAATCACAAAATGCTTTAAATTCATCTGATGCCAGTTCCAGTTTAAGTCACCAATAAGGACAATTTCATTAAAGTTCAACCCGGATAAAAGCTCCATTAAAGATGGTAAGGTGCAGCTGATAGCTGAAGGAGGCCTATAGCAACCGACGACAGTGATGTGGAAAGTTTTTGAGATTTCCATGTCAAGAGCCAGAAGTTCAAATTGCTTACTCACTGGTGTAGAGATCTTCACATGAAACTTAGATTTGACATAGACTGCGACCCCTCCGCCCTTCTTGGGTCGGTCAGTCCTATACACATTGTAGCCGTCAATGTTGATATCCTTGTTTAAAACTGCTTTGTTTAGCCAAGTTTCAGATATAACCATAACATCAGCATCAGTTGAATGAGCCCAGATACGAATCATATCCATTTTAGCAGTCATACTGCGCACATTCAAATGGATGAAACCAAGTCCAGACCTTGATTCAAATTCAGCAGGGGATGTTAAAATTAACAGCAGACTCAGCAGAGCCTGGGTTAGGTTGAACATTCCCTGAAATCAGCAGCAACAGAACAATTATGCACCTATAATCAAATCTTATAGATTTGCTTGAATGATCTTTTTTAATCTTTAAAAATATAAAAAAGTCACAAAGGCAACTTGAAGGAATAATAAAATGTCAGGAGCGGCCGCTTCCTCCCCGGAGATCGCAGCACCCGTAGTCCACGGGCGTGCTGGCCGGAGCACCGACTCTGGCGATCTCGGATCCCAGGCTTCACGGTGTTTATAATCCAGCGCCGCCCGCCCGCTGCTGGACGCCCTCAGCCACAGCTCCGTGATGTTGGAGTCGGCGGTCAGAGCTCTCCGGAGCTTACCGCACGGCGACCCGGTAAGGCATTGCCCGCTCCATGATGGTGTCCCAGCGCTGTGCCGCCGCCGAAGCTGTATTCCCGGCCGATCCCGACAGGAAACGCCGCTCCAGTCTGATGGTAGGCCGCGAGGAGGGGAGCGAAGAAGCAGCTCGGAGGGAAGCCGACTCTCCAAACAGGTAGGGACTAGGAAATAAAGTTGCCCCCTTCCCCGCCCCCCATACCCCACGTAAAATACCTCCAACTAACATTTGTTTTTTTTTTAACAGGACTAAAAATAAAAATAAAAAAGGGCGATAGGGTAGACTGCAGGCAGAGCAGCCATACACAACGGTGCCCCACTCCTGCAGAATTAACCTTGTAAACCTACGCTGCACTCTCCCAATAACGTCATTGGAGTGCGGGAGTAAACCGGAACACCCGGAGAAAACCCACACAAGTCACTGTGTGAATATCCAAACTCCTCACACACAGCATCCATGGCCAGATTTGAAGCCTATCTCTGGCGCTGTAAGGCAGCAACTCTGCTGTGCCAGGGTGATATTGCTCCCTGCTAAATCACCACCATTATGCTCGCTCATAACCATATCTTTTATTCCATTTATTAAATCTTCATTAGGATTTTACTCATAACTGAATTTGGACTCTCCATTATGCTTGGTGAGATGTGTCTCTTGGTCATTAGTTTAGTAGCGTGTTGCCCCATGGATGAGAAAAAGACCCAGTGGGCGGTGCGGCGGTGCAGCGGTAGAGTTGCTGCCTTACAGCACTTACAGCGCCAGAGACCCGGGTTCCATCCCGACTACGGGTGCTGTCTGTACGGAGTTTGCACGTTCTACCCATGACCTGCGTGGGCTTTCCCCGAGAACTTCGGTTTCCTCCCACACTCCAAAGACGTACAGGTTTGTAGGTCCGAAGAAGGGTTTCGGCCCGAAATGTCGCCTATCTCCTTCGCTCCATAGGTGCTGCTGCACCCGCTGAGTTTCTCCAGCACTTTTGTGTACCCTCGATTTTCCAGCATCTGCAGTTCCTTCTTTAACACAGGTTTGTAGGTTAATTGGCTTGGTATAAAAATGTAAATTGTCTTTAGTGTCAGTAGGGTGGTGTTAATGTGCAGGGATCGCTGGTCGGTGCGGACAGTATTGGCCAAAGGGCCTGTTTCTGCACTGTATCTCAAAACTAAACTAAACTAAACAAAACTAAAGGAGTGTTGAAAGTCAGCTCCTGCGAAGCGTCAACTCGGTTTGAGATGGCTGGGATCCGGAGATAAGTTGAAAGATGGCTTGAAGCACTCTATAAAATCCAAAGGCTTTCTGTTATTTTAAGGCTTGAGATGAATAGCCTGTGCATGGTAATGACCATCCTGAAGCAAGCCCATTCACATAACAGAATGGAAATCGATGCTGCTGCATCTTCTGGCATTTAGTCTGTTCCTAATCACTGATGAAAGAAATGCCCTCATCTGCTTTTCTCGGGGAATTGGACAAAATACTAGAATAGTTGAGAGACCCAAGTGAGTCGGAATAAATACACCAACATTCACAATGAGTCAGAAATAGCCCTACAGTTATAAAATTATCAGGATATGAGCCTTGCCATATCATGTAATGAATATTGATATATTACATAGATGTGCATTCGTTACTAATGTTAGATGCAAATTGACTCCATCCTGACTTGCTCCAATTATTTAAATGCTCAATAAACGTCCACTATTACAAGAGACACAAGGAACTGCAGACGCTGGTTTACAAAAAAAAAGAGACAAAGTGCTGGAGTAACTCAGTGGGTCAGGCACCAAGTTTACACAAAAAGCCACAAAATGCTGGAGTAACTCAGCGGGTCAGGCAACAAGTTTATGCAAAAAAGCCACAAAGTGCCGTAGTTACGCTTTTACTGAAGCTTCAAATTCCTAGGAGTAAATATCACCATCAACTTCTTTTGAACCGCCCATATTGATGCAATGGTCAAGAAAGCACACCAACGCCTCTACTTCCTTAGAAGGCTTAGGAGGTTCGGCATGTCACCTACATCTCTCACCAACTTCTGGCATGGAAAGCATTTTATCAGGATGCATGAAAGCATGGTTTGAGAACAGCTCCATCCAAAACCGTGAGAACTTCCAGAGAACATGGACACAGCCCAGACCATCACACAGACCAACCTCCCTTCCACTGACTCCATTAACATCTTGCATTGCCACGGCAAGGCCAGCAGTATAATCAAGGCACCCTGGCCACTCCCTCTTCTTCCCTCTCCCATCGGGCAAAAGGTATAGAAGTGTGAATACACACACCTCCAGATTCAATGACAGTTTCTTCCCAGCTGTTATCAGGCAACTGAACCATCCTACCAGCAACTGGAGGGCAATCCTGAGCTACTACCTACCTCATTGGAGACCCTTGTGTTAATCCTGGGTAAATTGGAGCAGCCATGGCATTAAAATTGAGCAAAGGCTTATATGCTGCTCGGCCATTTTGGTCAAGTTAAATGTGCCTTTGCAGAACTGAGACAAGCTGCCGAATGGTGACAGCATGTCTGTGGCCCAGATAAGTGCTCCACAGAAAGAATGGGACATCTGCAGAAGTCTTACAATGAAGTGTGAAATGCATAGAGTTAATTGTATCAATGCAAACTAAGTGTACATATTGTAAATAATGTTGCGAGACAGTTACCCTGTAGTTACTCCTCCCATTTCCTCCAAACACAAGGCGTAGCTATGGGCACACGCATGGGCCCTAGCTACGCCTGCCTCTTTGTCGAGCACGTCAAACAATCTTTGTTCTCGGCGTACCAGGGCCTCACCCCCAATTTTTACCTCCGTTACATTGACGACTGCTTTGGTGTCACCTCCCTGCACCCACACACAACTGACTGACTTCATCCATTTCACCACCAACTTCCATCCGGCACTCAAATATACTTGGACCATTTCCGACATTTCCCTACCATTCCTTGACCTCACCATCTCTATTGCAGGTGATACACTCCTGACCAACATCCACTACAAACCAACTGACTCCCACAGCTACCTGGACTACTCTTCCTCCCACCTTGCTTCCTATAAGGACTCCGTCCCCTATTCCCAATTCCTCCATCTACGCCGCATCTGCTCCCAGGATGAGGTGTTCCACACCAGGTCATCACAAATGTCCTCGTTCTTCAGAGAACGGGGTTTCCCCTCCCCCACTATAGATGAGGCTCGCACCAGGGTCTCCTCCATACCCCGCAAAACTGCCCTCTCTCCCCATTCCCCCACTCACAACAAGGGCAGAGTCCCCCTGGTCCTCACCTTTCACTCCACCAGCCGGCGCATACAACAGATAGTCCTCCGCCAGTTTCGCCACCTCCAACGTGACTCCTCCACTCGCCACATCTTCCCATCTCCCCCCCGTCTGCCTTCCGCAAAGACCACTCCCTCCGCAACTCCCTTGTCAATTCTTCCCTTCCCTCCTGCCCCACCTCTTCCCCGGGCACTTTCCCTTGCAACCGCAAGAGATGCTACACTTGTCCCTTCACCTCCCCCATCCACTCCTTTCAGGGACCCAAGCAGTCCTTCCAAGTCCGACAGAGGTTCACCTGCACCTCCTCCAACCTCATCTACTGCATCCGTTGCTCCAGATGCCAGCTGATCTACATCGGTGAGACCAAGCGGAGGCTGGGCGATCGTTTCGCCGAACAACTCTGCTCGGTCCGCAATAACCAACCCGACCTCCCGGTGGCTCAGCACTTCAACTCCCCCTCCCATTCCGTATCCGACCTCTCGGTCCTGGGCCTCCTCCACGGCCAGAGTGAGCAACACCGCAAGTTGGAGGAACAGCACCTCATGTTCCGCTTGGGGAGTCTGCATCCTCTGGGCTTAAACATTGAATTTTCTCAATTATGTTAACCCAGGCTGCCTCCTCCCCTTCCCACCTCTCCCTCAGCCCTCGCATTCCTTCTCTCTCTATCCCCCCCCCAACCAAGTCGCTCTAACTTCTCATTTTCACACTACAAACAGCTTACAATGGCCCGTTTCCTTTATCATCGATACTTTTTTGCATATCTTTCATTCATTGTTCTTTATCTCTCCACATCACTGTCTATATCTCTCATTTCCCTGATCCCTGACCAGTCTGAAGAAGGGTCTCGACCAGAAACGTCGCCTATCTCCTTCGCTCCTTAGATGCTGCTGCACCCGCTGAGTTTCTCCAGCTTTTTGTGTAACCCCCGTTACCCTGTAGTTGTTTATTGATTGAAATGTTAAGCCATGTCTTGGTTGTTTGAATCCTAAGGCACATGTTGCATTTTTCATCTATGTTAACTTCCTTCTCGAAGCCTTGTCAGATACAATCTTTTTGAGATTTGAGATTGTATTATAGGGTTGGGGAACTGTCTATCATGTACCGTTGTAATCGATATGTGTTATTGGATTGTACAGAGACCACCCCCATGTGTTTCGGCCCCTAAAGGTTCGGAGACCTATAAAAGGCAGCCCCAACGAGGTCCAATGTCGATCTTCTGGAAGAGCGCTTGGGACTGTGTGACCTTTTTGAGTGTCTCTGCTTGCACAAGGCTAGAAGGGCTTGGCCAAGCAGAGACAAGGGTCAAACCCACGGTGGTTAGGTATTGTATAGGGGAACTTGAATTGTGTTATCCAAAATAAAGTTTAGTTGCTCAAATGCTTGAATCAGTATTTTATTGACTGAAGGGGGTTACACAAAAAGATGGAGAAACTCAGCGGGTGCAGCAGCATCTAAGGAGCGAAGGAGATAGGCGACGTTTCGGGTCGAGACCCTTCTTCAGACTGGTCAGGGATCAGGGAAACGAGAGATATAGACAGTGATGTGGAGAGATAAAGAACAATGAATGAAAGATATGCAAAAAAGTATTGATGATAAAGGAAACAGGCCATTGTAAGCTGTTTGTAGTGTGAAAATGAAAAGCTAGTGCGACTTGGGTGGGGGGGGAGATGAAGAAGGAATGTCAGGGCCCGAGGGCTGAGGGAGAGGTGGGGAGGGGGAGGAGGCAGTCTGGGTTAACAGAATTGAGAAAATTCAATGTTTAAGCCCAGAGGATGCAGACTCCCCAAGCGGAATATGAGGTGCTGTTCCTCCAACTTGCGGTGTTGATCACTCTGGCCGTGGAGGAGACCCAGGACCGAGAGGTCGGATACGGAATGGGAGGGGGAGTTGAAGTGCTGAGCCACCGGGAGGTCGGGTTGGTTATTGCGGACCGAGCGGAGGTGTTCGGCGAAACGATCGCCCAGCCTCCGCTTAGTCAAACTAGACTGGGGGGAGCTTAGAACGAGCTATTTACACTTGGACTATGTTTGATAGGACATTACCGGACTTTATCTTGCACTAAACGCCATTCCCTTTATCATGCATCTGTGCATTGTGGATGGTTTGATAGTAATCACGCATTGTTTTTCTGCTGACCGGTTAGCACGCTACAAAAGTACCTCGGCACATGTGACAATAAACTAAACTCAAACTACAGGCATCCTTCCAGAAGATTGACACAAAATGCTCGAGTAACTCTGCGGGTCTGGCACCACTTCAGGAGAAAAGGAATAGGCGATGTTTGTGGCTGGAATCCTTCTTCAGACTGTAAGATAGAGAAGGGGGGTGGTTGTGGGGGGGGGGGGGGGGGGGGGGGGGGGGAGGGTTGGGGGCAATGGGAGGTGAGAAAAGGCCAGAACAAATCAGGTCCGGCAACAGATCTGAGGAAGGCTGACCACAATGGCCCATTGTTGGCCGGTGAAGATGCGCTAATGAAAGAGATACAAGGATGCGAACAGCAGAGCTAGAGGGACGACTCGGGTGGAGGAGCATCCTTCCAGCGCATATGAGTTGAATTTTACGAGTTGAGTTGAGTTTATTGTCACGTATACTGACGTACGGCTTTTGTTGTGTGCTAACCAGTCAACGGATAGACAATGAGTGAATGAAAACTTTATTGTACATGTGACAAGTCACATTGAAATTCTTCGCTTGCAAACCTCGCCAAGTTATGCAATAGTCGTCCATGAACGGTACTTACAAAGTTACAAATTCCACCCCCACCCCCCCACCTTTTCTCTCCCCCACCTTCCGTCCCTCATGGTGGTCCCCCCACGCTGGGACCACATTGTTCATTCCCCCTCCCTCATGGTGGTCCCCCCACGCTGGGTCCCCATTGATCCTTCCCTCGGCAGCGGCACCCTCACTTCCACGTGGTCCATCCTCCTCCGCCCGTCGACGCCATCATCGACTGCCACACCGACCTCGCCTCTAACGGTGCCAGGTCCTCTTCTGAGGCCCCCGTGGCGCTGACCCGGGCCCCAGCCGCGGGCTCCAACCTGGGCTTCACCGCAGCCACCCGGGAGGCATCGAGATCGCGGCGCCTGGATGAAGGCCTACGCCCGCGTTCCCAGTCCGCAGCCACGGGAAACCTGCCGTCCACATGATGAGGGCAATAATGTGAATAACGTTCAGTGCAATGTAAAGCCAGTAAAATCCGATCAAGGATAGTCCGAGGGTCTCCAGTGAGGTAGATGGTAATCCAGGACCGCTCTCTGGTTGTGGTAGGATGGTTCAGTTGCCTGATAACAGCTGGGAAGAAACGGTCCCTGAATCAGGTGGTGTGCGTTTTCACACTTCTGTACCTGGGAGAGGGATCGCAAGGTTGCATTCAGTCACATTTCCCCATTCCTTCGCAGAATCCATGCAAATTATTTTTGCCCTAGTGCTGCTCCAATTATCTTCACAAAGAACCTTCACTCTTTGAACTCTCCTTCCTCTAACTTTATAGATGATGAATTCTAAATCAGCTCGAGTCTCCATGTAATAATCTTTCTGTTCACGTCCCCATCAATTTGAATCTCTTCTCTTGTCCTTAAAACATCCACTAATGAGAACGCAGTGTGAAATGGAATGGGGGAATTCTCCAGGGAGATATACCTTCCTCAACGATCAGCATCAAAAACACATCATGTGTCCTCTCATCTCATTGCAGATTTATTCTGGAGCTCTTTGGTGGCATTCTGGCACAGCTGGACGCAACAAAAGCTTTTCACTGTATCTCGGTGAACATTGCAATAAACAGTGCCTGGTCTGAAGAAGGGTCTCGACCCGAAACGTCGCCTATCTCCTTCGCTCCTTAGCTGCTGCTGCACCCGCTGAGTTTCTCCAGCTTTTTGTGTAACCCATTGCAATAAACTAAACTGAACTGCTGCCTCAGAGATCCAGGTTGGATCCTGATATCAGGGCTGTCTGTTCGAGTGGCGTTTGCACGTTCTTCCTGCGATTGCGTGGGCTTCCTCCGAGAACTTTGGTCTCCTTCCACACCGTAGAGAGCACGCTGACTGGTTGCATCGTGGCTTGGTTCGGCAACATGAGCATCCAGGAGCGGAAAAGGATGCAGAAAGTTGTAACCACTTCCCAGTCCATCATCGGCTCTGACCTCCCCACCATCGAAGGGATCTATTGCAGTCGCTGCCTCAAAAAGGCAGCCAACATCATCTCGGAACCACACCATCCTGGCCACGCACTCATCTCACTGCTACCATCAGAAGCAGAGCCGGATTTACCATTATGCTTCGTAGGCTAAAGCCTGGGGCCTCGAAATCTAGGGGGCCTCCGACCAAGGTGTACAATATTTTTGACAGTCATAGACCTTTCTTACATATGCTGTCACAACGCACTGTAGTCTCTAAACAACACTTAAGTAATTTTCCTTGCCCTCCATTTCAGAATAATAGTGTTATAAGCCGATAACTCGACACCAGCACTGGCAATAAATAAATAAATAAATAAAAGCGCAGCTGTCCAGCCCCCTATCTCATTGGCCACGCTTGGCTGGAATTCGGTGTCAATCTGGTGGACTCTTCCATCTTTCTCCAGACGTGGGGGTGGGGGATTGGGAGGGGCCTCACAAGTGGAACAGCCTATGGCCTCCCTTCATCTAAAACTGGCACTGGGCAGAAGGTACTGGAGCCTGAAATCTGCTACATCCAGGTTCAGGAACAGGCTCTTCCCCACAGCCATCAGACTATTAAACTCGCCAACAAACAGACTCTGAACTAACAGCCTATTGCACTTTACCTGCTTATTTATGTGCATATTGAACTGAACTGATCTGTATTTAGGTTTACAATATTCTGTTGTGCTGCAGCAAAGCAAGAATTTCATTGTCCTATCTGGGACACATGACAATAAACTCTCTCTTGACTCTTGACACCATAAAGATGTGAGGGCTTGTAGATTAATTGGCCTCTGTGATTTGCCCCTAATGCGTAATGAGTAAATGTGAAAGTGGGATAATATATAGAGAGCTGGAATGAATGTCATCAATGGTCGGTGTGAATTTGGTGGAGCGAAAGGCTCCCCCTCCCCCTCCCCCTCCCCCTCCCCCTCCCCCTCCCCCTCCCCATCCCCCCCTCTCCCCCTCCCCCTCCCTCTCCCCTTCCGTTCTGAGTCTGTGGAATTCTCTGCCTCAGAAGGCAGTGGAGGCCGGTTTGTTGGATATTTTCAAGAGCGAGCTAGATAGGGGTCTTGAAGATAGTGGAGTCAGGGGATATGGGGAGAAGGCAGGAAAGGGGGACTGATTGTGGATGAGTAGCCATGTTCACATTGAATGGCGGTGCTGGCTCAAAGGGCCGATTGGCCTACTCCTGCACATATTGTCCCTCTCCTTCTCTCTCTCACTCTCTCTCTCCCTCCCCCCTCCTCTCTCCCTCCCTCTCCCTCCCTCTCTCTCTCCCTCTCTCTCTCTCTATAAATATTTATGCTCAGGGGCATCCATTTCCTTTGAAGCATGAAATGCCTTTGACTGACCTTCATGCAAGAAGCCAACCAAAGATCAGTCCTCTGAGGCTTTTGAAAATCTTTTCTTGTCTCATTTGCCATTCACAGTTTAATGAATGGTTCCTTTGTGTTTGTGAGCAAGCTGTTGTCACTGTACTTCCAAGCACACAGTCAAGTATTACTTTCTTTTACCACCCATGCTTTTTATTTGTACTGAGATTAAATTACTTTTGTACCAGCAGTTGATGAGCTTGTTCCCTGCACTTTGAAACATAGAAAATACTAACATTAAATTGGAACTTACCAGTTTGAAGTTTGATCTTTATTTTGTGAGGAATTACGTTGAGGGATTACGCGAAGAAGCCCCACCAAGCTCATGCGCGTCATACTTCAAAGCAGTGGCGTGAAAACACAGAAATGATAGCCGAAGTAACATAGTAAGGCTAGAACTACCAGATGATCTTTTCGATTATGGGGGCTGGGAGCGGAGGGCACGTAATAAAACTCTTCACAAAATGAATATCAAACTTCAAACTGGTAAGTTCTCGTTTAATCTTACTATTTTACTTCGGAGTCACGGATCCATTCCATACGACACACTGATTCAGTTGACACAGTAGTGAATAATTAATGTATTGAACATCGCTTCGAATTATTCAATAACTATTTTAATAATAATAAACAAAAGGACAGTAATAACCCCTCTATCCCAGGGGGAAATTACAAAAAAATTATATAAAGACAAAGCAAATCAAATTAAACGGACCCCAACACAGCATGCCCAAATTATTCATTGTGGAACAATAAGCTTTTAATTCAAAATGCACCCAACAACTCTAAATAATTTATACCATGCCTGTGAAGGATTAAATCCTCTTGCACACTCCATCTACCAGCACAGCTAGTCTCGCTGTCTGTAGCTCCCCATCCGAGAGCACTCACATCTGTCTGCAAAACCACTGAAGGTTGCTGAACCAAAATGTTTTTGGTAGTTTGTACAATATTGATAATCCACCATTGTAATTCAGCTATGGCTCTGGTTGGTAACTGCATAGATCTATCAAAATGACCTGCATGTTCTTTTAGTGCTTGTTCTCTAGCTCTTTGCAGACTTTGATAGTGCAGAGGTCCAAACTCTACTGCAGGAAAAGCTGCTACCAATTTACCAATAACACTGGCTACTTCCCGGATGGAGGGATATTGTTTTTCAGCGAGGTAAGTAAAGACATCCCTGATCTCCATAGCCTTGGCTGTAGGCAGTCACTGACATATCAACTGAATCAATGACAAAACCCAAATAATCAATTTTTTGGGATGGCTCCTCGGGATAACTTGGATTTTGTTGGATGAACCAGAAACCCTAACGTTTCAAACAGGTGTTTGATTGCTGAAACCGATTCCTCATCAGTGTTGGTATTTTGGTAAATGGTAGATGGTATTTTAATCATAAGCAACACTCAGAAGACTCAGGTTCCAAACTTGGAACTGAACTCTGTCTCGGGAGCGGGTTATGGGGAAAGGGGGGGGGGGGGGGGGGTGGTGGGGAGACAGTGTTAATTCATGTAAATGTGAATCCATGGGTTTGTGGAGGGAGGGAGTGTAAAAAGTATGAGTATGTGAATGTTTGAAGTTCTTTTAAATGGAGAGACACAGTAATCTTGTTGTATGTGACACATGCAATGTCAATAAAGCATTCTAATCTAATCTAATCTTCTAATCTATCTATCTATCTATCTATCTATCTATCTATCTATCTATCTATCTATCTATCTATCTATCTATCTATCTATCTATCTATCTATCTATCTATCTATCTATCTATCTATTCTATCTTTTCTCCACAATCTTCACAATCTTTGAGGTGGTTGTAGAACTACCCCCCCCCCCCCCCCCATCCCAAACTCTTTCTTCCCCCTTCCTCCACTAAGAGCCAGTTAGTTAGTTCCTCCATTCACAACTATGAACCCCTCTTGGTCTCATAGGTGCCTCTAGACAACAACCTGCCTATCTGGGAACCTCCTTCATCTGTTGCCGGCCTTGATTTTCCTTGACTTCCAGTTTTCTTCCCCACTCTTATAATCATAATTGACATCATAATAATATTTATCATACTTTATTAGCCAAGTATGTTTTGCAACCGACAAGGGATTTGATTTGCCATAGAGTCATACCAATAAAAAGCAACAGAACACACAAAATCCATTTTAACATGAACATCCACCACCGTGACTCCTCCACACTCCTCACTGTGATGGAAGACAAACAAAAGTTAAATCCCTCTCCCTTCTTTTTTCTCCCATGGTTTGGGGCCTCGAGCCTTCCATTGATGAGGCGATCTTGGCTCCCGTAGCTGGCGGTCAGGACCTTCGCATCAGGGCGATCAAGCTCCTGCATCGGGGGGATGTTTGCTCCCAGCGCTGGGCGATCGGACCCTGGTTCTGGGCTGGTTGAACCTTCTGCGCCGTTGGAGCTACCCGACTCAGTCCCAACCCGAGACTGCGAGCTCAACGATGGCCGTGGTTGGAGCGTTGATCCCAGGCAAGCGATCGGCTCCGATGCCAAGACCACGGCCCCGCGGTGGGGCTCAAAGTCAACCCAAGCAAGACCTCCAGCTCCATGATGTTCAGCCGCAGAGCGACCGGAGATACGATCCAGAAAACAATCGCATCTCCAGCAGGTTAAGAGATTGAAAAAAAGTTTCCCCCAACCTCCTCCCCCACCCCTCACATAAAACAAACAAGGGAACATTAACACAAAGTTTAAAAACTCACTAAAAATCACAAAAAAGAGATGAACAAACAGACAGACTGTTGGCGAGGCTGCCATCGTGCGGCACCCCTTGATGACAGTTTTCATCCCCACTCTCCCTACTACAATCAGTCTGAAGAAAGTGTCCGACCCGAAGCATCACATATCTATTTCCTCCAGAGATGCTACCTGGCCAGTTGCTCATAAGTTCATGTTCATATGTTATAGGAGCAGAATTAGGCCATTCTGCCCATCAAGTCTACTCTGCCATTCAATCACGGCTGGTCTATCCGTCCCTCTCAACCCCGTTAGTTTTAGGAGAGAAGGGGATTCTTCCCTTCCCTCCCGCTCCACCCCTTCCCCGGGCACTTTCCCTTGCAACTCTCGGTCCTGGGCCTCCTCCACGACCAGAGTGAGCAACACCGCAAGTTGGAGGAACAGCACCTCATATTCCGCTTGGGGAGTCTGCATCCTCTGGGCTTAAACATTGAATTTTCTCAATTCTGTTAACCCAGACTGCCCCCTCCCCCTCCCCACCTCTCCCTCAGCCCTCGGGCCCTGACATTCCTTCTCCATCTCCCCCCCCCCTCCCAATTCAATTCAATTCAAGTTTAATGTCATTGCACAAATACAAGTATAGGTACAACGAAATGCAGTTTAGCGTCGTTCTTAGTGATAGCGATATAGAAAAATAAATACAGAGTGCAGTGGTAGCAATATGGAAAATAAATAAATACAGGGTACAGACAAGTCTATCAGCTGGGCTCCGAGTTCAGCAGTCGGATGGTGTAGTTGAAGAAGCTGTTCTTCGTCCTACTGGTGCGGGACTTGAGGCTCCTGTACCGCCTCCCTGATGGGAGGAGGGCAAACAGTCCATGATTAGGGTGTGAGGGGTCCTTGATGATCTTCCCGGCCCGCTTCAGGCACCGTTTTCGGTGGAGGGCATCCAAGGCAGGGAGCGGGGCACCGATGATGTACTGGGCGGTTTTCACCACCCGTTGTAGTGCCTTCCTGTCTGCCACGGTGCAACTGCTGTACCATACCGTAAAGCAGGTGGTCAGGATGCTTTCGATGGTGCAGCGGTAGAAGTTCGTCAGGATCTGGGGGGACAGGTGGGCTTTTTTGAGCCTCCTCAGAAAGTAAAGGCGCTGCTGTGCCTTTTTGATTAGCTTTGAGGTGTTGAGGGACCAGGACAGATCCTCCGAGATGTGTACCCCGAGGAATTTGTAGTTGGAGACCCGCTCCACCTCAGTCCCGTTTATATGGATGGGGGTGTGTCTGCCCCCTCTGTTCTTCCGAAAGTCAACAATGATTTCCTTCGTCTTCTGGGAGTTGAGGACGAGGTTATTGTTGGCACACCAGGTAGTCAGGTGCTGGACCTCCTCCCTGTAGGCTGATTCGTCATTATCACTGATCAGTCCTACCACCGTGGTGTCATCGGCAAATTTTATGATGGCGTTGGAGCCATACTTGGGGATGCAGTCATGCGTGAAGAGGGAGTAGAGGAGAGGGCTGAGCACACAGCCCTGTGGCACGCCGGTGTTCAGTGTTATAGTGGAGGAGGTGAGGTTGTTGACCCTAACAGACTGTGGTCTGTTAGTGAGGAAATCCAGTGTCCAATTGCAGAGGGAGGTGGAGATGCCAAGACCGCTGAGTTTGGTGATCAAGCTAGCGGGTATGACAGTGTTAAAGGCAGAGCTGAAGTCAATAAACAGCAGCCTGATGTAGGTGTTGTTGCTGTCCAGGTGGGTCAGGGCAGAGTGTAGGGCCGTCGATATGGCGTCCTCTGTAGACCTGTTTGACCGGTAGGCAAATTGGTGGGAGTCCAGTGTGGGGGGGAGGCTGGCTTTGAGGTGAGCCAGGATCAGCCGCTCAAAGCACTTAGCGATGACAGGGGTGAGTGCCACTGGCCGGTAGTCGTTGAGACTCCCTGTCGCTGATTGTTTGGGCACTGGCACAATGGTAGATGTCTTGAGGCAAGTGGGGACGACACCCTGGGCCAGTGACAGATTGAAAATGTCAGTGAGGACCAGGGATAGTTGTCCGGCACATGCCCTGAGCACCCGCCCGGGGATGCCATCAGGGCCGGCAGCTTTGTGCTCATTCACCTTGCTCAGTGCGTCTTGTACAGCAGAGGTGGAGAGACTGAGGGGTTGTTCATTCGGGGGTGGAGCAACTTTGATGGCGGGAGTTTTGTTGTCCCGGTCAAAGCGAGCATAGAAGTGGTTTAGCTCATTAGGAAGGGAGGCGTTGTCCGGGGGGGGGGTGTTGACTTTATGGTAGTCGGCAATGGACTTAATTCCTTGCCACATGCGCCTGGGGTCGGAGTTGTTTCGGAAATGCTCCTCAATCCGCTGTTTGTGATTGAGTTTAGCATTCCTAATTCCCTTTTTCAGATTGGCCCTGGATGAGCTGTATCCCTCAGCGTCGCCAGATTTAAAAGCGGCGTCTCGAGCCTTCAGCAGGAGTCTGACCTCCCTGCTCATCCACGGCTTCTGATTAGGGAAGGTCTTTATCACTTTATGGGTGGTGACGTTATCAGTGCAGAATTTTATGTAGTCCAGAACAGTTGAGGTGTATGAATTTATGTCCACTTGGGAGTTAAAGGTGGCCTGGGTGGCAAACAGACTCCAGTCTGTTTGCTGAAACTGTTCCTGTAAGACAGAGACAGCCCCCTCAGGCCAGACCTTCACTGTCCTCGCGGTAGGTTTCACACGTCTGATCAGAGGTGTGTATTTGGGGAGCAGGAACAAAGAGAGGTGATCAGACTGTCCCAGGTGGGGGAGGGGAAGGGCTTTGTATGCTTCAGTAATATTAGTATAAACTAGGTCCAAAATATTGTTACCTCTGGTTGGGCAGGAGACATGTTGGTGGAATCTGGGGAGCACAGTTTTTAGGTTGGAGTGGTTAAAATCGCCAGCAACAATAAAAGCCCCCTCTGGGTGGGCAGTTAGTTGTTACGCAGACGGGTGTCATGGTACACCAGTCATTGAAAGTAGGCATGCAGGTGCAGCAGGCAGTGAAGAAAGCAAATGGTATGTTAGCATTCATAGCGAAAGGATTTGAGTATAGGAGCAGGGAGGTTCTACTGCAGTTGTACAGGGTTTTGGTGAGGCCACACCTGGAGTACTGCGTACAGTTTTGGTCTCCAAATCTGAGGAAAGACATCCTTGCCATAGAGGGGGTACAGAGAAGATTCACCAGACTGATTCCTGGGATGTCAGGACTTTCATATGAGGAAAGATTGGATAGACTCGGTTTGTACTCGATGGAATTTAGAAGATTGAGGGGGGATCTTATAGAAACCTACAAAATTCTTAAGGGGTTGGACAAGCTAGATGCTGGAAGATTGTTCCCGATGTTGGGGGAGTCCAGAACAAGGGGTCACAGTCTAAGGATAAGGGGGAATTCCTTTAGGACCGAAATGAGGAAAACATTCTTTACACAGAGAGTGGTGAGTGTCTGGAATTCTCTGCCACAGAAGGTAGTTGAGGCCAGTTCATTGGCTATATTTAAGAGGGCGTTAGATGTGGCACTTGTGGCTAAAGGGATCAGGGGGTATGGAGAGAAGGCAGGTACGGGATACTGAGTTGGATGATCAGCCATGATCACATTGAATGGCGGTGCAGGCTCGAAGGGCCGAATGGCCTACTCCTGCACCTATTTTCTATGTTTCTATGTTTGCTGATAGCAGCTTGCAGCTCTTCCATTGCAAGCCTGGCATTAGCGTCCGGGGGTACATAGACTGCAGTGATGACAGTCGATGTGAATTCCCTGGGCAGATAGAAGGGCCTGCACTTTAACATCAGGTATTCTAGGTCAGCAGAGCAGTGGCTACCAATCCTGACAGCGTCTGTGCACCATGAGTTGTTCACATAGATGCACAGTCCGCCGCCCTTGGTCTTACCGGATTCCTCCGCAGATCTGTCGGCCCTGAAGACAGTGCGCCCCTCCAGCTCGACGGCGTTGTCGGGAATGTTGTCGGTGAGCCATGTCTCGGTGAAGACCATGGCGTTGCAGTCGGCGATCCGTCTGTGTGTGGTGATGCGCAGCCGAAGTTCGTCGGTTTTACTCACCAGGGACCGGACGTTCGCGAGGAAGATGCTGGGCAGAGCTGGCTGGTGCGGGTCTGATCTCAGCCTAGCCCGGTGGCCTCCGCGTTTCCCCCGTCGCTGTTTGCGGTCCCTGCGCCGCCTCCGGACACTACCTGTTGGGAGAGCGGGTCCGCTAGACCACGGTGACCTGATGATCTCCGGCGGCAGTTTAAAGTTGTGGCTTCTGGTGCTCGGTTCGTAGAGACGTCCGAGCTCCAGCAGCTCCTGACGGCCGTACAGAGTCTTCGCTCGAGTGCTCCGGGCGAAAACTAAGGTAAGTATAAATAGGAAAAAAGAAACTATCTCGCTAAAACTACGGAGACGCAGAGCCTCGCGTTGTGCACGCGACGCCATCTTGGATTTGATCCCCCCCTCCCAAGTCGCACTAGCTTCTCATTTTCACACCACAAACAGCTTACAATGGCCTGTTTCCTTTATAATCAATACTTTTTTGCATATCTTTCATTCATTGTTCTTTATCTCTCCACATCACTGTCTATATCTCTCGTTTCCCTGATCCCTGACCAGTCTGAAGAAGGGTCTCGACCCGAAACGTCGCCTATCTCCTTCGCTCCTTAGATGCTGCTGCACCCGCTGAGTTTCTCCAGCCCTTTGTTTAACCCTCTATTAGGCATATTCTGTACAGGTGGATCAATTCCTTTTTTTTTTGTTAAATATTTTTATTGGAAGTAAGTACATATCAAATTAAAAATATACATGTCGTATACATTCTTAATGTTATTAATATTAACAGTTATTTCTAATTTGTACTTCTATGAATTTTTCATTTTTTATATAGACAGAAAATATAAGAGAAAAATAAAATAAAGATAGAAATTCAGAAAAATTAATGAAGTATTAAGCAGTTTATACATCATTGGAGATATATCATGGGTTATTATATGTAAATCTTCGTCTATTCCTTCGTTCAGGCATCAGTCAGGTTCTCGCACCAAACCAATTTGACCCTTTAAATATTCAATAAATGGAGACCATATCCCTCTGAATTGATCCAACTTGCCCAGAAGGACAAGTCTTAATCTTTCAAAATTAAGTGTCTCCGACATTTCAGTGATCCACATTTTGATTGTGGGGGATGTAGGACCTTTCCAAAATTTCAATATAAGTTTTTTCCCAATTATTAAACTGTAATCAATGAAAATTATTTGATTTATTGTTATTAATTGATCTGTTTCTAATATTCCTAATATTATTAATTTTGAGTCGGGTAGCAAATTTGTATTAACAACATTCAAGATTATCTTAAAAATTTCTGCCCAAAAAGTCGTAATTTTTATACAGTTTGTGAATGAGTGCGTTAGATTAGCTTCTAAATATTGACATTTATCACATATGGCTGGTATATTTGAAAAAAATCTATGTAATTTTGATTTGGAATAATGTAATCTATGTAGTACTTTAAATTGTATCAAGATGTGTCTAGCATTTAACGAACAATGATGTATATTTTGTAAACTTTCATTCCATATTTCTGGTCTAATTATTTGACCTAATTCGTTTTCCCATGATTGCCTATATGTTTCTGTCATTGGCACATCATTTTCTAATAAAATATTATAAATATATGATATCAATTTTTCTGTATTTGGGTGTTTATTGAGAGATTCATCTAAATTTTCTGCCTTTCTATTTCTAATTTCCTGTGTGTTTGATTTTACATAGTCTCTGATTTGTAAATATCTAAAATAATCTTTTGAATGTAATCCATAAATTTGTTGTAGTTCTTGAAATGAAAGAAAGGAGTTTTCCGTGTAAAGATCACCCATCCTATTAATTCCGTAATTTTTCCATTGTGAAAAACCTTTATCCATCATTGAAGGTTTAAATGTGACATTGTTTACAATGGGGAGAGCTAGTGGTATACATTCCAATTTTAATGTTTTCTTAAGTTGTTTCCAAATACGTATCCCACTCTCTATTATAGGGTTTTCTTTATAGGTTTTCTTAGCTAGTTTAGCATTGGCGAATAAAATCGTACTAATGTCAAAAGGTGTACAATCTTCTTTTTCCATTTTTAACCAATTTGGTTGTTTATCCAATTCATCCAGCCAAAAATTCATATTTTTAATACTAACTGCCCAGTAATAAAACATAAAGTTTGGTAATGCTAGACCTCCATTTATTTTTGATTTACATAAGTGATTTTTATTTATTCTATGACTCTTATATTCCCAGATAAAATTGGTAACTATAGAGTCAACTTTAAAAAAAAAATTTTTAGGAAGGTATATTGGTATCAATTGGAAAAGATATAGTATTTGTGGAAGAAAGATCATTTTTATTGCATTAATTCTACCTAACATTGAGATAGGTAATGTTTTCCAATATAAAATATTCTTATTTAGTTTATTCAGTAATGGTGGGAAATTAGATTTAAATAAAGAATCATATCTTTTTGTTACATGAATTCCAAGATATTTTATTTTTTCTTTTGCTATCTTAAAAGGATATTGTTGTAATGTATGTAGATTATTTACCTTTATTGGCATGAGTTCACTTTTATTCCAATTAATACTATGTCCTGAAAACGAACCAAATTCAGTTATTAAATTTAATAAATTTAAAATACTAATTTCCGGTTTTGTAATATAAAGTAAAACATCATCAGCATATAAGGAGATTTTATTTTCAGTTTCTCTAGTTTCGTTCCCATATATTTCAGGATGTAATCAGGTGGATCAATTCCTGACATAAACTCTATTCTAGAGCCTGACACAGTATCTAGTATAAACAGATCAGATGTTATGCAGCACCATTCATCATAAAACAATTGCAATCTACCCTCAACCGGAGGTTGTTCCCCAGAAGTCTTATCCTTGACGGAATTAATCTTCTGCACCTTTACAGTCAGCCTCGAACTCGTCTTTCTTACGATATTGGGGTTGTTGCTGGGATACACTGGTGGGTAATATTGTCGCCCCACTGGCCCCAATCTGCTTGACCCTGCCCCTGGATCCGACCCCCTTCGCATTGAACCCGACTTGCGAGATGACGTTCTGGGAGCAGGGACATAGGCTTTCATGAGCCCAATTGTTTTGGCCTCATCAACGAGGTCCCTGATTTGCTTGATGAGGTCTACTCCGAATAAGTAGTCTGGTGCTTGAACGTTTGTAGACCTACATACAGCT
Organism: Raja brachyura; assembly: GCA_963514005.1. The sequence goes on along the minus strand of OY740781.1, from coordinate 14,161,352 downwards.
GCAAACTTCGGGTTCAAAGTTGGTTTAATAGTTATCTTTCTGATGCAATTGACCTCGTTGTAGGCATTGCAGAACAGGGCCAGCACATCTTATGTTGAGTTGCAGACTTCGGTGCCCCCTGGATCATTTTCCTGAATGCAGTTATGCCTGCTGCCACCAACTTGAGGACGCGCTGAAATCTCACTTCTTTTCCCCGCATCGTTGCATTCATTTATGCCCATATTGCCGAGTTTATGGTGGGCAGTTTGAGTGAAGCACAGTTTACAGGTATTTTGTAACGTGTGGTGGTCTCCTCCATGATGGTATCCTGGAGCTGGTGAGAAGCCATGTAATTTACATTGGCCAGCTAGATTGTCCTCCATAGCCTCACCAGTCCCTTCCGGAATAGCGAAGTTTCGCACTACATCCGGGACACCTGGAGCGTGGCTCGTGTGCTCTGGAGTGTGCACAAATGCAGTGACACCAGCTTCAGGGTCAGACTCCTCCTGCCCTGGCTCTCCCAAGTCATGCTCAAGGGAGATCTCATCCAGCCATAAACAAGGCGCTGGAGAGGGTGATTCCCATTGATGTTGATTGGCACCATACTCCTCTGCATATGGACCTCTTTGAGAGGCTGCCTGGGGAATCATTGGGGCCCTGGACCGCTGGTTGATTAATGTGTGGAGCATCCGCTCCATTTGGTCAAGTCTTCCCCATATTTTCTTGTTATCTGGAGGGGAGTCCTCTTCTTCATCAGACCCGTCGGATAAAACAGGTCTGACAGACTTTCTTTTAGCTGTCTGGCGGGGCTTCTTCACGTAGTCACTCACGTGACTCCGAAGTAAAATAGGTGCAGGAGTAGGTCATTCGAGCCAGTACCGCCATTCAATACACCTGGCTGATCACCCAAAATCAGTACCCCGTTCCTGCTTTTTCCCCATATCCCTTGATTCCGTTTACCCTAAGAGCCATATCTAACTCTCGAATATATCCAGTGAATTGGCCTTCACTGCCTTCTCTGGCAGAGAATTCCACAGATTCACAACTCTCTGGGTGAACATTTGTTTCCTCCGCTCAGTACTAAATGGCCTACCCTTTATTCTCAAACTGTGACCCCTGGTTCTGGACTCCCCCCAACATCTAGCGTGTTCAATCTCTTAAGAATTTTATATTTTTATATAAGATTATGGGTTATTGATAGCGGACGATCAGCAGTGATCACAGTGAATGGCGGTGCTGGCTCGAAGGGCCGAATGGCCTCCTCCTGCACCTATTTTCTATGTTTCTAATATCCCCTCTCATCCTAAATTCCAGTGAATATAAGCCCAATCGATGCATTCTTTCGTCAGTCCCTCCATCCCTGGAATTAACGCCGCACGCCCTCAATAGCAAGAATGTCCTTCCTCAAATTAGGGGACCAAAACATCACACAATACTCCAGGTGTGGTCTCACCAGGGCCCTGTACAACTGCAGTAGGATCTCCTAGCTCCAATACTCAGGTATAGAGACCAAGATTCGATCCTGACCTCGGGTGCTGTCCGTGTTGAGTTTGCGTGTTTTCCTTATGACCACGTGGGTTCCGGTTTCCTCCCACATCCGAAGACGTGCAGGTTTGTAGGTTAATTGGCCTCTGTAAGTTGCCCCTAGTGTGTCGCAAGTGGAAGAGAAAGTGGGGTAACGTAGAACTATTGTGAACAAGTAACCAATGGTTGGCATGGACTCAGTGGGCCGAAGGGTTTGATTCCTTGCTGTATCACTAAACTAAACTAAATAGCACAGAGTAGGAATGGGCTGTTTGCACCACAATGACTGCCAGACATGGTGCCAATTTAAACTGTCCATCTCTCTCAATTCCTTGCCATCTCTATCTGTCTGTCTGTCTATCTGTCTGTCTGTCTGTCTGTCTGTCTGTCTGTCTGTCTGTCTGTCTGTCTGTCTGTCTGTCTGTCTGTCTGTCTGTCTGTCTGTCTGTCTGTCTGTCTGTCTGTCTGTCTGTCTGTCTGTCCCCCTTCCTCCACTAAGAGCCAGTTAGCTAGTTACTCCATTCACAACTATGAACCCCTCTTGGTCTCATAGGTGCCTCTAGACACCAACCTTCCTATCTGGGGACCTCCTTCATCTGTTGCCGGCCTTGATTTTCTCCTGTTTTTTCTTGACTTCCAGTTTTCTTCCCCACTCTTATAATCATAATTGACATCATAATAATATTTATCATACTTTATTAGCCAAGTATGTTTTGCAACCGACAAGGGATTTGATTTGCCATAGAGTCATACCAATAAAAAGCACCAGAACACACAAAATCCATTTTAACATGAACATCCACCACAGTGACTCCTCCACACTCCTCACTGTGATGGAAGACAAACAAAAGTTAAATCCCTCTCCCTTCTTTTTTCTCCCATGGTTTGGGGCCTCGAGCCTTCCGTTGATGAGGCGATCTTGGCTCCCGTAGCTGGCGGTCAGGACCTTCGCGTCAGGGCGATCAAGCTCCTGCATCGGGGGGATGTTTGCTCCCAGCGTCGGGCGATCGGACCCTGGTTCTGGGCTGGTTGAACCTTCTGCGCCGTTGGAGCTGCCCGACTCAATCCCAACCCGAGACTGCGAGCTCAACGATGGCCGTGGTTGGAGCGTTGATCCCAGGCAAGCGATCGGCTCCGATGCCAAGACCACGGCCCCGCGGTGGGGCTCAAAGTCAACCCAAGCAAGACCTCCAGCTCCGTGATGTTCAGCCGCAGAGCGACCGGAGATACGATCCAGAAAACAATCGCATCTCCGGCAGGTTAAGAGATTGAAAAAAAGTTTCCCCCAACCTCCTCCCCCACCCCTCACATAAAACAAACAAGGGAACATTAACACAAAGTTTAAAAACTCACTAAAAATCACAAAAAAGAGATGAACAAACAGACAGACTGTTGGCGAGGCTGCCATCGTGCGGCACCCTTTGATGACAGTTTTCATCCCCACTCTCCCTACTACAATCAGTCTGAAGAAAGTGTCCGACCCAAAGCGTCACATATCTATTTCCTCCAGAGATGCTACCTGGCCAGTTGCTCATAAGTTCATGTTCATATGTTATAGGAGCAGAATTAGGCCATTCTACCCATCAAGTCTACTCTGCCATTCAATCACGGCTGGTCTATCCGTCCCTCTCAACCCCATTCGTTTTAGGAGGGAAGGGGATTCTTCCCTTCCCTCCCGCTCCACCCCTTCCCCGGGCACTTTCCCTTGCAACTCTCGGTCCTGGGCCTCCTCCACGGCCAGAGTGAGCAACACCGCAAGTTGGAGGAACAGCACCTCATATTCCGCTTGGGGAGTCTGCATCCTCTGGGCTTAAACATTGAATTTTCTCAATTCTGTTAACCCTTGCTGCCTCCTCCCCTTCCCACCTCTCCCTCAGCCCTCGGGCCCTGGCATTCCCTCTCTCTCTATCTCTCCCCCACCCAAGTCGCACTAGCTTCTCATTTTCACACTACAAACAGCTTACAATGGCCTGTTTCCTTTATCATCGATACTTTTTTGCATATCTTTCATTCATTGTTCTTTATCTCTCCACATCACTGTCTATATCTCTCGTTTCCCTGATCCCTAACCAGTCTGAAGAAGGGTCTCGACCCGAAACGTCGCCTATCTCCTTTGCTCCTTAGATGCTGCTGCACCCGCTGAGTTTCTCCAGCCTTTTGTGTACACCCATTAGTTTTAGTTTTAGTTTTATAGTTTTAGTGATACAGCACAGAAACAGACCCTTTGGCCCACCAAGTCCGCACCGACCAGCAATCCCCGCACATTAACACTATCCTACACACACTAGGGACAATTGTTTACATTTCCCAAGCCAATTAACCCACAAACCTGTATGTCTTTGGAGTGTGGGAGGAAACCGAAGATCTGAGAGAAAACCCACGAGGTCACAGGGAGAACGCACAAACTCCATATAGACAGCACCCGAAGTTGGGATCGAACCCGGGTCTCCGGTGCTGCAAGCGCTGTAAGGCAGCAACTTTACCGCTGCGCCACCGTGCTGCCCTTTCTCCCCATGACCCCTGACACCCGGGGTTAAAAGGAACCTGTTGCATTTCCTTTTATCTACGTCAAGCCAATTCCCTTTAATCTGAAGAAGTCTGAAGAAGGGTCTCGACCTGAAACATCGCCTATCTCCTTCACTCCTTAGATGCTGCTGTGCCCGCTGAGTTTCTCCAGCTTTTTGTGTAACCCTCCCTTTAATCCACTCACTTTATCAACTCACTTTGTATATGGTTGTGTCTAATACCTTGGTATTTAACATTGCTGTTCAACAGGAAGCACATTAGCGGGAATGTTTGTAAAATCGCACCGTGCTGGAACCTCCATAGACTTTATTAAGAACTGCATGAAAATGTGCTGAATGCATGCGACCTTTAAACGGTTGAGTTGCTGATTACAGTTCATGCTGGCATTTATAGTTCATTACTAATGGACTGAAGGGAGGAGGTGGTTCACATTAGTGAGCCTGACAGTAGGTTTCTTCCCCAAAGCACTTTCATTGAACCAGAGGGGTTTTTAATGTTAAATGGCAGTTTTATATTTACCATTACTGATACCATTACTTTGTTTACTTTAGAGTTTAATTTAGAGATACAGCATGGAAACAGGCCCTTCGGCCCACCGGGTCCATGCCGACCAGCGATCAGCCCATACACTAGCACTATCCTACACAACCTAGGGACAATTTACAACTTTACCAAAGCCAATTAACCTAGAAACCTGTACTTCTTTGAGTTGTGGGAGGAAAGCGGAGCTCTTGGAGAAAACCCACACAGGTCAGAGGGAGAACCTACAAACTCTGTACAGACAGCTCCCGTAGTCAGGATGGAACCCGGGTCTCTAGCGTTGTGAGTCAGCAACTCTGCCACTGCGCCACTGTGCCACCTTCATTAATTGCTTAATCACACAAGAGTCATAGAATCGTACATCATGGAAAGTTTTCTTTTTTTTAATATATATATTTTTTATTAGAGTAGGTAAGCAGCACATTAGCAAACACATATTAAGATAGTAATATTTTGTGTGCAACAATTGTACATTATTAATATTATCAAATGAATCATTTCTAAAATTTAAAAAAAAAATTTAAAGAGAGAGACAGAGAGAAAAGTAAAATATAACTAAAAAAAAAAGAAATCATAGAGAATGGAATAATTTACCATTAATACGTCATTGTTGATAAAATCAAGGAATATAAAATATAACTTTTCATCTAATCCTGAGTCCATGTTTCAGTTAGGGTTCCCTGCCGAACCGATCTACCCTTTTAAGTAATCAATGAAAGAAGACCATATTCTAACGAAGACTTCTTGTTTGTCCATTAGGGCAAATCTGATTCTTTCCAAGTGTAGGGTCTCCGACATTTCCGTAATCCACATTTTAATTGTGGCGGATATAGGGCCTTTTCAGAATTTTAATATTAATTCTTCCCAATTATTATACTATAATCTAGGAAATTTCTTTTGACTTGTTGTAAGTATTAGACTTTGTTCTGATATTCCAAGTATTATTAATTTTGAGTCCGGATCCAATTTAATATTAATAACCAGAAGTTATTCTAAAAATCTCAGTCCAGAAATTCTTAATTTTTATACAATTTGCAAAAGTATGTGTTAAATTAGCCTCTGGATGCTGACATTTATCACAGATAGTGGAGATTTGTGGGTAGATTCTATTCAATTTAACTTTTGAGTAATGTAATCTGTGTAGTACTTTAAATTGTATTAAAGCATGTCTGGTATTTAACGAGCATTGATGTATATATTGTAAACTTTTGTCCCATATATCTTTTGTTATGGGTTGGTTTATTTCATTTTCCCATGTATGTCTATATGCTTCCGTTGTCGGTATCTCGCTATCCAAAAGGATATTATATATTTAAGTTGTTAGTTTTTCTGTATTAGGATGCTTATTCAAACATTCATCAAGGATTTCTGGTTCCTTATTCCTATAATCTTGTGTGTTTGATTTAACATAATCTCTGAGTTGCAGAAATCGGAAAAAATTATTTGAATGTAATCCGTAAATCTGTTGTAATTCCTGAAATGAAAGAAAAGTGCCTTTCTTATAAAGGTGTCCCATCTTTTTGATTCCATGGTTTTTCCATTGTGTGAAACCTTTATCCAGCATGGAAAGTTTAAATAAGGGATTGTTTACAATAGGGAGACAGAGTGGTATATTATCCAATTTAAAGGCCCTTTTTAGTTGTTTCCAGATTCGTGTTCCACTGTAAATTATAGGGGTTTCCCCATAGGTTTTTTTTGTGCAATTTAGTTGGTGCAAATATAATCGAACCGATTTCAAATGGTAAACAGTCCTCTTTTCCCATCCTTAACCAGTCTGGTTGTTGATCCATTACTTCCAGCCAAAAAATCATGTTTTTAATATGGACTGCCCAAAAATAAAACAGAAAATTTGGTAGAGCTAAGCCTCCATTAATCTTTGATTTACATAAATGTTTTTTATTTATTCTATGATTCTTGTAGTCCCAGATGAAACTTGTAACAGTAGAGTCTACTTTTTAAAAAAAAGATTTGGAATATATATCGGGATTGACTGAAATAAGTAGAATAATTGCGGAAGAAAGATCATTTTTATAGCATTAATTCTACCGAACATTGAAATAGGAAGTGTTTTCCAGTATTGAATATTCTTATTTAGTTTATTCGGTAAAGGTGGGAAATTTGATTTAAATAAAGAGATATACGCCTTAGTTACATAAATACCTAGATATTTAAATTTTTCCTCAACTATTTTAAAAGGTGATTGTTGTGGTATATGTAAATTGAATTCAGTTATTGGCATGATTTCGCTTTTATTCCAATTAATTCTATATCCTGAGAACTGACCGAATTGAGTTATTAGATTTAATAAATTTGGAATACTAATTTCTGGCTTTGTAATATATATTAATACATCATCTGCATATAGAGAAGTTTTATTAATTGTATCTTTAGTATTGTACCCATGTATTTCTGGATTAGATCTAACATTTTCTGCGAGTGGTTCAATTGCTAAAGCAAATAATAATGGAGACAGCGAGCATCCTTGTCTACAACCTCTAGAGAGATTAAATTTAGTTGATAACATTTGGTTAGTTAATATTCTAGCTGTTGGATTAGAGTATAAAAGTTTAACCCATGTGCAGTACTTCTCTCCCAGTTTAAATTTTTCCATCACTGAAAATAAATATGACCATTCTACTTGATCAAAGGCTTTTTCAGCATCTAGCGAAATAATTGTTAGATCTGCGTTAGCAATTCTATTTGAGTATATAATATTAAATAATCGTCTCAGATTGTAAATTAAGTGACGTTTTGGGATAAAGCTTGTTTGGTCAGGGTGTATTAATTTGTTAATCACTAAACTCAATCTATAAGATAGGATTTTCGTTAGTATTTTCTGATCAGTATTTAATAGAGCTATTGTTCTATATGAGGCTGGGTCTTCCAGATCCTTATCAGTTTTAGGTATAAGTATTATTGTAGATTCGTTTAAAGTTTCCGGGAGTTGCTGTTGAGTATAAATGTGTTTATACAGTGTTTGTAAGCGTGAAGAGATCAGATCATAATTTTTAAAATAAAATTCAGAGCTTAGGCCATCAGGGCCTGCGGCCTTTCCATTTTTTAAAGATCTAATTGAATCTTCGATATCTTTTGTTGTTATTTCAGCTCCTAATAATTCTTGCTCTTGCAGATCTAAGCCTTTAAGGTTACATTTCTGTAAAAATGCTTCCATTCCTGTTGATTGTTCTGCCAATTTAGTTGAATAAAGATTTTGATAGTATTGTAAAAATCTGTCATTAATATCTTTGGGGAGTGTTAGTATTTCTCCCTTATTTGATCTAATCTTATGAATCGTGTTTTCCCCGTCCAATTTACGAAGCTGGCGTGCTAATAATTTTTGTGGTTTATCACCAAATTCAAAATTTAATTGTTTTGTGTGTTGATAAAGTTGTATTACTTGGTCAGAGTATAATTTATTTAACTTATATTTCACTGCTGCTATTTTGTTATGTTTTGCCAATGAAGGTGCTCCTGCACTTTCTATGTCTAATTGCCTTATTTCCATTTCCAGTCTCTGTTGTTTAGCTCTATTCTCTTTATTAAGAAATGCCTGAGAAGAAATCAATGCCCCTCGTATAAATGCTTTAAATGTTTCCCAGAGAAAGGAAGCAGAGATTTCAGGCTGGTCATTGAACTCGAAAAACATATTGATCTGTTTTACAAGATATTCGCAACATACCTGTTCCTTTAAGATTTGAGGATTAAGTCTCCATTGTGTCTGTTTCTTGTCCATTCCGTTTAATTTAATCATAAACGTTAATGGAGCATGATCCAAAATTATAATGTTATGATATTGTGACTTATAAGTAAATGGAATTAGTTTAGAGTCTACTAAAAAATAGTCTATCCTTGAGTATGTTTTATGCACAGGTGAGTAAAATGAATATTCTCGTCCGGATGGGTTTTCAATTCTCCAAATATCCTTAATATTGGTATTATTTATATATGAGTTTAAGAATTCACTTGACATAGATTTTGATTTTCTTTGAGTTGATGATCTATCTAAATATGGATCTAGTGTACAATTTAAGTCACCACCAATTATTAAATTATTTTGTGTGCAATCCGGAATGTTATTAAGTATTCTCTTGAAAAACAGTGGATTATCAAAATTTGGTCCATATACATTAAGGAGAGTCACTTTTTTTGAGTATAGTTCGCCTTCTACTATGATATATCTATGTTTTCCATGTACGTTAAATTCCATGGCTATCTTATTGAATTCAAACTCGTGTTACTGGATCAATGGTCTATGTCTCTGGATGTAGGTTAAGTAACTTCACCATTGTGCTACCATCTCCAAATGGTGTGACTCACCTTTCCATACCCCCTTTACCAATCTCAGACCATCACAAAGCCCCTCGAGCCAGCGGCACCATTCATTATGATCATGGCTGATCATCCAAAATCAGTACCCCGTTCCTGCTTTCTCCCCATATACCTTGATTCCGTTAGCCCTAAGAACTAAATCTAACTCTCTCTTGACCAACAACTGAGCTGCTTGACAGGTAATCTTTGGCCAGAACTCCATGGAAAACATGGAGAGGGAGAGATAGATCAGCCGCGATTGAATGGCGGAGTAGACCTGACCGGCTGAATGGCCTAATTCCGCTCCTAGAATCTATGAACTTATGAAAACGTCACAACGTTTTTTTGGCATCTTTACACCACAGCTCACATGCATTGTCTTCACTTCCCCTAGTAAGACCAGGCCATTAGATACAGGAGCAAAATTAGGCCATTCGGCACATCAAGCCTGTTCCACCATTCGTTCATGGCTGATCGATTTTCCCCCATTCTCCTGCCGTCTACCTATATCCTTTGATTCCCTTACCAAGCAATCACTGCTTTCAAAATACCCAATGACTTGGCTTCCACCTCCATCTATGGCAATGAATTCCACAGATTCATCACCCTCAGGCTAAAGAAATTACTCCTCATATCCATTCTAAAAGTACGTACTTTTATTCTGAGGCTTTTCCCTCTGGTCCTAGATTCTCCCACAAATGGAAACATCCTCTTCACATCTCCTCTACCTAGTCCTTTCATTATTAAGTAGGTCTCAATGAGACAGTTCCCCCCTCCCCTCAACCCCCACCTCATCTTCCTCTACTCCAGCAAGAGCAGGCCCAGAGCCTTCACAGGCTCTCCTACACATTAACCCAATCATGCCCAATAAGGCACAGAATCTTCAGCCTAGGATCCTGCCTCTGGTATGCGATATGATACCATAGGTCTCAGAATCAGAGTTGGGAATTTTGCCGAGTGAGCTGCAGAATGTTGACCATGTTATAGGAAAGATATTGGGTGCAGAGAAGCTATACGAGGTTGTTGCCAGGACTCAAGGGCCTGAGCAATGGGGAGAGTTGCATAGGCTGGGACTCTATTCCTTGAAAGAGGGGGTTAAGGGGCGATCTTATAGAGGTGTATTAAATCATGAGAGGAATAGATTGGGTAGACGCGCAGAGTCTCCTGCCCAGAGTAGAGGAATCAAGAACTAGAGGACATAGGTTTAAGATGAGGGGGGAAAGATTTACTAGGAATCTGAGGGGTAACTTTTTCACACAAAGGATGGTGGGTGTATGGAACGAGCTGCCGGAGGAGTTAGTTGAGGCAGGGACTATCACAATGTTTTAGAAACATTTGGACAGGTGTATGGATGGGATGGAAGATTGCAACCTTCACGTGGTCCACCCTGTTTTGACTCATGCAATCAACTCGACGTGCACAAACGGAAGATCAAATAGAACAAGTTGTCCAAGAACTTTAGGCTGTGCACGCCACACGAAAGAAGAAGAAGAAGGTGGATGGATAGGACAGGTTGCGTGGGATATGGGACAAACACAGGCAGGTGGGACTAGTGTGGGACATGTTAGCAAGTTGGGCTAAAGGGCCTGTTTCCACCCTGCGTGATTCTATGAGCCACAGATGACAACAATAGAATAAGGGGTAGGCCATTTAGGACTGAGGTGACGAAATACTTTTCCACCCAGTAAGTTGTGAATCTGTGGAATTCTCTGCCACAGAAGGCAGTGGAAGCCGATTCACCGGATGTTTTCAAGAGAGAGTTAGATATAGCTCTTAGGGCTAACGGAATCAAGGGATATGGGGAGAAGGCATGAATGGGGTACTGATTTTAGATGATCAGCCATGATCATATCGAATGGCGGTGCTGGCTCGAAGGGCCGAATGGCCCACTCCTGCACCTATTTTCTATGTTTCTATGTTTCTAAACCCAGGAAGAATCAAGAACCTTCAGGAATAAAGGCAATTTACATGGTGCATCACGACAAGAAAGCAATTTTAAATAATGAATCTTAATGCCATGTTTAATAGGCTTCAATTTAGTCTATTGTTATACTTAGGCTTATTCGGATGTATTCTGCACGGTAGTTTGATAGGATAAATGCCTCTTCGTCAGCCAAATCTGTAAATGCACTTGTCACACTGTAAAGTGAAAGAAAACATTCAATCAAAAATTAATTTGCACTTTAAACTTCTTTATTAAAGCCGCTGTCATCTTCAATGTACCAGCAACAGCAAATGAATGAAATAGTGTTCCTGGAGGGCAATGTGACTAAAAGTTTATAGTACACAAAAAAATAGTTATGCACTTAAACACAGAGAATTATCTTTGCTAAACATTTTATCATTATGTTTAGAAAAAAAAGTCACTTCGACAAAAGGAAGTGGCCAGAAATTGGTGATGTTGTTAATGTTCAGAAGGTGGTTTAGAGTTTAAAGAAACAGTTTGGAAACAGGACCTTCAGCCCACTGCGTCCACAACAGCCATCAATTGTCCATTCACACTAGTTTAGTTCAGTTTAGAGATACAGTGGAAAACAAGCCCTTCGGCCCACCGAGTCTGCGCCGAACCAGCAATCCCCACACACTTACGCTATTCTGCACACATTAGGGACAATTCGCAAGCCAATTAACCCTACAAACCTGTACGTCTTCAGAGTGTGGGGCAAAACCCGAACTCCCTGAGAAAACCCATGCAGGTCAGGTGGAGAACGTACAAACTGCATTCAGACAGCTCCCGTAGTCAGGATTGAACCCAGGTCTCTGGCTCTACCGCTGCGTCACCCGTTCATGTTAGTTCAATGTGACCCCTCTTTATTGATCACTAAATTATGAGGTGTAAGAGACACTGAAGAAGACACCCAACAATTACAGTGGGATCTCTTTCATCTAGATAAGTGGGCCAAGGAATGGCAAATGGAGTTTAATTCAGACAAGTGCAAGGTGTCGCGTTTGGGAAGTTAAAACAAGGCTGGACTTTCACAGTGAACAGTAGGATCCCGGGATGTTTTGTAGAACAGAGGGACCCAGTAATATAAAGATATTAGGCACACAGTGCTGGACTAACTCAGCGGGACAGGCAGCATCTCTGGAGAGAAGGACAAGGCCTGAAATGTCACCCATTCCTTCTCTCCAGAGATGCTGCCTGTCCCATTGAGTTACTGCAGCATTTTATGTCTGTCTTCGATTTAAACTAGCATCTGCAGTTTTTTCCTACACAATATAAGTATACTGTTCCCTGAAAGTGCTGTCACAGGTAAACAGGGTGATGAGTAAAGCTTTTGTCAAGCTGGCCTTCGTGGGTCAGGGCATTGAGAAAGGACATTGGGACATTATGTTACAATTGTGCAAGGCGTTGGCAAGGCAGCGCTTGGATTTGTGTTTAGTTTAAGCCACCATGTTATATGCGATTAAGCTGGAAAGAGTATTGAATATATTTACCACGATGTTATCAGGACTCAAGACCAAGCTATAGGGAGAGATTAGACAGGCGAGGGCTTTATTCTTTGGAACATATGAGACTGTGGTGTTTAGTTTAATTTAGTTTAGTTCAGAGATACAACGCGGAAACAGGCCCTTTGGCCCACTGAGCTATATTAATTACAAACCTGCACCTCTTGGAATGTGGGAGGATACCGGGCACTCAGAGAAAACCCACATTGGTCACGGGGAGACCATACAAACTCTGTACAGACAGCCCCGTAGTAAGGATTGAACCCATGTCTCTGGTGCTGTGAGGCAGCAACTCTACCACTGTGCCAATGTGCCATAAAGAGGTACATAAAATCTTAAGGCGAATAGATAGGATGAATGGTCTTTTTCCGAGGGTATGGGAATTAAGAACTAGAGGGCATAGGTTTAAGGTGAGAGGGGAAAGATTAATAGCAACTTGAATGGCAACAGTTTCACATGGAGAGTTGCGAGTGTATAGAATGAGCTGCCAGAGGAAGTACCTGACACTGAGGTAGATACAATACTAACATTCAAAATACATTGGGACAGGTACTTGGATAGAAAAGATTTAGGGGGATATGGTCCAAACACGGGTAAATTATCAGGCAACTGAATCAACCTACCAGCTAAAGAACAGTGCTGAACTCCTATCAACCTCATTGGTAACCCTCAGGCTATTTTTGATCAGACTTTACTGGCTTTACCTTGCACTAAATTTTATTCCCATATCATGTATCTGACACTTGGCTCCACTTGGCAATCTTTTTGGCAACTGCCAGCGTCATATCAGTGTCGCCAAAGGATGTTGAACATTTCAAAATCCAGCGGCGACAAAAAAAATGTCGTCACACTTGAAAAACACCGCGCATCATACGTCATCACGCCGCGTCTCCGCCGCATCACGCTGCAAATTTTCTGGTGACCTGATACATCAGTCAAGGATGCTGGCAGTCGCCGAAAAAATCGGCAAGTAGGTCAGGCCCTTAAATGGCTGGATTGTAATCCTGTATTGTCTTTCCGCTGACTGGATAGCACGCAACAAAAGCTTTTCACTGTACCTCTGTGCACATGACAATAAACTAAACTGAACTGAACTAAAATGGGATCAGCTTAGATGAGTCAGCACTGTCGGCATGGACAAGTTGGGCAGAAGAGCCATTGACATCTTATATGAGTCAACGACGTTAACTGGTGAAGGAAGAGATCCTGAGAACCGTAAGAAAAGAGAAAATTGCAAAGAAAAAGAAAATAATTATTCCTGTTCTCTTTTGAAGCTGTTCATAGGATTGACAATCCATTCATCTTGCCACTTGAAAGCCAATAAAAACCTGTAACTTGAAAATACTGTACGCCAAACACTTAAATGCTCAAAAAGCACAGAATCCCTTCAAAATAGTAAATCAGGACATCAATTTATTTGATTTTTTGAAACGGAGTGGAATCAAAATGAAGAGCTGAAACAAATGGATGGTTGTATTTACTGGAATAGGATGAGTAACATTATCTCTGGAAATATTGGATTTCATCTTTTATTCTCCTTAATCAAGTACATAAAGTTTTAAGAGCCACGGTTTTCCATTCATTTAGCAAAATCATTAGGAGAGGGTATTTGGTAAACAGCCAAGTAACAGGAACATTTTAGAATAAAAGAGCTGGAGTAACTCAGCGTGTCAGGCAGCATCTCTGGAGAAAAGGAATAGGTGACGTTTCGGGTCCAGACCCTTCTTCAGACTAAGAGTCAGGGGAAAGGGAAACAAGCGATATAGACGGTGATATAGAGAGATATAGAACAAATGAATTAAAGATATGCACAAAAGTAACGATGATAAAGGAAACAGGCCATTGTTAGCCGAGGGTGAGGTGAAAATGAGTTACAGACAATGAAACTCTCCAGGATGATACTGAAACTGGTACAGCGACTAGTGTGGGGAGGGACAGAGAGAGATGGGATGCAAGAGTTACTTGAAGTTAAAGAAAAATCAAAATTGATACTGCTGGGTTGTAAGCTGGCCAAGTGAAATATGAGGTGAAGACTGAAACGTCACCTATTCCTTTACTCCAGAGATGCTGTCTGACCCACTGAGTTACTCCAGCTGTTTCTATCTATCTTCGGTTTGAACCAGTATCTGCACTTCCATCCTACACAACAGGGGGATGAGATGTTTGAAGGCTGTGTTTTGATTTAGCAGATCTTCAGAGTATTATTCTGTTTACATTCACTTTCTCACAAAGGGTGGTGGGTGTATGGAACAAGCTGCCAGAGGAGGTAGTTGAGGCTGAGACTATCCCAACGTTTAAGAAACAGTTAGACAGGTGCATGGATAGGACAAGTTTGGAGGGATATGGACCAAATGCAGGCAGGTGGGACTAGTGTAGCTGGGACATGTTGGCCAGTGTGGGGAAGTTGAGCCGAAGGGCCTGTTTCCACGCTGTATCACTCTGTGACTCTTTATCAATACATTCTAGTGCACTCGTGCTGAGCACCAAATGATTTGGATGAGAACATCACAGGCTCAATTAAAGTTTACTTTTACTGAATAACAGTTTATCTCTTTATTTCCAAAATAGGTGATAAATTTTGAGTCATACTCATAGAGTGTGGAAGCAGACCCATCGGCCCAACTTGCCCACACCGACCAACATGTCCCATCGACACTAGTCCCACCTGCCTGCGTTTGGTCCATATCCCTCTAAATCTGTCCTATCCATGTACCTGTTTAATTGTTTCTTAAACGTTGCGCTAGTCCCTGCATCAACCACCTCCTCTGGCAGCTTGTTCCATACATCCACCTACCGTTGTGTGAAAAAGTTACCCCTCAGATTCCTATTTAATCTTTCCTACTTCATATTAAATCTATGTCCTCTGGTCCTCGATTCCCGTACTCTGGGCAAGAGGCTCTGTGCGTCTACCCGATCTATTCCTCTCATGATTTTATACATTCTAGTCTACTAACTTGCTTTGAGCACCAGTCCCTCCAAAGTAATAACAGAGCAAATATTCCAATGCATGCTTGAACAAACAGCACAGGCTCAGCTAAAGTTAGTTTCCTTTTGCTGAGTAACAGTTTGAAGTGGGCGCATGTGCGGGGCTTTCCAGAGTTTTGAAGTTATGTATTTCAGAAATGAGTTACTTAAAGCTTAAATAAAGTTTAAGTAAATTACAAGTAGTGTAAAAGTTTCATTTGCCTCACAACAATTTAAACATAGAAACATAGAAAATAGGTGCAGGAGTAGGCCATTCGGCCCTTCGAGCCTGCACCGCCATTCAATGTGATCATGGCTGATCATCCAACTCAGTATCCCGTACCTGCCTTCTCTCCATACCCCCTGATCCCTTTAGCCACAAGTGCCACATCTAACGCCCTCTTAAATATAGCCAATGAACTGGCCTCAACTACCTTCTGTGGCAGAGAATTCCAGAGACTCACCACTCTCTGTGTAAAGAATATTTTCCTCATTTCGGTCCTAAAGGAATTCCCCCTTATCCTTAGACTGTGACCCCTTGTTCTGGACTCCCCCAACATCGGGAACAATCTTCCAGCATCTAGCTTGTCCAACCCCTTAAGAATTTTGTAAGTTTCTATAAGCTCCCCCCTCAATCTTCTAAATTCCAGCAAGTACAAGCCGAGTCTATCCAATCTTTCCTCATATGAAAGTCCTGACATCCCAGGAATCAGTCTGGTGAATCTTCTCTGTACCCCCTCTATGGCAAGGATGTCTTTCCTCAGATTTGGAGACCAAAACTGTACGCAGTACTCCAGGTGTGGCCTCACCAAAACCCTGTACAACTGCAGTAGAACCTCCCTGCTCCTATACTCAAATCCTTTCGCTATGAATGCTAACATACCATTTGCTTTCTTCACTGCCTGCTGCACCTGCATGCCTACTTTCAATGACTGGTGTACCATGACACCCAGGTCTCGTTGCATCTCCCCCTTTCCTAATCTGCCACCATTCAGATAATAGTCTACCCTCATGTTTTTGCCACCAAAGTGGATAACCTCACATTTATCCACATTATACTGCATCTGCCATGCATCTGCCCATTCACTCAGCCTATCTAAATCACCCTGCAGCCTCCAAGCATCCTCCTCACACCTAACTATACCCCCCAGCTTGGTATCATCTGCAAATTTGGAGATGTTGCATTGAATTCCCTCGTCCAAATCATTAATATATATTGTAAATAGCTGGGGTCCCAGCACTGAGCCTTGCGGCACCCCACTAGTCACTGCCTGCCATTCTGAAAAGGACCCGTTTACTCCTACCCTTTGCCTCCTGTCTGCTAGCCAGTTCTCTATCCACATCAATACTGAACCCCCAATACCGTGTGCTTTAAGTTTGTATGCTAATCTCTTATGCGGGACCTTGTCGAAAGCTTTCTGAAAGTCTAGATATAACACATCCACTGGTTCTCCCTTATCCACTCTACTAGTTACATACTCGAAAAATTCTATCAGATTTGTCAGACATGATTTACCTTTCGTAAATCCATGCTGACTTTGTCCAATGATTTCATCACTTTCCAAATGCGCTGCTATCCCATCTTTAATAACTGACTCTAGTAGTTTCCCCACTACCGATGTTAGACTAACTGGTCTGTAATTCCCCGCTTTCTCTCTCCCTCCTTTTTAAAAAAGTGGGGTTACATTAGCTACCCTCCAATCCTCAGGAACTACTCCAGAATCTAAGGAATTTTGAAAAATTATCACTAATGCATCCACTATTTCTGTGGCTACCTCCTTGAGTACTCTGGGATGCAGACTATCTGGCCCTGGGGATTTATCGGCCTTCAATCCGTTCAATTTACCCAACACCACCTCCCGGCTAACCTGGATTTCACTCAGTTCCTCCATCTTATTTGACCCCCGTTCCACTGCTATTTCCGGCAGATTATTTATGTCTTCCTTAGTGAAGACAGAACCAAAGTAGTTATTCAATTGGTCTGCCATATCCTTGTTCCCCATGATCAATTCACCTGTTTCTGACTGCAAGGGACCAACATTTGTTTTAACTAGTCTCTTTCTCTTCACATATCTATAAAAACTTTTGCAGTCAGTTTTTATGTTCCCTGCCAGTTTCCTTTCATAATCTATTTTCCCTTTCCTAATTAAGCCCTTTGTCCTCCTCTGCTGGATTCTGAATTTCTCCCAGTCCTCCGGTAGGCTGCTTTTTCTGGCAAATTTGTATGCCTCATCTTTTGTTTTTATACTATCCCTGATTTCCCTTGTTATCCATGGATGCACCACCTTCCCCGATTTATTCTTTTGCCAAACTGGTATGAACAATTTTTGTACTTCATCCATGCAGTCTTTAAATACCTTCCATTGCACATCCACTGTCAACCCTTTAAGAATCACCTGCCAGTCTATCTTGGCCAATTCACATCTCATACCTTCAAAGTTACCTTTGTTCAAGTTCAGAACCCTTGTTTCTGACTTAATTTTGTCACTCTCCATCCTAATGAAGAACTCAACCATATTATGGTCACTCTTGCCCAAGGGGCCACGCACAACAAGACTGCTAACTAACCCTTCCTCATTACTCAATACCCAGTCTAGAATAGCCTGCTCTCTCGTTGGTTCCTCCACATGTTGGTTGAGAAAACTATCCCGCATACATTCCAGGAAATCCTCTTCCTCAGCACCCCTGCCAATTTGATTCACCCAATCTACATGCAGATTGAAGTCACCCATTATAACCGTGTTACCCTTGTTGCATGCATTTCTAATTTCCTGTTTGATGCCATCCCCAACTCCAATACTACTGTAAGGTGGCCTGTACACTCCCCTTATTCAGTTTAAAACCATCCGTGTAGCAGTGGCAAACCTGCCGGCCAGAATGCTGGTCCCCCACCTGTTAAGATGCAATCCGTCCCTTTTGTACAGTTCCCCCTTACTCCAAAACAGATCCCAGTGATCTAAGAATCTAAACCCCTGCCCCCTGCACCAGTTCCTCAGCCACACATTCAGGTCCCGTATCTCCCTATTCCTGCTCTCGCCAGCACGAGGAACTGGAAGCAAACCGGAGATAACAACCCTGGAAGTCCTGCTTTTCAGCATTTTTCCAAGCTCTCTGAAGTCCCGCTGCAAAATATTCATCCCCTTCTTTCCAACATCATTTGTGCCAACATGCACGACCACTTCCGGCTGTTCACCTTCGCCCTTGAGGATTGTCTGCACTCTGTCCGTAACATCCTGGATCCTGGCACCAGGAAGGCAGCACACCATCCTGGAATCCCGTCTGTTGCCGCAAAAACCCCTGTCCGTACCTCTCACAATGGAGTCTCCAACTACAATGGCGTTGCCCGACTTTGGCCTCTTTGGTTTTGGCTCATCAGCGGTGGCTCATTAAGTCATCAGCGCTGTTGGCTCATTAAGCAACTCAATCTCAGAGGTTAAGCAGTGCGGCATCAGGATGGAAAAACTATGGAACCCACAATGCTTGGATCTGGATCCCAACTCACCTTCTGCTGCAAATAATAGGAAAATTAAATGAGAACTTACCAGTTTGAAGTTTGATCTGTATTTTATGAGGAGTTATGATGAGCAATTACATGAAGAAGCCCGGCAGCCCGCATGCGTGTCAATCTTCAAAGCAGTGGTGTGATATCACAGATAACAGTTGGTGAACTGAATATAGGAAGATTCGAGAAGCTAGGACTACCAGCTGACCTTTATGAGAGAGGGTTGGGAGCGGAGGGCACGTAATCTCTCATCGTAACTCCTCATAAATTACAGATCAAACTTCAATCTGGTAAGTTCTCCTTTAATCTTCCTATTTTACTTCGGAGTCACGTAAATGACTACCTGAAGATTTCAAAGCTCTGTGATTTCATGCCGTGAACACAAGTCCATACCTCACACTGCATTAGTTGACCAAGGAGGAATGAAAATCATAATGCATTCAGACATGACATAGATTTAAAGCATGCTGATGCTTTTATTAAACAAAATGGTATATATGAAAATAATAGTGATTCCTCACATCCAGGGTAAATTATAAAACAGAACTTAAAATTGAATTAGCAAACACCCCCGGCCTGGCAATGGGTTTGTTATAAAACATTTGGAAAGTTCTCTCGTTTGACCGTCCTGCCGCCGCTAGGATGTGGTCCAGTGGAACCTGCAAAACCCTCACTGCTGATATTGTTGCAGCCCTGGTGGAGTGAGATTTTAAAATATCAGTGTCCACACCTGCAGAAGCTAAAACCTGTCTGAAACAACCTTGAGATGGTCTGCACTGACACCGTCTTGTGAGGTTTTTTGTAACTAACCAACACTTCTAGTTCAGTGCCTCTGAGACTTTTTGTGACTTTAATATACTGTAGTAGATGTGTGACCACACACAACCGAAGGTCCACGGGGTATGCTATAAACTCCAATTTGAGACCTGACGCCCCTGGTCTGCTCTGATTGACTAAGTCATGCACATAGAAAGTTATTTTATTGATAGATGTTACCATTGTGTCCAGTTGCAGTTTATGCAACGACTGGACCCGTTGCACCAAAACCAGCACCATGAGCAAAACCACTTTAAAAGTTAGTTTGACCAGTGACAGGGATATAGCTGGAGCCCACCGCCGAAGCATTGTCAGTACAATGTTTACATCCCATATCTCTGAGTACGTTGACCTGGGGGGATTGGTGTTGAAGGTACCCTTCATGAACCTGGATATCAGCAGGTGAGACCCGACAGCGTGGCGTCCCGATCCCAGCAACAAGTAGGACAACAATGCACTCCTGGCACAATTAATGGCACTGTAACTCAATCTTTCATCAAAAAATAGACTGGACAGAAATTCCAAGACATTCGTCACACGTGATGTTGGACTGTGACAGAACGTTTCCCATCTCTTGATCTAGGAGATGTACTGCTTCTTGGTGCTATCTCGCCAAGCTGCAGTGATCACATCCACAGTTCGATCAGACAGTCCGAGCCCCAGGAAAGGTGAGGAGACCTTTCTGCAAATCAACAAGTTTATTCGGTCATATAATGGGTGGCTCTCCCCAGTTATGGGATGAACCAGTGGATTACTGCATTTGGGAATGGCCATAAAAGGCTCTGATATAATTCCCAGAATCAATGGGAACCATGGCTGTGTAGGCCAGTCAGGCACTACCAAAATGATAGTCTTGTTGGATTTTTTGCATGACTCGACTGAGGCAAAAAGGAGGGAATGCATAGAAGAACATTCCTCCCCAGTGTAGCGAGAATGCATCCATTGCCACTGCCCCAGGTTCTGGCTCACATGCAACATACTTTGGTAACTGGTGATTAAGCCTGGAGCGAATAAATCAATATCCGGCATTCAATACCGAGCAACAATGTCGGTGAACACTTTATGATTCAACATCCATTCTGTGTTGTCATTACATTTTCGTGATCTGGTGTCCGCCACTATATTGAGCATACCTGGCAGGTAGGTAGCTGAAATCCAAATGCTTCTTACAATACACCAGTGCCAAATAAGGTTAGCCAAATTATCACAGGATACTGACTTGATTCCACCCATGTGATTAATATATGCCACCGCTGTGGTGTTGTCAATCTGAAGTTGAACATGCAGATGATCGCACAATAAGCCTTCAGCCCATAGAATGCTCCCAGCATCTCTAAATAATTAATACCACGTGACTGAAGAAATGATGACTCACGCACATCCCATCTGCCACCGCAACTGGAGATGGTATTAGTAGCTCCCCATCCTTGAGCACTAGCATCAGTTTGTAATATAACTGAAGGTTTGCTGACTAAAATGGTATTGGAGCAATCCCGAATATTGGTCGTCCACCATTGTAATTCTGAAATAGTATCGGCTGGTAGCTGCATAGGCCTGTTAAAATGACCTGCATGATCTTTGAGTGCTTGCTGCTTTGCATGTTGTAAATTCTGATAATGCAAAGGCCCAAACTGTGCATCTGGAAAGGCAGCCACTAATTTGCCAATTACCCTGGCCACCTGTTGAATAGATGGTTGCTCAAATAACAACAAGGTTGTTACAGGCTTGTATTTATTCTAATATCTTGCCCCAGGGCAGAGTCACAGACATGTGAATAGATTTAATGGTAAATCCCAAATAATCAATAACTGTGGATGGTATCAACATAGATTTATCTGGATGGATGAGAAACCCCAATCTCTCAAACAAGAGTTTAGTGGCTGAAACAGCTAATTTAGCTAATTTCAGTTTTTCCTATAATTATGATATCATCTAAGTATGCCATAACAATATGATTTTGTGCTCTGAGAAGCCCAAGTGCCGGTTTTAATAATTTGGTAAATAATCTGGAGGTCAATGTAAAGCCATTAGGCAATGCTTTAAACTGCCACAGTTGCCCCGTCAAGTTAAACTTCAAATACCTCCAGTGATCCCTGTGAATGGGTCCGGATAGATCTTTGAGATCGATGCATGCCATAAAGCATCCTTTGGAAATCGGTTGTTTTCGCAGTAATGAAGGTTTCCATTTTAAAATGTCCGTACTGCACAAAAGCATTAAGTTGAGTCAAATCAAGGCTGATTCGGCATCCTCCATCTTTCTTTTGTTTTGTAAATATATTAGAAACAAATTTGTGAGGTTCATGACTCGACCTCTCAATTACCCCTTTTGAATGTAACTTTTGAATTTCAGCCTGCACATCCAAACCTTCCTGTTGTGAACGAACAAACGTCTGGTTTGGTGCATGCTGTGTGGGTGGCAATGAATTGGGAAGGAATTTGATTTAGAACCCCTGTATACTGTTCAGTATAAACGGATCTGACGTTATCCAACTCCATTCATTCAAAAACAAGTGTAATCTCCCACCAACTTGAAAACGGTCCACACACCCCATGTTCTGGAAAGAACCAAACCCACCTACCTCCAAGGTTACCGATGGTTTTGTGATTTTTATTTCCGCCACCGAGGTTTGGAGGTTTGGGATGCTTGAGTGCGCGGATTGCCTCGAAGGCTGGCCTGGGCCTTGGCCTAAACAAGACTTCTGCCCAGAATATACAGCCTTCGAGCTGCCACCAGCTTCAGCAAACCGTTTTCTGCTGGTGGATGCGTAGGGGTGCTGACGCTGGAATTTGCTGGTCGACGGCGCCTTCACCAGCCCGACAGCTTTCGCTTCTTCATCGAGGTCCTTCACCTGTTTTAGCAGATTTTCTCTGACGAGGAGATTCGGCAGCTGAATGTTGCTGGCTCTGCACAACCCCGAAAATTTGGGATTCAGGGCAGGTCGGATGGCATTTTTGCTAAAGCAATTTATCTCAAAATGTGATTTGCACATTAATGCCAGGGCATTCTGCTGTACATCAGACAATGGACCCTCATCCACGGACCTGGCAAAAACCGTTATGCCTGAGGCCAGCAATTTGAGGATTCTCTGGAGCTTTACCTCCTGGGCCTTGATGCCCCCTCCAATATATCCCCAAATCGAGTTGTTCACAGCCGGTACTTTTAGCAAAGCACAGTTCCCAGGTGTATGGTATTTGGCAGATGTATCAATCATTACCTGCACCTGCAGCTGGTGGGAAGTGAGGTAGGTGATGCTTGCAGCAAGTTCCTCCTGTAGCGGCTCCTCTATTTGCGAGGGTATCACAAATTTAGAAGCTATGGCAGGCAAATCCTGTGCTTCGTGCCCTCCATGCATACTGGTATGCTCCTCAGCCATACCACCGAATTCGGAGTCAGTCCAGTACCTACTCCGTACGCCCCCTCCTCAGAGAGGGAGACATTGTGCAGCCCTGAACCAGGCACCACTGCGGGCCCCCGAGGAGACCCACGCTGATATAACTCTGTTCCCCGGAGAATATCACGATGGAGCATCATTTCCATCAGGTTCTCCATCTGGGATAAACGTCCGAAGATGCTACCCATTGTAGGCGGCGAGTCCTCCTGGCCTGACATGTCCGAGTCCACAGGCCTATCCGACTTTCTCTTGGCCTTACCCCCTTTCTGGGGACCCAAAGTGCTGTCAACAGGCACCAAGTCAGAAGCTGCTGACCGCACCGTCAGCGACTCGGGTGGCGAAATCAATGGTCGCTGGCTACCCGCACTCCTCCGTAGCCGGTTTCCCCGCGGCCCGTTTGGACTTTGCCCTGGATTTTTCCATAATGATTGGAATCTCGCTATTCTCTAACCAAGAATACAGAACAAAAAACAACCTCAGAAGAAATGCAAAACTTACCTGTAGGGCCTTTTAAACTTACCGCTGAAGGAGCAACGCTCCTCCCAGCCAGTCGTACACCATGTGTTAGACGTAATGACACGCATGTGGGCTGACGGGCTTCTTCCCGTAGTCACTCACGTGACTCCGAAGTAAAATTGGAAGCACTGGCTTCGTACAAAATAACTTCTTGGATGTGTGTGGCAATGATGCACCAGACAGATTCAGGACATTAATAAGCTCTGACTCTTATGATGTATATGATTATATAAAGGAATGTACAACTTATGATTCTGCTATTGATGTACTAAGCAGACTCTTCGTTAAGACACCCAACGTGATATTCGCTCGTCACCTTCTTGCTACTCGGAAGCAAAAACCTGGTGAGTCAATTGATACATTTTTACAAGAACTTCAAAGGCTTAGTAAATACTGTGCCTTCAAAGCAGTTATGGCTGATCAATATCGACAGGAACTTATTCGAGACTCTTTTATCAATGGTTTGGCATCGCCTTTAATACGACAGAGACTATTAGAACACAAAACCTTGGATTTATAGTCAGCTTACATTCAAGCTTACTCTTTAGACTTGGCTCAGATAAAATCAGATGCTTATGACTCATCTAACGTGTATTCTGCTGCAAGTGCTACAAAATAATCTCACCCAAGTACTAATATGGAGCAAACTGAAGCAATTTCTACTGATAAAGGTGCCCTTGCTGCTGCATATATTATTCATACAGGAAGTGTTACTTTTTCGGGGGTAATATTCATGAGAGAGAGAGAGATGCCCTGCTCGAGGGGCAATGTAATAGTTGTGGCAAGAAGGGACATTATTCTAGAGTATGCAAGTCCAAAGAAACTCCTAACATGACTGCTGCCATGTATATGCCTTCTTTATGTGCAATTACAGCTGCATTTCCACAGAGCTTGATCAGGATTTTCAGAAACTGCACAGATCACTTCAATAATGTATGGAGGAACTATGCCTGATCTTGTATTGTCAAAGCCACCAGTATTGTGTGGTTTTTCTGCTGCATCTGTTGAATGTCCTTCATTTTACTTCGGAGTCACGTGAGCAACTTCAAAAAGGCCCTCAGGTAAGTTTTCACTAACCTTGAGCTGGTTAGTTTTCTGTATTTGTTTGCATTACAGAGAAACTATGGAAAGGAGGACAAAAAAGAAGGCTGCGCTGAAGCGTGCTTCTACGGACCGCGGGACTTCAGAGCGAAGTCGGTAGCCAACATCCCCGGAGCTGACCACAGAACCGGCAGTACCCATAACACGGGCCTGGAAAAAAGTGCGGAAGTCGGGGAGCCCCGCTCAGGCGGCAGGACCCGACTCTCCACCACAGCGGTCCAGGGAGCTGCATACTGGTATGAGGACCGCGTGGGAGCAGGGTAGACAAAACCCCGACTCCCTACCGCTTCAGCCCAAACAGAACCGGGCTGGCGGTAAAAAGGTGCGTAAAACAGGGCCTGTCTCAATGGCACACCCCAACACTCCACCGTTACAGTTCGCTAGAGGGCGGACCGGTGGGAAAACCGCACCAAAGTCGCGTAGCCCCGCTGGAGCGGCTTGCACCAACTCACCACCGCTTCAGTCTGCGAGATTGCAGACTGGTGGATTAACAACACGAGAGTCGTGTAGCCCCGCAGGAGCGGCTGGCACCGACTTTGCGTCACATCAGTCCAGAAGACCCGGGACTGGCGGCAAGCCCGTGCGGCTGTCGTGTAGCCCCGCTGGAGCGGCTGGCACCGACTCCTCACCGCCGCAGTCGCACCAGACAGGCAGAAAAACCAACAGGAGGTCGTGTAGCCCCCGCAGGAGCGGCTGGCACCAGCTCTCCACCGCTTCAGTCCGGAAGACCGCGGACAAGCGCCAAATCCGCGCGGGAGTCGTGTAGCCCCATAGGAGCGGCTGGCACCGACTACCTACCTCAGTCCCATAGACATCACCTCGACGAGGTGCGGACTGTCGGTAGAGGCCCCATTTGTTCATCAGAACTTGGGGAAGACGACTTGCCGTCCGCAGATAGTGGCGGTCGCATAGCTCGAATGGAGCGCATGGTCGAGCAGCTGCTTGAAAGGGACCTTCTCCATCAGGAGCGTGCATCCCTAGGATTCCGGAGATCCATGGCAGGGCCCATGACAGGGCTGTCCAACATCTCTCCCTCCTCAATAGGGAGTGCTAGAAGCCAGGCACTAGCTGATTTCGAAGAGGGGTTGGTGGAAGGTCCATTGTTGCAAGAGATGCCAGAAGAGGAACTTCTGGGAGTGGTATCGAAGTTCGCCGAACCATCCCAGAAAGGGCAGCCTCTTCAGCCGAGGCTAGCGTCTAGCATTAATTGCCTGATGATCCACCAGCTACGAGAACAGGTAATTTTGGAGGCAACCAGCAAATACATGGCTCTGGAGAATTGCGTGTCGCTGAATGTCCCTCCTGTCAATATACCCATATGGGGTAATATCAGCCCCGGGATCAGGACTCAGGAGTTAAAAATCCAAAAGATCCTGAAATTACTGACCTCAGGCATCACTGCATTTGCCAGGTCAATAGACGGTACGGACATGACAGAAGAGCAGCAGGATGCATTAGCTCAGCTATGCAACATACAGTACGAAATAAACTGCTTTCGGAAGAGCTCTATCCGTCCTACATTAAACCCCAAGTTTGCTGGTTTGTGTAAGGCCAATGTTACGCCGCCACCAAGGCAATTGTTTGGTGATGACTTGCCTAAACAGGTAAAAGACATGGATGTGGAAGCCAAAGCGGTCGGATTGATTAAACCGCCTTCATCAAGCAGACCACCGGTGTACCATGGCAACATCCATATGCAACAGCAAACAGGCCTCGGGTTCAACCCGACAGAGCAACGGGAACTTACCCTAAGGTCGCGCCCTATCAACAGAGGCCTTTTTTAGGCCAGGGCCCATAGCGACCAGCCTGGAAGATGTGCCAACCCCACATCCCAGCAACACAGCAACCCAAGAAAGATCAGAAGATCAAGCCCCACCGGTCACCATGGAGGTAAGAGGGTCTGGTTCTCTTGGGAGTGCTGCATGTGAAACCTCACTAGTAGGAGGGAGATTGCATCTGTTCTGGGATGCATGAAGTTCTTTAACTTCTGACACTTTTATATTACAAAGTATTCATGGGTATGAAATCGAATTCATAAACGGACAACTCCCCCCAGCTCAACATGTACCTAGCCGGAAATTTCTCCTCTCTCACAAAAAGAAAGTTGAGGGACATGCAGAACTATTAAGGTTATACACCAAGGGGGTTATAGAGAAAACGATACATGAACCTCTTGAGTTTGTATCCAACATCTTTATTAAAACCAAAAAAGATGGTGGATGTCGTATCATAATTGATTTAACCCACTTGAATACTTTTGTACAATATACCCATTTCAAGATGGAAACATTTGAAACAGCTGAGCAATTGATTTCCAGAGGGTGCTTCATGGCCTGCATCAATCTAAAAGATGCATACTATTCAGTGCCTATACGGAAACATCACCGTAAATACTTAAAATTTGTCTGGATGGGGCAGCTATTGCAGTACAAAGCCTTACCTAATGGACTTACAAAAGCCCCCAGGTTGTTTACCAAAAATACTAAAACCAGTATTGGCGTCTCTAAGAAGACCAAACCACATAGTCATGGCATATCTTGATGACATTTTAATTGTGGGAAAAACTTTGGAATTAGCTAAATCAGCTGTGACAGCTACCGTCACTGTTCGAAAAACTGGGGTTTGTCATCCATCCAGACAAATCTAAGTTCAACTCTTCTGCGATTATGGACTACCTGGGATTCACGGTTCACACCAATCATATGATTGTCACTCTCCCAGAGAACAAAGTAACAGACATAATAGAGGCTATAGACTATTAGACATGCTGCCAAGGTGATTGGAAAACTTGTAGCTACATTTCCAGCTGCAAAATTTGCAAAGAGCAAAGATCTCAGCATTAAAAACAAATGCGGGACATTTTGACAGACCTATGCAGCTGCCAAACAAGGCAAAAATTGAGCTACGATGGTGGATTAGCAACATTTGTAATTGTTTTAATCCCATCGTAATTTCAAACCCGTCAGTCGTGTTACAAACCGACGCAAGCGCCCAGGGCTGGGGAGCTACCGACACCACTTCCAGTTGTGGCAGCAGATGGGATTTTCACAAATCTACTTTACTCCAGTCACAAGGTATAAACTATTTGGAAATGCTGGGAGCATTTCATGGACTGCAGGCTTACTGCACAACTATGCATCTTACGCATGTCTGTCTTCAGATAGATAATACCACAGTGGTGGCATATTTAAACCATATGGGTGGTATCAAGTCGATATCTTGCGATGAATTGGCAAACATAATTTGGCTCTGGTGTATTGAAAGAAATATTTGGATATCAGCTACATACCTTCCGGGTAAGCTCAATACAGTGGCGGACACTGGGTCATTTAATGACAACACCGAATGGATGTTGAACCCCCAAATGTTTGCTAATATTATAGCCAAGTATGGAACACCAGATATAGACCTCTTTGTGTCCAGGTTGAACCATCAGATACCAACATATGTCTCTTGGGAACCAGATCCTGGGGCAGTGGCGATGGACGCGTTCTCGCTACATTGGGGGAAATTGTTCTTCTATACATTTCCCCCTTTCTGCCTCATCAGTCGAGTATTGCAGAAGATCCAGCCAGACTCTGCATCTGGGATTCTGATAATACCCGACTGGCCCACACAACCATGTTACCCGGTGGTCCTTGGCATGGCGAAAGAACCATGGGTGCAGGTTCCTAAATGCCAGAACCTCCTGACCTATCCTATAACAGGAGAAAGTCATCCATGCCATGGTCATCTGAACCTGTTGGCTTGCAGGTTCTGAAGAGGCCATTACTGGGATTCGGGCTGTCAACGAGGACCATGGATATCATCACAGTATCGTGCAGAGAGTTCACGAGGAAGCAGTACCTCACCCACATAAGAGAATGGGAGGTCTTCTGTACTCGGACCAAGACCACCTACAACTCAGCAACGATCACTGATGTGCTGGAATTCCTCGCGGGCCTTCACTATGATGAGGGCCTTAGCTACAGTGCCATCAACAGTGCCAGAAGCGCATTGTCATCCTATCTCAATATCGGAGTAGGGTCCCACCAGCTGGTATCGAAACTTATGAGGGGTATATTCAATTTGAACCCTCCCCGACCACGCTATAATATAACCTGGGACATTGGGGTTGTGTTGTCCCTACTCAGGAGCTGGTCACCAGTTTCAGATCTACCACTGGATAAACTCACCTTCAAAGTGGTGATGTTAATGGCACTGATCACAGCACAACGGGTCCAGACCCTCCACAATCTTAAACTGGACAGGATGGTCTTGACCCCCACCAAAGTAACCTTCTTTATAGATGAGTTACTCAACCATCACAGGCCTGGGACAACAGGTCTGAAATTGGAATTCCGAGCATCCCGTTGATGTACGACTCTGCATAACCACCTATCTCCGACATTACATCAATGTCACACAAAACATCGGGAGAATGGAGACAGGTCTGTTCATCAGCTTCAAAAACCCACATCACAGGGTGATGGTGCAGACTATCTCCAGGTGGCTCAGGGTTGTATTGGGTGCAGCAGGTGTAGACACTGACATTTTAAAATCTCATTCTACTAGGGCTGCATCCACATGTGGCGAGGACCATGGAGGTACCCATGGATCATGTCCTCGCAACAGCGGGCTGGGCCAGTGAAGGAACATTCCAACATTTCTATAACAAACCTGTGGCCGCTCCCGCAACGTTTGCGGAGTGAGTTTTAAGCGCTGACCCCTAAATGTTTTCCCAGAATTCAGGGGTTTTTGTTTGTATTAGTAAATACGTTATTATTTTTCAGCTTTGTTCAAGTCTGAAATACGTTAACATACTTCCTCCATCAGTAATTACGGCAGTGTGTGAGCATGGACGTGGTCCAGGGCATGGAATCACAGAGCTTTGAAATCTTCACAAAGTCACTCACGTGACTCCGAAGTAAAATAGTAAGATTAAACGTGAACTTACCAGTTTGAAGTTTGATCCTTATTTTATGAGGAGTTACGATGAGGGATTTCATGCCCTCCGCTCCCAACCCTCTATCATAAGGTCAACTGGTATATTAGTGGCTCTTAATCTTACTATCTCCAGTCAGTGCTGCTATCTGTGATTCCACACTGCTGCTTTGAAGAATGTCGCGCATGCATGCTGGCGGGGTCTTCACGAAATCCCTCATCATAAGAGATTAGTATATAAACTAAAAGCATACGGCATTGGGGGTTCAGTATTGATGTGGATAGAGAACTGGCTGGCAAACAGGAAGCAAAGAGTAGGAGTAAACGGGTCGTTTTCACAATGGCAGGCAGTGACTAGTGGGGTACCGCAAAGCTCAGTGCTGGGACCCCAGCTATTTACAATATACATAAATGATCTGGATGAGGGAATTGAAGGCAATATCTCCAAGTTTGCGGATGACAGTAAGCTGGGCGGCAGTGTTAGCTGTGAGGAGGATGCTAGGAGACTGCAAGGTGACTTGGATAGGCTGGGTGAGTGAGCAAATGTTTGGCAGATGCAGTATAATGTGGATAAATGTGAGGTTATCCACTTTGGTGGCAAAAATAGGAAAACAGACTATTATCTAAATGGAGGCCGATTAGGAAAAGGGAGATGCAGCGCGACCTGGGTGTCATGGTACACCAGTCATTGAAAGTAGGCATGCAGATACAGCAGGCAGTGAAGAAAGCGAATGGTATGTTAGCTTTCATAGCAAAAGGATTTGAGTATAGGAGCAGGGAGGTTCTACTTCAGTTGTATAGGGTCTTGGTGAGGCCACACCTGGAGTATTGCGTACAGTTCTGGTCTCCAAATCTGAGGAAGGACATTATTGCCATAGAGGGAGTGCAGAGAAGGTTCACCAGACTGATTCCTGGGATGTCAGGACTGTCTTATGAACAAAGACTGCATAGACTCGGTTTATACTCTCTGGAATTTAGGAGATTGAGAGGGGATCTTATAGAAACTTACAAGATTCTTAAGGGGTTGGACAGGCTAGATGCAGGAAGATTGTTCCCGATGTTGGGGAGGTCCAGGACAAGGGGTCACAGCTTAAGGATAAGGGGGAAATCCTTTAGGACCGAGATGAGAAGGAATTCTTTCACACAGAGAGTGGTGGGTCTCTGGAACTCTCTGCCACAGAGGGTAGTTGAGGCCAGTTCATTGGCTATATTTAAGAGGGAGTTAGATGTGGCCCTTGTGGCTAAGGGGATCAGAGGGTATGGAGAGAAGGCAGGTACGGGATACTGTGTTGGATGATCAGCCATGATCATATTGAATGGCGGTGCAGGCTCAAAGGGCCGAATGCCCTACTCCTGCACCTAATTTCTATGTTTCTATGTTTTCTATGTTCTATCGTAACTCCTCATAAAATAAGGATCAAACTTCAAACTGGTAAGTTCTCGTTTAATCTTACTATTATCACTTATTTATCTTCTAAGTGCAAGCCAATTGCTACAAAATAAAGACACTTTAGTAAAGATGATAGGAACTTTATCAACACAGAAGTGACAAATCTTTTACGAGAAGGTATCATAGAACCCAGCTCTTCCCCTTGGAGGGCACAAATTATCGTGGTTAAGGACCCTTTGGAGAGACATAGAAAGAGACTCTGCATTGATTACTCTGAAACTATGAACCAGTTCATGGAGCTTGATGCATATCCATTACCTCATATAGAAGAGATTATCAATACATTAGCTAAGTATAAGATATTCTTTACTTTTGATCTAAAAAATGCTTACTACCAAATTCCTTTGAAAGAATCAGAGAAGAAATACACTGTGTTTGAAGCAAATGGGAAATTTTACTTCGGAGTCACGTGAGTGATTCCGTGAAGAAGGCCCGCCAGGCCGCATGCGCACCAGTACGTCAGCCGCATTTGCGCAAGCACCAGTCTGGCAGGACACAGCTCCTGCCGGTGGTAAGTTAAACCTAAAAGGTAAGTTCGGTTTTATACTTACATGGGGTTTTTAGGCAGGAGCCTCTTTTTACAGAGGTTTTTCCTGCCAGTTTCGCAGCCCGACAAGTTGCCAGTTAAGGACTGTGGGGAAATTCCAGTCTGACCGCAAAAGCGGATAAACCGGCGAAATTGATCGGGTTGCGAGATAAGGAGCCGCTAACAGTGCAGTTAGTGACTCCCCAGCCTGCAGGGATGCCGTAAAAATGGCAGGAAATTTAAGCAGAGTCGCTGACAGGGTGGTCAGGGGCTCCTAGCCTGTGGGATGCCGTTGGAACGGCAAGGAAGCAACGCTGAACCACTGACAGTAGGGTCATTGGCTCACAGACGTTGGTCCCCAGTCAAGAAATTACTGGGACTCATTCATCCCTATTTGGACTCAGGTGAGTCGGGCTATAAAGGGTTTCTCCTTATAATAAAAAGTATGTATTTTATAGGGACAGGCCACGCCAGCAGCGCCTGACAGGGCTGCTTCATGTGTAAAATGTGCGGGCCTATGGGTCAGGCTGCGCCAGCAGCGCCTGACAGGGTTGCTTCGTATATGAAAGTGCCGGCCTACGGGAGAGTCGTGCCAGCAGCACCTGATGCAGGGCTGTTTCATTTGTGACATTACCGGCCTATGGGAGAGCCGTTCCAGCAGAGCCTGACAGGGCTGCTTCATGTGTGAAGTGCCGGCCTACGGGAGAGCCATGCCAGCAGCGCCTGATACAGGGCTGTTTCATGTCAAAAAACATTGGCCTTTATGAAAGGCGGCACCAGCAATGCCTGGGACAGGGTTGCTCAAATTCACACATATCTGCTTGCCCACGGAGTCGGGAGATGATTCTCCACCGGGGCTAGAGAGCAAGGCCCACGGAGTCGGGGGATGAATTCCTTACCGGGGCTGGATAGTGCGTTGAAACAACTATCCTAAATACAGCAACTGTTGTATACAATGCTGCAAAGGTCTCCCTCTCGGAGGCAGAGACCAAGATGGGTCAGTATCCTGCTGACACTGAGTCTCAGGGTATGGCCGTGGGGCATACCCAAAGGGATGGCGGGCACATGTCAGAGGTACCTTTCCTGAAATAAAGTTGCCACCCCAGTAGAATATTCTATTGGGTTAAGGCCAATGGGTTCGTAGCAGTATTTGTATCCTGCGGCTTGTGGCAGCGCCTGTTAGGGTTGCCTACGAATCACCCTCTCTGAGGAGGGACGAGCAAAAGGTCAAGATGACTCCGTGCTCTAAAAATGTCAATAGAACATACTCAAGCACATATGTGCCGGCAGTGAACAACGCCAACAGGGGGATGTGAGAGCCAGCCGCTGAATCGGTTATTCAGGTAGGTCTATTCTACAGGGGAAGAAGCCTGGCAGACGAATGAATTTGGCCAACAACGGGCAAAGGTCATCGTTCAAAATGCACCCCAGGTGCTCATCGGCAGTAGCGGTTCACTGGAGTAGGGGGCAGCGTGATAGCTCAGAAATTCCATGCACCTTCCAATCATGCTAAACTGAATGGGTCTAGCACTTCCAAAATTTGTGTAGTGCACCGTTCACAAGTTGTAATATTTACATTTGTTTGTACAACACACAAAGGGTAAAAATATTTGGTTGCAATGTTACTACTTATGCATTTATTTCTCTTTCTAGTTAAATAATGCAGTGGGATGCCGAGATTTGTAATCTGCGGCATGAAATCACGAAGCTTTGAATTCTTCATGGAACAATGTCACATGACTCCGAAGTAAAATAGTAAGATTAAATGAGAACTTACCAGTTTGAAGTTTGATCTTGATTTTAATGAGGAGTTACTTTGGTGATCACGTGCCCGCCACGCCCAACCCGCTCTTATAAAGGATCATATGGTGGTTCTCGAGTCACTGATCTGACTATGTACTTCGGTGTTGTTTATTTGTGATTTCATACCGCTGCTTTGAAGTTTGGTGCGCATGCGGCCTGGCGGGCCTTCTTCACATAATCACCAACTTAACTCCTCATAAAATCAAACCAAACTGGTAAGTTCTCATTGGATCTTATTATTATAACAGTACCGCAGAGTTCCTTTTGGTGTAATGAATGGCGTGGCTGTTTTTCAGAGAGAGATGGACAAACTTGTTGAACAGGAAAACCTTAAAGGTTATCTTGATAATATAACTATTGCAGGAAAAGACCAAGCTGAACATGATGAAAATGTACAATGGTTTTTATGTTGTACATTCTAAAAATCTAACATTATATGAGGCTAGTCAATAACATCAGTGTCATCAATTAATATTCTTGGTTATTGGGTTGGAAATGATATAATCAAGCCTGATCCAGAAAGACTCCGCCCACTCCAAGAGTTACCTGTTCCAACTACATTAAACTCTCTACGAAGGGTTCTTGGGATGTTTGCATATTATGCTAAATGGATACCAAATTTTTCTGACAAAATTCAACCTTTGATTAGAGCAAAATCTTTCCCCCTTGACTCCACAGCAATTGGTGCCTTTCCTTCTTTAAAGAAACAATTGGAATCTGTGACATTACACGCCATTGACGAGGATCTCCCCTTTGTTGTTGAATGTGATGCCTCTGATTTAGCAGCAGCTGCAACATTAAATCAAGGAGGACGACCAGTGGCTTTCATGTCTCGTACTCTCCAAGGTCGTACCCACCCGTCGAAAAAGAAGCTACAGCAATTATTGAAGCAGTGAGGAAATTGAGTCATTTCCTTGCTCGCCAGCACTCCACTTTGATAACAGATCAGCATTCAGTAGCTTTTATGCTGGATAATTGGAAACGAATGAAGATTAAAAACAATAAAATTCATGAATGGAGGATTAAATTATCTGCATTTAGTTATTCAATTGCGTACCGCCCTGGTAAGGATAATGTTGCTCCGAATACATTAACTCGAGCATTTTGTGCCTCTGTTCATTCTTCTGCACTAACTGGTCTTCATAATGGGCTGTGTCATCCTGGAGTCACTCGTTTGTTACACTATGTTCGTTCCAAAAACGTACCTTTCTCTACAGAAGATGTGAAGATGACGTGTGCTTCATGTAGAATCTGTGCTGAATTAAAACCAAGGTTCTTCCGTCCTGAAGAAGGACGATTGATCAAAGCTACTCAACCTATGGAACGTTTGAGTATTGACTTCAAAGGGCCTTTACCATCCTCCTCTCGAAATGTTTATATACTTACCATATTTGATGAATATTCAAGGTTTCCATTTGCCTTTCCTTGTCCAAATACGTCTATTGCTATGGTTATCAAGTGTTTAGATCAACTGTTTTCATTCTGTGGATTTCCAAGTTATATACATTCTGATAAGGACACCTCATTCATGTCAAAAGATTTAAAAGACTACTTTTCTAATAGAGGAATTGCAACAAGTAAAACAACACCATATACTCCTATTGGAAATGATCAAGTTGAGAGGTATAATGGAATCATTTGGAAGGCAGTGAAACTGGCTTTAAAGTCAAATGGCATACCAGATCAGCATTGGGAATGTGTTCTACCAGATGCATTACACGCCATAAGATCTCTACAGTCAACGTCTACCAATACAACTCCACACGAGCGGTTATTTAACTTCAACAGCGTTCTTTTAGTGGTACTTCCCTGCCATCATGATTGGCTAGCCCTGGGCCTGTGTTGTTTCGTCAGTATGTCCGATCAAATAAGAATGAGCCTTTTGTTGATGAAGTTCAACTGACTGATGTCAATCCTTCTTATGCAACTATTAAGTATCAGGATGGACGTCAGTCAACTGTCTCACTTTGTGACCTTGCACCGTGTCTGTCTTCTCCATCAGCTCCATCACTCGTTGATAACATTAATCGAGAACTTCCTCCAACACTCCCATCACCATATAACCATATAACAATTACAGCACGGAAACAGGCCATCTCGGCCCTTCCAGTCCGTGCCGAACAACTTATTTCCCTTAGTCCCACCTGCCTGCACTCATACCATAACCCTCCATACCCTTCTCATCCATATGCCTATCCAATTTATTTTTAAATGATACCAACGAACCTGCCGCCACCACTTCCACTGGAAGCTCATTCCACACCGCTACCACTCTCTGAGTAAAGAGGTTCCCCCTCATGTTACCCCTAAACTTGTCCCTTAATTCTAAAGTCATGTCCTCTTGTTTGAATCTTCCCTATTCTCAAAGGGAAAAGCTTGTCCACATCAACTATGTCTATCCCAATGGCATAATTCCATCCCACGGCATGGAAACTTCGATAAGAAATTAAAAAATTGTAAATCTAAATAACAATGTGAGTGAAGTTGATGACCAAGCAATGTATGTACCACCAGCTATTGAAACGCCATTATCTCCTGATGCTCCAGTGCTGCGACGGGCATCAGGATGTACTAAACCTCCTGACCGTCTCAACTTATAAATAGGAGGGGAGAATGAACTGAGGGCTTGTGCGCATGTGTGGGGCTTTTCCAGAATGTGCGCATGTGCAGGGTTTTCGGGTGGGAAAGGCCTGCGGAATCAGCCATGTTTGCCAGATGTTTCTGAGTTTATGTATTACAGAAATGAGTTGCTTAAAGCTTAAATAAAGTTTAAGTAAATTACGAGTAGTGTAAAAGTTTCATTTGCCTCACAACACAGTTTAACACTTTATTTCCAAATTGGATGTTAAATTTAATTTAATTTAGACACAGCATGAAAACAGACTCTTCGGCCCTGACTCTTGGTCTGTCTTCTGACCATTGATCACATGTTCACACTGGTTCTATGTTATCCCAGGTAGCTGGTAGGTCAGGATCACTCTCTTGTTGCCGAGAGGATTATTCAGTTCTAAACCTTTCCTATCCATGTGTCTCACCAGTCTCTTTTAAATACTGTTATTGTCCTTGCCTCAACTACCTCCTCTGCAACTCGTTTCACATACCTACCACACTCTGAGTGGAAAAGCTGCCTCTTAGCTCCAGGTTAAGGAGTTTCTTCGAATCTTTACTAGAAAATAGTTTATAATTTAATGTTGGAGGAGCAGAATTAAGTTATTCGGCCCATTAAGTCAACTCCGTCATTCAACCATGGCTGATCTATCTTCCCATTTCTCCTGCCTTCTCCCCAATACCCTTGACACCTTTACTAAACACGAACCTATCAATCTCCACCCTATAAATATCCAAAAACTTGGCCTGTGGCAATGAATTCCATCAATTCACCACCCTCTGACTGAAGAAATTCCTCCTCATCTCCTTTCTAAAGGCACGTCCCTTTACTCTTCAGAGTTAACTGAGTTAACTGATATATATATATAGTTTCTTTATTGTCATTGTAACATGAACCATGTACAACGAAATTTAAAAATGTCAGCCAGTCAGTGCACTATTCAAACCATAAAAGCTAACGATACATACAAGGTAAAATATTAAAAAAGATAAACAACTAAAATAAATATGAAATATGAAAATAGCACGCGTAAACACCCAACCCTACATCCTTCTGTCGATTTCACAGTGTACCAACCACAGTCCCTTAGTCCCCGCGTTCCTAGGCGGCTACATTTAGTGCCTTTATAGCAGTGGGGTAAAAACTGTTTTTGAGTCTGTTTGTCCTTGTACTTGTAGATTTGTACCGTCTGCCTGACGGCAACAGTTCAAACAGGGAGTGGCCGGGGTGGGAAATGTCCTTTATAATATTCTGGGATTTTTTGATGCAGCGGGAACTGTGTAAGTCCTCCAAGGTAAGGAGAGGGCAGCCGACAATCCTCTGGGCGTTGTCAATGGCCCTCTGGAGCGCTTTCCTCTGAGCCGCTGTGCAGCTGGTGTACCACACGCATACACAGTATGTTAGGATGCTCTCAATGGAGTACCGATAAAAGGACAGCAGCAGTCTCTGTGTGATGTTATTCTTCCTGAGCACCCTCAGGAAGTGCAGTCTCTGCTGGACCTTTTTCAGCAGCGCAGAGGTGGTCACGCTCCACGTCAGGTCCTCCTCAATATGGATTCCCAGGAAGCGGAAATCCGACACCCTCTGTGTTATTTTTATTCTTCTATCACATTCTACCATTGTCCTGAGGGGAGGAGCTAGGAACAGATTTGTCCCTTGGTGAAATAAAACAAACACTGTATATGAAAGTTTCTTAGACTTTGTGAGCTTTTATAAATGTTCTTGGTTCAGATGCTTTGTCCATTCTCCTGAGATTATTTCCTGCTCTCCTGCAGGACTTTCTAGTGCCTTTATTGTCTTGCCAAGAAAAATGAGAGAGTCTCCAGATATAACGATTGGACTTGGACATTGCAAACGAATTGCTCGTTATTCATTCTGGCGGAAGTGGTTCAAGAACCAGAGGACATAGGCTTTAGGTGCGGGGCGGGAAAGATTTAATAGGAACCTGATGGATAACTTTTTCACGCAGAGGGTGAAGCTGCCAGAGGAGGTAGTTGAGACAGGTACAATCGCAATGTTTAAGAAACATTTAGACTGGTACATGGATAGGACAGGTTTAGAGGGATATGGGCCAAACGCATGCAGGTGGGACTAGTATCGCTGGGACATGATCGCCGGTGTGGGCAAGTTGGGCCGAAGGGCTGGTTTCCATAGGCTGGTGCTCAGAGAACAACTTAGCACTCGATACCAAGAAAGCAAAAGAGCTCATCATTGACTTCAGGAAGAAGCAGGGTGACCATCCCCCACTGCACATCAACACAGAAAGAGTGGAGAGAGTCTCCAGTTTCAGGCTCCAGTTTCAGTTTCCACATCTCAGCAGATCTCAGGTGGTCAACTAACGCAAACTCCATGTTAAAGAAGGCGCAACAATGGCGTTACTCCCTAAGATCACTCAGGAAAGTCAACGTGCCACAACAGCTGCTAGTGTCATTCTACCGTTGCTCCCTAGAGAGTGTCCTGACACATGGCATCCTGGTGCGGTATGGCAACAGTTCTGCTGCTGACAAGAAGGCTCTACAGAGAGTCATCAACACAGCCCAGTAGATCACCAACACACACCTGCCTGCCCTGGGAGAGATCTATAGCTCTTGTTGCCTGTGGACGGCATCACACATACTAAAGTACTCATCTCATCCCACACCTCACTTGTCTGCCCTTCTGCCCTCAGGAAAGCGTTACAGGTCCATCATATCACACATCGCAACATTAACAAACAGTTTCTACCCTAAGATCATCACCACTCTGAACTCTGCACCGAATACACACCCCCCCATAGCCAATATTTTGTACTGCTACAACACTATACTGTGAAATATTGCACATTCTGACGACGTTTTTCTTGACGTTTTTGTCGTTATTATTTATCTGCTACATTGGAGCTCCGCTCGGGCAGTGCGCCTGAAATTTTGTTGTATGTATTTACAATGGCAATCAAATGTAATATTATTATTATTACTAAATGATGGGAATGGGCGACACAATGACTCAGCTGGTAGAGTTGGTGACTCCCAACTATTGTGGCTCAGATTCAGTCGCGACCTCCAGTGCTGTCTGTGTGGAGTTTCTATGTTCTCTCTAAGACCACATGGCTTTCCTCATGGGCCGCCCGGTGGCGCAGCGGTAGAGTTGCTGCCTCACAGCACCAGAGACCCGGGTTCGATCCTGACATCTGTACAGAGTTTGCACGTTCTCCCTGTGACCGAGTGAGTCCTCTGGTTTTCTCCCACGTTCCAAAGACGTGCAGATACGTAGATTAAAATGGCTTTTGTGAAAATTGTAAATTCTCCCTGGTGTGTAGGCTAGTCCTATTAAATCTTTCCCCTCTTACCTTAAACCTATGTCCTTTAATGCGTTGGATAGTGCTCGTGTATGCAGTGATTGTTGGTCTGCGCAGACTCGCTGGGCCGAAGGTCCTGTTTCCGTGCTGTATCTCTAAAACTAAAGCTAGCTGTGAGGAGGATGCTAGGAGACTGCAAGGTGACTTGGATAGGCTGGGTGAGTGGGCAAATGCATGGCAGACGCAGTATAATGTGGATAATGTGAGGTTATCCACTTTGGTGGCAAAAACAGGAAAGTAGACTATTATTTGAATGGAGGCCGATTAGGAAAAGGGGAGATGCAACGAGACCTGGGTGTCATGGTACACCAGTCATTGAAAGTAGGCATGCAGGTGCAGCAGGCAGTGAAGAAAGCGAATGTTATGTTAGCATTCATTGCAAAAGGATTTGAGTATAGGAGCAGGGAGGTTCTACTGCAGTTGGACAGGGTTTTGGTGAGACCACACCTGGAGTGTTGTGTACAGTTTTGGTCTCCAAATCTGAGGAAAGACATTCTTGCCATAGAGGGAGTACAGAGTAGGTACACCAGACTGATTCCTGGGATGTCAGGACTTTCATACGAAGAGAGACTGGATAGACTCGGCTTGTACCCGCTAGAATTTAGAAGACTGAGGGGGGATCTTATAGAAACTTACAAAATTGTTAAGGGGTTGGACAGGCTAGATGCAGGAAGATTGTTCTCGATGTTGGGGAATTCCAGGACAAGGGGGTCACAGTTTAAGGATAAGGGGGAATTCTTTTAGGACCGAGATGAGAAAAACATTTTACACACAGAGTGTGGTGAATCTCTGGAATTCTCTGCCACAGAAGGTAGTTGAGGCCAGTTCATTGGCTATATTTAAGAGGGAGTTAGATGTGGCCCTTGTGGCTAAAGGGATCAGGGGGTATGGAGAGAAGACAGGTAAGGGATACTGAGTTGGATGATCAGCCATGATCATATTGAATGGCGGTGCAGGCTCGAAGGGCAGAATGGCCTACTCCTGC
This sequence comes from Raja brachyura, assembly GCA_963514005.1. The sequence goes on along the minus strand of OY740781.1, from coordinate 14,121,102 downwards.
ACCTATTTTCTATGTTTCTATGTTTCTAAAACTCCCACATCATAAATTTGTGCTATTTCACAGGCTGAATGAAAACTACTGAGGACAGCGCAGTGACAAAGTTGGCAGAGTTGCTGCCTCACAGCGCCAGAGACACACAGATTTGATCCTGGCTTCAGAAGCTGTTTAAGTGGAGTTTTCACGTTCTCACCTGCGACTGTGACTTCTTCCTCCAGTTCCCTCCCAAATCTCACAGACATCGATATTTACGTTAATTGGCCTCTGTAAAGTGCACCTAGTGTGCAGGGACGGATGCCAAAGTGGATTAACATAGAACTGGTGTGAATGGCTGGATGATGGTCAGTGTGCTTTTGTGGGCCAAGGGTCCTGTTTCCATGCTCTATTTACAAAATACTACAAAGCTTTACATGTCCCTCCTAGTTTGTAGGTGAGTCTTAGAGCCATACAGTCATAGATAAATACATCATGGAAACATGCCCTTCAGCCCTACTTGGCCATACCGACCAATATGACCATCTACACCAGTGCCACCTAGTGGTGGGATTGCGGGGAAGTTGATGGACCATGCCTGTGAAGGAGAGAAGGAACCGCCCAAGATCCAAAGCATCTGTGAAACACGATGGTGGGGGTGTTATGGCCTGGGCACCTGAAGGTACTGGCTCACTTATCTTCATTGATGATACAACTGCTGATGGTAGTAGCATAATTAAATCTGAAGTGTATAGACACATTCTATCTGCTCAAGTTCAAACAAATGCCTCAAAACTCATTGGCCGGTGGTTCATTCTACAGCAAGACAATAATCCCAAACATACTGCTAAAGCAACAAAGTTTATCAAAGCTAAAAAATGGTCAATTCTTGAGTGGCCAAGTCCTGATTTGAACCCAATTGAGCATGCCTTTTATATGCTGAAGAGAAAACTGAAGGGGACTAGCCCCCAAAACAAGCATAAGCTAAAGATGGCTGCAATACAGGCCTGGCAGAGCATCAGCAGAGAAGACACCCAGCAACTGGTGATGTCCATGAATCACAGACTTTAAGCAGCCATTGTATGCAAAGGATAGGCAAAAAAATACTAAACATGACTACTTTCATTTGCATGACATTGCTGTGTCCCTAGCATTATGGTGCCCTGAAATGGGGGGACTATGTATAAACACTGCTGTAATTTATACATGGTCAAACCAAAATGTATAAAAATTGCCTTTATTAAAATCTGACAATGTACACATTAAGCACATGTGATTTTTTTATTTGACAAATCTCAAATTGTGGAGTACAGAGGCAAATAAATAAATGATATGTCTTTGTCCCAAACATTATGGAGGGCACTGTAACTCTTAGGGCTAAAAGAATCAAAGGATATGGGAAGAAAGCAGGAATGGGGTAGTGATTTTGGATGATCAGCCATCATCATATTGAATGGCAGAGGTAGCTCAAAGGGCCAAATTGCCTACTTCTGCACCTATTTTCTATGTTTCTATGTTTCCATGAAGATAATTTTCTTCCCAGCTCTCCCTGGGTGTAAACTGGCTAGTTGAGTATTTTCTGCAGCTTCGATTTAGCTCTCTTTTACTCGTGCTTTTTCTTAATTGAAATTGCATTGAGAAATTGTTCACATTTGGGTCATTTCCAAGTAAAAGTAGCAATGAATTCTGACAGCTGGTAATTTCTCTCAGAAAGTCATTCCCAATAGGTGCTGTAGCAATTAGCATGCATGTATATTGCTACCCAAATTGCACACTGTGATCACTGAGCAGCAAATGAATACATCGGGGCGGCACGGTGCCACAGCAGTAGAGTTGCTGCCTTACAGCACTTACAGCGCCAGAGACCCGGGTTCGATCCTGGCTACGGGTGCTGTCTGTAAAGAGTTTGTATGTTCTCCCTGTGACCTGCGTGGGTTTTCTTCAGTTTCCTTCCACACTCAAACGACGTTCAGGTTTGTGGGTTAATTGGCTCGGTATAAATGTAAAAATTGTCCCTGGTGCAGGATAGTATTAATGTCCCGGGGATCGCTGGTCGGTGCGGACTCGGTGGGCTGAAGGGCCTGTTTCCACGCTGTATCTCTAAACTGAACTAAACTAAAATGAGAGGAATGTCTGCAGTTTTGGTCGCCCCATTACAGGAAATAATGTTGGGGGTTTGGATAAGGTGCAGGGGTGGCTTAGCATTATGATGTCTTGATTAGATGCTATTAGCTACATGGAAAGATTGGACAAAGTTGCATTGTGTTATCCCGCATGTCAGATATGATTGAAGTATATAAAATTATGAGTTAGGGTAGACAGTCAGAATCTTTGTCCCAGATGGAAAAATAAAATACTGGATGCAGGAATATTGTTCCCGATGTTGGGGAGGTCCAGGACAAGAGGTCACAGCTTAAGGATAAGGGGGAAATCCTTTAGGACCGAGATGAGAAGGACTTTTTTCACACACAGAGTGGTGGGTCTCTGGAACTCTCTGCCACAGAGGGTAGTTGAGGCCAGTTCATTGGCTATATTTAAGAGGGAGTTAGATGTGGCCCTTGTGGCTAAGGGGATCAGAGGGTATGGAGAGAAGGCAGGTACGGGATACTGAGTTGGATGATCAGCCATGATCATATTGAATGGCGGTGCAGGCTCGAAGGGCCGAATGGCCTACTCTTGCACCTAATTTCTATGTTTCTATGTTTCTATACAGCAGCTTTAAAGTAAGGGCAAGGTTTAAAGGAGATTTTTATACAGAGGGTGGTGAGTGCCCAGAACACGATGCTGGTGGTAGTGGATGGGGCAGACATGATAATGGCATTGCTGTCATAGATAGAAGTTACAGTGAGGTGGTTATGATTAATTGATTGATACTTTATTATCACAGGTAACCTGTCACAGTGAAATTCTTTGTTTTGCATACAAGGTATGCAAAGAGTCACCAACAAAGGGCACCAACAAAGTTCCAAAGTAGTTTAGTTTAGTTTACTTTAGTTCAGAGATACAGCGCGAACACAGTCCCTTTGGCCCACCTTAAATGGCATTTAATGCCAAAAGGTCTCCATGCCTTTCACCATCATCATCATACTCATTTGATCATCAGCTTGTCTTGGATGGGCATTCTAAGACCTGTACCATAATCACAAAGATTTTAATCCATGGATTGGATAAACTAAATTTGTGTATTAAAATGGAGCACAGATTCATAGAGTGTTTAAGGGAAAGTTTATTAGATCAATGAAGGACAGACTATTTTACATCCAGTTTTATGCAGGAGGTAGGTTAATCTAGAACAAGGGTTCCCAACCTGGGGGGCCCCAGGGGGTAAATTTCACCTACCCAGGGAGTATATTTGTTGATTTGAAGCAGGTTTCATTTAGTTTTTAGTTTGGTGATAGAGTGCGGAAACCGGCCATTCGGCCCACCGAGTCCGTACCGACCAGCGATCCCCGCAAATTAACACTATCCTACACACACTAGGGACAACTTTACATTTACAACAAGTCAATTAACCTACAAACCTCTACGTCTTTGGAACCTTTTTCAGTATAATGCATTGTTTTTAAACCTTCGTAACAGTTTACTGCTGAAAAAAGTGTTGATTTTCAGCAAGAATGTAAACCTTCACATTACTTTTCACCAACTTCCTCTGCAACAATATTAACTTCAGATGAATAGGCAGAAGCATACTGTTCAATTACAATTCATAAATATAGTAATTGTTGTATTATCTTACATTATCAGTGTAAAACACTTTTGTGACGGACATGACGTGGCGTGATGGAGATGAACAAATTCAGCAGTGTCACGCGACACAGATGACTAAAGGGTGATTCTTCAGTAACTGTCAACTTTGGTGTCCCGCTACTTTGATGCTGTATATGTGGAAAATCCATTATTCTATCCCATTTCTTCTATTTCTATATTGTTAATAAACATAATTTTCATAAATAAAGATTAAACCCTAAATAAATCATGAATACTATTATTTTTTTTATTTCCCGAAGTTCGATGCCCCCAGAAAACCACATGTCCGATGGTTACGTGAAATTTCAAGTCGACATATTTATTTAATGGGAGATCTATCTGAAATGAAAATACTATTAAAAGGTAGGTATTAATAATTAAAATATTTATCACCCTCAAAAAAAAAATCCTCTATTCTTGATAGGGCTAGGGCTAGGGTTTGGGTTAGGACTAGGGTTAGGACTAGGGTTAGGACTAGGGTTAGGGCGAGGGCTAGAGCTAGGGTTAGCGCTAGGGTTAGGGTTAGCGCCAGGGCTAGGGTTAGGACTAGGGCTAGGGCTAAGGTTAGGGTTAGCGCTATGGTTAGAGTTAGCGCCAGGGCTAGGGTTAGGACTAGGGTTAGGACTAGGGTTTGGGCTAGGGTTAGGGTTAGCGCCAGGGCTAGGGTTAGGACTAGGGTTAGGGACTAGGGTTAGGGCTAGGGTTAGCGCTAGGGTTAGGGCTAGCGCCAGGGCTCGGGTTAGGACTAGGGTTAGGGCTAGGGCTAAGGTTAGGGTAAGCGCTATGGTTAGAGTTAGCACTAGGGCTAGGGCTAGGGTTAGGGCTAGGGTTAGGGCTAGGGCTAGGGTTAGGGTAAGCGCTATGGTTAGAGTTAGCACTAGGGCTAGGGCTAGGGTTAGGATGGTGGCAGAAAGGGACAGAGGCAGACGCTGCACAAGGGCCCGGTATGAAGACCTGGGGATCTTATCCTCCGTGCCATCGAGGCCGGCTGCGGGGGGTATTAATCCGTCACTTACCCCCCCGATCTCCCAGACTCCAGCTCTATCTCCAGCTCCATCAGCTCCAACCGGACACAAAGGCCCCTTGCAGTCGTCGCATCTTCCCGTGACCCGATGTCCCTCTCCACGCCCGGCCCTCTTCAGCAATGTTCCCCGGTGGGGGGAGGGGGGAATGGAGATGGGGCTGGAGCTGGAGCTGGAGCTGGAGCTGGAGCTGGAGCTAGATGGAGATGGGGGGTTGACTTACAGAGGTGGCCGTGACGGGAATGGTGGCACAAGCCTTGAGCCAAGGACGTCTTGGACAAAAAACAAAAAAACACTTTTTATATTAAGGGTTTAATCTTTACTAATGAAGATTATGTTTATTAACAATATATAAAGAGAGAGGGAATGGGATAGAAGAGTGCTGTGTTTTTCCATAAGGTCAAAAGTGTTAGGAGTAAAATTAGGCCATTCGGCCCATCGAGTCTACTCCGCCATTCAATCATGGCTGATCTATCTTTCCCTCCTACAGTAACCCCATTAGAAAAATAGAAACATAGAAAATAGGTGCAGGAGTGGGCCATTCAGCCCTTCGAGCCTGCACTGCCATTGAACATAATCATGGCTGATCATAAGGCATTCTCCTGCCTTCTCCCCTTAGCCTCTGACACCAGTACTAATCAAGAGCCTGTCGATCTCTGCCTAAAAAATGTCCACTGACTTGGCCTTCATTGCCTTCTATGGCAAATAATTCCACAGATTCACCACCCTCTAACTAAACATGTTCAATATACTATGTAAATGGGGCTTAAACAAAGTCCTACAAAGCAGCATAACGACTTCCGATACTCAATGTCCCGACCTATGAAAGCAAGCATACTATATACCTTCTTAACCACTGTATATACTTGTATTTGCATTTTCAGAGAGTTATAGCCTTGGAACTCAAGATCCCTCTACACATCAATGCTGTTAAGGGTCATGCTGTTATTTCTATATTTTCCCCTTATTTTCGACCTTCCAAAATGCAACACCATGCACTTGCACTAACTTGGTTGATTCACAGGCGACACTACCATTGTGGGCTGGATATCAAGTAATGATGAGACAGAGTACAGGAAGGAGAGTGAAAACCTTGTGTCCTGGTGTCAAAACAACAACCTTCCTCTTACTATCTAAATGGAAAAGGGGAAGTACAACGGGATCTGGGGGTCCTTGTACATCAGTCTATGAAAGTAAGCATGCAGGTACAGCAGGCAGTGAAGAAAGCGAATGGCATGTTAGCCTTCATAACAAGATGAATCGAATATAGGAGCAAAGAGGTCCTTCTGCAGTTGTACAGAGTCCTAATAATACCACACCTGGAGTATTCTGTGCAGTTTTGGTCCCCTAATTTGAGGAAGGACATTCTTGCTATTGAGGGAGTGTAGCGTAGGTTTACAAGGTTAATTCCCAGGATGGTGGGACTGTCATATGCTGAGAGAATGGAACAGCTGGGCTTGTACACTCTGGGGTTTAGAAGGATGAGAGGGGATCTCATTGAAACATATAAGATTGTCAAGGGTTTGGACACGCTAGAGGCAGGAAACATGTTCCCAATGTTAGGAGAGTCCAGAACCAGGGGCCACAGTTTAAGAATAAGGAGTCAGCCATTTAGAACGGAGACGAAGAAACATTTTTTTCTCACAGAGAGTGGCGAGTCTGTGGAATTCTCTGCCTCAGAGGGCGGTGGAGGCAGGTTCTCTGGATGCTTTCAAGAGAGAGCTAGATAGGGCTCTTAAAAAAATAGCAGTCAGGGGATATGGGGAGAAGGCAGGGATGGGATACTGATTGGGGATGATCAGCCATGATCACATTGAATGGCGGTGCTGGCTCGAAGGGTCGAATGGCCTACTCCTGCACCTATTGTCTATTGTCTTTTATCTCTCAACGTCAGCTAGACAAGAGATATTCAACACGTTGAAACTCCAGCGACAACCAGAACAAGTTAGGACTCTTTGGGCGACTACTCATGACCATACAGGCTTCACCCCGCGACATGTCGCCAGGGGGTCGCCTGTATGGTCGTGAGTAGTCTCCTAATCACCCAAAGAGTCATAGTGTCTTTCTGGTCGCCGCTGAACTTTCAACATGTTGAAAATTTTCGGCGACCTATGACGGGTGCCGGCAGTCGCCGAAAAGGTTGTGTAAGTGGGACAGGCCCTTAAAGATGGTTCTAGTTCCCAGGAGTCAATATCACTGGCAAATTCTGAAAGTTGCAATGATCAAGAAAGCACACCAATGCCTCTTCTTCCACAGAAGGTTTAGGCATGTTCCCAACAACCCTCACCAACTTCTATAGATGCGCCGTAGAAAAGCATTATATCAGGATGCATCAGAGCTTGGTTTAGGGAACAGCTCCATCCAAGACAGTAAGAAATTGCAGAAAATTGTGGACGCTGCTCTGACCATCACACAAACCAACCTCCCTTCCATTGACTCCATTTATTCCTCACGCAGCCTCGGCAAGGCCAGCAGCATAATCAAGGATGAGTCGCACCCTGGCCACTCCCTCGTCTCCCCTCTCCCATCGGGCAAAAGTGTGAAAGCGCACACCTCCAGATTCAGGGTCAGTTTCTTCCCAGCTGTTATCAGGCAACTGAATCATCCTACCGCAACCTGGGAGCAGTCCTGAATTACTGTCTACCTCATTGATGACCCTCAGACCAACTTTGATCATTCCCTTATCATGTATCTATACACAGTGAATGGCTCGATTGTAATAACCATATAAACCATATAACCATATAACAATTACAGCACGGAAACAGGCCTTCTCGGCCCTTCCAGTCCGTGCCGACCATTTATTTTCCCCTAGTCCCATCTACCTGCACTCAGACCATACCCCTCCATTCCCTTCACGTCCATATACCTATCCACTTTACTTTTAAATGTTAAAATCGATCCTGCCTCCACCACTTCTGCAGGAAGATCATTCCACACAGCCACCACTCTCTGAGTAAAGAAGTTCCCCCTCATGTTACCCCTAAACATCTGTCCCTTAATTTTCATGTCATGTCATGCCCTCTTGTTTGAATCTTTCCTACCCTCAATGAGAAAAGCTTATCCACGTCAACTCTGTCTAGCCCTTTCATCATTTTAAAGACCTCAATCAAGTCCCCCTTTAACCTTCTGCGCTCCAAAGAATAAAGACCTAACTTGTTCAACCTTTCTCTGTAACTTAGTTGCTGGAACCCAGGCAACATTCTAGTAAATCTCCTCTGCACTCTCTCTATTTTGTTGACATCCTTCCTATAATTAGGCGACCAAAATTGTACACCATGCTCCAGAATTGGTCTTACCAATGCCTTGTACAATTTTAATATTACTTCCCTACTCCTATATTCAATGCTCTGATTTATAAAGGCCAGCACACCAAAAGCTTTCTTTACCACCCTATCATACATTGTCTTTCTGCTGACACGTGACAATAAACTCAACTAAAACTGAATGTGTAAAGAAGGGCCCCAACTCGAAATGTTACCCATCATTTTTCTCGTGAGATGCTGCCTGACCGGCTGAGTTACTCCAGCACTTTCCATCTATGTAAGGATGGCAAAGTCCAGTAAAACCATGTTTTTTTTAATGAAATATCCTGATCTTTCCCCTCTCTTTAAATCCAATTATATTTAATTCAATGTAATTAAAACAACAACCATGTGCTTTGAGATCAATAAGTATTGGTATATGAATGATGAAGTTTATTCTGCATGCATGCAGATCAAATAATATAAAATCAATCCTTAAAATGAAGTCATAAATGACAATCAACTGGAGACACACATTGCTGGAGTAACTCAGCGGGTCAGGCAGCATCTCTGGAGAGAAGAAATGGGTGACGTTTCGGGTCGAGACTTCTTCCTGAACTATTGGGACGGTGATTAGATTTGGTGGGACAAATAGAAAAACTGTTTTTTCCCAAATAAAGGGCGGTTCAAGGATCAACAATCACAAGGGAAAAGATAGTAGTGGGATTAGAAGAGAAAATAGTGAGATTAAATGAGAATTTACCAGTTTGAAGTTTGATCTTTATTTTATGAGGAACTACGATGAGGGATTACGTGAAGAACCCCGTCCAGCCGCACGTGCATCAATCTTCAAAGCAGTGGAGTGAAATCACAGGTAATTGTGACTGAAGTATAATGGTAAGATAACAGAGACTAGAACTACCAGATTACATTTATGAGGGTTGTTAGCGGAGGGCACGTAATCCCTCATCGTAACTCCTCCCATTGTAACTGGTAAATTTTTGTTTAATCTTACTATTTTACTTCGGAGTCACATAAGTGACTACGTGAAGATTTCAAAGCTCTGTGATTTCATGCCGCAGACCCAAATCCGGCATTCACACTGCATTGATTGACTCAAATTGTTAAATAATCAATAATGCATCAATCATAACATTGTTAAATGAATTAATGGTTTATTTACAAAAGAGACAATAGCAACCCCTCTATCTCAGGGGGAAACTAGATCAGAACTCAAAACAGATTCAGCAAACACCACCAGCCTTGTAATTGGCTTATGATAGAATTTCTGGAAGGTCAGCTCACTGGACCATCCTGCAGCTGCGAGGATATGGTTTATAGGCACGTCCATCGCCCTGGCCGCGGAAGTTGATGCCGCCCTGGTGGAATGACATTTGAATTCATCAGTATCAATCCCAGCACTTCCTAGAACTTGCTTTAGCCACCTTGAAATTGTTTGCACCAACACCTTATTGTGTGTTTTTTTGTGGCTAACAAATAATGCAGACTCTGTTCCTCGTAGGACTCTGGTCGCCTCAATGTAATGAGACAAATATGGCACTACACACAGGCGAGCATCTGTGGGGTATGCTGAAAAAACAATCTAACATCCTGTCATGTCTATTCTACTATTTTGTGCAGATCATAAACATAAAAAGTAATGGCATCTGCCGATATCTGCATTCTATCTAGCCGTAGCTTTTGCAATGTTTGCACACATTGGGCTGATACCAACGCCATAGGTATGACCACCTTCATGGTTAGTTTGGCTAGAGATAGGCCTGTAACAAGAGTCCACTGGCGAAGGAGCATAAGGACTTCGCTCACATTCCAAATACCGGCATACCTGGGTTTAGGAGGGTTAGAATTAAAAACTCCCTTCATAAATTGAGAGACAAACGGATGTGTCCCTACTGAATGCAACTCTGAACAATGGGTAAATAAGAAGACAGAGCACTTCTGGCTGTATTAATCGCACTATAGCTTAATTTTTGATCAAAGTAAAGAGTGGACAAAAACTCCAGTATGTCTGGGATGCCTGCAGTTTGATACGAGATATTCTGCTGTAGACAGAATACCTCCCACTTCCTTATCGAGGTGATGTACTGCTTGTGAGTACTATCCCTGCAGACCGACGTGAGAACATCCACAGTACGAACCGACAGTCCTCTCCCCAGGACTAACATGTGATCCGAATTAATGGTAAAGCCCAAATAATCAATGATTTGAACTGGTGAGAAATTGGATTTATCTGGATGAATGACGAACCCTAAATGTTCAAAAGCGAGTTTAACAATTGAAACAGATGATTCAGCTGCAGTCTGAGTCTTCCTGACAATTAAAATATCATCTAAATAGGCCATTACCACATGCCCCTGAGTTTGGAGTAATCCTAGAACAGGTTTCACCAATTTGGTAAATAATCTAGGAGCTGAAGTTAACCCATTAGGCAATGCTTTGAATTGCCACAACTGACTTATCCAGGTAAATTTCAAATACCTCCTATCATCACAATGAATAGGCACTGAGTAATATGCATCCTTTAAATCAATGCTGGCCATATAACACCCTTTGGAAACCAGATGCTTAGCTGTAGAAAAAGTTTCCATTTTGAAATGCCTCTTGCGTACAAAGGAGTTCAAGCTCGTCAGGTCCAGAATGATTCTACATCCCCCAGATCCTTTAGACCTAGGAAAAATACTTGACCCAAACTGACGGCTCAGTTCTGACTCCTAATGCTCCCCTGCAAGGTGGGTGAGACATTTGGCAGTCCTGAAAAGGATGCTGCCGTGGGTCTGCTAAGAGACCCACTGTGACCATACCCCTGCTGCAGTAGGTCACGTTGGAGCAACTGCTCCACCATCCGCTCCATGCGGGACAGTCGACCGTCATCGCTTCCAGCGAGCGGGGTGTCCTCCGGTCCGGACTCAGCCAAGTCAGTGGACCTGTCCGACTTCCGGGTGGTTTTGCTGCAAGTCCGAGGAGCACCTGCGGGCTGTAGCGGCGTGAAGTCAGGGGCTGCGGATTGAACCAGCAGCTGAGGAGAACTCGACCGCTGCTGGCTGCCTCCTTCGCGGTCCTCAGCAGCAACTTTGGCAGCGGCTCTTTTAGACTTTGTCCTGGACTCCATGGTGCGCTCTGAAACACAACAACACACAGAGCCGACAAACGACCTCAGGAATGGTAAGTACTTGCCTGCGGGCCGTTTTTAAACTTACGCTGGAGGAGCGGCGCTCCTCCTGCCTGTTGCTTCGCAAGGCGTTCGACGATATGTCGCGCATGCGTGCTGGCGGGGTCTTCATGTAGTCACTCATGTGACTCCGAAGTAAAATTCAATTTTAACCCCCTCTATGCTGCTCAGTATAAATGAATCTGATGTTATCTCCTGCCATTGTTTGAGAAACAAGTGTAATCTGCCCCCAATTTGAACATCTATTGCACTTGATTTACATTCCTTAGGAGCAAAGTTTCTCACCTGCATATGTCCTGGCTGCCCTTGTTGCCCCATGCCCTTTGTAGGGAAAGTCATCCTTCCCCTCACGCCTGTGGCAGGCTGCCAGCTCCGAGATTGCGAAGCTGAGTGGCTGGTCCCTTCCCCGGTGTCTGTAATGGTACCCCGCTGGTAAGGAAAAACCCTCTTTCCTAGTTTGCCAGCCAGCTCGATGAGGCCCATAGTTCTTGCGTTCTCATGGAGTTCTTTAACTCGCTTGGCGAGATCCCCGCCAAACAAAAGATTAGGCGGTTGTACGCTGAGCGGCTTACACAACGATGCCAGATTAGGATTAATAACTGGCTGAATAGCACTTCTTCTTAGGTTGTTAATTTCAAAATATGCGCTACACAGAAGTCCCAGTGCATCCTGGTGAGCTTCTGACATATGCCCCTTGTCTACTGTAATAGCAAATGCCGTAAGCCCTGCTGAAAGCAATTTCAATACTTTTTGAAACTTTAGTTCTTGGGATCTTGCTGACACCCTTAACTGTGTCCATATGAGATGGTTTACCATTGGTACTTTTAGTAAACCGCAATTAATAAGGGCTTCATACTTTTTAGCCGCCTCATCCATGGCCAATTCTTGCAGCTGATGAGAGAGCATATATTGGATGGCTGATGCCAATTCTTCCCCTACCGGCTCTCCTGCCTCTCTGGGGACTGCAAATTTCTCCGCTTATTCGGATTCACTTCAAGTTCCACTCCCTTGTGGCTCTCCCCAGCCACTGATTCGGAGTCAGTGAACTGCTGCGCCGGTATACCCTCCTCTTCAAAAGTTGGGTATTCTTGCAGCCCTATTACAGGCGCTGCGAGCACAGGCTCTCCACTAGCCTGGCGTGGGCACCACTCCTCCTCACGGAGTGTGTCCCTGTTGAGCATCTTTTGTTAGAAGACCTCGACCTGGGAGATCTGTGAGCAAACGGTCTCTCCTTGTGAGGGTAAAACCTCCAGGCCCGAGTCTGGGTCAACGGGACTATTTGATTTTGAAGTAGCCTTACGCCCTACGCTGCTCACAGGCAGCGGGTCCGGTATCGCTAGCTCCATTGCTGGCGACGGACTTGGTGACCTAGGCGGGCATCCGCTAACCACACTAATAGTCCTCGAACCTTTTCCCTGCGGATCGCCTCGCTGACACCTTCTTCACTTTCTGCATCATTTTAACGGTCTACACCCTACCGCTAAAACAGAAAGTGAGCACAAGAAAAGTTTGAAACTTAGTTTACGTTTTAAACTTACCGCTTGGAGGAGCTCTGCTGCTCCAACCGGCCGACTGCACCAATGCGCCTGATGTAATGATGCACCTGCGGCTGGTCGGGGTTCTTCACGTAGTCACTCACGTGAGTCCGAAGTAAAATAAATGTTTTTACCTAGTTGGTAGATATGATTTGGAACTCTCTTCCTGTGAAGTTCATAAGTGATTGGAGCGGAATTAGGCCATTCGGCCCATTGAGTCTACCCTGCCATTCAATCATGGTTGATCTATCTTTCATCCCAACCCCATTCTCCTGCCTTCTCCCCATAACCCCTGGCACCCGTACCTAGGTTCTCAAGGTTAATTCCCAGTATGGCGGGACTGTAGTATGCTGAGAGAATGGAGCGGCTGGGCTTGTACGCTCTGGAATTTAGAAGGATGAGACGGGATCTCATTGAATCTTATATAAATCTTGTAAACCCTTCATAATCTTACATAAGATTATTAAGGGTTTGGACACGCTAGAGGCAGGCAACATGTTCCCGATGTTGGGGGAGTCCAGGACCAGGGGCCACAGTTTAAGAATTAGGAGTAAGCCATTTAGAACAGAGATGAGGAAACACTTTTTCACACAGAGAGTTGTGAGTTTGTGGAATACTCTGCCTCAGAGGGCGGTGGAGGCTGATTCTCTGGATACTTTCAAGAGAGATCTAGATAGGGCTCTTAAAGATGGTGGAGCCAGGGGTTATGGGAAGGCAGGAACGGGGTACTGATTGTGGATGATCAGCCATGATCACATTGAATGGCGGTGCTGGCTCGAAGGTCATGTGGCAGCTGTGTATGACGTTGGTGAGACCACATTTAGAGTATTGTGTTCAGTTATCGGAAATATGTTGTCAAGTTGGAAAGGGTACAGAGAAAATTTATGAAGATGTTGCCAGGACTAGAGGGTCTGAGCTAAAGGGAGAGGTTGAGTAGGCTGGGTTTCTATTCCCTGGAGCGCAGGAGGATGAGGGTGATCTTATAGACGTGTATAAAATTATGAGAGGAATAGATCGGGTAGATGCACATGGTCTCTTGCCCAGAGTTAGTGAATCGAGGACCAGAGGACATCGGTTTAAGGTGAAGAGGAAAAGATTTATTAGGAATCTGAGGGATAATTTTTTCACACAAAGGGTGGTGGGTGTAGGGAATGAGCTGCCAGAGGAGGAAGTTGAGGTTGGGACTATTCCAATGTTTAAGAAACAGTTAGACAGGTGCATGGATAGGACCGGTTGCGCCTGTTTCCATGCCGTATCACTCTCTGACACTATATGGCCTCACACTGGCAATGGAGGAGGCCCAGAACAGTACGGTCAGTATGGGAAAGGGAAGAGGAGTTAAACGTTTAGCAACCGGGAGATCCCATAGGCCTTGGCGGACTGAACGTAAGTGTTCGTCAACATCGAGGACCAGTCACCGAGTCTATGCTTGGTTGCACCGATGTTCATGTTCGGCACAGACTGTGTGGGCCAAAAGGCCTGTTTCTGTACAATGTTCTATGTTCTATCTTTCACCGTCAGGTACTTATCCAACTCCACATTAAATCCATCTCTGTTATTTACCAACACGTGAGTTTTAATTATCTCTAAATGCTGAGTTCTTCTGAAATCCCTTTTTGTATTTATTATTTGATGGACCTAACTTTAGCAAAGTCCATTTATTATACAAGTGTCTGATCCCTAATGGTCCACAACAATTCCATCCAGCCTCTCATGACCCACCGGCGTTTACATCAGGCGGATGTCTTCAATCAATCTGAAGGGAGCCTGGGGTATGATGTGTGCAATCTCCAAATATGACGTGCGCCTGTATCCATACTAAGTAGGATTAGTCTGAAGAAGGGTCCCGACCCACCATCTGTTCAAACATCTAAGTGGGATTAGTCTGAAGAAGGGTCCCGACCCTTCATCTGTTCCTCAACAGATGCAGCCTGACCTACTGAGTTCCTTCAGAGCCTTATGTTTTGATGAGGTAAGAAGTTTTTCACATATGGAGATGCCTTTGGAGATGAAATTTGTAGATGAAAAGAGATGTGTGCAGTGGAAAGAATAGGTGGTGTTTCAACCTGCAACATCATAGACCTCCCAGCTCTGACAATTTCCCTCGCCTCGAGTCTTTGTTCACCATAAATGTACAAATTTGCAGACAACTCCACCATTGTGGGCAAGATATTAAATAATGATGAGTCGGAGTACAGGAAGAGATTGAGCAGCGTGGTGTCCTGATGTTGAGACAACAAACTTTCTCTCGTGGTTCTCTCAGGAAAGAGCGTTCACGTCGCGGCCCTGGTTCCACCAGTCTTTCACAACCACCGCGCACAAGAAGCACAAGAAGCGACAAGACAGACACCGTTGTGTGCAGATGCCGAGATGTGTGCTCAGCTCTGGATGAACAACTTCTAATCTTGTGTAAGGACTCAATAAGAAGAAGAACCTTTCTCTCAATGTCAGCAAGACATAGTGATTGACTTCAGGAAGCAAAGCTGTGCATTCGCATTGATCCGCCGAAGAAGAGATGGTTGAATTCCAAAGAGTAAATATCACCAACAACTGCTCCTGGGCCACCCATAATGAAGCAATGACCATGAAAGCACAACAACGCCTCTACGTCCTTAGAAGGCTTAGGAAGTTTGGCATGACCCCAACAACTCTCATGTGTCACAGCTTGGTTTGGGGAACAGCTCCATCCAAGACCGCAAGAAATTGCAGCGAAATGTGGGCATCACCCAGGCCATTAAACTGACCAACCTCCCTTCCATTGACTCCATTTATACCTCACACTGCCTCGGCAAGGCCAGCAGCATAATCAAGGATGTCGCACCCTGGCCACTCCCTCTTCACCCCTCTCCCATCAGGCAAAAGGTGCAGAAGTGTGAAAACGCACACCTCCAGATTCAGGGACAGTTTCTTCCCAGCTGTTATCTGGCAACTGAACCATCCTACCACTACCAGAGAGCAGTGCTGAACTACTGTTGGAGTGCCTTGACCTTGCACTGATCATTATTCCCTTATCATGTATCTGTACACTGTGGATGGCTTGATGGTAATCATGTTTTGCCTTTCTGCGGACTGATTAGCACGCGACAAAAGCTTTTCACTGTTTTTCACGGTGCATGTGACAATATAATGATTTGGCCATAAGGTCATAAGGGATAGGAGTAGAATTAGTCCATTCGGCCCATTGTCTACTCCACCATTCAATCATGGCTGAGCTATCTCTCTCTCCCATCTCACCCTCCTATGACCCCTAGTCCTAGACTCGCCTGCTCGTGGAAACTGAACTGATTTGAGTGGTGAGTCTCTGGAATTCTCTGCCACAGAAGGTAGTTGAGGCCAGTTCATTGGCTATATTTAAGAGGGTGTTAGATGTAGCACTTGTGGCTAAAGGGATCAGGGGGTATGGAGAGAAGGCAGGTACGGGATACTGAGTTGGATGATCAGCCATGATCACATTAAATGGCGGTGCAGGCTCAAAGGGCCGAATGGCCTACTCATGCACCTATTTTTCTATGTTTCTATGTACTGAACTGAACTGAACTGAAATAGAGAAGATCTTGACCAGGAGGATTTAAGGGGCAGCAGGTGCTAGGATCTTGAGCAAAAAAAGAACTGGAAGATCTCAGTGGATCAGGCAGCATCTGTGAAGGAAATGGAGGGGTGACACTCTAGGTCGGGACCATTCTTCAGACTGATTGTAGTATGAGGGAGAATGGTGGAACGATATGGCTTGTAAAGGCTGGAAAAGAGATCTTGACTCCGTGTGTCAGTATCTTGGTCATGTTGGGTTTGAAACTCTTATTTTTATTTGACTCCATCCAGTAAACCAATTGCCCAAATATTTTTTTTAGTTTAGAGATACACCGCGGAAACAGGCCCTTCGGCCCACCGAGTCCACGGCAACCAGCGATCCCAGCCCCTGTCCCACTTAGGAAACCCGAACAGAAACCACTGGAGACTTTGCGCCCCACCCAAGGTTTCCGTGCGGTTTCCGGAGGTTCCCGGAGGTTTTTGTCAGTCTCCCCAATGGTCGAAAGTGGTTTCCGCTTCTTCTGTGTTCCGGCAATGATTTTAAAAAAATTGAAAAAACCTCCGGGAGCCCGACAAAAACCTCAGTGAACCTCTGGTTCCCTGCTGCTCCCTGTGTGGATTTTGTATGTGTTAGTACATGGGTTTCCTCCAGGTGCCCTGGTTTCCTCCCACATCCTAAAGAAGATCCTGGATAGGCCTGGATAGAGTGAATATGGATAGGATGTTTCCACTAGTGGGAGAGTCCAGGGCCAGAGACATAGCCTCAGATAAAAGGACATTTCTCTGGAAAGGTGATGAGGAGGAATGTCTTTAGTCAGAGGGTGGTGAATCTGTGGAATTCAAATGACATTTTGAGTCGGGATCCTTTTTCAGACTGATCTTACTTGGTGTAGAAGATAGACACAAAATGCTGGAGTAACTCAGCGGGACAGGCAACATCTCTGGAGAGAAGGAATGGATGTCGTTTTGGGTCGAGCCCCTTCTTCAGACTGATCTTACTTGGTATGGATGCAGGCACACATCCTATTTGGAGTTTGTACACATTATATCCAAGGCTCATTTCAGATTCATTGAAGCCATCTGCTGGATGTAAAGGCAAATAGGGCAGGCGAGGCTTGATTAAACCTCTGTGGCTCATTAAGGATCAGATGCTCGTTTAATAACTTTTTTAAAGTTAAGTCTTTATAGGTCAAATAACATCTCCTTCATGCAATGCCTTCACATTCGACCAGGCCAACAGTTGAATCAAACATGTGTTAAAGAAGGAACTGCAGATGCTGGAGAATCGAGGGTTACACAAATAGCTGGAGAAACTCAGCGGGTGCAGCAGCATCTAAGGAGCGAAGGAGATAGGCGACGTTTCGGGTCGAGACCCTTCTTCAGAGGGTCTCGACCCGAAACGTCGCCTATCTCCTTCGCTCCTTAGATGCTGCTGCACCCGCTGAGTTTCTCCAGCTTTTTGTGTAAGAGTTGAATCAAACATGTTCATCGATCATTTCTGTGGCATGGTGATGCAGCAATAGAGCCTGCAGAGGGAGCCACCAAGCTCAGCCCCTGCTTGAATGATGAGTCGCAGGTGGATAAGGTGGTCACAAGGCTTTTGCCACTTTGGCCGCCATCAATCAGAGTATTGAGTATAGAAGTTGGGAGGTTAAGTTGCAGTTGTATAATACGTTGGTGAGACCACATTTAGAGCATTGTGTTCAGTTCTGGGCACCATGTTATAGGAAAAATATTGTCAAGCTTGAAAGGGTTCAGAAAAGGTCTACGAGGATGTTGCCAGGACTAGAGTGTGTGAGCTACAGGGAGAGGTTGAGTAGGCTGGGTCTCTATTCCAAGGAACGTAGGAGGATGAGGGGAGATCTTATAGAAGTATACAAAATCATGAGAGGAATAGATCGGATAGATGCAGAGAGGGGAATCGAGGACCAGAGGACATAGTTTCAAGGTGAAGGGGAAACGATTTAACAGGAAAGCGTGAGGTAACTTTTTTCACACAGAGGGTGGTGGGTGTATGGAGCAAGCTGCCAGAGGAGGTAGTTGAGGCTGGGACTATCCCATCGTTTATGAAACAGTTGGACAGGTACATGGATAGGACAGGTTTGGAGGGTTTTCGACCAAGTGCAGGCAAGTGGGACTAGGGCAGCTGAGGCATTGTTGGCCGGTGTGGGCAAGTTGAGCCGAAGGGACATGTTTCCACACTGCATCACTCTATGACTCTATGACTGTTCCTCATCTCAGTGCTAAATGGCCTACCCCTTATTCTTAAACAGTGACCCCTGGTTCTGGAATCCCCCAACATCGGGAACATTTTTCCTGCATCTAGCCTGCCCAATCCCTTAATAATTGTGTTTGGTTCTATAAGATCTGTAGGTGATGGTGCAGGCCTTGCAGCAGCCTCCACATCCTTCCTGCAACAGGGTGACCAGAACTGCACAGAAAACTCCAACTGCAGCCTTAATCACTAAGTCAGCCATGATTTAGTTTAGTTTAGTTGAGAGATACAGCGCCGGAATAGGCCCTTCGGCCCTCTGAATCTGCGCCAACCAGCGATCCCCGCACACTAGAACAATCCTACACACCAGGGACAATTTACAATCTTTACTGTATTTAGGATGGAAGCCGGGTCCCCGAGTTGAGTTTGAGTTTAGTTTATTGTCACATATACTGAGGTACAAAGCTTTTGTTGCAGGCGAACCAGTCAGCGGAAAGACGATCCGTGATTACAATCCAGCCATCCACAGTGTGCAGATACAAGATAAAAGGAATAATGTTTAGTGCAAGGTAAAGCTAGTAAAGTCCGATCAAAGATAAT
This sequence comes from Raja brachyura, assembly GCA_963514005.1. The sequence continues at coordinate 14,102,050 of OY740781.1, read as the reverse complement.
CCGAAGGTCTCTAATGACATAGTTAGTTGTCAGGACTGCTCTCTAGTTGTTGGTATGATGTTGTGTTAAAGAAGGAACTGCAGATGCTGGATATTGAGGGTTACACAAAAGTCCCTGAAGAAGGGTCTCGACCCGAAACGCCGCCTATCTCCTTCGCTCCTTAGATGCTGCTGCACCCGCTGAGTTTCTCCAGCTTTTTGTGTAACCCTTGTTGGTATGATGATTCAGTTGCCTGATGGGAAGAAACTGTCCCTGAATCTGGTGCTATGCGTTTTTGCACTTCTCTACCTTTTGCCTGATGGGAGAGAGAAGAAGAGGGAGTGGCCAGTGTACGATTCGTCCTTGATTATGTTGTTGGCCTTGCCGAAGCAGCATGAAGTGTAGATGGAGTCAATAGAATGGAGGTAGGTTTGTGTGATGGTCTGGGCTGCGTACACAATTTTCTGCAGTTTCTTGCGATCTTGGATGGAGCTGTTCCCAAACCCAGCTGTGATGCATCCCAATGAAATGCTGCCAACAGCGCATCTGTAGAAGTTGGTGAGAGCTATCGGGGACATGCTGTACCCCCTAAGCCATCTGAGAAAGTACAGGCGCGTTGGTGTGCTTTCTTGGCCATTGTTTCAATATGGGTGGTCCAGGACATGTTTTTGGTGACATTTGGCGCTGTAAGGCAGCAACTCTACTGCTGCGCCACCGTGCCGCCCACCTAGTTGGGAAGAATATGGAGAAACATCGAAACATAGAACATAGAAAATAGGTGCAGGAGTAGGCCATTCGGCCCTTCGAGCCTGCACCGCCATTCAATATGATCATGGCTGATCATCCAACTCAGTATCCTGCACCTGCCTTCTCTCCATACCCCCTGATCCCCTTAGCCACAAGCCATCAAAAAAAAATGGGATTATTGGTACAGTGTACAGTGGTAGAGTTGCTGCCTTACAGTTCTTGCAGCACCAGAGACCCGGGTTCGATCTCGACTACGTGTGCTATCTGTATGGAGTTTGTACGTTCTTCCCGTGACTGCGTTCTCCCACACTCCAAAAACGTACAGGTATGTAGGTTAATTGTCTTGGTAAGTGTGAAAATTGTCCCTAGTCTGTGTAGGATACCGTTACTATGCGTGGGATCGCTGGTCGGCGTGGACCCGGTGGGCTGAAGAGCCTGTTTCCGTGCTGTATCTCTAAACTAAACTCAACTAAACTAAACTAAACTAAGCTAAACTAGTACAGCATGAGCATATGTGGAGGTTTGAAGGTTGGAGTTGACTGAAGGGCCTGTTTCTGAGCTGCATAATTTAATGTAAACATGCCAGGGACCGGCAGAGACAGGGGCAAAAGAATGGTTATAATTGATTTCTGCAGTGACCAACTCAACATTTGCTGAGCTCCTCTTGCATTGATGCAGAAACGAGGAGGCTGGTTGTTGTGGTTTCTGAAGTGCTTGCCAATGTTTTTTTTTAGCTGTGCTGTAATTGATAAAAATGGTTCTGATGTAAATTAGCATCAGAGCTCTAAGCCTGTGACACAAGCACGGCACTAATTTGGAAACTTCACGGTCTCCCAGTCAACGAAATAAGAATTCAGTGTAGTTTTTAATGAAGCATAACAACAAAAATGGGAACGTGAGTTCCCTCTGTAAATCATAACTGCAAAACCTGACCTTTGGGAGAATTCCTACTTGGAGCCTACACACAGTAATGTGTAGGAAAAAACTGCAGATGCTGGTATAATCCGAAGATAGACACAAAATGCTGGAGTAACTCAGCGGGACTGGCAGCATCTCTGGAGAGAAGGAGTAGGTGATGTTTCGGGTCTCGACCCTTCTTCAGACTGAAGAAGGGTCTCGACCCGAAATGTCACCTATTCCTTTTCTCTAGAGATAGGGTGGCACGGTGGCGCAGCGGTAGAGTTTCTGCCTTACAGCGAATGCAGCGCCGGAGACCCGGGTTCGATCCTGACTATGGATGCTGTCTGTACGTAGTTTGTACTTTCTCCCAGTGACTTGCGTGGGTTTTCTCTGAGATCTTCAGTTATCTCCCACATTCTAAAGACGTACAGGTCTCCAGGTAAATTGGCTTGGTAAATGTTTAAAAACATTGTATCGTCCACTGGTATCTGGTACTGTCCACCAACTCATTCTCTGCTACATCGACGACTGCGTAAACGCTGCCTCCTGCACCCATGAAGAATTTGATTTCATTAATTTCACTACTACTACCCTGCCCTCAAATTCACCTGTATTATTTCCAATACCTTTCTCTATTTTTTTGATCCCTCTGACTCCATCAAGCGGGACAGACTATCTACTGATGTCTACTACAGATCTACCAATTCTGAACTTATAAACATTACTGGACATATTCTATCGATGCTACTTCCCATTTGCCAAGCCACTTTGGTGCTTGGAGATGTTCATAGGTTCATAAGTTAATGGTCATTAGTTTGAGGAGCAGAATTTGGCCATTCGGCCCATCAATCTTCTCCACCATTCAATGATGGCTGATTTATCTTTCCCTCTCGATCCCATTCTCCTGCCTTCTCCCCATAACCCCTGACACCTGTACTAATCAAGAATCTATCTATCTCTGCCTTAAAAATATCCATTGGCTTGTCTCCACAGCCTTCTGTGGCAATGAATTCCACAAATTCACCACCCTCTGACCAAAGAAATTCCTCTTCATCTCCTTCCTAAAAGAACGTCCTTTAATTCTGAGGCTGTGAACTCTAGTCCTAGACTCTCCAACTTGTGGAAACATCCTCTCCCCATCCACTCTATCCAGTTCCTAACAAGCAGTTTCATAAATCAGACCGAAACGTCATTGATCTCCTGTCTTGTTGGTAATTGAAGATTGAAGAAATGTGTCAGGATATGTGATTAAAGACTGTGGTGGTGTATGAATCAGCCAGTCGTAGGTTCATGATGTCATATCAAAGGGCAATTTGTCATCTGCTGAGCAGCTGCATCCACGTCGACGGAAGATTGCATAATACATCGATAGTGGAATCAAGGGATACGGGGAGAAGGCAGGAACGGGTTACTGATTGTGGATGATCAGCCATGATCACAATGAATGGCGGTGCTGGCTCGATGGGCTGAATGGCCTACTCCTGCACCTATTGTCTATTGTCATGACAGGTGCCTCACAGTGGGGTGTGGGAAATTGAATAGACCTGAGTGTCAGTGGAATGGCTGCCAAGAACAAATGTCCATCGGGACTCTGAACCTCTCCTACTCATTCTTCTTCTTTTGTGTCCATCTTGCTACAAATGTCGACCTTGCTGTCATCGTCCGTCCAGACAAGGATGCACGCTTCCGGCGACAATCGGTGGGAGCCATCACTTGTCACAATAGATGATGGTGGTAGCAGAATTTGCTCAGGATACTGAAGAAGGGTCTCGACCCGAAACGTCGCCTATCTCCTTCGCTCCTTAGATGCTGCTGCACCCGCTGAGTTTCTCCAGCTTTTTGTGTAACCCTTGCTCAGGATACTTTCAGTTTCCAACCCCACTTCTGCTATGGGGCGGGGAAAGATTTACTTGGAACCTGAGGGGCGCACAGAGGCTGGTGGGTATGTGTAACGAGCTGCCAGAGGAAATGGTTGAGGCAGGTACAATAATAACATTTGTACAAGTCCATGAATAGGAGATGTTTAGAAGGATATGGGCCAAATATGGGCATATAGGTGCGTTAGATGGGTTATGTCGGTTTGCGTGGATGAGTTGGGCTGAACTCCCTGTGTCTTTGCTGTGTGACTCAATGACCCAAGACATCACCTTAACTCTTCCACACCTACAATATCGAAGAGTTAAAAATTAGATTCCCAAACCTAGAGAAACATCATGGGGCATAAGATTTTTTTCAAATTCAGTTCAGAGAAATAAAAATAATGGTGAGGGATTACACGAATGAGCTATTCAAAATATGTGCAGGTTTGTAGATTAATTGGCTTCTGTAAATTGTTTGTAGTGTGTAGGATAGAACTAGTGCATGGGGATCGCTAGTCCGCATGGACTCGGTGGGCTAACAAGTCTGTTTCCGTGCTGTATCTCCAAACTGACCTAAACTAAACACAAATGCCCCCGTCATCCTGTATAGAAGCTGGAAGATCAGGTGATGAGACGCTAAGGAATATTGCAAATCTGCATCTTCAGAATTAAAATCGCAATACACTCCTGGTATTTAATTTAAATTGCTAATACTGAACTATGATCAGGGGTGACAAGGTGGTGCAGCGTGTTGAGTTACTGCCTTATAGTGCCAGAGACCCGGGTTTAATGCTGACTACAGGTGCTTTCTGTACGGAGTTAGCATGTTCTCCCTGTGACTGCGTGGGTTTTTTCTGGGTGCTCTGGTTTCCTCCCACCTTCCAAAGATGTACAGCTTTGAGGGCTAATTGACTTGGAACAAACACGTCCGAAAAAGGGTACGGACCCAAAATGTCGCTCAACCATGTTCTCCAGAGATGCTGTCTGACTCGCTGAGGTCCTCCATCATTTTCCGTCTTTTGGGCGGCATACAGTATATGCGCAGTTGTAGACTGGTGCCTTTTTAGTACCTGGTTCAATCCTGACAACAGGCTCTGTCCATATGGAGTTTGTACCTTTGTCCCTGTGACAAAGGGGAACTTACAAAATTCTTAAGGGGTTGGACAGGCTAGATGCAGGAAGATTGTTCCTGATGTTGGGGAGGTCCAGGACAAGGGGTCACAGTTTAGGGATCAGGGGGAAGTCTTTTAGGACCGAGATGAGTAAAACATTTTTCATAAAGAGAGTGGTGAATCTCTGGAATTCTCTGCCACAGAAGGTAGTTGAGGCCAGTTCATTGGCTATATTAAGATGTGGCCCTTGTGGCTAAAGGGATCAGGGGATATGGAGAGAAGGCAGGTAAGGGATTCTGAGTTGGATGATCAGCCATGATCATATTGAATGGCGGTGCAGGCTCGAAGGGCCGAATGGCCTACTCCTGCACCTATTTTCTATGTTTCTATGTTTCTATCACAATAACTGGCGGGGCTGGCTCGAAGGGCCAAATGGCCTACTACTGCACCTATTGTCTATTGTCTATAAAAAGCTGGAGTAACTCAGCGGGACAGGCAGCATCTCTGGAGAGAAGCAATGGGTGACGTTTTGGGTCGAGACCCTTAGTCCAAAGAAGTGTCTCGACCCTAAACGTCACCCATTCCTTCTCTCCAGAGACCCTGCCTGTCCGGCTGAGTTACTCCAGCTTTTTGTGTCTATCTTTGGTTTAAATCAGCATCTGCAGTTCCTTCTTACACAAGCCCTTTCAACCTGCTGCTAATCCCGTCGGTGAGGGTGGACCTCATTGAAACTTGCCGGTTTAGTTCATGTTTAGTTTTTAGTTTATGATACAGTGTGGAAACAAGCCCTTCGGCCCATCGAGTCCGCGCCAACCAGCGATCTCCGCACACTAACACTATCCTACACATGCTTGGGACAATTTTCATTTTTAATCTAAGCCAATTAACCTAAAAACCTGTACGTGTGTGTGGGAGGAAATCGGAGCACCCAGAGAAAACCCACGCAGGTCACAGGAAGAGCATACAAACCCCGTACAGGCAGCGCCCACAGTCAGGATCGAACCCGGGTCTCTGGTGCTATAAGCAGCAAATCTACCGCTGCGCCACCGTGCCACCCAATGTGGAGAGGATGTTTCCACTAATGGGCGAGTCTAGGACCAGAGGCCATAGCTTCAGAATTAAAGGACGTTCCTGTAGAAGAGAGATGAGGAGGAATTTCTTTAGTTAGAGGGTGGTGAATCTCTGGAATTGTCTGCCACAGAGGGTAGTTGAGGCCAGTTCATTGGCTATATTTAAGAGGGAGTTAGATGTGGCCCTTGTGGTTAAAGGGATCAGGGGGTATGGAGAGAAGGCAGGTACGGGATACTGAGTTGGATGATCAGCCATGATCATATTGAATGGCGGTGCAGGCTCGAAGGGCCAAATGGCTTACTCCTACACCTATTTTACTTCGGAGTCACATGAGTGACTACGCGAAGAAGCCCCGCCAGGCGCATGCTCGGCATTACGTCGATACATGTCGGTAAGGAAGGGCTGCAGATCGCAGCTCCACCAGTGGTGAGTAACAAGCCCGCATGTAAGTGGGTTGAAATTACTTCCTGGGTAGAAACTCCGTGACGCTGGCTGGAATAGTCAGGAGGAGTTTGGGAAGTTTTTAAAATGGACGGTAAAGCGCGCGTCCCGGGTGGAAACACAATTAAGATCAGGACCACAGATTAGTACGGAGCCGGTTCCGATACCGGTAGCCGTTGACCCTGCTGTAGTTCAGCCTTTAGACGCTCCACGGCCACAGGCCACGGAGGGTTCTCCAGTGGAAAGGAAAAATAAGAAGTCTGCTAAGCGTGTAATATCAGATGAATCTGCTGAAGAAGAGGCAGGGCCAGGCAAACCAGCCCTGTGGCTCAGGACGGACCAAATGGGAAAAAATGCTTCAAACAATTATTAACCAAGGGTCAAAAGACCCAGAATATTTCCAGGCAGCCCCTGAGGGGGTTCCATAATCACGAATATGGTGCCTTTACAACATGGGAATGTGAACCTCCAGAGCCTTGTTTAGGTCTGGAAGAAGTCTCCTTTGAGCAAGACTCAGGAGTACCAGGGCGGAAGGAGACTGACCCTGAAGGTGGTGTTTTTGGTTCTTGAATACCCACCACAGCACAAAAGTCAAACTCCAGGTGTACCAGATGTAGCACAATACTTTGCTATAACAGAGGGAAGTGGTGAGGTCATGGAAGAAAACCTGGCGGCCAACATTAATTATTTGGTTTCTCACCAGCTTCAGGAGACTGTCATGATTGAGACAGCAGACCTCTATAAAACACCTTTTAATTGTGCATCACTAAGGGTGCCGAAGGTGAATCCAGCTATTGGACGCCAATGACTTTAACAATGCGAGGACAGGAGGGTCCTCAAGCTCATTGTAGCTGGCATTACTGCTTTGGGAGGCAGTTGGAAGGGCATGCTATGTCCAAAATCCAAAAAGACATGTTGGCATTGTTTTGTAACTTTTAATTTGAGATTAATTGTATGAGATAAATCGCCATTTGGCCCATCCTGCAACCAAGATTTGCTGGTTTGTGTAAATCAAGCAATGTTCAAACTCCAGATTATTTATTCGGAGAAAACCTGCCTAAACAAATTAAAGATATTGATGAGAAGGCAAAGACTATCAGCCTCATAAAAATTTATATATTTGATGAAAGGAGACAATCTGGCTTGATGAGAGTGTGTCCGCAGCAATAGGGGGGTGATCAGGAGCAGGAACAAGCAGAGGCAGGGGTATGGTGAGAAGGTATTATCACCCATCACAGCCCAATGTTAATCCATATATTGGGAGGAGGAGACCGTCACAGTCATTTGCATGTATCACAGAGGAAACTGTTGTAGAACTTTTGGTTGGTGGTAGATGGCAATTGTCTTATGATGACTGGTACTGTATAACATCTGATCGATTTATATTAGATACTGTGTCAGGTGCTATATTAGAATTTATGGAAGGAGTTGATCCACCTGTACAGGATAAACCTAAATGGGTTTTGGTGTTTTCTGCACCTGAAAATTCTCAGGTAAAAGAAGAAGTAAAACATTTTTTAAAAGGGGTAATTGAAAGTATGGTGAATCATCCGCAACAATTGTGTTACATATTTTCCCCAGGACAAAGAAAGATGGGGGTTGTAGAGTTATTCTGGATCTCACAAAATTGAATTCATATGTCCAGTATAGACATTTCAAAATGGACACCTTCAACACTGCAAAGGGGTTGTTGTCCATAGGGTGTTACATGGCTACTATAGACTTCAAAGATGCGTATTATTCAGTGCCAATTTATCACCATTATCGTACGTACTTGAAGTTTATCAGCTATGGCAATATAAAGCATTACCTAATGGGTGAAGTTCAGCTCCCAGGCTGTTCACAAAATTATTGAAACCAGCACTTGCATTGTTAAGGGCTCAAAATCACATTGTCATGGCCTATATTGATGATATTTTAATTGTTAATGCCACTCAGGAATCAGCTGAAGATTTAGTTTCAGCAACTATAAGCCTGTTGGAAAGGCTAGGGTTTCTGATCCATCCAACGAAATCTAAGCTACAGCCGTTGCAAACAATTGAGTACTTGGGATTTGTCATTGATTCAGTTGCTGTGGCAGTAACTTTACCAACAGATAAAGTTGTGGATATTACGAATGCGTATAGTTGTCTTGCTGACAAACCTTATCCCTCCATCCGAGAAGTGGCTAGGGTTATTGGTAAGATGGTAGCAGCATTCCCGCTGTTGAGTTTGGTCCTTTGCATTATCAAAATTTTCAAAGGGCAAAAGCATAAGCACTAAAAGAACGTGCAGGTCATTTTGACAGAGCCATGCAGTAGCCAACAGAAGTATTGGGTGAATTACAATGGTGGATTGGGAATGTTGCACAAGCTACTAAAAACATTGTTATTCAGCAACCTACAGTAGTATTGCAAACTGATGTTAGTGCTCTCGGATGGGGGGGGGGGGGCTACGGACAATAACACCAGCTGTGGTGGTAGATGGACTGTCCAAGAGGATTTAATTCTCCAAACATATGGTATTAATTATTTGGAGTTATTGGGGGCAGTTTTGGATTAAAAGCTTATTGTTCTACAATGGAGAACTTGCATGTTCAATTACAAGTAGACAATACCACAGCTGTAGCATATATCAATCACATGGGTGGAGTAAGATCAGTATCATGTGATCATCTGGTCAACCTGATGTGAAATTGCTGTGTATCTAGGAATATCTGGCTTTCAGCTATCTATATCCCAGGGAAAGACAATGTTGTGGCAGACAACAGATCACGGGAGTTTAAAGACAATACAGAATGGATGTTAAATCCATAAAAATTCCAAAAAATTGTCAATCGGTATGGTGTACCAGACATTGATCTATTTGCGTCCAGATTAAATCACCAATTGCCTAAATACGTGTCATGGGAGCCTGATCCAGGAGCTGTAGCGTTGGATACATTCTCGCTACATTCGGAAAATATGTTCTATGCTTTTCCCTCATTTGCCTCATTAGGCAATATCTCAGTAAAATAGAGCAAGACTCTTTTCTGTTTTGGTGGTTCCAAACTGGCCTACACAGCCATCGTTCCCATTGATGTTTAGAATGATAATTGAACCATTTATGACGATTTCCAGCTCCAGGGATTTGTTGGAACAATCAGTGACAGAACAAGTTCATCCATTGCATGATCATATGAATGTGTTAATCTGCAAGTTCTGCCCAAGCCATTACAAGGGTTGGACTGTCGGATAGGATCATGAATGTTATAATGTCAGGTTGGAGAGATAGCACTAAGAAACAATATATGTCTCATAAAGAAATGAGAAGTTTTTGTATTCAGTCAGATATATCTTATCATACTGCAAATATATCGGATGTATTGGAGTTCCTTGCTATGTTGCATTTTGATCAGCACCTTAGTTATAGTGCTATTAATAGTGCTCTTAGTGCTTTGTCTTCCTATTTACGACAATTTTCAGAACATCTATCTATCAGGTCTCATCCATTAACATCCCAATTTATGAGAGGGATTTTAATAAAAATCCTCCCAAACCCAGATATTCGGAAATTTAGGATGTTAGTATAGTTCTCACATTGCTCCGGCAATGGGCTCCAATTACGTCATTGTTTTTTCAAAAATTAACATTTAAAGTAGTAATGATTATGGCATTAGTGTCAGCACAAAGAGCACAAACATTGCAAATGTTACATTTAGATTGTATGCACTTGTCTGCAGATAACATTACTTTTTATGTTTATGATCTAATCAAACAAAGCAGACCGGGGAAGTCTGGAACCAAGGTAATCTTTAGAGCATATCCTGTCGACCAAACATTGTGTATGGTTAAGCATCTGACTCAATATATTGAAGTAACCAAGAGTCTCCGAGGTTGTGAGACAACAATGTTTATTGCCCATAAGGAACTATACAAAAAAGTGTCAGTACAAACTATTTCTAGATGGTTAAAACAGGTTTTGGATTTAGCTGGAGTAGGCACTGATGTGTTTAAATCTCACTCCACCAGGGCAGCGTACACGTCCGCGGCAATAGCACAGGACGTGCCGCTCAACTAAATTTTAGAGGCCGCAGGATGGTGTAAAGAATAAATTTTTTCCAAGTTTTACAATAAACCTATTATCACGGTGCCAGAGTTTGGACATGTAGTGTTGGGTTCTGTTTGATTATTTGCTTTCTTTTATGATTCATATCTTTTGTTGTAATTTCCCTTATGATAGAAGGGTATTACTTTTCTTTCTTTTATTATTATTAAAATACTTATTGCATTATTCAAGCAATGTTCAATAATATTATTTACTCACTACTGTGTCAATTGAAGCAGTGTGTCGTATGGAATGAATCTACGGCATGAAAATCACAGAGCTTCAAAATCTTCACGTAGTCACTCACGTGGCTCCGAAGTAAAATAGTAAGATTAAACGAGAACTTACCTGTTCGAAGTTTGATCTTTATTTTATGAGGAGTTACGATGAGGGATTACATGCCCTCCGCTCCTGACCCTCATAATCTAAAAGATCATCTGGTAGTTCTAGTCTTGTGTGAGCTTTACTATCTTACTTCGGCTATTGGTTCTGTGATTTTCATGCCGCTGCTATGAAGTATGCCAAGCATGCGCCTGGCGGGGCTTCTTCACGTAATCCTTCATCGTAACTCCTCATAAAATAAAGATCAAACTTCGAACACGTAAGTTCTCGTTTAATCTTACTATTTTCTATGTTTCTATGTTTCTATGACCATGCGAGAATTATTCAGGCGCTCCACTTTCCTCCCAGACTCCACAGACGTACAGGGTTGTAGGTTAATTGGCTTTGGCAAGTTGTAAAATTGTCCCTCGTGTGTGTAGGAAAGTGTGAGTCTATAGGTTGATCATTGGTCAGTGTGGACTCGATGGGCCGAAGGACCTGTTTCTGTGCTTTGTCCATAAAACCCCAACATGGGATTTGATTTACTTTCTCTGGATCAAAGGTCCTGTGACTTGTACAACTGGGACCCAGATGAATTATTTTGTACAAATTCAGCATGAAACACCATGGGTGACAGTTTAAGTAATTAACCAGATTGCCTACTGACCTCTCCAAAACAGATGTTGCTCTTTGCGACTGATTGCAGATGGATTTGTTTTCCTTGAATAGATATTACTTAGCTGTCACTTAGAGTGTGCACTTCTTCAGCGCCAAAATAATTAAGCTTTTTTTGTACCAAGAATTTTTGAATGCCATTAAATTGTCAATGGCATAGAGAAACGTCATGTAATAATCCATAGACTTTTCAATCCAATCTCATCTCATTAAATAACTTTTTATTTATTTATTTGTTTTTTTGTTTTTTTGTTTATTTTTTTTTGGAGTAAGTACAATAGTGTGGTACTTGAGTACCTAATACGTACATACATATTCCCATTCTTGTACAACTTTGTATTTTTGATTTAATAATAAAAGAACAGTGGGTGAAAAAATAAATAAAGAGTGTCGGAATAGATAGACAAGCGAGTAGACACAGATAGCAAAAGAAATAAACGGCATAGAAGAGAAGCTGAAAAGATTGAAATAGAAGGAGAAAGTAAATAAAAGAGAGATTAGGAGAGATCTACCTATTTCGTATTTTTGCCCATCCGTCACCCGGATAACTTTTTATTTTAATGACAACCTCACCAGTCTTTTTATTTACACAAAGCATTAAAAAACACAGACCTTTAACCCAAATTAGTCTGTAACAACTGGCAAAATGCATTCACATAATTCAATCATAGTGGCTTCTGAATTCATGGGAGGGGTGGGAGATGGACTAGAATAAGTTCAGAATCAGAATGCCTTTTATTGTCACTATACACATGTACAATAAGATTAAAAGCTGCACCCGTCTGACATTGTGCTCCCTTACAGTGAGTGGAGTAGTGCAGGAGCCAGGTAAGGGTGGGAGCAGGGCTGTAGCAGATGAGTGCTGCTGTTGTGATGTTTCAAAGCGGGAAAAGAAGCAATTTAGCTTCTCTGCCAGCGGTGCACTCAGGTCTTCTGTCGTTGTGGCACAGCCTCTGTAGTTTGTGATGTCTTGTATGCCCCGCCATACCTCCCGTGTGTTATTGCTGGACAGGTGGGCCTCTATGCTCCTCTTATGGTCCACCTTGATTAACTTGATTAACAGTTAGTTTAGTTTAGTTTAGAGATTCAGCACGGAGACAGACCCATCGGCCCACCGAGTCCGCCCCGACCTGCGATCCCCGCACATTAACGCTGTCTACACAAACTGGGGACAATTTACAATGATACCAAGTCAATTAACCTACAAACCTGAGGTAGACAAAAGTGCTGGAGAAACTCAGCGGGTTAGACATGCTTGGTTAATATTGTTTCGGACTGGTTCAGTGACAATGAATTACTGTTGAAAGCACAAAGTGCTGAAGGAACTGAGCGGGTCAGGCAGCATCTGTGGAGAGAAGGGACAGGCGATGTTACAGGACACTTCTTCACATTGATTGTAGAAGTAAAGGACAGCAGATGTCAGTTTATACCAAAGATAGACACAAAAGGGCTGGAGTAATTCTGCGGGACAGATAGCATCACCCATCCACAGATGTTGCTTGACCTACTGTGTTATTTCAGCAGTTTGTGCTTATGCTTAAGATTCCAGCATCTTTCTGAACATATAGTAGGCATATGTTATGCTTGCCTTCATAGTTCAGGGCATTGAGTATAAGCGTAAGGAAGTCATGAAAACAGACGCAAAATGCTGTTGTAACTCAGCGGGTCAGGCTGCATCTCTGGAAAAGGGAATAGGTGATGTTTCAGGCTGGAACCCTTCTTCAGGACATCATGATGCAGATTTATAGAACTTTGGTTAGGCTGTATTTGGAGTATTGCGTACAGTTCTGACCGCGCCATTACTGGAAGGATGTCGGGGCTTTGCAAAGCATGCTGGGGAGATCTCCAAGCAGCATCCCGGTTAAACCCCTTCTGCATTCTCTCCAAAGCTTCCACATCCATCTTGTAATGGGTTGACCAGAATGGTACATAATGCCTGCACACAACAGAGGTAGAACACAAGTGGTCACAGACCTCCAGCCAGAACAACACCCATCCACCACTACCTTCTTCTATGGGTAAGCCCTTTCTGAATGCACACTACCAAATCACCGAACACCCAATGCATCTTAATCTCCCAGATCAATAGGCGATTCCCTACCATTATATTCCTCTACTTTTCTTCTCACCATTCTCCTTATGTATCACCAAAGTAGAATCAGTAGTAAAGAAGGCAAACACATAGAAACATAGAAACATAGAAATTAGGTGCAGGAATAGGTCATTCGGCCCTTCGAGCCTGCACCGCCATTCAATATGATCATGGCTGATCATCCAACTCAGTATCCCGTACCTGCCTTCTCTCCATACCCTCTGATCCCCTTAGCCACAAGGGCCACATCTAACTCCCTCTTAAATATATCCAATGAACTGGCCTCAACTACCCTCTGTGGCAGAGAATTCCAGAGACCCACCACTCTCTGTGTGAAAAAATTCCTTCTCATCTCGGTCCTAAAGGATTTCCCACTTATCCTTCAGCTGTGACCCCTTGTCCTGGACGTCCCCAACATCGGGAACAATCTTCCTGCATCTAGCCTGTCCAACCCCTTAAGAATCTTGTAAGTTTCTATAAGATCCCCTCTCAATCTCCTAAATTCTAGAGAGTATAAACCGAGTCTATGCAGTCTTTGTTCATAAGACAGTCCTGACATCCCAGGAATCAGTCTGGTGAACCTTCGCTGCACTCCCTCTATGGCAATAATGTCCTTCCTCAGATTTGGAGACCAGAACTGTACGCAATACTCCAGGTGTGGCCTCACCAAGACCCTATACAACTGAAGTAGAACCTCCCTGCTCCTATACTCAAATCCTTTTGCTATGAAAGCTAACATACCATTGGCTTTCTTCACTGCCTGTTGTACCTGCATGCCTACTTTCAATGACTGGTGTACCATGACACCCAGGTCACGCTGCATCTCCCCTTTTCCTAATCTGCCACCATTTAGATAGTAGTCGGTTTTCCTATTTTTGCCACCAAAGTGGATAACCTCACATTTATCCACATTATACTGCATCTGCCAAGCATTTGCCCACTCACCCAGCCTATCCAAGTCACCTTGCATTCTCCTAGCACCCTCCTCACAGCTAACACTGCCCCCCAGCTTAGTGTCATCCGCAAACTTGGAGATATTGCCTTCAATTCCCTCATCCAGATCATTTATGTATATTGTAAATAGCTGGGGTCCCAGCACTGAGCCTTGCGGTACCCCACTAGTCACTGCCTGCCATTGTGAAAACGACCCGTTAACTCCTACTCTTTGCTTCCTGTTTGCCAGCCAGTTCTCTATCCACATCAATACTGAACCCCCAATGCCATATGCTTTAAGTTTATATACTAATCGCTTATGTGGGACCTTGTCGAAAGCCTTCTGGAAGTCCAGATACACCACATCCACTGGTTCTCCCCCATCCACGCTACTAGTTACATCCTCGAAAAATTCCACAAGATTCGTCAGACATGATTTACCTTTCGTAAATCCATGCTGACTTTGTCCAATGATTTCACCACTTTCCAAATGTGCTGCTATCCCATCTTTAATAACTGACTCTAGCAGTTTCCCCACTACCGATGTTAGACTAACTGGTCTGTAATTCCCCGTTTTCTCTCTCCCCCCCTTCTTAAAAAGAGGGGTTACGTTTGCTACCCGCCAATCCTCAGGAACTACTCCAGAATCTAAAGAGTTTTGAAAGATTATCACTAATGCATCCGCTATTTCTGGAGCTACTTCCTTAAGTACTCTGGGATGCAGCCTATCTGGCCCTGGGGATTTATCGGCCTTTAATCCATTCAATTTACCCAACACCACTTCCCGACTAACCTGGATTTCACTCGTACTCCTTTGACCTGCGGTCCCCTGCTATTTCCGGCAGATTATTTATGTCTTCCTTAGTGAAGACGGAACCAAAGTAGTTATTCAATTGGTCCGCCATATCCTTGTTCCCCATGATCAACTCACCTGTTTCTGACTGCAAGGGACCTACATTTGTTTTAACTAATCTCTTTCTCTTCACATATCTATAAAAACTTTTGCAGTCAGTTTTTATGTTCCCTGCCAGTTTTCTTTCATAATCTATTTTTCCTTGAGGGGATACTCAAGTATATGCGGTTCTAGACCACAGCAGTCCCCAGGACATGGGGTTAAAATGAACCTAAACGGTTAGGCTGGGTTCCCGGTGCAGGGGAAACCCAAGTATATGCGGTTTTACATCGCAGTAGCCCCCAGCACATGGGGTTAATACAAATCTAAATTGTTAGGCTGGGTTCCCGGCGCAGGGGAAACCCAAGTATATGCGGTTCCCAGACCGCAGTAGTCCCCAGGAAATGGGGTTAACTGACATAAATGATTAGCCTGCGTGCCAGGAGGGTACCGCGGGTATATATTTTTAATATATATATATATATATTATATATTTATATGAATTCCCGGGGAGGGGAAATTCACCTATGGGTTCCCAAACTACAATAATCCCCAGGATATGGGGACAACTGACAAAATTAGTCAGTACAATTAGGAAAGTTTGGAGGTTTCACCTCTGGGAATTAATTTAGAGAGCAGCACCTTTGGGTAGGGCTGCTTCATGGGAATGCCAAGTTATGGCAGTGCCAGCCTATGGGAAAGGCTGTGCCAGCAGTACCTTTGTTTAGGACTGCTCATGGGGATGCCAAGCTATGGCAGGCTAGCCTGATGGAGAGGCTGTGCCAGCAGTAGCTTTGCTCAGGACTGCTCATGGGGATGCCAAGCTATGGCAGGCTAGCCTATTGGAGAGGCTGTGCCAGCAGCACCTTTGCTCCGGGCTGCTCATGGGGATACCAAGTTATGGTAGGCTAGCCTATTGGAGAGGTTATGCCAGCACTATCTTTGCTCGGGGCTGCTTGATGAGAACGCCAAATCTATGGCAAATACTGGCCTATGGGAAAGTCCGTGCCATCAGCACCTTTCTTCAGGGCTGCTTCATGGGCGCCAGCGGTACCTTGTTAGGGCTGCTTTATGGGAATGGCAGTTTAGTAGGGTATTCCCATTTACAGTGATCATGGGGGATGAGGAGGCATTGTTAGGATAAGGCAATATAACAGAATGATGACAAAAAAGCATTCAAAGAAAACTATTCACAGTTTAAAAAAACGCTGGTTATATATGTGCTAAAATCCATTGTTAAGTCTCAAACTATATTTAAGAAATTGGGCTCCTCTATCCAGTTAGATTAAGTTCCTATCAAATAGACTTGTAGGATGTTGGGATTTACTTTTAGGTATTCAATTGGCCATGATGCCGCCTGGCCAACAGATTGCAATCAATAAGACTTTGGTAACAGTTGTTGTTATAAAACAGTTCTAGTCGTTAGACTAATTGTTAATTGTATAGATGCAATTTAGCTGTGTAAGTAGAGCAACAGTTATTTTGTTAAATGGTTAATTATTAAGTGCCATCTAGGTCATTGTTAACACGAGGTGAAATTAATAAAGTCACGATGATGGACAAACAGTGTTCATTACTGCTCCAGTAGTTGTTAGGTAAATCTTTCATTATATTGCAAATTGGTGCTAATGGCCCTAAATGGGAAATGGTGTCAGCAGAGCTTTGTAGCAGGCCTGCTTTAATGGCTCCCTCATGTAAGAGGAGAGCATGTGGGATTGGTATAGTTTAACGCCGAGTCTGAGGGTATAGCCATAGAGCATGCCCAAGAGATCAGGGCATGTGCCAGAGGTCTATGCCTGGCAAGAAAGTTACCATTCCAAACACATATGCAGTGAACACTGCTCTCAGGGGGACATTACAGTTGGCTGCCAAATCTTCTATTCAGGTAAGACTTTTCCATATGTGAAACCTGGAGGGCGAAGCACAAGCTATTGGAACGAGCAAGGTTTCATAGTTTCGGCGACAATGCATCCTATGTCTTTATTGGCAGTAGCGGTTCACTGAAGTTGCTGGCAGCATGAAAACTGGCCAGAGGTTCCACGCACTGTACCTGTGCTACTCTACAATTAAGGGACCAATTGCAGTTTGGTAAGGTGTATACTTAGTTATACATAACAAATGATTGAGACATTATCAGCCACTTTGAAGGGTAAATGTAAAATGTACAATATTAGCTTTTCAAGCAGGTTAGAATTGGGCAGGTTCAGTATAAGGACCAAGATTGTCTTGCAAGACTGGCTCGGAAATCGGGCCACAGTTGCTGTTTAAGGTAGTTACCAAGTAGCTCAAATATCATCTCGAGTTTGGAGATGGAACAGATTTGCAGGACTTGCCAAAAATTTCTGTTATTAGTATCAACTATCTATAGACTCTACGGGCATTGTATGGGTTATAGAGTGATTGGACAAATAAGCATATTGTCATGCTCATGTTCAGGTTGATGCATTGTGATGATGGCATATGTTAGTCACGAGGGTGCAATGAGTTAAAGACCGCTGGAATGGTTACATAATCTTGATTGAACCCGGGTCTCTTCCTCTACCGCTGCACCACTGTGCCTATTGTCTTATTGTCATTGTCTGTAGAATAGCAGAGAGACAAGGAACAGAAGCAGAGTGAAATATAAGGGGAAAAAACCCCTGTTTTTTGGAGGTAGAATAGTAAGATTGAACGAGAACTTACCAGTTCGAAGGTTGATCTTTATTTCATGAGGAGTCGAAGTGAGGGATTTCGTGAAGAGCCCGCCGGCGCGCATGCTCGACATACTTCAAAGTAGCGGCGTGGAATCACAGAAACCAATCAAAAGAAATGACTTCACATAGTAAGAATGAAAACGACTAAGATTACCAGATGAAGGTGATTGAGGGTTGGGCGAGGAGGGCACGAAATCCCTCACTTCGACTTCTCATGAAATAAAGATCAACCTTCGAACTGGTAAGTTCTCGTTCAATCTTACTATTTCATTTCGGAGTCACGTGAGTGACTTCGTGAAGACTTCAAAGCTTTTGTGATGACACGCCCTGGACCACGTCCATGCTGTCACGCCACTACCAGGGATGGATGGGAGGAATAACGTGCTGACTAGTCCATACTGCAAAACAAATCATATTTATTAACAACAAATCAAAAACCCCTTATTCGGGGACATCTCCACGTTCTTGCCCCGCATCTAGTACGGCTTCTGCGAACTTAGAGGCGCAGCGACGGGCCGGTTGTAGAAACGCTGGAACACCGCTTCATTAGCCCATCCTGCTGTGGCGAGAATATGGTCCATGGGCACCTCCATGACCCTCGCCGCCGACGTCGATGCAGCCCTGGTGGAATGAGATTTGAACACATTAGTGTCGATACCTGACTTACCCAAGACGACTCGAAGCCACCTGGATATCGTCTGTGTTGTCACTCGATGGTGAGGTCTCTTATGAGTGACAAGCAGGTATCTCTCCTTTCCTCTGATGCTTGCCGTCACCTTGACGTAGTAACGGATGTGGGAGGCTAAACATAGCCTAGCATCTGCGGGGTATGCCGGGAACCTCAGCTGCAGCCCTGTGCACCCAGGTCTATGCTGCTTTAGTAGCTCGTCAACAAAGAAAACTACTTCTGTGGGGGTAGACATCATTCTGTCGACACGTAGTTTATGGAGTGTCTGTACCCTCTGTGCTGAAGTCAGCGCTAGTAACATCACCAGCTTCATGGTGAGTTTGTCCAGCTGGAGCCCTTCCATGGGGGACCACGTCCTGAGCAGAGCTAAAACTACCCTGACATCCCAGGTGATATTGTAGCGTGGTGTAGGCGGATTCGTATTGAAAATACCCCGCATGAGCCTGGACACTAGCTTGTTTGATCCCACCTCAATATTGAGGTAGAATGATAGAGCGCTCCTGGCGCTGTTGATGGCACTGTAGCTTAAGTGTTCATCATGGTGCAACCCCGCGAGGAATTCCAGGACGTCGGTTATAGTCACGGCATCGTACGTGATGCGAGAGCGGCTGCAGAAGGCTTCCCACTTCCTGATGTGAGAGCGGTATCTTCACCTTGTAGACTCTCGGCACGACGCTGCAATGGTATCCATGGTCCGGGTAGAAAGGCCGTATCCAACTAAAGGCCGATTCAAAATCTGCAAGCCAACAAATTTAAATAGCCATGGCAGGGATGTGGCTCTCCTGAAACAGGGTGAGTAACTAATTCTGGGCTACCCTGCAAACGGACCCAAGGTTCACTGAGCGTGTCAAAGACCATCGGATACCACGGCTGTGTAGGCCAGTCGGGTATGATAAGGATGCCCTTGGCACCATCCATCTGAATTTTTTGTAATACCCGACTGATGAGGCAAAACGGAGGGAATGCATAGAAAAAGCAATTCCCCCAGTCTAGCGAGAATGCATCTAACGCTATAGCCCCAGGATCTGGTTCCCACGAGACGTAGGTTGGTACCTGATGGTTCAACCGGGACGCAAAAAGGTCAATGTCCGGTTTCCCAAATTTGGCTGTGATTTTTGCAAAAATTTCAGGATGTAACATCCATTCAATATTATCATTGAACTTGCGTGACCTGGCGTCCGCCACAAAATTAAGCTCACCTGGCAAATAGGTGGCTGAAATCCAAATGTCTCTCTTGACACACCAGAGCCAAATTGAATTAGCCAATTTATCACATGAAACTGACCTGGTACCACCCATGTGATTTAAATACGCCACCGCTGTGGTGTTGTCTATTTGGAGCCGGACATGTGCTCCAAAGATCTTGGAACAATATGCACGAAGTCCGTGAAACGCTGCAAGCAGCTCCAAATAGTTGATCCCTTGTGATACCAACATTGTATTCTCAAGGGTATCCCATCGGCCCCCACAACTAGAATGTTGATTCGTAGCTCCCCAGCCATCAGAGCTCGCATCAGTTTGGAAGTATATCATCGGTTTCGCCTCAATAATAGTTTTAAACGAGTTACTAATGTGGCAAACCCACCATCGTAACTCATCCAATGCTGCAGGCGGCAGCTGCATTGATCGATCATAATGACCAGCATGCCGTCGCAGCGCAGCAATCTTGGCTCTCTGCAAGTTTTGATAATGCAGAGGTCCATACCAGGCTGCCGGAAACAAAGCCACAATCTTGCCAATGACAGTAGCTGTGTGACGAATCGATGGTATACGAGTATTGAGTAAATCTGTACACACCTGTGTTACCTCCTCAATTTTGTTAATTGGTATGGTGACTCTCATGCTAATGGAATTCACCTGGAACCCCAGATAATTAATTACCTGGGTGGGGCAGAACTTAGATTTTTCTGGATGAACAATGAACCCAAGCTGTTGGAACAAATTGACCGCAGCTGCAACCCCTTGTTGAGCTGATTCCAAGGTGTGTCCGATAATTAAAATATCATCTAAATAGGCCATAACGATATGATGTCGTTGTCTTAAATAAGCCATAATTGGCTTCACCAATTTAGTAAATAATCGAGGGGCTGTGGTGAGCCCATTAGGCAACGCCCTATATTGCCACAGCTGGTCCATCCAGATAAATTTTAAGAACCTTCTGTAATATTTTTGCATGGGTACGGTATAGTATGCATCCTGTAAATCAATACATGCCATAAAGCACCCTTGTGAGATCAATGATTTGGCCGTTTCAAACGTGTCCATTTTAAAATGAGTATATGTTACAAAGTTATTCAGAGTGGTCAGATCAATAATGACTCTACAGCCTCCATCTTTCTTAGGTCGGGTAAAAATATTGGAAACAAATTCAACGGGCTCATGAACCGTTTTCTCTATGACCCCTTTCTGTTCCAACCTTAAAATTTCCTTATAGCCTACGGACTGTTCCGCAGCCGTTAGTTTAAACATACGACCCGGTCTATGCTGAGACGGAGGGATGTCCCCATTAATAAACTCAATGCTATGGCCCTGAATATTCCGTAACACATACTCATCACTGGTAATATCACCCCATGCATCCGCAAACAACCGCAAACGCCCACCAACATGTGAGGTTAAACAAAGAGAAAAAAGAGAACCAGACCGCCTCACCTCTGTGGTTACCGGCGGTCCCTGACACGAGTGGGTGGACGTAGAGGTGCTGGGTTGGTTTGAGGTCGTGGCGTCCTCATTTTCCATCTCGGCTTCTGCCGAGCCTGTCCTAAAAAAGACCCCTGTGGTTGGGGTGGTTGATATCGGTTTGGAGCTGGAGGGTAATTCCTGGTAGACGTGCTGGCAGACCCTCGTGAGCGGCCAAGCGGAGCTTTGGAGCTCGATGGCGTGGGGGCACTCTGAGAGCACATGAGCCCCACGGTCTTGGCTTGTTCATCAAGCTCTCTGACCCTTTTGGCAAGGTCTTCGCCAAAGAGCTGACGGGGCGGCGGCGGCGGTGGTTTGCACAACCCTGCAAATTTGGGGTTGAGCGCTGGGCGGATGCTATTTTTCCGAAAGCCGTTGATTTCATTTTGAGTAGCGCATAGAAGCGCCAGAGCATCCTCCTGGTCCAAATTAAGCTCCTCTCCGTCGACCGACCGCACAAAAGCAGTAATCCCGGCCGTGAGGAGTTTCAGGATCCGCTGAATCTTTAGTTCCTGCTGACGGATAGCCGCACTGATGTTGCCCCAGATTGGCGTATTGACCACAGGCACGTTGAGGGAGTTGCAGTTTGATGGAGCCTTGTGACGGCTCATGGCTTGTAGTAGAACTTCCTCCTGAAGCTGGTGATTATTTAGGAAGTCCACAGTGGCTGCCAGTTTTGTATTGATAGGAAGCCCCAAGGAATGAGGGGCTGCAAACTTGGTGGCCACATCGAGGAGGTCCTCCGCCGGTAACTCAGGCGGGGGTGGGATGGGATCGACCACTGCCTCCTCGTCCTGCTGCTCCAGGCTGGTGTATGAAGCTGGTGATGAAGCCCTGTGCCTGTCGCTGCTGGATGCCTGTTGTTGTTGAAGGAGACGTTCCAGCAGCCCTTCTATACGGTCAATACGCCCTTCACCCTGAACACTCAGGTGGTCGGTGTCCTCCAGCTCTGAAAATTGGCCGGGGCTCCTGTCATCGGCCCGCACCTCGTCGAGGCCCTGCCGGTGCCGGTAGTTGTCGTCGACAGCCGCCGAGGCGAAACTGCGCGATTCCTGCACGGGCGTGTTCAACCGCCTCCGTATAGCGGGAGCGGAAGCCATTGCCTCTAAGGACAGATGCGGCATGGTGTCGGCACCAGCCGAAGCCTGGATACCTTGGGCCCGTGCAGGCTTGCCAGCTGCCCACATCGTGGACCTTGCCGACGCATGGTCTCGCCCACCCATCCATGGGGGGCTCGGCGACCGTGACGGGACCCCCAACTGACTCGTCCCGGCGTCGGAAGTTGGGGGGCGACGGCTGGACCTCACAGCTGCCCCGGGTCCCGTCCTAGAACCTGACCGCTCCTTGGCGACAGGCAGAGCCTTAGCCCCGACAGGGTTAGGCTTTTGGGCTCCTGCCCTTCCCCTCCTCAGGGGGCTTCGTGAAGCGGGCCGTGCAGCCGCACGGACCCTTCTCCTCGAGGCCGTCAGCAAGCCTGCTGACGACCTGACTGCCACGGCAGGGTCGTCCTGCTCTGGCGGCACACCACACTCCTCCTCGTCGAACTCCTCCGAGCTGTGGTGTGCGGGCGGATCCGGACCTGAAAAAACAGAGCTCACCGACATCTCCGCCCTCGTTCCGGTCTGCGTTGCAGGTACCCCCGACAACTCTCGCTCCGGAACTGCTGGCCGGCGACTTCTCCTCGAACTCCGGCCTCTTAAACTCCCATCCATGTTCTTGCTGTGAAGCAAACACAACAAGAACCACCAACTTAAGGTAGCATACTTACCTGCGTGGTTCCCTTATGAAGGGCTGGCGAGGAGCACGCTCCTCCGTCAGCCGTCGCAGCAACGCGGTACGACGATATGTCGAGCATGCGCGCCGGCGGGCTCTTCACGAAGTCACTCACGTGACTCCGAAATGATATTAATGTCTCTATTTGTTTAAGATAGACATAAAAGTTGGAGTAACTCAGCGGGACAGGCAGCATCTCTGGAGAGAAGGAATGGGTGACATTTCAGGTTGAAACCCTTCTAGAATCATAGAAAATAGGTGCAGGAGTAGGCCATTCGGCCCTTCGAGACTGCACCGCCATTTAATATAATCATGGCTGATCATCCAAATCAGTATCCTGTACCTGCCTTCTCTCCATACCCCCTGATCCCTTTAGCCACAAGGGCCACATCTAACTCCCTCTTAAATATAGCCAATTAACTGGTCTCAACTACCTTCTGTGGCAGAGAATTCCACAGACTCACCACTCTCTGTGTGAAAAATGATCTTTTCATCTCGGTCCTAAAAGACTTCCCCCTTATCCTTAAACTGTGAGCCCTTGTTCTGGAGTTCCCCAACATCGGGAACAATCTTCCTGCATCTAGCCTGTCCAACCCCTTAGGAATTTTGTAAGTGTCTATAAGATCCCCCCCAATCTCCTAAATTTCAGCGAGTACAAGCCGAGTCTATCCAGTCTTTCTTCATATGGAAGTCCTGCCATCCCAGGAATCAGTCTGGTGAACCTTCTCTGTACTCCCTCTATGGCAAGTATGTCTTTCCTCAGATTGGGAATGTCTTTCCTCAGATTACTTTGGGCATTGTTAAAATAGGCAGAAATTGCTGGAGTAACTAGGGCAGCACGGTGGTGCAGCAGTAGAGCTGCTGCCTTACAGTGCTAGGGACCCGGGTTCGACCCCGATTATGGGTGCTTGTCTGTACGGAGTTCGTACGTTCTCCCTGTGATCTGTGTGGGTTTTCGTTGAGATCTTTGGTTTGCTCCCACACTCCAAAGACATAGAGGTTTGTAGGTTAATTGGCTTGGTGTAATTGTAAAATTGTCCGCAGTGTGTGTTTAGTTAGTGTGGGGGGATCATCGGTTGGCGTGGGCTCGGTGGACCGAAGGGTCATTTACCACGCTGTTCCTCTAAACTAAACTAAACTCTGCAGGTCGGGCAGCATCTGAGGAGAACAAGGATAGATGATGTTTCTGTTCGGGACTCTTGTTCGGACTGATTGTAGTCTGGTGGAAGAAAACTGAACGAATCACAAAGGTGGGACAAAGACTGGCAAGTTTTGAGAATTTGGCAAGAATTTGGCAAGATCTTGACTGGCAAGATTTGAGAATTAAGGGACAGAAGTTTAGGGGTAACATGAGGGGGAACTTCTTTACTCAGAGAGTGGTAGCTGTGTGGAATGAGCTCCCAGTGGAAGTGGTGGAGGCAGGTTCGATTTTATCATTTAAAAATAAATTGGATAGGTATATGGACGGGAAGGGAATGGAGGGTTATGGTCTGAGTGCAGGTAGATGGGACTAGGTGAGAGTAAGTGTGCGGCACGGACTAGAAGGGCCGAGATGGCCTGTTTCCGTGCTGTAATTGTTATATGGTTATATGTTATATGGTTATAAGTGATAGGTGGATGCAATTGAGTGGAGTTTGCTTTAGCAGATTGATAGACAGAGATGGGAAGAAGACAACTGGTGGTGAGAGGAGAAGAGGTGCAAAATATGAAGTCAGAGGAAGTGGTATTGGTGTAAGGGGATGGGGAAGGGAAAAGGCTTGTTCTGGGTTAATGACTGCAATGCTGGAGTGTTGAATGTTCATACCATTGGGGTGTAATTTGCCCATATGTGGTGCTTTTCCTCTAACTTGCGTCTGGCATCACTCTGACAATGGAGGAGCCCAGGACAGGAAGGTCAGTATGGGAATGGGAATGGGAGTTAAAATGTTTCGAAACAGGGGGATCCTTAAATTGTCATAAATTCTGACAATGGAACAATGAAATCCTTCCATGTAGCAGAATGAAAAGCCTATAAAGACAATACACATAGATAATACCTCCGCTCGGTCCGCAATAACCAACCCGACCTTCCAGTGGCTCAGCACATCAACTCCCCCTCCCATTCCGTATCCGACCTCTCGGTCCTGGGCCTCCTCCAAGGCCAGAGTGAGCAACACCGCATGTTGGAGGAACAGCACCTCATATTCCGCTTGGGGAGTCTGCATCCTCTGGGCTTAAACATTGAATTTTCTCAATTCTGTTAACCCAGGCTGCTTCCTCCCCTTCCCACCTCTCCCTCAGCCCTCGGGGCCCTGGCATTCCTTCTCTCTCTATCTCTCCCCAACCCAAGTCGCACTAGCTTCTCATTTTCACACTTCAAACAGCTTACAATGGTCTGTTTCCTTTATCATCGATACTTTTTTGCATATCTTTTATTCATTGTTCTTTATCTCACATCATCACCGTCTATATCTCTCGTTTCCCTGATCCCTAACCAGTCTGAAGAAGGGTCTCGACCCGAAACGTCGCCTATCTCCTTCGCTCCTTAGATGCTGCTGCACCCGCTGAGTTTCTCCAGCTTTTTGTGTAACCCACACATAGATAATATATTATTTCACACATTGCTTCCTGTAAAGACTCTATCCCCTACTCCCGATTCCTCCGTCTATGCCGCTTCAGGGCATAGGATGAGGTTTTCCATACCAGAGCATCGGAGATGTCCTCATTCTTTAGAGAATGGGGGTTCCCCTCTTCCATTGTAGATGAGGCTCTCACTAGGGTCTCCTCGATATCCCGCAGATCCGCTGTTGCTCCCCCTCTCCCCATTCATAACAAGGACAGAGTCCTCCTTGTCCTCACCTTACACCCCATCAGCCGTCGCATACAGCGTATAATCCTCCAACACTTTCTCCACCTCCAACAGGATCCCACTACTGGCCACATCTTCCCATCTCCATCCCTTTCTGCTTTCCACAGAGACCGTTCTCTCTGAAACTCCCTGGTCAACTCATCCCTTCCCACCCAAACCACCCCCTCCCCAGGTACTTTCCTCTGCAACCGTAGGTACTTTCCTCTGCAACAGGCAACACCTGTCCCTATAACCCCCCTCCCCCCCCCCCCCCCCCCCCCCCCCCCCCGCCTCGACTCCAACAGTCTTTTCAGTTGAGGCAGAGATTCACTTGCACCTCCTCCAACCTCATCTACTGTATCCGCTGTTCCAGGTGTCAACTCCTGTATATCGGCGAGACCAAGCACAGGCTCGGTGACTGTTTCGCTGAACACCTCCGCTCAGTCTGCCTTAACCTACCTGATCTCACGGTTACTCAGCACTTTAACTCCCCCTCCCATTCCCAACCTGACCTTTCTGTCCTAGGCCTCCTCCATTGTCATAGTGAGGCCCAGCACAAATTGGAGGAACAGCACCTCATATTTTGCTTGGGCAGCTTACACCTCAGCGGTATGTACATTGACTTTTCAAACTTCAAATAGCCCTTGCTTTCCCTCTCTCTCCATCCTCTCCCCCTTCCCAGTTCTCCCCCCTTGTCTTACCGTCTCCGACTACATTCTAACTTTGCCCTGCCCACCGCCCTGACATCAGTCTGAAGAAGGGTCTCGACCCGAAACGTCACCCATTCCTTATCTCCAGAGATGTTGCCTGTCTCGCTGAGCTACTCCAGCTTTTTGTGTCTACCTTCGATAATATATTTAGTT
Organism: Raja brachyura; assembly: GCA_963514005.1. Next base: position 14,075,440 of record OY740781.1, on the reverse strand, counting down.
TAGTTTAGATTAGAGATAAATGTGGAAACAGGCCCTTCAGCCCACCGTCTGCGACGACTAGCGATCACCCATACACTGGTTCTATCCTACACACTAGGGACAATTTACTGAAGCCAATTAACCAACAAACCTGCACATCTTTGGAATGTGCGACGAAACTGGATCTCCCGGAGAAAACCCACGTGGTCACAGGGAGAATGTACAAACTCCATACAGACAGATCCACATAGTCAGGATCGAACCATGGTCTCTGGTGCAGAGAGGCAGTGACTGTACTGCTGTGCCACCGTGCTGTCCAATGCAGTTGAGGAATGAGAACAGAACTAGTGCTTCAGGCCAATGCTGGCGCCGAGGCTGTTGATGAAGGATTATTGTCCCGAAGGGTTAGCTCTGTTTCCATCGCCAAGGAACTATTTAAAGTGATCACTCATATTTCACCATGACACCATTCTTGATGGAGATTGAGGAGACATGTTTAGGGTGTAAGGGCACAAATTGTTCTTGAGAATTTTCAGAAGTAAAGTTTTCATATTCAATCTTTCACTCCGGATCATAATTGCATTTGAACAACATATATTGACACATTTTTATTTAAAGTAAAAAAAACAACAGGCTAATCACAAAAAATAGGCATTTCAACGAAACATTGAGCAAGAGCAAAATCAAATTAAAATCGAAAATTACTTAGAACAGAAGCAATTACTGGATTGATTGGTGTTCAGAAACTGGTTTCATGGTAAACTATATATTGTTTTTTCAACACTTAACTATTTTTTCAGAATTTATCAGGTCATTATAAGCATAAAAGTCATGTGTATTTAGAAGCAATGACAGCAACACGATACATCAAAGCAATTTTTGAACCAGTGGAGAAGAACACAAAAGATAGACACAAGACGTTGCAGTAACTCTAGGCATCAGGCAGCATCTCTAGAGAAAAGGAATAGGTGACATTTTGTATCGAGTCCATTCTTCAGACTCGGAATTCAGACAACGAGCACGGAAACATCTTTGTCTTTGAGGTTAAGAAATTTTAATTAGACACATGACCCACACTGCCCTGGCCATGCTCTCATTTCACTTCTACATCAGGCAGATTGGTGCGGGTGTCAGGAGTCATGGGGAGAAGGCAGGAGAATGGGATTAGGAGGGAGAGATAGATCAGCCAGGATTGAATTGCGGAGTAGGCTTGATGGGCCGAATGGCCTAATTCTGCTCCTATCACTTCTGAACTTCTGAAGAAGGTGTGGGAGTGAAAACCGTGACCACCAGGTTCAAGAATAGCTTCTTCCCAACAACCACCAGGCTCCTAGACCCTACACAACACTAATCTCAACTATGTTTTTCTTTTGATTGCACTAAGAACTTATGTTTTTTTACACTAGTATTGGGGTTATTACTTTTTGTTTATTATAGCACTGTGGTACAATGGTCAGGTTGCTGCCTTATATTCTCAGGGGCCTGGGTTCGATGTCTGTACAGAGTTTGTATGTTCTCCCGTGACCATGTGTGTTTTCCCTGGGTGTTCCGGTTTCCTCCCACACTCCAAGGACATACAGGTTCGTAGGGTAATTGGCTTAGGTAAAGATTGTAAATTTCTCCTAGTTTGTAGGATAGTGCTAGTGCATGGGGATCGCTGGACGGCATGGACTCGGTGGGCTGAAGGGCCTGTTTCCATGCTGTAACTGACCAGCTGATTTGCAGCATTGCAAATATTTTCTTTATTTTGACATGTTATTTTCTGACCTGGAGAGATTGATTGGAAGTTATTAACGATTATCATGCGCCAACATTAGATATTAATGCTAAACGAACAGTTATGCTGTTAAGGTCCTACTGCAACTCTTTGCAGTTTGTGTACAAAATCATGATAGAAATTGATTGGGTAAACACACAGTCTTTTGCCCAGGGTAGAGGAATCGAGAACCAGAGGACATAGGTTTAAGGTGAAGGACCTTTAACAGGAACCTGAGGGGTAACTTGTTTTCACAAAGAAAGGGTGATGGGTGTATGGAATGAGCTGTCAGAGGAGGTAGTTGAGGCTGTCACTATCGCTACGTCTAAGAACCATTTAGACAGGTACATGGATAGGACAGGTTTGAAGGGATATCAGCCAAATGTGGGCAGGTGGGACGAGCGTAGCTGTGCTGGTGTGGGCAAGTTGGGCCGAAGGGCCTGTTTCCATACTCTATCACTCTATGACATGTTTACAATCGATCCATTTACAGTGTACAGACACATGAGGGAATAACGAGATATCCTACAGACTAGGGATAATTTTACACTTATACCAAGCCAATTAACCTACAAACCTATACGTCTTTCGAGTGTGGGAGGAATCCGAAGAGCTTGGAGAAAACCCATATGGTCACGGGGAGAACGTACAAACTCCATACAGACAGCACCCCTGGTCGGGATCGAACATGGGTCCCTGAAGTTGTGCGGCAGCAACTCTACCACTGTGCCACCATGCCACCATGCCGCCCACTGTAATGGTTCTAAAGGGCCTGTCCCACCAGCATGCGATTCCATGCAGTGAGCGCGACCAAACCGGCAGCGGGGGCCGGGCGGAGGTCGAGTGATCCCCGTACAGAGCCCGTCCCACCAGCATGCGCCTGCATGCGGCAAGCGCGACCAAACCGGCAGCAGGAGCCGAGCGGAGGTCGGGTGAGTGGCGCAACGCGGCGCAAGGTGAGGCGAACTTGGAGCGAAGTCTTAAAGGTAACTTCGCCAGAACAGAGAGGGACACACAGAGAGGGGCACAGAGGCACACACACAGAGGGACATGGAGCCACACACACAGAGGATCACGGAGGCACGCCGTGAGGCGGTGCGTAATGCGTCGAGGCGACAGAGCCGACAAGCCGTTGCCGCACGGAATTTTTGAACATGGTCAGTTTTTCGGAGCCCCGCGCGATGTCGGGACGAACTCCGCACAATTCCGCACGGCTCCGGCGATCGAAGTGGGACCAACCTCGCGACGCCGGACGGCTCAAACGACCATGTTAGGTTGCGCTCATCGCATGGAGTTGCATGCTGGTGGAACAGGCCCTTTAGGTTCCTGTCCCTTCTTCCCAACGAAAGCAGCAAGATGAGAGCGTGGACTAGGGTGGTGCAGCTCTTGGGGATGAGGTTTGCTGCCCGCGTGTGGCAGCGTTCCCTGTAGATCTCTTTGAAGGTGGGGAGCCCAATTCCCACAATGGACTGGATACTGTTCACAACTCTCTGCAGCCTTTCAGCAATGAAGTGCTGAAAGTTGTCCAACAATTTCTAAAGGTTTGAAACTCATTTTATTGCCCTTAATGATATGAGCTGAAGTATCAGCATGCACTATTAACGTCTTTTATTATTGTGATGGGTCACACCGAACTGTTTTCATTTGCTTCCCTGCTCAATGATCGTCTGACCTGCTCATCAGTCATTATTTCGAAGCCAGTCGGTGGATGTGAGTCAGGTTATATGGCTGGGTTTACTGCAAACAGCTCTTTTAAAAAGGACAGCTCAACCTAAACATAATCTGTTTAAAATGCAGTGATATCAGAAACTACCACAACCTTTACCAGTCGGAGCAGTATAATTTCTCCTGAGAAAATTCAGTGACTGAAGGGCAGTAAGATATAAATTGCTGATCATTTTCAGCTAATGGCACAATCACAGTGTGGGAAGGAACTGCAGATGCTGGTTTACACCGAAGATAGACCGGGTCAGTCGTCCCTGTCCTGCCTGCAACTGGTCAAGAACGCCGCAGCCAGGCTCCTGACAGGTACCCGGGAAAGGGACCATATTATCCCCATTCTGGCCTCTCTCCGCTGGCTGTAAGTATGGTTCAGAGTTGATTTTAAGGTTCTCCTGTTTGTCTATAAAGCCCTAAACATAGAAACATAGAAAATAGGTGCAGGATTAGGCCTTTCGGCCCTTTGAGCCTGCACCGCCATTCAATATGATCATGGCTGATCATCCAACTCGGTATCCTGTAAACATAGAAACATAGAAATTAGATGCAGGAGTAGGCCATTCGGCCCTTCAAGCCTGCATCGCCATTCAATATGATCATGGCTGATCATCCAACTCAGTATCCCGTACCTGCCTTCTCTCCATACCCTCTGATCCCCTTAGCCACAAGGGCCACATCTAACTCCCTCTTAAATATAGCCAATGAACTGGCCTCAACTACCCTCTGTGGCAGAGAGTTCCAGAGACCCACCACTCTCTGTGTGAAAAATGATTTTCTCATCTCGGTCTTAAAAGACTTCTCCCTTATCCTTAAACTGTGACCCCTTGTTCTGGACTTCCCCAACATTGGGACCAATCTTCCTGCATCTAGCCTGTCCAACCCCTTAAGAATTTTGTAAGTCTCTATAAGATGCCCTCTCAATCTTCTAAATTCCAGCGAGTACAAGCTGAGTCTATCCAGTCTTTCTTCGTATGGAAGTCCTGCCATCCCAGGAATCAGTCTGGTGAACCTTCTCTGTACTCTATGGCAAGAATGTCTTTCCTCAGATTAGGAGACCAAAACTGTACACAATACTCCAGGTGTGGCCTCACCAAGACCCTGTACAACTGCAGTAGAACCTCCCTGCTCTTGTACTCAAATCCTTTTGCTATGAATGCCAACATACCATTCGCTTTCTTCACTGCCTGCTGCACCTGCATGCATACTTTCAATGACTGGTGTACCATGACACCCAGGTCTCGTTGCATCTCCCCTTTTCCTAATCGGCCACCATTCAGATAATAGTCTACGCTCCTGTTCTTGCCACCAAAGTGGACAACCTCACATTTATCCACATTATACTGCATCTGCCATGCATTTGCCCACTCACCCAACCTATCCAGGTCACCTTGCAGCCTCCTAGCATCCGCAAACTTGGAGATGTTGCATTCAATTCCCTCATCCAGATCATTAATATATATTGTAAATAGCTGGGGTCCCAGCACTGAGCCTTGCGGTACCCCACTAGTCACTGCCTGCCATTCTGAAAATGACCCGTTTACTCCTACTCTTTGCTTCCTGTCTGCCAGCCAGTTCTCTATCCACATCAATATTGAACCCCTAATACCGTGTGCTTTAAGTTTGTCTAATTGTATTCTAAACGGGCTTGCTCCTCCATATATCACAGACCTCCTTACCCCCTACTCTACATCCATGTCCCTCAGGTCGGCCAACTAGGGGCTCCTGGCTGTCCCACAATCTAAACTTAAGTTCAGGGGTCACCGTGCCTTTGCTGTTGCTGCCCCTAGTCTGTGGAACAGCATCCCCCTCCTTATCAGATCTGCCCCCTCCATCAACTCTTTTAAGTCCAGGATCAAAACCTATTTTTATTTACGAGCGCTTGAATCCCCCTGATGTGGCTGATCTTTGTTTTGTGTCTTGGCAGGACTAATCAAAATAGGACGTACATGGTAAATGGTAGGGAATTGAGGAATGCTGTGGAACAGAGGGATCGAGGAATAACTGTGCATAGTTCCCTGAAGGTGGAATCGCATGTAGATAGGGTGGTAAAGAAAGCTTTTGGTGTGCTGGCCTTTATAAAACAGAGCATTGAATATAGGAGTAGGGAAGTAATGTTAAAATTGTACAAGGCATTGGTGAGACCAATTCTAGAGTATAGTGTACAATTTTGGTCGCCTAATTATAGGAAGGATGTCAACAAAATAGAGAGTACAGAGGAGATTTACTACAATGTTGCCTGGGTTTCAGCAACTAAGTTACAGAGAAAGGTTGAACAAGTTGTGTCTTTATTCTTTGGAGCGCAGAAGGTTAAGGGGGGACTTGATTGAGGTCTTTAAAATGATGAAAGGGAAAGACAGAGTTGATGTGGATAAGCTTTTCCAATTGAGGGTAGGGAAGATTCAAACAAGAGGGCATGACATGAGAATTAAGGGACAGAAGTTTAGGGGTAACATGAGGGGGAACTTCTTTACTCAGAGAGTGGTGGCTGTGTGGAATGATCTTCCAGCAGAAGTGGTGGAGGCAGGATCGATTTTAACATTTAAAAGTAGTGGATAGGTATATGGACGGGGAGGGAATGGAGGGGTATGGTCTGAGTGCAGGTAGATGGGACTAGGGGAAAATAAATGGTCGGCACGGACTGGAAGGGTCGAGAAGGCCCGTTTCCGTGCTGTAATTGTTATATGGTTTATATGGTCTTTGAGCTGATTATTTGTACCTGTGTGCATTCCTGTGTATGTCTGTTTCTTTTTGTTACTAGGTATGTTTCTATGTATGTTTTTGTGATTTTAGCTGCCTGCTCTGGTCTGTACAGCACTTTGGTCAACGTGGTTTGTGTTTAAATGTGCTTTATAAATAAATTAAACAAAAAAAAGACACAAAATGCTGGAGTAACTCAGTGGGACGGGCAGCATCTCTGAGAGAAGGAATGGGTGATGTTTTGGGTCAGACTTCAGTCTTCAGTCCGAAGAAGGGTTTCGACCCGAAACGTCACCCATTCCTTCTCTGTAGAGATGCTGCCCGTCCCGCTGAGTTACTCCAGCATTTTGTGTCTATCGCAGGCACAATCACAGTCCCAGGGTGGCGCGGTGGCGCAGCGGTTGAGTTGCTGCTTACACAGCGCCATAGGCCCAGATTTGAGCCTGACTACGGCTTCTGTCTGTGTGGAGTTTGCATGTTCTCCCTGTGACCGCGTGGGTTTTCTCAGGGTTTTGTGCAATGAGGAACTTGCAACTGTTGCCTCTCTCCACCGTCATCCTTTTGATGAAGATAGGTTCATGGATCCTTGTATATCCCTTTCAGAAATCAACAATTGGTTAGGATGACTTTGAGAGGACGATTGTTGTTCTGGCACCGTTCAATCTCCATCCTGTACCCTGACTCATCATTCACCCATTATTTGTCCATCAACAGGCTATCGTCAGTGAATTTAAATATGATGTCAACCTTCATTTCTTCTTGCGTCTTCCCAACACAGCCCATTTTAGCAAGCTCTGCATGCTTCTATGGTGCATATGAAAACCCGTCTATCCACTAGTACCCATGGAGATACTGAGAAATAAAGTTGGGTAGGAGCTGGAGTCATTTGTGAGGCAGATTGTTTGCTTAAAAATGACAGATTTCAATCCATAACATGGTCTCAAGTAGCCTTCCGGATTGTAGGAGCAAAATGAGAGCATGACCGGGCGGTTTGGGTTGTTGATAATTTTGGCTGCTCTTTTGATGCTGGGTCTCCTATTGATCCTTTCGATGGTGACAGGGTAAAGGCCTGTCCCACTTGGGCGACCTAATCCGCGAGTCCAGAAGAGTGTCTTCAAACTTCAAGCTCGAGGGCACTCTCCTGGAAAGCCTTGAACTGGATCGACTGTCCATGTTGAAACTGCGAGCTGTATCAACCGATCGCGCACACACACACACACACACATTGCAACGGTGGGGGCCAGGGAAAGCAGAGGAGCGGTGTCTGCATGATGAAGAGGAAGGTAAACGGCTGCCACAGTGTACGATAAGTCCTTTAGAGAGCGTGGGTTGGGGGGGGGGGGGGGGGGGGGGGAGAAGGAGTGGAGACGCTTTTAAGAAGTACTAGACTAAGTGGGACCCGTTGGGTCCCAGCATCACACGGGAGTGCTGGTCACCAACGCAATATTCCACCTCTCCACCAATTCCAATATTGCTTGCCAGTGGTGGGGGGGTGTTTGTTGTGCTAGTATGGGTGTTGCGGGCCGAAGGTACTGGCTCCAGATGAGAGGGGCCAGTACATCTGGCCGCCCGCAGTGGCGACTGCAGAGGTTTATGGCCCCGACCACGGGGAAACAATGGAGGACTGACTGTAGTTTGTGCCTTCCACCACAGTGAAGAATGCTGTGATGGATGTTTGTGTTACATTTTATTGTGTATTGTGTGTTCTTTTTGATTGTACCGCACCCATGTACAAGGACACCCAGGTCCACATTATACTGCATCTGCCATGCACATTCCCACTCACCCAACCTATCCAGATCACCCTGCAGCCTCATAACGTCCTCCTCGCAGCTCACACTCCCACCCAGCTTTGTGTCATCTGCAAATTTGGAGATGTCACATTTAAATCCCTCGTCTAAAGTTAATATATATTGTAAATAACTGGGATCCCAGCATCGAGCCTTGCAGCACCCCACTAGTCGCTGCCTGCCATTCTGAAAAGGACACTTTAATTCCTACTCTTTGCTTCCTGTCTGCTAACCAGTTCTCTATCCGTCAATACGCTACCCCCAATACCATGTGCTCTAATTTAGCATACTAATCTCTTGTGTGGGACATTGTCAAAGGCTTTTTAAAAATCCAGATCCACCACATCCACTGGCTCTCCCTTATCCAATCTACTTGTTACATCCTCAAAATATTCCAGAAGATTAGTCAAGCATGAGTCCATGCTGTCATAATCTTGGCATCTGACATTGACTGCATCTCTCACTGTTAATTATTTCCTACAGGTCACTGAATCTGCTCTCAACATTGCATTTTGCTGAGCAATCGAAGATTTTAATGAGGCCTGTTGAAGTCAATATTTCATGTGAGCAGGATTTAAGCACAAAACCATTTTCCTCACGATTTCCGACTGTCACTTTTTAATCTCGCCAGCGATTTTTCTCTGTGTCAGAGAAAAGCAAGAAGAGACTTTAGTCTGAGGGTGGTGAATCTGTGGAATTCATTGCCGCAGACATCTGTGGAGGCCAAGTCAATGAATATTTTTAAGGCAGAGATAGATAGATTCTGGATTAGTACGGGTGTCAGGAGTTATGGGGAGAAGGCAGGAGAATGGGGTTAGGAGGGAAAGATAGATCAGCCATGAATGAATGGCAGAGTAGACTTAATGGACTGGATGGCCTAATTCTGCTCCTAGAAGTTATAAACTTATGAACTTATGAAGTCAACAATCAGCTCCTTGGTTTGACTGATGTTGAGAGGAAGGTTATTGTTCTTGCATCATCGGACATGTCAACCAGTGTTGAGCTGGAGATGTCAGGCATTAGACGTGGGCCGGTAGGAGGGTGAACCTCCACGGTCGGCTGCAGGAGGCGCCCCCGGGACACAAAGATGGCCGGGCAAGGAGAGGAGAGGGACGTCGGTTGGCAGGAGCTGCTCCAGAACACTGAGCGCACGGGCGGACAGGTCTTCGGACTTTGAATAATGGCGGCAAAAATGGCGGCGGCTGCTTGTGTAATATATGCAAAAATAATTTCACCATGCAGTTGCATGTGTGACAAACAAAGCATCATTGAACCATCGGAGTGAACCATTGGGACAGCCTTACCATTGGAACCATTGGTAATGCGGCCATGTTAATTAATGGATAGACACAAAATGCTGAAGTAACTCAGTGGGTCAGGCAGCATCTCGAGAGAAAAGGAATGGGTAACTTTTCAGATCGAGACCCTTCTTCAGACTGACAATCAGGGGGAAGGGGAGTGAGAAATATGGACGGTAATTAAGACAAATGAATGAAAGATATGCAAAAAGCAACGATGATCAAGGAAAGGTGAAGCCCACATTAGTTCATTATTTAATGTATAATTGGGCACGCTGATGTAAAGAGCTGTCCTGTCATGTGATGGCCAGTGACACAACATGTCCGTAAGGCTTTGATGACTGTGACTGGTTGGATTTCAGGGGCAAAAGACTCGTCCTCCTGTCACAATGTTGGCGTCTGACATTGACTATATCTCTCACTGTTAATTATTTCCCACAGGTCACTGAATCTGCTCTCAACATTGCATTTTGCTGTTTCAAAGAAGGCTTTGAAGTACACTTCAGGGTGGAAAGAGCCTCTGTCCCTGCATCGGGCAGAGTAATCGAAGGGTTTAATGAGATCTGTTGAAATCGTCCGGTTTCCGGTTCTGGTGCTGTACACACGGCAGCCAGCCAACAGCCCATCGCCCCTTCCTTCATTTTTACTTATTTCATTCTTATTTATTTTGTATTTATTTGGTTCCTTTCCACTCGTCACTTTACTTTTTTGTTACATGTATTTTGTGTTTTATGACTGTTGGCAGATCAAGTTCCGTAATGGGATAAACAAAGTTCTATTGTATCGTTTTGTCTCATATCGTAATTAGGCGCCCGACCAAGGTGAGTCTGTGGCGCCAGGCGGAAGAGGACTTTGCCCGAGCCAGATGCTTGCCCCTTTATCGGGGTTAGAAACATAGGAAAATAGCTGCAGGAGTAGGCCATTCGGCCCTTCGAGCCTGCACCGCCATTTAATATGATCATGGCTGATCATCCAACTCAGTATCCTGTACCTGCCTTCTCTCCATACCCCCTGATCCCTTTAGCCACAAGAGCCACATCTAACACCCTCTTGAATATAGCCAATGAACTGGCCTCAACAACCTTCTGTGGCAGAGAATTCCAGAGACTCACCACTCTCTGTGTAAATAATGCTTTCCTCATCTCGACCCTAAAGGAATTCCTCCTTATCCTTAGACTGTGACTTGACTCCCCCAACATCGTTGTATGGTAGTTGTTAGAATATTTGTAAAATAGTTGTTTGATGATTTTGTAACATGGTTACATCACGGTTTTGTTTTTTGGGGTTTTTGTATCGTGTTGAAATTAAATAAATTTTATTTTGATACATTAAAAAAAGGTGACTTTATGCGCGAGCCACAGACGTGGATCCGCAATCACGCATCACAATCACTCCACTCTTTAAAACCTCTACTCCAACAGCTGCATTTCTTAAGGGCCTGTCCCACTTTCACGAGGTAATTCACAAATTCTCCCGAATCTTCCCCTTGATTCAAACTCGCAGAATGTTCGTAACGAGACCGTAGGAGGTCGTAGGAGTTCGTAGATATATCGTAGCGGCTCGTTATGCCAGCCATAGGTACTCGTGGCATCAGGTAGGTCGGGACATTTTTTTCCAGCCCGATAAAAAATGTCTGCGAGTAAAAAAATGGTCGGAATGAAAGAAATTGCAACTTTTTACTCATAAGGAGGGCATCGAAATAGTCGTGGGAATTCGTAGACATACTCGTAGGAGTTTGTAGGAGTTCGTGAACACAGTCGTGGAAGGACGTAAGGGTTTGTAGATTACCACGATCTTGATTTTATTTTTAGGTCCTTTAAACTCGGCGGAGGTTTTGAATTAAGTCGTGAAAGTGGGACAGGCCCTTTACTTTAACTATGCCATTCATGTTATTCCCTTTATAATGAATCTGTACACTGTGGATGGCTCGATTGTAATCATATATTGTCTTTTTGCTGACTGGTTAGCGCGCAACAAAAGCTTTTCTCTGTTCCTCAGTACGCGCGACAATAAGCTAAACTCAAACTCAAACTAGCATTAAATGTTATCAAGGTTTCAGCAGAGGAACATATTTCCCCACAATTTCCTTCAGCCACTCTTTAATCGCACCAGAGATCTTTTTTCTGTGTCAGTGACAAGCAAGAGGAGACTTGTTTCAGTTGTGGCTTGATACACTTTCTTAGGGTTAAATATTCTTCAAACTCGTCATTTAAAGCCCTAATTCCAATTAGGTGCTGAAAATACTACAATATGCATTAAACCATAGATCTAATCAGTCAAGGAATTTAGGACAGCACAGCGGTAGAATTGCTGCCTTACAGGGCCAGAGACCCCGGTTCAATCCTGACTATAGGTGCTGTCTGTACAGAGTTTGTACCTTCTCACTAATACCTGCGTGGGCTTTCTCCGGCTGCTCTGGTTTCTTCCCACAATCCAAAGACATTCAGATTTGTACGACGTACGATGCAGAGGCTCCACCTGTCCCGACGAGGGGTTCGATCGCCTGGGTTGGGCGCCATCTTGGAAGTATATTTGGTTGGTTTCCTGCACCAAGTCATTGATATAGATTGTGAATAACTGGGGCTCACACAGAAACCGCTACATAAGTCAAGTCAAACAAACTTTATTGTCATTTAGAAATACAACGATATATGCAGTTCCAAACGAAATTCCGTTGCATTTGGCTTCCTGTGCAACACGATAATTAACAGAAGGATAAACATGGATAAAATGGATAAAAAGGATAAATAGACAATGGTGGCAGCCCATTACATGGCATTCAGGAATCTGATGGCTCGTGGGAAGAAGCTGTTGCAGAACCTTGATGTTCTGCTCCTTATGCTACGATATCTTTTGCCAGAGGGCAGCAGAGTGAACAGTCCGTGATGGGGATGTGTGGGGTCTTTTATAATACTGCTGGCCTTAGACGCGCAACGTTTGGTCGCAATATCCCCGATAGAGGGGAGAGAGGTCCCGATGATTTTTTCCGCTGTCCTCACCAGTCTCTGCATGGACTTCCAGTCAGAGGCTTTACAGTCCCCAAACCAGACAGAGACACAGCTGGTCAAAATACTCTCTATGGTGCCCCAGGAGAAAGTGTTGAGGATGGGATGGCTACTGTTCCCATTAGCCATCCCTTGCCAACATGAAAAAGACTCGCTTATTTCTGCACATTGCTTCCCATCTTTTAACCAATTCTCATTCCATGCTGGTACATTAGCCTCAATTCCATGTGCTTTAACCAACCTCTGAGCATACAAGATAGATCCAAAATGCTGGAGTAGCTCAGGGGGTCAGGCAGCTTCTCTGTTTGAAAGGAATAGGCGACGTTTTGGGCCGAAACCCAACCAATCTGAAGGACGATTATGACCCAAAACATTTCCTTAGCCTTCCTTCCTGAGATGCTGCCTGACCCGCTGAGTTACTCCAGCATTTTGTGACTATCTTTGGTGTAAACCAGTTTCTACAGTTCCTGCAGCGCAAAAGATAAGACCTGTCAAAGGGCAGATGAGCTTCTAGCGAGCCAACAGCCATCCACACTTCAGTAGAAGTCACGATCACTGTCATTGTAAGGAATGATGATAAAGCACACACATCAAAATTCTATACTTCCAACAGCAGACATCCAAACTCTATTAATCCAACTGGAGGTCAGGGCTGTGTGGTGCGTCCATCACCGTTCCGGTTGGAAATCAGCAACACTGTGTCGTTAATTTTTCAACGATGTTAATGAATGAATGCAGTTCCTTCCGACATACACCTGTGTATTAAACATAGAAAGATAGAAAATAGGTGCAGGGGTAGGCCATTCGGCCCTTCGAGCCAGCACCGCCATTCAATATGATCATGGTTGATCATCCAACTCAGTATCCTGTACCTGCCTTCTCTCCATACCCACTGATCCCTTTAGCCACAAGGGCCACATCTAACTCCCCCATAAATATAGCCAATGAACTGGCCTCAACTACCTTCTGTGGCAGAGAATTCCAGAGATTCACCACTCTCTGTGTGAAAAATGTTTTTCTCATCTCGGTCCTAAAAGACTTCCCCTTTATCCTTAAATTGTGACCCCTTGTTCTGGATCTTCCCAACATCGGGAACAATCTTCCTGCATCTAGCCTGTTCAACTCATTAAAGTTTTGTAAGTTTCTATAAGATCCTCCCTCAATCTTCTAAATTCCAGCGAGTACAAGCCGAGTCTATCCAATCTTTCTTGATGTGGAAGTCCTGCCATCCCAGGAATCAGTCTGGTGAACCTTCTCTGTACTCCCTCTATGGCAAGAATGCCTTTCCTTAGATTAGGAGACCAAAACTGTACGCAATACGCCAGGTGTGGCCTCACAAAGACCCTGTATAACTGCAGTAGAACCTCCCTGCTCTTGTACTCAAATCCTCTTGCTATGAATGCCAACATACCATTTGCTTTCTTCACTGCCTGCTGCACCTGCATGCCTACTTTCAATGACTGGTGTACCATGACACCCAGGTCTCGTTGCATCTCCCCTTTTCCTAATCGGCCACAATTCAGTCTACTTTCCTGTTTTTGCAGCCAAATTAAAGTTGGGAGGTCATGTTGCAGTTGTACAAGACATTGGTGAGGCCACATTTGGAGTATTGTTTTCTGTTTTGATCACCCTGTTATAGGAAAGACATCATTAATCTACAAAAAGTGCAGGGAAGATTTATGAGGATGATGCCACAACACGTGTGCTGAACCTGATGCCAAGTTAAACTGATCGCATCTGCCTGTGAATGATCCATATCCCTCCATTCCCTGCACCTCCATGTGCCTAATCTAAATTACTCTTAAACACCACTGTATCATGGCAAATATTACACCTCAGCTTCATGTTTTAGTTTTAGTTTAGAGATACAGACTGAAACAGGCCCTTCGGCCCATCAAGTCAACGCCAACCATCCTGATCACTCATTTGCACGAGTTTGGAGTTATACCACTCTCTACACATTAGGGGTAATCTTACAGAGTCCAATTAGCCTACAAAACCTCACATTTTGGGGATATGGGAAGAAACCGGAGCATCTGGAGGAAACCCACACTGTCACAGGGAGAATAGCCAAACTGACAACAGCTATGGTCAAAGTCAAACCCTGGTGTCTGGTGCTTTGAGTCAGTAGCTATGTGCCCTGCATCTTGTGTTAGGCATCATGGATTCGCATTTTCTTGACCAATCACCAAATGCTACCTTTCGACCAATCTGAGACAAAATCCCTACCCCATCAGAATCTGAGCTACCAGCATTTTGTGTCATTCTTCTGTGTAAACCGGCATCTGCAGTTCCTTCCTACACAATTAAAACATCCATTTGAATGAGCCAATCAATCAGCGTTACAACTTTTCAAAGGTCATTTGTACCAAAGATCTTACGATCTTTGATTTGTACTCAGTAGCTTCTTATCAGTGCTCACCAAAGATCTTTGGTGCTCACCCATCTCACAGTTTCCACGGCAACCATCTCCCCTTGCACTCCTGCAGAGATTAGTTGTTTTAAGACCAACCCTCTTTCTCCTTGTGTAGAAATGAACTGCAGATTCTGGTTTGATCCAAAGATAGACACAAAAACGCTGGAGTAACTCAGCGGGACAGGCAGCGTCTCTGGAGCAAAGGAAATGGGTAACGTTTCGGGTCGAGACTCTTCTTCAGACTAGCCCTGCTGTCCTTTTCTGTCTTGGATAACATTCCACGTGGAGCCAGCAGGACAATGAAGTCTTTCACAACCTGTTATCTCCATAAATAATAAGACATAAATAATCTGCCGGAAATAGCAGGGGACCGCGGGTCAAAGGAGGACTTGAGTGAAATCCAGGTTAGTCGGGAAGTGGTGTTGGGTAAATTGAAAGTATTAAAGGCCGATAAATCCCCAGGGCCAGATAGGCTGCATCCCAGGGTACTTAAGGAAGTAGCTCCGGAAATAGTGGATGCATTAGTGATAATCTTTCAAAACTCTTTAGATTCTGGAGCAGCTCCTGAGGATTGGCGGGTAGCAAACGTAACTCCTCTTTTTAAGAAGGGGGGGAGAGAGAAAACGGGGAATTACAGACCAGTTAGTCTAACATCGGTAGTGGGGAAACTGCTAGAGTCAGTTATTAAAGATGGGATAGCAGCATATTTGGAAAGTGGTGAAATCATTGGACAAAGTCAGCATGGATTTACGAAAGGGAAATCATGTCTGACGAATCTTGTGGATTTTTTCGAGGATGTAACTAGTAGGGTGGATACGGGAGAACCAGGGGATGTGGTGTATCTGGACTTCCAGAAGGCTTTCGACAAGGTCCCACATAAGAGATTAGTATATAAACTTAAAGCATATGGCATTGGGGGTTCAGTATTGATGTGGATAGAGAACTGGCTGGCAAACAGGAAGCAAAGAGTAGGAGTAAACGGGTCATTTTCACAATGGCAGGCAGTGACTAGTGGGGTACCGCAAGGCTCAGTGCTGGGACCCCAGCTATTTACAATTATACATAAATGATCTGGATGAGGGAATTGAAGGCAATATCTCCAAGTTTGCGGATGACACTAAGCTGGGGGGCAGTGTTAGCTGTGAGGAGGATGCTAGGAGAATGCAAGGTGACTTGGATAGGCTGGGTGAGTGGGCAAATGTTTGGCAGATGCAGTATAATGTGGATAAATGTGAGGTTATCCACTTTGGTGGCAAAAATAGGAAAACAGACTATTATCTAAATGGTGGCCGATTCGGAAAAGGGGAGATGCAGCGCGACCTGGGTGTCATGGTACACCAGTCATTGAAAGTAGGCATGCAGGTACAGCAGGCAGTGAAGAAAGCGAATGGTATGTTAGCTTTCATAGCAAAAGGATTTGAGTATAGGAACAGGGAGGTACAGTTCGGGTCTCCAAATCTGAGGAAGGACATTATTGCCATAGAGGGAGCGCAGAGAAGGTTCACCAGACTGATTCCTGGGATGTCAGGACTGTCTTATGAACAAAGGCTGCATAGACTCGGTTGATACTCTCTAGAGTTTAGGAGATTGAGAGGGGATCTTATAGAAAAGTACAAAATTCTTAAGGGGTTGGACAGGCTAGATGCAGGAAGATTGTTCCCGATGTTGGGGAGGTCCAGGACAAGGGGTCACAGCTTAAGGATAAGGGGGAAATCCTTTAGGACTGAGATGAGAAGGAATTTTTTCACACAGAGAGTGGTGGGTCTCTGGAACTCTCTGCCACAGAGGGTAGTTGAGGCCAGTTCATTGGCTATATTTAAGAGGGAGTTAGATGTGGCCCTTGTGGCTAAGGGGATCAGAGGGTATGGAGAGAAGGCAGGTACGGGATACTGAGTTGGATGATCAGCCATGATCATATTGAATGGCGGTGCAGGCTCGAAGGGCCGAATGGCCTACTCCTGCACCTAATTTCTATGTTTCTATGTTTCTATAGAAAGCAGGTCTGACTTGTTCTGGGCCGGGAGGTTTTTTGGATGAAGAAGGGTTCGGACCTGGAACGCCACCTATCCTTTTTTTTCAGAGAGATATACATGATGTATATATATAACATTTTACTGAGTTTTTGCTTTTTTTTTGTTTATTATTAGGTGCAGGAGGAAGCCATTCGGCCCTTTGAGCCAGCACCACCATTCATTGCGATCATGGCTGATCGTCCCCAATCAATAACCCATGCCTGCCTTCTCCCCATATCCCTTGATTCCACTAGCCCCTAGAGCTCTATCTAACTCTCTTAAATCCATCCAGTGACTTGGCCTCCACTGCCCTCTGTGGCAGGGAATTCCGTAAATTCACAACTCTCTGAGTGAAAAAGTTTCTCCTCACCTCAGTCTTAAATGGCCTCCCCTTTATTCTAAGACTGTGGCCCCTGGTTCTGGACTCGCCCAACATTGGGAACATTTTTCCTGCATCTAGCTTGTCCAATCCTTTTATAATTTTATATGTTTCTATAAGATCTCCCCTCATCCTTCTAAACACCAGTGAAAATAAATTTGTACAATTTTAACATTACTTCCCATCTCCTATATTCAATGCTCTGATTTATAAAGGCCAGCACACCAAAAGCTTTCTTTACCACCCTATCTACATGCGATTCCACCTTCAGGTAACTTTGCACAGTTATTCCTAGATCCCTCTGTTCCACATTCCTCAATTCCCTACCATTTACCATGTACGTCCTATTTTGATTTGTCCTGCCAAGATGCAGCACCTCACACTTATCAGCATTAAACTCCATCTGCCATCTTTCAGCCCACTCTTCCAAATGGCCCAAATCTCTCTGTGTTAGTTAAACTGTTGGGACTGAAGGCAGATAAATCCTCAGGGCCTGATGGTCTGCATCCCAGAGTACTCAAGGAGGCGGCCATAAAAATGATCATTTTCTAATGTTCTATATATTGGATCAGTTCCTGTGGACTGGAGGGGAGCTAATGTATCCCCACTTTTTAAGAAAGGAGGGAGAGAGAAAACGGGGAATTATAGACCAGTTAGCCTTACATCAGTGGTGGGGAAGATGCTTGAGTCGATTGTTAAAGATGTTATAGTAGCACATTTGGAAAGCAGTAACAGGATCGGTCAAAGTCAGCATGGATTTATGAAGGGGAAATCATGCTTGACTAATCTTTTGGATATTTTTAAGGATGTAACAAGTAGAATGGACAAGGGAGAGCCAGGAGTGGTGTATCTGGACTTTCAAAAAGCCCTTGACAAGGTCCCACACAAGGGATTAGTCTGCAATATTAGAGCACATGGTATTGGGGTGTAGGGTATTGACATGGATTGAGATTGGGTTGGCAGACAGAAGCAAAGAGTAGGAATTAACAAGTCCTTTTCAGAATAGCAGGCAGTGACTAGTGGGGTGCCGCAAGGCTCAGTGCTGGGACCCCTGTTATTTACAATATATATTAAATGTAACAACTCCAAGTTTGCAGATGACAACAAGCTGGATATGTTGGTTGAGTGGGCAGATGCATGGCAGATGCAGTATAATGTGAATAAAGGTGCGGTTCTCCACTATGGTGGCAAGAACAAGAAGGCAGATTATAATCTGAATTGTGACAGATTAGGAAAAGGGGAGATGCAACGCAACCTGGGTGTCCTTGTACATCAGTCACTGAAAATAAGCATGTATGTACAGCAGGCAGTAAAGATAGCAAATGGCATGTTGGCCTTCATAGCGAGAGGATTTGAGTTTAGGAGCAATGAGGTCCTACTGCAGTTATACATGGCCCTGGTGAGACCACACCTGGAGTATTGTGTGCTGTTTTGGTTTCCTAATTTGAGGAAGGACATTCTTGCTATTGAGGGAGTGCAGCGTAGGTTCACCAGGTTAATTCCCGGGATGGCGGGACTAGCATATGATGAAAGAATGGATCAACTGGGCTTATATTCACTGGAATTTAGAAGGATGAGAGGGGATTTTATAGAAACATATAACGTTCTTAAGGAATTGGAAAGGCTAGATGCAGTAAAAATGTTCCCGATGTTGGGGGAGTCCAGAACCAGGGGTCACAGTTTAAGAATAATGGGTAGGCCATTTAGGACTGTGATGAGGATAAACCTTTTCACCCAGAGAGCTGTGAATCTGTGGCATACTCTGCCACAGAAGTTAATGGAGGCCAATTCACTGGATGTATTCAAGAGAGTTTGCTTTAGCTCTTAGGGCTAACGGAATCAAGGGATATGGGAAAGCAGGAATGGGGTACTGATTTTGGATGATCAGCCATGATCATATTGAATGGTGGTGATGGTTCAAAGGGCCAACTGGCCTACTCCTGCAACTCTTTTCTATGTTTCTATATTTTTCCTCACCTCCTTTCTAAAAGCGTTTCCTTTGATTCTGAGGCTATGACCTCTGATCCTAGACTCTCCCACCAGTGTAAACAACCTTCCGCATCGACTCTATCTATGCCTTTCATTATTCTGTAAGTATCAAAGAGGTCCCCCCTCAACCTTCTAAACTCCAGCGGGTAGAGGCCCAGTGGTGTCAAACGCTCATTGTAAATAAGCAATTTACAAACTCTAAAAGTGTTCAACACATTTTAATGATAGCACAAGGTATTACATACATCCTCAAATACTGGCTACATTCTTCTAGTGAACCGTATCCAGGAAGGGGAAGGCGTTATGATTGATGTTAACTAGGCGGAGTTAATGGTACTGAGGTAACTATGTTATTGGTTGCATGCAAAACCATCTACATCCTTCCCCTTAGAAAATTTAAAAGAAACAGACCGTTGTCACTACAACAGAATTAAACAGAATTAAACAGAATCGCCATAACGAACAGGTGGCTTGCTGATCCGGCCCGAGCGCGTACGGATGCCTCCCCCTTCCCCCGGAGGAGCAGAAAAAACAGGGGGACCCGAGACAGCAGGGGAAACAGGGAAGGGCGGTGGGGTTGGAGGAACAGGAGAGGGAGAACCGCGACCGCCAACAGGTGACCCGCGCAGAGGGGAACCGGGCGCTCGATATGGGGACCGAGGCATGCAGGGAACGCTGGCTGGGACAGGAGCCGGCTGCTGGTATGAGAGCGGCGGGGCATAGGGGCCCGGGGCCTGCGGCTTCGGCTCATTAACCGCAAGCAGGTGTTGTCGGCTTCTACGGTAGATGGTTCCCTCATAGTCGACCAGATACGAACGAGGTGAGTCGGCCACCCCAACCACAGTAGCCAGACGGGAGTGACCACTGGCGGTTTGCAATCGAACAACCTGTCCAGGCAACAGAGGATCGAGTGGTCTGCACGACCGATCGTGGGAACGCCGCTGGCTGTCATGTTTCTCTTGAATGCGCCTCTGCACAGAGGCAGGCTCCAGCACCCGAGGTTTCAGCTGGCGCTGGGCAATTGGGATGGTAGATCTGGTTGTTCTGGACATCAGACGCTGAGCAGGGGACCCCATGGCCGGATCTCTGGAAACATTCCTGAGGTTCAGGAGATCCAAATACAAATCAGAGTTAGACAGTCTCGCTTGTTCCATCAGAAGCTTGGCGCTGCGGACGGCCCGTTCAGCAAGGCCGTTGCTCTGTGGGTACTCCGGGCTGCTGGTGAAATGCACAAAATTCCATTTGTCAGCAAAACTTTTGAACTCACGGCTGGTAAACTGCCTGCCATTGTCAGTCTGCAGCCTGACAGGGGACCCAAACGTGGAGAAGTGTTTCCGCAGCTTCCGGATCACCATCTCCGACGTGAGGGATGTCAGCAAATCCACCTCGAACCAGTTTGAGTACGAGTCGACCAGGACAAGGTAGTGGTTACCACGCCACTCGAAGATGTCGGCAGCCAGCGAGGACCAGGCCAAGGCAGGAGCGGGCTGTTGCAGCAGGGGCTGTCGCTGCTGATGTGGAGCAAGACTGTTGCACGTGGAGCAGGCAGAAACATCCTTCTCGATCTGAGCGTACCGCTGCTCGGTGTCCGTCATGGTGCGGGAGGCATAGGAGACAGGATATAACGATCCATCGACAGATTGGAGGCATGCCGCGCCCAGGCCGAACTTAGAAGCGTCACATGTGACGGTGATGGGGCGACTCGCATCAAAAAATCGCAACGTCGGAGTGTTAATCAGTTTCGACTTGAGACAGTCAAACGCCTGCTGGTGCTGTGGGAGCCAGACCCAGGCGATATCCTTTTTTGTCAGCTGCCGCAGGGGAGCACTCAGCTCACTGAGATTTGGTACAAACTTCCCAAGGTAGTTCACCATGCCCAAGAAACGTTGTAGACCTGGCACGTCGGTGGGGGCTGCCATCTCAGAGATGGCCGCTGCCTTCAAAGGGTCGGGTTTTAGTCCGTTAGAGGTGAAAACGTGTCCAACATACGTGACTTCTGAGACACGAAACCGGCACTTCTTTGGGTTCAGCTTCAGGTTGGCCTTTCGCGCCCGATCCAGGACGCGGCGGAGGTTCTGGTCATGTTCGGCAATGTCCTTCCCATAGACTAAGATGTCATCCACGATGATGGCACATGGCAGGCCCGAGAATATCTGCTCCATCGTTCGCTGGAACACCTCACTAGCGGAATTGATGCCGAATGGCATTCGCAGGAATTTGAATCTGCCGAATGGTGTGGCGAAGGTTGTCAGGTCGGAAGATGCTTTGTCCAACGGGATCTGCCAGAACGAGTTCTTAGCGTCTAGGACCGAAAAGACGGTGGCTTGCCCGACCTGAGCCGCCACGTCCTCAACAGACCGCATGGGGTAGTGTGGTCGCCTGATGGCAAGGTTTAAGTCCTTGGGGTTGATACACACACGTATTTCATTCTTGTCTTTCTTTATCGTGGCAACCATGGTGGAGACCCAATCGGTGGGCTCGCTGACCGCTTCTAGCACCCCCTTGTCGACCATGTTGTTAAGCATCGCCTCGACCCTGTCTTTCATGGCGTGGGACACCCTGTGAGGTGCGCGGACCACGGGTTGTACATTTGGGTCAATGGAAATATGGTATGTCAGTGGTAACTTTCCCAGGTCATCGTTGAACAGGTCCTGGTATTCTGCAATCGGGTTAAATGACAGTTGCACTTTGTGGACCGTGTGGTCGAAGGACACCAGGCCAAGATCTTGGCACGCACGGTTTCCCAGCAGGGTAACACAGTCAGAGTTCAAAACATAAAAAATCAAGTTTCTCGTGGCCTTCTGTAGCCTGCAAGTTAAAGTGGCCCTCCCCACAGGCCTGAGAATTTCTCCACCATAGGCGTGTAGAGTAGCATTGCCAGCGACCAAGGTCTCATTAGTCCTTATCTTGTTGAAAAGATTTATTGACAAAACATTGACCTTTGCCCCAGTATCTAACTTCGCAAGGAAGGTTACATTGTTGACAGTCACAGACACGGAGGGATCAAGACGTTGGCCAGGTGCCTGGAGGAGGGTAAACACATTCGAATCCTTGGGAGAATTAATTGGATCTGCATCATAGAATTCAGCAACATCGGGCTGTGGGTTGGAACAGCTATCAGATTGTTTAAGCATGTTTAGACTGGGTCTGGAAATCTGTACCTGTCTCCCACGAGAACAGAATAAGCGATAGGCAGAAGCGAAATGATTCAGTTTGTTACAAAAATTACAAGCCTTGCCATAGGCAGGGCACGTCGACCGTCTGTGGTGCATGTAGTTACAGTTAGGGCACCTTTTTGGGGGCACATCATCAGGACCAGGGTTGGCACGCGGCAGAAAAGCATTGTTTCCCCTCTGAGGCAGGGCTCTACTAAATCCAGCCTGGTGAACAGACTTATCTCCCAAGTCCCGGTGATCATCTGGCAATACAACGACCTCAGACAATCTGCAGGCATGCATGGCTTTTTCAAACGTTAGATCCGGATCCCTAAGAAGCTCACATCGCAGCTTCTGGTCACGCATGCCAGTTACTAAAATGTCTCTAGTGAGCTGGTCTGTCATGTCACCGAAACGGCACCGCTGGGCGAGATAACGCAAATCGGCAATAAAACATTCAACTGGTTCCTCCGGCAGCTGTCTCCTTGTAAAGATCCGTGACCTCTCTAGAATGCGGTTCGAGGGCAGGTCACAAATCTCCCTGAACTTACGTAGCAGGCAAGCAGGGTCACTGGCAGATTCTGCAGGGGTAACCACCACGTTGTTGTCGTCCAGGACCGCTGGAGCATAGACGAAAGTTCTGGCTCTCTTCATGGCATCAGGTCCGACAAGGTTGAGTAGGAGGGAGGCTTTGAGGGAGTCAGGATCATTGCGGTGAGCGACGTTGACAAAGTGGGTGAAATCAATTTCAAACGTAGCCCAGCGCTCAGAAATATCAGCATCAAATACAAGCTGCGCGGGCTTTCTGCACGAGGATGCCATGGTCAGAGAGATAAAGCACAAAAGGCACAAATCAAATAAAAGAAATAAAACCCGATAGACAGGTAGGCGCAAGTATCTTCCAGCTCCGACACCATGTAAATAAGCAATTTACAAACTCTAAAAGTGTTCAACACATTTTAATGATAGCACAAGGTATTACATACATCCTCAAATACTGGCTACATTCTTCTACTGAACCGTATCCAGGAAGGGGAAGGCGTTATGATTGATGTTAACTAGGCGGGGTTAATGGTACTGAGGTAACTATGTTATTGGTTGCATGCAAAACCATCTACACTCATCAAATGCTAACCCACTCATTCCTGGAATCTTTAAGAGGGCGTTACATGTGGCACTTTATATTTATGGCCCGCTATATTTAAGAGGGCATTAAATGTGGCACTTGTGGCTAAAGGGATCTGGGGGTATGGAGAGAAGGCAGGTACGGGATACTGAGTTGGATGATCAGCCATGATCACATTGAATGGCGGTGCAGGCTCGAAGGGCCGAATGGCCTACTCCTGCACCTATTTTCTATGTTTCTATGTAACCATTCTTGTAAACCTCCTCTGGACCCTCTCCAGAGCCAGCACACCCTTCCTCAGATATGGGGCACAAATTTGCTCACAGTACTCCATATGCGGCCTGACCAGTGCCTTATAGAGCCTGAGCATTACATCTCTGTTTTTGTATTCCAGTTGTCTTGATATAAATACTAGCATTGAATTTGCCTTACTTACTACCGATTTGACTTACAAATTAACTTTTTTGTGAGTCGTGCACCAGCATTCCCAAGCACTCCCTTCACAAGCACTCCAGCTTGACAATTTGCAACTCTTGAATCCTTTTGTCTCACAGCTTTTTTTCATCTCTGGCTTCTGTCCAACCTTCCGCCTATGAAAACCGCCCTTACCTGTGATTACCTAGTACCTGCCACACTTCAGTGTCAGTTTAGTTTGTTGACACATGTTCCGAGGCACAGTGAAAACTTTTGTTGCGTGCTAACCAGTCAGCAGAATGGCAATACATGATTACAATCAATCCATTTCTGGTGTATAGATACATAAGGGAATAACATTTAGTGCAAGGTAAAGCCAACAAAGTCCGGTCAAAGATAGTCCGAGGGATATCAGAGGTAGATAGTAGTTCAGGACTGCTCTCTGGTTGTGGTAGGATGGTTCAGTTGCCTGATCACAGTCAGGGTGAAACTGCCCCTGAATCTGGAGGTACGCGTTTTCACACTTCCGTATCTTTTGCCTGACGGGAGAGGGGAGAAGAGACACTTTGTTCTTCCTCTCCACTCTTCTAGCTTTCATGCACCACCCACCCCACTCCCCCCTCTCCACAATCAGTCTGAAGAAGGGTGCTGACCCAAAATGTCACCTACCCATGTACTACAGGGATGCTGCCTGACCCACTGAGTTACTCCAGCACACCGAGTCTTGTTCATGCAAACAAACATCTCCAGTTCCTTGTTTCTACCTCTAAATCTTTCCCACCCATGAAACTGTGCAAATATCTTTTACACATTGTAATGGAACCACTTACTCTGACAGCTTGTTCCATATACCCTTCGTCCTCTGTGTGAAAAACATGCCTCTCAAATAGTTCTTATAATGCATCTGTAGAGGTTTGTTACAGCATTCAGTGACATAGCTAACCTCTTGAACTGCTAAGAACAGTAGAGATGGAGAAACAAGGAACTGAAGAAGCTGGTTGGCACAAAAGAACACAAAGCGCTGGAGTAATTGAGTGGGTCAACAGCAACTCTGGTGAACAATGAGGGGGGCCTCATTGAAACATTCAGTATAGTGAAATTCCGTGGATAGAGTGGTTGTGGAGAGGATGTTTCCACTTGTGGGAAAGCCTAGGACTGGAAGTCATAGCCTCAGATTTAAAAGGCCTTCTTTTAGGAAGGAGATGAGAAATTTATTTGATCAGAGGGTGGTGAATCTGTGGAATTCTTTGCTACAGAAGGCTGTGGAGGCTAAGTCAATGGATATTTTTAAGGCAGAGATAGATTCTTGATTAGTTCGGGTGTCAGGGGTTATGTAGAAAAGGCAGGAGAATGGGGTTAGGAGGGAGAGATAGATCAGCCATGATAGAATGGTGCAGTAGATTTGATGGGCCAAATGGCCTGATTCTACTCCTATCACTTATGACCTTATCACCTTATGAACATGGATAGGTGATATTTCAGGTCAGAACTTTGAAGCATAAATGTCAGAAAGCCATGATGCTCCTCCATAAGAGTAGGGGAGTAACCGGAGTAGGGGATGCAAGAACCAAAGGTCACAGGTTTAAGGCGAGAGTGCAAAGATTTAATAGGGACCTTTGGGGCAACTTCAGAGTTGAGTTAAAATCTCAACTCTGAAGTAGAGTTAAAATCTTTTGTTTTGCATGCTATCTTGTCAGAGAAAAGACTACACATGATTACATTCAAGCTGTCCACAGTGTACAGATACAGGATAAAGGGAATAGTGCAAGATACAAAACTCCAATAAAGATGGTCTCCAATGATGTCGATGGTAGGTCAGGACTGCTCTCTAGTTGGTGATAGGATGGTCCAGTTGCCTAATAACAGCTGGGAAGAAGCTGTCCTTGAATCTGGAGGTGTGCGTTTTCACACTTGTAGACCACTTGACTGAGGGGAGAAGAGGGAGTAACCGGGGTTATGCTGGTGGCCTTGCCGAGGCAGCGTAGTGTAGATGGAGTTAACGGAAGGGAGGTTGCCTGATAGGAGAGGGGATGGCGGGTATATGGAATGAGCCGGCAGAGGAGTTAGTTGGAGGCAGGTACTGTAATGACATGTGAAAGGCATTTGGACAAGAATATGGATAGGAGCATTTAATAGAGCTGGAATATATCTGGAAATGGCGGCGCTGCCATAGCAGCTGCGGCTCGTCTGCATTCCGTCTTTTTTTTTTCTTTTTTTTTGTTGTCCTTGTCCTGTTTTAGCTATTAATTTGAGTTATTAGGGTGTGTATGTGTGGGGGAGGGTGGGAGAAACTTGTTTTAGTCTCTTCCTTCTGGGGGGACGCAACTTTTCGTGTCGTGTCCCACGTCTCCGTCTGCACTGAGGCCCAATGGCGGACCGAACTGTAATTTTGAATCTCATCATTTCAATGTGTGCCCTGCGTTGGGTAAGACCTGCAATTTCTGCCACAAGCTCAACCATTTCTCGGCAGCCTGTCGTTCTCGAGGGAAACCTGCCCAGCAACAGCGTAAGCCATCCAATTACCTGGTACAGGATGATACCATGTCTGGTTCCTATCAGCCTGCTGACAACCTCCCACTGTCTGATTCGGGCTCTTCCCAGAGCGAGCTGAGTGTGTTTTCAGTTAGAAATGCACCTGCGCTGATAACGGACCCGACCGTACAAGTTACTGTTAATGGCACAACTTTCTCTGCCAAGGTCGATACTGGGGCCGCAACAAACGTTATGTCAACAAGCCTCTTCAAAAAGATAAGGAATAATGAGCGGGTTACAACTGAGCGCTCTGTCCTTCGCGCCTATGGGGGAGGTCTGCTCGTTCCTGTGGGGAAAGCCACCCTCAACTGTAAAGTGTTGAAGGCCGTTCAGCCCCTCTCTTTCTTTCTGATAGACAGCAAATGTGTTCCCCTGCTCGGTGTTCAGGCATGCCAGGACCTTGGTTTGGTCAATTTCCACTGGGACATCCGCTTGGTTCAGCAACCCCTGGACCCGCTGGCCGAGTTCCCTGATCGATTTGACAACGAGCTGGGGAAGCTTCCCTGCAGCTATAAGATCTCTCTCAATCCTGACGTGGATCCAGTTATCCGCCCACCTCACCGAGTTTCCTTCGCGATGAAGGACAGGGTCGAGTCCACCCTTCGTGATATGGTGGCTACGGGCATCCTGAAGGAGGTGAGCGAGCCAACTCAGTGGGTCTCCACCATGGTTGTCGCTGCAAAGAAGGACAAAAGTGAGCTACAGATCTGCATCAACCCCAAGGATTTGAACCTGGCTATCAAGCGCCCGCATTATCCTATGCGCACTGTTGAGGATGTTGCTGCACAAGTCGGCCCAGCCACTTTGTTTTCAGTGCTGGACGCAAAGAGTTCGTTTTGGCAGATACCGTTAGATGAACGATCATCTTACCTGACGACTTTCGCCACTCCCTTCGGGAGGTTTCGATTCCTGCGCATGCCGTTCGGGATCAGCTCCGCTAGTGAAGTTTTCCAGAGAACGATGGAACAGCTGTTCGCGGGGCTCCCATGCGCTATTATTGTCGACGACATCTTGGTGTATGGAAAGGATGTCGAACAGCACGACCACAACCTCCGACTGGTTTTGGATCGAGCTCGAGAGGTGAACCTGAAGCTCAACCCCAATAAATGCCGGTTCCGCGTCCCGGAGGTCACCTATGTGGGACATGTTTTCACAGCGTCCGGGCTGAAGCCCGACCCACAGAAGACAGCCGCGATTTCTGAGATGCCTGCTCCTGAGGATGTGCCGAGTCTCCAGCGCTTCCTTGGTATGGTCAATTACCTGGGGAAGTTCATCACCGACTTGAGTGAGTTGAGTGCTCCCTTAAGAGACTTGGTAAAAAAAGATACTGCATGGTCCTGGTTCCCGCAACACCAGGCTGCTTTCGATGTGCTCAGGTCCAAGCTCATCTGCACCCCGACGCTGAAGTATTTCGACCTGAACCGACCTATCGTCATCACCTGCGATGCCTCCAAGTTCGGACTGGGTGCTGCCTGCTTGCAAATTCATGATGGGGTACAGCTGCCTGTGTCTTTCGCGTCCCGCACAATGACTCCAGCTGAGCAGCGCTATGCCCAGATTGAAAAAGAGCTGCTGGCTGTCGTGTTTGCCTGTTCGAAGTTTAAAGACTATATCCTGGGCACCGAATTTTCAATTGAAACTGACCACCAGCCCCTGGTCACCATCCTCGCCAAGCCGATTCACGCTGCCTCCTCCATGCTACAACGGATGATGCTTCAGCTACAGCGTTTCACATTCTCTGTGGTATATCGTAAGGGCAAGGACATGTTTATTGCCGACACGCTGTCTCGAGCACCCCTTGCTTCGACCACCCGTCACCCTTACGAGGCTTCCAGTATGATAGTTCTGAACGTCAACTTTGTACCCTCCAACCAATTAAAGTCTCTGGTTAAACACACCGCTGCTGACGTCTCTCTCCAACAGCTGGCTGCAGTCATTCAGCGGGGCTGGCCCGAACGACGTTCTTCCCTGCCTGCTGCGGCAATGCCTTACTTCCTGGTCCGTGACGAGCTGGTACTGTGAGATGGGGTCATCGTCAAGGGCCACAAGGTCGTGGTGCCTGAGGCTCTGCGGCAACAGTATTTTGAGACTGCTCATCGTGGCCATCCCGGGGCCGAGGCCACTCTCTCCATCGCTCAGAGCCAGTTTTACTGGCCTGATATGGCCGCTTACTTCCGGGACAGGGTGTCGTCGTGCCCTACCTGCAACAGTCTTGCACCGCAACAGCAGCAGCAGCCCCTTTTGCAGCAGCCTGCGCCGGACCTGCCATGGTCGGCACTAGCAACCGACATTTTCGAGTGGCACGGCAAGCACTTCTTGGTGCTTGTCGACTCCTATTCCAACTGGTTTGAGGTCGACCAGCTGTCCTCTCTCTCCTCCTCTGCTGTTATTGAGAAGGTGCGCCGCCACTTCGCCACCTTTGGGTCTCCTGCAAGCCTGCAGTCTGACAACGGCAGCCAGTTCACCAGCGCGGAGTTCAAGGACTTTGCTGACCGTTGGAACTTTCGGCATTACACCAGCAGCCCTGAATACCCTCAGAGCAACGGCTTGGCTGAGCACGCTGTCCGCAGCGCGAAGGGCTTGTTGGAGCGGTGCCGTGTTTCCAAGTCCGACATATATCTTGCCCTCCTGAATCTCCGTAACATTCCCCGTGACAGCGTCTTGGGATCCCCAGCGCAGCGTCTCATGTCCCGGATCACACGCCCTCCAATTCCGGTGGCCCAGCAGACCCTTACCCCCTCCGTTTTGAAGCCTGCCATGGTCCGTGAGCGCATTGCTGATAAGCAGTCCACCCAGAAGCGCTCCCATGATAGGTCCTGCCGTGCCCTTCCTCCTCTGTCTCCAGGGCAGGTTGTCCGCATGCATTCCACCTCCGGTCATCCCAGCCTTGCAGTTGTTGTCGGGTCTGCCGGTTTACCTCACTCCTATCTGGTCAACCTCGATGGCACCGTCTACTGTAGATCCCGTCAACACCTCTGCCTGGTGAATGAGCCTCCTCCTCCTCCTGCCGTCCCGCACGCTTCTCCCCTGTCTGCTGTTCCACCTGCTGCATTCCCTGCACGTGAGCCCGCTTGTACTGTATCTGAGATGCTTATCTAAGATGTATCTATGTTATAGTGATACTTGTACTAAACTGTATTCACTATCCCTCAGTACTTGTGACAAATATAGTACCATTTAAACATTGAAGAATGTGGGGTAGAGTTGGTGGCGCAGCGGTAGAGTTGCTGCCTTGCAGCCCTTGCAGCGATATAGACCCGGGTTCGATGCCGACTATGGGCGCTGTGTGTACGGAGTTTGTACATTGCCCCGTGACCTGCGTAGGTTTCCTCCAAGATCTTCGGTTTCCTCCCACACTGCAAAGACATACAGGTCTGTAGGTTAATTGGCTTGGTGTGTGTGTAAATTGTCCTGAGTGTGTGTAGGATAGTGTTAATATGTGGCGATTGCTGGTCGACATGGACTCGGCGGGCCGAAGGTCCTGGTTCCACGGTGTATCTTTAAACTTGTCACTGTATGTCACGTGATCACTTGCAGGCGGAGCACCAAGGCAAATTCCTTGTATGTGAATACTTGGCCAATAAACATTCATTCATTCATTCAAGCGGAATTTCTTCATTAAGAGGGTTTAGTGTACATGAAGTGTGCTACCAGAGGAGGCTGTAGAGACGAGTACAAAGATGGCATTCAAAAGACATTTGGAAAAAGGTACAGGGGTTAGAAAAGCCCAGAGGGATATGGGACAAATGCAGGGAAATGACATTAGCTCAGCTGTAAAGCCTTGTCACTATGGACGAGTTGGGATGAAGAGCCTGTGGTTGCACTGCACGACTCTACCAATATCTGGAGACAGGTCCCTGGACTTGGATTAGTGATGTCAGATTCATAAGATCATAAGTGATAGGAGTAGAATTAGGCCATTCGGCCCCTCGTCTACTCTGCCATTCAATCATGGTTGATTAATCTCTCCCTCCTAGCCTCATTCCCCTGCCTTCTCCCCATAACCTCTGACACCCGTACTAATCATTACGCACCCGTACTAACCCGACTATTGATCGACTGCAGCTCTGCTTTCAATACCATTATCTCCACTATTATGATCTCGACTGGAACAATATACCTCCATTCTGGAGTGGCACGGTGGCGCAGCAGGACAGCTACTGCCTTACAGCACCAGAGACCCAGCCGGGTTTTATCCTGGCCACAGGGGCTTGTCTGTACGGAGTTTATACATTCTCCCCGTGACCCAAGTGTGTTTTCTCCGAGATCTTCGATTGCCTTCCACACTTCGAAGACGTGCAGGTTTATAGGCTAATTGGCTTGACATAAAATGTAAAATTGTCCCTTGTGTGTGTAGTGTTAATGTGCGGGGATCGTTGGGCCGAAGGGCCTGTTTCTGTGTTGTGTCTCTAAAACTAAAAACTGAAACGCTAACAAATGGTTAATTCCTTCTTTTCAATCGTATTTAGATTCCCAAACCAATCTGAGCTGCCACTCAAGCCTGCTCAATACACTGACATTGATTTTGTGCATATGATTTTCATGTAACTATCTTCAATTCACAATTTTTTTTGTATTTGTGGAGCAATTACCTCCCTTATGATGAGAAAAATTGCAGTAATTATTATCATTACTTCGGTTTCAACCACTTTCTAAACGGACTATTGCTGAGAAATTGGACCGTGTCTTCATTTGAGTGCTATGGAGATCCAACGGACAATCAGGTGACTCACAGTAAATTGGGGGAATATAAGCAGGAATGAACCATGAGAAAAGTATTAGGAAATTATAGTTTAAAAAAACCCCCCAAAGATCCTGGCAATTTAAATTAAATCTGGAAATGATGGAAAAGGACATTTCAAGCCATGTCACCATGACAACCTGCACTTCACCCAATCAGTCAGAAGAAGGGTCCTGACCTGAAACGTCCCCTGTTCTCCAGAGATGCTGCCTGAACCGCTGAATTACTCCAGCACTTTATGTCCATTTCACTCACTCAATTAAAGATACTCCCTTTGTTCCATCCATCACTCCCCCGCTGTATTTGTAACTTAAAAATAACACCCCCCCCCCCCACCCTCCCACCCCCCCTACGAGACCCCCCCCCCCCCCCCCGTGCTCACTCCCACCTGTCACTTTCCACCTGTATCCCTCCCCCTGTCTTTACATTTCACTCATTTTCTTTGCTTATCTGATACCCTTTTGACTCCTTCTCATCTCTGGACCTCTTTTTCAGCTTTGTCCCCTCTCCTTCAATCAGTCTGATGAAGAGTCCCAACTAGAAGTTTCACCTATCCACGTTCTCCAGAGATGCTGCCTGACCCACTGAGCCACTCCAGCATTTTACCTCCATTTTTTTGTAAAGCAGAATCTTCAGTTCCTTGTTTCTAGATTATTATTCTTTTTGTTTGTTTTTTTTTCTCTTTTCCAATTTTGACAAAGGGACTTTGACCTCTCTTTAGTCAGAGACAAAGGTACAAAGGTACAAAGGACATTTATTGTCACATACACCAATCGGTGTAGTGAAATTTGACTTGCCATGCAGCACACAGATAAAGATAAGACACAACATTAAAGAATTTAACAATAAACATAAAAACATCCCCCACAATGGTTCCCACTGTGAGGGACAAAGTCCAGTCCCCATCCCCATGTCCACCCATAGTCGGGCCTATTGAGGCCTCCGCAGTCGCTATTACGGGGCCCGATGTTCGAGGCCGTTTCTCGCTGGGTGATGATGCTCTGGCACGGGAGAGCCCTCTCAGAGGCTTGGGACACCTGGAACAGCCGCTTCCTTACTGGGGAAGCCGACAGGCCGCGCTGGATGGAACTCCACCACTGGGATGGAGGCTCCCGATGTAAAGTTCAGCGAAGCCGCCCGCAGCTGGCCGCTCCACAGTCCCGCAGCTCCGCGATGTGTTTTTGTCGGCGGTCTTCAGCTCACCGGAGTTCCAGCGCGGCGACCCAGGCAAGGCAGCGCCCGCTCCGCTCCGCAATAGCGTTCCACCGCCGCCGAAGCCATGGTTCTGGCCCGTCCCATCAGGAAACGCCGATCCAGGCCCGCTGGTAGGCCACGAGGACGGGTTAAAGATGCAGCCTGGAGAAAAGCTGCCTCTCCGACCAGCTAGGGACCTGGAAAAGCAGTTTCCCCCATGAGGCCATGAGTATTCGGGAACTTCCCTCGAGCATGAAGGAGAGTTCCAGCGACCTCATAGGACCACGTGTCGACCATGCTGTGAGTTTGAAGGTCGAAGTCACGCTTTTAAAGTCGCAGAGATAGATAGATTCTTGATTAGTACGCGTGTCAGGGGTTATGGGGAGAAGGCAGGAGAATGGGGTTAGGAGGGAGAGATAGATCAGCCACAATTGAATGGTGGAGTAGACTTGATGGGCCGAATGGCCTAATTCTACTCCTATACCTTATGACCTTTGGCCTGACTGGTCCATGCCGAGCAGGATGTCCATTTAAAGAAACATAGCAGAGGAATAGGTCATGCAAACCAACATACATCCATTTACACCAGCCCCACATTAATGCAGTTTTTAATTCTTCCCCACGTTCCACTCCCCTTCAGACCCACCACTCACCTACAAACCAGCAGCAATTTCCAGTTGCCTGTTGACCCACTGTGGAAGAAAAATTAATATCCTTACTTAATTTTGATTGGAATTGAATGTGACAAAAGTGTGTTTCAGATGTGATAATAGGTATTTCTCATTGACCAGATACAGAAGAGGTTGGTGGGAATCGGCAAAGTAAGATTAGACGTATTACCACTTGTCTGGGAATGCGTTGAAGGGAGGATGGTAAATGTAAACATGAAAGCGTGGAGGAGATAACAAAGCTTGCCCTTACCCTTCTGTGACAAGTTACAGTAAATCACCTGCGCCCCTTACCGCTTGTGGCATAGAAATGTTAATGTAAATGGGGGGGGGGGGGGGTCTTATGATTGGCTCGGAGAGGGGATGGTGGCGTGGGCCATCTGAAAGGTGAGTTGGGATAATGTCACGGTGCCCTTATATTGTATTTGACTTATATTAACCATCTGTTGTTGAATAATATTAACGTAAGTGAAAAGCATGGTCTAACTAATGAAATAGTCGGTACCCATGAAGTTGATAGAATATTTTCGTAAAGTAGTATCTAGCAAATACTACTAGGCTAATTCTGCTGTGAAGTCAGAGAACTGGTAAGCAGTTAATTGCCGCCACCTCTCCATGATATCATGCAATAAAGTCTTTTGAAGCAAACCTGCAAAGTCTCCGCTTTTCATTTTCCTTTTATTTCCATCTAAATTATTTTTTTCCACACCCACCAACCGGAATATCTTCAAGATGTAGAAGGGAACTGGAGCACCAGTAAAAAGCTTGCACCTCTCAAGAATGCACAAAGTGCTGGAGTACCTCAGCAGGTCAGGCAACATCTTGACTTGATGGGCCGAATGGCCCAATTCTGCTCCTCCTATCTTGTGATCTTATGATCTTACTGGTAACACTGTTTTGCTTTTCACACCGGTTGACGGTTTAGAGCAAGATCTGTTTTTATTTCAGGTTTACAGCATCTGATCTGCAAAATCTACTCCGTTTAGTTTAGTTTAGTTTATTATTGTCACGTGCACCAAGATGCAATGAAAAGCTTTTATATTGCATGCTATCCAGACAGCATAAAGACTATGTATGATTACAATCAAGCCATTCACAATGTAGAGATACAGGATGAAGGGAATAACATTTAATGCAAGATAAAGTCCTGTCAAGTCCGATTAAAGATAGTCCGAGTGTCTCTAATGAGGTGAATGGTGGATCAGGAATGCCCTTTAGTTGGTGATAGGATGGTTCAGTTGCCTGATAACAGCTGGGAAAGAAACTGTCCCTAAAACTGGAGGTGTGCCTTTTCACACTTCTATACCTTTTGGGTGATGGGAGAGGGGAGAAGAGGGATTAACTGGGGTGAGACTGATCCTTGATTATGTTGCTGGCCTTGCTGAGGCAGCGTGAAGTGCAGATGGAGTCAATGGTAGGGAGGTAAGTTTGTGTGATGGTCTGCAATTTCTCTGCAACAACTCTGCAATTTCTTGCGGTCTTGGATGGTCTTCCCAAACTATGCCGTGAAGCTGGTGGGAATTGTTGGGGACAACTCTCCCTAAGCTTTCTAAGGAAGTAGAGGCGTTGATGTGCTTTTTTGGCCATTGCTTCAACATGGCTGGTCCAGCACAAGTTGCTGGTGATATTTAATCCTAGAACAATGGCAGAGCAGATTCCCACTGTATTCTTATTCATGCTCTTAAACACATAGCAACAGTCTTGAATGAAAATGGGTTAAGGTTGGATCAGTTTATTTTAGTTTAGTTTGGAGATACAATGCGGAAACAGGCCCTTTGGCCCACTGGGTCTGCGCCAACCAGCGATCCCCGCACACTAACACTATCCTACACCCACTAGGGCCAATTTTTACATTTACCAAGTCAATTAAGCTATAAACCTGTACATCTTTGGAGTGTGGGAGGAAACCAGAGATCTCGTAGAAAACCCACGCAGGTCACGCAGAGAACGTACAAACTCTGTATAGACAGCACCCGTAGTCGAGATCGAACCTGGGTCTCCGGCACTGCAAGTGCTGTAAGGAAGCAAATCTACTGCTGCGCCACCGTGCCAACAATAAGTATAATTGAATTATTATAAATGGATAATTGTTAACCATATAACCATATAACAATTACAGCACGGAAACAGGCCATCTCGGCCCTTCAAGTCCGTGCCGAACAACTTTTTTCCCTTAGTCCCACCTGCCTACACTCATACCATAACCCTCCATACCCTTCTCATCCATATGCCTATCCAATTTATTTTTAAATGATACCAACGAACCTGCCGCCACCACTTCCACTGGAAGCCCATTCCACACCGCTACCACTCTCTGAGTAAAAAAGTTCCCCATCATGTTACCCCTAAACCTCTGTCCCTTAATTCTAAAGTCATGTCCTCTTGTTTGAATCTTCCCTATTAAAGACCTCTATCAAGTCCCCCCTTAACCTTCTGCGCTCCAGAGAATAAAGACCTAACTTATTCAACCTATCTCTGTAACTTAGCTGTTGAAACCCAAGCAACATTCTAGTAAATCTCCTCTGTACCCTCTCTATTTTGTTGACAATTGTTGGCTGACGTTGACTGACGTGAGCTAAAGGGTTAGCTTTCATGTGTAGGAAGCAATTGCAGATGCTGGAGATAGAGGCAAAATGCTGGAGTAACTCAGTGGGACAGGCAGAATCTCTGGAGAGAAGGAATGGGTGATGTTTCAGGTCGAGACACTTTTTCAGACTCATTCAGGGCTCGTTATCATGCTGTATCTCGCTATGACTCTTTGAGTTAGAATGTTCCACCTCTATAACTGATGCCTAAGTGCAGTGTGCAATGGATTGCAGCTGAGGATATGACTGATGCTTTCATTGTCCTGACATTTAAACTGACAGGATTTATCACACCTTTTATACCGAGAAGCTGAGCAGAAATCCTTTACAAAAAGAGCTTTCCATTAAGTCGATTCGCTCTTTATCTTGTCATCGAGACATAGAGTGATACAGTGTGCAAATAGGTCCTGCCGCTCTACTTGCCCACGCCGGTCAACATGTCCCTGCTTCACTAGTCCCACCTGCCTGCGTTTGCCCATATCCCTCCAACCTTCTCCTATCCATGTATCTGTCTAACTGTTTCTTAAACGTTGGGACAGTCCCAGCCTCAACTATCTCCTCTGGCAGCTTGTTCCATAAAAAGTTACCCCTCAGATTCCTGTTAAATCTTTTCCTCTTCACATTGAACCTATGTCCTCTGGTTCTCGATTCCCCTACTCTGGGCAAGAGATTCTGTGCATCTACCCGATCTATTCCTCTCATGATTCATTATGCATGTCCTTTGATGAGGCGGCTTACTGGGAAGGAGATGAAGAATTTAATGTCGAAGTGTCAAGACAACAATTTCTCTCACAATGATAGCAAAACGTAAGTGCTCATCGCTGTCTTGAATGAATGAAAACATTATTGTCACATGTAACAAGTCACAGTTAAATGTTTTGCTGGAAAACCTTGTCAAGGTATGCAATAGATGCCCATGAAGGGTGCTTACAAATTTACAAATTCCCCCCACCCCGTGCCAGTTCCCCTTTTGTTCTTCCTCCCCTACCCCCTCCCTCATGGTGGTCTCCCCACACCGGGTCCCCATTGTCCATTGTTCTTCATGGTGGTCCTCCCACGCCGGGTCCTCCATTGTTCATTCCCTCGGCAGCGGCGTCCTCACTTCACATGTTCTTCCTCTGCAGGAAGCCGGGTCTACTTCAATGGTGCTGAAGTGGATACAGTCAGTAGCATCATTCTCAGGTGTTCAATCTATGAAACATTATTGTACGTCTTGGCCTTACCAATCTCCCGGTTGCTAAACACTTTACCTCCCCATCCCATTGCCGCACAGACCTTGCTGTCCTGGGCCTATCAGATAGTGGCATGATAAATTGGAGGAACAACACCTCATATTTCGCTTCGGCAGCTTGCAACCCAACAGTTGATATCTTGAACTTCAAGTGACCCTTGCTTTCCGTCTTTCTCCATTTGGCCGCCAAAGCCCTCTGTGGGAATGATCTCCACAGATTCACCACACTCTTGTATGATTCTGGGCACTAAAGAATAACCTGGGCATGGAGAGGACAATCTCATAAGGAGGGATCTGCCCCGACTGCTGGAGAACAAAGAAGGGAGAGATTTTTTCGCCTTCCATCACAGTGAGGAATGTGGAGGAGTCACTGTGGTGGATGGTTATGCTAAAATACTAGATTAAGTGGGATCCGTTGGGTCCCAGGTTCACACCGGAGGGCTGGTCCACCAACACAAGTCAATCCATTTCAAGTCAAGTCAGGTCGAGCACAGGGCAGGCGAGGTCAGCCATCAATACAATCCATTTGCTTTCATTTCAATGAGGTCCAACAAAGCAATGGCAAAGCAAAAGCAAAAACACAGGGGAGGCATGGCCAGTCAACAATACAATCCATTTGCTTTCATTTCAGGTGAGGTCAAGCAAAGCAAAGGCAAAGCAAAAGCAAAAGCACAGGGCAGGCGGGGCCAGCCAACAATAGAATCCATTTGCTTTCATTTCAGGTGAGCACAAGCAAAGCAGAGGCAAAGCACAAGCACAGGGCAGGCCAAACAACTCATTTCATTTCATTTCCAGTTCCATTTCAATTTCAAGCACAGGGCAGGCCAAGCAACCCATTTAATTTCATTAAGGGCTAACAAATCATTTATTGCAAGCACATTAAGGGTTAACAAATCATCATTTAATGCAAATCCATTGCTGGGTAACAAATCATTTATTGCAAGCACATTTAGGGTTAACAAATGATCATTCATTGCAAGCGCATTACTGGCTAACAAATCATTTATTCCAAGCACATTAAGGGTTAACAAATCATCATTCATTGCAAGCACATTGCTGGCTAACAAATCATTTATTGCAAGCACATAAAGAGTTAACTACATAAAGCACATAAGCACATATACCACATAAAGCACATAAAGGGTAGACTTACTCTTCAGTAGACTCACAGTTCAGTAGACTCACAGCAGATCATTGTTGTGGCCTCTCCCTCGCGATCTTTCAGAGTGACTGATTCACGTCGTACCATCCGGGGCTTTATAGTCCTGCCAACACCACCCCCCCCCCACCCCCCTCCGTGGTGGGGGCAGGTCTCATGCTGATT
The DNA here is from genome assembly GCA_963514005.1 of Raja brachyura. The sequence goes on along the minus strand of OY740781.1, from coordinate 14,037,430 downwards.
GACCGGCGAGAGGACCAATCGGCAGATATCAAGATTTTTTAAACACACATAACTTTTTTATTTATCCTCGATCGGAAAAATACTCAGGGCTGCCTCAGTGGAGGAGGACTCTGAGTAAGATGGCCAAAAAATCATAGCGATATATGGTAGCATTTTTTCTAAAATTAATATACAGCGCAGACAGGAAGTGGTCAAGATGAGACTTTTAGTTATATAGATATTTTGTGCTTTCTGTTGCTTTTTATTGCTATGACTGAATGGCAAATCAAATTCCTCGCTGGTTGCAAAATCTACTTGGCCAATAAAGTATGATTATGATTATTATGATTATCGCAGGCATGATTCTTTTGAATTATACAAGGCGTGGGTGGAAGCCATGGCAGATTGCAAGACAGATCCAATCAACTTCAAAGGCAACTTCTTCATTCTTCATTTCTTTTTCACCCCGAGAGTTGTGAATCTGTGGAATTCTCTGCCTCAGAAGGCAGTGGAGGTCAATTTTCTGGATGCTTTCAAGAGAGAACTAGATAGCGCTCTTAAAGATCGCGGAGTCAGGGGATATGGGGAGGGGGCAGGAACGGGGTAATGTGGATGATCAGCATGATCACATTAAATGGTGGTGCTGGCACAAAGGGCGGAATGGCCTAATCCTGCACCTATTGTCTATTGTCTATTGATCATTGAGAAAAATTGAGTCCAGAATAAAAGTAGGAAACTCATTAACTGGAGGTTAAAATCATAGTTCATAAGTAGAGCAGATACAAGCCATTCGGACCATCGAGTCTACTCCACCATTCAATCGGGGCTGATCTATTATTTCCTCACATTGCCAGTCATCTGCCTTCTCCCGATACCTTTTGACACCTTTAAGGTCAATTCAGTTAAGGGTTAAGGACTGGATGGATCATTAGAATACAAAAGCAGAGGCGTTACTAAAGGCAATACCTGTGTTTGTCTAGGTGTACACGCCTATGATGATGTGGATAGATTTTTCATTGATCATAAGGTCATAAGTGATAGAAGTAGAGTTAGGCCATTCGACCCATCAAGTCTACTCCACCATTCAATCATGGCTGGTCTGTGGGGGCGCTGCGAGCTGGCAGCCCTGCCAGCAGCGTGTTAGATTTTTCTACTTTTTTTTTGTTTTTAGTGTGTCTCAATGTGTGTTTTTAATATTTCTCTGTGTGTCTTGTGTGGGGGGTGGCGTGGGGGGGGTAAGGGAGAAACCGCTTCGGTCGCCTCCTCCACGGAGAGGAGACTTTTTCCATGTTGCCTCCTCGCAGCCCAACACAGAAGATCAGTGCAGCCTTTCCCCGAGACACGCCCTGCCGGGGCTTCAGCAGCGGGCGCAGTGTGGACTCTTTCATCATGGAGCGGACGAACCCTCGCCGGTGGTCGCCGGAGGGGCGCGCTCCGTTTGCTGGCCCGTGGCAGCCTGAAGCCGCGGTCTGTGGAGTTCCAGCTGGCGCGGCATCCAGCCCGCGGCCTACTTCGAACCGTGAGCGCGGCGGGGACTTACCATCTGAGCGGGATCCCTTGCCGGGGATACCTGGAGAGGAGCTCCGACCGCTGGCCCTGCGGTGCTTCTGGCTGCGGCGCAGCGGGGACTTTTGATCTTCGACCGCCGGCCTGCGGCCTACACCATACTGAAGCCACGGTCTCCGGTAGGGAAGCACCGATTCGGGACTTACCTGGACTTACGTGGTCTGCACATCTGGACACCCGCAGCGACGGCTGCGGAGGGTTGTGGTCCCGACCACGGGGGAGAATGGAGGAGGACTGACCAAACTTTGTGCCTTCCACCACAGTGATGAATGCTATGAAACATAGAAAATAGGTGCAGGAGGAGGCCATTCAGCCCTTCGAGCCAGCACTGCCATTCATTGTGATCATGGCTGATCGTCCCCTGTCAATAACCCGTGCCTGCCTTATCCTGCCTTATGAATAATTCTGACTTGACTTGACTGATCTATCTCTCCGTCCTAACCACATTCTCCTGCCTTCTCCCTATAAACCCTGACACCAGTACTAATCAACAATCTATCTATCTCTGCCTTAAAAATATCCATTCACTTGGCCTCCACAGCCTTCTGTGACAATGAATTCCACAGATTCACCGCCCTCTGACTAAAGAAATTCCTCCTCACCTCCTTCCTAAAGGAATGTCCTTTAATTGTGAGGTTATGCCTTCTGGTCCGAGACTCCCACTATTGGAAACATGCTCTCCACATCCACTCTCACCATGCCTTTCACTATTCTGTGCGTTTCAATGAGGTCCCCCCTCTTCCTTATAAACTGCAGCCCAGTGCCGACAATCGCCTGTCCGAGTGCATGTGCCTGTTATGCTGCAGCAAGATTTTTCGTTGCACCTGCAAATCACCGTGCTGGTGCCTGCGACAATAATCTCGACGTGTCTTGCCTGTTACACCTGTGAGTTTTGAATACCACCTGCTTATGTCGTGCACCACTCATTCATTCAATCAAGGGAGGACTACTCATAGATGGTGTTCTGAATGTAAAGAGGGATTACTAAATCCTGACTCCCCACTGAGACAACAAGAATCAATGAGTCACGGCCGCCGGTGTGAAAATCTCCGCATCTGTGGCATCATGTGGCAGATGGAGAATGGAAGTGCAGTTTTGAAGACATGCATACTTGAGAAGGATCCTGCATAACCCCTCTCTGCAGACAGTCGAATGTTTCAAGAGATAAACTAGAGCAAGGGGCAGTCGTTTGGAGGGATATGGACCAAACGCAGGCAGGTGAAACTAGTGTAGCTGGGGCATTGTTGGCCGGTGTGGGCAAATTGGGCATGAAGGGCCTGTTTCCACACTGTATCACTCTATGACTCTAGTAGTTGTTGACTCTTCCTCAAGCTGGTGCTTGTACAACCCAGATCCCACCTCAACAACAGAACACTACGGACACTCCCGTCGAGTTGTTTTTTTTTCTAATTGTGTTTCGTATCATTGATTATTTAGTTTAGTGTAGTTCAGTTTAGAGATGCACCCTGGAAACAGGCCCTTCGGCCCACCGGGTCCTCTCCGACCAGCGATCCCCGCACACTAACATGATCCTACACACACTAGGGACATTTTACATTCACACCAAGCCAATAAACCAACTAAACCTGTACATCTTTGGAGTGTGGGAGGAAACCGAAGATCTCGGGGAAAAGCCACGCAGGTCACGGGGAGAACGTACAAACTCCGTACGGACAGCACCCGTAGTTGGGATCAAACCCGGGTCTCTGGCGCTGCAAGCGCTGTAAGGCACTTGAATGATTGAAAGATGCAGTATGGAAACAAGCCCTTTGGCCCACGTTGATCATCAATCACCCCGTGCACACTGACTCTTAATTATAGTTTAGGAGGAAACTGCAGAAGCTGGTTCTGCTGGAGGATTTTACCTGCTGTATGATTTTAACCAGTTGCATGCAAAAAAAAGCATTTCACTAAAACCTAGGTACATGTGACAATAATGTTAGACACAAAATGCTGGAGAAACTCAGAGGGACAGGCAACATTGTTCAAGTTCAAGTTCAAGTGAGTTTATCGTCATGTGTCCCTGATGGAACAATGACATTCTTGCTTTGGTTCAGCACAACAGATCATAGTAGGCATTGTCTACAAAAACAGATCAGTGTGTCCATATACCATTATATAAATATATACACACATGAATAAATAAACTGATAAAGTGCAAATAACAGATGGAGGTGTATTTTACTTCGGAGTCACGTGAGTGACTACGTGAAGACCCCGCCAGCACGCATGCGCGACATATCGTCGTACGCATGCGGAAGCGACGGTCGGGAGGAGCGGGGCTCCTCCAGCGCAAGTTAAATAGCTTGCGCCAGGTAAGTCTCACCGGAGGAGTGAGTCGTCGACACAGAGAGATGGAAGCACGAAAATCAAAAAGAGCTGCGGCCAAAGCAACTGCAAAAGAAAGCAGCCAGCAGAGAGCCGCCTCTCCAGAGCTACAGGTTCTACCTGCAGCTCCCGACTTTTCGCCATTTGGGACCGTTGGTACGCCACGGTCAGGCGGGAAAGCCACCCGGAAGTCGGCCGGGGCCGACTCAGCGGAGTCCGGTCCCGAGGACACCCCGTTCGCGGACAGCGATGGAGGTCGTCTTTCCCGCATGGAGCGGATGATGGAGCAGTTGCTCCAACGTGACCTGCTAATGCAGGGGCAGGATCACAGTAGGCCTACCAGTAGGCCCACGGCAGGTTCCTACAGGGGACTGCCTAATGTCTCCCCCTCTATACAGGGGAGCATTGAGGGTCAGAACTGGGCTGACCCAGAAGAAGGGGAGTTGGCTGAATCACCGACCGTGTCAGGGGTGTGTGAAGGCTTTATGGATGTGGTGAACAAGCATGCCATGCCCGAACAGAAGGGCTTACCCATCCACCCCAAACTGGCTGCCAGTATTGACTACATGGCAACAAACCAGCTGCAGGAACAGGCCATAAATGCTTCGGCAGATAAATACATGGCACCAGAAAACTGCAATTCACTAAATGTCCCTGCGGTAAACAACCCTATTTGGGGGAATACGAGTCCATCGAGCAGAGGACAGGAGATTAAACTTCAGAGGATCCTGAAGCTCCTAACCGCGGGAATTACGGCAGTGGCAAGAACTGCAGTGGGTGTAGATATGCCGGAGGAACTACAAGATGCATTGGCTCTGCTGTGCAACACACAGTACGAGATTAACAACTTTCGGAAAAGCATCATAAAGCCGGCGCTTAACCCCAAATTTGCGGGGTTGTGTAAGCCTGGGAAGACTCAGCCTCCTAGCCTGCTGTTCGGGGAAGATCTCCCTAAGCAGGTTAAAGACCTGGATGAGGAGGCAAAGGCTTTGGGCCTTATAAAGATACCGGGTTTCCCTAAACCCCACTACCCGCAAAGACAGCACCCCTACACATCCACCAGGCAGAGTTACCATTCCAGGTCTGCAGGTGGTGAAAGCTCGAAGGCCGGCAATCCTGCACAAAGGTCTTTTTTAGGCCATGGCCCAGGCCGGCCTTCTTGGAAGATGCGCCACTCCCAGAACACTCCCAACCAGCCAAGGAAGCAAGGGCAGAGACCTCAACACCGGCAGTAACCATGGAGGTAGGTGGGTCTGGAGTCCCCAGGAACACATCTTGTCTAAATTCACTGTATGTGGGGGGCAGGTTGCACTTGTTCTACGAGAATTGGCTCACTGTTACCTCTGATCCTTATATACTCAGGAGTATTCAGGGCTACAAAATTGAATTTATTCACGAACTCCCTACCCCGGTTCAGCATGTTCCTAGCCGGAAATTTATCCTTTCTCAACAAGAGAAGGCAGCAGGACATGCAGAGCTTCATAGGTTAATAGAGAAAGGGGTAGTGGAGAAAGCCACTAAGGAACCCCGGGAGTTCGTGTCCAATATATTCACCAAAAATAAAAAAGATGGCGGTTGCCGCATCATTATTGACTTAACTGAACTGAATACTTCTGTCCAGTATATTCATTTCAAAATGGACACTTTCGACACTGCTATACAGTTAATAGGTCATGGGTACTACATGGCATGCATTGATCTCAAGGATGCATATTATTCAGTACCCATACACAAGGATCATAGGAGATATTTAAAATTTATCTGGATGGGACAATGATGGCAATACAAAGCCTTGCCTAATGGGTTATCATCAGCACCCAGATTGTTTACCAAAATATTGAAACCAGCTTTGGCCTGTTTAAGGAAACAGAACCATATTGTTATGGCTTATCTAGACGACATCCTCATTGTGGGGGAAAATTTGGAAACGGCCACTTTGGCGGTAACAGCCACTAAACAGCTTTTTCAGAAGCTGGGTTTCATTATACATCCAGATAAATCTATATTGGAACCCTCTACCACCATGAAGTACTTGGGGTTCATCATCAACTCTGAGCAAATGTCTATCACGTTGCCACCAAGCAAGGTGGAGGACCTGATAGAGGCTTGCAGGGGCCTCTTTGGCACTAAGGATCCATCCATTCGACGGGTGGCCAGGGTGATTGGGAAGATAGTAGCTGCATTTCCGGGAGCTCAGTTTGGGCCTTTACATTACCAAAACTTGCAAAGAGCAAAAATTACAGCACTCAAAAATCAGGCTGGCCATTTTGATAGGCCAATGAAAATACCGGAGAAGGCAAAAGCCGAACTATATTGGTGGATGGGCAATGCCCAAAACTGCTCTAAACCAATCACTATCATCAATCCCTCGGTCACCTTACAAACAGATGCCAGTGCCAAAGGGTGGGGAGCTACTAACACTACCACTAGTTGTGGAGGTAGATGGAGTGCACAGGAGTTAACCCAATTCAAAAACTTGGGGATTAACTATTCAGAAATGCTGGCAGCATTTCACGGCCTTAAAGCATACTGCACTAATATGCACAAAGTCCATATAAGGATACAAATTGACAACACCACGGTGGTAGCCTATATTAACCACATGGGCGGTATTAAGTCGATATCATGTGATGAATTGGCAAACAATATCTGGCACTGGTGTCTGCAAAGAGAAATCTGGATATCAGCTACTTACCTTCCAGGTAAGCTAAACACAGTGGCAGACACCAGATCACGTAAATTCAACGACAACATAGAATGGATGTTGGATCGGAGTGTGTTTTCAGATATTGTAGAACGGTATGGAACACCAGATATCGACCTTTTCGCGTCCAGGCTTAATCACCAACTACCAACATATGTTGCTTGGGAACCAGACCCGGGGGCAGTAGCGATGGATGCATTCTCGCTACATTGGGGAGATCTTTTTTGCTACGCTTTTCCCCCTTTCTGCCTCATCAGTCGGGTCTTGCAGAAAATTAAGCAAGACTCCGCATCGGGAATTTTGGTGGTGCCCGACTGGCCTACCCAACCATGGTTCCCTATGGTACGGAAGATGGCCACAGAACCCTGCATCAGGGTGAACAAAAGATCTAGTCTGCTCATTCACCCTGTTACAGGGGAACATCATCCATGTCATGATCGCATGGATCTATTAATTTGCAGATTCTAAAACGGCCACTTCATGGATACGGACTCTCCAACAGGACCATTGACACCATCACAGGAGCCTGCAGAGAGTCCACAAGGAAGCAGTATCTGACCTACATCAGAAAATGGGAAGGATTCTGCGTCTCAGCCAACACCACTTATGAAACTGCCACTATCACGGAAGTGCTGGAATTTTTGGCTACCCTTCATTTCGATGAGGGTTTGAGTTACAGTGCCATCAACTGTGCCAGGAGTGCCCTATCATCCTACCTGGGCCAGGGAAGTGACCAATTGGGCATTGGATCACATCCCCTAGTGTCCAAATTTATGAGGGGAATATTCAATTCCAATCCCCCCAGGCCTAGATACAGCCATACTTGGGATATCAGCACGGTCTTGACCATGCTATGAGGATGGACGTCTATCACGGGACTCCCTTTGGCCAAACTCACGTACAAAATGGTCATGATTATGGCACTTATCACGGCACAACGGGTCCAGTCCCTGCACAAACTCAATTTGGATGCAATGACCTCCACCGGTGATAAAGTCACTTTTTATGTGCAGGGACTATTGAAACAAGATCGTCCCGGAGTGTCTGGTCATACATTAGAGTTTCTGGCTTACCCAACAGATTCTCGCCTCTGTATCGTTACATTAATTTTACGATACATTTCAGTTACTAAAAATCTAAGGGGCACGGAGACAGCATTGCTCATCAGTCACAAAAAACCCCATCATAGAGTCACGGTGCAAACCATTTCCAGATGGTTAAGGGTGGTATTGGATGCGGCGGGGGTGGATACTAACATTTATAAATCTCACTCCACCAGGGCAGCATCCACCTCGGCGGCCAGAAGGATGGAAGTACCTCTGGATCACATCCTGGCCACAGCGGGTTGGAGTAACGAAAAGACATTCCACCGCTTTTACTTTAAACCCGTGACCTCCCCTGATACTTTTGCAGGGAGGATTTTAAGTACTGCCAGATAGTACCCTTTTGGGACTATATTGTTTTGGTATGAATAAATACCTGTTTTTGTTTTTCAGCCAGTGTCTTGACTGAATTACGTTCATCCTCTTATCCCAACTTTAGCGGTGTGTGAGCATGGAGCTTCCAGGGCATGAAATCACAGAGCTTTGAAATCTTCACGTAGTCACTCACGTAACTCCGAAGTAAAATAGTAAGATTAAACGAGAACTTACCAGTTTGAAGTTTGATCTTTATTTTATGAGGAGTTACGATGAGGGATTACGTGCCCTCCGCTCCCAACCCTCTATTATAAAGATCACCTGGTATGAAAGTTCTCTTTTTTATCTTACTATATTAGTCATTGTGACTGTTTGTTCTGTGATTTCACACCACTGCTTTGAAGAATGTCGCGCATGCGTGCTGGCGGGGTCTTCACGTAATCCCTCATCGTAACTCCTCATAAAATAAAGATCAAACTTCAAACTGGTAAGTTCTCGTTTAATCTTACTATTAATGTTCAGAGTTAATAGCCCGATGGCTGTGGGGAAGTAGCTATTCCTGAACCTGGTCTTTGCAGTCTTCATGCTCCTGTACCTTCTACCTGAAGGTAGCAGGGAGATGAGTGTGTGGCCAGGATGGTGCGGGTCTTTGATGATACTGCCAGCCTTTTTGAGGCAGCAACTGTGGTAAATCCCCTCGTTGGAAGGAAGGTCAGAGCTGATGATGGACTGGGCAGCGCTTACTACTTTTTGTAGTCTTTTCCTCTCCAGGACGCTCAAGTTGCCGAACCAAGCCACGATGCAACCGGTCAGCATGCTCTCTACTGTGCACCTGTAGAAGTTAGAGAGAGTCCTCCTTGAAAGACCGACTCTCCGTAATCTTCTCAGGAAGTAGAGGCGCTGATGAGCTTTCTTGATAATTGCATCAGTGTTCTCGGACCAGGAAAGATCTTCACAGATGTGCATGCCCAGGAATTTGAAATTCTTGACCCTTCCAACCATCGACCCGTTGATATAAATGGGACTGTGGGTCCCCATCCTACTCCTTCCAAAGTCCACAATCAGTTCCTTGGTTTTGCTGGTGTTGAGGGCCAGGTTATTGTGCTGGCACCATATGGACAGTTGCTTGATCTCTCTTCTGTACTCCAACTCATCCCCATCAGTGATACGTCCCACAACAGTGGTGTCGTCAGCGAACTTCATGATGGAGTTTGCACTATGACCGGCTACGCAGCCATGAGTATAGAGTGAGTACAGCAGGGGGCTGAGCACGCAGCCTTGAGGTTCTCCCGTGCTGATTGTTATCGAGTCTGACACATTTCCACCAGTACGAACAGAATGTGGTCTGTGAATGAGGAAGTCGAGGATCCAATTGCAGAGGGATGTGCAGAGACCCAGTTCTGTAATCGATGAATAACAGCCTGACATTAGAGTTTTTGTTGTCCAAGTGGTCCAGAGCGGAGTGGAGGGCCAGCGAGATCGCATCCACCGTTGATCAGTTGTGGCGGTAAGCGAACTGCAGTGGGTCCAAGCTTTTGACGAGGTAGGAGTTGATTTGAGCCATGATCAACCTCTCGAAGCACTTCATCACCACAGGCGTTAGTGCCACAAGTCGATAGTCATTGAGGCACGTCACCTTGCTCTTCTTGGGCACCGGTATTATTGATGCCCTTTTGAAGCAGGTGGGAACCTCAGACCTCAGAAGCGAGAGGTTGAAAATGTCCGTAAAAACTCCAGCCAGTTGGTCAGCACGGGTTTTTAAAACACGACCATGTATACCAGCAGGTCCAGGTGCTTTTCGAGGGTTCACCCCTCTGAAGGATTTCCTGACGTCGGCCTCTGTGACTGAGACTGAAATACCGAATAGAGGCTCGGGAAGGCACATCGGTGTTCTCCCTGTCAAAGCCTGCGTAAAACGCATTGAGTTCATCGGGGAGTGATGTTTCGCCGACATTTGAGCTGCCCTGATTTAGCCTTGTATAGAAGGAATATTTTTAGGTCGAGACCCTTCTTCAGTCTGAGAGTCAGGGGAGAGGGAGATACAGATTTAGAAGGGTATGGTGTAAAAACGAGAGAAAAAAGTGGACAAGGAAAATGTAGAACAGATAATTGTTACCTAGGGGAAGCTGACAACGAGGCATACAAAGATAAAATTTAATTAGGAGGACAGTCAGACTGGTCTGAGAACTAGGATGGGGGAGGGTTGGAGTGAGAGGGGAAAGCAAGGGTTACGAAGTTAAAGAAATCAGTGTTCATGCCGATGGGTTAAATCCGGCCTGTAAATAAGCAATTTACAAACTCTAAAAGTGTTCAACACATTTTAATGATAGCACAAGGTATTACATACATCCTCAAATACTGGCTACATTCTTCTAGTGAACCGTATCCAGGAAGGGGAAGGCGTTATGATTGATGTTAACTAGGCGGGGTTAATGGTACTGAGGTAACTATGTTATTGGTTGCATGCAAAACCATCTACATCCTTCCCCTTAGAAAATTTAAAAGAAACAGACCGTTGTCACTACAACAGAATTAAACAGAATTAAACAGAATCGCCATAACGAACAGGTGGCTTGCTGATCCGGCCCGAGCGCGTACGGATGCCTCCCCCTTCCCCCGGAGGAGCAGAAAAAACAGGGGGACCCGAGACAGCAGGGGAACCAGGGAAGGGCGGTGGGGTTGGAGGAACAGGAGAGGGAGAACCGCGACCGCCAACAGGTGACCCGCGCAGAGGGGAACCGGGCGCTCGATATGGGGACCGAGGCATGCAGGGAACGCTGGCTGGGACAGGAGCCGGCTGCTGGTATGAGAGCGGCGGGGCATAGGGGCCCGGGGCCTGCGGCTTCGGCTCATTAACCGCAAGCAGGTGTTGTCGGCTTCTACGGTAGATGGTTCCCTCATAGTCGACCAGATACGAACGAGGTGAGTCGGCCACCCCAACCACAGTAGCCAGACGGGAGTGACCACTGGCGGTTTGCAATCGAACAACCTGTCCAGGCAACAGAGGATCGAGTGGTCTGCACGACCGATCGTGGGAACGCCGCTGGCTGTCATGTTTCTCTTGAATGCGCCTCTGCACAGAGGCAGGCTCCAGCACCCGAGGTTTCAGCTGGCGCTGGGCAATTGGGATGGTAGATCTGGTTGTTCTGGACATCAGACGCTGAGCAGGGGACCCCATGGCCGGATCTCTGGAAACATTCCTGAGGTTCAGGAGATCCAAATACAAATCAGAGTTAGACAGTCTCGCTTGTTCCATCAGAAGCTTGGCGCTGCGGACGGCCCGTTCAGCAAGGCCGTTGCTCTGTGGGTACTCCGGGCTGCTGGTGAAATGCACAAAATTCCATTTGTCAGCAAAACTTTTGAACTCACGGCTGGTAAACTGCCTGCCATTGTCAGTCTGCAGCCTGACAGGGGACCCAAACGTGGAGAAGTGTTTCCGCAGCTTCCGGATCACCATCTCCGACGTGAGGGATGTCAGCAAATCCACCTCGAACCAGTTTGAGTACGAGTCGACCAGGACAAGGTAGTGGTTACCACGCCACTCGAAGATGTCGGCAGCCAGCGAGGACCAGGCCAAGGCAGGAGCGGGCTGTTGCAGCAGGGGCTGTCGCTGCTGATGTGGAGCAAGACTGTTGCACGTGGAGCAGGCAGAAACATCCTTCTCGATCTGAGCGTACCGCTGCTCGGTGTCCGTCATGGTGCGGGAGGCATAGGAGACAGGATATAACGATCCATCGACAGATTGGAGGCATGCCGCGCCCAGGCCGAACTTAGAAGCGTCACATGTGACGGTGATGGGGCGACTCGCATCAAAAAATCGCAACGTCGGAGTGTTAATCAGTTTCGACTTGAGACAGTCAAACGCCTGCTGGTGCTGTGGGAGCCAGACCCAGGCGATATCCTTTTTTGTCAGCTGCCGCAGGGGAGCACTCAGCTCACTGAGATTTGGTACAAACTTCCCAAGGTAGTTCACCATGCCCAAGAAACGTTGTAGACCTGGCACGTCGGTGGGGGCTGCCATCTCAGAGATGGCCGCTGCCTTCAAAGGGTCGGGTTTTAGTCCGTTAGAGGTGAAAACGTGTCCAACATACGTGACTTCTGAGACACGAAACCGGCACTTCTTTGGGTTCAGCTTCAGGTTGGCCTTTCGCGCCCGATCCAGGACGCGGCGGAGGTTCTGGTCATGTTCGGCAATGTCCTTCCCATAGACTAAGATGTCATCCACGATGATGGCACATGGCAGGCCCGAGAATATCTGCTCCATCGTTCGCTGGAACACCTCACTAGCGGAATTGATGCCGAATGGCATTCGCAGGAATTTGAATCTGCCGAATGGTGTGGCGAAGGTTGTCAGGTCGGAAGATGCTTTGTCCAACGGGATCTGCCAGAACGAGTTCTTAGCGTCTAGGACCGAAAAGACGGTGGCTTGCCCGACCTGAGCCGCCACGTCCTCAACAGACCGCATGGGGTAGTGTGGTCGCCTGATGGCAAGGTTTAAGTCCTTGGGGTTGATACACACACGTATTTCATTCTTGTCTTTCTTTATCGTGGCAACCATGGTGGAGACCCAATCGGTGGGCTCGCTGACCGCTTCTAGCACCCCCTTGTCGACCATGTTGTTAAGCATCGCCTCGACCCTGTCTTTCATGGCGTGGGACACCCTGTGAGGTGCGCGGACCACGGGTTGTACATTTGGGTCAATGGAAATATGGTATGTCAGTGGTAACTTTCCCAGGTCATCGTTGAACAGGTCCTGGTATTCTGCAATCGGGTTAAATGACAGTTGCACTTTGTGGACCGTGTGGTCGAAGGACACCAGGCCAAGATCTTGGCACGCACGGTTTCCCAGCAGGGTAACACAGTCAGAGTTCAAAACATAAAAAATCAAGTTTCTCGTGGCCTTCTGTAGCCTGCAAGTTAAAGTGGCCCTCCCCACAGGCCTGAGAATTTCTCCACCATAGGCGTGTAGAGTAGCATTGCCAGCGACCAAGGTCTCATTAGTCCTTATCTTGTTGAAAAGATTTATTGACAAAACATTGACCTTTGCCCCAGTATCTAACTTCGCAAGGAAGGTTACATTGTTGACAGTCACAGACACGGAGGGATCAAGACGTTGGCCAGGTGCCTGGAGGAGGGTAAACACATTCGAATCCTTGGGAGAATTAATTGGATCTGCATCATAGAATTCAGCAACATCGGGCTGTGGGTTGGAACAGCTATCAGATTGTTTAAGCATGTTTAGACTGGGTCTGGAAATCTGTACCTGTCTCCCACGAGAACAGAATAAGCGACAGGCAGAAGCGAAATGATTCAGTTTGTTACAAAAATTACAAGCCTTGCCATAGGCAGGGCACGTCGACCGTCTGTGGTGCATGTAGTTACAGTTAGGGCACCTTTTTGGGGGCACATCATCAGGACCAGGGTTGGCACGCGGCAGAAAAGCATTGTTTCCCCTCTGAGGCAGGGCTCTACTAAATCCAGCCTGGTGAACAGACTTATCTCCCAAGTCCCGGTGATCATCTGGCAATACAACGACCTCAGACAATCTGCAGGCATGCATGGCTTTTTCAAACGTTAGATCCGGATCCCTAAGAAGCTCACATCGCAGCTTCTGGTCACGCATGCCAGTTACTAAAATGTCTCTAGTGAGCTGGTCTGTCATGTCACCGAAACGGCACCGCTGGGCGAGATAACGCAAATCGGCAATAAAACATTCAACTGGTTCCTCCGGCAGCTGTCTCCTTGTAAAGATCCGTGACCTCTCTAGAATGCGGTTCGAGGGCAGGTCACAAATCTCCCTGAACTTACGTAGCAGGCAAGCAGGGTCACTGGCAGATTCTGCAGGGGTAACCACCACGTTGTTGTCGTCCAGGACCGCTGGAGCATAGACGAAAGTTCTGGCTCTCTTCATGGCATCAGGTCCGACAAGGTTGAGTAGGAGGGAGGCTTTGAGGGAGTCAGGATCATTGCGGTGAGCGACGTTGACAAAGTGGGTGAAATCAATTTCAAACGTAGCCCAGCGCTCAGAAATATCAGCATCAAATACAAGCTGCGCGGGCTTTCTGCACGAGGATGCCATGGTCAGAGAGATAAAGCACAAAAGGCACAAATCAAATAAAAGAAATAAAACCCGATAGACAGGTAGGCGCAAGTATCTTCCAGCTCAGACACCATGTAAATAAGCAATTTACAAACTCTAAAAGTGTTCAACACATTTTAATGATAGCACAAGGTATTACATACATCCTCAAATACTGGCTACATTCTTCTAGTGAACCGTATCCAGGAAGGGGAAGGCGTTATGATTGATGTTAACTAGGCGGGGTTAATGGTACTGAGGTAACTATGTTATTGGTTGCATGCAAAACCATCTACACTGCCCAAGCTAAATATGAGGTGCTGTTCCTCCAATTTGCAATGGTCCTCACTCTGATGGTGCAGGAGGCCCAGGACAGAAAGGTCAGTGTGGGAATGGGAGGGGGAGTTAAAGTGTTTAGCCACTGGGAGATCATATTCGTCTTGGCGGACTGAGCGGAGGTGTACTGCGAAATGTTCGCTGAGCCTGCGCTTGGTCTCGCCAATATGCAGCACAGGAGTCCACATCTGGAACAGTGGAAACAGTAGATGAGGTTGGAGGAGATGCAAGAGAACCTCTGCCTCACCTGCAAGGACTGTCAAGGTACTTGGACGGTGTTGAGGGAGGAGGTACAGGGAAAGGTGTTGCATCTCCTGGGGTTGCAGGGGAAAGTACCTGGGGAGCGAGTGGTTTGGGTGGGAAGGGACGAGTTGACCAGGGAGTTGCGGAGGGAACGGTCTCTGCCGAAAATGGAAAGGGATGGAGACGGGAAGATGTCACTCGTGGTGGGATGTCCTTCCAACCTCAATACTCAATATGTGCAAGAAGGTACTGCAGATGCTGGTTTAAACCGAAGATAGACACAAGAAGCTGGAGTAACTCAGCGGGACAGGCAGCATCTCTGGAGAGAAGGAATGGGTGACGTTTCGGGTCGAGACCCTTCTTATACTCTGACTGATGAAGGCCAATGTGCCAAAACCCTTTTTGACCGATATGCATTTTATGGTGGTTTTTTTGCAATGTATTTTATGTGATGTCGCCTCTTTTCAGTCCTTGAGTCTGAAATAAATGTTTAATAAATTAATAGAATCTACCTGTGATGCCATCTTCAAGGAACTGTGTATCTGTACTGCTGGAGCCCTCTCCACTACAGCACTCTCCTGGGGTCCGGCCATTCACTGTGAAGGTCCTGCCTTGGTTTGATTTCAAAAAGACAACACCTCACACTTATCTGTCTTAAACTCCACTAAACATTCCTCAGCCCACTTGCCCAACCGAACAAGATCGTACTTACATTTTTTGATAACCACCTTCGCTATCTACAATGACAACCACTTTAGTAATATCCTCCAATCTTCTACATTTCCATCCAAAAGCGTTGATGAAAACCACAAACAGCAATGGGTTCAGCGCTGATCCCTGAGGGATCCACTAGACACAGGCCTCCAGTCCGATAGACAACCTTCCACCATCACACCTTCCTTCCTTCCATGAAACCAATTTTCTATCTAGTCTGTAGAAGGGTCCCAACCCGAAACGTCACCTGTCCATGTTCTCCACAGAAGCTGCCTGACCCAAGGAGCTACCCAGCACTTTGTGTCTATTTTTCTCTACCCAGTCGGCTTCCTGTCCCTGGCACCCTGGATATCTATTTAACCCCAATCCTCCTTCAACAATGGAACACCACTCTTCAGACTGAGGGCTGGGGGGGGGGGGGGGGGGGGGGGGAGGGAAACTAGAGGTATGAAAAGATACAGATCAAATCCGAGCCGGCACTGAAGACCAAGGAAAGGTGGAGCCCACAATGGTCTATTGTTGGCTGTGGAAGAGGTGATAACAAAATGATACCAACAGTGAAACTAGCTGGATGACTTGGGTGGGGGCGTGACAGAGAGAGAGGGAATGCAAGGATTACTTGAAATTAGGGAAATCAATATTCATATCGCTGGGTTGCATCCTGCCCAAGCTGTTCCTCCAATTTTCCACTAATTGTGTTTTTCACGTATGTTTTTTTTGCACGGCCTCCTTTCTTTGTGCTGTCTTGCAGGATTCATGTGTAATATATATGTATATTTTATTTTGTTTGTGTGTTGTCTGAGACTATGTGACTGTGACACTTCTGCAACCAAGATTAATTTATTAAACCTGCACTTCACCATCTGGCAATCAACTCAATCTAGTTATTAGTTTCAGCTTTAGAGATACAACTTGGAAGCAGTCCCTTCGGCCCACCAAGTCGATGCCAACCATCTATCACCCGTACTCTTAACGTTATCCCACTTTCCCATCCTACACACTGGGGAAAATTTAAGGAAGCCAGTTATAGTAATCAACAAACCTGCACATCTTTGGTATAAGGTCATAAGGTCAAAAGGAATAGGAGTAGAATTAGGCCATTCAGCCCATCAAGTCTACTCTGCCATTCAATCATGGCTGAACTATCTCTCCCTCCTAACCCCATTCTCCTGCCTTCTCCCCATAACCTATACTAATAAATAATCTATCTATCTCTGCCTTAAAAATATCCACTGACTTGGCCTCCACAGCCTTCCGTGGCAAAGAATTCCACAGATTCAACACCCTGAAGGTGGGAGGAAACCAGGGTACTCAGAGAACATCGACGTGGTCACGGAGGGAAGGTGCAAAGTCCGTGCACACACCGCCCGTAGTCAGGATGGAACCCGGGCCTTGGCGCTGTGAAGCAGCAGCTCTACCGCTGCGCCACCATGCCGCCCAAGCTCGTGTTTGAGATGTGGTGATTGCTTGTGGGTGAACAGCCCACCAGCAGTTCCATCTCTGGCGTCATCAACATCGTCACAGACAGGAAGAAAGTATAAACTCCGCACAGAGAGCACCCGTGGTCAGGACCGATCCCAGGTCTCTGGCGCTGTGCAGCAACCTACCGCTGCCCCAGGGTGCCATCTGCGAGTCGACTTGTCTATTACTCCTATGAGTTCTGAATAACACCTGTTGATTTTTCTGCAGAACTCATTCATTCAAGCTCGGGGGGGGGGGGGGGGGGGGGGGATATGGCTTTACTCAGGGCAAGAAGGGAATAATAAATCTTGACTAACCACGCACATAGCAAGAATCTGTGAGTCAACGCAACATGTGTACAGAAAATTCTGAACAAGGCAGTCACAACCAAACAATAAAGGCGACCTGTGGCTCTTTCTGAACATGCACTTTGCCAATAAAAGCTAACTAAAGAAAATAAGGTCTCCTGATATTTCAATTTTCCATTTCAAGGAACTCACCCAAGCGTGTGAGACAGGTGAAATCAAACATATCATGCCTCAATAGCTTTTCCAAGGGAAATTTAACTTCAATTTGACACAATTTGTTAAGGTGGAAGCAAAATCAATACAGTTCACTCGCTGTCATATTTAGATAGGAGAATCGAGAAAATATAAGGTTTAGCTTTAGATTTATTATTGTTACAGGTACAGGGATTGTCACCTTGTCACCTTGTCGTGGTGGAGAAGCTTGTGTGGACCTGAGATCCTGAGAGCGATGCCGTCTGGAGCGATGCTCCTGGTAGAGCCACCCACGGCGGTAAGGTCGAGGGGGAGGTCTCTGACAAAGAGCAATCCAACCAAGACCTCAACGGTGGAACAGGTGGAGGACGATGGCTGACCTGAGGGGAGCGTCACAACGGCGGATGAAGGCTGCAGTAGAAAAGGGTCTCCGGTCGTCTTGGACTCCATGCCACTGGATTCTGACCCAGATCTGTCAAGGACCGTGGGGTGGCTGTCTGAGCACCAGTCTCCCCGCGTTAAAAAAAAGTCAAGCACTGGCATCCTCCATATAGGGAATAGCACCCTGGAGACACCCATGATCAGACATGACTGAAGGGGGCCTAAGATAAGACAGTGAGCAGCTTTGTTTTGCATGGTATCCCATCAGATCAGATAATACTATGCATAAATACCATCAGGACAAACTCAAGTACAATGCATAGAGAACAAGGGAAGAAACAGAGCGCAGAATATAGTTCTCAGCATTGCCGTGCATCATTTACATGGGCAAATTCCAATGTCTGCAATTCAACAGATGCATTGTAGGAAGCATAAGTTCATAAATTCATACGTTCCAGGAGCAGTATAAGGCCATTGGGCCCATCAAGTCTACTTTGCCATTTAATCATGGCTGATCTCTCCTTCCCTCAACCCCATTCTCCTGCCTTCTCCCCAGATCCCCTGACATCCTTAGCCATCAAAAATCTGTCTATCTCAACCTTAAAAATATCCATTGACCTGGCCTCCACAGCTGCCTGTGGCAATGAATTCCACAGATTCACCATCCTCTATAAAAATTCCTTCTTATCCCTTTCTAAAGATACGTCCTTTTATTCTGAGGCTATGGCCTCTGGTCCTAGATTCTCCCGCTAGTGGAAACATCCTCTCCACATTTACAGTACACTATCCAGACCTTTTCACTATTCGGTGCGTTTCAATTAAGTCCCCCCTTATCCTTCTAAACTAATACTGCAAGGTTGCATCAGAAAAGCTCTACCCAAGACCGCAAGAAATTGCAGAGATGTGGAGGTAGCCCAGACAATCACCCAGACTAGACTTCCCATCAATGACACCATTACACTTCACAATGCTTCGGAAAGGCAAACATAATCGAAGGCTTGCCCCACCACTGTCAGTCCTTCTTTTCCCTGGTCCAGTCCGCCAGAATGTACAGAAGCTTAAAACCATGCCCTACCAGACTCTAGAACTGCTGTTGAGGGGGGAAGGTGGGGGGGGGGGGGGGGGGGACAAAAGGGGGAGCCAGCGTGCTTTGTAACTTTGTCAGTGCCGTAGGTGGCTGTTATTTGTATGCATTGTGTATACAAGCAAATAATCTCACTGTTCCTAGTCACACGTGACAATAAGGTATTCCTATTCTTATTCCTATCCCTTTTCTCCTCTGTTATCAGTCTTGTGAACAGTCCTTCCAAAAGCTAGGCTCTAGTCCAGTTCACGTCTGCTCCATTGAGGACTTTGGACTTTGATCCGCTACAATTTATACAAAGGGTGGTCGGTATATTGAGCAAGCTGCTGGTCGAGGTAGTTGAGGTAAGTACTATTGCAATGGTTAATAAGCATTTGGAAAGGTACATGGATAGGATAGTTTATAGGGATATGGGCCAAACACAGGCAGGTGGAACTAGTATATATGGGGCATGTTGGTCGTTGTGGGCAGGTTGGGCAGAAGGGACTGTTTCCATGCTAAATAACTCTATGGCCCTATGACTCCAATGCTGGGAATTACATTCTGCATTCTTTTTCCCCTTTGCTCTATCTATTGTACTTGAGGTTAATTTCTCTACATTGGTGAGACCAAGGGCAGGTTGGGTGATCGTTTCGCTGAACATTTCCGCTCAGTCCGTCTTAATCTACCTGATGTCCCGGTGGCTCAGCACATCAACTCCCCCTCCCATTCCCAATCTGACCTTTCTGATCAAATTCGAGGAACAGCACCTCATGTTTTGCTTGGATAGTTTACACCCCAGTGGTATGAACATTGACTTATCTTACTTCAGAAAGCCCTTGCTTTCCCTCTCTCTCCATCCCCTCCCCCTTCCCAGTTATCCTACCAGTCTTACTGTCTCCGCCTACATTCTATCTTTGTCTCCCCTCCTCCCCTGACATCAGTCTGTAGAAGGGTCTCGACCCGAGATGTCGCCCACTCCTTCTCTCCAGAATGCTGCCTCACCCATTGAGTTACTCCAGCATTTTGTATCTGTCTTCAATTTAAACCAGCATCGGCAGTTCTTTCTCACGCAATATGTGAGTTTAACTTGATTATATCTATGTCTGGTATATCTGATCTTTTTGATAGAATGCAAACCAAGCGTTTCACTGTATCTCGGTGCACATGACAATAATAAACTTAATCTTATACCTATATAGTGTTAAAGTCAAGGAATTTGAAGGTTTCAATCATTTCCATTTTGACACCGTTGATGCTGATCAAGGCATATATTTCACCATGCTTCCTGAAGTGGATAGCTTCTTTGTCATGCTGACATTGAGGGTAATCAAGCATAAAAGGTTTTCGGATTGAATTCTATCCCAATTTGAGTCCACCCATTCAGCATGTTCCAAGCCAGACACTCATTTTTTCTCAGAAAGAGAATATGGAGATACAGGCAGAACATGAAATATTATGCAGAAAAGGGGTAATTGAGAAATTGGTTCGCCAACTCCACCAATTTGAGTCAAATATTTTTCCTTTGTCAAAAAAGGATGGAGGATATAGAATCATCCTCGACCTGATGAGCCATAACCCCTTTGTACAGTATAAACATTTCAAAATTAATTAAGGGCCAGAAGTTTAGGGGTAACATGAGGGGGAACTTCTTTACTCAGAGAGTGGTGGCTGTGTGGAATGATCTTCCAGCAGAAGTGGTGGAGGCAGGATCGATT
The DNA here is from genome assembly GCA_963514005.1 of Raja brachyura. The sequence continues at coordinate 14,016,940 of OY740781.1, read as the reverse complement.
TTAACATTTAAAAGTAAAGTGGATAGGTATATGGACGGGAAGGGAATGGAGGGGTATGGTCTGAGTGCAGGTAGATGGGACTAGGGGAAAATAAATGGTCGGCATGGACTGGAAGGGCCGAGAAGGCCTGTTTCCGTGCTGTAATTGTTATATGGTTATATGGTTATAGGGTTAAAATGGAAACTTTTACTACTGCTAAACACCTGCTTTCTGGACAATGTTATATGGCAAGCATCGACCTTAAAGATGCATATTACTCAGTGTCTGTTCACTTCGATGATAGGAGATATTTGAAATTTAGCTGGATGAATCAATTATGGCAATTCAAAGCACTGCCTAATGGATCAACCTCAGCTCCGAGATTGTTGACCAAATTGTTAAAGCCAATACTGGGGCTACTTAGTGCTCAGGGTCATATTGTAATGGCCTATTTGGACGATATTTTTATTGTAGGTAAGACTCGGGACACAGCTAAATAATCAGTATCAGTTGTTAAGCTCACATTTGAAAGGATGGGGCTTATCATTCATCCAGATAAGTCCAAATTAACACCAGTCAGAGTTACTGATTATTTGTGTTTCACTATTAACTCAGATCACATGTCAGTAACTCTGCCCAGGGACAAAAGCCTCCAGCTAATTGAAGGCTGTGTTAAGCTCATTGAAACACACAACCTTCAATTAGACAAGTGGCCAGCTTGGTTTACAAATTGGTGGCTTCGTTTCCAGCTGTGCTGTTTGGCCCTAGCAATTGCAGCGAGCAAAGGAACAGGCACTGACGATGCATTCAGGTCATTATGACAGGCCCATGCAATTACCAGCTGCAGCCATTGCTGAAGTACAAAGGTGGATTATGAATGTCTCAAGTTCTTCCAGCCAAGTTCTGGTTGAACCACCTTCTATTGTCTTACAGACTGATGTCTAGGTTGGGGATGCTACTGATACTATTTCCAGCTGTGGAGGCAGATGGAATATTCATGAGGCACCACTTCTGCAATCATGAGGAATTAATTATTTAGAGCTTTTGGGAATATTTTATGGGCTTAAAGCTTATTGTTTTACTAAAAGTCACTTGCATGTTCAAGTTCAGATTGACAACACCACGGTAGTGGCGTATGTTAATCATATGGGTGGAATCAAGTTGGAATCTTGTGATAGATTGGCAAATCTGATTTGGGACTGGTGTATTTCCAGAAACATTTGGCTTTCAGCTATCTACCTACCAGGTAGGTTCAACATCGTGACAGACACAAGGTCTCGCAAATTCAATGACAACACAGAATGGAAGTTGAATCATGACATATTTAACGATGTTGTTGCTTGGTATGGGATGCCGGATATCGATTTGTTTGCATCCAGACTAAACCACCAGTTGCCTAAATATGTTTAATGGGAACCAGATAGATGCGGTAGATGCATTCTCGCTGCATTAGGGTGGAATGTTTGTCTATGCATTTCCTCCTTTCTGCCTCATCAGTCGGTATCTGCAAAAAATTAAGCAGGGCTCCGCCTCGGAAGTATCGGTGGTACCCGATTGGCCTACTCAGCCATGGTTCCCTCCCATGTTACAGATAACCATTCAGCCACTTATGACTGTTCCCAAACATAAAATCCTACTGGTACACCCTGAATCTGGTGCTCAACACCATTTATATGATTGTATCAATCTGTTGGATTGCAGATTCTAAGGAGGCCATACCTGGGGAGAGGACTATCGGATTGCACTGTGGATGTTCTTACTGCGGCCTGGAGGCATAGTACCCAGAAGTGGTACATCTCTTATATAAGGAAATGGGAGGTGTTCTGCTTGCGGCAAAATATATTGTACTACACGACAGGCATCTCCGACGTAGTAGAGATCTTATCAACCCTCTTTTTCGATCAACGATTAAGCTATAGTGCAATCAATGTGGCCAGAAGTGCCCTGTCTACATATTTATGGATGGGATCGGAACGATATTCTGTGGGGTCACACCCTCTCATCTCTAGATTTATGAAGGGGATTTTTAATTCCAATCCTCCCAGGCCCAGGTATTCGACAATCTGGGATGTTAGCGAGTACTTATGCTCCTTTGTCAATGGACTCCTATCACTGCCCTGTGTTTGGCCAAACTCTCCATGAAGGTAGTCATGCTCATGGCACTGGTTTCAGCACAACGGGTGCAGACATTACAGAAACTGCGACTCGACAGGATGAAAGTATCTGCAGATGCCATTACATTTTCCATCTACGATCTACTCCAAACAGAGCAGACCTGGTGTGACAGGGTTTAGGATTACCTTTTCGGCATACCCGACAGATTCATGCCTATGTGTGGTGTCACACTTATTGGATTACATCAAGGCCACCAGCACCCAAAGAGGTGTGGAATCAACATTATTGATTAGCCACAAAAAAACACATAATAAAGTGTTGGTTCAGACTATTTCAAAGTGGCTAAAGCAGGTTCTGGCTTATGCAGGTATTGACACTGACATTTTAAAATCTCATTCCACCAGGGTGGCATCAACGTCAGCGGCCAGGGCAATGGACGTCCCTATAGCCCATATCCTTGTGGCCGCAGGGTGGTCAAGTGAGCGGATGTGTCAGCAATATTATCACAAACCACTTGCTGAACCTGGGGTATTTGCCCGTTCTGTTTTAAGTTCCGTTTTAAAGCTTCCCCCTGGGACAGAGGGGTTGCTATTGTTTTCTTTAAAAATGAAACCGTTATTACATTTAAAATCAATGTCATGGTTTAATGCATCCACCCTATATCGATGCAGTGAGACGCCTGGATATGAATCTACTGCATGTAATCACAGAGCTTTGAAATCTTCACTTAGTCACTCACGTGACGCTGAAGTAAAATAGTAAGATTAAACGAGAACTTGCCAGTTTGAAGTTTGATCTTTATTTTATGAGGAGTTACGTTGAGGGATTACGTGCCCTCCACGCCCAACCCTCTCTCACAAAGGTCATCTGGTAGGTCTAGGTTTCTGCTCTTACTATTATACTTAAATTACTGTTACCTGTGATTTCATACTGCTGCTTTGAAGATTGACGCGCATGCGGCCTGACGGGGTCTTCTTCACATAATCCCTCAACTTAACTCCTCATAAAATAAAGATCAAACGTTAAACTGGTAAGTTCTAATTTAATCTTACTATTTACCAAGCCAATTAACCTAAAAAACCCATACGTCTTTGGAGTGTGGGAGGAAACCGAAGATCATAGAAACATAGAAACATAGAAAATAGGTGCAGGAGTAGGCCATTCGGCCCTTCGAGCCTGCACCGCCATTCAATATGATCATGGCTGATCATCCAACTCAGTATCCCGTACCTGCCTTCTCTCCATACCCCCTGATCCCTTTAGCCACAAGTGCCACATCTAACGCCCTCTTAAATATAGCCAATGAACTGGCCTCAACTACCTTCTGTGGCAGAGAATTCCAGAGACTCACCACTCTCTGTGTAAAGAATGTTTTCCTCATTTTGGTCCTAAAGGAATTCCCCCTTATCCTTAGACTGTGACCCCTTGTTCTGGACTCCCCCAACATCGGGAACAATCTTCCAGCATCTAGCTTGTCCAACCCCTTAAGAATTTTGTAGGTTTCTATAAGATCCCCCCTCAATCTTCTAAATTCCATCGAGTACAAACCGAGTCTATCCAATCTTTCCTCATATGAAAGTCCTGACATCCCAGGAATCAGTCTGGTGAATCTTCTCTGTACCCCCTCTATGGCAAGGATGTCTTTCCTCAGATTTGGAGACCAAAACTGTACGCAGTACTCCAGGTGTGGCCTCACCAAAACCCTGTACAACTGCAGTAGAACCTCCCTGCTCCTATACTCAAATCCTTTCGCTATGAATGCTAACATACCATTTGCTTTCTTCACTGCCTGCTGCACCTGCATGCCTACTTTCAATGACTGGTGTACCATGACACCCAGGTCTCGTTGCATCTCCCCCTTACCTAATCTGCTACCATTCAGATAATAGTCTACCCTCATGTTTTTGCCACCAAAGTGGATAACCTCACATTTATCCACATTGTACTGCATCTGCCATGCATCTGCCCATTCACTCAGCCTATCCAAATCACCCTGCAGCCTCCAAGCATCCTCCTCACACCTAACTATACCCCCCAGCTTGGTATCATCTGCAAATTTGGAGATGTTGCATTGAATTCCCTCGTCCAAATCATTAATATATATTGTAAATAGCTGGGGTCCCAGCACTGAGCCTTGCGGCACCCCACTAGTCACTGCCTGCCATTCTGAAAAGGACCCGTTTACTCCTACCCTTTGCCTCCTGTCTGCTAGCCAGTTCTCTATCCACATCAATACTGAACCCCCAATACCGTGTGCTTTAAGTTTGTATGCTAATCTCTTATGCGGGACCTTGTCGAAAGCCTTCTGAAAGTCTAGATATAACACATCCACTGGTTCTCCCTTATCCACTCTACTAGTTACATCCTCGAAAAATTCTATCAGATTTGTCAGACATGATTTACCTTTCGTAAATCCATGCTGACTTTGTCCAATGATTTCACCACTTTCCAAATGCGCTGCTATCCCATCTTTAATAACTGACTCTAGCAGTTTCCCCACTACCGATGTTAGACTAACTGGTCTGTAATTCCCCGCTTTCTCTCTCCCTCCTTTTTTAAAAAGTGGGGTTACATTAGCTACCCTCCAATCCTCAGGAACTACTCCAGAATCTAAGGATCCCAGAGAAAATCCATGCAGGTTACGGGTAGAACGTACAAACTCCGTAGAGACAGCATCCATAATCAGGATCGAACCCGGGTCTCCGGCACTGCATTCGCTGTAAGGCAGCAACACTATTGTTGCGCCATCTTGACCGCCCAAGATAGATAGATTTTTGATTAGTACGGATGTCAGAGGTGATGGGGAGAAGGCAGAAGAATGGGGTTAGGAGGGAGAGACAGATCAGTCATGACCTATTCCTTATGACCTTGTGGCCTTATGACGTTAATCCATTATATGGTCATGAGTGCAGTTATATAAATGCGTGCAATATCTCTACCTTGACCTTGTACCATTTACCTTTGGATATCAACTCAGGGGTTTTGTCCATGTTTTACTTTGTATCTGTGAAATGTGGGCACATGGGATACAACAAGAGAGAAGGCTTCTTGATGAGGGCCAGCGCATAGAATTCATGAGGTTTAGGGAACTAGTGAATCAACCTTGGTTAGCTGGAAGCAGTCCTAGTGATGTGATTTCAGAATGACTTTTCCATCAGCTGGATACTTTGAGGATACTCTATGGCCCTATGACTCCAATGCTGGGAATTACATTCTGCATTCTTTTTCCCCTTTGCTCTATCTATTGTACTTGAGGTTAATTTCTCTACATTGGTGAGACCAAGGGCAGGTTGGGCGATCGTTTCGCTGAACATTTCCGCTCAGTCCGTCTTAATCTACCTGATGTCCCGGTGGCTCAGCACATCAACTCCCCCTCCCATTCCCAATCTGACCTTTCTGATCAAATTCGAGGAACAGCACCTCATGTTTTGCTTGGATAGTTTACACCCCAGTGGTATGAACATTGACTTATCTTACTTCAGAAAGCCCTTGCTTTCCCTCTCTCTCCATCCCCTCCCCCTTCCCAGTTATCCTACCAGTCTTACTGTCTCCGCCTACATTCTATCTTTGTCTCCCCTCCTCCCCTGACATCAGTCTGTAGAAGGGTCTCGACCCGAGATGTCGCCCACTCCTTCTCTCCAGAATGCTGCCTCACCCATTGAGTTACTCCAGCATTTTGTACCTGTCTTCAATTTAAACCAGCATCGGCAGTTCTTTCTCACGCAATATGTGAGTTTAACTTGATTATATCTATGTCTGGTATATCTGATCTTTTTGATAGAATGCAAACCAAGCATTTCACTGTATCTCGGTGCACATGACAATAATAAACTTAATCTTATACCTATATAGTGTTAAAGTCAAGGAATTTGAAGGTTTCAATCATTTCCATTTTGACACCGTTGATGCTGATCAAGGCATATATTTCACCATGCTTCCTGAAGTGGATAGCTTCTTTGTCATGCTGACATTGAGGGTAATCAAGCATAAAAGGTTTTCGGATTGAATTCTATCCCAATTTGAGTCCACCCATTCAGCATGTTCCAAGCCAGACACTCATTTTTTCTCAGAAAGAGAATATGGAGATACAGGCAGAACATGAAATATTATGCAGAAAAGGGGTAATTGAGAAATTGGTTCGCCAACTCCACCAATTTGAGTCAAATATTTTTCCTTTGTCAAAAAAGGATGGAGGATATAGAATCATCCTCGACCTGATGAGCCATAACCCCTTTGTACAGTATAAACATTTCAAAATTAATTAAGGGCCAGAAGTTTAGGGGTAACATGAGGGGGAACTTCTTTACTCAGAGAGTGGTGGCTGTGTGGAATGATCTTCCAGCAGAAGTGGTGGAGGCAGGATCGATTTTAACATTTAAAAGTAAAGTGGATAGGTATATGGACGGGAAGGGAATGGAGGGGTATGGTCTGAGTGCAGGTAGATGGGACTAGGGGAAAATAAATGGTCGGCATGGACTGGAAGGGCCGAGAAGGCCTGTTTCCGTGCTGTAATTGTTATATGGTTATATGGTTATAGGGTTAAAATGGAAACTTTTACTACTGCTAAACACCTGCTTTCTGGACAATGTTATATGGCAAGCATCGACCTTAAAGATGCATATTACTCAGTGTCTGTTCACTTCGATGATAGGAGATATTTGAAATTTAGCTGGATGAATCAATTATGGCAATTCAAAGCACTGCCTAATGGATCAACCTCAGCTCCGAGATTGTTGACCAAATTGTTAAAGCCAATACTGGGGCTACTTAGTGCTCAGGGTCATATTGTAATGGCCTATTTGGACGATATTTTTATTGTAGGTAAGACTCGGGACACAGCTAAATAATCAGTATCAGTTGTTAAGCTCACATTTGAAAGGATGGGGCTTATCATTCATCCAGATAAGTCCAAATTAACACCAGTCAGAGTTACTGATTATTTGTGTTTCACTATTAACTCAGATCACATGTCAGTAACTCTGCCCAGGGACAAAAGCCTCCAGCTAATTGAAGGCTGTGTTAAGCTCATTGAAACACACAACCTTCAATTAGACAAGTGGCCAGCTTGGTTTACAAATTGGTGGCTTCGTTTTACTTTGTATCTGTGAAATGTGGGCACATGGGATACAACAAGAGAGAAGGCTTCTTGATGAGGGCCAGCGCATAGAATTCATGAGGTTTAGGGAACTAGTGAATCAACCTTGGTTAGCTGGAAGCAGTCCTAGTGATGTGATTTCAGAATGACTTTTCCATCAGCTGGATACTTTGAGGATGAGATTATCCAGAGGAACAGCTCTGGGCCAAAGGAGTTCTCAGAACAGCAGTACCGAGAGAATCAATCCGTGTAAAAGGTCACAAATGTTTTCAGTGGAGGATAAATGCCTTTGTTGAAAGACAATGGGTCAACGCACAAAATCCATCCAATTAGTTGGGCAATTCTAATTGTTGGCAAAGCAGCTAATATGCACAAGGCTGTTCGAAAGCATGTATGAAAACATAAGGACGAGAAATAAAAGCAATCGTGGGCCAATTATTTTCAGAATCTGAGCCTCGCTGGTATGGCAACAATGATTGTCCTTGGAGACACAAGGAGCTGCAGACTCTGGAAACTTGAGTGGTTTAATTTAGCTTAGTGATACAGTGTGGAAGCAGGATCTTCGGCCCACCGAGTCCATGCCGAACAGCGAGCCCCTACACACACACACACACACACACACACACACACACTGGGGACAATTTACCGTTTTACCGAAGCCAATTAACCTACAAGCCTGTACGTCTTTGGAGTGCGGGAGGAAACTGGAGATCCCGGAGGAAACTCACGAGGAGAACTCACAAAACTAGCTGCAGAACTGCTTTACTTTAGACTTTAGTGATACAGTGTGCAAACAGGCTCTTCGCCCCAGCGAGTCCGCGCCGACCAAAGATCATCCTGTACACCAGCACCATCCTACACACCAGGGACAATTTACAGAAACCAATTAACCTACAAATCTGTATGTATTTGGAATGTTGGGGTTAACTGGAGCACCCGGAGAAAACATGCAAACTCCCATAGGATGGATAGGATCGAATCAGGGTCTCTGCCGCTGCAAGGCAGCAACTCTGCCGCTGTGCCATCGTGCCGCATAAGTGCAAGACAATGATTATTTTAGTTTATTGTCACGTGTACCGAAGGTACAATGAATAAATGCTTTTTTTGTTGCGTGCTCTCCATTCAACACAAAGACTATGAATGATTACAATCGAGCAGTCCACAGACACAGGATAGAGGGAATAACGTTCAGTGCAAGATAGAGTCCAGTAAAGTATGATTAATGTTAGTCGGCCAAGTACCACAATAGTTGGTACTATCACATTTTTTAGAAACATTTAGACAGGTACATTGATAGGGTAGGTTTGGTTTAGTTTAGTTTAGCTTAGTTTAGTTCAGTTTCGAGACACGGCGGGAAAACAGGTCCTTTGTTCCACCGAGTTCTCACCGACCAGCGATTCCCGCACATTAGCACTATCCTACACACACTAGGGACAATTTACACATACACCAAGCCAATTAACCTACAAACTTGCACGTCTTTGGAGTGTCGGATGAAACCGAAGATTTCAGAGAAAACCAGACAGCACCTGTAGTTGGGACTGAGCCTGTAGTACAGACAGCACCTGTAGTTGGAACTGAACTCGGGTCTCCGGCGCTGCAACGGCTGTAAGGCAGCAACTCTACCGCTGCACCACTGTGCTGCCCCTGAGGGATTTAGAGGGATGTGGGGCAAAAGCAGGTGGAACTAGTGTAGAGGCATATTGGTCAGTGTGGGTAAGTTGGGCCTAAGGGCCTGTTTCCACACTGTATATCACTCTATGACCAAGGGTCTCCAAGAGATTGATGTGAGGTCAGGATCTTCTAGTTGGTCATAGGATGGTTCAGTTGCATGATAACAGCTGGGAAGAAACTGTACTGGAGAAAGTCCCTCATCCACTAACATGTACATCGTGAATGGCTCAATTGTAATCATACATTGTCTTTCCGCTGACTGGTTAGCACGCAACAAAAGCTTTTCACTGTACCTCGGTAAATGTGATAATAAACTAGAGTGAAACTGAAACTCAGAGGGTCAGTCAGCATGTGTGGAGGGGATAGACAATCGACGTTATAGGTCGGGTTGATTGTCCTCTCATTGCATTGAGAACATAGCTGTGAACTAGTTTAGTTTATTATTGTCACATGTACAGTGAAAAAATTTTGCTTGCGTGCTATCCAGGCAAAGAAAAGAGTGTACACATATATATGTGCACATAGTCCACATACCCCGTTATACATTGGCGGTGCCGAAGTAGAGATGGTAAAATGGTTGAAGTTCCTTCATTCATTCATTCATCATCGTTGAAAACATTAGCGATGCAGTGGCGTGGGTTGCCAATGTTAACGGTGACAGACGCACCACACATCCCTGTCCTCCAGTTCCTGCGGACTTCCGCCGCTGGCAGTATAGGAAATTTGGTGTGTGCGCTTTATCATCATTCCTTACAATACGATGCACGACAGTGATCGACAGTGATCGCAACTTTTACTGAAGCTCCTATTTCCACAGAAGCAACCTACTAGCAGCTCATCCACCCTATGACAGGTCTTGTTTTTGGTCCTGCTGGGGGTCCACAGCCCCCTCCTCACCTGGCAAACCAGGTGGGGGAGACGGTTTAGTCGCCGACTATCCGACCATGGAGCGGGTAGCACAGGATTACATGGTACCCGTGGCGAGAAGAACTTCCCCCGACCTGACCGAGTAGTAAATATCACCACCAACTTGTCCTGGACCACCCACATTGAAGCCATGCCGAAATAGAGATGGTTCAAAAATCGTCAAAATGTTCCCAGGAGTAAATACGGTCAAGAAAGCACAGCAACACCTGCGTTGGCTTAGAAAGGCTTAGGAATCACTGTACGTCCCCAACAACTTTCACCAACTTCCAAAGATGCGCAGTAGAAAATATCATATCGGGATGCATCACAGCATGGTTTGGGAACCACTCCATCCAAGATCGCAAGAAATTGTAGAGTTGTGCATGCAGCCCAGACCGGACCATCACAACGTGGGTGCTGTTCCCTTGTCAGAATTTCATCTTGGCACTGATGAAAAATAGGCTAAGTAGGTGTGTCACCAGGAGGTCCTAGTGGGTTGCCAGAAGGTCAAAGGTTCTCGTAGGTTCTTGTAGTTTGTAGCCGGTGCTGACTGGTGAATTTAATTGGCTCATTGGGGAAAATAAACATAAGCAGTAGTGTTCAGAACCAAGGATAACAGACTGGTAATGTTAATGTCCGCCGAGCTTCACAGCTGTGTATCACTGGCTTCTTAAATGTTGTCTCCACTCCTCCCTCCTTTCCCCCCCCCCCTCTCTCCCCCCCCTCTCTCCCCCCCCCTCCTCTCCCCCCCCCTCCTCTCCCCCCCCTCCTCTCCCCCCCCCCTCCTCTCCCCCCCCCCTCCTCTCCCCCCCCCCCTCCTCTCCCCCCCCCTCCTCTCCCCCCCCCTCCTCTCCCCCCCCCTCCTCTCCCCCCCCTCCTCTCCCCCCCCCTCCTCTCCCCCCCCTCTCCCCCCCCTCTCCCCCCCCTCCTCTCCCCCCCCTCCTCTCCCCCTCCCTCCCTCCCTCCCTCCCTCCCTCTCCCCCCCCCTCTCCCCCCCTCCCTCTCTCCCCCCCCTCTCTCCCCCCCCTCTCTCTCTCCCCCCCTCCTCTCTCCCCCCCTCTCTCTCCCCCCCTCTCTCTCCCCCCCCCCTCTCTCCCCCCCCCCCCTTTTAAAGGACTTACCGTACACTGTGCTTTAGCCGTCTTAATTACAGAGCCAACCTTCCTGTTCATCGCGGTGTGATGTCTGTATCTCCTTGGCTTTGCACCGTGTGAATTTCACTCAGACAGCGCTTCCCTCTGCTTGCCCTGTCCCCCGGCTGCATAACGGGCTGGTGAAGGAAGCGATGTGTGTGTGTGTGTGTGTTCCACTCTGACAGTCGCCGTTCCAGTTGCTGGTTTTTCAACTTGACAGTTGCCAGCAGTCGCCTGCAAAATCACCTAAGTGGGACACGGCCATTGGATCTTAGAAGATCTAGGAAGGCTTCGGAGGTTCAGCATGTCCATAACAACCCTCACCAATGCCTGCATGTTGCACCATAGGAAGCACTTGTTCGGGATGCATCGCAGCATGGTTTGGAAACAGCTCCATACAAGGCCGCAAGAAATTGCAGAGAGTTGTGTACACAGCCCAGACCATCACACAAACCAATCTCCCTTCCGTTGACTCCATCTACACCTCACCCTGCCTCGGAAAGGCCGCCAGCATAAGCAAGGACCAGTCTCACCCTGGCCACTCCCTCTTCTCCCCTCTCCCATCAGGCAAGAGGTGCTGGTGTGTGAAAACGCACACCTCCAGATTCAGGGACAGTTTCTTCCCAGCTGTTATCAGGCAACCGAACCATCCTCTCACCAGCTAAAGTGTGGCCCTGATCTCCTATCTACCTCATTGAAGACCTTTTGAGCTATCTTTAATTGGACTTTATCAGACTTTATCTTGCACTAAATAATAGGTTGCAAAAACCATCAACAATTAGGGATTGTCATTGAAGTCACCTTGCTCTATGTGTTGGAGGGAAAGATGGAATGGAACGGAATAGTTTGAAATACTTTATTGTCACATGTGACTAGGCACAGTGAGATTCTTTGCTTACAAACCCAATGTATACAAATGTATACAAATAACAGCCACCTACAGCGCTGCCAAAGTTACAAAGCACGCCGGCTCCCCCTCTCCCTCCACATCGGTTCCCCCACGTAGAACCCATTGTTCTTTGTCCCATCTCCCCCTCCCCCATTGTCCATTGTTCTCCCCCCACCCCCTCAAGGTGGTCCTCCATGCCAGGACCTCTATGGTTCTTCCCCTCCCCTCTCCACGCTCTCATCGACTGTCAAACCTGCGGGCATCTACCACCGCTGAAGCCCCATCATCGTGAGGCTTCACCGCTGTCAAAGGGCCCACTTTACGCTTCCGTGGTGCCGACCTGGGACCCAGCCGTGGGCTCCCAGGGCCGAGAAGGCCTGTTTCCGTGCTGTAATTGTTAGTTGGTTATGGTTATATGGTGGGACTGTCATATGATGAAAGAATGGATCAACTGGGCTTACAGTATAATCACTGGAATTTAGAAGGATGAGAGGGGATCTTATAGAAACATATAAAATGTTAAGGGATTGGTGCAGGAAAAATGCAGGAAAAATGTTCCTGATGTTGGGGGAATCCAGAACCAGGGATCACAGTTTAAAAATAATGGGAAGGCCATTTAGGACTGAGATGAGAAAAACCTTTTCACTGAGAGAGTTGTAAATCTGTGGAATTCTCTGCCACAGAAGGCAGTTAATGCATATTTGCTGGATGTTTTCAAGAGAGAGTTAGATATAGTTAGAGAGAGTTAGGGCTAATGGAATCAAGGGATATGGGGAGAAAGCAGGAACGGGGTACTGATTCTGGATGATCAGCCATGATCATATTGAATGGTGGTGCTGTCCCGAAGGGACAAATGGCCTACTTCTGCACCTATTTTCTATGTTTCTATGCTTCTATGTCTCTATGTTTGTGACAGAGGTGTGATCGGAGACGACTAGGTAAGTAAGTGCAGTGTGTTTTAGAGACACGCGAGCCAGCAAAGGAACAAACATCTAAAGTGCTCGCTGGGGATTCAAACAGTCTGAAGAAACGTCACCCATCCCTTTTCTCCAGAAATGTAGCCTGACCTGTTGAGTTTAGTTTCCTTTAGAGAAACAGCTTGAGGAACAGGCCCTTCAGCCTATTGAGTATGCACTGACCAGTGTACACCCCGCACACTAACACTATCCTATACACACTAGGGACAATTTACGATTTTACCAAAGCCTATCAACCTACAAACCTGCACGTCTTTGGAGTGTGGGAGGAAACCGGATCACCCGGAGAAAACCCACGCAGGTCAGAGGAAGAACGTCCAAACTCCGTACAGACAGCACCCGTGGTCAGGATTGAACCCGGAACCCTGGTGCTGTGATGCAGCAACTCTACCGCTGCGCCACTGTGCCGCCACTCCAGCACTTTGTGTCCATCTTTCGCATCTGCAGTTCTTTGTTTCCACGCTCTTCGTATGTTAATTGGCTACTTTGCCATGGAAGATTTAAAGCTCCTTAAGTGTTATAAAAGCTGCACTAATCCAGGAAAACGTTTGGTATTCCTGACAATACCTTGTGGCTGGAGGAACAGGATTTTGGAACCGGGAAACGAGTCAAGTACGATTATGTACCTTCTCACCTGCTCTGTAAACATAGCTTTGATGCAACTAGCTGAAGTGAGTTTTCTGATCAGGCTAGATGCAGGAAAAATGTTCCCCATGTGTGGGGAGTCCAGAACCAGGGGTCACAGTTTAAGAATAAGGGGTAGGCCATTTATGACTGAAATGAGAAAAACTTTTTCACGCAGAGAGTTGTGAATTTGTGGAATCTCTGTCACAGAAGGCAGTGGAGACTGATTCACTGGATGTTTTCAACAGAGATTTAGATTTAGCTTTTGGGGCTAACGGAATCAAGGGATATGTGGGAAAAGCGGGAACGGGGTACTGATTTTAGATGATCTGCCATGAGCATATTGAATGGTGATGCTGGCTTGAAGTGTTCTATGTCTGTCTCGTGACCCCCAAGACATTGATGGTGGATGACTCAATGATGACAAGGCCATATAATCTCTAGTGTGGGTGGTTTGATTCTCCCATTATTGCCCGGCAGTTACCTGCTTATCTTCTAGATTACGAAACACACTGCTGGAGCAACTCAGCTTCCGTGGAGGGATATCATAAAACTATAAGATCATGACATAGGAGCAAAATTAGGCCATTCAGCCCATCGAGTCTGCCCCTCCTAACCCCATTCTCATGCCTTCCCCCCCCATAACCTCTGGCACCCGTACTAATCAAGAACCTGGCAATTTCCGCCTTAAAAATATCCTTATAAATATGACTGATCTATTTTTCCCTCTCAACCCCTTCTCTCCGTAACTTTTGACGCCCTTGCTAATCAAGAACCTATCAATCTCTACTTTAGAAATACCTAATGATGGCCTCCACAGCCATTTGCGGCAATGAACTCGATAGATTCACCGCCCTCTGGCTGAAGAAATTCCTCCTCATCTCAATTCTAAATGTATGTCCTTTTATTCTGAGGCTGGGTTCTCTGATCCTTGTCCTGGACTGTGTTGAAGAAAAAGAACCAGAGGACATAGCTTTAAGATGAAAGGGGAAATGCCACCCAGTCTGAAGAAGGGTCTTGACCCGAAACATCACTTATTCCTTTTCTCCAGAGATGCTGCCTGTCCTGCTGAGTTACTCCAGCACTTTGTGCCTATCTCTGTCTCTTTTGAAGGCAGTTTAGTGTAGTTTAGCCTGTTTCTCCATAACAGTTTAATTTTCTTGGAGCCTATTTCCAATTACCCTTTCATATGAAAGTTCATATGAAATTATTTCGAATTACCTTTCAAATAGCGCTGTGCAGATCTCAACAACTCTATATGTGAAATTAAATTCTCCTCCTTTTCCTCTGAGTTTTTTTTGGCACCATTATTATAACTGTCTTCTCATTATCAATCAACTTGCAGGACAAAGCAGTCCCTTTTGTATTTGTTAAAGAAGGAACTGCAGATGCTGGAGAATCGAGGGTTACACAAAAAGCTGGAGAAACTCAGCGGGGGCAGCAGCATCTAAGGAGTGAAGGAGATAGGCGACGTTTCGGGTCGAGACCCTACAACACCGCAAGTTTGAGGAACAACATCTCATATTCCGCTTGGGGAGTCTGCATCCTCTGGGCTTAAACATTGAATTTTCTCAATTCTGTTAACCCAGACTGCTCCTTTCCCCCCACCCCCCCACCTCTCCCTCAGCCCTCGGGCCCTGACATTCCTTCTCCATCTCCCCCCCCCCCCCCCCAAGTCGCACTAGCTTCTCATTTTCATACCAGAAACAGCTTACAATGGCCTGCTTTCCTTATCACCAATACTTTTTTGCATATCTTTCACTCATTGTTCTTGCTTTATCTCTCCATATCACCGTTTATATCTCTCGTTTCCCTGATCCCTGACCAGTCTGAAGAAGGGTCTCGACCCGAAACATCGCCTATCTCCTTCACTCCTTAGATGCTGCTGCACCCGATGAGTTTCTCCAGCTTTTTGTGTAACCCCCCTTTTGTATTTGACTGATTGATCAAAGCCCTTTTTAGTTTTAATCTGGCGTAACCTTTCCTGTTCTACGTATAATACTCTCTCCAATCTACTAAATCCCAGCAACATCCTGTGATATTTCTCCCTCCATCTCTTCGTCCTCTTACATTCCTTCCTCTAGCTTCACAATTCGCAACTCCAATCCTTTTGTCTCACACCTCTTGTTTTTTCATCCCTGGTCTTTATCCATCCATCTACCGATAAGCCATGCCCTCACCACATGTCTGCTCCACTGCGAAATCTCCTCAAGGTATGCCTACTTTGAAGACATTCGCCTCCTATCTCCGACGAGAGTTCTGAATTTTGTTTCCCCTTCCCTTGACTCTCAGTCTGAAGAAGGGTCTCCACCCGAAACGTCACCTATCCCTTCTCTCCAGAGATGCTGCCTGACCCGCTGACTTACTTCAGCTTATTTGTGTCTATCTTATGTTTAAAACAGCGTTTGCAGTTCCTTCCTATACATTTTGTCCTGCCCCTCCTCTCTTTCTTCTACTATATCCCCTGCAATCAATCTGAGGAAGGGTCCCGATCGCAAATCATCTATCTATGTTCTCTGGAGATACTGCCTGACCGGCTGAGTTACTCCATCATCTTGTGTCTTTTCCTGCAGAAAACTATTTTGTCCTCTTTCTGGGGCCCCAGATCAGGTATGGCATCATATGTGATAGGAGCAGAATTAGGCAATTTGGCCCATCAAGGCTACTCTGCCATTCAATTACGGCTGATCTATCTCTCCCTCCTAACCCCATTCTCCTGCCTTCACCCCATCAACCCCTGACACCCACACTAATCAAGGATCAATCTATCTCTGCATTAAAGATGTGCATTGACTTGGCCTCCAGAGCCTTCTGTGCAAAGAATTCCACAGATTCATCACCCTCTGACTAAAGAGTGCATTCGTATCTATCACGAATGGCCAGGTGTCGACACAATGCGCCATTTGAGATTTGTTAGTTACTTCCTTGCCTTTGTATTCCAAGTCCCTGTCTGCAGGATTATGTCTTTAAAAATTGGCTTTGTCAACCCAATCTATCTGACAAGGCAAAATTAAGCTTGGAGTACTGCCATTTCAATTTACTGTAGAAAATATTCATTTAAAAGTATGTAAAAAATATCTAACATTCAAGATTTAGTTGATGCATCGAGTATAAGAGGCAGGAGGTCATATTGCATCTCTATAGGACTTTAGTGAGACCACATTTGGAGTTCTGTGTGTAGATCTGATTACCCTATTGCAGGCCTTGGAAAGGGTGCATAAGATGACTTAGAAGTTAGTAACTATAAGGAGAGGCGTAGTGGTGCAGCGTTACAGTTTCTGCCTCACAGTGCCAGAGAGGAGTCAAGGAAATAGCGTTCACGTCACAGACCCATTACCACCAATCTTTCCACCACCACGCACAAGAAGCGCAAGACATACACCTTTGTATGCAGATGCCGTGAAGTGTGTTCAGCTCTGGCTAAACAACTTATAATCTTGTGTGTGGACTCGATTAGAAGAAGTGCCAGGGACCCGGGTTCCATTCTGACTACGGGTGCTGTCTGTACAAAGATTGTACGTTCTCCCTGTGACTGTGTGGGTTTTCTCTGGGTGCTTCGGTTTCCCCCCACACTCCAAAGACATACAGGTTTGCAGATAAATTGTCCCCAGTGTGCAGGATTAGTGTCAGTGCATGGGGATTGCCGGTCGTCGCCGACTTGGTGGGCCGATGGGCCTGTTTCCACGCTGTATCTCTGAACTAAACTAAACGAAATTAAACAAAACACCGTATAAAGCCTGGTCTTCTGGAGACTGAAGCACATCCACCCCAGCTACACGCCTGCATGAAAGGCTGGGAATACAATTAGTTCTTGTTTCTCATTCTGCCCTTAGTCTGACCTTGCACAGATTTTCATCAGCTTTACCAAGTCATAATTGAAGCCTCGCTGTGATAGTTTTTTTACCATTCACTTGGGTCTGTACAATCAGAACCTAAGTTGCCGTCTCCTCTCCTGAACATAGTCTATCATTACAAAGCATTAAGGAAATGATGAGTGGAAACCAGAATCAGTCCAATAACCCAATTCCTTCCAAGCACAGAAAATTAAGGATTATGTTTCAGGAAGGATAGGCAATCTCCAGTCTGAAGATGGGTCATTGTCTATCAATGTTCCCCAGAGATGCCGCCCTCCACAGATGAGATACTCCGGCACTTTGTATGCTTTTTTGGTAAACCAGCATCTGCAATTCATCGTTTCTACTCTCTGGGTGACGTTTCGGGTTGAGACCCTTCTTAAGGCTTGCACTCGCTGGAATTTAGAAGATTGAGGGGGGATCTTATAGAAACTTACAAAATTCTTAAGGGGTTGGACAAGCTAGATGCTGGAAGATTGTTCCCGATGTTGGGGGAGTCCAGAACAAGGGGTCACAGTCTAAGGATAAGGGGGAATTCCTTTAGGACCGAGATGAAGAAAACATTCTTTACACAGAGAGTGGTGAGTCTCTGGAATTTCATTTCGGAGTCACGTGAGTGACTTCGTGGAGAGCCCGCCGGCACGCATGCGCGATATATCGTCGCAACGCATTGCTGCCGACGGCTGGCGGTGGGGTGCGCTCCCCGCCAGTCCTTCATAAGGGACCGTTAAGGTGAGTGAACTAACCTTAAGTTGGTTGGTCCTTGTTGTTTGATTTTCTCTTTCAACAAGGACATGGACGGGAGTACGAAGGGCCGAAAGACGTCCGTTCGGAGTCGCCGGCCATCTGTCCCGGAGCCCTCATTATCGGCTACACCTGTGAAACAGGCCGGGAGGAAGGCGGGGAAACCGGGGAGCCCTGTTCCTGCAGGTCCGGACCCGCTGACACACCGCAGCTCCGGGGAGGAGTTCGAGGAGCAGGACTGCGGTGTGCCGCCAGAGCAGGTAGACCCTGCTTCAGCATTCAGGTCGCCAATGGGCCCGTTGGCGGCCTCGGGCAAGGGGTCCCGTGCAGCTGCACGGCCCTCCTCCCTCAGCCCTCCGAGCAGGGGGAGGGGAGGAGCCCGCAAGCCTAACCCTTCTGGGGCTAAGGCATTACCTGCCGCCGAGCTGCGGTCTGGTTCAACGGCGGGACCCAGGTCCACTGTGAGGTCCAGTGTCCACCCCCCAACCCTCGACGCCGGGACGGGTCGTTTGGGTAGGGTCCCGCTACGGTCGCCGAGTCCCCCATGGATGGGAGGACGAGACCATGCGTCGGCAAGGTCCACAACGTGGGCAGCCGGCAAGCCCGCGCGGGCGTCAGGTATCCATGCTCCGGCTGGTGCCGACTCCCCGCCGCATTTGCCCTCAGTGGCAGCGGCCTCAGCTCCCGCCAAACGGAGGCGGTTGAACACATCTCCCGCGCGGGAATCGCGCGGTTTCGCTTCGGCGGCTGGCAGCGACCACTACCGGCACCGGGTTCACCTCGACGAGGTGCGGGCCGATGAGAGGAGCCCCGGCAATATTTCTGAGCCGGAGGACTCCGACCACCCGAGTGTTCAGGGTGATGGGCGTATTGACTGCATGGAGCGGCTACTGGAGCTTCTGCTACACAGCCAACAGCAGCAAGCGTCCAGCATCGACAGGCACAGGGCAGTCTCACCAGCCTCCATCGCCAGCCTGGAACAGCCAGACGAGGAAGGATTTGTCGACCCTACACCACCTACGTCGGAATTACCGCCGGAAGAACTTCTCGATGTGGCGGCGAAGTTCGCTGCTCCACACACGACTGGGCTTCCTCTCAATCCCAAACTGGCTGCCACTGTGGACTTCCTCACCAACCATCAGCTCCAGGAGGAAGTCCTCTCTCAGGCTATCCATCGGCATAAGGCTCCGTCCAACTGCAATGCCCTCAATGTGCCTGTGGTCAATACGCCAATATGGGCAACATCGGCGTGGCTATCCGTCATCAGGAGTTGAAACTCCAACAGATCCTGAAGCTCCTCACGGCCGGTATTACCGCCTTTGTGCGGTCGGTCGACTGGGAAGATCTAAATCTAGACCAGGAGGATGCGCTGGCACTGTTATATGCCACCCAACATGAAATAAATGCCTTTCGTAAAAACAGCATCCGCCCGTCACTCAACCCGAAGTTTGCTGGGTTGTGCAAACCACCGCCGCCCCGACAGCTCTTCGGAGAAGACCTCCCGAAGAGGGTCAAAGAGCTCGACGAGCATGCCAAGACGGTGGGACTCATGCGGTCGCAGATCGCCCCCAGACCGTCGGCCCCGAAAGCTCCACTTGCTCGGCCACGAGGCCCGGTTGCCACATCAACAAGAACTTATCCTCCAGCTCCGCCTCGCTATCAACAGGCCCAGCAGCAGCGGGCTTTTTTAGGGCAAGGTCCGCAGCGGCCCCAGTGGAAGATGAGGACACCACACTATCAGCCCAACCCAGCACCTCCACGACCACCCAAACATGTCAAGGACCGCCGGTAACCACGGAGGTGAGGCGGTCTGGTTTTCATTTGTCTATGCACTATGCACGAGCACGAAAACTATGCACGAGCCAATTGAATTTGTTTCAAATATATTTACCAGACCGAAAAAGGATGGACGTTGTCGAGTGATTATTGATCTGACCCATTTGAATACTTTTGTAACATACACCCATTTTAAAATGGACACTTTTGAGACAGCCAAGTCATTGATTTCGCATGGCTGCTTTATGGCATGCATTGATTTAAAAGATGCGTACTATTCTGTATCCATTCGGAAACATCACCGGAAGTTCTTAAAATTTGTTTGGATGGGTCAGCTCTGGCAATACAGGGCTTTGCCAAATGGGCTTACTACAGCCCCTAGACTATTTACTAAATTGCTAAAACCTATTATGGCCCAGTTACGAAAGCAGCAGCATATTGTAATGGCCTATTTGGATGATATCCTGATTATTGGCAAAACCCTGGAGGCAGCTGAACGGGGAGTTTCAGCCACTGTCGCGATTTTTCAGCGGCTGGGGTTTATTGTCCATCCAGACAAGTCAAAGTTCTGCCCTTCCCAGGTCATGGATTATCTGGGGTTTATGGTGGATTCCAATTGCATGAGGGCCACCATACCGACTAATAAGGTTGGGGATGTCACCCAAGCGTGTCAGGATTTGGCCTGCGCCAGTACACCATCAATTCGACAAACAGCTGAGGTGATTGGCAAAATCGTAGCATTGTTTCCAGCAGCCCAATACGGGCCTTTGCATTATCAAAATTTGCAAAGAGCCAAGATCTCCGCGTTAAAGCGGAACGCTGGTCATTTTGATAGACCAATGCGGCTGCCTTCTAAAGCTCAAATTGAGTTACAATGGTGGGTGCTCCATATCAGTAGCTCATTCAAACCCATTATTGTGCCCAATCCGATGGTATACTTGCAAACCGATGCAAGCTCCTATGGCTGGGGAGCTACAGGTAACTGTTCTAGTTGCGGGGGCAGATGGGACACCCTTGAATCTACTATGTTGTTGTCACACGGGATAAACGATTTGGAGCTGCTTGCAGCGTTTCACGGACTTCGTGCTTATTGTTCCCATCTTATTGATGCTCATGTCCGTGTCCAAATAGACAATACCACGGCGGTGGCATATTTAAACCATATGGGCGGTACCAGGTCGATTTCATGTGATGAATTGGCTAATACAATTTGGCTCTGGTGCATTGACCGAAATCTTTGGATTTCAGCTACCTATTTACCAGGTGAGCTCAATACTGTGGCGGACACCAGGTCATGCACGTTTAATGACAATATCGAATGGATGTTGCATCCTCAAATTTTTTCCAAAATTACAGCCAAATTTGGTCAACCAGCTATCGACCTCTTTGCGTCGCGGTTGAACCATCAGGTACCAACATACGTTTCATGGGAACCAGATCCTGGGGCAATGGCGATGGATGCATTCTCGCAGGACTGGGGGAAGTGGTTTTTCTATGCATTTCCCCCGTTTTGCCTCATCAGTCGGGTATTGCGCAAGATCCAGATGGATGCTGCCAAAG
Source organism: Raja brachyura (assembly GCA_963514005.1). Next base: position 13,995,614 of record OY740781.1, on the reverse strand, counting down.
GCATTCTTATTATACCCGACTGGCCCACGCAGCCATGGTATCCGGTGGTCCTTGACATGATCAGTCAGCCTTGGGTCCTCTTAGAGGGTTGCCCGCAATTGGTTACTCACCCTGTGTCAGGGGAGCCACATCCCTGCCATCGCTACTTAAATTTATTGGCTTGCAGGTTCTAACCAGGCCATTGCTACTGTATGGCCTCTCAACTCGAACCATGGATACCATTGGAGCGTCGTGCCGAGAGTCGACCAGGCGAAGATACCTTTCCCACATCAGGAAATGGGAAGCCTACTGTAGCCGCTCTCGCATCACCTATGACGATGCATCCATCGCTGACGTCCTGGAATTCCTCGCGGGGTTGCACCATGATGAACACTTAAGCTACAGTGCCATCAACAGCGCCAGAAGCGCGCTGTCATTCTACCTCAAGATTGAGGTAGGATCCAACAGGCTAGTGTCCAGACTCATGCGGGGTATATTTAATATGAATCCGCCTACACCACGCTATAACATCACCTGGGATGTCAGGGATGTACTAACCCTGCTCAGGACGTGGTCACCCATGCAAGGGCTACAGCTGGACAAACTCACCATGAAATTGGTGATGTTACTAGCGCTGACTTCAGCACAGAGGGTACAGACGCTACATAAACTCCGCGTTGACAGGATGATCTCTACCCCTGGAGAAGTAGTCTTCTTTATTGATGAGCTACTAAAGCAGCATAGACCTGGGTGCACAGGGCTGCAGCTGAAGTTCCCGGCATACCCCGCAGATGCGAGGCTATGTTTAGCCGCCCATATCCGTCACTATGTCGAGGTGACGGAACGCATCAGAGGAATGGAGAAATACCTGCTTGTCACTCACAAGAGACCTCACCATCGAGTGACAGTCCAGACGATATCCAGGTGGCTCCGGATCGTCTTGGGTAAGTCAGGTATTGACACTAATGTGTTCAAGTCTCATTCCACCAGGGCTGCATCGACGTCGGCGGCGAGGGTCATGGAGGTGCCCATGGACCATATTCTCGCCACAGCAGGATGGGCGAATGAAGCTGTGTTTCAGCAATTCTACAATAAGCCTGTTGCTGCTCCCCTACAGTTCGCGGAGGCCGTGCTGAACGCAGGGCAAGAACGTGGGGATGTCCCCGAATAAGGGGTTTTGCTTTGTTGTTAATAAATATTCTTTTGTTTTTCAGTATAACCTGTTTTCAGCAACTTGTTTATTCCCATCCATCCTTGCTAGTGGTGTGTCAGCATGAACGTGGTCCAGGGCGTGTAATCACAGAAGCTTTGAAGTCTTCACGAAGTCACTCACGTGACTCCGAAATGAAATAGTAAGATTGAACGAGAACTTACCAGTTCGAAGGTTGATCTTTATTTCATGAGGAGTTGCGGTGAGGGATTTCGTGCCCTCCGCTCCCAACCCTCGATCATAATCAACTGGTAATTAGAATCTCTTCAATCTTCCTATGCCAAGTCATTTCTGTTGTTGGTTTCTGTGATTCCACACCGCTACTTTGAAGAATGTCGCGCATGCGTGCCGGCGGGCTCTCCACGAAATCCCTCACCGCAACTCCTCATGAAATAAAGATCAACCTTCGAACTGGTAAGTTCTCGTTCAATCTTACTATTCTCTGCCACAGAAGGTAGTTGAGGCTGGTTCATTGGCTATATTTAAGAGGGAATTAGATGTGGCACTTGTGGCTAAAGGGATCAGGGGGTATGGAGAGAAGGCAGGTACGGGATACTGAGTTGGATGATCAGCCATGATCACATTGAATGGCGGTGCAGGTTCGAAGGGCCGAATGGCCTACTCCTGGACCCATCTTTTCTATGTTTCTATATTTCTAAGACTCTCAATCGTTTTTTGACTGACTTCAACCATTTCTATCCAGTATCTTGGTTCTTGGTTACTTGGTCTTCCAAAATATTCCAACTGGAATTTAAACTGGAGGTTGTGAAGGGAGGGGTTAAGCCAGAAAGGCTTATTGGGAAGAAAGTGCCACTTTAAATTTAGTTGCATCTGGCTGGGCAACCGTGGTTTGGTGGAGATTATTCCATGCTTTAATAGTGCGTGGGAAGAACAAATTGCTGTACACATCTGTCTTTGTGGCTGGGACCACAAATTGGATCGAATGCCCTCGTCTGCTCCTAATTGGTTTGGGGTTGGCGTAGGTTCTTGTCATCACTGAAGAACAGATGTGGCACAGTGACGTGGCTGATAGAGCTGCTGCCTCACAGCGCCAGAGCCCCAAGTTTGATTCTCACCTTGGGTGCTGTCTGTGTGAACACCCGGAGAAAGCCCATGCAGTCACGGGGAGAACATACAAACTACATCCAGACGGCACCACTGTGCCGCCTTAAAAGTGTTACTTTGCGCCAAGGATTTCTTTTCACACACTTTACCGCTTAAATAATAAATTAAAACAATTTACAATTTTTGCATTCTGCAGTAGAATAATTACTATGTCAGAGAAAAATGATTTTCCTCCATAAATAAATCCAAAGAAAATATTGATGACATTTTTGAAATTTAAATATGCATACATCTGAACATGCAGATGAAATTCTGTTTGTGATTTATACATTTACATTTTATTGTGCTGCATTTTAAATACACTGTGAAATGTAATGATTTCCATAACATTAAATGCAGTTTGATTTCCATCACATTAAAAATATTTTAGCACTGGTGAAGATGTAAAACGGAGTTAACGGGTCGTTTTCACAATGGCAGGCAGTGACTAGTGGGGTACCGCAAGGCTCAGTGCTGGGACCCCAGCTATTTACAATATACATAAATGATCTGGATGAGGGAATTGAAGGCAATATCTCGAAGTTTGCGGATGACACTAAGCTGGGGGGCAGTGTTGGCTGTGAGGAGGATGCTAGGAGAATGCAAGGTGACTTGGATAGGCTGGGTGAGTGGGCAAATGTTTGGCAGATGCAGTATAATGTGGATAAATGTGAGGTTATCCACTTTGGTGGCAAAAATAGGAAAACCGACTACTATCTAAATGGTGGCCGATTGGGAAAAGGGGAGATGCAGCGCGACCTGGGTGTCATGGTACACCAGTCATTGAAAGTAGGCATGCAGGTACAACAGGCAGTGAAGAAAGCCAATGGTATGTTAGCTTTCATAGCAAAAGGATTTGAGTATAGGAGCAGGGAGGTTCTACTTCAGTTGTATAGGGTCTTGGTGAGGCCACACCTGGAGTATTGCGTACAGTTCTGGTCTCCAAATCTGAGGAAGGACATTATTGCCATAGAGGGAGTGCAGCGAAGGTTCACCAGACTGATTCCTGGGATGTCAGGACTGTCTTATGAACAAAGACTGCATAGACTCGGTTTATACTCTCTAGAATTTAGGAGATTGAGAGGGGATCTTATAGAAACTTACAAGATTCTTAAGGGGTTGGACAGGCTAGATGCAGGAAGATTGTTCCCGATGTTGGGGACGTCCAGGACAAGGGGTCACAGCTTAAGGATAAGGGGGAAATCCTTTAGGACCGAGATGAGAAGGAATTTTTTCACACAGAGAGTGGTGGGTCTCTGGAATTCTCTGCCACAGAGGGTAGTTGAGGCCAGTTCATTGGATATATTTAAGAGGGAGTTAGATGTGGCCCTTGTGGCTAAGGGGATCAGAGGGTATGGAGAGAAGGCAGGTACGGGATACTGAGTTGGATGATCAGCCATGATCATATTGAATGGCGGTGCAGGCTCGAAGGGCCGAATGGCCTATTCCTGCACCTAATTTCTATGTTTCTATGTTTCTATTTATATGGGCACCAATAGAATGTATGGAATAATTATCGTTTAGTTTAGAGATGCAGCGTGGAAACAGGCACTTCTGCCCAATTAGTGTACAAACCTGTTTGTCTTTGGAGTGTGGGCGGAAACCTGAGATCCCGGAGATAACCCACGCAGGTCACAGGAAGAACGTACGAACTCTGTACAGACAGCACCCGTAGTCAGGATCGGACCTGTATCTCTGGCACTGTAAGGCAGCAATTCTACCGTTGCTGCAACGTGCCGCTTAATGGCATGTAATGACCTAGCACCATTGTGTTATTGTTCCTCAAAATCTTTTTTGTATGTTCAACAATGTTCAAGAGCAGCCTGGCAACAAAGCTTCTCACAGTACCCAGGTCTCTGGCGCTGTAAGGCTGTTCAAAACACGGGACAAGTCAGTTACTCCAGCATTTGTGTCAATGAACGGGTGATCGATGGTCAGCATAAACCCTATGGGTTACAGGGTCTGTATCTTTAGACTTTACTTCAGAGATACAATGTGGAAAAAGGCCCTTCCGCACACCGAGTCTGTGCCGACCAGCAATCGCCCCATATATCAGCACTATACTACACACTAGGGAAAACTTACAATTTTACCAAAGCAAATTAACGTCCAAACCTGTATGTCTTTGGAGTGTGAAGGGGGAAACTAAAGATCTCAAACAAAAACCATGCAGTCACAGGGAGAATGTGCAAACTCCGTACAGACAGCACAACAGGCAGAATCAAAGCCAGGTCTCTGGCGCTGTAAAAGGCGGCAACTCTAACGCTGCGCCACCGTGCCGCCCCCGAGAACTCTAGTATCTCTAGAACTACAATTAAAACAAAGTGAATAAAGTTCTTTAACCTATCTGCCTTGCCCATTCTTGTTGCCTACCCAGAATGACACTGGACAACCTGGAACAAAAACATGAAACAGTGCAGTACAGGAATAGGCTCTTCAGTCCACAATGTCTGTGCTGCACCAATAATAAACTAAACTGTAAATGTAGGTCAAAGAGCAGAGGGCATAACCTTCAGGTGAAAGGAGCAAAGTTTAAAGGAAAGGTCATGAGGTCATACGGGATAGGAGTAGAATTAGACCATCAACTCAACCATTCTCTGGAGCGCAGAAGGTTAAGGGGGGACTTGATAGAGGTCTTTAAAATGATGAGAGGGATAGACAGAGTTAATGTGGACAAGCTTTTCCCTTTGAGAATAGGGAAGATTCAAACACGAGGACATGACTTTAGAATTAAGGGTCAGAGGTTTAGGGGTAACATGAAGGGGAACTTCTTTACTCAGAGAGTGGTAGCGGTGTGGAATGAGCTTCCAGTGGAAGTGGTGGCGGCAGGTTCGTTGGTATCATTTAAAAATAAATTGGATAGGCATATGGATGAGAAGGGTATGGAGGGTTATGGTATGAGTGCAGGCAGGTGGGACTAAGGGAAAAAAGTTGTTCGGCATGGACTTGAAGGGCCGAGATGGCCTGTTTCCGTGCTGTAATTGTTATATTCAATCATGGCTGACCTATCTCTCCCTCCTAACCCCATTCTCCTGCCTTCTCCCCATAACCTCTGACACCCGTACTAATCAAGAATCTATCAAACTCTGCCTTAAAAATATCCACTGACTTGGCCTCAACAGAATGAATGAATGAATAAGTTTATTGGCCAAATATGTTCACATACAAGGAATTTGCCCTGGTGCTCTGCTCGCAAGTAACAACACGACATACAGTAAACAATTAAGAATAAAACATAAAACATTAAAAAACATTAAGAATAAAACATTATATTTGTTTATTTGCCACAGCCTTCTGTTTAAAGAAATGTCTCCTTATCTCCTTCCTTAAAGAATGTTATTTAATTCTGAGGCTATTACCCCTAGCTCTAGACACTGCCACTAGTGGAAATATCCTCTCCACGTCCACTCTGTCCAAGCCTTTCATTATTCTGTACGTTTCAATGAGGTCCCCCCTCATTCTTCTAAACTCCAGCGAGTACAGGCCCAGTGCCGACAAATGCTCATTATAGAATAACCTACTCATTCCTGGGATCATTCTTGTAAACCTCCACTCGACCCTCTCGAGAGCCAGCACATCCTTCCTCAGATATGGTGCCCAAAAATGTTGCAGGGCAAGATTTTTACACAGAGGATAGTGGGTGCCTGGGATGTGCCCCCAGGTGTTGTGTTGGAGGAAGATACGATATTGCCATTTAATTGATTTCTAGATAGGCACATGGATTTTAGCTGGAGGGGTATGGAGGAATATGGGTCATGTACTGGCAGATTAGGTGAGTACAACTTGGCATTATGTTCAGCACTGACATTGTGGACTGAAGAGCCTATTCCTGTGCTGACGTTCCATGTTTTGAACAGCCTTACAGCGCCAGAGACCTGGGTACAGTGAGAAGCTTTGTTGCCAGGCTGCTCTTGAACATTGTTGAACATACAAAAAAGATTTTGAGGAACAATAACACAATGGTGCTAGGTCATTACGTGCCATTAGGCGGCCTGTTGGCGCAATGGTAGAGTTGCTGCCTTACAGTGCCAGAGATCCAGGTTCGATCCTGACTACGGGTGCTGTCTGTACAGAGTTTTTATGTTCTCCCTGTGACCTGCGTGGGTTTACTCCTGGATCTCAGGTTTCCTCCCACACTCCAAAGACAAACAAGTTAGTACAGTAATTGGGCGGAAGTGCCTGTTTCCGCGCTGCATCTCTAAACTAAACTAAACTATATTTATTCCATACATTTCTATTGGTGCCCATACAAATCAATTTTGCATCTTCACCAGTGCTAAAATATTTTTAATGTTATGGAAATCAAACTGTTTTTAATGTTATGGAAATCATTACTTTTCACAGTGTATTTAAAATGCAGCACAATAAAATGTAAATGTATAAATCACAAACAGAATTTCATCTGGTGCAGATGTATGCATATTTAAATTTCAAAAATGTCATCAATATTTTCTTTGGATTTATTTTTGGAGAAAACTCATTTTTCTCTGACATAGTAATCATTCTACTGCAGAATGCAAAAATTGTAAATTGTTTTAATTTATTATTTAAGCGGTAAAGTGTGTGAAAAGACATCCTTGGCGCAAAGTAATACTATTAAGGCGGCACTGTGGTGCCGTCTGGATGTAGTTTGTATGTTCTCCCTGTGACTGCATGGGCTTTCTCCGGGTGTTCACACAGACAGTTCCCTTCCACACTCCAAAGACGTACAGGTGAATCACCACTTTGAATTCTGCATTGAATACACGAGAGGGGGGGTGGGGGAGGGGGATGGGGAGAGGGAGAGGGAGAGGGAGAGCACTGACTCAATGAAACACCGATGAAGGGAGGTGCCCATTTGATAACTCCAATGATATACATGCATCTATAGGAATAGTCTTTTTTTTAAAGAGTGAATTGACATGTAGGCAGCTGTTTTTTTCTGCATATGGAGTCATTTATTGTAAGTTGGTGCGTTTAGTTAGATAATACTTTGGTCTTGGGCTTGGATTTCTTAGTTAAGCGCTTATCCTGGATTTATAGAATGTATTTTGTGTTTGAAATGTAATTTAGTGTACGGCGTGATTGCTGGTTGGTGCGGACTCGGTGGACCAAAGGACCTGTGTCCATGCTGTATTGCTAAAGTCTTATGTAATGTAAAGTCTATTAAGTATGGAGCCAGATAGAATAATGGCATTTAAAAGGCACATAAATATACAGGCGTATGGATTATGTGCAATCAGAAGAAATGAGTTTAGCTTGGCATCATGCATTGTGGGCTGAAGGGTCTGTTAGTATTTGGTACTATTCTATGTTCTATATAGCAGTACTTTAATAGAGCCAAGTGGAAAATGTTTTTTCTTTCTCCCACTCTTAAAATGTAATTGAGTAAGGCAAAATGTTAGCATAAAGCCAAAAAACCGCAACTGTAAAATCAAAAATATAATACTAGAACTACTCAGCAGTCACATCTTGTTCCACTGACTGTGCTAATGTGAAATATTATCTGTCATTTCTCCTTTGAAAAATTGTGCCAAAAGCAAAAATCCTCAGCATGTTGTTTCAATTCACCGCAACACTTGGAGTCATAGAGAGATGCAGCAAGGAAACAGATCCCTTGGCCCAACGTACCCATGTTAACCAAAATGACCCATCTAAGCAGGTCTCTAGCGCAGTGAGGCAGCAACTTGAAATGATATGGATTTTTTTTTGCCACAGAAGACTGTGGAGGCCAAGACAGTGGATTTTTTAAGGCAGAGATAGGTAGATTTTTGATTAGTACTGGTGTCAGAGGTTGAGGAGAAATGTCAGGACAATAGGGTCGGGAGGGAGAGATAGATCAGCCACGATTGAATGGTGGAGTAGACTTAATGGGCCGAATGGCCTAATTCTACTCTTATTCCATATGACCTTATGTTATGTCTGGTTGATTACTGACAGGGACAGGTTATAGGTCTGCCATCCACTGGCTCCGCAGACTCTCAGTCTGAAGAAGGGTCTCAATCCGAAACGTCACCTTCTTTCCAGAGATGCTGCCTGGAAAAATGAGTTACTCCAGCATTTTGTGCCTATGGTGCATTTTAAATGCCTGATTTCAAATTTACCCATGCTTTCACTCCTCAGTTTCTTTGCATGAGAATATAAGGTATTTTTCAGGTCTCCAGGTCTATAGCACTCCCAACCTCTTCTCCAGATTTCCTGACATAACTGAAGTACTGCAAATGATAAAATACAATTAAACCTCAATTGCACTGCCAACAGCCCAGCAAACCTTTTTAAAGTCAGCTGTCTCTCAGTTTTATTGGCGACCCTGTATACTGTCTCAGGGTACTACTGCTATAAACATGCACTGTATCTGAAATGCATATCTATGATGTATCTAAGCGCTTGTGTATAATGATACTTGTACTGAACTGTATACAAAAATGAATTTCACTGTACCTCAGTACATGTGGCAAATAAACATACCATACCATGAACAGGCAGGTGAGATCAGTTTAACTTGGCATCAAATTCGGCACAAACATTGTGGGATGAAGGGCCCGTTCCTGTGCTGTACTGTTCTGTGTTCTATGTTTCAGGGGAAGTGGCATATTAAGTGACTGACAGGTCAAACAGACCAGCTCCTTGACTGACAAAATTGTAACAATTGGCTAAAGATGTAGAAGATGGGTAAAATGAATTAGACCATAATTATGGACAAAGAATGAAATAAAGCGAGGGCAAGACTGGATTTAATTCAATTTTGTAGGTGGCACGGTGACGCAGCGATAGTTGCTGCCTTACAGCGCTTGCAGCTCCAGAGACCCGGGTTCCCAATTGTCGGGATCCGAGACCCATCCCGCCAATGGGTGCTGTCTGAAGGGAGTTTGTTCGTTCTCCCCATGACCGTGTGGGTTTTCTCCGAGATCTTTGGTTTCCACCCACACTCCAAAAACGTACAAGTTTGTAGGTTAATGGGCTTGGGTGTGTATACTTGGTATAAGTGTAAATTGGTCCTAGTGTACATAGGCTTGTGTTAGTGTGCAGGGATCTATGGTCAATAGGCAATAGATGCAGGAGTAGGCCATTCGGCCCTTCGAGCCAGCACCGCCATTCAATGTGATCATGGCTGATCATCCACAATCAGTACCCCGTTCCTGCCTTCTCCCCATATCCCCTGACTCCGCTATCTTTAAGAGCCCTATCTAGCTCTCTCTTGAAAGCATCCAGCGAACCGGCCTCCACCGCCCTCTGAGGCAGAGAATTGAACAGACTCATAACTCTCTGTGTGAAAAAGTGTTTCCTCGTTTCCGTTCTAAATGACCATGCCCATTTGGGGAGTAGGGAGCTGTATCTTATCGATTAAAACACAACTAGTATCCGCTTAGTTTTTGGATGGACTCCCATGAGTCCCCGCTATACCTTTGGTTTATGTTTAATTCGCAAGAAGAAGCTAATGTTACTTTGAATCCCTTCATCTGAATCATTGATGTATATTGTAAATAGCTGCGGTCCCAGCACCGAGCCTTGCGGTACCCCACTAGTCACTGCCTGCCATTCTGAAAGGGACCCGTTAATCCCTACTCTTTGTTTTCTGTCTGCCAACCACTTCTCCATCCATGTCAGCACTCTACCCCCAATACCATGTGCCATAATTTTGCCCACTAATCTCCTATGTGGGACATTATCAAATGCTTTCTGAAAGTCCAGGTACACTATGTCCACTGGCTCTCCCTTGTCCATTTTTCTAGTTACATCCTCAAAAAATTCCAGAAGATTAGTCAAGCATGATTTCCCCTTCGTAAATCCATGCTGACTCGGACCAATCCTGTTACTTCTATCCAAATGTGCGGCTATTTCATCTTTTATAATTGACTCCAGCATCTTCCCTACCACTGATGTCAGGCTAACTGGTCTATAATTCCCTTTCTCTCTCCCGCCTTTCTTAAAAAGTGGGATAAGATTAGCTACCCTCCAATTCACAGGAACTGCTCCTGAATCAATAGAACATTGGAAAATTATCACTAATGCATCCACAATTTCTAGAGCCACTTCCTTAAGTACCCTGGGATGCAGACCATCAGGCCCTGGGGATTTATTACCCTTCAGTCCCATCAGTCTACCCAACATCCTTTCCTGCCTAATGTGGATTTCCTTCAGCAACCATCACCCCAGATCCTCTGGCCACCAGTGCATCAGGAAGATTGTTTGTGTCCTCCTCAGTGAAGATGGATCCAAAGTATCTGTTCAACTCATCTGCCATTTCCTTGTTCTCCATAATAAATTCACCTTTTTCAGTCTTCAAGGGTCCAACTTTGGTCTTAACTATTTTTTTCCTCTTCACATACCTAAAAAAGCTTTTACTATTCTGCTTTATATTCTTGGCTAGCTTACCTTTGTACCTCATCTTTTCTGCCCATATTGCCTTTTTGATTATCTTCCATTGTTTTTTAAACATTACCCAATCCTCTTGCTTCCCGCTCATCTTTGCTACATTGTACTTCTCTTTTATTTTTGCACTGTCCCTGATGTCTCCTTTCAGCCACGTTCGCCCCTTACTCCCCTTGGAATCTTTCTTCCTCTTTGGAATGAACTGTTCCTACACCTTCTGTAATATTCCCAGAAATACCTGCTATTGTTATTCCACTGTCATCCCTGCTAGTGTATCTTTCCAGTCAACTTTGGCCAGCTCCTCATGGCTCCATAGTCCCCTTTATTCAACTGTAACACCACACCTCCGATTTACCCTTCCCACTCTCCAAATGTAGATTAAACCTGACCATATTATGGTCACTACCTCCTATTCGCTTCTTAACCTCAAGTTCCTTTATCAAATCCGGTTCATTACATAACACAAAATCTAGAATTGCCTTCTCCCTGGTAGGCTCCCTAGTCGGTGTGGACTTGATGTGCCTGTTTTCGCGCTGTATCTCTTAACTAGACTAAACTAAACTAAAAGAGGAAAAAAAAAAGACTAAATGACATGTGTTCGGGAATCTCAAGATCAATGGATTATATGTATAGGTATGTTACAAAACTGACCTTTAGCGGCGCTGCACTTCTGCCGCTCCCCGTGTGCGCGACTTTCGCGCCTTGCAGAGGGGGGCGGGCTTAAAGTGCCGTTTTTCCACAGGCCTGGATAATCGATGAATGTCGGGCGATTTGGTTGCTGAAGAAAAATCGCTCCGACATTTAATGAATGGTGGTATTTTTAAATTACTCTAGATTATTTATTAACTAGAGTAATTTAAAAATCACCTTCAAAAGCCGTGACCGCAGACAACCGGAAGCATTTTGCGTAGGGAAGAAAAAAAGGTAAATACTTTATTTTTATATTAAAAGTTGGTTTTTCGGGAGGCATAAATACTATTTTCATGTTGCGAAATGGGTTCCCCAAAAAATGTATGAACCCCCAGTATTTTTCCCCCCGACTTCACCGCTAACCGCAACGTTCCAATCCACCGCATTCCACTAAAACCCACTCGCTAGTTGATTTAAATGGCCATTAATTTACAGCATAAAACACTAAATTCCTTCCATTTGGCCCAGAAATTCATGAAAATGAGATTTAAAAATTATGTTATATTGTGGATTATTGTGTGAATGTTATTTGGACACTTAGGCAATTTAAAAAAAGTTTATCTTTTCTTAAGAAATTGATAGATGTTTAGATCTACTCATTGAATTTTGTAATTAGCTACAATTAGATAACTAACTAATGATATGCTTTAATTTCAGGTAATCCAAGTAAGATTGTTTAATATTTGTTTCAGAATGCTTCAATCTATAATAACTGAAAATTTCATTGAGTTCTCTTAATTTTTAAGAATGTTATGGACATTTAACTTTTCCAGATCACAGCTTTTGAGTTAAGTCAATTGAAAGGCAATGGGGAACAAGATGCTCATTTCCAACTATGAAAATGGCCATAACTTTCTTAATACTGAAGATATGAAAGTAAATTAGGTGTCAAATTAAACTTCTTTTTATGCTTTATCTGATGGGATAAATTGCAGACTTGATTTTTAAAATCTCAAAATTTTGTAACATTGCTAATATGTATGATTAAAGCAGAGATAGACAAAAAGTGCAACTCAGTGGGTTAGGCAACATCTCTGGAGAATGGTATGTGACATTTTTCGGTTAGCACCCTTCTTCAGACTCAAACCGAAACATCACCGTCTGACGAAGGGGACTGACCTCAAACATCACATATCCATGTCCTCCAGGGATGCTGCCTGACCTATAGGCACATGGAAGTGCAGGGAATAGATGGATATGATTCACGTAAAGGCAGATGAGATTAGTTTAACTTGGCGTCATATTTGGTGCTTACTTTGCGGCCCATAAGGCCCCTTCCAGCGTTGTGCTGTTCTATGTTTGAATTCAAGAGAAATTTATTCACCCAAGAACGGAGAGTGGTGGAAAACAATGTTGATGCAGTTCAGAGAACACTTGAACTATACAATAGGCAATAGACAATAGGTGCAGGAGTAGGCCGTTTGGTGTTTTGAGCCAGCACCGCCATTCAATGGCAATTCAAATTTCACTACACCAATTGGTGTGTGTGACAATAAATGTCCTTTGTCCTTTGTACAACGTCCTTTGTCCAATGTGATCATGGCTGATCATCCCCAATCAGTACCCATGGGGGAGGAGGCAGTTGAGAGCTGTCCAGGTAAGTTGGATGTGGATGAAGCTTGAGTGAAGGTCCGGTGAGTGTTTCATTTTTTTTAGTTTAAAGATACAGCGTGGAAACAGGTCTGAAGAAGGGTCTTGACCTGAAACGTCGCCTATCTCCTTCGCTCCTTAGATGCTGCTGCATCCGTTGAGTTTCTCCAGCTTTTTGTGTAACCGTGGAAACAGGACCACTGAGTCCGCCCGACCAGCAATCCCTGCACATTAACAATATCCTACACACACTGGGGGCAATCTGAATTGTTAGTTAACACTAAACCAAGCCAATGAACCTACAAATCTGCGCATCTTTGGAGTGTGGGAGGAAACCAAAGCTCTCAGAGAAAACCACGCAAGTCACTTGGAGAACGTACAGACAACATCCGTAGTCGGGATCGGACTTTGCTGGCTTTACCTTGCATTAGATGTCATTCCCTTATCATGTAAATGGCTCGATTGTAATCATGTATCATCTTCCGGCTGACTGGTTAGCACGCAACAAAAGCTTTTCACTGTACCTCGGTACAAGTGACAATAAACCAAACTAATCACTAATCATGAGTGTGAGTAACCCAGACTGTGAAAACTAAAATACCAATACTGTGAAAGCTTGAGCTTTGAATTTTGGGTCTTGTGGAACATTAAACTGGAAAAAAATGGGCTACTTTGAAACTAAGTCAGTTCTTGCTTTGTTTCAAATTCCTGTAATCTCAGTTCCCTTTGTTGGTCTGTCGCCATTTGGAAAGCTAGATGCTGTTTTCTTGGCTGATTTTGAGTTAAGTTTATTGTCACGTGCACCGAGGCAAAGTGAAAAGCTTTTGTTATGTGCTAACCAGTCAGCGGAAAGACAATCCATGATTACACTCGAGCCGTCCACAGTGTACAGATACATAGAAACATAGAAACATAGAAATTAGGTGCAGGAGTAGGCCATTCAGCCCTTCGAGCCTGCACCGCCATTCAATATGATCATGGCTGATCATCCAACTCAGTATCCCGTACCTGCCTTCTCTCCATACCCTCTGATCCCCTTAGCCACAAGGGCCACATCTAACTCCCTCTTAAATATAGCCAATGAACTGGCCTCAACTGCCCTCTGTGGCAGAGAGTTCCAGAGACCCACCACTCTCTGTGTGAAAAAATTCCTTCTCATCTCGGTCCTAAAGGATTTCCCCCTTATCCTTAAGCTGTGACCCCTTGTCCTGGACCTCCCCAACATCGGGAACAATCTTCCTGCATCTAGCCTGTCCAACCCCTTAAGAATCTTGTAAGTTTCTATAAGATCCCCTCTCAATCTCCTAAATTCTAGAGAGTATAAACCGAGTCTATGCAGTCTTTGTTCATAAGACAGTCCTGACATCCCAGGAATCAGTCTGGTGAACCTTCGCTGCACTCCCTCTATGGCAATAATGTCCTTCCTCAGATTTGGAGACCAGAACTGTACGCAATACTCCAGGTGTGGCCTCACCAAGACCCTATACAACTGAAGTAGAACTTCCCTGCTCCTATACTCAAATCCTTTTCCTATGAAAGCTAACATACCATTGGCTTTCTTCACTGCCTGCTGTACCTGCATGCCTACTTTCAATGACTGGTGTACATGATGAATGGAAATACATGAATAACATTAGTGCAAGATAAAGCCAGTAAAGTCTGATCAAGGATAGTCCGAGGGTCTCCAATGAGGTTGATAATAGTTCAGGAGTGCTCTCTGGTTGTAAGGGGAAGATAGACACAATAAGCTGGAGTAACTCAGCGTGACAGGCAGCATCTCTGGAGAGAAGGAATGGGTGATTTTTCGGGTTAAGACCCTCCTTCACACTGTGCATTTACCCGACCCATTCCACTCACGATCTTCGACACAATCCTAAACCTCATTCCTAAACAAAACCCAACAGCAGCTAAAATACTAAACCTCTGGAAATCAGTGTGCCTACCTTTTCACATCAGTGTTTTTCAATGCCTTTCTCTTGAAAGATTTATTTTTTAAACCCTCAGTCATTTTAAATGTAGTGTCAACTTGTTTGTGAATTAAGAGTCAAGAGTGTTTTATTGTCATGTCCCAGATAGAATGAGATTCTTACTTTCAGCAGCACAACAGAATATAATAGACCCGAAACATCACCTATTCCTTCTCTAGATATGCTGCCTGTCCCGCTGAGTTACTCCAGCATTCTGTATCTATCTTTGGTGTAAAACAGCATCTAAACATTGTAAACAATACAATAAATAAAGGGGGGGGAAATATATATAGATATATATATACATCTTTTATATAGATATATATATAATTTGTTTAATTATATATATATATCTATATACACACACATTATAAAGGGTCATAGAGTGATACAGTGTGCAAACAGGCTCTTCAGTCCAACTTGCCCACACCAACCAACATGTCCCAGCTACACTAGTCCCACCTGCCTGCACTGGGTCCATATCTCTCCAAACTTGTCATATGCATGTACCCGTCTAACTGTTTCTTATACGATGGGATAGTCCCAGCCTCAACTACCTCCTTTGACAGGCTTGTTCCATACATCCACCACCCTTTAAGTGAAAAACATACCGCCTCAGATTCCTATTAAATATTTTTCCCTTCACCTCAAACCTATGTTCTCTGGTCCTCGATTTCCCTACTCTAGGCAAGAGATTCTGTGCATCTACCCAATCAATTCCTCTCATGATTTTATGCACCTCTGTAAGATCACCCCTCATCCTCCTGCGCTCCAATGTATAGGGACTCAGCCTACTCAACCTCTCCCTGTAGCTCACTCCCTCTAGTCCTGGCTACATCCTTGTAAATCTTCTCTGAATCCTTTCAAGCTGGACACTATATTTCCAATAACATGGTGCCCAGAACTGAACACAATATTCTAAATGCAGTCTCACCAATGTCTTATACAACTGCAACATGACCTCCCAACTTCTATAGTCAATACTCTGACTGATGAAGGCCAAAGTGCCAAAAGTCTTTTGACCACCTTATTTACCTGTACCCTGGCCTTCAAGGAACCATGCATCTGCACTTCTAGATCCCTCTACTGCATATAATGTGTAGGTCCTGCCCTTGTTAGACCTCCCAAAATGCAATGACTCACATTTCTCTGTATTAAATTCCATCAAACATTCCTCAGCCCACCTAGTCAATTGATCTAGATCCTGCTGCAATCTTTCACAACCATCTTCACTATCTGCAAAACCACCCACTTTTGTGCCATCAGCAAACTTGCTAATCTTGCCCTGTATTATCTATCTATAGCTTCTATCTATACTATTACTAAAACTCTCATATTGACCACTTCCGGTCTGTGTTGTTTTTAAATTTGCGCAAAAACGGTACCCTATGCCACCCTACTGACCGTTCTCCTCTGCTCCAAGCCCACCAAGTTTTGTTCAGATCGGTGGAATATTACAAAAGTTATGAAGGTTGAAAATAACCGTGAGATGAGCAGATTCGTCTTCCCCCCTGGCGTTCACCATGAAAGTAACGCCCCTTCTGTGGGTGAGGCGAATAAAGCCACGGAGGCCGGGCGTGAGTCAGTCAGCCCAGAAGCCATGAGTGAGAGTTGTGTCCAGAACTGTGTCCACAAGCCGTAATAGCCATGTCCCACGGTACGAGTTCATTCCAAGAGCTCTCCCGAGATTTAAAAAATCAAACTCGTGGTAAGCACGGAGAATGAATGTAGCGGGTACGTCGGAGGCTCGGGGACGTCTCTTAGTGGCAATGGCAAGTACTCGGGAAGACTCGCTAACGGCAGGTAAGCATGGGAAGACTCGTGAAGATTTTTCAACATGTTGAAAAATGTCCACGAGAATCCCAAGTACCGACGAGTGGCCATTACTGTAAATCTCTGAGTTCGAATCAGGGCAACCCCAGGAGAACTCTTGGAATGAACTCATACCGTGGGACAGGGAGTGAACTGTGAGTCCACAAGCCGTGAGTGAGTGAACTGTGAGTCCACAAGCCGTGAGTGAATTGTGAGTCCACAAGCCGTGAGTGAGTGAACTGTGAGTCCACAAGCCGTGAGTGAGCGAACTGTGAGTCCACAAGCCGTGAGTGAGTGAACTGTGAGTCCACAAGCCGTGAGTGAGTGAACTGTGAGTCCACAAGCCGTGAGTGAGTGAACTGTGAGTCCACAAGCCGTGAGTGAGTGAACTGTGAGTCCACAAGCCGTGAGTGAGTGTACTGTGAGTCCACAAGCCGTGAGTGAGTGAACTGTGAGTCCACAAGCCGTGAGTGAGTGAACTGTGAGTCCACAAGCCGTGAGTGAGTGAACTGTGAGTCCACAAGCCATCAGTGAGTGTACTGTCAGTCCAGAAGGCTCACCCCCCCTGCCCACACCCCCCCCCCCCATCCCCTCGCCCCCCCCCCCCCGCCCCCCCAGCGGCAGGTCATCAGCGGGAGGCCACGGCAGCACTTTCTCCCCCTCCTTGGGGGGAGGGTAGGAGGGGGGAATCAGGGGCGTCACAACGGGAATGTGAAACTTTTCAAACGTTTCTAATACACGAGGAAAACAACAAACTGCTGCAAGGGTCTGGACCCGAAATGAAGGGTCTCTCCATAGACGCTGCCTGTCCCGCTGAGTGAGTTACGCCAGCATTTTGTGTCTATCTTGCCGTGAACTTTAGACGCAACTGCTGAGGAGTTGAGGCTGGAGATACATTTGATAAAAGTTTTTAAAAAAACAACTCCGCCTTGGGGGTTCCTCTCTTTCCCAGTCCCCAGTGGGAGGGTGGAGGCGGAGTTCTGCGAATGAGCAGCCGGGTTTGTCCGGAGCGATTGCGGAAGAGCTGTCCCGTCAACACCAGCGGCTCCCGCCTCTGGGTCAAAGACACTCCAGTATCTTTGCTGTGGATTGCGGTCGCTGAAGTTTCCCCTCCATGAAACCACTGCGGCGACAAGCTAATCCCAGCGCCCCGTCCAGAGAGGGACACTGTTCGGCTCTGGTGAAGGCAGGTGAGCTGAAGTTTGCAAGTGCAGGAAGGAACTGCAGATGCCGGTTTAAACAGAAGCTAGACGCAAAAATAAGCTGGGGTAACTCAACGGGACAGGGAGCAGCACCTCCGGAGTCGAGACACCTTCTTCAGTGTGAAGACAGTACTCCAGTTTTTTTAGTGTCCATCTGAAGTTTGCAAAGACTACTTCCTCTGCAAGGATAGAATGGCAAAGTCAACTTTTCTGCTTCTGCTAACTTGTGCGTCCGTTGCACACTGTGCAAAACTGTTAACCGTGGCCCTCATGGGTAAGAGGTGTTTTTTTTTTATCTCTCGCTATTTTCCTTTTCCAAATGTATATGGGCTGCAGCACTGTGTAAATGTGCGTCCGGAAATCGGAATCATTGCATTATAATGAGTGTTCGTAATCAATGCAAGAGCGGAATAGAAAGTACATGAGCAACTCTCAAGAGCGGGCCTTCCCTTTCAGTCGTCTACGTTTCAGTTTTATTATTGTTGACTGTACTGCTGTACAGTGTAAAGAGTCGCACAATGCTGGAGTAATGGGATAGGTTTGAATTTGGTTTGTTGTCACGTGTACCGAGGTACAGTGAAAAGCTTTCGCTGCGTGCTAACCAGTCAGCAGAAAGACAACACATGATTACAATCGAGCCATTTACAGTGTATAGGTACGGGATAAGGGGAATAACGTGTAATGCAAGGTAAAGCCAGCAAAGTCCAATCAGGGATAGTCTGAGAGTCACCAAAAAGGCAGATGGTAGTTCAGGACTGCTCTGTGATTCCCATGAAGTGCTTTGAAAGGCTGGTCCTCCCCCACATCAAATCCAGCATCCCTGCCTAACTGGACTCTCATCAATTTTGCATACAGGGCAAATAGATCCACAGAGGATGCCATCTCCCTGACTCTTCACACTGTCCTGACTCACCTGGAAAGACAGGGCACCTACGTGAGGATGCTCTTCATTGACTATAGCTCTGCCTTCAACACAGTCATCCCCACCAAGCTCACCAACAAACTCCACCAGCTAGGCCGCAGCTCGCCGATATGCGACTCGATCCTGAATTTTCTGACGGAGCGACCGAAGGCAGTGAGACTGTGCCCGCACCTGACCTCCACTATCACCCTGAGCACCGGCACACCACAGGGCTGTGTACTGAGCCCCATGCTCTACTCCCTCTTCACACATGACTGTGTTCCTGCATTTGACAACAGCACCATTGTCAAATTTGCAGATGACACAATGGTGATCGGGCGGATCACCAACGGTGATGAAACAAACTACAGAGCGGAGGTGCAGAGCCTGGCGGACTGGTGCTCACTGAGCAACTTGTCCCTAAACACCTCTAAGACCAAGGAGCTGATTATCGACTTCAGGAGGACACATAATGGGGAATACGCCCCAATCTCCATCTACGGAGACAGTGTGGAGAGAGTGTCCAGCTTCAAGTTTCTGGGCACACGCATCTCGGAGGACTTCACACTGCTGTGCTGGTCAAGAAAGCACTGTTCTTCCTGAGAACATTGAAAAAGACTGGTCTGCCCCAACAGCTGCTGACGACCTTCTACCGCTGCACAACAGAGAGCATACTAACTTGTGGCATCTCTGTGTAGTATCTCAGCTGCACGGAGGCGGAGAGGAGAGCTCTTCAGCGCGTTGTCCACAGAGCGCAACAGATTATTGGGGCACAGCTACCAGCCTTGGAGGGCATCTACCACACACGGTGCCTCAGGAAGGCCGTCAGCATCCACAAAGACTCCTCACACCCTTGTAATGGACTGTTCGAACTACTCCCTTCCGGCAGACGTTACAAGGCATTCTACGCCCGCACCTCCAGAGTCAGGAACAGCTTCATCCCCAGAGCTATAGCTGCTCTGAACCGGCCCTGCTGAGTGCCCCCCCACCCCCATGGACTGTCTCCCTCGGATGGTCATGCAGCACATTGACCCGGCACAGGCATATTTGCACTTTAGACTGTTTTACTATTCTTTTTATAAATCATGTTTCCCGGGGTATCTAAATCTAAATTTTATTAGTTGTTTAAGTTATGACATCGGATGGAAGCTGCAAACCAAATCTCGTTGCACTTGTGTGCAATGACAATAAAATATTATTATTATTATTATTATTATCCAGTTGCCTGATAACAGCTGGGAAGAAACTGTCCCTGAATCTGGAGGTGTGCGTTTTCACACTTCTGTACCTTTTTCCCGAAGGGAGAGGGGAGAAGAGAGAGTGGTTATGATGCGACTCGCCCTTGATTATGTTGCTGGCCTTGCTGAGGCAGCAGGAACAGGAATATTTCGGGTCGAGACCCTTCTTCAGACTGAGTGTCAGGGGAGGGAGGACACCAAAGAAATGAAGAGGTACAAAGAACAAATGGATGAAAGGTATGTAAAAGGATGAATCAAAGCCAGCAATCGTGATCAAGTGAAGGTGGAGCCCACAATGGTCCATTGTTGGATGTGGGGAAGGTGATAACGAGTGAACCGAACGAGTGAAACAAGATGGATGATGGGTGGGGGACAGAGAGAGGGGGAATGTAAGGATTTCTTGGAGAAATCAATATTCATACTGAAGATAGACACAAAATGCTGGAGTAACTCAGTGGGACAGGCAGCTTCTCTGGAGAGTAGGAATGGGTGACGTTTCAGGTCGAAACCCTTCTGCAGGCTGAGAGGCAGGGGAAAGGGAAACAAGAGATATAGATGGTGATGTAGAGAAATATAGAACAAATGAATGAAAGATATGCAAAAAAGTAACGATGATAAATGATAAAGCCCTTGTTAGCTGTATGCTAGGTGAGAACGAGAAACTGGAGTGACCTGGGTGGGACATCAATATTCATACCACTGGGTTGTTTTGCATGCAATTCAATTTAACTCAGAAAATAGACACAAGCAAGCCAAGCTCGTGCAATTGGTAGAGCAAAGGGAAAGATACAGCATTTAGAATATAGTTATCAGCATTGTGGTGCACCAGTCCCAGAGCTCAAGTCCAATGTCCATAATTGGGTAGAGGTGAATCAGACAATACCCTAGCTCATCGATGGACTGTACAGAAGGCTGATAACAGAAGGGAAGAGGCTGTTGCTGAGTTGGTATGGACGCACAAGCAAGTACAGGTAGACACGAAAAGCTGGATTAACTCAGCGTGACCGGCAACATCTCTGGAGAGAAGGAATGGGTGACGTTTCAGAGGAACTCAGTTGGTCAGGCAGCAGCTGGGGCATCAACACAAGCAACAAGGGGTGTTTAATTGTCATCAGTGTTGACATTGGAACAATTAAATTCTTATTTACAGCTTCTTAATAGGTGTCAACACAATACAATTAGTTTTTTTTCACCCTACAAATAGCTAACAATGGCCTGTTTCCTTTATCAGCGTTACTTTTTTGCATATCTTTCATTCATTGTTCTTTATCTCCCCACCCTCACCATCTATATCTCCCCTTTCCCTTATCCCAAACCAGCCTGAAGAAGGGTCTCGACCCGAAACGTCACCCATTCCTTCTCTCCAGAGTTGCTGCCTGTCCCACTGAGTTAATTCAGCTTTTTTTGTGTATCTTCGGTTTAAACTTCCCGGGATGGAGGGACTGTCATATGCTGCGAGAATGGAGCAGATGGGCTTGTATATTGAATGGCAATGATCTCATTGAAACACGAGAGTCCAGAACTGGGTGCCACAGTTTAAGAATAAGGAGCAAGCCATTTAGAACGGCAGCACCGATAGCAGTTAGTTTGTGCTTAGTAAGCGACACAATAGCACCGATAGCAGTTAGCAGCAATATACATGCGTCATCAACAGCTCCTTAGCACTGATAAGACACGACAATACATGCTTTCAGCAAACTGCTTCTTAGCACAAATAACACACAGCCTTTTCACTGCCAGCTAAGCTTGCAGCCCAATGATATAAAAATGAATGGTTAGTTCTTTTTATTATTTGTTTTACTCTTAATTCCACAACGGCTGATCACCCACAATCAGTACCCCGTTCCTGCCTTCTCTCCATATCCCTTAACTCCACTATCCATAAGAGCTAATAGGAATCCGAGAGGTAACTTTCCCACAGAGGGTGGTGGGTGTGTGGAACAAGCTGCCACAGGAGTGGCCTGTTTGGTGGCACAAACAGGAAAGTAGACTATTATTTGAATGGTGGAAATAGGAAGTTAGGAAATAGGGGAGATGCAACGAGACCTGGGTGTCGTGGTACACCAGTCATTGAAAGTAGGCATGCAGGTGCAGCAGGCAGTGAAGAAAGCGAATGGTATGTTGGCATTCATAGCAAAAGGATTTGAGTACAAGAGCAGGGAGGTTCTACTGCAGTTGTACAGGGTCTTGATGAGGCCACACCTGGAGTGTTGCGTACAGTTTTGGTCTCCTAATCTGAGGAAAGACATTCTTGCCAAAGAGGGAGTACAGAGAAGGTTCACCAGACTGATTCCTGGGATGGCAGGACTTCCATATGAAGAAAGACTGGATAGACTCGGCTTGTACTCGCTGGAATTTAAAAGATTGAGGGGGGATCTCATAGAAACTTACAAAATTCTTAAGGGGTTGGACAGGGTAGATGCAGGAAGATTGTTCCCGATGTTGGGGAAGTCCAGGACAAGGGGTCACAGTTTAAGGATAAGTGGGAAGTCTTTTAGGAACGAGATGAGAAAAACATTTTTCACACAGAGAGTGGTGAATCTGTGGAATTCTCTGCCACAGAAGGTAGTTGAGGCCAGTTCGTTGGCTTTATTTAAGAGGGAGTTAGATGTGGCCCTTGTGGCTAAAGGGATCAGGGGGTATGGAGAGAAGGCAGGTACAGGATACTGAGTTGGATGATCTGCCATGATCATATTGAATGGCGGTGCAGGCTCGAAGGGCCGAATGGCCTACTCCTGCACCTATTTTCTATGTTTCTGTGTTTCTTTATATTCTTGGCCTCGTACTTCATCTTTTCACCCCGTGTTGCCCTTCTGTTACTTTCTGTTGTCCTTTGAAAGTTTTGTAAGAGGTAGTTGAGGCTGAGACTATCCCATTGTTTAAGAAACAGTTGGACAGGTACATGGATAGGACAGGTTTGGAGGGTTATGGACCAAGCGCAGGCACGTGGGACGAGGGTAGCTGGGACATTGTTGGCCGGTATGGGCGAGTTGGGCCGAAGGGCCTGTTTCAACACTGTATCACTCTATGACTCTAATATCTAGAATGAATTGTCTCCCTAATGACAAACGACCACCTCTGGCAGCTCGTTCACCAATGAGGTCATGAACGACTATCTACCTCATTGGTGACACTTGGACTATCCTAGATCGGCCTTTGCTGACTTTCCCTTGCACTAAACGTTATTCCCTTATTATATATCTATACACTGCGAATGGCTCTATTGTAATCATGTATTGTCTTTCCGCTGACTGGTTAGCATGCTACAAAAGCTAAACTGTAAACATTCAGTGAGGAGTAGGTAGGCAAGCAAAGCTGGAGGAAGGACGGCACAGTGGTAGTGCTGCTGTCTTTCAGCGCCAGTGACCCTGACTACGGGTGCTGTCTTTACGGAGTTTGTACGCTCCCCCCGTGACCGCATGGGTTATCTCCGGGTTTCCTCTCGCACTCCAAAGACGTGCAGGATTGTAGGTTAATTGGCTTCTGTAAATTGTTCCTAGTGTGCGGGGTAGCGCTGGTGTATGGGTGATTGTGGGCCGAAGAGCCTGTTTCTAGGTTTGTATCTCAAAGCTAAACGAAACTGAACAGGCCCTGCAGCCCAAAATGTCACTGAATGTATGGCTGTGCAGTGTTGTGGAGGTGCTGGAGGCAGTGTAAAGAGTCAAGAGTGTTGGACTGGCATGTGCACCAGGAACAGAACAATGAACATGTTACTTGCTGCTGCTTTGCAGACACATTAATGCAACAACACATAGATACACTGGGGCAGCTTGATGGCATAGCGGTAGAGTTGCTGCCTTACAGCGCCAGAGACCCAGGGTTCGATCCTGACTACGGGTGCTTGTCTGTACGGAGCTTGTTCGTTCTCCCCGTGACCTGCGTGGGTTTTCCCCGGGTGCTCCGGTTTCCTCCCGCACTCCAAAGACATACAGGATTGTAGGTTAATTGGCCCGGGTAAAGATTGTAAATTGTCCCGAGCATGTGTATGATGGTGCTAGTATACAGGGGGATCGCTGGTCGGCGCGGACTATGTGGACCGAAGGGCCTGTTTCATGCCCTATCTCAAAGGTTCAAAGGTATTTTATTGTCACGTGTACCAATTAAGATACAGTGAAACTCGAATTACCAAACAGCTATACTAAAAAAAGCAACAAGACACACAACTACATAAAAGTCAACATAAACATCCACCACAGCGGATTCCCCACGTTCCTCACTGTGAAGGAACGGAATAAAGTCTAATCTTCCTTCTTAATTCTCCCGTGTCTGGGGCAGTCGAATCAATCTATGAACCAAATTAAAATAACAATAAACTATTAGTTATTCTGTGTAACCAGGCCATAACATTGCAAGCAGTTGTTCTTAGTGCAAGCTATACAAAGTCCAGAGTGTGGACATAATCTAGAGCTGGGTTCATATTTGATAGGCAAGGAGGTGAAAAGTTATTGCAGCTGAAATTGTAATCAGGTGGGCCATGATCTTGTTAAAGGGGCCGAATGGCTTAGTCCTATTCCTGCACCGCCATTCAATATGATCATGGCTGATCATCCAACTCAGTATCCCTGAGCTGGCTGAAGGGGCCGAATGGCTTAGTCCTATTCCTAGTGGGTACAAAATAAAGTGGTAAGAAGCCTCAAGCTGGACAGGGTACAGAGAAAATTTACAAGGATATTGCCAGGACTGGAGGGCGTGAGCTATACGGAGACGGTGAGCAGACTGGGACTTCATTCCTTGAAGCACAGGAGGATGAGAGGGTGATCTTATTGATTCAAGTGAAGGGTCAAGAGAGTTTATTGTCAGGGGGTTACACAAAAAGCTGGAGAAACTCAGCGGGTGCAGCAGCATCTAAGGAGCGAAGGAGATAGGCGACGTTTAGGTTGAGACCCTTCTTCCTAAGTCCCAGATAGGACAATGACATTCTTGCTTGCTGCAGCACAACAGAGTATTGTAAGCAAAAATACAGAACAGTTCCGTTCAATATGCACATATAAAATCATGAGAGGAATTGATCGGGCAGGTGCACAGAGTCTATTTCCTAGAATAGGTGAATCAAGGACCAAAAGACATAGGTTTAAAGTGATGGGGAAAAGGTTTAATAGGAATGTGAGGGGTAACTTTTTCACACAAAGGGTGGTGGGTGTATGGAACAAGCTGCCAGAGGAGGTAGTTGAGGCAGCTCTTGTAAATCATCTCTGTGCCCTTTGCAACTTGACAACATCTTTCCTATAACATGGTGCCTTTAACTGAACACAATACTCTAAATACAGTCTTATACAACTGCAACATAACCTCCCAACTTCTATACTCAATAGGTGTAGGAAAGAACTGCAGATGCTGGTTTAGATCGAAGGTAGACACAAAATGCTGGAGTAAGTCAGTGGGTCAGACACATCTTTGGAGAGATGCTTCTCTCCAGAGATCCTTCTGTCCAGAGATGCTGCCTGACCCACTGAGTTGTACTCCAGCATTTTGTGTCTACCTTCAATACTCAATGGGGCACAAAAGGCTAGAGAAACTCAGCGGGTGCAGCAGCATCTAAGGAGCGAAGGAGATAGGTGACGTTTCGGGTCAAGACCCTTCTTTCAATATTCAATGCTCTGACTGATGAAGGGCAATGCACCAAAAGGCTTTTTGCCTTCTGAGGAAGTGGAGGCATTGGTGTGCTGAAGAGCCTGTTTCCACGCTGTATCACACTAACGAAGTTGGTGCAGGAGTTGGCCACTTGGTCCTTCGTGCCTGCAACAATGTTTATCCAACATTTATCATGGCAGTTCTTCTACCCTGACACCATTTTCCTGCATTGCCCCAACATCCCTTGATTCCCTTAATATCTAGAAATCCTTTAGTTTAGCTTAGTGATACAGCGCAGAAACAGGCCCTTCGACCCACCTCATCCGGGCTGACCAGCAATATACGCACTGTAACACTATCCTATACACACTAGGGTCAATTTCCAATTATATCAAAGCCAATTAACCTACAAACCTGCTTGTCTATGGAGTGTGGGAGGAAATTAAGGATCTTGGAGGAAACTCACGTAGGTTACAGGGAGAACGTACAAACTCCGTAGTCAGAATCGACCAGGTCTCTGGCAATGTAAGGCAGCAACTCTACTGGTGTGGCACCGTGCCACCCTAATTGATTTAATAGGCAGAACGGATTATCTCTGTTTAGAGTGACCTCTACGACCAAGCCACCACTGTCCTCCGGCGTAGAGGATCACAAGTATTTGTCACAATCTAAGAGACGACATTGCACCACATCTCACTCCGAGACCACGATGTTCCTTTAGAATGGAGACGAGGATGGATTTCTATCGCCAGAGGGTGGTGAATCTGTGGAATTCATTGCCACAGGCGACGGTGGAGGCCAAGACAGTGGGCATTTCTAATGCGGAAATTGATAGGTTCTTGATTAGTACGTGTGCCAACGGTTACGGGGAGAAGGCAAGAAAATGGCATTGAGAGGGAAAAGACGATCCGCCATGATTGAATGGTGGTGTGGACCCGATGGGCTGAATGGCCTAACTCTGTTCCTATGCCTATAGTCTTCCCAGCAACCATCAGGCTCTTGAACACTGTACAACAGTAACCTCAGCATCAATGATCTTTACATCTTCCACTGTGTCTTTGATTGCACCACAGACTTTATTTCTTGCACCATTATGGCTACTAAGCATTGTGATAATAACTTTATTATATTTACGTCTGATATTTCTTTCTGTGTGTTATGTCAATGGATAAAAAGCTGTAGCAAATGGGGATGTCATTGTTCCGTTGATGGTACGTGTGACAATTAAACACTCTTCTTGTCTCATGTCCCTTCCTTTGTACCAAGCAGTCTGCCCCTCCTTCTGAGAATGGTTCTAGATTCCTCAACCAAGGAATAAATTGTCACTGCATTCACCCTGTCAAGTTACGAAAGAATTCTGTGTTTCAGTCAGATTAACTCTCAGCTTTCCAAATTCACAACTTCTAGGAGCAGAATTAGGCCATTCGGCCCATCAAGTCTACTCCGTCATTCAATTATCCCTGATCGATCTTAGGGATAGTCCAATTTTCCCGCCTTCACCCCATAACCCCTGACAGCCATACTGATCAAGAATCTGTCTATCTCTGTCTAAAAAATACCCATTGACCGGCCCTCCACAGTCTTGTGTGGCAATGAATTCCACAGATTCACCACCCTCTGCCTAAAGATATTCTTTCGCATCTCCTTTCTAGAGGTGTGTCCTTTTATCCTGAGGCTGTGGCCTCTGGTCCTAGACTCTCCCAATATTGGAAACATCCTCTCCACATTCACTCTATCCAGGCCTTTCTTGGTGCTAGAAGCCTGGTCTACTCAATGTATTCACACGTGCAGGGCCAGATTAAGACCCATAGAGGCCCTAAGCACTTAAAAGATTTTGGTGCCCCCATATATATGTAATTCAAAATATAAACAATAATAAACCATAAAATAAATTTTTATTTTTCAAAATGAAACAAAACTAACAGTAAGATGGAGCAAGATATTATTTTAGCAAGTTTAAATTGATTTCTTTTGTGCCGTAAACCATTTACCATTTCTGTTGTGCCCCCCTTCCCTTGATGCCCTAAGCACGTGCTTATTTTGCTTAATGGTTGATCCAGCCCTGCACATGTGGCAAACTCAGCACTTCAGGAAGTTTTTGGACATTCTGTATTGCAATCCTTCTGCACCAAGTACACGCTGAAGAAACTGTCCCACTTTGGCAATTTTTCTTTTAGGCGACTGCCGGCGACAGTCACAGTCGTAGCGGGACAAGCTACCACCTAATCAACGTCAAGCTACGTCAACCAACGACGCAATTCCTCGCGACTCGTGATGTCCACACCTATCACAACCTACGACCACACAGGGGACAACCAAAGTCAAACTAGCTCCACCCGCGACAGGCTACGACCCTGTCGGCGACAAATGGAGACTTCTCTTGATGCCCGTAATGTCGCCGGATGACGTAGGTTGTCGCCAATGGAAACCATCGAGGTCGTCACCCGGCGACAACCAACGTCTCCTGGGGACAACCTACGAAAGCACCTACGACAGGAGAAGACAGGCAACGTCAAGCCCACTGTTGCTGAAAGGCTTTGAACATTTCAAAATCCAGCGGTGACAAGAAAAAAGTTATGACACTTGATGAGACAACTCACGACAATACAGGCCTCACCCCGCGACCATGTGGTTACAGGCGATTTTTTCGGCGACAGCCGGAAAATAGGCTAAGTGGGACAGGCCCTTTAGTGGGAATTAAGACCGTACACATTACTCCAACTCTCCGCAAGGCCCTCAATAATTGCAGTGATATACCTTTACTCGTGTACCTCAAATCCCCTTCTAATGAAGTGCAACATACCATTTACCTTGCCAATTGCTCCATACATAGAAACATAGAAAATAGGTGCAGGAGTAGGCCATTCGGCCCTTCGAGCCTGCACCGCCATTCAATAGGATCATGGCTGACCATCCAACTCAGTATCCTGTACCTGCCTTCTCTCCATACCCCCTGATCCCTTTAGCCACAAGGGCCACATCTAACTCCCTCTTAAATATAGCCAACAAACTGGCCTCAACTACCTTCTGTGGCAGAGAATTCCACAGATTCATCACTCTCTGTGTGAAAAGTGATCTTCTCATCTCGGTCCTAAAAGACTTCCCCCCCTTATCCTTAAACTGTGACCCCTTGTTCTGGAGTTCCCCAACATCGGGAACAATCTTCCTGCATCTAGCCTGTCCAACCCCTTAATAATTTCTATGAGATCCCCCCTCAATCTTCTAAATTCCAGCGAGTACAAGCCGAGTACAAGCTGACATACACCAGCAAGTCAGTGATTTGAATGGAAGGTCACAGAGGTTTGCTTGAACATGAACGTGAATGTGGCGCAGCGGTAGAGTTGCTGCTTTACAGCGCCAGAAGCCTGGGTTCGATCAAGGCTATGTGTGCTTGTCTGTACAGAGTTTGCGCGTTCTCCCCGTGACCGTGTGGGTTTTCTCCGGGTGCTCCGGTTTCCACCCACATTTTAGAGACGTGCAGGTTTGGTGGTTAATTGGCTTCTGTAAATTCAAAATTGCCCCTACTGTGTAGGATAATGTTAGTGTGCGGGGATCACTGGTCAGCGTGGGCTGAAGGGCCTGTTCCGCGTTATATTTATGAAGTCTAATGTCTAAATCCTCGCACCGTGTGATTGTGGATGTGCCCACAGGTGGAAGTCATACTCTTATGATGGACGAAATCTCAAAGATCCTGGCACGAGGGGGCCATAACGTGTCGAACTTCCATCAGGTGGTCTATGCTCTGGACGGTGAGTTCTGTGCTTTGGACACATGCATGAGTGCAGTGATCTTTTGTCATATCTTTCCACTTTCAGAATGTAGGTGAAGCTGGCAAGGCCTGCATTTATTGCCCTTCTCCAATTGTCCAGGAGGGGGGGCAAGTGTTGAGCCGTCTTCGAAAGATACTGCAGTCCTCCTGCAAGAACAATGAAGGAATGATGATATTTTTCAAGTTTGACACTCTACTTCCTTAGAAGGCGCATCTGTAGAAGTTGGTGGGAGTTGCAAGTTGAAGTGAAGGGAAAGCTAATGTTTAGTTTAGAGATGCAGCGTGGAAACAGGCCATCAGCCCACCAAGTCCACACTGACCAGCGATCCCCACGCATTAAGACAAGCCTACACACACTAGGGACAATTTACACTTATCAAGGATACAAACCCAAGCCAAATAATCTACTAACCTTTACGTCTTTGGAGTGTGGGAGGAAACCAAAAATCTCTGCGAAAACCCCACGCATTCACGGGGAGAACGTACAAACTCCGTACAGACAGCACCCGTAGTCAGGATCAATCCCGGGTCTTCGGCACTGTAAGGCAGCAACTCTACCGCTGCGCCACCGTGCCGTCCCATGTTCTTCGATGGTTAAATGGTACTTTTAATGTCACGTGTACTGAGGCACAGTGAAATTCATTTCTGTTTACAGTTCAGTACAAGTATCACTATCTTCTTCTTATCAAGTCCACACACAAGATTAGAAGTTGCTCAGCCATGCTGAACATACGTCTCGGCATCTGCACACAATGGTGTCTGTCTTGTGCGTGGTTGTGGAAAGATTGGTGGAAACAGGGCCGTGACGTGAATACTCTTTCTTTGACCCCAGTATCACTATAACATAGACACATATTAGAAAAACATCTCAGATACAGTACAAGTGTGTAGCAGTAGTACACCGAGACAGTATACAGAGTCACCAGTGTGACACCATTATCCAGTCCCAGTTTGCAAGTGCAGGGATGTTGATCTGACCATGAAGGTCTGGTGTCCTGGTGGCGTTGGAGGATCGACCTGGCCAAGCGTAGCCTTGGTCTCCTCCACCGCTGCATTCGATCCAGGTGCTCGGCATCTTGGAGCGGTGCCCGGTCCAGCCGAGCCCCAGGCTGCTGCAGGGCCTCCAGCGGCCCACCTGTACGCCAAGTATTATCATCAAGCTGGACTCGGGGGACAGTTTCCTCACCTCTGATATCACGGTTTCTGAATGGTCCTTCGACACGATACGATAATATCAAACTTTATTTATCCCAGGAGGGAACTTGATCTGCTGACAGTCATTAAAGTGACGAGTGGAAAGGATTGGGGATTTGCAAAGATTTGGGTACATTTTGAGAAAGCTCCGCTCCTTCAACATGTGCAGTAAGATGCTGCAGATGTTCTACCAATCGGTGGTGGCCAGTGTTATCTTCTTCACTGTGGTGTGGTGGGGCAGCAGGGCAAAGGCCGCAGATGCCAATAGCATCAACTCACTCTTCAGGAAGGCTGGCTCCATCCTGGGGCGGAGTTGGATTCATGGGAAGTGGTCTTGGACGGGGGGATGCTCCTCAAACTGCGGAACATCCCGGACAATACAGCTCACCCCCTCCGTGACACACTGGTCAACCTGAGGAGCACCTTCAGCAACAGACTGGTTCCGCCAAGATGCAGCACAGAACGCCACAGGAGATCCTTCTTCCCTGTGGCTATCAAACGGTACAACTCCCTTCTGTTGTTGTCCCCCCCCCCCACTCTGTGCCTTCTTGTACAGGGCCTCGGGGTCCAGGTACACGCCAAGGCAGGGGTGGGAAACCTTTTATGTTGGAATGCCGCATTAAGTTAGATGTAATCTAATAAGGCCGCATCCAAGAATCCTCAATTAAATACACTTCAAAATGTACATTATTTATCTATTATGTACTAACTTCAAGAAAATGTAAAATGGTGTTAATTCTAAAGTTAACTAACCTTTTAATGACTTTGTTGTGACTGCTTTTTGTGGGAAAGCATTTGAATATTTGGTTGCCTCATGGGGGTACGCAGTTTCAGTTGATCTTCTAGATGGGTATCCGGCATCTGTGACCTTAAGCGCGTCTTGATTTGGGTTAGGTAGGAGAATGTAGATTCGCAGCAATAAATGGTTGAAAAGCAAGCAAGCAGTTTCCATGCGGGGAGGATTATTCCGTTGAATCTTCTTTTACGCTTTGGTATTTTAAATACGTTCATTTTAAGATTAAAATAAAAATAATAAATGACGAACAAAAACATATTAATAAAAATACAAGGATTTGTTCTACAAAATTTGGATTCATTCAAAAGGCCGCACTTAATGGCCTAGTAGGCTGCATGCAGCCTTAAGGCCGCACGTTCCCCACCCCTGCTCCAAGGTATTTTGTATAAGAAGGAACCAGATGCTCGTTTAAACTGAAGATAGATGCGAAAAACTGGAATAACTCAGCGGGACAGGAAGCATCTCAGGAGAGAAGGAATGGGTGACATTTTGGGTCAAGTCCCTTCTTCCAAGGTTTTTGTACTCCCTGGTGAACTGCACATCCACACCATTGATGGAGACAGGGGTGTTCCTCTCCTCCTAAAGTCCACCACCAACTCCTTAATCGTATCGGTGTTGAGCTGCAGGTGATTCAGCCCCCACCACTCAACAAAGTCGTTGACTGCACCTCTGTTGACTTCGAGATGGGTACTATCAGATTCACCTCTACCCAATTTTGGACATTGGACTTTGTCTATGGAACTTTGTGCATTACAATGCTGAAAACTATATCCTACAATCAGTCTTCTCTTACCTTCTCCCCAAAATCCACAAATCTGACTATCCTGGCAGACCCATTGTTTCTGCCTGCTTGTGTCCTACCGGTCTTATTTCCACATACCTCGACTCCATCCTATCCCCCTCCTGGTTAAATCCCTCCAGTTCTCTGCCTCAGAGGGCAGTGGAGTCAGGTTCTCTCGATCCTTTCAAGAGAGCTAGATTGGGCTCTTAAAGAGAGCGGAGTCAGGGAATATGGGGAGAAGGCAGGAACGGGGTACTGATTGGGGATGATCAGCCATGATCACATTGAATAGGGGTGCTGGTTCGAAGGGCCGAATGGCCTACTCCAGCACCTATTGTCTATTGTCTCTGGGACTTCCATTTTCTAGGCCCCTCATCTTCACCATAGATGTCCAGTCACTCTACACCTCCATCCTCCACCAAGAGGGTCACAAAGCCCTCTGTTTCTTCCTCGACCGGAGAACCAACCAATACCCGTCCACTGATAGTCTCCTCCGCCTAGCGGAGCTGGTCCTTACCCTTAATTACTTTTCGTTTGACTTCTCCCATTTCCTCCAAACACAAGGCGTAGCTATGGGCACGTGCATGGGCCCTAACTATGCTTGCCTCTTCGTAGGGTACGTCGAACAATCCTTGTTCGAGACGCACCAGGGCCCCATCCCCTACCTCTACCTCCGCTACATCGACGACTGCATTGGTGCTACCTCCTGCACCCACACACAACTCACTAACTTCATCCATTTCACTACTAACTTCCATCCGGCACTCAAATACACCTGGACCATTTCCGACATTTCCCTACCATTTCTTGACCTCACTATCTCCATCGCAGGAGATAGACTCCTGACCGACATCCACTTTAAACCCACTGACTCCCAAGGCTATCTGGACTACACTTCTTCCCATCCTGCTTCCTGTAAGGACTCCATCCCCTACTGCCAATTCCTCCTTCTATGCCGCATCTGCACCCAGGATGAGGTGTTCCATAGAAACATAGAAATTAGGTGCAGGAGTAGGCCATTCGGCCCTTGGAGCCTGCACCACCATTCAATATGATCATGGCTGATCATCCAACTCAATATCCCATACCTGCCTTCTCTCCATACCCTCTGATCCTCTTAGCCACAAGGGCCACATCTAACTCCCTCTTAAATATAGCCAATGAACTGGCCTCAACTACCCTCTGTGGCAGAGAGTTCCAGAGACCCACCACTCTCTGTGTGAAAAAAGTCCTTCTCATCTCGGTCCTAAAGGATTTCCCCCTTATCCTTAAGCTGTGACCCCTTGTCCTGGACCTCCCCAACATTGGGAACAATCTTCCTGCATCTAGCCTGTCCAACCCCTTAAGAATTTTGTAAGTTTCATAAGATCCCCTCTCAATCTCCTAAATTCTAGAGAGTATAAACCGAGTCTATGCAGTCTTTGTTCATAAGACAGTCCTGACATCCCAGGAAACAGTCTGGTGAACCTTCTCTGCACTCCCTCTATGGCAATAATGTCCTTCCTCAGATTTGGAGACCAGAACTGTAAGCAATACTCCAG
The DNA here is from genome assembly GCA_963514005.1 of Raja brachyura. The sequence goes on along the minus strand of OY740781.1, from coordinate 13,961,917 downwards.
GTGTGGTCTCACCAAGACCCTATACAACTGAAATAGAACCTCCCTGCTCCTATACTCAAATCCTTTTGCTATGAAAGCTAACATACCATTCGCTGTTCCGTTCCACACCAGGGCATCGGAGATGTCCTCATTCTTTAGGAAATGGGGGTTCCCCTCTTCTACCACATGAGGCTCTCACCAGGGTCTCTTCTATACCCCGTAACTCTGCTCTCTCCTCCCACTCGGAACAAGGGCAGAGTCCCCCTAGCCCTCACCTTCCACCCTACCAACCGTCACATACAACAAATAATCCTCCGACATTTTCGTCATCTCCAACGTGATCCCACCACATCTTCCCATCTCCTCCTCTCTCTGCTTTCCGCAGAGACCACTCCCTCCGTATCTCCCTAGTCCATTTGTCTCTTCCCACCCGAACCTCCCCCTCTCTGGGTACTTTCCCCTTGCAACCGCAGGAGATGCTACATTTGTCGTTTTACCTCCCCCCTTGACTCCATTCAAGGACCCAAGCAGTCTTTCCAGGTGAGACAGAGGTTCACCTGTACCTTCTCCAACCTCATCTATTGTATCCTCTACTCTAGGTGTCAGTTGCTCTACATCGGTGAGAACAAGCGTAGACTTGGCGATCGCTTCGCCGAACACCTCCGCTCAGTTCGCAATAACCAACCTGATCTCCCGGTGGCTCAGAACTTCAACTCCCCCTCCCATTCTGAATCTGACCTTTCTGTCCTGGGCCTCCTCCATGGCCAGAGTGAGGACCACTGTAAATTGGAGGAGAAGCACCTCATATTTCGCTTGGGCAGTTTACACCTCAGCGGCATGAACATTGACCTCTAATTTCAGGTAGTCCCTACTTTCTCCTCCCCTTCTCAGCTCTCCCTCAGCTCTCTGGCTCCACCTCTTCCGTTCTTCCTCCCGCCCCCACCCTCACAACTGTCTGAAGAAGAGTTTCGACCCGAAACATTGCCTATTTCCTTCGCTCCATAGAGGCTGCCTCACCCGCTGAGTTTCTCCAGCAATTTTGTCTAACTTCTATTTTCCAGCATCTGCAGTTCCTTCTTAAACATTCTACATTCAGTCCCTTTGCTCTATCCATTGTACCTGAGTTTGACTTGCTTGTATTTTTTTATAGTATTATGTGATCTAATTAGACAGTGAGTAAGATTTTATCTGTACCTCAGTACACATGACAATAATACATCTGAACGAAAGGCTGCTGCCTTACAGCGCCAGAAACCCGGGTTTGATCCTGACTACGGGTGCTGTGTGTACTGAGTTTGTACGTTCTCCCTGTGACCGTGTGTGTTTTCTCTGAGATATTTGGTTTCCATCCACATTCCAAGGATGTGCAGGATTGCAGATTAATTGGCTTCTGTAAATCGTCCCTAGTGTGTACGGGGATAATTGGTCAGCGGGGTCTTGGTGGGCCAAAGCTCTCGTTTCCAAGCCATATCTCTAAACTAAGCTAAACTAAACTAAGCCTAATGCATTACATTCATAAGAAAAGGAAGACTAAAGCAAATCTGGTTTGTCGGATAGTTTGTAGGTTGACTGGCCCCTGTAATTTGCCCCTAATAAACAAATTAGATCATGAAGGGTTTGGACACGCTAGAGGCAGGAAACATGTTCCCGATGTTGGGAGTCCAGAACAAGGGGCCACTTATTCAGTTTAAGAATAAGGGGTAAGCCATTTAGAACGGAAACGAGGAAACACTTTTTTACACAGAGTTGTGAGTCTGTGGAATTCTCTGCCTCAGAAGGCAGTGGAGGCAGGTTCACTGGAGAGCTAGATAGGGCTCTTAAAGATAACAGAGTCGGGGGATATGGGGAGAAGGCAGGAAAGAGGTACTGATTGTGGATGATCAGCCATGATCACATTGAATGGCGATGCTGGCTCGAAGGGCCGAATGGCCTACTCCTGCACCTATTGTCTATTGTCTAATGTACAGAAAATGAATGTGAAAGTTGGATAACATAGAACTAGTGTGAATGGTGGATTGATGTTCAGCATTGCCACTGTGGGCTGACGAGCCTGTATGTTTCAATCAATTAATCAAAATACTTTGTCTTTTAGGACATCAGGCCGTGCGGGATGATTATACTTACATTCCTTGGGCTATTGGAGGAAGCTACCCAGAATTACACCGGGGCGTAAAGCAAGCCTTTGCACGTATTGCTCTCAGTGGAAAGTACGTAGACAATTTTCAATGCACTTTTTTGCTTTAGATTTTAATTTGGTTTAGTCAATTATTGTCACTGTGGTTCAGTGAAAAGCTTTTTGTTGCGTTCTACCCATTCAGCAAAAGACTGTACATGATTACAATGAAGCCATCCACGGTACACAGGTACACGTTAATAGGTACACAGGTACAGGGCGGCAAGGTGGCGCAGCAGTCCCCTACAGCGCCAGATATCCGGGTTCGTTCCTGACGACGGGCGCTGTAGGGGTAGCAACTCTACTGCTGCGCCACCGTGCTGGAACTTTAGGCTGTGCACGCCATACGCAAGAAGAAGATGCTGTCTTTTCAAGTCTCTCACTGTGCTTTTACCCTGCCCTCTGTACGGAGTTTTTCCAGTCTCCCCCTGACCTGCGTGGGTTTCCTCTGGGTGCTCCGGTTTCCTCCCACATTCCAAAGACTGCACATTTGCAGGTTAAATGTGTAAATCTTTTTGTGTAAATTTGCTAGTGTTACTTTAAATTCCATCATCTAAATCATTAATGTACATTTTAAATAGTTGCGGCCCCAGCACCGAGCCTTGCGGCACCCCACTCGCCATTTCCTGCCATTCTGACAGGGACCCGTTTATTCCTACTCTTTGTTTCCTGTCTGCCGACCAATTCTCTATCCATGTCAATACCCTACCCCCAATACCATGTGCTCTAATTTTGCCCACTAATCCCCATGTGTGGGACCTTATCAAAGGCTTCTGAAAGTCTAGATACACCACATCCACTGGCTCTCCTTCATCCATTTTACTTGTCACATCCTCAAAAAATTCCAGAAGATTAGTCCAGCAGGATTTCCTCTTCATAAATCCATGCTGACTTGGACCAGTCCTTTTACTGCTATCCAAATGCACTGTTATTACTTCTTTAATAATTGACTCCAGCATTTTCCCCACCACTGATGTCAGGCTAACTGGTCTATAATTCGCCAATTTCTCTCTCGCTCCTTTCTTGAAAAGTGGGATAACATTAGCTACCTTCCAATCCACAGGTACTGATCCTGAATCTATAGAACATTGGAAAATGATCACCAATGCATCCACAATTTCTAGAGCCTCCTTGAGTAGCCTGGGATGCAGACCATCAGGTCCAGGGGATTTATCATCCTTCAGTCCCATCAGTCTGCCCAATACCATTTCTCGCCTAATGCAAATTTATTTCAGTTCCTCTGTCTCCCTAGATACTCTGTTCTCCAGTACATCTGGGAGATTGTTTGTGTCTTTCTCAGTGAAGACAGAACCAAAGTACCTGTTCAACTCTTCTGCAATTTCCTTGTTCCCTATAATAATTTCACCCGTTTCTGCCTTCAAGGGACTTAGTCTTTACTAATCTTTATCTCTTAACATACCTAAAAAAAGCTTTTACTATCCTTCTCTGTCACAGAATGCAGTTGAGGCCAGTTCATTGGCTATATTTAAGAGGGAGTTAGATGTGGCCCTTGTGGCTAAAGGGATCAGGGGGTATGAAGTGAAGGCAGGTACGGGATACTGAGTTGGATGATCAGCCATGATCATATTGAATGGCGGTGCATGCTCGAAGGGCTGAATGGCTTACTCCTGCGCCTATTTTCTATGTTTCTATGTTTCTTTATATTCTTGGCCTCGTACTTCATCTTTTCACCCCGTGTTGCCCTTCTATTACTTTCTGTTGTCCTTTGAAAGTTTCCCAATCCTCTGGCTTCCCGCTACTCTTTGCTACGTTATACACCTTTTCTTTAAATTTTTATTCCATCCCTAACTTCCCTTGTCAGCCACGGTTGCCTCTTACTCCCCTTAGAATCTTTCTTCCTCATGATTCTTCCTCTGACATTTCAGGAAAAAAAATCACTGGTTCAATACAGCCACACCCTTTGTAAGCGCAGCATTCCCGGTGTTTTTTTGCTGTGGGTGAAGGGCCTGTCCCACTTGGGCGAAATTTGTGCGCAATTTACGTAACACGACGCGTGCGCATATTGCGAATTTCGCGTGCATGGTGCGCATTACGAGTGCTTGGTGCGTGATGACTCAAGGCCCTGTCCCACTTGCGTGTCCTTGGCACGCAAATTACGCAACCTCGTGGTCGTGTTGAGGCGCATGGACTTCGTGTGGCCTCATGGGGCCGGTCCCACTGAGAAGGGGTATGTAGTTGTGCGCGAGATCGCCCGGGGCTCAGAAATTTTGTAGCGAAAGGAATCTTCGCGCGCCATCGGCCTGTCGCGGAACTGACGGCCAAAGTGGGACAGGCCCATGACCCTGACGCGTGCGCAATGTCTCATCTGCAACCGCAGCAGAAGCAGGCAAATGATCGTCGAGCTCGGCCTGGGGCTCACAGCCGTTGCGGTCCCGATCCGCCCCCACTTCTACTCCCAGAGCGGGGACAAGAAAATTGAAGATAGACACAAAATGCTGGAGTAACTCAGCAGGATCGGCAGCTTCTCTGGAGAGTAGGAATGGATGACGTTTCAGGTCAAGACCCTTCTTTCAGAGTGAAGAAGAGTCTCGACCAGAAACATCACCCATTCCTTCTCTCCAGAGATGCTGCCGTTCCCGCTGAGTTACTCCTGCATTTTGTGTCCATCTTCAAATAACGTCCTACGCGCTGCAGACGGCTGTGCAGACGCATGAAATAGCGCGCGACCTTCGCGGGATCGTCGCGCCTCAATGCGACCACGAGGTCGCGTAATTAGCATGCCAAGGACACATAAGTGGGACAGGGGCTGTAGGCAGTGACGCGCTGTCGTGAGCGGTGCGCCAGGATTTTGGGATGTACAAAATCTTTGCGCGCCATATGTGTGACGCGCAAATAATGCCCAAGTGGGACAGGCCCTTTAGGCTTTAAATGGCTTTAAAAACCGTCTGTATTGTATGACAGAAAGTGCCAGCAGAGAAGGATGGAACTCAGCAGGATATTCACAAAATATCCAAGTATTCAGATACCGGTGTGTGTTCCCGCTAACGAGGGCAGGGTAAAAGCACAGTGACTTGAAAAGACAGCATCTTCTTGCATATGGCGCGCACAGCCTAAAGGGCCTGTCCCACCAGCATGCAACTCTATGCGATTAGCACGATTAAACCGGCAGCGGGGGCCGCGCGGAGGTCGGGTGATCCCCTCTACAGGGCCGGTTCCACCAGCATGCGCCTGCATGCGGCAAGCGCAACTAAACCGGCAGCGAGGGCCGCGCAGTGGTTGGTTGAGTGGCACAACGCGGCGCAAAGCGAGGCGAATTTGAAGCAAGTTCAAGGTAAGTTCGCCAGGACGTAGAGGGGCACACAGAGAGGGGCACCGAGACACACACACATACAGGGCCACGGAGCCACACACATAGAGGGTCACGGATGCACTTACAAATAGGTTCACGGAGGCACGATGTCCGGGCGGTGTGTAAATGTCGAGGCGACTGCGAGCCGACAAGCTGTTGCCGAGCGGGATTTTTGGACATAGTCGGTTTTTCGGAGCCCCGCGCGGTGTTGGGACGAACTCGGGACGAACTCCGCACAATTCCGCGCGGCTCCGGCGATCGAAGTGGGACCGGCCCCACGACGCCGGACGGCTCAAGCGACCACGTTAGGTCGCGCTAATCGCATAGAGTTGCATGCTGGTGGGACAGGCCCTTAAAGCTGTAGGACAACTTGTTCTATTTGATCTTGTCTGATTGTGCACACCACATTGATTGCATTCGTCGAAACGGGACGGGCCACGTGAAGGTTGCAATCTCCCACCCCAAAAGACAGCATGAAAAGTAAAGGGACACAAAAAGCTCGAGTAACTCAGTGGGACAGGCAGCATCTCTGGAGAGAAGGAATGGGTGACGTTTCGGGTCTGAAGAAGGGTCTTGACCTGAAATGTCACCCACTCCTTCTCTCCAGAGATGCTGCCTGTCCTGCTGAGTGACTCCAGGTTTTTGTATCTATCTTCGGTTCAATCCAACATTTGCAGTGCCATTTTCCACAGCATGAAAAGTAAGTTGCAGTGTATTTCAAAATCTGCACAAAATTATCTCAGAAAGGAAAAGCAATTAAGAGCAAAGCTGATATCCTAAAATTGAAAGAAGGGGCTTAATTTGCATCAGAATAAGATTCTACATTGACGGACATCGCACGGATATTAACTTTAAACCAGTGTGTGTTTATTTAAATGATTGAAAGATACAGCAGGGAAACAGACCCTTCAGCCCACTGAGTCCACACTGGCCATCTATCACCTGTTCACAATATTTCCATATTATCCCACTTTTGCATCCACTCCCTGCCCGCTGGGGGCAATTTACAGAGGCCATTTAACCTTGAAACCTGCACGTCTTTGGAATATGGGAGGAAACATGCAAACAGACAGCTCCCCGAGGTCAGGATCGAACCCGGGTCTCTGGCGCTGAGGCAGCAGCTCTATTAGCTGTGCCACTATGCCTCCCCCTCCCCCCCCCCCCCCCCCCCCGTAGCAACCTGGTGGAAGTTTATCTTAACAAGGCGTAGTGGGGTATTTGGGACTTAAGTGACCAGCAGGTTAAACAGACCAGCTCCTTGACCAACAAAATTGTAACAATTGGCAAATAATGTGGAAGACAAGTAAAATGAATTATGATCATGGACAAAGAATGAAATGAGGGGAGGGGAAAGTTCGTAAGTGATAGGAGCAGAATTATCCCATTCGGCCCATCAAGTCTATTCCACCATTCCACCATGGATGATCTATCTCTCCCTCCAAACCCTATTCTCCTGCCATTTTCCCCATAACTCCTGATCTATCTAATCTAGATACCATTCAAGCATCTATCTTAAAAATATCCATTGATTTGCCCTCCATAGCCTTCTGCGGCATTGAATTGAAAAGACTAGGCTTGTATCCACTGGAGTTTAGAAGGATGAGAGGGGATCCTATAGACACATATAAAATTATTAAAGAACTGGACAAGCTAGATGCAGGAAAAGTGTTCCCAATGTTGGGCGAGTCCAGAACCAGGGGCCACAGTCTCAGAATAAAGGGGAGGCCATTTAAGATTGAGGTGAAAAAACTTTTTCACCCAGAGAGTTGTGAATTTATGGAATTCCCTGGCACAGAGGGCAGTGGAGGCCAAATCATTGGATGGATTTAAGAGAGAGTTAGATAGAGCTCAAGGGGCTTGTGGAGTCAAGGGATATGGGGAGAAGGCAGGCACAGGTTAATGATTGGGGATGATCAGCCGTGATCACAATGATTGGCGGCGCTGGCTAGAAGGGCCGAATGGCCTCCTGCACCTATTTTCTATGAATTCCACACATTCACCACCCTCTGGGGTGGGAGATTGCAACCTTCATGTGGTCCACCCTGTTTCAACGAATGCAATCAACCTGGCCTGCACAAGCTGAAGATCAAACCCAGAACAAGTTGTCTTACAACTTTAGGCTGTGCACGCCTTACGCAAGAAGAAGAACCACCCTCTGACTAAAGAAATTCCAGAAAGACTGATTAAAGAAATACTGATTGGATGAAAAGAATAAGAAATGGAAAAAAGATTGAAAATTATATCTTCAGAAATCTCAAAAACAATGGGTTGAATGTGTGATTAAACCAGAGAAAGACACACAAAGTGCTGGAGTAACTCAGCAGGTCGGGCATCATCTCTGGAGAACAGAGAAAGATGCTGCTTGACCCGCTGAGTTGCTCCAGCATATTGTGTCTACCTTCGATTTAAACCAGCATCTGCAGTCATCTCCTACACATGGATAGCTAATGTTTCGGGTTGGGACCAATCTTTCGAGTCGAACCGAAACGTCACCCAGTCTGACCCGAAATTCACCTATCCATGTTCTTCGGGATTGCCGCCTGACCCGCTGAGTTACTCTAGCGCCTTGTGTCTTTTTTTTGTAACCCAACATCTGCAGTTCCTCAAACTCATGTGAAAGCAGAGAAGACTTGAAACACTCAGCCAGTCAGGCTGCATCTGTGGGAAGAGAAACGGTTCAACAAATCTTTTCACTGTACCTCGGTACATCTCATAATAGACTGAACTGAACGAAAATTCACATTTCAGGTCAAAAACCCTGTGTCAGAATGGGGAGGAGAAAAATAAAGCTTCAGAAATGGATTTTTATGCAAATTAAACTGTGAACTGTATAAACATAGAAACATAGAAATTAGGTGCAGGAGTAGGCCATTCGGCCCTTCGAGCCTGCACCGCCATTCAATATGATCATGGCTGATCATCCAACTCAGTATCCCGTACCTGCCTTCTCTGCATACCCTCTGATCCCCTTAGCCACAAGGGCCACATCTAACTCCCTCTTAAATATAGCAAAGAGAATAGCAAAGAGAAATAAGAGGATCAACCAGCTCAGAACTCACCAGCACATTAAAATTCTTAAAGGATTGGACAGTCTAGATGTTCCCGATGTTGGGGGAGTCCAGAACCAGGGGTCACAGTTTAACAATAAGGGGTAGGCCTTTTAGGACTGAGATGAGGAAAAACTTTTTCACCCAGAGAGTTGTGAATCTACGGAATTCTCTGCCACAGAAGGTGGTGGAGGCCAGTTCGCTGGATGTTTTCAAGAGAGAGTTAGATTTAGCTCTTGGGGCTAATGGAATCAAGGGATATGGGGAAAGAGCAGGAATGGGGTACTGATTTTGGATGTGATAGAAACATAGAAACATAGAAAATAGGTGCAGGAGTAGGCCATTCGGCCCTTCGAGCCTGCACCGCCATTCAATGTGATCATGGCTGATCATCCAACTCAGTATCCCGTACCTGCCTTCTCTCCATACCCCCTGATCCCTTAAGCCACAAGTGCCACATCTAACGCCCTCTTAAATATAGCCAATGAACTGGCCTCAACTACCTTCTGTGGCAGAGAATTCCAGAGACTCACCACTCTCTGTGTAAAGAATGTTTTCCTCATTTCGGTCCTAAAGGAATTCCCCCTTATCCTTAGACTGTGACCCCTTGTTCTGGACTCCCCCAACATCGGGAACAATCTTCCAGCATCTAGCTTGTCCAACCCCTTAAGAATTTTGTAGGTTTCTATAAGATCCCCCCTCAATCTTCTAAATTCCATCGAGTACAAACCGAGTCTATCCAATCTTTCCTCATATGAAAGTCCTGACATCCCAGGAATCAGTCTGGTGAATCTTCTCTGTACCCCCTCTATGGCAAGGATGTCTTTCCTCAGATTTGGAGACCAAAACTGTACGCAGTACTCCAGGTGTGGCCTCACCAAAACCCTGTACAACTGCAGTAGAACCTCCCTGCTCCTATACTCAAATTCTTTCGCTATGAATGCTAACATACCATTTGCTTTCTTCACTGCCTGCTGCACCTGCATGCCTACTTTCAATGACTGGTGTACCATGACACCCAGGTCTCGTTGCATCTCCCCCTTACCTAATCTGCCACCATTCAGATAATAGTCTACCCTCATGTTTTTGCCACCAATTGATCACATTGAATGGTGGTGCTAGCTTGAAGGGCCGAATGGCCTACTCCTGCACTCGACCGCTGTGCCGCCCACTAATGTTGTCTTTTTTTTTCGGTAACAGATATTCGATCGAGCAATTCCTCTCAATCTTGCGTTTGCACGCTTACGAATGCGACAAGCTGCTGTCAGATTTGGACGTACTGGCCAGGCTGAGGAAGGAGAAGTTTGATCTGCTGGTTATAGAGGCCTTTCACTTCTGCACCTTCCTGCTAGCCGAGAAGCTCGAGGTGCCCTTTGTTGCCATCTACGGCACTTCGTCCTACAACGTGCGCAACCTGCACGTGCCGTCGAACCCCAGTTACGTGCCTGCCTTCATGTCCCATCTATCGGACAGCATGACCTTCCTCGAGCGTCTGCAGAACGCCTGGGCGCTACTGTCGGGTTACTTTGCCGATCTGAGGTGCTTCAGCTGCTTCGACCATGTCATCCAGAAGCACTTCTCTGGTCAGGACGTGAACCTGGAGGAGCTGCATCGTAAGGCTGAGCTATGGATCGACAACACCGGCTTCTCCTTGGAATACCCGCGGCCGTTGCTGCCCAACGTGGTCTTTGTGGGGAGTTACCTTTCCAAACCCGCCGAGCCATTGCCCCAGGTAGGTGTTCAGTCCAGTTTAGTCCATTGTCACGTGTGCAGTGGAAAGCTTTTGTTGCATGCCGACCAGTCGGCGGAAAGCCAATACTTGTTGCATGAATCCAATCGAGCCATAATTGTGTATAGTTTTGGCCTCCTAATCTGACGAACGACATTCTTGCCATAGAGGTAGTACAGAGAAGGTTCACCAGAATGATTCAGAGTACCTTTATTGTCATTCAGACCTTTCAGTCTGAACGAAATTTCGTGCCTGCAGTCATACATATATTAAAACTAACAAACCACACAATACACACGAATTTAACATCCACCACAGTGAGTTCACCAAACACCTCCTCACTGTGGTGGAAGGCAAAAGTCTTAGAGTCTCTGTCTTCTTCCCTTCTTGTTCTCCCTGTGCGCTGCGGAGATCCAGGCCTCCGACGTTGTCGTCCATCAGGCCCGCGGCCGAGCCTCCGAAGCCGGGCTGCCGCCACCGCCGGAACACCGCAGCTCCAAAGCCAGGCCGCCGCTGGAGCACCGCAGCCCCGAAGCCCCGAAAGCCAGGTCGCCGCTGAAGCTCCGAAGCCGTGCCGCCGCTGCTGGAAGCTGGAAGGCCGCCACAGCTCCAAGGCCGCCAGCTCCGCCATTAGGGCCTCAGCACAGATGGAGACGGTGACGGGGGACACAACAAGAAAAGTCGCATCCCCCCGAAGGGAGAGACCAAAACCCTGTTTCTCCCACCCTCCCCCCTCCCCCCCCCCCCCCAACACACACACACACACACACACACACACACACACACAGCCCAACAAAACAAAATAATCACTAAAACAGACACAAGAAGACAAAAATTTAAAAAAAACAGACGGACTGCAGGTGAGCCGCAGCTGTCAGGCAGCACCACCACTTCCGCCAATTCCTGGGATGTCAGGACTTCCATATGAGGAAAGACTGGATAGACTCGGCTTGTACTGGCTAGAATTTAGAAGATTGAGAGGGGATCTTATAGAAACTTACAAAATTCTTAAGGGGTTGGACAGGCTAAATGCAGGAAGATTGTTCCCGATGTTGGGGAGGTCCAGAACAAGGGGTCACAGTTTAAGGATAAGGGGGAAATCTTTTAGGACCGAGATGAGAAAATCATTTTTTACTCAGAGAGTGGTGAATCTGTGGAATTCTCTGCCACAGAAGGTAGTTGAGGCCAGTTCATTGGCTATATTTAAGAAGGCGTTAGATGTGGCCTTGTTGCTAAAGGGATCAGGGGGTATGGAGAGAAGGCAGCTACGGGATACTGATTTGGATGATCAGCCATGATCATATTGAATGGCGGTGTAGGCTCGAAGGGCCGAATGGCCTACTCCTGCACCTAATTTCTATGTTTCTATTTACAGTGTAGAGATGTTGCTGCAGGAGTAGAAATTAAAGTGTGTGGAGCATTGTAATGTGTGATTGGAGATTTGCTTCTGTGTTCTACCACGCAAATAGTCACGAGGGCTGGGCACCATCTAATTTCCATCAGTGGGTTGTTTCTATATTTTGTTAAGAATAAGAGGTAGGCCATTCAGGACTGAAATTATGAAAAACGCTTTCACCCAGAGGATTGTGAATTTGGCATTTTCTCCCACAGTAGGCAGCCGATGCCAATTTGCTGGATGTTTTCAAGAAGGGGTTAGATTTGGCTCTTAAGGATAAAGGAATCAAGGGATATGGGGAAAAAGCAGGAACGGGGTACTGATTTTAGATGATCAGCCATGATCATATTGAATGGCGGTGCTGCTCGAAGGGCCAAATGGCCTATTCCTGCACCTATTTTTCTATGTTTTCTATACATTCAATACTTAATTGGGGATTATGCTTGCAATCGAGCTATATACAGTGTACTGATACATGATAAGGGAATAACGTTTAGTGGAAGGTAAAGCCAGCGAAGCCCGATCAAGGATAGTCCGAGGGTCACCAATGAGGTAGATGGTAGTTCAGGACAGCTCTTTTACCTGTGGTACGATTATAATATCCTTTAGAAGGATATTGGCATGTGTACCGAGGTACAGTGAAAAGCTTTTGTTGCGTGCCAACCAGTCAGCGGAAAGACAATAAGCGGAAAGGGAGCGGTACAGTGGCGCGGGGTAGAGTTGCTGCCTTGCAACGCCAGAGACCCGGGTTCGATCCCGACTAGGGGTGCTGTCTGCACGGAGTTTGTACGTTCTCCCAGTGACGGCGTAGGTTTTTCTTCGAGATCTTCAGTTTCCTCCCACACTCCAAAGATGTTCAAGATTGTAGGTTAATTGGCTTGGTATTGGTGTAAATTGTCCCCAGTGTGTGTAGGATAGTGTTAGTCTGTGGGTCGGTGTGCACTCTGTGGGCCGAAAGGCCTATTTCTGCGCTGCGTCTCTAAACTAAATTGAACTAAATACAAGATTACCACCGAGCCATTTACAGTGTATGGGTACCTGAGGTGCATCAACCACCTACCATAGGTGGTTGATGCAGTGTGGTTCACACGTGTGGTCCATGCAGGGAGACGGAGAGTGGCCAGTGAGTGGCGAATCTGTGGAATTCATTGCCACTGGCAGCAGTGGAGGCCAAGTATGAGGAAGTAAATAGCAGGTCTGTCAAAGGAGAGTCAGTGGATTTTGTTTACCTAGATATTTCAGACAGCGAGTAATCAGGGGCCACAGTTTAAGAGTAAGGCGTAAGCCATTTAGAACGGAGACGAGGAAACACTTTTCCACACAAAGAGTTGTGAGTCTGTAGAATTCTCTGCCTCAGAGGGCGGTGGATGCGGGTTCTCTGGATGCTTTCAAGAGAGAGCTGGATAGGACTCTTAAAGATAGCGGAGTCAGGGGATATGGGGAGAAGGCAGGAACGGGGTACTGATTGGGGACGATCAGCCGTGATCACATTGAATGGCGGTGCTGGCTCGAAGGGCCGAATGGCCTACTGCTGCACCTATTGTAATAAGGTGCTGCGTGTGAGGCTGCTAAAGAAGAAGAGAGCCCACGGCATCAAAGGGAAGGTACTGGCATTGATATTATTCCTTTAGTGAGAGGGTGGAATTCTTTGCCACAGAAGGCTGTGGAGGCCAAGTCAATGGATATTTTTAAGGCATGGATTGACAGATTTTTGATCAGTATGGATGTCAGGGGTTTCAAGAGAGTTAGATTTATCTCTTGGGGCTAAAGGAATCGGGGGATATGGAGGAAAAAGCAGGAGTGGGGTACTGATTGCAGATGATCAGCCATGACTCTGGCTCAAAGCGGCGAATGGTCTACTCCCGCACCTATTTTTCTATGTTTCCATGGGGAGAAGGCAGGAGAATGGGGTCAAGGTGTAAAGATAGATCGGCCACCAAGATAGATACATCTGCTCCTATTGCTTCTGAAGTCAGCAGGTCGGGCAGCATCTCAAATGTGAAAATATGGAGTTACTGAGCATGTGAACCTGATTTTATGGCGTTTTATTTTCTTGCGTAGGAAATGGAAGAGTTTCTAGCAGGGGACCATGGCTTCATCGTGGTTGCTTTGGGGACTATGGTGGATTCAATTTCCGATCGGCACCTGCTTGAGAAGATGACCAGAGCTTTCTCTCGTCTACCACAGAAGGTCATTTGGCGGTTTAGCAATGTCTCCTGGCCTTCTGACATCAGCCTGCCAGATAATGTGAAAATATACAACTGGCTTCCACAGAATGATTTACTGGGTAAGATGTGGTTTAGTTTAGTTTATCCTTAGAGATACAGTGTGGAAACAGACCACCGAGTCTGAACCGACCAGCGATCCCCGCACACCAGGCATGTGCCGTCAGGGTAGGCACTGGTCCCCTCACTGTCCGGTCTACATTGAAAGACACGGACCGGGCAGTGAACATCATGCAGTGTCACCGAGCACACCAAGTGAGGCCATGTCCTGCTGCTGGTGGCAATCGGAATTTAAGGATTTGCGGGAAGCGGCTGACATGAGCGAGACTGGCGAGTGGCAGGTCAGAGATGTTCAAACGGAGAACACTGCCAGAGATGGCGGCTGGTTCTGCTGTCCGATCCTGGCGGCCGCTCGCAGCCACCCGAGCTACTTCCCTCCCCGGCCACAATGCAGTGGCTCCGAGCCCGGAGCGCCACGGCAGCAGTGAGGAGTGAGTTATGGCATGATCCCCGACCCCCTACTTCTCAACGCTCCTGCCCTCCACGCAACTTTACCCCTGGCCAGACTCCGCACACGCTGTGAAAGAAAAACTCTCCCCCAATTGGTCCCTTGAACTAGTATTGTCATTCAATAAGATCACAACTGATTCAACTTGTCCCGGTGTGCTCCCTTTTTTCCCCACCATCTCTCCACCTGCTGTCACCCGCCACCCATTCAGTAATTCAGAATGAAGGAGATCTGGAAGCCTTGGGCAAATTGAATTGTTACTTTCTTTATTTTATTTTATTTTTTTTTTGAGCCTGAGAAATTTTATGTCCCGCCAGCCTTCTTTCAAAATTTAGCAATTCAAAATGGGGGTGTGTCTTTGAAGCAGCTGCGTCTTCATTGCCGGGAAATAAGGTACTTTATTAAGAGATAAGGCTTTTGAAGACTTTATAAAAGCCGACTGACAGCTTAAGGAGAGGAGACCAATCTGCGCATGCGCGGTTTAACATTTTTTAATAGCCGACTGATTGCCTACCCCGAGTAATTACTCACGGCAAGTGCCTGCCGCACGCTAACACTATCCTACACGCACAAGGGACAATTTTTAGATTTACACCAAGCCAATTAACCTACAAACCTGTACGTCTTTGGAGTGTGGGAGGCAACCAAAGATGTCGGAGAAAACCTACGCAGGTCACAGGGAGAACATACAAACTCAATACAGACAAGCACCCATAGTCAGGATTGAACCCGGGTCTCTGGAGCTGTAAAACAGTAGCTCCACCGTGCTGCCCGCTCAAACGTTTTGTGTCCTAGCTTGATCCAATTGTCACAATTTATGTGTTGGTAGCAACAAAACAATCTTAACATTCAGGAAAACAGGGATGCTATGACAAATAATCAAAATTCAGGTTTGAAAATTGGTGTTTAGGTTAATTGGTGTTTGGGGTTTAAGATTGTTATAACATATGATGAGCGTTTGACAGCACTGGGCCTGTACTCACTGGAGTTTAGAAGGATGACAATAGATAATAGGTGCAGGAGTAGGCCATTCGGCCCTTCGATCCAGCACCACCATTCAATGTGATCATGGCTGATCATTCCCAATCAGTACCCCGATCCTGCCTTCTCTCCATATCCCCTGACTCCGCTATCTCTAAGATCCCTATCTAGCTCTCTCTTGAAAGTATCCAGAGAACCGGCCTCCACCGCCCTCTGAGGCAGAGAATTCCACAGACACAACACTCTTTTGGAAAAAGTATTTCCTCATCTCTGTTCTAAATGGCTTACCGCTTATTCTGTGGCCCCTGGTTCTGGACTCCCCAACATCGGGAGCATGTTTCCTGCCTCTAGCGTGTCCAAACCCTTAATAATCTTAAATGTTTCAATAATATCTTCTCCCATTCTTCTAAACTCCAGGGTATACAAGCCCAGCCGCTCCATTCTCTCAGCATATGACAGTCCCGGCAATCCCGGGAATTAACCTTGTAAACCTACGTTGCACTGCCTCAATAGCAATAGCAAAGGTTTGAGGGGGGACTGCATTGAAACGTACAGAATAGGGAAAGGCTTGGATAGTGTGGATGTGGAGAGGATGTTTCCACTAGCGGGAGAGTCTAGGACTGGAGGTTATAGCCTCAGAATTAAAGGACATTCATTTAGGAAGGAGATGAGGAGGAATTTATTTAACCAGAGGGTGGTGAGTCTGTGAAATTTATTGCCACAGAAGGTTGTGGAGGCAAAGTCAATGGATATTTTTAGTGAAGAGCTAGATAGATTCTTGATTATTCCGGGTGTCAGGGGTTATGGGGGATGGGGAGGTAAATCAGCTTTGATTGAATGGCGCAGTAGACTTGTTGGGCTGAATGGCCTAATTCAGCTCTGATCACTTGTCGATTTAACAACGTCTCCTGTGTGACACTGTGCTCATCATACAGGCCAGCCACAGATCCGAGCGTTCCTTTCCCACGGTGGGATCAACAGTTTGCACCAAGCGGTGTACCACGGGGTCCCAGTGCTGGGGATGCCACTCTTTTATGACCAGACAGACAACGTCATCCGCCTGCAGAGCAAGGGAATGGCCCTTCGCATCACCGTGGGCGAGCTGGAAGAGGAGGCTCTAGTTGCCAAGCTGACACAACTCGTAACCATTCCCAGGTAACGTCTTTCATAGAAACATAGAAATTAGGTGCAGGAGTAGGCCATTCGGCCCTTCGAGCCTGCACCGCCATTCAATATGATCATGGCAGATCATCCAACTCAGTATCCCGTACCTGCCTTCTCTCCATACCCCCTGATCCCCTTAGCCACAAGGGCCACATCTAACTCCCTCTTAAATATAGCCAATGAACTGGCCTCAACTACCCTCTGTGGCAGAGAGTTCCAGAGACCCACCACTCTCTGTGTGAAAAAATTCCTTCTCATCTCGGTCCTAAAGGATTTCCCCCTTATCCTTAAGCTGTGACCCCTTGTCCCCTTCCCCTTAGTTTAGAGATTCAGAAACATAGAAAAATATGTACAGGAGTAGGCCATTCAGCCCTTCGATACAGAACTACCATTCAATATGATCATGGCTGATAATCTAAAATCATTGCCCCGTTCCTGCTTTCTCCCCATATAGAAACATAGAAAATAGGTGCAGGAGGAGGCCATTCAGCCCTTCGAGCCAGCACCGCCATTCAATATGATCATGGCTGATCGTCCGCTATCAATAACCCGTGCCAGCCTTCTCCCCATATCCCTTGACTCCACTAGCCCCTAGAGCTCTATCCAACTCCTCTTAAATCCATCCAGTGATTTGGCCTCCACTGCACTCTGTGGCAGGGAATTCCAAAAATTCACAATATCCCCTGATTCCGTTAGCCCTAAGAGCTAAATCTAACTCTTTCTTGAAATCATCCAGTGAATTGGCCTCCACTGCCTTCTGTGGCAGAGAATTCCACAGATTCACAACTCTCTGTGTGAAAAGTGTTTCCTTATCTCAGTCCTAAATGGCCTACCCCTTATTCTTAAACTGTGACCCCTGGTTCTGGACTCCCCCAACATCAAGAACATTTTTCCTGCATCTAGCCTGTCCAATCCTGCGCGGAAACATGTCCTTTGGCCCACCGATTCCATGCCGACCAGCGATCCCCATACACTAGCACTATCCTACACACACTAGCCACAATTTACAATCTTTACCAAAGCCAATTAGCCTACAAACCTGTACGTCTTTGGTGTGTGGGAGGAAACCGGATAAAAACCACGCAGGTCACGGGGGGGACGTACAAACTCCATACAGACAGCATTCATAGTCAGGATCGAACCCGGGTCTCTGGTGCTAGAACAATACGATACGATAGAACTTTTTTCATCCCAAGAGGGAAATTGATCAAATTAAGGCTGTAAGGCAGCAACTCTGCCACTGCACCAATGTGCAACCCTAATCAGTTTTAATCAGTTAAGCATTCTGTGCATTTCATAGCTTAGCAATGAAGAGAATTGACAAAAAAGTACTCATTTATATTGCTGATCCATCTTTCCCTCTCAACCCCATTCTCCTGCCTTCTCTCCATAACCATCGACACCTTTACTAATCATGAATCTGTCAATCTCCGCCTTAAAAATACACAATGACACGGCCTCCACAGCTTCTGTGGCAATGATTTCCACAGATTCACCACTCTCTGACTAAAGAAATTCCTCTTCATCTTGTTTCTAAAGGTACGTCACTTTCATTCCGAGGCTACGCCCTCTAGTCCTAGACTCTCCCACGAGTGGAAACCACCTCTCCACATCCACTCTATCCAGGCCTTTCACTATTTGCTAGTGCAGATGCAGTGCTGTCAAACACTCATTATAAGTTAACCTTAACATCACCGGGATCATTCTCATAAATCTCCTGGACCATCTCCAACTCCAGCACATTCTTCCTCAGATACGGGGCCCAAAACTGCTCACAATACTCCAAATGTGGTCTGACCAGTAATATATAGTATTACTCCAGGCTTCTCCATTGATTGTCACCTTGTTGTGGTGGAGAGGCTCGTGTGGACCTGGGATCCTGAGAGCGATGCTGTCTGGAGCTATGCTCCTGGTAGAGTCACCCATGGTGGTAAGGTCGAGGGGGAGGTCTCTGACAAAGAGCAATCCAACCAAGACCTCAACAGTGGAACAGGCGGAGGACGATGGCTGACCTTACTGGAGCGTCACAATGGCTGGGAAGGCGGATGTAGGCTGCAGTAGAAAAGGGTCTCCGGTCGTCTTGGACTCCATGCCACTGGATCCTGACCCAGATCTGTCTAGGACCATGGGGTGGCTGTTTGTGTACCAGTCTCCCCACCTTAAACAAAGTCACGCACAGGCATCCTCCATATAGAAAATAACACCCTGGAGACAGCATGGTCAGCCATGACCGTAGGGGGCCAAAGAAGGTCTGATCAGTACTTTATAAAGCCTCAGTATTAGCATTAGTTTTGGCCAACAATAGAAATAATTCATTTGCTGAAGTCTTGATAGAAAATAATGTTCTTCAATCCACTATCTTTGAGAAATTAAGCCGATGGACATCTCTGGACAAAAGGAATAGGTGACGTTTCAGATTGAGACCCTTCTTCAGACTGAGAGTCGGGGGAAAGGGAAACAAGAGGTATAGATAGTACTTAGAATGGAGACGAAGAAACACAGAGAGTGGTGAGTGTGGAATTCTCTGCCTCAGAGGGTGGCGGAGGCAGGTTCTCTGGATGCTTTCAAGAGAGAGATAGATAGGGCTCTTAGAAATAGTGCAGGGGATATGGGGAGAAGGCAGAAACGGGGTACTGATTGGGGATGATCTGCCATGATCACATTGAATGGCGGTGCTGGCTGGAAGGGCCAAATGGCCTAGTCCTGCACCTATTGCCTATTGTCAAATGAATGGAAGATAAGCAAAAAGCGACAATAATCAAGGAAATGTGGAGCCCACAATGGTCCATTGTTGGTTGTGAGATAGGTGATAACGAGTTAATACAGATGGTGGAACTCAACAGGACAACAGTAAAACTAGTGCAATGACTAGAGTGGGGGAGGGACGGAGAGAGGGGGGATGCAAGGGTTATTTGAAGTTAGTGAAATCAATATATCACTGAGTTGCCCAAATTAAATACGAGGTGCTGTTCAAGTTCCTCCAATTCACATTTGGCCTCAGTCTGACAACGGAGGAGGCCCAGGACAGAGAGGTCAGTCTGGGAATGGGAAGGGGAGATGGAGTGTTTAACAACCGGTAGATCGCGTAGGCCAAGGCAGACTGAGGGAGGGGCGCTATTTGAATGTTGCTCTGTCTTTTCAGCTTCAAGCAGAATGCCCTCAGGACAAGTAAGCAGCTAAGGTACCAACCGTTCTCTGCGGCTGAACTCACCAACAGGTGGATCGACTCAATACTGAAGATCGGAAGTGGAGACCACTTAAAACCTCGTTCTTACCAAATGCCCATCTATGAACTATACCTACTGGACGTCTGTGGCTTTGTGTTGGCAGTTGTGGTGCTGGTGTTTTTCTGTGTCGACAGGATCTCCAGGAGCCTGTTATCCAAAGGCCGAGCACAATTTCAGCCCCCCACAACTGAAGAAAAGCAGAAGACCACATAGGAGAATGTGTCAGTCCAAAGTATAGATGTGTTATAGGCACACATACATATTGTCAGAACTGAATGAGGAGGACGACACAAATGCAGGTTCAGTCACAGGGCAGACCCGTATTCAGAGTTTAATCGGTCCAAGTCGGTACACAGGTAAGTAAGCACAGAAGCAACAGTATAATCTAGGAGCAGGCACAAACAGTGGTTGAAAAACAGGCAATGGTCAAGTTCACAAAGTCACAATATTTCTAGAGCTGGAACGAGGTGATACCAAGTAGCACACACAACGAACTGGCAATGAGAACTAAAACACAAAGGGCTTAAATACAGACTTAACAGGGAATAACGAGACAGAGGTGAAACACATCAGGGTGGGGCCAACGATCACATGAGGGTAAACGACCCGACAGGAAATGGGACCTGAAACAAGAGATGATGTGAGACACCAAAATAAAACAAGAATGCAAACTCTAATACTAAAAACCAATAACTAGAAACTAGTATGTGTATATGTGCGCGCACGCACGCACACACACACACACGCACACACACTCACTACTAAAAGTCTGATCTTGACCACTTCCTGTTCTGTATATTGATTTTAGAAAAAACGCTGCCACCTACGGCTGTGATTTTTGGTTATCTTACTCAGAGTCCCTCTCTGCTGCACAGGACAAGAGGATTTTTCCCATCGATGAAAAATAAGAGCATTATTAGTGTTTAAAAAATGTTGAGATTCTCTCTCCTGAAAGCCCCGCCACTTCCGGAGGGACTATAAAACCCGGAAGTGTTGCGTGCTTCAGTCAGTCTCTGCAAGGTGGGGGAGCGAGAGGACCATGTCTCTCAGTCTGAGCTGTGAATAACAATGAACACATGTCTACTAAACTGTGAGTGGTTTTACTGACCTGTTAGTGCCCTTAATGTGGTTTGAAAATATGGTTTGGAAATGCTAAAGCTGTGTTGCCCAAGGTTTGAAAATGCTAAAGCTGTGTTGCCTTTGGTTTGGAAATGATTAAAGTTGCTTTGCCTAATTAAAGTTGCCGTGCCTAATTAAAGTTGCTGTGCCTACTATATAATTAAAAGTCTAATCTTGACCACTTCCTGTGTGTGCTTTATATTAATTTTAGAAATATCAATACCACGTACGACTGTCTTGGCCATCTTACTCAGAGCCCCACTCTGCTCATCAGGTGCCGAGGATTTCTCCCATTGATGAAAAATAAAAGAGTTATTAGTGATTAAGAATTAAGAGTTAAGAATTAGTGATTCCCTCTCCTGTCAATTACGCCATGAAGGTTTTATAGTCCCTTGAGGGGGGAGGGACTATAAAACCCAGAAATGTGGGTGTGGCTCAGTCTCAGGAGGAGGGAGAGGTCACGGCTCGCTGTCTTTAGTAGCCTACTGCATAGTGTTTTTGCGAGGATGGAAAAACTACATACACATACACGCACATAGTGTGGGGAAGTAGCTATTCCTAAACCGGGTTGTTGCAGTCTTCAGGCTCCTGTACCTTCTACCCGAAGGTAGCAGGGAGATGAGTGTGTAGCCAGAGTGGTGTGGGTCCTTGATGATGCCGCCAGCCTTTTTGAGGCAGCGACTGCGATAAATCCCCTCAATGGAAGGAAGATCAGAGCCGATGATGGACTGGGCAGTGTTTACTACTTTTTGTAGTCTTTTCCTCTCCAGGGCACTCAAGTTGCCGAACCAAGCCACGATGCAACCGGTCAGCAAGTTATTAGTAGACTGCCTGACGGATACGGCGAGTATTTTTAAATCCGCGAGTCTTACCTTTGCCTAACTATCTTTAATCTTTACGGGGAAGGGTGTAGATTGGTTATTGCATGTGAACCAATCATAGTAGAGTAGCATCATTAACCCCAACTTACCGTGTACTTTATATTAACACCCACTTCCTACATTAAGTAGTCTGGGAAGCGGTAGTGATGAACTAACAACCTGCTGTACCGCTATACTATGTGTTACAATTAAAGATGACAA
This sequence comes from Raja brachyura, assembly GCA_963514005.1. The sequence continues at coordinate 13,939,977 of OY740781.1, read as the reverse complement.
ACCCTAGACCTGTGAAACATCAATCATTTACAGTTTGAACATGCAAAAGTTGTCTTTGGTTTCAAAATGCAAAAACTTTAGCAGTTGTGGGTGTGGGGAGAGGGGTGTCGGGGAGGGGTAGTGTGGATGGGGTATGGCGGGGAGGGGTATGGGGGGGAGGGGTGTGTGGGATGGAGGCGGTGTGTGTGGGGGGGAAGGGGGATGTGGGAGAAGGGGGGGATGTGGGAGAAGGAAAGTTGTGGGGAGGCTGGGTGTGGTGGACGGGGTGGGGAGCGGGTGTGGGAGACGGGTGGTGGGTGTGTGGGGGGGCATGGTGTGGGGGAAGGGGGGTGTGAAGGATGGAGGGGAGCGTGTGTGTGGGGGGGAGGGAGGAGGGGTGTGGGGAGGGAGGAGGGGTGTGGGGAGGGAGGAGGGGTGTGGGGAGGGAGGAGGTGTGTGGGGAGGGGTGGTCACTGGAGACGCAGCTCGCACTCTGCTCACCCCGCACCTTCAGCTTTCGGCCTCACTTAACGGCTCCCAGTCCATCTCCAGCTTCACTCCATAGCACCCGGTTCCACTTTTTGTGAGCAAATTTTAAAACAATGCAAACCGGAAGAGGACAAGATGAGAGTTTTATAAATATATGGATGAGTCGAGAATAAGTCGAGAAATAAAGCATAACATGTTCAGTGAAGGTGCTCTCTGCCTCGAGGGGAAGCATGTTAATCAGAATATGTAAAAGTGTAATTGTCACTGCATAGTTTTTTTGCGAGGATGTAAAAACTACATACACACACACATACATGCACATATATACACGTACAAAATCAGACTTTTAATAAGTACTAGACTAAGTCGGACCTAATAAAGCATTTATTCCTTCCAAACACAGTAAAGCATTGCAGTTTCAAGCACAGGCAGGGCAACAGGCCAAACAACTCATGGCATTGTCATTAAGGGCTAATAAATCATTTATTGCAAGTACATTGCAGATTCACAGTTCAGTTGAATCAAAGCTTAGAATGACAGCCGTGGCTTCTCCTTCGCGATCTTGCAGAGTAACTGACTCGCGTCCAGGCATCCGGGGTTTTATAGTCCTGCTCCCCCCCCCCCCCACCCAGAAGGGGCGTTACCTTAATCGTGGTCATTGACAGGCGCGAGGACCAATCAGCTGTCATCAAGGTTTTTTAAACATTCATCACTTTTTTTTCATTGAGGCTCAGGGCTGGCTCCACGAAGGAGGACTGTGGTTAAGATGGCCAAAAGTCACAGCGATACAGGGTAGCGTTTTTTTCTAAAATCAATATACAGCGCAGATATATATATATATAGCTAAAGGCTCTCTAATCCAGATAGCAATCTGATGAACCTCTTTACATCCTCTTCAAAGCCTCCGTATCCTTCCTTTAGTGCATCGCACACAATGCACCAAATGTGACAGAAGCAAATTGTTGAACAGTTAGAACATAACTTTTATAGAACTTTTATAGTCGATGCCTTAAATCATGAAGGCAAGTGTGGTGTACATCTTGACTGGAGGATGACTAACAACCAAGATGCTGTGAAGAAATCTATTACTCTTCAAAATGGTGCTTAGGGTTCATTTACCTCCCTCCGAGAGAGAACATTCTACATCAGTTTCAGAGGTTAACTGACAGTGAGGAAGGTTGCAACAGGATCTAGCTCAAATGAGAAAGAAAGGAATGGAAGATGGAATTTAACTCAGATAAGCACAAAATGATAAATTTTGAAGTTAAACGAGGGCTGGGTAAACACATTGGATGGCAGGGCCCTGAGGAGGTTTTTTGAACAGAGATACTGAGGGTTGCAGGTACATAGTTCCTTGAAAGTGGTATGCAGGGTTGTGAAGCAGGCAAATGGCATGCTTACCTTCATTGACTAAGGCCTTGAGTCCAAGTGTTGGGCTGTCATGTTACAGTTGGACAAAACTTTGGTTAGGCCTCACATGGGTCTCCTTGGGTACTCCGATTTCCTCCCACATCCCAAAGATGTGTAGGGTTGTAGGTTAATTGTCCTCTTTAATTTGACCATAGTGTGTAATGCCCCAGTCCCACTTAGGAAACCTGAACGGAAACCTCTGGAGACTTTGCGCCCCACCCAAGGTTTTTGTGCGGTTCCCGGAGGTTTTTGTCAGTCTCCCTAATGGTTGAAAGCGGTATCCGTTTTAAAAATTGGTAATTTTTTAGTCGAAGCCAGTTGCTATGCTAGTTGAAGGTGGTTGCCGGAGGACAAAAAACCTCCGGGAACCGCACGGAAACATTGGGTGGGGCGCAAAGTCTCCAGAGGTTTCCGTTCACGTTTCCTAAGTGGGACAGGGGCATTAGGAGTTGATGAGAGGCTGGGAAAAAACATAGAACAAGTGTGAACAGGTGGGTTACACAAAAAGCTGGAGAAACTCAGCGGGTGCAGCAGCATCTAAGGAGCGAAGGAGATAGGCGACGTTTCGGGTCGAGACCCTTCTTCAGACACCCTCGATTCTCCAGCATCTGCAGTTCCTTCTTTAACACAAGTGTGAACAGGTGATTGATAGAATGCAGTTCTGATCGCCAAACTACTGGAAAGATATGATTAAGGTAAAGAGAGTGCAGAAAATGCTCACAAGGATGTTACCTGCACTGGAGGGCTTGAGTTTGGATAAGCTGTGTCCGTGAAGCAAAGGAGTTTGAGTGGGAACAGACTTTGCGACCTCCTCAATTCACTGTTGCACCGAACACCACAGCCCCACCCATCTCTGCAAAGAGTGGGTCACCCTGAACAGGCTCCGTACAAGGTACGGCCAGTTCAACGCCAACATGCATCACTGGGGGCTGCGTCCATCAGCAGGCAGCGTGTGTGGAGCAGACCAGCAAACAGCAGCACATCATTTTCGACTGCGCTGTCCTCCTTCCCCCCCCCCACGACCCTCGACAACAGCACATTGAACTGGCTACAGCGCCTGGAGGGCGTTACATAACCTCTGCTGCCTCAAACGCAAGAAGAAGAAGAAGAAGTGGTGACGTGATAGTTTTAGAGATACAGCATGGAAACAGGCCTTTTGGCCCACTGAGTCCATGCTGACCACCAATGAGTTTAGAAGGTAGACAAAAGTGCTGGAGAAACTCAACGGGTGCAGCAGCATCTATGGAGCGAAAGAAGTAGGAAACGTTTTGGGCCAAATCCCTTCTTGGTTTCGGCCCGAAACGTTGCATATTTCCTTCGCTCCATAGATGCAGCTGCACCCGCTGAGTTTCTCCAGCATTTTTGTCTGCCTTCGATTTTCCAGCATCTGCAGTTCCTTCTCAAACAATGAGTTTAGAAGGATGAGGGAGGACCTCATTGAAACTTACTGAACAGTGAGGGGCCTGGATAGTGAACGTGGAGAGGATGTTTACACTAGTGGGGGTGGCCAGGAGCAGAGACCATAGCCTCAGAATACAAGGACGTTCTTTTAGGAAGGAGATGAGTTTTAGAGATTCAGCGCGGAAGCAGGTCCTTCGGTCCACCAAATCCGCACTGACCAGCGATCAACGCACATTAACATTATCCTTCACACACTAGGGACAATTTTATATTCATACCAAGCCAATTAACCCACAAACGTGTACGTCTTTGGAGTGTGGCAGGAAACCAACAATCTCTTGAGAAAACCCATGCGATCACGGGGAAAAGGTACAAACTTCGTATTAACAGTATCCATAATCAGGATCGAACCCTGGTTTCTGGCGCTGTAAGGCAGCGCCACAGTGCTGCCTCATCTTTTGACAGGCGGAGATGGACAGATTCTTGATTATAAGGATGTCAGGGTGTCTGTGGAGAAGGCAGAGAATGGGGTTAGGAGGGAGAGGTAGATCGATCAGCCATGGTTGAATGGCAGAGTAGACTTGATGGACCGAATGGACTAATTCTACTCTTAGAACTGATGACCTGTTCACACTATTTCTTGATATGGTGGGCTGAAAGGCCTGTTCTCGTGTTGTGCAATTCCATGACAAATGTATTGCATCCATTTCTGGGTACTAATCTTTCAAAGTGAGGTGGGGACTATAGAGATTTTACAGAAGATCGGACATGGATGAAGGAACGCAGTAATGTGAAACAACTGGAGAAGAAGCTGGGATTGCCTTTAAGTAGTGGAGGTTACAAGAAGATCTGATGACTGAGTTTAAAACCATGAAGGATCTTGGCAGAGCAGATAGGAGTGTGTACGTTCTTCCCTTGACTCCGTGGGTTTTTTCAGAAATACATAGAAAATAGGTGCAGGTGGAGGCCATTTGGCCCTTCACACTTGCACCACCATTTATTGTGATCATGGCTGATCATCCACAATCAGTAACCCGTGCCTGCCTTCTCCCCATATCCCTTGATTCTGCTAGCCCCTAGAGCTCTATCTAACTCTCTTTTAAATTCATCCAGTGAATTGGCCTTTACTGCCTCCATGGCAGAGAATTCCACAAATTCACAACTCTCTGGGTGAAAAGGTTTTTTTCTCATCTCAGTTTTAAATGGCCTCCCTTTTATTCTTGGACTGTGGCCCCAGGTTCTGGTCTCCCCCAACATTGGAAACATTTTTCCTGCGTGTAGCTTGTCCAGTCCTTTCATTTTTTCTACGTTTCTATAAGATCCCCTCTCATCCTTCTAAATTGCAGTGAATACAAGCCGAGTCTTTCCAATCTTTCCTCATATTACAGTCCAACCATCCCGGGGATTAACCTTGTGAACCTACGCTGCAACGCCTCAATAGCAAAGATCTCCAGTTTCCTCCCACACTCCAAAGACATACAGGTTTGTATGCTAATTGGCTTGGTATAATTGTAAATTGTCCCTAGTGTGTATAGGATGGTGTTAGTGCACAGGAATCACCGATTGGCGCAGATTTGGTGGGCCAAAGGGCCTGTTTCCACGCTGTATCCCTACACAGAACTCAGTAGATAGTGAGAAAATTGTCTCATTTACAATGGCAAGAACCAAGAACTATTTACAATGTTAAGAAACACTGCCTTTGGCAGTATATATTACTCAGTACTATACTACTCAGTACTCAGTTTAGTTTATTGTTACCGAGGCACAGTGGGAAGCTTTTGTTGTGTGCTATCCAGTCAGCGGAAAGATAATACATGGTTACAATCGAGCCATTTAATGTGTATAGATACATGATAAGGGAATAACATTTAGTGCAAGGTAAAGCCAGCAAAGTACGATCAAGGATAGTCCAAGGGTCACCAAAGAGGTAGAGAGAGTACAGAGGAGATTTACTAGAATGTTGCCTGGGTTCCAGCAACTAAGTTCAGAGAAAGGTTGAACAAGTTAGGTCTTTATTCTTTGGAGCGCAGAAGGTTAAGGGGGGACTTGATTGAGGTCTTTAAAATGATGAAAGGGATAGACAGAGTTGACGTGGACCAGCTTTTCCCATTGAGGGTAGGGAAGATTCAAACGAGGGCATGACATGAGAATTAAGGGGCAGACGTTTAGGGGTAACATGAGGGGGAACTTCTTTACTCAGAGAGTGGTGGCTGTGTGGAATGATCTTCGTGCAGAAGTGTTGGAGGCAGGATCGATTTTAACATTTAAAAGTAAAGTGGATAGGTATATGGACGGGAAGGGAATGGAGGGGTATGGTCTGAGTGCAGGTAGATGGGACTAGGGGAAAATAAATGTTCGGCACGGACTGGAAGGGCCGAGTGCCTGTTTCCGTGCTGTAATTGTTATATGGTTATATAGATGGTAGTTCAGCACTGCTCTCAGGTTGTGCTAGGATGATTCAGTTGCCTGATAACAGCTGGGAAGAAACTGTGCCTGAATCTGGAGGTGTGCATCTTCACACTTCTATACCTTTTGCCCAATGGGAGTGGCCAGGGTGAGACTGGTCCTTGATGATGCTGCTGACCTTGCCGAGGCAGCGTGAGGTGCAAATGGAGCCAATGGAAGGGAGGTTGGCTTGTGTGATGGTCTAGGCTGCGTCCATAATTCGCTGCAATTTCTTGCCGTCTTGGATGGAGCTGTTCCCAAACCAAACTAGTGTTGGTAGCAGTGGAAGCTTAGACATTGAAACATAGAGAATGGGTGCAGGAATAGGCAATTCATCCCTTTGAGCCAGCGCCACCATTCAATATGATCATGGATGATCATCCAAATCTCCACCTTGTTCCTGCTCTTTCCCTATATCCCTTGATTCCATTAGACTTGAGAGCTAAATCTAACTCTTTGAAAACATCCAGTGATTTGGCCTCCACTACCTTCTGTGGCAGAGAATGGGAGTAGTAGTGAAAGCTTGTTGAATTGTCGGGTTTAAAATACAGTGAGTGGGCTGGAAAACATGACAAGCAAGCTGAGTAGCATAAAGGTTGTTTTGATTTGACGGTCCAAATTAATTGCTTCGCCACTGTGACTATTTTGTAAACTACCTAATTTTCAGCTTTGGAAGATAATCTCCATTTCTACTATCTTGAGACACACTAATTGGTTTATTATTAAATATAGTGTCATGGATTCATTACAGGAATATCTTGCTTGATAAATATTTTGATGTTGTACTCATAGAAAATGTAAAAGAAACCAATGGGTGTGGAGCGGGATGGCACGGTGGTGCAGCGGTAGAGTTGCTGCCTTACGGCGCCAGAGACCCGGGTTCGATCCTGACTACAGGTGCTGCCAGCACAGAGTTTGTACATTCTCCCTGTGACCACATGGATTTTCTCCAAGATCCTTGGTTTCCTCCCACATTCCAAAGATGTAGAGGTTTGTAGGTTCATTGGCTTGGTATAAATGTAAAATTGTCCGTAGTGCGTGTAACGTAGTGTTAATGTGCGGTGATCGCTGGTCGTTGCTGACTCGATTCCGCACCATATCTCCAAACTAAACGCTGTAATATCTTTCAATCTATTTTCTAAATCAACCACATCTAGCTGTCTCTTCATGCCGCTATCGTTTCCGTTGATAAAGTTAATAACCTCGATTAGGATCAATCTACATTACTTTGAAAGTCAGAGTAAAACTACCTTATCACAGTTATGCTTCCCTAAGGGCCGCTTTGCTAGATTATCAATGAATCCTCTTTAATTGCATCATGCACAAAATCTAAAATAGCCTCAATGCATTGATCTTAAATATGTGAATTTGTTCTCCACCTTATCACCACTAATTTGCCCTGTCCAGTCTAGACCTGAATTATAATCCCTAGGATCATTATATTAGAGCTGTTACACGCATCTCCACTGGCTTGATTTAAGCCATGTTCAATATTGCCATTGCTATTTAGTTTAAAAAGAGAGATAATGCACAGAAACAGGCCCTACGGCCCATCTTGGTTCTTCTTGGTTCTTGGTTACTTGGTCCTCCAAAATATTCCAACTGGAATTTAAACTGGAGGGTGGTGAAGGGAGGGGTTTAGCCAGAGAGGGTTATTGGGAAGAAAGTGCCACTTTAAATTTAGTTGCATCTGGCTGGGCAACCGTGGCTTGGTGGAGATTCCACGCTGACCATGGATCAACCATGTCGCGCTCGTTCTATATTATCACCTTCTCTCATCCATTCCCTACACACTCAGGCAACTTCACAGAGGCCAATTGACCTACAAACCCGCAAGTCTTTAGAATGTGGGAATAAACTGGAGCATCCGGGAGAAACCCACATGTCTTGCACTAAATGTTATTCCCTTATCATGTATCTGTACACTGTAAATGTCTCAATTGTAATCATGTATTGTCTTTCCGCTGAATGGTTGGCTCGCGGCAAAAGCTTTTCACTGTACACGTGACAACAAACTGAACTAAACTGGTCACCGGGAGAACGTGTAAATTCCACACAGACAGCCCCCGAAGTCAGGATCGAACCTGGGTCTCGCGCTGTGAGGCAGCAGCACGACCAGCTGTGCCACTGTGCCTTTGGTAACTTATAAAGTCCGACAGATGTTTCCTATTCTTTGGCGTTTCTTAGTTCCACTCAAAGGGTCAATCTAATTGTGCATTGTGATCTGCTAAGCCAAGATCATTTTCACCATTGTACCGATCCCATTCCTGAATCCTAGCTCTATTCTACCTCCATTTCTGTTTTGCCTGTCTTTCCTACATATGCACCACGAACATCTAGTTCCTAGCTTTGACTACCCAGCCTCCACGTTTCCATTACATATATATTCATGTCATACACGTTCATAAGTCATAGTAGCAGAATTAGACCCATCAAGTCTACTCCACCATTCAACCATGGCTGATCTATCTCTCCCTCACAACCCCATTCTCCTGCCTGCTCCCCATAACTCCTGACACCCAAACTAATCAAGAATCTGGCAATCTGCGCCTTAAAAATACCCATTGACTTGGCCTCCACAGCCGTCTATGGCAATGGATTCTACAGATTCACCACCCTCTGACTAAAGAAATTCCTCCTCATCTCCTTCCCAAAAGTACGTTAGTTTACTCTGAATCTATGCCCTCTGGTCCCAGACTCTCCCGCTAGTAGTAACATCCCCTCCACATCCACTCTATCCAAGCCTTCCACTATTTGATAAGTTTCAATGAGGTCATCCTTCTAAAATCCAGTGAGTCCAGGCCCAGTGCTGTCAAACACTCATCATATGTTATTCACTATTATTAATTAATCAGAGAATACAGACGGCGAATTGCTGCCTTATGCGCCTGGAAACATGGGGACTGGGCAGTCACTGCTTTGAGTTAGAAGGTTCGCTCCTGACTACGGGTGCCGTCTGTACGGAGTTTGTACGTTCTCCCTGTTACTGCGTGGGGTTTTCCCCAGGTGCTCCACTTTCCTCCCACACTCCAAAGACGTACAGGTTTGCAGATGAATTGGCTTTGGTAAAGATTGTAAATTGTCCCTAGTGTGTAGGACAAGGCTAGTGTACTGGGTGCATTGGTCGGTGTGGACTTGGTGTGCCGAAGGGCCTATTTCCACGTTGTTATCTCTTAAACTAAACTAAACTAAATTCAGATACATCACTTTAATTTTGCCAAACCAACATTTCTCTGCAAGTTGACCCCATTGGATTGGATGCCATTATTTCTACGGCCTATTTATTTGGCTTCCTGCTTTTCTAACTGCCATTCAAAACTTTGTTTCTCTCTTGCTGCATTCCGTTCGAGGTTGCCATGGCCCCGTTATGTTGGTTTAAACTTTCCCCAACATCACTAGCAAATCCTTCCGGCAAAGATATGTTGGTTAACATAGGATGAGCATTTGTCGGCACTGGGCCTGTACCCGCTAGAGTTTAGAAGGCAGAGGGGTGATGTCATTGAAAGGTACAGAATAGTGAAAGGCCCGGAGAGAATGGATGTGGAGAGGATGTTTCCACTAGTGGGAGAGTAGGGCCAGAGGTCATAGCCTCAGGATAAAAGGGCACACATTTAGAAAGAAGGTGAGGCAGAATTTCTTTCGTCAAAGGGTGGTGAAGCTGTGGAATTCATTGCCACAGATGGCTGTGGAGGCCAAGTCAATGGATATCTTTAAGGCAGAGATAGATTCTTGATTAGTGCGGGTGTCAGAGGTTATGGGGAGAAGGCAGGAGAATGGGGTTGAGAGGGAAAGATAGATCAGCCATGATTGAATGGCGGAGTAGACTTGATGGGCTGAATGGCCTATTTCTGCTCCTGTAACTTGGAACTTATGAACACAGTGCAGTTGGTGGTGCTGTGATCAGCTCTGTTCTCTGCAATTCTCAGTGCGCAGTGAAAGCATCTGCAAAACATTTGTTTGTGAGCTATCCCGTCAAAGTAAAGACTACACACAAATACAATCAAGCTCTCCACAGTGCACAGATAAAGGGAACAGCATTTACTACAATCACATTGAAATCCAATAAGTCCGGTGCAAATTCAAATATCTCCAATGAGGTAGATGGGAGATCGGGACTGCACTCTAGCTGTGGGAGGACCACTCATTTGCCTGATAACAGCTGGGAAGAAGCTGTCTCTGAATCTGGAGCTGTGCGTTTTCAAACTTCTGTATTTTCTGCCCGATGTAAGAGGGGGTAGTGACTGGGGTGAGACTGGTCCTTGATTATGCTGGCAACCTTATTGTTACACCATGAGGTGTAGATGGAGTCCATGCCCATCATCACACCATTGCAGAAGCCAATCTTAAACCTTACTCCCACTCCATGGTGAACGTGGAATAGTACAACACAGGAATAGGCCCTTCAGCCCACAATGTCTGCCGAACTTGATGCCAGGTTAAGCCAACCTGGTTGACAGCATTTAATAGACGCTTGGAAATGAACGATAGATTGAAAGGATTGAGAGGAACAAGGACAAATACAAGCTAATGGGACTGTCTTAGATGGGGCATCTTGGTCTGCATGAATAAGATGGGCCGAAGGGAATGTTTCTGTGCTGTATGACTCTAATCTCTACCTGCGCATGATTCATATCCCTCCATTCTCTGCATATCCATGTGCCAATCTAAAAGCCTTTTAAATGTCACTATTGTATCTGCATCCTAAACCACCCCGGGCAGCATGTCCCAGGCACCCATCACCTTCTGTGTGAATAAACGTTACCTGAGAGTTCACACAGAGAGTTGTGAGTCTGTGGAATTCTCTGCCTCAGATGGCGGCGGAGACCCGTTCTCTGGATGCTTTCAACAGAGAGCTAGACACAGCTCTTAAAGATAGCGGAGTCAGGGGATATGGGGAGAAGGCAGGAAGTGGGTACTGATTGTGGATGATCAGCCATGATCACAGTGAATGGCAGTGCTGGCTCGAAGGGCCGAATGGCCTACTCCTGCACCTATCGTCTATTGTCTCGTTTAAATGTTTCGTCTCCCACGTTGTTATGACAGGCGCTGTGTGCGGCTGGAAGGGTCCTGCAGGGCGCCGCGGCCTACGGAGAAACCGGCGAGGAGCGGGGCCGAAGCCCCGGCGGTCGGAGTGCCTGTGGGTTGGGCCGGGGTCAGGCTGGGGATCAAAGCCCCTCGAGGGCTGGAGCGTTGATCCTTGAGTCAGAGTCCTGGTGGTTGGGCCGAGGTGGATGGGCCACCCCGCCGAGAATAAGGGGTCTCGATGTGGGGGAGGGGACCAAGAATTAATGAATTAATGAATTAATTCGTTTTTTGGCCAAGTATAATCACATACCAGAAAGTAGGGGGGACCCTGAATTTGGGTGGGGGGGGGAGAACTAAGGGGGACCCGACGTTTGGGAGAGGCGCTGAGAATTAAGGGGGACCTGGTTTGTGAGAGGGGGCCGAGAACTAAGGGTGACCCGGTGTGGGTGCGATCCCAGACACCCGTACTAATGGGGTCCAGGAAAGAGCGTTCAAGTCGCAGCCCTGTTTCCACCAATCTTTTCACCAAGCGCAAGAAGCGACAAGGCAGACACCATTGTGTGCAGATACTGAGATGTGTGTTCAGCTCTGGCTGAACAACTTCTAATCTTGTGTGTGGACTCGATGATACATAGAAACATAGAAATTAGGTGCAGGAGTAGGCCATTCGGCCCTTCGAGCCTGCACCGCCATTCAATATGATCATGGCTGATCATCCAACTCAGTATCCCGTACCTGCCTTCTCTCCATACCCTCTGATCCCCTTAGCCACAAGGGCCACATCTAACTCCCTCTTAAATATAGCCAATGAACTGGCCTCAACTACCCTCTGTGGCAGAGAATTCCAGAGACCCACCACTCTCTGTGTGAAAAAAGTCCTTCTCATCTCGGTCCTAAAGGATTTCCCCCTTTATCCTTAAGCTGTGACCCCTTGTCCTGGACCTCCCCAACATCAGGAACAATCTTCCTGCACTTAGCCTGTCCAACCCCTTAAGAATTTTGTAAGTTTCTATAAGATCGCCTCTCAATCTCCTAAATTCTAGAGAGTATAAACCGAGTCTATACAGTCTTTGTTCATACGACAGTCCTGACATCCCATGAGAGGAAGACCTGTACAAATCAAGTTATCTGCTATTTATTTTTGACAGAACAAAGAGAGACCCAGCGTTGGGGGGGCTGAAATATAAGGGGGACTCGGTGGGGGAGGGAAGGGGGTTGGGGCAAACGAAGGAGGGAAGTGTACTTTTTGTAACTTTGTTGGACCCTTTGTGGCGATCTTTTCATGCACTTTATACGCAAAAAAAAAGACATTCACAGCACCTAGGTACAAGCGTGGCGGCACCTGCAGTCCCTGCCACACAAGTGACCATAAAGTATCGTCATCACCATCACGAACCCTCTAGTCCTTGACATTGCCACCCTGGAAAAAAGGTTCTGAATGTCTATCCTATCTATGACTCTCAGAGATTTATACAGTTCTATCAGTTCTCAGGATGACACAAAATGCTGGAGTAGCAAAATGCATGATGCAGCGGGTCAGGCAGCATCTCTGGAGAGAAGGAATGGGTGACATTTCAGGTTGAAATCCTTATCCTATCAGCTCTCTGGTGGCCTGCTCCTACTCCTATTGTATTATTGTAGAATCAACGGGCATGGGACACACCAATGTTCACACTGAAGACTTTAACCCCCAAAACTAAATACACTTCTAGCCATGTTCACACTTTGTCCAATTTGTCTGAAACAAAATTCTGTTTAGTGCAACGAGATGACGACGTTAAGCAGGAAAATGCTGCAGAGAGGATTTACAAGGATGTTGCCAGGACTCGAGGGCCTGAGCTGTAGGGAGAGGTTGAGCAGGCCGGGACTCTATTCCTTGGAGCGCAGGAGGATGAGGGATGATCCTATAGAGGTGTACATGATAATGTGAGGAATAGACAAGGTACATGAACAGTCTTTAACCCAGAGTAGGGGAATCAACAAACAGAGGACATAGGTTTAAGATGAGGGGGCAAAATTTAATCTGGGGGCAACACTTTTACATAAAGCATGGTAGCTATATGGAACGAGCTGCTCATCACGAAGGCCATCATACATGGATAGGAGATGTTTAGAGGAATATGGGCCAAACGCAGGCAAATGGGACTAGTGCAGATGGGACATGATGGTCGGTGATGGGTAAATTTGGAAAAAGGACCTGGTTCAATTTTGTATGACTATGACCACGGGAAACAAGAATTACTCATATTTGACAGGGGAAAAAAAATTCTAAAGCTATTGTGAATGCCTATTGTCAGAGAAATGACCTTTAGTTGACCGATATGAATATCATTGCTTTGCTTGGGTAAGCAAATGTAGCTATTCCTCTGATAGATCATTTAAGCTTTTAATTTCAATAAAGTTCACAAATTGGGTACTTGGGAAATTGTGGACAGGATTTATTATTTTCATACTGAAAGCAGTAAAATAGAAGCCAGCGGGCAGGCTATTTATACACATAAATAGACATTATACACATTGGACAAAGTCAGCATGGATTTACAAAAGGTAAATCATGTCTGACGAATCTTATAGAATTTTTCAAGGATGTAACTAGTAGAGTGGATAAGGGAGAACCAGTGGATGTGTTATATCTGGACTTTCAGAAGGCTTTCGACAAGGTCCCACATAAGAGATTAGTATATAAACTGAAAGCACACGGTATTGGTGGTTCAATATTGATGTGGATAGAGAACTGGCTGGTAGACAGGAAGCAAAGTGTAGGAGTAAACGGGTCCTTTTCAGAATGGCAGGCAGTGACCAGTGGGGTACCGCAAGGCTCAGTGCTGGGACCCCAGCTATTTACAATATACATTAATGATTTGGACGAGGAAATTGAATGCAACATCTCCAAATTTGCAGATGACACCAAGCTGGGGGTATAGTTAGGTGTGAGGAGGATGCTAGGAGGCTGCAGGGTGATTTGGATAGGCTGAGTGAATAGGCAGATGCATGGCAGATGCAGTATAATATGGATAAATGTGAGGTTATCAACTTTGGTGGCACAAACATGAGGGTAGACTATTATCTGAATGGTGGCAGATTATGAAAAGGGGAGATGCAACGAGACCTGGGTGTCATGGTACACCAGTCATTGAAAGGAGGCATGCAGGTGCAGCAGGCAGTGAAGAAAGCAAATGGTATGTTAGCATTCATAGCAAATGGATTTGAGTATAGGAGCAGGGAGGTTCTACTGCAGTTGTACAGGGTTTTGGTGAGAACACACCTGGAGTATTGCGTACAGTTTTGGTCTCCAAATCTGAGAAAGACATTCTTGCAATAGAGGGGGTTCAGAGAAGGTTCACCAGACTGATTCCTGGGATGTCGGGACTTTCATATGAAGAAAGACCAGATAGACTCGGCTTGTACTCACTGGAATTTAGAAGATTGAGGGGGGATCTTATAGAAACTTACAAAATTCTTAAGGGGTTGGACAAGCTAGATGCAGGAAGATTGTTCCCGATGTTGGAGGAGTCCAGAACAAGGGGTCACAGTCTAAGGATAAGGGGGAATTCCTTTAGGACCGAGATGAGGAAAACATTTTTTACACAGAGAGTGGTGAGTCTCTGGAATTCTCTGCCACAGAAGGCAGGTACGGGATACTGAGTTGGATGAGCAGCCATGATCATATTGAATGGCGGTGCAGGCTCGAAGGACCGAATGGCCTACTCCTTTCCCAATTTTTCTATGTTTCTATGTTTCTAAGGTTGACACAATGGCGTTTTATTGTTCATGTATAAGGCATGGATTCTTATAACACCTTACTTCACGTCCCAAAATGTTTCACAATCACCTGGAGACATAATAGTTAGCATGGAAGCAAATTTATAGAGTCTGAGAGCCATACAACATGAAAACAGGATCTTTGGCCCAACTTGCACCCACCGACCAGCATGTCCCAGCTACATTAGTCCCACCAGCCCATGTTTGGCCCATATCCTTCCAAACTTATCCTACCCATGTATCTGTCTAACTGTTTCTTCGAGTGCCCTTTTGAAGCTGCCTTCTCAATGTCCTGACATTTTTACGCAACAAGATCCCATTATAAAATGAACAGCCAATCACAGTTCTTTACAGGTAAAAATTTAGCTTCGTTTAGTTTAGCGACACAGCGCAGAAACAGTCAGGATCGAACCCGGGTCAGTGGCGCTGTACGGCACCAACTCTACCGCTGCCCCACGTGCCGCCCTATCCAGTGGATAGAAAGCATGATTAGAGTTATAGAAATATATATAGTTGTAAACCAAATAGGTTGGCACGGTGACAGACGCTGGTTTAAACCGAAGATAGACACAAAATGCTGGGACCCTTCTTCAGACTCAAACGTCACCCATTCTTTCTCTCCAGAGATGCTGCCTGTCCCGCTGAGTTACTCCAGCATTTAGTGTCTATCATTTTATGCGTACTTACTCCTCACTGTCTGTTTGATCTCACTCATGTGGGTCGCATGGTACATTAGTTGATGCAAAGTGGTTCCCTGTGAAACAAAGCTGGTGAATGTGAAGTGGACTCCATTGTCATCTGCATTCGTCAGAGGTTGATGTAGCCCTTAGTTAAGAATATTATTGAAGTAATGCAAATATAGTTAGCACTGAATTGCTTTAATTAAATGGGTATTTAGCAACAACAATATTTAACCTGACAGTATCTAGTAATTTTAAAAGAAATATTAGCAAGGTACGTAGTTGTAACCTAACTGTAGCTGTTTGGGAGAGAGGATCAGCTTCATCTTTTTTAGTGTAGAAGGAACTGCAGATGCTGGCTTAAACTGAAGGTAGACACAAAATGCTGGAGTAACTCAGCAGGCCGGGCAGCATCGCTGGAGGGAAGGAATGGGTGACGTTTTGGGTCAAAACACTTATTTTTAGTTTAGAGGTACAGGGTGGAAAAAGACCCTTCGGCCCAGTGAGTTCATGCCATCCAGCAATCACCCATACACATTGTGGAGGCATGATGGCGCAGAGGTAGAGTTGCTGCCTAATGCCCCTGTCCCACTCAGGAAACCTGAACGGAAACCCCTGGAGACTTTGCGCTCCACCCAAGGTTTCCGGAGGTTCCCGGAGGTTTTTGCCAGTCTCCCTAATGGTCGAAAGTGGTTTCCGTTTTAAAAATCGGTAATTTTTTTGTCAAAGCCGGTTGCGATGCTAGTTGAAGGTGGTTGCCGGAGGACAAAAACCTCCGGGAACCTTACGGAAACCTTGGGTGGGGCGCAAAGTCTCCAGAGGTTTCCGTTCACGTTTCCTAAGTGGGACAGGGGCATTACAGCGCCAGAGACCCAGGTTCGATCCTGCCGACAGGTGCTGTCTGCAGGGAGTTTGTAAATTCTCCACTTGACCTGCGTGGGTTTTCTCGAGGAGCTCTGCTTTCCTCCCACACTCCAAAGACGTACAGGTTTGTTGACTAATTGGCTTCAGTAAAATTGTAAATTATCCCTTGTCTGTCGGGTAATGTTAGTGCAGTGTCATTTCGAACTGGTGGGCTGAAGGGCCTGTTTCTGCACTGTATTTTAAAGTTTGAAGTATTTCTAAACTAGCTCTATCCTGCACACGAGGGACAATTTGTGCAGAATCTACACGTCTTTAGAATGTGGGAGGAAACTGGTGCACCTGGAGAAAACACGCGTGGTTACAGGTAGAACGTACAATCTCTTAGGGCTGACGGAATCAAGGGATATGGGGAGAAGCAGGAACGGGGTACTAAGTTCGGATAACCATATAACCATATAACCATTACGGCACGGAAACAGGCCTTCTCGGCCCTTCCAGTCCGTGCCGACCATTTATTTTTCCCCTAGTCCCATCTGCCTGCACTCAGACCATACCCCTCCATTCCCTTCCCGTCCATATACCTATCCACTTTACTTTTAAATGTTAAAATCGATCCTGCCTCCACCACTTCTGCTGGAAGATTATTCCACACTGCCACCACTCTCTGAGTAAAGAAGTTCCCCCTCATGTTACCCCTAAACTTCTGTCCCTTAATTCTCATGTCATGCCCTCTTGTTTGAATCTTCCCTACCCTCAATGGGAAAAGCTTATCCACGTCAACTCTGTCTGTCCCTTTCATCATTTTAAAGACCTCAATCAAGTCCCCCCTTAACCTTCTGCGCTCCAAAGAATAAAGACCTAACTTGTTCAACTTTCTCTGTAACTTAGTTGCTGGAACCCAGGCAACATTCTAGTAAATCTCCTCTGTACTCTCTCTATTTTGTTGACATCCTTCCTATAATTAGGCGACCAAAATTGTACACCATACTCCACATGAATGATCAGCCATGATAATATTGAATGACGGTGCTGGCTCGAAGGGCCGAATGTCCTATACCTGCACCTATTTTCTTTGTTTCTATGTCTCTAACTCTGCACAGATAGCACCTGAGATCAGGATTGGACCTGGGTGTCTGGCGCTTTGTTGCTCTACCAGCTGCACCACCTTGCCACCCAAATTCCACTCTAGATTAGAAACAGCAAATGCCAGCCACGGTCCCAGGCAAGTCTGGATTCCGAATCGCTTCATGGTCTGAAGATCAAACCGGGTCTCTGGCTCAAACTCTACTCTACCGCTGCGGTTCTGTGCCACGTCTTCTCAACGCCTATTGAGGATGGGCAATAAACACTGGCCATTCCATCAATGCACACATTCCAATCGTCCAGTGGCATGCTACTGCATTCTATGTTCCCCATTGTGGCCTCCTTTACATTGGCAAGACCAAACGTAGATGAGGCGAGCGTTTTTGCCGAGCACGTTCTTGGTCCGCCAAGAACTGCTGCATCTCCCGATTGCTAACCAGTTAAACTCCCCTTCCCATACCCACACTGACCTTTCTGCCCAGGGCCTCCACCATTGTCAGAGAAAAGCTACATACAAAAGTTCATACTCAGCTTGGGTAGCTTACACCCAATGATATCAACATTGAATTCTCCTTTTCTCGGTAACTAACCAACAAATATCCTTGTGTGGGAAGGAACTGCAGATGCTGGTTTTGGAATAGGTGGCGTTTTGGGTCTGAAGAAGTGTTTTGACTCGAAACATCGCCTACACCATATCTCCAGAGATGCTGCCTGACCCCTCAATTCGTCAGCATTTTGTGTCTATCAACAAACATCCTGTTGGGGTCTATAGATTGCTCTGGGATCTCCTTTCATGGGGGATAGCACGGTGGCACAGCGGTATTGCTGCCTTACATTGCCAGAGACCCAGGTTCGATCCTGACCAAGGGTCCTGTCTGTACGGAGCTTTCACATTCTTCCTGTGACTGCGTGGGTTTCCTCCGGGTGCTCCGGGTTCCTCTCACCTTCCAAAGACATACAGGTTTGTTTGTTGATTAATTGGCTTCGGTAAAGATCATAAATTGTCCCTAGTGTGCAGGATAGTACTAGTGTTTGTGGATCGCTAGTTGGCGCGGACTCGCTGGGCCGAATGTAACTCTAAAGTCTAAAGGTTCTGCCTTCTCAGAAATCGGCGTGGGTAACTTTTGTTGAACTCTCTCCAAAGTAAGAGCATCTTTCCTCAGATAGGGAGATCAAAACTGCGCACATCACTCACCAAGATCTCACCGTGGCATTGTAGTGAGATGTTTATTAGTTTAGTTTAGTTTAGAGATATAGCGCGAAAACAGGCCCTTCGGCCCAGCGGGTCCGTGTCGACCAGTGATTCTTGCATATTAACACTATCCTACACCCACTAGGGGTAATTTTTATATTTACAGAGCCAATTAACCCACAAACCTGTACGTCTTTGGAGTGTGATAGCAAACCGAAAACCCACGCAGGTCACGTACAAACTCCGTACAGACATCACCCATAGGCTGGATCGAACCCGGGTCTCCGGCGCTGCATTCGCTGTAAGGCAGCAACTCAACCGCTGCGCCACCGTGCCACCTTAGAGTTATTCCACTCTTCTTCCTGGAAGGTTGCTGCCTGTTAAAGTCTCGCTAATTTTGTGATCATTGGAGGGTCACAGTATTGTTTTGTTTCCTGAATTGAGACCGAGCTCTAAAGCACCGGTGTCCAATCCATAAAACAAGTCAGCAAACAGGATATCCCAAAGGATGTCAGAGGGAATAGCCCACCTATCACAGGCATAGATGGATTAGCCCACCTGTCACAAGCATAGATCCTATTTGGCCATGACACTGAGGAAAACCTGAAAAACTGCAGACTTCTTCTATTTTAGAACAGTAACTTTCTTTGCAGACTGAGTTTCTTCCTTTAAATATTATGCTACCTTTCCTCATCACTTATACCAAAGATTATAGAGGAGCAAGATGCGCCACTCAGTGGAAATCCAATGGACTGGTGTGTAGTACGTAACGGAACGTCACGGCCGCCATTTTGGCGGACTGCCTCCCCATGTGTAATCCACTCCAAAGCTACAGAGCAGTTGTAAGCAAAGATTATAGAGGAGCAAGATGCATTCGAAAGTTATTAGATTTATTTGTAATAGATCTTTACTTACCTCTCGATCCCTCTCTCTCCCCTCGATCCCTCTCTCTCCCCCTCTTGATCTTTCTGTCCCCTCTCTTCTCTTGATCTCCCTCCTTCCCTCTCTCCCTCTCCCCCTCCCGTTTCCCCCGTTCCCCCATTTCCCTCGCATCTTTCCTCCCCAGCCCCCACCTTTGCGTAGTTTCCCTTACATTGCATTGTACAGCTTCCCTTGTATTGCTTTAACACACACTGTGCACAAAATTACAGGCACACACACACACACACACACACATTCATATAAATATATGGTGGGACAGATAGAAGAGCTTATTAAAATCTTCTTACAAATACCATTATGTAATTTATTTCTATCCTCTTTTAGGCCTAAGGCATAGCAGGGCTGCCAACTCGCACACAGAGGGAAGGGAGAGAGGGAAATCGAGAAGAGAGGGGAGAGAGATAGATCGAGAGGGAGAGAAAGAGATCGAGGGGAGAGAGAAAGAGATCGAGAGGGGAGAGAGAGCGATAGAGAGGAGAGGGAGATCGAGAGAAGAGAGGAAGAGAGGGGATAGAGAGGGATCGAGAGGTAAGTAAAGATCTATTACAAATAAATCTAATAACTTTCTAATGCATCTTGCTCCTCTATAATCTTTGCTTGCAACTGCTCTGTAGCTTTGGAGTGGATTACACAGCGGGAGATCGAAAGACAAAGATTATAGAGAAGTTTAGTTTCCCAATGATGTAGACGCCATAGTCGACGACAACCCTGGTCCGCTAATATGGCGTCGCCAATCACACATGTGATACTATGCCTTTTCCACTGAGTGGCGCATCTTGCTCCTCTATAATCTTTGACTTATACTGTCAAATTTAATCAGTGCTTTACTGTTAGAAAGCCTTGTCACAACTGACATAGTACATTTGAGGAGGGCCATATGTTACAAAGATAATTCAGAAGCAAATTTCCATTCAGAATCTCACAAGTGAGACAAATGAGTATTTAATCTGTACTTACACAGACTGAGAGAACTGTTGTCAAGCCTCCTGAAATGCTCTATGTTGCTTCAAAAGATATTTTAATGTAATAGTTTTTATATTTCACATGAATTCTTGCATGATCAATTTGCTATCAATAAAAAAGCTAACGTTTGCCCATGCTCCCATCCATCTTTTACATCTGCCAAGTATCCATCCACCCCCTCAACCTGGCCAATTCATTGTGGGCCTTCTCTGCACCCTCATAGGCATAGAGTCATACAGCGTGGAAACAGGTCCTTTCCACCCAACTTGCCCACAAAGCCCAACATTCCATCTACACTGGTCCCACCTTCCTGTATTTGACCAAAATTCCCCTAAAACATTCCATCAATGTACGTATCTCAATGTTTCTCAGGTGTTGCAATCGTACCTGCCTGAACTACCTTCTCCGGCAGCTCGTTTCAGATATCTACCAACCTTTGTATGAAAATGTTACCCCTCAGGATCCTGTAAAATCTTTGCCCTCTCACCTTAAACCTATATGTCTGGTTCTCGATTCCCCTACTCTGGCAAGAGACTCTGTGTGTTTAGTGGCTCCGGATCCAATGTATTAGTGTCCTACCCTGTTCATCCTCTCCCTAGAGCTCATGCCCTCGATTCCTGGCAACATCCTCGTAAATCTTCTCTGCACTCTTTTCAGTTGACAACATATTTCCTATAACATGGTGCCCAGAAATGAACACAATGCTCTAAATGCAGCCCCACCAATGTATTATACAACTGCAACATGACCTCCCAACTTCTGTACTCAATATTCTGACCGATGAAGGCCAATGTGCCAAAAGCCTTTTGTCCACCCTATCTACCGGTGATGCCACTTTAAATGAGCCATGCACCTGCACTCCTATATCCCTCTGCTCTACAACACTCCCCAGAGAGAGATAGACTCTTGATTAATACGGGTGTTAGGGGTCGTGGGGAGAAGGCAGGCGAATAGGATTGAGAGGGAGAGATAGATCAGCCATGATTGGATGGCGGAGTAGACTAGATGGGCCGAATGCCCTAATTCTGCTCCTATCATTTATGACCTTATGACCCTCCCTCCCCCACCTTACTTTCAGCCTGAAGAAGGGATCCGACCCCAAACGTCACCCATTTTCCTCCAGAGATTCTTCCTGGCCCGCTGAGTTACTCCAGCATAGTCGGTATATATATATTTTTTTAATTTATTTGCACCATGTTTTAAAATAAGACAGACGATCAATTTATAATACCATACAGTGCTGGGAGGGAAGGGAAGCCCAGAGGGCTTATACAAAGTCCACTCCCATCTGAAAATGAGCGTTAATGGCAAATCACGGGGTAGGAGAAATAAAAAAAGTCAATAATAAACAGTAATACTGTTTAAGAATGAAAATTAAAAATATGAAATTAAAAATATGAAAATAAATAAAATACTAAGGTGTAGTATGAGATAAGAGTCAACAGACGTTTGAGCTCATAAATAGCATTGCAAAAAGCATCTGTACACCAGCATCTGTGACTCAATTCCTACACATTTACAGGGAAACGCACAGGCAAGGAGTGGTACCGCAGAGATTCTGAGTTAATATTCCAGAGAGGTTTCCATTCCATGAAGAAGGGTGGGTGAAAGCTTGTATGGATCTTTAGCACTCGCTTAGAGCAGCTGACATGCTTCAGTGCTGGAGTTCATTGAGATTAGTAGGAATAGCCTAAAAGGGGAGAGTTTTTAACTTTGCCACAACAGTAGACAATATCTACTTGTGTTATTGTGCCCTCTTGTGGTATCTATGTGAACAACTCATATCATTCTGCTGCGGGCAACAAACTCTGATAAGAGTTTTATAAGTGTTTTATTATCATCTATCTCAAACAGAACACTGAAAATCTGACTTGCAGCAGCACAACAGAATATGTAACCATAGTAATCTGTAAACAAAATAATAAACGAAAAGAAGTTCAGCGCATACACACATGCACACACATTTATATAAATAAATGTGTGTGTGTGTGTGTGTGTGTGCGCGCGCATATATATATATATGTGTGTGTGTGTGTATATATTTGTGCATATATATCTATTTGTATACAATGGAGGACCCAGCATCGTTGGGGACCGCCATGAGGAGGGGTCGGGGGGACGGGGGGAATTTGTAACTTCGTAAACGCCCTTTATGAGCAACTATTTGCATACCTTGGGTATGCAAGCAAAGAATTTCATTGTGACTTGTCACGTGTGACAATAAGAGATTCAATTCAACTTACCTATATATATATATATATATATATATATATATATATATATATATATATATATATATATATATATATATATATATATATATATATATACACACACACACACACAATTACACACACACACACACACACACACACACACACACACACACACACACACACACACACACACACACACTCACACACACACTCACACACACACACACACACACACACAAATATATATATATGTTCCAAGCCTGGGCGTTACAGTTTTCAGGCTCCAGTATCTACTTCCCGATGGCAGGAGAGTAATCTGGTAGAAACAAGGAACTGCAGATGCCGGTTTACAAAAAAAGACCCAAAGAGCTGGAGTCACTTTGCAGGTCAGGCAGAATCCCTGGAGAATATGGATGGGTGAGGTTTCAGGTCGGGGCCGTACTTCAGTGTCTTTAGGATATGGGAGGAAACATAGGCGGTCACTGTAAGGACGTGCAATCTCCACATTCGCATTCAAACTGACATCGAGGACCATCGACATTGAAGCAATGGCACAGAAAGCACATCAACGCCTCTACTTCCTTAAAAGGCTTAGGAATCTCAACATGTCCCCACCAACTCTCACCAACTTCCACAGATTTGCCATGTAAACCATCTTATTGGGACGCATCACAGCTTGGTTTGGGAACTGCTCCATCCAAGACCGCACAAAATTGCAGAGTTGCATCATGCAAACCAGCCACCCTTCAATTGACCTCATCTGCACTTCTCGCTGCCTAGGCAAGGCCACCAGTATAATCCAGGACCAGTCTCATCACCGCCCCTCCCTCTTCTCCCCTCTCCCATCATGAGGTACAGAAGTTTCTCCCCAGCTGTTGTCAGGTGTCTGAATGGTCCACTCATCAGTTACAGTGTGGTCCTGACCTGCTGTCTATTTCATTGGAGAGCTTAGGAATAATCAGACTTTATCAGACCTCAATGGTGTGAAGACCGCCAACTCCACATCACAACATCTAAAGATCTGCAAGAAACACGTGACATTGCAGAGAGTTGTGGATGTAGCCCAGTCCATCACAAAGACCTGACCCCCCACCAATATACAAGTTGTGCCTGACACTCTGAGCTACTCCAGCACTTTGTGTCCTCTTGTTCCTCCGAGGCTGCTGTTGAGATCAAGGGAGCTGGAGTACTGTCCCTGGTCACAGTGTGGAGCTGTTGTGCAGCAAACCCTCTGTTATGGAAACATGGAAGCATGAATGAATGAATGAATGAATGTTAATAAGTTTATTTGCCAAGTATATTCACATACAAGGAATTTGCCTTGGTGCTCCGCCTGACAACATGACATACAGTGACAGTTAGGAATGACACAGAAAACATTAGAAACATAGAAACATAGAAAAATAGATGCAGGAGTAGGCCATTCGGCCCTTCGGGCCTGCACCGCCATTCAATGTGATCATGGCTGATCATCCAACTCAGTATCCCGTACCTGCCTTCTCTCCATACCCCCTGATCCCTTTAGCCACAAGTGCCACATCTAACGCCCTCTTAAATATAGCCAATGAACTGGCCTCAACTACCTTCTGTGGCAGAGAATTCCAGAGACTCACCACTCTCTGTGTAAAGAATGTTTTCCTCATCTCGGTCCTAAAGGAATTCCCCCTTATCCTTAGACTGTGACCCCTTGTTCTGGACTCCCCCAACATCGGGAACAATCTTCCAGCATCTAGCTTGTCCAACCCCTTAAGAATTTTGTAAGTTTCTATAAGATCCCCCCTCAATCTTCTAAATTCCAGCGAGTACAAGCCAAGTCTATCCAATCTTTCCTCATATGAAAGTCCTGACATCCCAGGAATCAGTCTGGTGAATCTTCTCTGTACCCCCTCTATGGCAAGGATGTCTTTCCTCAGATTTGGAGACCAAAACTGTACGCAATACTCCAGGTGTGGCCTCACCAAAACCCTGTACAACTACATTAGAACCTCCCTGCTCCTATACTCAAATCCTTTCGCTATGAATGCTAACATATCATTTGCTTTCTTCACTGCCTGCTGCACCTGCATGCCTACTTTCAATGACTGTTGTACCATGACACCCAGGTCTCGTTGCATCTCCCCTTTTCCTAATCTGCCACCAATTCCAGCGAGTACAAGCCGAGTCTATCCAATCTTTCCTCATATGAAAGTCCTGACATCCCAGGAATCAGTCTGGTATTATTGTATGTTAAACATTAATAATAAAACATTATTGATTGAACATGTGAATTAAATAAAATACCAGAGCAAAAGGAGGCAACAGATTTTTGGTTATTGAGTAAAACTACTACCTGTGGGGAAAAAAGCTCTTTTTTATGTCTGGCTGTGGCGGCTTTGACAGTCCGGAGTCGCCTTCCAGAGGGAAATGATTCAAAGAGTTTGTGGCCAGGGTGAGAGGGGACAGAGATGATCTTGCAGGCTCACTTACTGGCCCTTGCAGTGTACAGTTTGTCAATATGTGCAGGAGTAGGCCATTCGGCCCTTCGAGCCAACCCCCTAATTCAATATGATCATGACTGGTCATCTAAAATCAGTACCCCATTCCTGCTTTTTCCCCATATCCCTTGATTTAGCCCTAAGTGCTAAATCTAACTCCCTCTTGATGGACACAAAATGCTGGAGTAACTCAGTGGGTTAGGCAGCATCTCAGGAGAGAAAGGAATATTCCCCTATTCCTTTTCTCCAGAGATGCTGCCCGACCCGCTGAGTTACTCCCGCATTTTATGTCCATCTTTGGTATAAGCCGGCTTCTCCAGTTCCTTCCTCCAAGCCCTTTCTTAGTATATTTTTCTTGATCTGAGCCCTTTACCTATAATAACATATTTGTTAAATTGTATGTTAATGATTTGGACGAGGGGATTGAAGGCTTTGTGGCCAAGTTTGCAGAGAATACGAAAATAGGTGGAGAGACAGGTGGTGTAGAGAAATCAAGGGACTCTGCAGAAGGACTTGGACAGGTTGGGAGAATGGGCAGAGAAGTGGCAGATGGAATATAGTATGACAAGGGCGGTGGGGGGAAGCTGGAACTCCTCAGGAATTTCTCAGGAACTGGAGGATAAGCTGATTGGATGGAGGAGTATGGACTTGATGGGCCGAATGGCCTAAATCTACTTCTATTACTTATGACCTTATGACCTTATGACATATTGCTTTGCTACCTGAGTAGTCCTTTTCAAGTACACAGGAAAATACGATACAATACGATAATTTATTCATCCCTGGAGGGAAATCCGTCTGCCAACAGTCACAACACACAAGGTACACGAAAACCTGAACTTAAAATTTAATTAAAAGTGAAAAAAAAAAGAAAAAGTCAAGCGACTGTTGTCTGGCTGTTTCACCGGAACATAGAAACATAGAAATTAGGTGCAGGAGTAGGCCATTCGGCCCTTCGAGCCTGCACCGCCATTCAATATGATCATGGCTGATCATCCAACTCAGTATCCCGTACCTGCCTTCTCTCCATACCCTCTGATCCCCTTAGCCACAAGGGCCACATCTAACTCCCTCTTAAATATAGCCAAAGAACTGGCCTCAACTACCCTCTGTGGCAGAGAGTTCCAGAGACCCACCACTCTCTGTGTGAAAAAAGTCCTTCTCATCTCGGTCCTAAAGGATTTCCCCCTTATCCTTAAGCTGTGACCCCTTGTCCTGGACCTCCCCAACATCGGGAACAATCTTCCTGCATCTAGCCTGTCCAACCCCTTAAGAATTTTGTAAGTTTCGATAAGATCGCCTCTCAATCTCCTAAATTCTAGAGAGTATAAAACAAGTCTATGCAGTCTTTGTTCATAAGACAGTCCTGACATGCCAGGAATCAGTCTGGTGAACCTTCTCTGCACTCCCTCTATGGCAATAATGTCCTTCCTCAGATTTGGAGACCAAACGACAACCAAACGACGTTTGGAACGAACAAACAAACGAACGAACGAACACAGACTTATCCCCTGGGCAGCGGATTCTACACTAGAGTGACCCTCCCCTCCCCTCCCCCACACCGGGTCCCACCATACCTCCCGGCCGTCCCCCCACGCTGGATCCCCATTGTCTTCCCCTCCCCCCCCCCCCCCCACGCTCATCTACGTAGGCGATTTAACCCCAATATCATCATGGCTGATCTATACGCCACTTCCTCATAATCTTTCAAATATTATTTATCTCCATGGAGATATGCAAATACGGTGGCGCAGCGGTAGAGTTGCTGCCTCACAGCACCAGGGACTTGGGTTCGATCCTTACACAAAAAAAAACACAAACATTCTGTCTACCTCCTCTATTCCTGCTAAACACCCCCCCCCCGCCCCGCCCCGCCCAACAATCAGTCTGAAGAAGGGTCCCGTCCTGAAACATAGACAATAGACAATAGGTGCAGGTGTAGCCATTCGGCCCTTCGAGCCAGCACAGCCATTCATTGTGATCATGGCTGATCATCCACAATCAGTACCCCGTTCCTGCCTTCCCCCCATATCCCTTGACTCCGTTATCTTTAAGAGCTCTATCAAACCCTCTTTTGAATGCATCCAGTGAATTGCCTCCACTGCCTTCTGAGGCAGAGGATTCCACAGATTCCCAACTCTCTGGGAGAAAAAGGTTTTCTTCATCTCCATTCTAAATGGCTTACCCCTTATTCTTATCTATGTCCGTGTTCTCCAGTGATACCAGGTGACCTACCGAGTTATTTCAGCACTTTAAATCATATTTTATAAACCGCCATCCGTAGTTCCTTGTTTCTTCAACTATCGATTACTCCTAAGGAGAGAGCGACGCTGAGCTACTGCCTACCACACTAGAAGCCTTCAAACTATCTTTAATCGAACTGGACTTTTTCTTGCACTGAACATTATACCCTTTGTCCTGTATCTGCACATTACCTGCATCAGCTAATAATGATTTAATCTACATTCTCCTTGAACCTCATCCCCCCCTTTGATGTCTCATTTTCACACCTTACACTTCCTTATCTCTGTATCGCCCTCTCCCCTAGCACTCAGTCTGAAGAAGGGTCTCGACCTGAAATGTTACCCATTCCTTCTCTCCAGAGTCGCTCCCTGTCCTGTTGAGTTACTCCAGCATTTTGTGTCTATCTTCGGTTTAAAACAGCATCTGCATTTCCTTCCTGCACAGTTTGTCTGCACAATATCAACAGCATTATTGTAATCATGTATAGTCTTTTCGCTGGCTGGTTAGCATGCAACAAAAAAATTTTCACTGTACCTTGGTACACGTGACAATATGGTGGGGGGTTGTGGGGGAGGGAGGAGGAACTGTCTCGCAAATTTGATTGAGCTTTCTGAAGAAGTGACAAGGACAATTGATGTGGGTAGGGCAGTGGATGTTGTCCACATGGACTGTAGTAAAGAAGTTGACCAGGTTACACAAAAAGCTGGAGAAACTCAGCGGGTGCAGCAGCATCTAAGGAGTGAAGGAGATAGGCGACGTTTCGGGTCGAGACCCTTCCTCAGACTGGGGAAGGGTCTTGACCCGAAACGTCGCCTATCTCCTTCACTCCTTAGATGCTGCTGCACCCGCTGAGTTTCTCCAGCTTTTTGTGTAACCCTCGATTCTCCAGCATCTGCAGTTCCTTTAACAAGTTGACCAGGTCCCTTTTTGTACACCGTTCCAGAAGATTAAGGTAAGTTGAATACAAAATTGGCTTGAACATTGGTTGAACATAGAGGGTCAAAAGTGTTTCATTGTCATATGTCCCAGATAGAACAATGGCCTTCATACTCACAGCAGCACAACAGAATAGATAAACATAGTACTCTGTAAACAATATAATAATCAAGAGATGAAAAAAAAGTTCAGTGTGTGTACATATAGACATACTCACAAAGCCCAGTGGTATGAATATTGATTTCTCTAACTTCAGGTAGCCCCGGAATTCCCTCTCTATCTCTCTCCCTCCCCCACCCAAGTCGCACCAGCTTCTCGTTTTCACCCAACAAAGAGCTGACGATGGCCTGTTTCCTTTATCATTGTTACTTTTTTGCATATTGCTCATTCATTGTTCTTTACCTCTCTACAATATCGTCTATATCTCTCGTTTCCCTTATCCCTAACCAGTCTGAAGAAGGGTCTCGACCACCCATTTCTTCTCTCCAAGGATGCCGCCTGTCCTGCTGAGTTACTCCAACTTTTTGTGTCTACTCACAAATATACATATATATATATAGATCATCTATATTTATATATACAGTATATAACCATATAACAATTACAGCACGGAAACAGGCCTTCTCGGCCCTTCCAGTCCGTGCCGACCATTGTGGTGGGTGGTGGTCCAGAGTGGTGGGTCTCTGGAACTCTCTGCCACAGAGGGTAGTTGAGGCCAGTTCATTGGCTATATTTAAGAGGGAGTTAGATGTGGCCCTTGTGGCTAAGGGGATCAGGGGGTATGGACAGAAGGCAGGTACGGGATACTGAGTTGGATGATCAGCCATGATTATATTGAATGGCGGTGCAGGCTCGAAGGGCCGAATGGCCTACCTGCTCTACCTGCACTCAGACCATACCCCTCCATTCCCTTTCCGTCCATATACCTATCCACTTTACTTTTAAAAGTGTGTATATATATATATATGTATATATATATATATATATATATATATATATACACACACACACGCACACGCACACATACGTACACACAAAAAAATAATCAATATTAGTGCAACAAAAAAAACGATGAATAATAGTGTGGGTGTTGGAGGAGAATTTTCCTGACTGGAGACTTTCTGACCAGTGGTGTGCCAGAAAGACAACTGAGCCACTGTCCCAATACCTAAAGAGGCTGCTCCTTGCCTTCACAACCACCACCCTCATCTGACCGTGCTTTTGCGGGTGCATCACCTAGACTGTGGAATAATTATCCCGCTCCTCATCAGAACTGTCCCCACCATCAGCTCCTTTAGGTCATGACTCAAAACCTATTTCTACTCCCTTGTGTTTTTGAGCCTCTCTGAGGGGGTGCTGTGAACAGTTTATATATGTATTGTTAGGTCTGTCTACCTGCACTGATGTAAAGCTCTTTGGTCTTTTTTTTTTAATTTTTATTTATTAGAGGTAAATACATCAACGTACACATATATACTGTTACAATCATTGTACCCCATAATTTTATGGCTTTTAAAGAAAAATATAGAGAAAGAGAGTGAAATGTGAAAAGAGTTCTGATAGTGAAAGAGCGTGCCAAAGGGGAGAAGAAACCCTTGGTCAAAGAATTAGAAAAGGGGGTTAAAAGATAGACCCTAAAAAAAGAAAAGGAAAAAGAAAAAAAAGGGGAAAAAAGCCAGTTATTATGTTATATATATATCATGCAAAAGGAAGCCACCAATTCGATAGTTTTCCATCCCCCCTACCAAGGCCCGAGGTATTCCTGCACCCTATCTTTGTAGTAATTCTGTAAATGCAGACCACATCTGGTAGAAGTGTTCTGATTTTCCAGGCGGAGTCTCATATCTTTGGTCAACGTGAGTTATTTTTAAATGTGCTATACAAATACATTTATTATTATTATTATTAATAATAATAGATTGCGCTAGCGCTAAGAGCTCCATCTAACACTCTTTTGATTGCATCCAGTGAATCGGCCTCCACTGCCTTCTGAGACAGAGAATTACACAAATTCACTACTCTCTGGCTGGAGTTTTTACAAACATTTTCAACCTCTCACTTCTGAGGTCTGAGGTCCCCACATGCTTCAAAAGGGCATCAATTATACCAGTGCCCATTAAGAGCAAGGTGACGTGCCTCAATGACTATCGACCTGTGGCACTAACGCCTGTGGTGATGAAGTGCTTTGATCGTGGCGCAAATCAACTCCTACCTCGACAAAAACCTGGACCCACTGCAGTTCGCTTACTGCCACAACAGATCAACGGTGGATGCGATCTTGCTGGCCCTCCACTCCGCTCTGGACCACTTGGACAACGAAAACTCATATGTCAGGCTGTCCATTGATTACAGCTCGGCATTTAACACAATCATCCCCTCCAAGCTGATTACCAAACTCGCAGAACTGGGTCTCTGCGCATCCTTCTGCAATTGGATCCTCGACTTCCTCATTCACAGACCACAGTCTGTTCGTATTGGTGGAAATGTGTCAGATTCGATAGCAATCAGCGCGGGAGCACCTCAAGGCTGCATGCTCAGCCCCCTGCTGTACTCACTCTATATTCATGACTGCGTAGCCGGTGATTGTGCGAACTCCATCATCAAGTTCGCTGACGACACCACTGTTGTAGGACATATCACTGATGGGGATGAGTCAGAGTATAGAAGAGAGACCGAGCGACTGTCCATGTGGTGCCAGCACAATAACCTGGCCCTCAACTCCAGCAAAACCAAGGAACTGGTTGTGGACTTTGGAAGGAATAGGATGGGGGCCCACAGTCCCATTTATATCAATGGGTCGATGGTTGAAAGGGTCAAGAGCTTCAAATTCCTGGGCGTGCACATCTCTGAAGATCTTTCCTGGTCCCAGAACACTGATGCAATTATTAAGAAAGCTCATCAGCGCTTCTACTTCCTGAGAAGATTACGGAGAGTCGGTTTGTCAAGGAGGACTCTCTCTAACTTCTACAGGTGCGCAGTAGAGAGCATGCTGACTGGTTGCATCGTGGCTTGGTTCAGCAACTTGAGCGCCCTGGAGAGGAAAAGACTACAAAAAGTAGTAAACACTGCCCAGTCCATCATCGGCTCTGACCTCCCTTCCATCGAGCAGTCGCTGCCTCAAAAAGGCTGGCAGTATAATCAAGGACCCACACCATCCTGACCACACACTCATCTCCCTGCTACCTTCAGGTAGAAGGTACAGGAGCCTGAAGACTGCAACGACCAGGTTCAGGAATAGCTACTTCCCCACAGCCATCAGGCTATTAAACTTGGCTCGGACAAAACTCTGAACATTAATTGTAAGATTAAACGAGAACTTACCAGTTTGAAGTTTGATCTTTATTTTATGAGGAGTTACGATGAGGGATTACGTGAAGACCCCGCCAGCACGCATGCGTGACATTTCTTCAAAGCAGTGGTGTGAAATCACAGAAATACAGTCACAATGACTAATATAGTAAGATAAACAAGAGAACTTCCATACCAGGTGATCTTTATAATAGAGGGTTGGGAGCGGAGGGCACGTAATCCCTCATCGTAACTCCTCATAAAATAAAGATCAAACTTCAAACTGGTAAGTTCTCGTTTAATCTTACTATTTTACTTCGGAGTCACGTGAGTGACTACGTGAAGATTTCAAAGCTCTGTGATTTCATGCCCTGGAAGCTCCATGCTCACACACCGCTAAAGTTGGGATAAGAGGATGAACGTAATTCAGACAAGACACTGGCTGAAAAACAAAGAAGGTATTTAGTCATACCTAAAATGATATGCCCCACATTGGGTAAATCATGTAACAGAAACCCAACATATTCCCCTGCAACGTCTCAGGAGCGGCCACGGGTTATAAAATAAGTGCTGACAATCCGTTCATTCTCCAACCCGCTGTAGCAAAGGATGTGGTCCATAGGAACTCCCATCATCCTAGCCGCTGACGTGGATGCAGCCTTAGCTATAAGACTGGACCCGTTGTGCTGTTACAAGTGCCATAAACATAACCATATAATATGTAGTTATCCAGAGAGCGCCCCAATATTGGTGTCCATCCTCGAAGCATAGTAATTTTTATGCCTAGGTCCCATGTATGAGTGGATCTGGTCTAGGGGAAAATATTAACACCCCTCATCAGATTGATACCAGAGGGTGTGATCCTATACGCAGGTGATCACCCCCTCGGTCCAGGTTGGTAGGTAGGGCACTCCTGCAAATTTAATGGCACTATAGCTCAAACCTTCATGGAAAGAAGGGTGGCCAGAACTCCTGCAATCCAGTGATGGTGGCCGAGTCATATGAAGTGTTTGTTCTGAAGAAGAAACACTCCCATCTGCTGACATATGTCAGTGCTGTCCCATTGATCGTCCTGTCGGAGTATCCGAAGTCCAGAAATGGCCTGTTCAGAAACAGCATCAATAGGTTAATGAGATCATGGCACGGATAACTTACCCGTCACAGGGTGTGCCAACAGGCCCGGCCGTTTGAGGATCCGAAAGCAGTGTTCTGCGGCCATCTTTGTACTGCTGGGGACCATGGTTGGGTAGGCCAATCGGGAACCCGAAATACCAGTTGCGGAGTCTATTAAATTTTTGTAAGACCCGACTGATGAGGCAGAAGGGGGGAAATGCTTAGCAAACAATCCCCCCAATGCAGCGAGAAACATCCATCGCTGCTGGCCCCGGTCCCGATCCAACATCCATTCATTGTTGTCGTTGAATTGCGTGACCTGGTGTTCGCCACCGTATTTAGTTTACCTGAAAGGTAAGTGGCTGAGATCCAAATCTCTCTATCCAGACACCAGTGCTAGTTGTAAAAAAGGCAATTCATTACATGATATCGATTTTATTCCACACAAAAGATTAATATAGGCCACCACTGTGGTATTATAATTTGTAACCATACATGCAACTGGTGCATATCTAAGCAGTAGGCCCCCGGGTTCCACGAATGCTTCCAGTATTTCTAGATAATTAATCCCTAGTGCTCCCAACAGGGTTAAATCTTGTGCATTCCATCTGCCACCACAACAGTGGTGGCATTAGCTGCTCCCCACCTTTAACACTGGCATCAGTCTGTAATGTAACCGAGGGATTCATGATAGTGATGGATTTGGAACAGAATTGAGCATTTCCCATCCACCAATTTAATTCAACTCTTGCCTTTTCTAATAACTTCATAGGCCTGTCGAAATGGTATGACTTTTGAGAGCTATAATTTTAGCTCTTTGTAGGTTTTGATAATGTAGTGGTCCGAATTGCACTGCGGGAAAGCAGCCACTATCTTCCCAATACCATGGCCACCTATCGTATGGATGGATCCCTGATGCCAGTAAGGCTTCTGCAAGCTTCTACCAAGTCCACCACCTTGTTCGGTGGTAAGGTGGTAGACATTTGCACCGAGTCAATGGTGAACCCCAAGTAATCCATGGTAGTAGAGGGTTCCAACTTTGATTTATCTGTATGTATGATGAACCCCAGCTTTTGAAAGAGATGTTTTATGGCTAGAACTGCCAATGTAGCCGTTTCCAATTATCCCCGACAATGAGGATATCATCTAGATAGGCCATAACAGTATGATTTTGTTTCCTTAAATAGGCCAAAGCTGGTTCCAATAATTTGTTGAACAGCCTGGGTGCTGATGATAACCCATTGGGTAAGGCTATATATTGCCATAATTGTCCCATCCAGATAAATTTAAGGTATTCCCTATGATCCTTGTGTATTAGTACTGAATAGTATGCATCTTGAGGTTAATGCATGCCATGTAGTACCCATAGCTATAAGCTGGCTACTGTGTCCATTTTGAAATGAACATACTGAACAGAAGTATTCAGTTCGGTCAGGTCTATGATTATGCGGCATCCGCCATCTTTTATTTTTGGTAAATATATTAGATACGAACTCCTGTGATTCTCTCAATAACCCCTCTTAATAGTTCAGCATGGCCCGCCGTTCTTTCTTTGTGAAAGTATAACTTTCGGCTAGGCGAATGCTGGACCGGGGCAGGGAGTTCGTAAATGAATTAATTTTATAGCCCTGAATACTTCCGAATATGTAAGGATCAGAGGTAAAAGTGCAACCGGTCTCCCCCATAAGATGAATTTTAGACATATGATGTTCCTGGGGGAGGCAGACCCACCTACCTCCAAGGTATTGCCGGCGTAGTGGTCCAATACCACCGTTATTTCTTCTGTTTGAGTTGATGCGTTGCAGGGGTGGCGCATTTTCCAAGAAGGCCGGGCTGGGCCATGGCCTAAAAAGGCTGTTGTGCAGGTGGGCCGGCCTTCGAGCTTTGGGTGTGTAGGGGTGCTGTAGCTGTTGGCAGTGCGCTTGGAGGTACTAGGTACCTTATCAGCCCTATGGCCTCTTTGTCCAGGTCTTTCACCTGTTTGGGGAGCTCCGCACAGCAGATATGGTGGTTGAGCGTACCTGGTTTGCATAACCCCGCAATTTGGGGTGAATTGCTCTTCCTGTAGTTATTTTCAAACTGTGTTCACAGTAAGGCCAGAGCATCCTTTCCCTACCGGTAGCTCTATACCCACCGCAGTACTGGCACTGCCCGCGGGAACAATAGCGAGTACAATTATCAGGAGCAAAGTACTTATCAGCTATAGCATAGATGGCTGCTCCTGAAGCTGGTTTGTAGTCATATAATTAAACTAGCTGCCAGCTTAGGGTGGATAGGTAACCTTTTTTGAAGGAACTGCATGTTACTTACCATATCCAGAACTCTTCACTGCACCCCTGACACTGTTGGTTTGTTCAGCCAACTCCCCCTCTTCGGGTCAGCCCAGTTCTGACCCCCAATGCTCCCCTCCGAAGAGGGTGAGACATTTAGGCAGTCCATAATAGGATCCTGCCGTGGGCCTGCGAAGAGGCCCACTGTGACCCTGCCCCTGCTAAAGCAGGTCACGCTGGAGCAATTGCTCCCCATCCGCTCCATGCGGGTAAGACGACCTCCGTTGCTGCAGCGAACGGGGTATCCTCGGGACTGGACCCAGCTGAGTCGACAGTCCCGATCGGCTTCCGGGTGGATTTACCGCCTGTCCGTGGCGAACCAGTCCCGGTGGATTTACCGCCTGTCCGTGGCGAACCAACCGCCCTCCCGGGCGGAAGTCGGGAGCTGCAGGTAGCACCTGCAGCTCGGGGAAAAATTCGGGTGGATTTACCGCCTGTCCATGGCGAACCAGCAGCCCTCCCGGGCGGAATTCCCTCCCGGGCGGAATTCGGGAGCTCGATAAACGAACGGGTGGTTTTACCGCCTGTCCGTGGCGAACCAGCAGTCCTCCCGGGCTGAATTCAGGAGCTGCAGGTAGCACCTGCAGCTCGAGAAACGAACGGGTGGTTTTACCGCCTGTCCGTGGCGAACCAGCAGTCCTCCCGGGCTGAATTCGGGAGCTGCAGGTAGCACCTGCAGCTCGGAGAAAAAACGGCACGCTGCTGGCTGCGCTCTATAGCAGCAGCTCTTGCCGTTACTCTCGCCGCGCTCACCACTCTGGTGAGTCTTACCGTTCCATCGCTGGAGGAGCCCCGCTCCTCCCGACTGTCGCTTCCGCATGCGAACGACGATAATGTCGCGCATGCGTGCTGGCGGGGTCTTCACGTAGTCACTCACGTGACTCCGAAGTAAAATAGCCCATTATCTGTTATTTGCACTTCATCAGTTTATTTATTCATGTGTGTATTTACGTATATAATGGTATATGGACACACTGATCTGTTTGGTAGTCAATGCCTACTATGTTCTGGGGTTACACAAAAAGCTGGAGAAACTCAGCAGGTGCAGCAGCATCTAAGGAGTGAAGGAGATAGGCGACGTTTCGGGTCGAGACCCTTCTTCAGACTGGTCAGGGATCAGGGAAACGAGAGATATAAACAGTGATATGGAGAGATAAAGCAAGAACAATGAGTGAAAGATATGCAAAAAAGTATTGGTGATAAGGAAAGCAGGCCATTGTAAGCTGTTTCTGGTGTGAAAATGAGAAGCTAGTGCGACTTGGGGGGGGGGGGGGGGGGGAGATGGAGAAGGAATGTCAGGGCCCGAGGGCTGAGGGAGAGGTGGGGGGGTGGGGGGAAAGGAGCAGTCTGGGTTAACAGAATTGAGAAAATTCAATGTTTAAGCCCAGAGGATGCAGACTCCCCAAGCGGAATATGAGATGTTGTTCCTCAAACTTGCGGTGTTGTTCACTCTGGCCATGGAGGAGGCCCAGGACCGAGAGGTCGGATACGGAGTGGGAGGGGGAGTTGAAGTGCTGAGCCACCGGGAGGTCGGGTTGGTTATTGCGGACCGAGCGGAGGTGTTCGGCGAAACGATCGCCTAGCCTCCGCTTGGTCTCACCGATGTAGATTAGCTGGCATCTGGAGCAACGGATGCAGTAGACGAGGTTGGAGGAGGTGCAGGTGAACCTCTGTCGGACTTGGAATGACTGCTTGGGTCCCTGAAAGGAGTGGATGGGGGAGGTGAAGGAACAAGTGTAGCATCTATGTTCTGTTGTGCTGAAGCAAAGCAAGAATGTCATTGTCCTATCAGGGACACATGATAATAAACTCTATTGACTCTCTTGACTTGTGTGAATTTTTTTTTCCACATCTCAGTTCTAAATGCCCATAAACTGTGGCCCCTGGTTCTGGACTCCCCCAACATCGGGAACATGTTTCCTGCATCTAGAGTGTTTAATTCCTTAATAATTTGTTTATGTTTCTATAAGATCCCCTCTCATACTTATAAATTCCAGTGAATATATGCCCAGTCGCTCCATTTTTTCATCATATGACATTCCTGCCAACCCGGGAATTAACTGATGAACCTACGCTGCACTCCCTCAATAGCAAGAATGTCATTCCTCAAATTAGGAGACCAAAACTGCACACAATACTCCAGGTGTTGTCTCACCAGGGCCCTGTACAACTGCAGAAGGACCTCTTTGCTCCTGAACTCAACTCCTCTCGCTCTCTCCTCTCCCATCAGGCAAAAGGTATAGAATTGTGAAAATGCACACCACTAGAAATCAGGGACAGTTGCTTCCCAGCTGTTATCAGGCAACTGAATCATCTTACTGCAACCAGAGAGCACTACTATCTACCTCTTTGATGTCTCTCGGACTATCCTTGACCGGACTTTGCTGGCTTTAGCTTGCACTAAAGGTTATTCCCTACACTGTAAATTGATTGATTGTAATCATGTATTGTCTTTCTGCTGACTGGATAGCATGCAACAAAAGGCTTTTCACTGTACCTCAGTACATGTGACAATAAAGTAAACTGAACTGAACTGACCTGAAACGTCACCTATTCCTTTTCTCCAGAGATGCTGCCTGACCCGCTGAGTTACTCCAGCTTTTTGTGTCTATCTTCAGTGCAAACCAGCATCTGCAGTTCCTTCCTATGTATCTTCACTGTACTTTGCAGGACTAACGAGTCACTATGAGAACGATTTTGAAAAATGCCAAAACAATACTGAGTAGGATCGCATTCTGGTCTCCAAATCTGAGGAAGGACATTGCTGCCATAGAGGGAGTGCAGAGAAGGTTCACCAGACTGATTCCTGGGATGTCAGGACAGTCTTATGAAGAAAGACTGGATAGACTCGGTTTATACTCTCTAGAATTTAGGAGATTGAGAGGGGATCTTATGGAAACTTACAAAATTCTTAAAGGGTTGGACAGGCTAGATGCAGGAAGATTGTTCCCGATGTTGGGGAGGTCCAGGACAACGGGTCACAGATTAAGGATAAGGGGGAAATCCTTTAGGACCGAAATGAGAAGGACCTTTTTCACGCAGAGAGTGGTGGGTCTCTGGAAGTCTCTGCCACAGAGAGTAGTTGAGGCCAGTTCATTGGCTATATTTAAGAGGGAGTTAGATGTGGCCCTTGTGGCTAAAGGGGATCAGAGGGTATGGAGAGAAGGCAGGTACGGGATACTGAGTTGGATGATTAGCCATGATCATATTGACTGGCGATGCAGGCTCGAAGGGCCGAATGGCCTACTCCTGCACCTAATTTCTATGTTTCTATTACTGATACGTTAAAACAACCACTGCTTTAGTTTAGAGGTGGTCAGATGGGCTGAGGAATGGTTAATGGAGTTTATTGCAGATAAGTGCAAGGTGTTCTATTTTGGAAGTCAAACCAGGGCAGGATCTTCACAGTGAATGGCAGGGCTCTGGGGAGTGTTGTTGAGCAGAGGGATCTAGGATTGCAGGTAAACAGTTCCTTGAAAGTGGTGTCACAGGTCGATAAGGTGGTGAAGAAGAAGGCTTTCGGTACATTCGCCGCTTTGACCAGTCATGGCATTCAGTAGAGAAGCTGGGATGCCATGTTAGTTTTGCAAGGCGTTGAGGAGACCACATTTGGAGTATTGGGCTCAGTTTTGGTCACCCTACAATAGGGAGCTGTAAAGCTAGAAGGAGTACAGAGAAGACTTACGAGGATGTTACCAGGACTTGAGGGCCAGAGATACAAGGAGAGGCTGGGCAGGTGAGGATTTTAATCCTCGGAGTGCAGAAGGCTGAGGAGTGATCTTATAAAGGTGTATAGGATCACCAGGGCTATAGATAGGGTTAATACACAGTCTTTTACTCAGAGTTGAGGAACCAAGAATCGGAGGATGTAGGTTTAACATGTGAGGCGGTAGATTTAATACATATCTGAGGGGCAACATTTTAACAGAGTGATGGGTATATTCAACAAACGACCAGAGGAGGTTGTTGAGACAGGTACCATAACAACATTTAAAGGACATTTGGACAAGTTCAGAGGGATATGGACAGTATAGATGGGGCTTCTTGGGCAATTGGGGCTGATGTGCCTGTTTCCATGCTGTTTGACTCTATGAGACATAGCATGTAAACAGGGCCTTTGTTCCATTAGGTCCATATGCACACCACAGCAATGCTATGTCATTCCACTTTCGCATCCACTCCAAGAAAACAAGGGACAATTTTACAGTAGCTAATTAATATACAAACTTGCATGTCTTTGAGATGTGGCAGGAAACCAGAGCACCCGAGGGAAACCCACGTAGTCATGGGGAGAATGTGCAAACTCCGCGCAGACAGCACCCGAGTTCATGATCGAACCCAGGTGTTTGGCGATGTGAGGTGCAGACCTAGTCTGCTCCCACCAAGAATCACCCCCACATTAGTTCTATGCTATCCCAGTTTCACATCCCAGACACTGGGGAACATTTACAAGAGCCATTTAACCTACAAGCCCGCACATCTTTGGATGTGCAGACAGCAGCGGTGGTCAGGATCAAACCCAGGACTCTGGCGCTGTAAGACAGCAACTTGACTGCTGCGCCGCTTCTACTAGTCGCACCACTGCCCCATTTGTTAGATGCCAGATTTGGCGAAGATTCTAATCAACGTCAGTGGTCAGACTGGCCAGTGCAGCTCCGGTACCAGGACCTTCTGATTTCTCGGGTACTGATTAAGCATCCTTCATTCAATAACACTGCATGTATGAGTTAATAAGTTTCAGTTGCAGAATCAGGCCATTCGGCCCATCAGGTCCACTCCATCATGAATAAAATGGCTGAATTATCTTTCCCCCTCAACTCCATTCTCCATTCTCCTCCCCATAACCCCTGACACCCGTACTAATCAAGAAACTGACATTCTTAAAAATATCCATTTACACGGCCTCCACAGCCGTCTGTGGCAATGAATTCCACAGATTCACCACCCTCTGACTAAAGAAATTCCCCCTCATCTTCTTTCTAAAGGTATGTCCTTTTATTCGAAGGCTATGACCTCAGGTCCCCGACTCCCCCACTGGTGGAAACATCCTCTCCACATCCACTCTATCCAGGCCTTTCACTATTCGGTAAGTTTCAATGAGGTCCCCCCTCCATCCTTCTTATCAGGGCAGTACCGCTAAAACCAGCGATAATATCAATGCAGTTTTAAAGTGTTTTCCCTGTCACACAGAGGGATGGTGGTAGGACGGGTCAGTGCCAGTGGATGGTTAGTTTATCTACAGCTGACCGACTGCTCCTTCAACACCTGCTCCAGATCCAAGACCTTCCTTCACACTCCAGTCCCTATCAGTGAAATCAAAGCCTCGCCGAAGCTTACACGGCTCTCCCTCTTCTCTCCAAGAGCAAACATCAGGTTGCTCCAACCCGTCCTGTTTCCGTGCATTCCCAGCCAACGACCCAAGGCTCTCAGGGGCACTTGGAAGATCCCATGGCAACAAAAGCCCGAGCATCAGATGACTTTACAAGTTTTGGTTTATTATGTTCAATGCTTCAACAGTGCTTTATTTGTTACATGCGCAACTGCAGAGTTAAATTATTTTTGCATATTTACACGTGCAGGTGCCGTCATGTTTTGGAACAATTTCCAAAGTCCGTTTCACCGCCGCGCTCATTCTACTGGAGCGGTTCCCCATCCAGGTGAGCTCCAGGCTCCTGCAGCGCCTTCCTCCGTCTCCCTCGACCGGCTCAGCCCATGAACCGACGTACCACTCCTCTCCTCACAGATTCACCACTCTCTGTGTGAAAAATGATTTTCTCATCTCGGTTCTAAAAGACTTCCCCCTTATCCTTATCCCCCCAATCCCGGAGGTTCCCGGAGGTTTTTGTCACTCTCCCGAATGGTCGAAAGCGGTTTCCGCTTCTTCCATGTTCTAGAACCCGTGCCTGCCTTTTCCCCATATCCCTTGACTCCACTAGCCCCTAGAGCTCTATCTAACTCTCTTTTAAATCCATCCAATGATTTGGCCTCCACTGCGCTCTGTGGCAGAGAATTCCACAAATTCCTTCTTCTCCCTGCTCCCATCGGGCAGAGGGTGCAGAAGTTTGTAAGCGCGTATCACCAGACTCAGAAACAACTTTGACCCCTCTGTTATTAGGCTTCTGAACATCCTTCCATAAGCTAGAGTACCGTCTGATTCACCTCTACCCCGTTGCGAACATTGGACTTTGTCGATGGACCTGATGCGCTACAATGCTGAGAGCTATGATCTGCACTCTGTAT
This sequence comes from Raja brachyura, assembly GCA_963514005.1. Next base: position 13,898,901 of record OY740781.1, on the reverse strand, counting down.
CTTCCCCTTTGCTCTACCTGTTGTACTTGAGTTTGGTTGCATTTATGTATTGTGTTATCTGATGTTTGAATTGCATGCATAATAACACTGTTCACTCTATCTCAGTACACCTGACAATAATAAACCTCAACCTAAATCTAAATATCGAAAGGCGGGACAACCTGTAATTGTGCGGCACTTTTGTTACTGCCTTTAGACTTTAGAGATTACCTCGAGTCTGAGTCATCGAGTCCCTGATACTGTACTTAAGGGACTGTCCTACAAGCATGCAACTCTATGCGATGAACGCGATCAAACTAGAAGCGGGGGCCATGCGGAGGTCGGGTGATCCCCTGTACAGGGCCGTTCCCACCAGCATGCGCCTGCATGCGGCAAGCACGACCAAACCGGCAGTGAGGGCCGCGCGGAGGTCGGGTGAGTGGCGCAACGCGGCGCAAAGTGAGGCGAACTTGGAGCGAAGTCTAAGGTAAGTTCGCCAGGACAGAGAGGGGCACACAGAAAGGGGCACAGAGACACACACACACAGAGGGCCACGGAGCCACACACATAGAGGGTCACGGAGGCACCTACAGATAGGTTCACGGAGGCACGATGTCGGGGCGGTGTGTAATGCGTCGAGGCGACTGCGAGCCGACAAGCCGTTGCCGCGCGGAATTTTTGAACATAGTCAGTTTTTCGGAGCCCCGCGCGGTGTCGGGACGAACTCCACACAACTCCGCACGGCTCCGGCGATCGAAGTGGGACCGGCCCGCGACGCCGGACGGCTCAAGCGACCACGTTAGGTCGCGCTCATCGCATAGAGTTGCATGCTGGTGGGACAGGCCCTTTACCGATAACAATTGAGGAGAAATTTCTTTAGATGGAGGTGAATCTGTGGAATTCATTGCCACAGACGGCGGTGGAGGCCAAATCATTGGGTAGTCTTCAAGCGGAGATTGAAAGGTTCTTGATTGGTAAGGACATCAAAGGTTATGGGGAGCAGGCAGGAGAATGGGGTTGAGAGGGTAAAATGGATCAGCCATGATTGAATTTCCCCCCTGGGAAAAATAAAGTTCTATCGTATTGTATCATTATCGTATCATAGAAACATAGAAACATAGAAATTAGGTGCAGGAGTAGGCCATTCGGCCCTTCGAGCCTGCACTGCCATTCAATATGATCATGGCTGATCATCCAACTCAGTATCCCGTACCTGCCTTCTCTCCATACCCTCTGATCCCCTTAGCCACAAGGGCCAAATCTAACTCCCTCTTAAATATAGCCAATGAACTGGCCTCAACTATCCTCTGTAGCAGAGAGTTCCAGAGACCCACCACTCCCTGTATCACATCATGTCGAATGGCAGAGTTTAACTCAATGGGACAAATTGCCTGATTCTGCTCCTATGTCTTATGGTTGAAGAGACCTTGCCTGTGAAATAAGAAAGTGAAAAAATAATTTTCCATTTAGGATTCGCGTGAGGTCTTACAAGAGGTATTGGAGAGGGGATGGGGTGTCAAAGGGTCGGGGGAGTTTGCTGTGTGGCTGAAACCATGCAGTAAACACTGGAGGATATGAGGAACGGCTTTATTCCTCTTTAAAGAAACAAGCTCTCTCACGCTTTCACTGCAATGCTGAGACTTCTCCAAACGTTCAGGTAACCCAAACCTTGCGGAGAATAAAAGCGGTAGGGAGAGTCAATAAACAGTTGCTTACTTAGCCTGCTGACAAAAGTAAAGTGAGACCCGAAACCCGGAGGGAGGTGGGACTTGAAGAAGCGCTGAGGGAGAGTTGTGTTCGTCAGGAGAGGAGGTAAGCCTTTGATCTGCTGGACTGGCCACCAAACATCATAGAGCACCGGGTCATTAGTCAAGTGGATCAGATGTGCCTCTGAATCTCTATCCTTCTTTGCAAAAAAAACCTCAAACGTTTGCCTTTCTCTTGACCTCTCCTCCCACTTCCTCCCAAGCAAGGTTGCTCTCTGAACCTTCAGAAGTACATCCTCCACCTGGCTTACTATCGTGGGGTGGCCCGTTGGCGTATGGATAGAGTTGCTGCCTTACAGCGCCAGGGACCAGGGTTCGACCGTGACTCCGGGTGCTGTCTGTGCCGACTTTGTACGTTCTCCCCGTGACCTGCGTGGGATTTTTCCTCCCACACTCCAAAGATCTACAGGTTTGTAGGTATATTGGCTTGGTATAAATGTAAAAAATGTCCACTGTGTAGGATAGTGATAATGTGCAGGGATCGCTGGTCAGTGCAGACACGGTGGGCCGAAGGGCCTGTTTCAGCGCTGCATCTCTAAACTATGGGCAGATGGGCATCTTGGTTGGCGAGGGCACATTGGGCTGGAAAATATTTAACAGGAATCTGAGGGGTAACTTTTTCACTCAAAGGGTGGTGGGCATATGAAGCGAGCTGCCAGAGGAGGTAGTTGATGCAGGGACTATCCCATTGTTTAAGAAACAGTTAGATAGGTAGACAATAAACAATAGACATTAGGTGCAGGAGTAGGCCATTTGGCCCTTTGAGCCAGCACCGCCATTCATTGTGATCATGGCCGATCATCCCCAATCAGTACCCCGTTCCTGCCTTCTCCCAATATCCCCTGACTCCGCTATCTTTCAGAGCTCCATCTAACTCTCTCTTGAAAGCATCCAGAGAATCGGCCTCCACTGCGTTCTGAGCCAGAGAATTCCACAGATTCACAACTCTCTGGGTGAAAATGTTGTTCCTCATCTCCATTCAAAATGGCCTAACCGTTATTCTTAAACTGTGGCCCCTGGTTCTGCACTCCCCCAACATCAGGAACATGTTTCTTGCCTCTAGCGTGTCCAATCCCTTAATAATTTTATATGTTTCAATAAGATCCCCTCTCATCCTTCTAAATTCCAGAGTATCCAAGCCCAGTCGCTCAATTTTTTCAACATATTACAATCCCGCCATCCAGGGAATTAACCTCGTGATTCTACGCTGCACTCCCTCAATAGCAAGAATTTCCTTCCTCAAATTTGGAGACCAAAACTGCACACAATATTCCAGGTGTGGTCTCACCAGAGCCCTGTACAGCTGCAGAAGGACCTCTTTGCTGCAATACTCAACCCCTCTTGTTATGAAGGCCTAAATGCTATTAGCTTTCTTCATTGCCTACTGTACCTGCATGCTTACTTTCAGTGACTGACATACAAGGACACCCAGATCTCGTAGTACTACCCCTTTTCCCAACTTGACACCATTCAGATAATAACCTGCCTTCCTACCCTTGCCACCAAAGTGGATAACCTCACATTTATCCACATTAAACTGCTTCTGCCATGCATCTGCCCACTCACCCAACTGTCCAAGTCACCCTGCATCCTCATAGCATCCTCCTCACAGTTCACGCTGCCACCCAGCTTTGCAAATTTGCTATTGTTACTTTTAATCCCTTCATCTAAATCATTAATGTATATTGTAAATAGCTGCGGTCCCAGCACCGACTAGTCACTGCCTGCCATTTTGAAAGGGACGCGGTAATCCCTACTCTTAGTTTCCTGTCTGCTAACCAATTTTCTATCCATGTCAGCACTCTACCCCCAATACCATGTGTTCTCATTTTTACCACTAATCTCCTATGTGGGACCTTATCAATGGCTTTCTGAAAGTCCAGGTACACTACACCCACTGGCTCTCCCTTGTCCATTTTCCCAGTTATAGCCTCAAAACATTCCAGAAGAATAGTCAAGCATGATTTCCCCTTCGTAAATCCATGCTGACTCGGACCGATCCTGTTACTTCTATCCAAATGTTTGGCTGTCTCATCTTTTATAATTGACTCCAGTATCTTCCCCACCACCAATGTCAGGCTAACTGGTCTATAATTCCTTGTTTTCTCTCTCCCACCTTTCTTAAAAAGTGGGATAACATTAGCAACCCTCCAATCCACAGGAACTGATCTTGAATCTATAGAACATTGGAAAATTATCACCAGTGTGTCCATGATTTCTAGAGCCACTTCTTTAAGTACCTGGGATACAGACCATCAGGCCCTGGGAATTTATCAGCCTTCACTCCCATCAGTCTACCCAACACCATTTCCTGCCTAATGTAGATTTCCTTCAGTTCCTCTGTCACCCTAGGTCCTCTGGCCACTAGTACATCTGTGAGATTGTTTGTGTCTTCCTTGGTGTAGACAGATCCAAAGTACCAGTTCAACTTGTCTGCCATTTCCTTGTTCTCCATAATAAATTCACCTGTTTATGTCTTCCAGGAACCCTAATTTGTCTTAATTATTTTTGTTTACTTCACAATGGTAAAGAAGCTTTTACTATCCTCCCTTATATTCTTGTCTAGCTTACCTTCGTACATCATCTTTTCTCCCAATTTGTCTTTTTAATTACCTTTTAATGCACTTTAAAAGTCCTCCAAAACTCTGGCTTCCCACTCATCTTTGCTATGTTATACATCTTCTCTTTTATTGTTATAGTTCTTGACTTCCTTTGTCAGCCACGGTCGCCTCTTACTCCCCTTAGAATCTTTCTTCCTCTTTGGAATGAACTGTTTCTGCAACTTCTGTATTATTCCCAGAAATACCTGCCATTGTTTTTCCACTGTCATCTCTGCTTAGGTCAATTTCCAGTCAACTTTGGCCAGCTCCTCCCTCATGCCTCCATAGTCCCCTTTGCTCAACTGTAATACTGACACTTGCGATTTTCCCTTCTACCTCTCAAATTGTAGATTAATACTTATCATATTATGGTCACTACCTCCTTTACCTTGAGTCCTTACCTTATCAAATCCGGTTCATTACACAACACTAAATCCAGAATTGCCTTCCCCCTGGTAGGCTCCAGTACAAGCTGCTCTAAGAATCCATCTCTGAGGTACTCCACAAACTATCTTTCTTGGGGTCCAGTACCAAGCTGATTTTCCCAGTCTACCTGCGTGTTGAAATCTCCCATAACTCCATTGGCATTGCCTTTGCTACATACCAATTTTAATTCTTGATTCAACTTGCACCCTACACCTGTACATGGATAGGACAGTTTGGAGGGATATGGACCAAATGCAGGCAGGTGTGACTAGTGTAGCTGGGACATATCTGGCCGGTGTGGGCAAGTTGTGCCAAAGGGCCTGCTTCCATCTGTGTCTCTTTTTTACTTCTGCAATCGATGATTGGAATACTTTCCTCCTTATCTACTGGTCCTTTAAAGTATATTTTGGTTCAACAGTTCAATGGAGCTTTATTTGTCACTTGTGTATCTCACTGTAAAGTTATGTTTGCATATTTGACGTGGATAAGCTTTTCCCATTGAGGGTAGGGAAGATTCAAACAAGAGGGCATGACATGAGAATTAAGGGACAGAAGTTTAGGGGTAACATGAGGGGGAACTTCTTTACTCAGAGAGTGGTGGCTGTGTGGAATGATCTTCCAGCAGAAGTGGTGGAGGTAGGATCGATTGTAACATTTAAAAGTAAAGTGGATAGGTATATGGACGGGAAGGGAATTGAGGGGTATCGTCTGAGTGCAGGTAGATGGGACTAGGGGAAAAATGAATGGTCGGCACGGACTGGAAGGGCCGAGAAGGCCAGTTTCCGTGCTGTAATTGTTATATGGTTATATGGTTATATTTACACATGCCGACGTTACTGTGCTTTGGCGCCATTTCCACAAGTCCAAAGTCCGGTCTGCCTGCGCACTCGGTATACTGGAGCGGCTCCCAATCTTGGTAAGCCCCAGGCTCATTCTGGGCCTTCCTCTGTCACCCTCAACCAGATCGGGATGTATGTTTTCTCTGTGTTTTTAAATGCTAACCATCTTCAATGTCATTTCTCAATCTACCACAGCCAACCTGCACTAGTAGATCCATGAACTTTCTGTTCAGATCAGTTTCTTAGGTTTTAAATCATGCTATATTGGTTTGCAACTCAATTGTACCATATTAGTTTAGGTTTAGGTTTATTATTGTCACTGCCGAGGTACAGGAAAAAGCTTTGTTTGCTTGCTATCGTAGTTACAACCAGTTCAAACTCAAGTGCAATAGAGCAAAGGGAAAGATACAGAGTGCAGAATACAATTGTTAGTATTGTAGTGTATTGTAGCACATACGATGCACTTCACCAGATTCAGGGACAGTTGCTTCCCAGCTGTTATCAGGCAACTGAATCATCCTACCACAACCAGAGAGCAGTGCTGAACTACTATCTACCTCATTGGAGACCCTCGGACCATCCTTGATCGGACTTTGCTGGCTTTACCTTGCACTGAATGTTTTTCCCTTATCATGTATCTATACACTGTAAATGGATCAATTGTAATCATGTATTGTCTTTCCTGGATTTTTAACTTAAGTATTGTGGGTTTTTTAAATATATAAATTATGATGTTTTTATGTGATTTACCTTGATTTTATACATATTTATGATATTTGATATGCAATGCATTTTTAATGTATTGTTGCCCCTTGTCTGGACCTTGAGTCCGTAATAAAGTTGTTATTATTATTATTATTATTATTATTATTATTTCCATTGACTGGTCAGCACGCAACATTAGCTTTTCACTGTATCTCGCTACATGTGACAATAAACTAAACTGATATTATAATGTCTTTCCGTAGGGTCCTGATACAGCTAGATTGTTAATATCAACCCTTTTTCTCATTGCCAAGTATTATACCTAAAATCAAACTCCTGTTGATTTTAGTTGGGTTTTTTTTTTGCATTTAGCATTAAGGCAACATAGTAAGAGCAGACAGCAGAACAGTTCCCACATTTATCAAAGAGCTGAGCTACAGGGGAGGTTTGGCAGGCTAGGACTTCATTCCTCGAAGCGCAGGAGGCTGAGGGGTTATCTTATAGAGGTGTATAAGACCATGAGGGGAAGTAGGGTGAATGCACACTTTGTGCGGAAATCAAGAACCAGAGGTCATAAAGGTTTAAGGTGAGAGGGGAAAGATTAAGGAACCTGGGGGGGCAAGTTACACATGCAGAGGGTGGTGGGTATATGGAACGAGCTGCCAGAGGAAGTACTTTAGGTGGGTACTATAAGAACATTTAAAATATATTCAGTCAGGTATGTGGATAGGAAAGGTTTAGAGGAATATGGGCAAACGTGGGCAGGTGGGATTAGCTTAGACCTTGGTCAGCTTGGACGTTTTGGGCAGTCGGATGTGTTATCATGCTGAGAGACTTCACGACAATTAACCAATGAACCCATTAGTGGTTTATGGAGACTGACTGAGCACAAAATGGCTGACTTCTTTCCAGACAAAATGGTAGCCACAGAGACCTGCTTCCATGAGAAACACCTTCCGAGCAACAGATACAATCTACATCAGAGCAAGTCTTTGAAACTCAAGAGTTCAGGATTGAAATTAAACAGAGAGGAGAGAGAAATTTCACAGGGCCACAGTTTGAGATCACTCCCATCACACTGATCCTTTCAATCTGTCACCAAGGTGGGTACTTTGATGCTAATTGCCCGACCTGTGTTGACTCATCCATCCTCTTCCTACAGCCGGACAGCTGCCTTTCTGATATCTGTAAATGAAGTCCGGAGGGGTAGATTTTCCCTGCGACCTTTTAACCTGACATAAAAATAAACCTGAGAGGAGTTCATCCTTTAGAACTCATTCACTCTCCCGATTCCATCCCATAAGCTGCCGACAGCTGCCTGACAAACACAAGCTACAGGGAGAGGTTGAACAGGCTAGGACATTATTCCTTGCAGCGCAGGAGATGAGAGGTGATCGGAAAGAAGTGTATAAGATCATGAGAGGAATAGGTAGGGTAGATGCACAGAGTCTTTTCCCCAGAGTAGGGGAATCCAGAACCAGAGGGCAGAGGTTTAAGGTGAGGGGGGAAAGATTTAATAAGAACCTGAGGGATACGGGCCAAACACAGGCAGGTGGGACTGGTGTATGTTGGTCGGTGTGGGCTGGTTGCGCCAAAGGGCCTGTTCCCATGCTGTATGACTGTATGATACCTCTCTGATACTCTCATAATTGCATCTATCCATGTTGTAAACTTGCAGGCTCTAACCCACACAGAGAGTGGTGGGTCTCTGGAACTCTCTGCCACAGAGGGTACCTGAGGCCAGTTCATTGGCTATATTTAAGAGGGAGTTAGATGTGGCCCTTGTGGCTAAGGGGATCAGAGGGTATGGAGAGAAGGCAGGTACGGGATACTGAGTTGGATGATCAGCCATGATCATATTGAATGGCGGTGCAGGCTCGAAGGGCCGAATGGCCTACTCCTGCACCTAATTTCTATGTTTCTATGTTTCTAACCCAGCCTGGACTGGGAGGTGAAGGCCACAAGATGCTCTTCATTTGCAACAGGCCTTATTTCTTTGATGTTTCAGATCAAAGAACAATACTGCACAGCAACAAGCCCTTCAGCCCATAAAAGGAGACACAGTCCTGGAGTAACTCAGAGGGTCAGGCAGCATCTCTGGAGAACATGGACAGGTGGCATTTCGGGTCTGGATCTTTCTTCAGAACTCTTCGGCACACATGTGGCAGATATGCCCAGCGGCACAGCTGGTAAAGCTGCTGCCTCCCAGCGCCAGAGACCCAGGTTCGATCCTCGTCTCAGGTGATGTCTGTGTGGAGTTTACACGATCTCCCTGTCATCGCGTGGGTTTTCTCCGGGCGCTCCAGTTTCCTCCCACGTGCTAAAGACGTGCGGGTTTATAGGTTAATTGGGCGCTGTAACAAACTTGCCACCTCTGTGTAGAATGTGAGATCACAAAGAACTAGTGTGAACAGATCGATGGTCGGCGTGGACTCGGTGGGCCAAAGGGCATGTTTACATGCTATATAATTCAATGTCTATGCCACACATGATGCCAGGGTAAATCGATCTCCTCTACCTGCACTCGATGAGAAACGCAGGCAAATTGGACTCGCCTAGATGGGATATCCTGGTCAGCACGGACGAGTTAGGGGGATGGGCCTGTTTCCATGCAGTAGGTCTCTATGATTTTACTTCGGAGTCACTTGAGTGACTACGTGAAGAAGCCCCGCCCGGCGCATGCGCGTCATTACGTCGACGCATATCGCTTGGAGGGAGCTGGAGAGCGCAGCTCCACCAGTGGTGAGTAGAAACCTCGCAGGTAAGTGTTTTTAAACTACTTTACAGCGAGTACTTAAGCTCTGTAACGCTGGCTTGCGAGTCAGGAGGAGCTTGTGGCAATGGAGAGTGGTGCAAAAAAGTCGGTTCGGAGCAGCTGGGAGTCGCGCGGTGATGCGATCCCGTCACAGCGGTCGGGAGTAAAGATAAGTGTGGTGCCGGTTCCGATACCGGTGGCCGTTATTCCTGTGATTAACGAGCCATCAGCTGCTCCAGTGTCACAGTGCTCTGAGGCCACAAATTTAGGAAAGAAACATAAAAGAAAGTCAGTCAGGCTTCCGGTGGCGCCATGTTCTAGGAGAGAACAGCGCCAGACCAGCTCTTAAAAAATCTGGAAAAAAAACGGGGTTAGAGGAGGTTGCTAACGCTACTTACCGTAGGAGATCGATTTTAAACGGCTCCGGGTGCGATTGTAAGCTGCGTGACGTCATCAGGCGCGCGACTTTAGCGACTCCGGTAAGAAATTTAAAATGAATCCCTCCTCCCCCATACAGCCGAAGAAAAGCTCCAGAAGGGAGGTAGGCCCCACCAAAGCTTCAGGCTCGGGACTGGCTGCCTCCCAAGAAGAGATTTCACTAAGAAAAGCTGAGATGGAAGATCTTAAAAAATCTCTGCTGGCTGATATGAGGAAAATGCTGAAGGAAACACAAACAGAAACACAAAAAGAAGTGAAGAAAGATTATAAAGAAATTAAGGATGAAATGAAAGCCTTAAAAACGGATATTCGAAAAATCAAAGAAGAATTAATGAGAGAAGTTAAAGAAATGGTAAAAATCATGATGAATGAATGGAAAACAGAACTGGAGGAGGACATACATACTCAAATGATTGAGGTAACTGATAAGATTGCTGGGATGGAGCGAATGATGGAAGAGATGATGGATGCGAAAATAGAGGCGAGGTTAAGCCCTATGTCAACTGTACTGGATCAACAAAATGATACGATTAAAGAATTAACTGATGCTGCTCTGACAACTGCGAGGGAGAATGAGAAGATAAACGAAGAGAACAAACGCCTCTCTGAATTAGTACGTAAAATAAATGAGAAATGTATTGATTTGGAGGGGCGGCAAAGACGTAAGAATTTGCGCATAGTAGGTTTGCCTGAGGGACGCGAAGGAAACCATGACCCACGTAAATTCTTTGCTAAACTCCTGAAGGACGTTTTGGATCTGGATCAAGAGCCCCTGTTGGGCCGAGCCCACAGGGCGTTAAGACCGGCTTCTAGGAGTGGTACACCACCAAGACAAGTAATTGTAAAGGTGGTTTATGACGGCGTCTTTGAAGATATGATGAAGATAATAATAAGAAAAAGAAATCTGAAATACGAAGGAGATAACATCAGTATCTTCAGAGACTACCCGGCCGAAGTGGCTAAAAGAAGAGCTCTATTCACAGAAACAAGACGCATCTTGAGAGATATAAAAGGAATAAAGGAGATCAGATATGGTCTGGTGTACCCGGCAATACTTAGAGTTACCTACGAGAAGAAGGATCTTCGTTTCACCAAGCATACAGCGGCGCTGGAATTCGCTCGGAAAATACAGAAGAAGGTAGAAGAAGGAGAAGAAGGAGAGGCAGAGGAAGAAGGAGCAGACCCGACAGGAGTAATTGATGGATGAACTTTATGGACCTGCGGTTATGAACCACTCACTGAGAAAAAGGCGAAATAACGGACATAGAATTGTAGTATTATATTGCTTACTAATTAATTAATAAATACTAATTTGTAATTATTAATTGCTAATTACTAATTAGTTTGATTTCCCTTACTCCACTTATATAGTATTACTAATTATGATACTAATTATAGTTGAAATTAACAACTAAAAACTATTAATATGAATAATAGAAAAAGTTATTAAGAATATAAAGTTAGCACCCCCACCCCAATATATACAGTATTCCAAACAAGAGCTGGAATATTTAACATCTTTTTTTTTTAGAAAACGGAAGTCGCTAGATTAGTAGCCATGTTAGTGTGGCTTTCACCTGTGCACACTACACATTATAAAAGTGTAGTCTTTTTTTTCTGATCACCTTTTTATCACCCTTTACTTTGTTTATATTTACACTCGTTATTATTTTTTGTATAACACATATTTGATTTTATATTATATATTATATAATCATGACTTCTATCTATTTTATATAATCAGATTAAATGGATATGGTTTAATGGAATTGGAAATTCGCATCGGATTGGAGTTGGGGTGTAATGTCGGGCTGGAGGAGCCAAGAAGGCTACTCCAAAAAAAGCCACCCTAACAATAAAATGCAAGATATGAATGTAAGGAATGGGGGTGATAGAATCACCTTCTGTAGTTGGAATGTTAAAGGAATCAATGAACCAATTAAAAGGGGAAAGGTATTAGCTCAGCTGAATAGATTGAAATCTGGAGTTACGTTTCTTCAAGAAACACATCTTAAAAAAGATGCTCAATATAGATTAACAGCTAAATGGATTTCAAAAGTATATCATTCTTCGTTTATACACAAATCTAGAGGGGTTGCAATAATTATTCGTAAAGGTATACCTTTTAAACTTAATTCGATAATAGAGGATAAGGAGGGTAGATATTTAATAATTACAGGGGAACTACATTTTAAAAAAGTAATTCTTATGAATATATACGCACCTAATTTTGATAATCCACTATTTTTTAAGAAAATATTTAATAGTATTCCTATATCCACCCAATATAATTTAATAATTGGAGGTGATTTAAACTGTACTTTAGATAATTATTTGGACAGATCTTCTACAAAAAGTAAGGCTCTTTCTAAATCAAGTAAGCTTATAAATTCTTTTATTAAGACATCGAATGTTAAAGATATTTGGAGATTGGATAATCCAACCGGACGGGAATATTCATTTTTCTCGCCGGTATTCGGAACCTACTCGAGGATAGATTATTTCTTAGTCGACTCAAAATTACTCCCCTTTACGTATGATGCAAAGTATCATAATATTATTATCTCAGATCATGCTCCATTAACATTTAAGATAAAATTAAAAGATATAGTTAATAAAACTAATATTTGGAGATTCAACACACAGATATTAAAGGATAAAGACTGCTGTAACTATGTGGAGAAACAGATTAAATTATTTTTTGAAACTAACGATAAACCCGAGACTTCCCCATTATTATTATGGGATACATTTAAAGCATTTATGCGCGGTGCAATAATATCAGCACAAGCTCATTTTAACAAAGTAAATCGAAAAATGGAGCAAAAGTTAGAAAAAGAGATAAAACAATTAGATAGTGAAAATATAATACATCCTTCTAAAGAGTTGAGTAATAAAATTGCTATATTAAAATATAGATTAAATAAAATTTACTCTGATCAAGTGATAAAACTATATCAACAAACTAAACAAGTTCATTTTGAATTTGGTGATAAACCTCAAAAATTATTAGCACGACAACTCAGAAGATTAGACGATGAAAAAACTATACATAGTATTAGATCGGTACAGGGAAATACGTTGACTATACCAAAAGACATTAATGACACATTTTTACAATATTATCAAAATCTTTATTCATCTAAATTAACAGGGCAAACAGATGAAATGGAAACATTTCTAGAAAAATGTCATTTTAATAAGCTAGATTTTGAGAGTAGGCAATTATTAAATGCTGAAATATCGGTAATAGATATCGAAGAATCAATTGGATCGTTAAAAAATGGTAAAACAGCGGGCCCCGATGGCCTGAGTGCAGAATTTTATAAAAAATTTCATGATCTACTTTCATCAAGATTACAAACAGTGTATAGACACACCTATGAGTTAGGAAAGTTACCAGAGTCTTTAAATGAATCTACAATTACATTAATTCCTAAATTAGATAAGGATCTGGAAGATCCTGGATCATATCGAGCGATTGCCCTTTTAAATACTGATCAAAAAATATTAACTAAAGTACTGTCTCGGAGGCTAAGTTTAGTGATTTCCAAAATAATACATTATGATCAAACAGGTTTTATTCCAAAACGTTATTCATCACATAATCTTAGACGCTTGTTTAACATTATATACTCGAGAAGAAGGAGAGATATTGAATTAGCAGTTATATCGTTGGATGCTGAAAAAGCATTCGACCAGGTGGAATGGTCATATTTATTTAATATAATGGAAAAGTATCAACTGGGGGATGGATTTTGTAAATGGGTAAGAATATTATATTCTAACCCTTCAGCAAGAATTTTAACTAATCAAATACTATCACCTAAATTTAGACTTTTTAGGGGATGCAGACAGGGATGTCCGTTATCCCCTTTATTATTTGCTTTGGTGATAGAACCTCTGGCCGAAAGAATCAGATCAGAACCCGAAATATATGGGTATAATACTGACACAACAAATAATAAGATATCTTTATATGCAGATGATATTCTGATTTATATTACTAAGCCGGAATGTAGTATTCCACCTACACCAGTGGTGAGTAGACACTCCGCAGGTAAGTGTTTTTAAACTACTTTACAGCGAGTACTTAAGCTCTGTAACGCTGGCTTGCGAGTCAGGAGGAGCTTGTGGCAATGGAGAGTGGTGCAAAAAAGTCGGTTCGGAGCAGCTGGGAGTCGCGCGGTGATGCGATCCCGTCACAGCGGTCGGGAGTAAAGATAAGTGTGGTGCCGGTTCCGATACCGGTGGCCGTTATTCCTGTGATTAACGAGCCATCAGCTGCTCCAGTGTCACAGTGCTCTGAGGCCACAAATTTAGGAAAGAAACATAAAAGAAAGTCAGTCAGGCCCGTTTTGTCTGACGGGTCTGATGAAGAGGACTCTCCTCCAGACCGGAAAATAATGTGGGGGAGGATGGAAGGAATGGAGAAAATGCTCCAAACTTTAATCAGTCAAGGGTCCAAAGACCCAGGGGATTCTAAGGCAGCCTCCGAAGGAGTTCCATACACTGAGTATGGTGCCTATGAAGAATGGGAATCTAACTCTCCAGTGCCTAGTTTAGGTCTGGATGAGGTCTTCTTAGAGCAAGACTCAGGAGTACCAGGGCAGAAGGAGACTGACCCTGAAGCTGATGTCCCTACTTATGTGTATACACCAGAGCACAAGAGCCATGCTCTGGGTGTTCCTGATGTAGCAATAGAAGTAGAAATGGAGCAAGGTGGGGGATAAATGCTTGGCTGAAAGACTGGTGCAGAGGGCAGGGATTCAAGTTTCTGGATCATTGGGACTTCTTTTGGGGTAGGTGGGACCTGTACAGAAAGGATGGGTTGGACTTGAACCCGAGGGGGACCAATATCCTGGCGGGGAAATTTGCAAAGGCCACTGGGGAGACTTTAAACTAGAATGGTTGGGGCAAGGGATGCAAATAGCAAAAGCTAGTAGACAGAATGGGAGGCAGGAAGCAGAAAAGGAAAGCACTCGGACACAAGAGGAGAAAGAAAAAAAGGTAATAAACAGAGAATAAGAGATGGGGGGTTTCTTAAATGTGCATATTTTAATGCTAGGAGCATTGTAAGAAAGGTGGATGAGCTTAGAGTCTGGATAGACACCTGGAAGTATGATGTTGTGGCGATCAGTGAAACATGGTTGCAGGAGGGCTGTGATTGGAAACTAAATATTCCAGGATTTTGTTGCTTCAGGTGTGATAGAATTGGAGGGGCAAGAGGTGGAGGTGTTGCATTGCTAGTCAGGGAAGATATTACAGCAGTGCTTTGGCAGGATAGATTGGAGGGCTCATCTAGGGAGGCTATTTGGGTGGAACTGAGAAGTGGGAAAGGTGTGGCAACACTTATAGGGGTATATTATAGACCGCCAAATGGGGAACGAGAATTGGAAGAGCAAATATGTAAAGATATAGCAGATATTAGTAGTAAGCACAAGGTAATGATTGTGGGAGATTTCAACTTTCCACACATAGACTGGGAAACACATTCTGTAAATGGGCTGGATGGTTTGGAGTTCGTAAAATGTGTGCAGGATAGTTTTTTGCAGCAATACATAGAGGTGCCTACTAGAGGAGGGGCAGTGCTGGACCTCCTGTTAGGAAATGAGACGGGACAGGTGGCGGAGGTATGCGTTCAGATTCAGATTCAGATTCAGATTCAGATTCAATTTTAATTGTCATTGTCAGTGTACAGTACAGAGACAACGAAATGCATTTAGCATCTCCCTGGAAGAGCGACACAGCAAATGATTTGAATAAATAACAATAAGTGTCCGGGGGGGGGTGATTGGCAGTCACCGAGGTACGTTGTTGAGTAGCGTGACAGCCGCCGGAAAGAAGCTGTTCCTGGACCTGCTGGTTCGGCAACGGAGAGACCTGTAGCGCCTCCCGGATGGTAGGAGGGTAAACAGTCCATGGTTGGGGTGAGAGAGGTCCTTGGCGATGCTGAGCGCCCTCCGCAGACAACGCTTGCTTTGGACAGACTCAATGGAGGGGAGCGAGGAACCGGTGATGCGTTGGGCAATTTTCACCACCCTCTGCAATGCCTTCCGGTCGGAGAGTTGGGGAGCACTTCGGGTCCAGTGATCACAATATCATTAGTTTCAATATAATTATGGAGAAGGACAGAACTGGGCCTAGGGTTGAGATTTTTGATTGGAGAAAGGCTAACTTTAACGAGATGCGAGATGATTTAAAAGGAGTGAACTAGGACATTTTGTTTTATGGGAAAGATGTAGAGGAGAAATGGAGGACATTTAAAGGGGAAATTTTAAGAGTACAGAATCTTTATGTTCCTGTTCGGTTGAAAGGAACCAGTAAAAATTGGAAAGAGCCCTGGTTTTCAAGGGAAATTGGACATCTTGTTCAGAAAAAGAGGGAGATCTACAATAATTATAGGCAGCATGAAGTAAATGAGGTGCTTGAGGAGTATAAGGAATGTAAAAAGAACCTTAAGAAATAAATTAGAAAAGCTAAAAGAAGATATGAGGTTGCTTTGGCAAGCAAGGTGAAAGTAAATCCAAAGGGTTTCTACAGCTATATTAATAGCAAAAGGATAACAAGCGATAAAATTGGTCCATTGGAGAGACCGAGTGGACAGCTATCTGCAGAGCCAAAAGAGATGGGGGAGATATTGAACAATTTATTTTCTTCGGTATTCACCAAGGAGAAGGATATTGAATTATGTGAGGTAAGGGAAACTAGTAGACTAGCTATGGATACTATGAGTTTCAAAGTAAAAGAAGTACTGACACTTTTGAAAAATATAAAAGTGGATAAGTCTCCAGGTCCTGACAGGATATTCCCTAGGACATTGAGGGAAGTTAGTGAAGAAATAGCCGGGGCTATGACAGAAATATTTCAAATGTCATTAGAAACGGGATTAGTCCCCGAGGATTGGCGTACTGCGCATGTTGTTCCATTGTTTAAAAAGGGTTCTAAAAGTAAACCTAGCAATTATAGACCGGTTAGTTTGACTTCAGTGGTGGGCAAATTAATGGAAAAGATACTTAGAGATAATATATATAAGTATCTGGATAAAGAGGGTCTAATTAGGAACAGTCAACATAGATTTATGCATGGAAGGTCATGTTTGACTAATCTTCTTGAATTTTTTGAAGAGGTTACTAGGGAAATTGACGAGGGTAAAGCAGTGGATGTTGTCTATATGGACTTCAGTAAGGCCTTTGACAAGGTTCCTCATGGAAGGTTGGTTAAGAAGGTTCAACTGTTGGGTATAAATGCAGGAATAGCAAGATGGATTCAACAGTGGCTGAATGGGAGAAGCCAGAGGGTAATGGTGGATGGCTGTTTGTCGGGTTGGAGGCAGGTGACTAGTGGGGTGCCTCAGGGATCTGTGTTGGGTCCTTTGGTGTTTGTCATGTACATCAATGATCTGGATGAAGGGGTGGTAAATTGGATTAGTAAGTATGCAGATGATACCAAGATAGGGGGTGTTGTGGATAATGAAGAGGATTTCCAAAGTCTACAGAGTGATTTAGGCCAGTTGGAAAAATGGGCTGAAAGATGGCAGATGGAGTTTAATGCTGATAAATGTGAGGTGCTACACCTTGGCAGGACAAATCAAAATAGGACGTACATGGTAAACGGTAGGGAATTGAAGAATACAGTTGAACAGAGGGATCTGGGAATAACCGTGCATAGTTCCTTGAAGGTGGAATCTCATATAGATAGGGTGGTAAAGAAAGCTTTTGGTATGCTAGCCTTTATAAATCAGAGCATTGAGTATAGAAGCTGGGATGTAATGTTAAAATTGTACAAGGCATTGGAGAAACCAAATCTGGAGTATGGTGTACAATTTTGGTCGCCCAATTATAGGAAGGATGTCAACAAAATAGAGAGGTACAGAGGAGATTTACTAGAATGTTGCCTGGGTTTCAACAGCTAAGTTACAGAGATAGGTTGAATAAGTTAGGTCTTTATTCTCTGGAGCGCAGAAGGTTAAGGGGGGACTTGATAGAGGTCTTTAAAATGATGAGAGGGATAGACAGAGTTGATGTGGACAAGCTTTTCCCTATGAGAATAGGGAAGATTCAAACAAGAGCACATGACTTTAGAATTAAGGGACAGAGGTTTAGGGGTAACATGAGGGGGAACTTCTTTACTCAGAGAGTGGTAGCGGTGTGGAATGAGCTTCCAGTGGAAGTGGTGGTGGCAGGTTCGTTGGTATCATTTAAAAATAAATTGGATAGGCATATGGATGAGAAGGGTATGGAGGGTTATGGTATGAGTGCAGGCAGGTGGGACTAAGGGAAAAAAGTTGTTCGGCATGGACTTGATGGGCCGAGATAGCATGTTTCCGTGCTGTAATTGTTATATGGTTATATGGTTAATAAGTTTTGCTATACCGGAAGGGACTGGTGAGGCCATGGACGAGAACCTTGCTGCCAACATTAATTATTTGGTTTCTCACCTGCTCCAAGATACTGTTATGACTCAAACAGTATGAGTTATACAAAACGCCCGTCAATTGTGCCTCGCTCAGGGTGCCAACAGTGAATTCTGCAATTTGGGCACCCATGAGTGCAACGATGCAAGGGCAGGAAATGCGTTTCCAGTGTGTCCTCAAACTGATATCAGCAGGCATCACAGCATTTGGGAAAGACATACAAGGATCGAAAATGTCCAAAACACTAAAGGATATGCTTGCAATGTTATTCTGCAATGCCTATTTCGAACTGAATTGTATGAGGAAAATCGCCATTCGGCCAACATTGCACCCAAATTTGGCAAGCAATATTCAGGCACCAGACTATCTATTTGGCGAAAATCTGCCAAAACAAATTAAGGATATCGATGAAGAATCGAAAATGATTGGACTTATAAAACCTTTTATCCCTGCTCCAAGGAAACAAGCAGGTTGGATACGAAGGGGGTTTGATTACGGGGCAGGGACCAGCAGAGGCAGGGCAATGGGTAGAAAATATTATTCCCCAGTGCAGCCCAACATCAACCCTTATATTGGGAGAAGGAGACCTTCTAGGTCATTTACTGAGGTACCAGAAACTTCATTCCATCACGGATAAAACTTCTGGAGAACAACCTCGGGTTGGGGGTAGATTACAATTGTTTTATGATGAATGGTGCTGCATAACATCTGATTGGTTTATACTAGATACTGTGTCAGGCTCTACAATAGAACTTATGGCAGGAGTTGATCCACCTGTACATAATAGGCCTAATAGAGTCTTGCTGCAACAGAAACTCGTCAGGTAGAAGAAGAAATTAAAAATTTATTCCAGAAAGGGGTAATTGAAAGAACTGTGAATCATCCTCAACAATTTGTTTCCAATGTATTCCCCAGACCAAAGAAAGATGGGGGTTGTAGAGTCATTCTGGACCTCACAAAATTAAATTGTTATGTTCAGTATAGGCATTTTAAAATGGACACCTTCAACAATGCAAAGCAGTTGTTGTCACAAGGCTGTTACATGGCTACTATAGAGCTGAAAGATGCTTATTATTCAGTACCAATTCATCATCATTATCGCAGGTACTTGAAGTTTAATTGGATGAGTCAGCTGTGGCAATTTAAAGTATTACCTAATGGGTTAACCTCAGCTCCTACGCTGTTCACAAAATTATTTAAACCAGCACTGGCATTACTGAGGAATCCTCCCAAGCCTAAATATACAGAAATCTGGGATGTTAGTATAGTTCTCACACTGCTTCGGCAATGGGCTCCAATTACGTCACTGTCTTTTCTGAGGTTAACACTTAAAGCGTTAGTATCAGCACAATGAGTACAAACATTGCAAATGTTACGATTAGATTGTATGCATTTGTCTGTAGATGAAATTACTTTTTATGTCTATGATCTAATCAAGCAAAGTAGGCCAGGAATGGCTGGCACCAAGGTAATCTTTAAAGCATACCCTGTGGACCAAGAGTTCTGTGTGGTTAAGCATCTGAGTCAATATATTGAAGTAACTAAGAGTCTCAGAGGTTCTGGGAACGCAATGCTCATTACCCACAAAACAACATATAAAAAAGTGCCTGCACAAACAATTTCTAGATGGTTAAAACAGATTCTGGATTACGCTGGAGTGGACACTCATGTGTTTAAATCTCACTCCACCAGGGCGGCATCAACATCCGCAGCGAAGGCACAGGACATGCCGCTCGACCAAATCCTCAAGGCTGCAGGATGGTCTAAAGAAGCAACTTTTTCTAAGTTCTATAATAAACCTGTTCTTACAGTGCCAGAATTTGGGCATGCTGTGTTGGGTTCACTTTAATTTATGGTTGCTTTGTTTTATATCATTTCTTTGTATTACTTTCTTTTGTTATTACTTTCTTTTGTTATCATTATTATTATTATTATTATTAAAATAGTTGAATAATTGAAACTATGTTCAATATATTATTATTCACTACTGTGTCAACTGAAGCAGTGTGTCGTATGGAGGGCATCTACGGCATGACATTACAGAGCTTTGAAATCTTCACGTAGTCACTCACGTGACTCCGAAGTAAAATAGTAACATTAAACGAGAACTTACCAGTTTGAAGTTTGATCCTTATTTTATGAGGAGTTACAATGAGAGATTACGTGCCCTCCGCTCCCGGCCCTCATAATCGAAAGGATCATCTGGCAGTTCTAGTCTTCTCAAAGCCTTACTATGTTACTTCGGCTATGTTTTATGTGTTTTCACGCCGCTGCTTTGAAGTATGACATGCATGCGCCAGGCGGGGCTTCTTCACGTAGTTCCTCATCGTAACTCCTCATAAAATATGGATCAAACTTCGAACTGGTAAGTTCTTCTTTAATCTTACTATTCTATGGGATTAGTTGGATACTAATTTATTGATCTAATTGAATTTTTAAAAATTATTGCATATTATCTATGTTTATTGTGTGCAATTAGTTTTGTTTCAGATTCCGAGGATTAGGATTTCCTAATTTAGGATTCCCTATTAAAAATTCTTATGTCCATATCACCACCAACTTGTCCAGGACCAACCATATTGAAACAACGGCCAAGAAATCACACCAACGTCTTTATAACTCTCACCAACTTCTACAGATGTGCCGGAGGAAGCATGTCATGTGGATGCATCACAGCTTGGTTTGGGAATAGGTCAATCCAAGACCGCAAGAAATTGCAGCGAATTGTTGACGCAGCCCAGAGCATCACACAAACTAACCTCCGTTCCATTGACTCCATTTACACCTCACGCTGCCTCGGCAAGGCCAGCAGCATAATCAAGGTTGAGTCAGTCACACCCTGGCCACTTCCTCTTCCCCCCTCTCCCATCAGGCAAAAGGTATAGAAGTGTGAAAACGCAACCTCCAGATTCAGGGACAGTTTCTTCCCAGCTGTTATCAGGCAACTGAACCATCCTACCACAGAGAGCAGTCCTGAGCAACTGAACCATCCTACCAACCAGAGAGCAGTCCTGAGCTGAACTATCTACCTCTTTGGTGACCCTCAGACTATCCTTGATCAGACTTTGCTGGCTTTACCTTGCACTAATACATAGAGAGATCAGAAATCAGAGGTGCAAAGGGACCTGGGAGTGCTGCTGCAGGATTCCCAAAATGTTAATCTGCAAGTCAAATTGGTCGTAAAGAAAGCAAACTCAATGCTAGTATTTATTTCAAGAGGGCTTGTGTACATAAACAGGGATGTAATGTTGAGGCTCTATAAGGTGCTGGTCAGGCCATATTTGGAATATTGTGAGCAATTTTGGGCTCTATATCTGAGGAAAGATGTGCTGGCTGGAGAGGGTCCAGAGGAGGTTTACAAGAATGAGCCTGGGAATAAGTAGGTTAACCTATGATGAGCGTTTGACGGCACTGAGCCTGTACTCGCTGGAGTTAGAAGAATTAGGGGGGACCTCACTGGAATGTACAGAATAGTGAAAGGCTTGGATAGAGTGGATGTGGAGAGGATATTTCCACTAGTGGGAGAATCTAGGACTAGAGGTTATAGCCTCAGAATTAAAGAACGTTATTTTAAGAGTGAGGAGGAATTTCTCTAGGCAGAGGGTGGTGAATCTGAGGAATACTTTGCCACAGAAGGCTCTGGGGGCAAAGTTAGTGGATATATTTAAGGCAGAGATAGATAGATTCTTGATTGGTACGGGTTTCGGAGGTTATGGGGAGAAGGCAGAAAATGGGGTTAGGAGGGAGAGATAGAGCAGCCATAATTGAATGGCGGATTAGACTTGATGGGCCAAATGGCCTAATTCTGTTCCTATCACTTATGACCTTATGACCATTTGACCTTATGATCGACCACTCCGTGCCACTAGTGGCCGCGTCTGGTCCACAAGCGTTGGAGAATTTTGCATGGATTTGCGTAGGGCTTTTGCATGGATTTTGGGCTCCTAATCTGAGGAAAGACATCCTTGCCATAGAGGAAGTACAGAGAAGATTCACCAGACTGATTCCTGGGATGTCAGAACTTTCATATGAAGAAAGACTGGATAGACTCAGCTTGTACTCGCTTGAATTTAGAAGATTGAGGGGGGATCTTATAGAAACTTACAAAATTCTTAAGCGTTTGGACAGACTAGATGCAGGAAGATTGTTCCCGATGTTGGGGAAGTCCAGAACAAGGGGTCACAGTCTAAGGATAAGGGGGAACTCTTTTAGGACCGAGATGAGAAAAACATTTATTCACACAGAGAGTGGTGAATCTGTGGAATTCTCTGCCACAGAAGGTAGTTGAGGCCAGTTCATAAGAGGGAGTTAGATGTGGCCCTTGTGGCTAAGGGGATCAGCGGGTATGGAGAGAAGGTACGGGATATTGAGTTGGATGATCATCCATGATCATATTGAATGGCGGTGTAGGCTCAAAAGGCCGAATGGCCTACTCATGCACCTATTTTCTATGTTTCTATGTTTCTATGTCTGTGGTTCGAAGTACTAAGTTTCCTCTTCAGTCTGAGGTAGGGTTGCGACCTGAAACGCCACCTAACCATGTTCTCCAGTGATGCTGCCTGACTCGCTCAGTTACTCCAGCACTTTGTGTCTTTCCTTGGTAAAGCAGCATCTGCAGTTGCTTGTTTCTCCTCTCTTCTTTGGATTCTGTGACCACGTAAGACGTCCAGGACGGGTGGGAACCGATCTGTTGAACGGCTGCTTGGTGTGACTCCAACATGTCTCAGGGCCTTTTACACTGAGACGTATTACTGGAAGTTGTGGGATAAGGAATTCATCTTTGACAACCTGCACTAATTGTGGGCATGCATGTTGGCTAAGTTTGCATTCATCTACATGCTCTGGGTTCCAGTGAAGTAAATGACAGCAAACAGGGGTCTGAACAACCAAGGAGATGACACTCGTCCATATAGACTTTACTTTAAACTTTAAACTTTAGAGATACAGCGTGGCAACAAGTCCTTCGGCCCACTGAGTCCACGCTGACCAGCGATTACCCTGTACACTCACACCATCCTACACACTAGGGACGATTTACAGACGCCAATTGACTTATAAATTTGAAAGTATATTTCAGATACAGCATGGAAACAGGCAATACGGCTCACCAAGTCCGCACCTACCAGCGATCGCCCTATACACGAACACCATCCTACACACTAGGGACAATTTACAATTTTCAGAAGGCAATTAAACTTCCAACCTGTACATCTTTGGAGTGTGGGGGGAAACCGGAGAAAGCCCCCATGGTCACAAGGGGAACACACAAACTCCACATGGGCAGCAACCATAGTCAGGATAGAATCTGGGTCTCTGGCACTGTAAAGGCCCTGTCCCCCTTTCCCGAGTTACTCACAAACTCTCCCGGGTTTTTTCCTTGATTCCAACTCAGAGAATTACGGTAATAGCCATTCATAGGTACTCGGGGCTATTCTTTTAACTCATGGACAGTTTTCAACGTGTTGAAAAAACGTCCCAACTTACCCGATGCCCCGAGTTCCTACGGCCGGCATTACGAGCCGCTACTAAATATCTACGGGCTCCTACGGACTCGCTACCGACATTACCCGACATTCCCCGAGTTCGATTCAAGGGGAAAACTCGGGAGAGTTCGTGAGTAACTCAAGAAAGAGGGACAGGGCCTTAGGCAGCAACTCTACCGCTGTGCCACCGTGCCACCCCCCTTGGATATCTCTTCAAATTCTTATCTTGTTGACCAACCTATGGTCAAGAGTTTATTTGTTTGACTTTATTCAATGATCTACTGTTTTGATATTGCTCAATTATTATAATTTCTACCATTCCCTGAACTGTGGAAGTCTACCTTAGAGTCATAGTCATACATCATGGAAACAGGCCCTTCAGCCCAACTTGCCCACACAAGCCAACATGTCCCATCTACACTCGTTCAACCTGCCTGCCTTTGGCCCATATCCCTCCCAACCTGTCCTAAACATATAACCATATAACCATATAACAATTACAGCACGGAAACAGGGCTTCTCGGCCCTTCCAGTCCGTGCCGACCATTTATTTTCCCCTAGTCCCATCTACCTGCACTCAGACCATACCCCTCCATTCCCTTCCCGTCCATATACCTATCCACTTTACTTTTTAATGTTAAAATCGATCCTGCCTCCACCACTTCTGCAGGAAGATCATTCCACACAGCCACCACTCTCTGAGTAAATAAGTTCCCCCTCATGTTACCCCTAAACTTCTGTCCCTTAATTCTCATGTCATGCCCTCTTGTTTGAATCTTCCCTACCCTCAATGGGAAAAGCTTATCCACGTCAACTCTGTCTATCCCTTTCATCATTTTAAAGACCTCAATCAAGTCCCCCCTTGACCTTCTGCGCTCCAAAGAATAAAGAGCTAACTTGTTCAACCTTTCTCTGTAACTTAGTTGGTGGAACCCAGGCATGTACCAGTTTAAATGTTTCTTAAACAGTTCCTTATTTTCTATCTCCCGCTTAAATGGTGGAGTCATGTTTGTTAATCCTGTAACATGATGGACCCATTCCTGAATCTGTAATAACTTGGAAGATGGTATCCAAAGCTTCCACCAGATCCAATGTCATCTCTTTCGAAACTCTGGGATAAAGTTTATCCAGTCATTGGGAATGATCAGTTTTCAGGCTCATTAACGTCCGAGGTTGTGTTACTTTATTTCCTTCTGTTTCTTCTTTTGCACCACAGTCGTTGTTTATCCAGCATTTCTCGGTGAGTGTCGTCTCATTTCCCACAAAGTAATTTGATTTGTACGCCATTTTCTTACTCCCCGTCCACTTCTTCCATCTCTCTAGGAGACCCAGATTTTCCTTCGCTATTATTTTCTATTTTTACATATCTAAAGCAGCTCTCAATTATTATTATTATGATTTTTGTTAGTTTACCCTCACATTCTACCCTCATATTCTTCTTTTTCTTTCTTTACCAATTTCATTAGCCATCCTTTGCTAAATTCAAAAACCCTCACATTATTCAGGAAGGCTGCTCTTTCTCGGAATTTAGATTATATTTATATTAACATTATATTTAGATTAACATTATATTTAATTTAATATAATTTGTTAATACAAAATGTATAATTTATTAACATATTAATATATCATTTGTAAGAAGAAACAGCAGATGCTGGTTTAAACCAAAGATAGACACAAAGAGCTGGAGTAGTGTCTCTTCACATCACCGTCTATATCTCTGTGTTCCTTATCCCTAACTAGTCTGAAGAAGGGTCTCGACCCGAAACATCACCCATTCCTTCTCTCCAGACATGCTGCCTATCCCACTGAGTTTCTCCAGATTTTTGTGTTTAGTTATATTCAATTTTAAAATAACATTATATTTAAATCATCAGTCAGCGTATTGAACTAATGAGAGGAGGTTCGTCGGTCAGAAGTCTATCACCTGAGATGGAGATAGTGAGTTCTGGAAATGGGAGGGAAGTGTCGGAAATGGTCCAGGTGTATTTGAGTGCCATGGATGGAAGTTGGTGGTGAAATGGATGAAGTGAGTCTGAATGCCATGGATGGATGAGTCTGAAGAACGGTTTTGGCCTGAAACGTTGCCGATTTCCTTCGCTCCATGGATGCTG
This sequence comes from Raja brachyura, assembly GCA_963514005.1. Next base: position 13,873,380 of record OY740781.1, on the reverse strand, counting down.
CCGCACCCACTGAGTTTCTCCGGCACTCTTATCTACCTGTTAAACTAATGACATTGTTTAACTAGATTTTCAGAAAGCCTTTGATAAGGTGCCACACGTGAGGCTGCTAAAGAAGATGAGAGCCCACGATATCAAAGGGCAGATACTAGCTTGGATAGCAGGTTGGCTCGATGGGAGATGACAAACAGTGGCAGTGAAGGGGGCTTTTTCTGGTTGGCTGCCAGTGACTAACGGAGTTCCACAGGGCTCGGTGTTGGGGCCGCTGCTCAAAACGTTGTATATTAATGATTTGGACGAGAGGATTGAAGGCTCTGTGGCCAAGTTTGCGGATGATCCAAAAATAGGTGGAAGGGCAAGTGGTGTAGAAGAAGCAGGGACTCTGCAGAAGGACTTGGACAGGTTGGGAGAGTAGGCAGAGAAGTGGCAGATGGAATATAGTGTAGCAAAGTGTGGAGTCATGCATTTTGGTAGTATGAATAAAGGCGTAGACTATCTTCTAAATAGTCTTAAAAGTAAAGTGGATAGGTATATGGACGGGAAGGGAATGGAGGGGTATGGTCTGAGTGCAGGTAGATGGGACTAGGGGAAAATAAATGGTCGGCACGGACTGGAAGGGCCGAGAAGGCCTGTTTCCGTGCTGTAATTGTTATATGGTTATATGGTTATAAATGGGGAGATAGTCCAGAAATTGGAGGTGCAAGGAGAACCAGGTAAACAACATCTACCGACTTTCCTGTGTTTGTCCTGCTATTTACTTCTTCAAAGAATTCCAGCAAATTTGTCAAGCAAGACCTCACCTTCACAAAGCCATGCTGTCTTCAGCCTATTTTGTCGTGAACTTCTAAGTACTTCATAATCTCATTCTTAATAGTAGACTGTAAAATTGTACCAACCACCAACTATCCTACAAATAACTTATGGTTGCCACTAATCTGCTTTGCTCCCTTCTTGTGCAGTGGGGCAATATTGGCAATTTTTAAATCATCTGGATCCACTCCTGACAAGTGATTCTTGAAATATCACTGTCAATGTCTCCACAATCTCTAAAGCCACCTCTTTCAGAACCCTAGGGCGCAGTACATCTGGTCCAGAGGACTGATCCAACTTCAGCCCTGTCAGCTTCCCAACCACCTTCTCCCTGGTAATAGCTGTGGAGTAGCGATGGTGGTCACCGACAGGGTGGTGATTCTGTGGAATTCTTTGCCATAGAAGGCTGTGGAGGCCAGGTCAGTGGATATTTTTCTGGCAGAGATAGAAAGATTATCTTTAGTACGGGCGTCAGACGTTATGCAGAGAAGGCAGGAGAATGGGGTTTGGAGGGTGAGATAGATCAGCCATGATTGAATAGCAGAGTAGACTTGGAACATTGCATGGCCAGGCCGACCCGTACAACACCGACCCAGTGCCGTACCCAGGATATCAGGCCTTTAAGGAGAGAGAGAAGGGGGCTCTACGACTACCAACCACCGCCAGTCTTCACTGCCCATGTTGCACCAAGGTTGTGGATCGGGGATCAGCCTATACAAAGCATTTGCAGACCCACAAGTAGACGACTCTTCGGAGAGGAGAGTCATACTTGTTCCGAGTGACCACCGATGATGATGAAGACCCTATACTCATAAGCAGTTTGAAACCTGAAGGTTACAAGATGGAAACATGCCAATTGTTTGTGCAATGCATTAGCATGATCTACTATTCCCACATTACAAATTTTGCACTATTGTACGATGTATGATTATGTTTATGTATAGTAAGATTTTACTGAAGTGTATGCAAAGCAAAGAATTTAATTGCATCTAGATAAATTTCAAAGAGTCAAAAAGAGTCAAAAGAGTTTATTGTCATGTGTCCCTGACAGGACAATGAAAATATTTCTTTGCATAGCACAACAGAACATAGAAGGCATTGACTACAATTCTATACATAAATACACCCATGACTTAATAAATTAATAAAGCGCAAATAACAGAGGGAGGGATATTAATGTTCAGAGTTCCGAGCCAGGTTTAATAGTCTGATGGCTGTGGGGAAGTAGCTATTCCTAAACCGGGTTGTTGCAGTCTTCAGGCTCCTGTACCTTCTACCCAAAGGTAGCAGGGAGATGAGTGTGTGGCCAGGGTGGTGTGGGTCCTTGATGATGCTGCCAGCCTTTGATAATAAAGTACCGATGAACAATTAAATTGAAGTATTGAGGTACTCCATTTATTTGGAGTATTGCGATCAGTTCCGGTCGCTTATCTCATTTATTGTCACGCGTGAAAAGCTTTTTCATTGCATGTTCTCCAGTCAGTGAAAAGACCATTTGTGATTACAATCAAGCTGCCCACAGTCCAGATACAGGATAAAGGGAATTACAGAAAGATGTGGAGGCTTTGGACAAGGTGGAGAGGAGGTTTCAGAAAGCATTTGATAAGGTCCCACATAGGATATTAGTGGGAAAAAATAGTGCACGTAGAATAATAATAATAATAATAATAATAATATTATATTTTATTGTCATTACACACAAGTGCAACGAGATTTGGTTCGCAGCTTCCATCCGATGTCATTAACTTCAACGACTAATGAAAGTTAGGTTTAGATACCCCGAGAACAAGGTTTGTAAAAAGAACATTAGAACAGTAAAAGTCAACACAGACTAAAGTGCAGATGTGTCTGTGCGACGTGACCATCCGAGGGACAGTCCATGGGGGCGGGGGGCACTCAGCAGGGCCGGTTCAGGGCAGCTATAGCTCTGGGGATGAAGCTGTTCCTGAGTCTGGAGGTGCGGGCGTAGAAGGCCTTGTAACGTCTGAAAGAAGGGAGTAGTTTGAACAGTCCATTACAAGGGTGTGAGGAGTCTTTATGGATGATGACGGCCTTCCTGAGGCACCGTGTGTGGTAGATGCCCTCCAAGGCTGGTAGCGGTGTCCCAATAATCTGTTGCGCTCTGTGGACGACGCGCTGAAGAGCTCTTCTCTCCGCCTCCGTGCAGCTGAGATACCACACAGAGATGCCATACGTTCGTATGCTCTCTGTGGTGCAGCGGTAGAAGGTCGTCAGCAGACCAGTCCGTTTCAATGTTCTTAGGGAGAACAGTCGTTGCTGTGCCTTTTTGACCAGCGCAGCGGTGTTGGTGGACCATGTGAGGTCCTCTGAGATGTGTGTGCCCAGAAACCTAAAGCTGGACACTCTCTCCACACTGTCCCCGTGGATGGAGATTGGGGTGTATTCCCCATTCTGTTACCTTCTGAAGTCGATAATCAGCTCCTTGGTCTTGGAGGTGTTTTGTGACAAGTTGTTCCGTGAGCACCAGTCCGCCAGGTTCTGCACCTCCGCTCTGTAGTTTGTTTCATCACCGTTGGTGATCAGCCCGATCAGCGTTGGGTCGTCTGCAAACTCAACGATGGTGTTGGTGTCGAATGCAGGAACACATTGTGGGTAGAGTGCAGACATGGATAGAAAATTGGTTGGTAGACAGGAAACAAAGAGTAGGGATTAACTGGTCCCTTTCAGAATGGCAGGCAGTGACTAGTGGGGTATAGAAACATAGAAACATAGAAATTAGGTGCAGGAGTAGGCCATTCGGCCCTTCGAGCCTGCACCGCCATTCAATATGATCATGGCTGATCATCCAACTCAGTATCCCGTACCTGCCTTCTCTCCATACCCTCTGATCTCCTTAGCCACAAGGGCCACATCTAACTCCCTCTTAAATATAGCCAATGAACTGGCCTCAACTACCCTCTGTGGCAGAGAGTTCCAGAGACCCACCACTCTCTGTGTGAAGAAATTCCTTCTCATCTCGGTCCTAAAGGATTTCCCCCTTATCCTTAAGGTGTGACCCCTTGTCCTGGACCTCCCCAACATCGGGAACAATCTTCCTGCATCTAGCCTGTCCAACCCCTTAAGAATTTTGTAAGTTTCTATAAGATCCCCTCTCAATCTCCTAAATTCTAGAGAGTATAAACAGAGTCTATGCAGTCTTTGTTCATAAGACAGTCCTGACATCCCAGGAATCAGTCTGGTGAACCTTCTCTGCACTCCCTCTATGGCAATAATGTCCTTCCTCAGATTTGGAGACCAGAACTGTACGCAATACTCCAGGTGTGGCCTCACCAAGACCCTATACAACTGAAGTAGAACCTCCCTGCTCCTATACTCAAATCCTTTTGCCATGAAAGCTAACATACCATTCGCTTTCTTCACTGCCTGCTGTACCTGCATACCTACTTTCAATGACTGGTGTACCACGACACCCAGGTCGCGCTGCATTTCCCCTTTTCCTAATCGGCCACCATTTAGATAATAGTCTGTTTTCCTATTTTTGCCACCAAAGTGGATAACCTCACATTTATCCACATTTTACTGCATCTGCCAAACATTTGCCCACTCACCCAGCCTATCCAAGTCACCTTGCAGTCTCCTAGCATCCTCCTCACAGCTAACACTGCCCCCCAGCTTAGTGTCATCCGCAAACTTGGAGATATTGCCTTCAATTCCCTCATCAAGATCATTTATGTATATTGTAAATAGCTGGGGTCACAGCACTGAGCCTTGCGGTACCCCACTTGTCACTGCCTGCCACTGTGAAAACGACCCGTTTACTCCTACTCTTTGCTTCCTGTTTGCCAGCCAGTTCTCTATCCACATCAATACTGAACCCCCAATGCCGTATGCTTTAAGTTTATATACTAATCTCTTATGTGGGACCTTGTCGAAAGCCTTCTGGAAGTCCAGATACACCACATCCACTGGTTCTCCCCTATCCACGCTACTAGTTGCATCCTCGAAAAATTCCACAAGATTCGTCAGACATGATTTACCTTTCGTAAATCCATGCTGACTTTGTCCAATGATTTCACCACTTTCCAAATGTGCTGCTATCCCATCTTCCAAATGTGCTGCGGTCCCAGCACCGCAAGGCTCGGTGCTGGGACTGCAGCAATTTACAATGTACATTAATGATTTAGATGAAGGGATTACAAGTAAGATTAGCAAATTTGCAGATAACACAAAGGTGGGTGTTAGTGAGGAATTTATTTTGTCAGAGGGTGATGAATCTGTGGAATTCTTTGCCAAGGAAGCCTGTGGAGGCCAAGTCAGTGGATATTTTTCTGGCAGAGATAGATAGATTCTTCCTTAGTACGGGCGTCAGAGGTTATGGGGTGAAGGCAGGAGAATGGGGTTAGGAGGGAGAGATAGATCAGCCATGATTGAATAGCAGAGTAAACTTGATGGGCTGAATGGCCTAATTCTATTCCTTATGACCTCATGACTTATGACGTTATGACAGTCAGAACCATTTTTTCCCAAGGTGGAAATGTCCATCACTAGAGGGCATAAATATAAGCGGAGAGGGGGAACGTTTATTCATAAGTTCGCCCTTCGGAGATACCAACTGCATTTAGTTGTCTCTGTATTGTATACTGCACAATGACAATTAAAGAACGGAAATCTGCAGAGCACATTTTTTACGTAAAGAGTGGTGGGGGCCTGGAACACATTGCCAGGGGTGGTGGTAGTGGCAGGTACGATGGTGGTGTTTAAGAGGCTTTTAGATATGCATGTGGAAGTGCAGGAAATAGAGGGATATCGATCATGTACAGGCAGATGAGATCAGTTTTACTTGGCCTCTTGTGTCAGAAAGAACTGCAGATGCTGGTTTAAATCGAAGGTAGATACAAAATGCTGGAGTAACTCAGCGGGACAGGCAGCGTCTTTGGAGAGAAGGAATGGGTGACGTTTTGGGTCGAGTCCCTTCTTCCGACTTGGAATCATGTTTGGCACGAACATTGGGCGCTGAAGGGCCCGTTCCTGTGCTGTACTGTTCTATGTTCCATAGCCTCAGAATAAAAAGGACATACCTTTAGAAAGGCAATGGGGATTAATTCCTGTCGTCAGAGTGTGGTGAATCTGTGGAATTCATTGCCACAGACGGCTGCGGAGGACACGTCAATGGAAATTTGTAAGGCGGAGATTGACAGATTCTTGATTAGTACGGAAATCAGGGGTTATGGGGAGTAGGCAGCAGAATGGGGTTGAGAGGGAGAGATAGATCAGCCGTGATTGAATGGCGGAGTCGACTTGATGGGCCGAATGGCCTAATTCTGCTTCTGGAACTTACGAACGTGTTCTGTGTTCTATGTTCCATTGAATTACACAGCACCAAGGGAGCAAAATTGCAGTGATTGGGATTGTCTAGGAGGTTTTACAGGAAAGGTACAAATTGCAGAATCTTTCCTCGAGTAGGGCTGTTTGAACGGGGCTGGTGGTGCAGGGTGCCTCAATGCTGAGAGGAACCTTTCAACCTAATACTGCAATCAATCACAATCTGCCTGGAACAACAGAGGTGGTCTGTGGGACTCACCGCCTCTTCACCTTATCATGCGATCTGCCTGGACCACGCCTTTGGTTTTCCCTCTGCAAGCCATCAGTCAGGTTATCAATGGATCTTCCCAGCCCTTAAACTGCAGGTTTAAGGTGAGGGGAGGGAGGGAGGAGGAAGATTTAATAGGAACCTGAGGGCTAACTTTTTTTACACAGCGGGAGGGTGGGGGGAGTTAATTGAGTTTAGTTTACTTTAGCTTAGCTTAGTTTAGTTTAGAGATACAGTGCAGAAACAGGCCCCTTGGCCCATCGAGTCCCCGTCGACCAGCGATCCCCACACACTAACACTTCCCTACACACACTTGGGACAATTTTACATTTAGACCAAGCCAATTAACCTACAAACCTGGTACGTCTTTCGAATGTGGGAGGAAACCGAATATCTTGGAGCAGGTCACGGGGAGAACATACAAACTCCATACATACAAGCACCTGCATTCAGGATCGAACACGGGTCTCTGGCGCTGTACGGCAGTAGCTCTACCGCTGCGCCACTGTGTCGCCCATAGTAGGTGCATGGAACGAGCTGCTGGAGGAGGTAGTTGAGGTAGGTGCTGTCGCAACGTTTAAGAAACATTTGGACAGGTACATGGATAGGATAGGTTTAGAGGGATCTGGGCCAAATGCAGGTAGGTCGGACTAGGGTAGATGGGACATGTTGGTCAGTGTGGGCAGGTTGGGCCAAAGGGTCTATTTCCACACTATAACACTATGACTGTGAGATGGTACCTACTGACTGCCTGGTCTTAGCAGGAGGGTGCTTTAAGCTGTCACCATGTAGCTTTGTGGTGGAATATCCCAACGTTTGTGGACAAGCTTTTCCCTTTGAGAATAGGGAAGATTAAGACAAGAGGACATGACTTTAGAATTAAGGGACAGAAGTTTAGGGGTAACATGAGGGGGAACTTCTTTACTCAGAGAGTGGTAGCAGTGTGGAATGAGCTTCCAGTGGAAGTGGTGGCGGCAGGTTCGTTGGTATCATTTAAAAATAAATTGGATAGGCATATGGATGAGAAGGGTATGGAGGGTTATGGTATGAGTGGAGGCAGGTGGGACTAAGGGAAAAAAGTTGTTCGGCACGGACTTGAAGGGCCGAGATGGCCTGTTTCCGTGCTGTAATTGTTATATGGTTATATGGTTTAAGAAATAGTTACATAGGTACAGGGATAGGACAGGTTTAGAGGGATATGGGCAGGTGGACCTAGTGTAGATGGGACATGTTGGCTGGTGTGGGACAAGTTAGGCCGAAGGGCCTATTACCACACTGTATCACTCTATGACTCTGTGAGTTGAGAAATGCAGTTCCTTCATCCCACAGAGTCTACATCAACGGGGAGGTACGGTGGCGCAGCGGTCGAGTTACTGCCTTACCGCACCAGAAACCCAGGCTCGGTCCGGACTTCGGGCGCTGTCTATACAGAGTTTGTACTTTCTACAGGTGACTGCGTGGTTTTCTCCAGGTGAATCGGACAGTACCCTAGCTTGTAGAAGAACAATTCAGAAGCGTGATAAGGGAAGAGGGTGTCCCTGAGACTGGTGGTGCACGCTATCTTACCTACTACCATTAACCTCATGAGAGATCCTGGGACTAACTTATTCGGACTACTGGACTTTATCTCGCACAAAACATTATTCCCTTTAACTGAACAGTGTGGGCGGCTTGATTGCAATAATCTATTATCTTTCTGCTGACTGGATAGCATGCATCAAAAACTTCTCACTGTACCTCGGTACACGTGACAATAAACTAAACTGAACTCAGGCTCGGGTTCGAGCCCAATCTTGGGTGTTGCCTGTGTGGAGTTTTTATGTTCTTGTGACCATGTGGGTCTCCGGGTGCTCCTGTTTCCTCTCACATGCCAAAGACATGCCGGATTGCAGGTTAATTAGCCTCTGTTAATTATTCCTAGTGTGTGTAGGAAGTGGATGAGAAAGTGAGATATCATAGACCGAGTGTGAACTGGTGATCGGTGGTTGGCATGGATTCGACTGGCCAAAAGGGCCAGTTTCATAATATTCATAAGTCATAGGAGCAGGATTAGGCCATACGGCCCATCAAGTCTACTCCGCCATTCAATCATGGCTGAACTATCTTTCTCTCTCAACCACATTCTCCTGCCTTCTTCCTGAAACCTTTGACACCCACACTAATCAAGTACCAGTCAATGTCTGTTTTAAAATCACCCAAAGACTTGGCTTCAATGAATTCTACAGCTTCACCACCATCTGTCTACAAAAATTCTTCCTCATCTCCTTTCTAAAGGTACATCTTTTTATTTCGAGACTGTATCCCTGGACACTAATAAAGTTCCTTTGTATCGTGTCGTGTCATATGGTCCGAGACTCTCCCACTAATTAAAACATTGTTTCCATATCCACTCTACCCAGGCCTTTCATTATACGTTAAGTTTCTATTAAATCCTCCCTCCATGTTGTCTCCAAACTAAACTAAAAGCCTTGGATGCAAACTAGTCACTTGGATCCTGGCCACTTATACGCACTTTAGTTCTGTGAGTTTCCCTAACATTTTATCCCAGTGATTGAGTTTTTTGCAAGCGTTAGTCTTAGTTTTGGAGATACAGTGTGGAAACAGGCCCTTCTGCCCTTTGAGTCCATGCCAACCAGTGATCACCCGCACACTAGTTCTATACTAAGCACAAAGGACAATTTGCAGAAGCCGAGTAACCGACAAACATGAGTAGGAAAGAACTGCAGATGCTGGTATAAATCGAAGGTAGACACAAAATGCTGGAGTAACTCAGCGGGACAGTGGGTAAAATAGTGCTAGTGTACGGGTCGATTGCTGGTTGGCCCTGACTTGAAGGGCTGAACGGCCTGTTTCCATGCTGTATCTCTGAAGGGTTGATTGAGTTCCAATATACTTGCTGGCTGCCTTGTTAAGGCAACACATCCTATAGATCCCTTCAATGGTGGTGAGGTCTGTACCTGTGATGGACCAGGCGGTGTTCACCATTTTCTGTAATCTTCATCATTTCCAGGCGTTTAATATTAGAATTTTACAAAATTTAGTTTAGTTTCGCATAGAGATACTGCATGGAAACAGTCCCTTCCTACCATCAAGTCCGCTCTGACCAGCGATCCCTGCGCACTAACATTATCCCACTCCCACTAGAGACAATTTACAATTATACCAAGCCAATTAACCAACAAACCCGTCCACCTTTGACGTGTGCGAGTAAACTGGAGACCCAGGCGCAAACCCACGCAGGTCACGGGGAGAACGTACAAACCCCGTACAGACAGCACCAGCAATCGGGATCGAACCCGGGTCTCTACAGCAACTCTACCTCTGCCCCCAGTAATAATTTCTCAAGCCTAATAACACAAGGATCAGCTTAAAATAAAAATGACTTTGGCAAACAGTGTTGTGATGATAGATGGCGGCCATTCTCAAGCCTATCACCAGATCAGGTGGTTGAGATAACACGGTAAACTAGAATCCCAAGGTTCTGTGGTTCATAAACATCACCCAAAGCCTGGGATTGAATTACTGTCATCAGATCACATCCTGCACTTCCCTTCCTACCTACAAATAAAGTATTCTGTGTTGAACCAGAAACTCATCAAAGTGTCTCTTACCTCATCCCTTCTCAGAGTATCGTCAGTGTGAGGGGGAATGGTTTTACGGAGAACTGTTTTGATGTGGTTTGCACTGACTGAGAGAGCCTGACAGTGGTTTCAATAATAGTACTATTTGGGCCGAGACGTGGGTGTTAAATGCACACAAAGAGGAGCTCTGAGGAAAGGTGGGAAGGGCTTCAACGATGAGAGATGCCGGCTGCAGAGGTGAAGATGACTATTAGTCATGGAGAGTCAGAGAGTGATACATCATGGAAACAGGCCCTTCGGCCCAACTTGCCCACACTGCCCAACACATCCCAGCTACACTAGTCCCACCTGCCAGCATTTGGTCCGTTTCCCTCCAAACTTGTCCTATCCATTTACCTGTCTAACTGATTCTTAAATGATGGGATAGTCCCAGCCTCAACTACCTCCTCTGGCAGCTTGTTCAATACACCCACCACCCTTTGTATGAAAAAGTTACCCCTCAGGTTCCTATTAAAACTTTTCCCCTTCACCTTTGGAGTACTGTGTTCAGATTTAGCCACCTTGCTGCAGGAAGAATTGAAGCTGCAATGAGTGCAGAGAAAGATTCCCAGGATGTTACCAGGACTGGAGAGGCTGAGCCCCTGTCCAACTTAGGAAACCTGAATGGAAACCTCTGTAGACTTTGCGCCCCACCCAAGGTTCCCGTGCGGTTCCCGGAGGTTCTCAAAGGTTTTTGTCAGTCTCCCTAATGGTCGAAAGTGGGTAATCTTTTAGTCGACGCCGGTTGCGATGCTAGTTGAAGGTGGTTGCCAGAGGACAAAAACCTCTGGGAACCTCCGGGAACCGCACAGAACCCTTGGGTGGGGCGCAAAGTCTCCATAGGTTTCCGTTCAGGTTTCCTAAGTGGGACCGGGGCATAATAGGGAGACGTGAGGCAGGCTAGGACTTTATTCCTTGGAGCACAGGAGGATGAGGAGTGATCTCATGAGCGTGTACAATCATGAGGCGATTGGTAGGATGAATACACAGTCATTTACTTAAAATCCAGAGAAAATACTATGGGTTTAAGGTGAAAGAGAAAAGATTTAATAGGGACCTGTGGGGAAATGTATTCACTCAGATGTTGGTGTGTATATGGAATGAGCTGCCAGAGAAGGCTCTACAGGTACTATAATAGCATTTAAAATACTCTTGGATAGGAAAAGTTTAGAGGGATAAGGGCCAAATGAGGTTAAATGGGACCAGCTTAGATGGGGCACCTTAGTCGGCACGAACAAATTAGGCTGAAGGGCCAGTTGGTATATGGCTCTAAGACCATGATCACACAACTGCAGATGCTGGAATCTGATGTCGAACACAAATTGCTGGAGTAACTCGGAGGGTAAGGCAGCATCTCCAGAGGACATAGGTAGGTGACATTTCTGGCCAGGACACTTCTTCAGACCTTAAACGTTCCCCATGTATGTCCTCTAGTGACGCTGCCTGACCCTTTGAGTGACTCAAGCACGTTGTTTTCTCCACTTGCCTCGCACGTCATCAAACACCATGTATATTAGTCCCGTCACCACCGGCACCTAGAAGGAGAACTGAGAAATCGTGTACCCATAAAGTATATTGGGTAGATGCATAGACATGGTAGATAGTCAGAACCATTTACCCAGAATGGAAAAGTCAAATACAAAAGGGATTAGCTTGGAGGTTGATGGAGCAAACTTTAAAGGAAATGTATAAAATCATGAGATGAGATGATGAGAGATGAGATGCATTTATTTGTCACTGTGCCAATTGGCACAGCGAAATTAAATCGCCATACAGCCATACATTAAAAAAAAATAAAGAACACAACATGAAGTAGATAGAATTCAACATAAAACATCCCCTCACAGCAGGGTCAAAATGTCCTACTGTGTGGGAAGGCACCAAAGTCAGTCTCTTCCCCTGATGTTCCCCACTGTTCCACCGTGGTCGGGGGCCTCCCCGAGCCCCCTGCAGTCGCCGCAACGGGCGGGCCGGTGTTCAGGCCCGTTCCCCGAGGCGATGTAAGTCCGATGTCGGGGCTGGGGGACGTCCTCAGCTGCCTGGACCCCGAGTCGGCCCCCTCCTACCGGAGTCCGGGGCTCCCAAAGTCCACTAGCCGCGCCGGGTGAAGACACAACGCTGGAGGCCCTCGGCAAAGGGCCCCAGGACTCCACGATGACGGTCAGCGCCGCCCGCGTTGGGAGCTCTCTAAACCAGAGCTCCACGATGTTGGAGCGGCGACCCAACGCTCCGGAGCTCCAACGGCGACCCAGGTAGGAATCCCCCGCTCCGTGGTGACTCCAGCGCCGCCGTCGCTGTTGCAGCTCTGGTCCGGTTCCCGGTCCCCGGCAGGAAAGGCTGCTCCGATCCAGGAGGTAGGCCGCGAGGTGGGGGGCGAGGACGCGACTAGGAGAAATAGTCACGTCCCCGCCAGGAAGCGACTGGGAAATAGTTTCCCCCTTACCCTGCCCCCCTCCCCCACATAGAAAAGTTAAAGTTTCCCCAAAAAACACACTTTAAACTAACTAAAAATAAAAAAAAAAGGTGGAAAAACAAACGGGCTGCAGGCAGAGGCTGCTGGCAGTCCAGCGCCCCCTGGATGAGAGGAATAGATTGGGTAGATGCACAGAGTCTCTTGCCCACAGTAGCTGAATCGATGGCCAGAGGACATAGGTTTAAGGTGAAGGGGAAAAGATTGTTAAATATATATATATATATATTTATTATTATTAGAAGTAGTGTACAATAGTATGAACCAAAAATACCCAAAAAGTGAAGGGGAAAAGATTTAATAGGAATCTGAGGGTAACTTTTTCACACAAAGCTGCCAGATGAGATAGTTGAGGCTGGGATTATCCCAACGTTTAAGAAACAGTTAGACAGGTACATGGATAGACAGGTACATGAACTTACAACAAGCCAAAGAAACTTCCTAGATTATAGTATAATAACTGGGAAAAAATGAATATTAAAATTTTGGAAAAACCCAACCCCCACAATTAAAATGTGGATTATGGAGATGTCGGAGATCTTACATTTGGAAAGAACTAGACTTGTCTTAGTTGACAAACCAGAATTATTTGCTAGAATATGGTCTCCATTTATTGATTTTTTGAAAGGGTAAATTGGTCTGGCGCGGAGGCCTGACTGAAACTTGAACCCAGGATTAGATGAATAGTTATGTCTACGGACCTATCTCCAAAGTTGTATTATTGGTAATTTATTCTATTTTTAATCCTTTTTTTCCCTTTCTTTCTATCTATTAAAAAAAAACAAATAGAAGCTGTGTTAATATGTAATTGATAAACGAGGACCCCAGCTATTTTGATAGCTGGGATCCCAACTATTAACAATATGTAATTGATAAACAAAATGTGTTTTGATTATGATATGTATATGCTTCTAATAAAAATATTATTTAAAAAAAAGACAGGTACATGGATAGGACAAGTTTGGAGGGATATGGACCAAGCACAGGCAGGTGGGACTAGTGTAGCTGGGTCATGTTGGGCGGAATGGGAATGTGGGGCTGAAGGGCCTGTTTCCATGATGTATCACTCCATGACTCTATGTGTGGGACAGGCTTTTTACACAGAGAGTGGTGGTGCCTGGTTCGTGCTGCTAGGAGAGGTAGTTGAGACAGATACGATAATAGCGTTTAAGAGATTTTAGAAACATAGATAGAAACATAGAAATTAGGTGCAGGAGTAGGCCATTCGGCCCTTCGAGCCTGCACCGCCATTCAATATGATCATGGCTGATCATCCAACTCAGTATCCTGTACCTGCCTTCTCTCCATACCCTCTGATCCCCTTAACCACAAGGGCCACATCTAACTCCCTCTTAAATATAGCCAATGAACTGGCCTCAACTACCTTCTGTGGCAGAGAGTTCCAGAGACCCACCACTCTCTGTGTGAAAAAAGTCCTTCTCATCTCGGTCCTAAAGGATTTCCCCCTTATCCTTAAGCTGTGACCCCTTGTCCTGGACCTCCCCAACATCGAGAACAATCTTCCTGCATCTAGCCTGTCCAACCCCTTAAGAATTTTGTAAGTTTCTATAAGATCCCCTCTCAATCTCCTAAATTCTAGAGAGTATAAACCGAGTCTATGCAGTCTTTGTTCATAAGACAGTCCTGACATCCCAGGAATCAGTCTGGTGAACCTTCTCTGCACTCCCTCTATGGCAATAAGGGAGTAATAATCCTTCCTCAGATTTGGAGACCAGAACTGCACGCGATACTCCAGGTGTGGCCTCACCAAGACCCTGTACAACTGAAGTAGAACCTCCCTGCTCCTATACTCAAATCCTTTTGCTATGAAAGCTAACATACCATTCACTTTCTTCACTGCCTGCTGCACCTGCATGCCTACTTTCAATGACTGGTGTACCATGACACCCAGGTCACGCTGCATCTCCCCTTTTCCTAATCGGCCACCATTTAGATAATAGTCTGCTTTCCTATTTTTGCCACCAAAGTGGATAACCTCACATTTATGTCTGGATTTTTGGATAGGCACATGGATATAGAGGGACGTTGATTTAGGACAAGTTGATAAGAGTTGGTCTTGGCATTATGTTTGGCTGAAGGATCTGTTCTTGTGCTGTACTTTTTAGTTTAATGATACAGCATGGAAACAGGCCCTTCGTGCCGACCAGCTTTCACCTCGTACACTAGCACTATCCTACACTCTAGGGACAATTTACAATTCTACAGAAGCCAATTAACATACAAAGTAATATGGACGTCTTTGGAGTGTGGGAGCAAACTAGAGCACTCGGAGAAAACCCACACAGGTCACGGGGAGAACATGCAAACTCCATTCAGACAGCACCCGTGGTCAGGTTCGAACCTGGGTCTCTGGCGCTGTAAGGCAGCAAATCTACCGCTGCACCACCGTGAAGCCCCAAACTGTGCTGTTCTTTGTCACCGGATGGTGCTGGAACTCATTGTCTAATAGCAGGGCCTTCATCAGAAGGATGGGGCAGTTTAATTAAGTTGCTCACCATCACCTTTTCATGAGGAATTAGAGATGGGCAATAAATGCTGGCCTTACTAGAGACACCTAGATCCAGAAAAATGTATTACAAAATATCCTTCACCCACTATGCTTTAGAGTGGGTGATTAGTGAGCTGGTGAACAGAGCCACAACTATATCCTAGTTTAGAGATACAGCGTGGAAACAGACCCTTCGGGCCATCTAGTCCATGCAGACCAGCATCACGTGTTCGCTGGGTCTATCCTACACACAACACACCCAATTTGCATGAGCCAAATAACCTACTGTAAGTAGTGCACGGCTTTGGAGATTGGGATGAAACCGGAGCACCCTGAGAAAACCTACCTGGTCACGGGGAGCACGTGTACCCATAGTCCGGAACGAACCCGGGTCTGTGGCGCTGTAAGGCAGCAACTCAACCGCTGCTCCACCGTGCCGCCCTCCCTGGTGTCAAAGCGGCTACAAACAGTGTAGGTTTGCTACCGATTTCACATGAATAATCGATGAGGCAACTAATGGCGTTGGGTTTCGTTGACTGACTCCCAAACTGGAGGGTGGATTTATTTCTATTTATTTACACCAAAGACAGACACAAAGTGCTGGAGTAACTAGGCGGGTCAGGCAGCATCTGTGGAGAAAGATGATGGGTAACGTTTCTGGTCGGGACCCTTCTTCAGACTGAGTCAGACTGAGATTGAGTCTGAAAAAGGGTCTCGACCCAAAACGTTACCCATCCTTTTACTCCACAGATGCTGCCTGACCCGTTAAGATACTCCAGCTCTTTGTGTCTATTTTATTTCTATTGGAAATGCTCGTCACACATTTACAGAGGATTGTTAGTTTATTCCATGGGTATCGTTCAGTGTATAGTGACGCCAAGAACTGCAGATGTTAGTTTTCCAAAAAGAAGTGCTGGAGTAACTCAACGGGTCAGTCAGCTTCTCTGGAGCACATGAATAGGTCGGGAGTCCCGGTCTGAAAAGTAACCTATCCATGTTCTGCAAAGGAACCTGTTGATGTTTAAAGGACACTTGGGTAGGCATATGGACAGAAATGGTTTAGAAGGATATGGGCCAAACATGGGCAAATGGGACTAGTGCAGATGGGGCA
This sequence comes from Raja brachyura, assembly GCA_963514005.1. Next base: position 13,857,312 of record OY740781.1, on the reverse strand, counting down.
TCTTGGTTAGCATGGACAAGATGGGTTGAAGGGTCTGTTTCCATGCTGAATGACTGTGACTGCTGGTCAACTCAGTGGGTCACTGGGTCAGGTAACTCCCTTCTACTACAATCCAGTTTTCCAGATTTCTCACCCCTACTATATTGTATGACGAGCTGGAGTTTAGAAGAATGAGGGGGGACCTCATTGAAACGTACATAACAGTGAAAGGCTTGGATAGAGTGGATGTGGAGAAGATATTTCCATTTGTGGGAGAGTCTAGGACTAATAGCGTCAAATTAAAGGACATTCTTTTCGGAAGGAGATGAGAAGACATTTCTTTAGTCAGAGGATGGTGAATCTGTGGAATTCTTTGCCTCAGAAGACTGTAGAGCCAAGTCAGTGGATTATATTTGAGGCAGAGATAGATAGATTCTTCATTAGTACAGGTGTCAGGGGTTATGGGGAGAAGGCAGAAGAATGGGGTTAGGAGGGGGAGATAGATCAGTCATGATTGAATGGTGGTGTAGACTTGATGGGCCAAATGGCCTAATTCTGTTCCTATCAATTTACCTACATACCTGTACTTCTTTGGAGTGTGGCAGGAAACCGATGATTTCGGAGAAAACCCATGCAGGTCATGGGGAGGACGTACAAACTCCATACAGCTAGCACCCGTAGTCTGGGTCGAACCCGGATTTCCGGCAGCAACTCTACCACTGCACCACTGTGGCCGTGAACTTCTATAAATTCACCTCTCAGCCTCCAGCTCTCCAAAGATTAAAACTCCAATTTGCCCAAGCTCTCCCCAGAGTTCAGGCCATTCAAGTCCTGGCAATATTCTCATGAATCTCTGTACTCTTTCCAGCTTAATGGCATCCTTGTCAAAACCAAACCCAAAACTCTAAACACACCTCACCAAAAACCTGTTGTAACATTATGTTCCGACTGTATGGAAAGATCCCAACAAAGTTGGGATAATCCTATCACTTATGGCCATTTGCTAAAATGTCAGGGACTCGGCATGCTGTTATTGTCATCGAAGGATACTGTTTAAAAAAAAAGCGTCTGATAAGAGTCTCGACTAGAAACATCATCTGTGCATTCTCTCCACAGATGCCAACATCAGACACTGGAGATGCTGGAATCATGAGCAAGACACAAAGTGTTGTTTAACTCAGCGGGTCAGGCAGCATCTCTGGAGAAAAGGAATGGGTGACGTTTCGGGTCGAGACCCTCTTTCAGACCGTCTGACTCGAAACGTCACCTGTTCCTTTTCTCCAGAGATGCTGCCTGTCCCGTTGAGTTACTCCAGCGTTGTGTGTCTATTTTTGGTGTAAACCAGTATCTGCAATTCCTCCATACACAGATGCTGCCTGACTCGCTGCGTTCCGCCAGCGCCTTGTGTTTTGATGAAGAATACCGTCCATAGTGTTAATACCAAGCTGGTTTCTCTGGGGAGAAGGCAGGAATGGGGTACTGATTGTGGATGATCAGCCATGATCACATTGAATGGCGGTGCTGGCTCGAAGGCGGGAATGGCCTACTCCTGCACCTATTGTCTATTGTCTATTGTATATTGTTTTGTCAACATCAGAGTGATGGAAATCAGATTTAGCCCAAATCTTTCAACAGGTTGATAGATGTAAAACAGTGCGTTTGACTGTCTCGACTGATTGAAAACAAACGTTTCACTTTCTCACATCCTGTCACTTCCCCATATCTTCACTATTTAGCACCTCATCATTTTTTATAATGAAACGAGTTGAGCCTTAGCGCCTGGGAGAAGCAACTCCGAGTGTTTAATATAAATCTGTACGAAGGAACTGCAGATGCTGGTTTAAACAGAAGATAGACACAAAAAGCTGGAGTAACTCAGCGGGACAGGCAACATCTCTGGAGAGAAGGAATGGGTGACGATTTGGGTCGAGACCCTTCTTCAGACATAAATCACCTACTCTTCTGGCATTTGGCATTATAGCAACTTGTAATGTGCAGGAAGGAACTGCAGATTAAGACATTTGGTTAAGACAAATGTGAATTATTTGAAGTCAGAAACAGGTGAATTTATTATGGGGAACAAGGAAATGGCAGACGAGTTGAACCGGTACTTCGGTTCTGTCTTCACTAAGAAAGACAGAAACAATCTCCCAGATGTACTAGTTCTTTTTTTTCTTTGCTGCCTATTATGCCTCCTGGCATGTAGGGCAGCAACGAAGGTCCTCCACTCAGTAGTGTTGATCCCTTCAGTTGCTGTTTCCGTAACATATTTGTTTTACGACACAGGGTTGTTAGCCCTGTGCTCAACCTCCAACCTGGAGGACCAGTGGATCTCTCTTCGTCTCGCCTCTACCCTTGGACCTGTCCAGCATGGGAGACCCTAACAGGAGATGAATCGCCCTCTAGGGGTCACTGACACACACAAGCTCCCCGACCACGACAAGGTTGCAATCCAACGGGGAGCAGATGTACTAGCGGACAGAGGATCTAGGGTGACGGAGGGACTGAAGGAAATTCACATGTCAGGAAATGGTGTTGAGTAGACTGATAGGTTGAATCCTGATAAATCCGTAGAGCCTGTTGGTCTGCATCCCAGGGTACTCAAGGAGGTGGCTCTAGAAATTGTGGATGCATTGGCGGTCTTTTTCCAATTTTCTATAGATTCAGGATCAGTTCCTGTGGGTTGGAGGGGAGCTAATGTTATCCCACTTTTCAAGAAGGGAGGGAGAGAGAAAGCAGGGAATTATAGACCAGTTAGCCTGACATCGGTGGTGGGGAAGATGCTGGAGGCAACAATTAAAGATGTAATAGCGGTGCATTTGGATAGCACAGACGGAATCGATCCAAGTGAGATTGGATTTACGAAGAAGAAATCTTGCTTGACAAATCTTCTGGAATATTTTGAGGATGTATCAAGTAAAATGGACAAGGGGGAGCCAGTGGATGTAGTGTATCTGGACTTTCAGAAAGCATTTGATAAGGTCCCACAGATGAGATTAGTGGGCAGAATTTGAGCACATGGTATTGGGGGTAGGGTATTGGCATGGATAGAAAATTGGTTGGCAGACAGGAAACAAAGAGAAGGGGTTAACGGGTCCCTTTCGGAATGGCAGTTATTGACTAGTGGGTTGCCCTAAGGTTCTGCGCTGGAACAGCAGCTACTTACAATATACTTTAATGATTTAACCATTAGTAATGATTAGAGTAAATGTAACATTAGCAGATTACGCAATACTGCTTAGTGTAAGGTAAAGTCTAATAAAGTTTGATTTAACGATAGTCTGAGGGTCTCCAGTGAAGTAGATAGTAGCTCAGGACCGCTCTCTGGTTAGGTTGTAGACTAAAATTGAAGAAACAAGGAACTGCAGATGTTGGTTTACAAAAGAAGATACATAGTAACATAGAGACATAGGAAATAGGTGCAGGAGTAGGCCATTCGGCCCCGAGCCTGCACCACCATTCAATATGATCATGGCTGATCATCCAACTCAGTATCCTGTACCTGCCTTCTCTCCATACCCCCTGATCCCCTCTAGCCACAAGGGCCACATCTAACTCCCTCTTAAATATAGCCAATGAACTGGCCTCAACTACCTTCTGTGGCAGAGAGTTCCAGAGATTCACCAATCTCTGTGTGTAAAATGTTTTTCTCATCTCGGCCCTAAAATACTTCCCCTTTATCCTTAAACTGTGACCCCTTGTTCTGGACCTCCCCAACATCGGGAACAATCTTCCAGCATCTAGCGTGTCCAACTCCTTAAGAATTTTGTAAGTTTCTATAAGATCCCACTTCAATCTTCTAAATTCTAGCGAGTACAAGCCGAAACAAGGAACTGCAGATGTTGGTTTACAAAAGAAGATACAACATGCTGGAGTAACTCAGCGGGTCAAGCAGCATCTCATGGAAAACGGACAGAGAGACTTTTCTGGCCAGGACCATTCTTCAGGCTGAAGAATGGTCCTGGCCAATAAGAAACTACATTAACTAAATTATAAATCTGAAGAAGGGTCTCGACCCGAAACGTCACCCATTCCTCCTCTCCAGAGATGCTGCCTGTCCCGCTGAATAACCCCAGCATTTTTGTGTCTACCGGCATCTGCACTTCTTTCCTACATAAGTTATTATTTCGGTACGATGCTGCCTGATATACTAAAGTTCCTCCGGCGCTTAGTTGTTTAAAACAAAATCCTGAAGCAGCCTGTTTATAATGTGAACCAACGCCTCCCGAGTCACGCTTCTCTTTTGTTCTTGAAACAATACGTGATGTTGGAAACTGCGAGTTGGCCAGATCTACCCCTCTCTCCACGATGACTCGTCTCCAGGATAGCAATCGCTCAGCGTGTTAATCAGTCCTGTTTCCCCAAACCTGTTCGACTGCATATCCGTCTGAATGAGTGTGGGAGAGGGACGGGCGCCGGGAGATAGGGTCACGATTCCAGCTGATTATTTTTCTCTCTCTCTCCGGGGTCAAGACAGGTCTGATATAGAGCCAGGTGCGCCGCGCTTCAAACGTGTCATGGACATTCTTTAAACACAATGTCTACTGCAATGAATTCATTCCCAGCCGCTTTCCAAAACCTACACCCAACTTGTGGTTTTACAGAATGCCGGGCGTTCACTTCGCCTTTTCATTTCACCCCTATTTCCTGAATTTAACTCTAATGTTGGACAGAAATACACTCGCCAAATTGGTAGTGCGCACCAGCAAAGTCAGCTGATGTCCCATTCGAGGGCCAGGACTCGAGGGCCTGAGCTACAGGGAGAGGTCGAGCAGGCTGGGACTATGTTCCTCGGAGCGCTGGAGGATGAGGGGTGATCTGATAAAAGTGTCCAAAATCATGAGGGGAGTAGACAAGGCTGATTTTACCCGGGGTAGAAGAATCATACACCGCAGGGCGTAGGTTTAAGGTATGAGGTGAAATATTTAATAATAACCTGAGGGCAGTTTTTTTTTGGGGGGGGGAGGTATGTGGAACGAGCAGTCTGAAGAGGTAGTTGAGGCATGCATTATAACAGCATTTACATGACACGTGGACAGGTACATGGACAGGAAAGGTTTAGAGGGATATGGGCCGAACGCGGGCAGGTGGGACCAGTGTAGACAGTGAGACATGTTGGTCGGCTTGGGCAAGTAGGGCCGAAGGGCCTGTTTCCATGCTGTACTGCTCTAAAGCCTCAATTTCCCGAGTAAAAACCATGAATCAACCACTCTACAATGTCTGAAGAATGGCTTCGACCCGAAACGTCGCCTATTTCCTTCGATCCGTAGATGCTGCCTCGCCCGCTGAGTTTCTCCAGTATTTCTATCTGCTCGACAATTCTCAACACTTTCGCTTAAAAGTTTACATACAATTCTGCTGCAATTGAACCCTAGAATTCCCAGCAAAACCTCACACCATACGCCAGGGGGGAAATCAACCCCCCCCCCCCCCCAAACGTTAAAAATCTGTGATATATCAACAAACGAGATCAGCCGATGGCTTAGGAGAAAATATCATGGAAATATGTGTTTTAATATTTTTTACAAATTGCCAAATAGTGATGAATACCACAGGCCTGTCTGTAGTGAAATGGAGACACAAGAAACCAACTTCTAGATTTTGTACGAATATTCTTAAAAACGAAGAACAAAATGACCAGAGGAATAGATCGGGTAGACGCACAGAGTCTCTTGCCCAGAGTAGGGGAATCGAGGACCAGAGGACATAGGTTTAAGGTGAGGGAGGAGACATTTAATAGGAACCCGAGGGATAACCTTTTCACACAAAAGGGTGGTGGGTGTATGGAACGAGCTGCCGGAGGAGGTAGATGAGGCTGGGATTATCGCAACGTTTAAGTAACACTAGGACAGGTACATGGATAGGACGGGTTTAGAGGGATATGGGCCAAACGCAGGAAGGTGGTGCTGGGTTGTTTCCGGGACATGTTGGCCGGTTGTGAGCAAGATGGGCCGAAGCGCCTGTTTCCGCTGTATCACTCTATGGCTCTATGATAGGACTCAGCGGGTCAACTACTATCTGTGGAGGAAAATGGACAAGCGATGTTTCTGGCCGGGGTCTTTTTTTTCCCCCAATCAGTCCGATCAAGGGTCGCAACCGGAAAAGTCACCTATCCATGTCCTCCAGAGATGGGGCCTGGTCCGCAGAGTTACTCCACAGTACGTTGTGTCCTATTCTGCAGAAGGGTCCAGAAATGTCATCTCTCCGTTCCCTCCACAGATGTGGCTGGCCCGCTGAGTTGCTCCAGCATTTAACATTAAGCTTTAAAACCAGCTTTTCCACATTGTTCGACATAAAACGAATAGAATTTGATTTGAACATGGGATGGTGGGGCTGTCATACGAGGAAAGACGGAAAAGACTAGGAGATTAGAAGGATGAGGGGAGGGGGGGGATCTTATAGAAACATATAAAATTATAAGACTGGACAGGCTAGATGCATGAAAAATGTTCCCTTTGTTGGGCAAGTCCAGAACCAGGGGCCACAGTCTTAGAATAAAGGGGAGGCCATTTAAGACTGAGGTGAGAAAAAACGTTTCCACCCAGAGAGTTGTGAATTTGTGGAATTCCCTGCCACAGAAGGCAGTGGAGGCCAAGTCACTGTACGGATTTAAGAGAGAGTTAGATAGAGCTCCAGGGGCTAGTGGAGTCAAGGGATATGGGGAGAAGGCAGGAACGGGTTATTGATTGGGGACGATCAGCCGTGATCACGATGAGTGGCGGTGCTGACTCGAAGGGCCGAATGGCCTCGTGCACCTATTTTCTATGTTTCTATGTAACATGACGTTTGGAATTAACAACGTTGAAAGTAAACTCTAAATACTTAGTTACTAGGCGAACGGACGGTTTGGGAGGAGATGCAACGCGATGCCAAATTGTTATTCCGTTCACCGAGTCAACGTGAGCTTTTTTCGTATTCAGATCGAAGCAACCTCAATAAAGATCTAAGATAGACACAAAATGCTGGAGTAACTCAGCGGGACATGCAACATCTCTGGAGAGAGGGGCTGGGTGCGTTTCGGGTCGACACCCGTCCCGCTGAGTTACTCCAGCATGTTGTGTCTATCTTCGGTTTAAACCAGCATCTGCAGTTCCTTCCTGCATTAATAAAGATCTAATCCGCGTTGCCACACAGCAGCCCTAACGCGGGTACACAACGAAGCAAGAGTGGTGGAATATTAAGACCAACGAACAAACCTCATCGAAATGTGTAGGATGGAACTGATAATTGTTCGTATTCAGATCGAAACAACCTTAATAAAGATCTAAGATAGACACAAGAAGTTGGAGTAACTCAGCGGGACAGGATAGAAGGAATAGGTAACGTTTCGGGTCGTGGGGAAGTGCCCGAAGAAGGGTCTCAACCCCAAACGTCACCGACTTCTTTTCTCCCGAGATGCTGCCTGAGTTACTCCAGCTCTTTCTGTCTAACCTCATCGAAATACTTCCTTTACGAGCCTATATTTTAAAACACCTTCCCGCGGAACACAAGAATAGTGTTCTTCTGCAGATATCTGATTAACATCCGCAGTCTGCATTTCCACTACTCAGAATGTCGTAGGAAGGAACTGCAGATGCTGGCTGGTTTAAACCGAAGGTGGACACAAAATGCTGGAGTAACTCAGCGGGTCAGACAGCATTTCTGGAGTAAAGGGATAGTTGAAGTTTCGGGTCCAGAAGAAGGGTATGAAGAAGGGTCTATGTCTCTATGAGAAGAGAAAAACATTTTTCACACAGAGAGTGGCGAGTCTCTGGAATTCTCTGCCACAGAAGGTAGTTGAGGCCAGTTCATTGGCTATATTTAAGAGGGCGTTAGATGTGGCCCTTGTGGCTAAAGGGATCAGGGGGTATGGAGAGAAGGCAGGTACGGGATACTGAGTTGAATGATCAGCCTTGATCATATTGAATGGCGGTGCAGGCTCGAAGGGCCGAATGGCCTACTCCTGCACCTATTTTTCTATGTTTCTATGTTTCTATGAACCGTTACATATTCATTCTCTCCAGAGATGCTGCCTGACCCTCTGAGTTACTCCAGCTTTTTGCGTCTCAAGCGAGTGGTCCTGACCTCCCATTAGACACATTTGAACAATAATTCATTGGACCTTATTGGACTGTATCTTGCACTGCAGTTAAACCCTTTATCCCGTGTCTGTGCACTGTGGGCGGCTTCTGCGTAATAATGAATAGTGTTTTCGTTGACCGTAACACAAAAAAAACGTTTCACTGTATCTCGGCACAAGTGACAATAATAAACTAAAATAAAAGTGGATGCCTATTTTACCGAAATATTATTCGTTCAGAAAGTCCCTACAACTCGGCATAATTTCCCTTCGTTCCTTCACAGCCCTGTTGTGAAGATATTTTGGCCACCTGTTGAGATATTCCCTTTATTTGAGCGTATTTGGTGTCAAAATACGCTCGCTAACGGCTGTTTCAAGCGCATCGAAATGGGGCAAGCTGTTTACACATTTATTCGTTCAAACCAACTTGGGGATGAAGTTAAGAACAAGGAACCGCAAAAGAAAGGTCCCGAGATGCTAGCTGACCTGCTGAGCTAATCCGGCATTTTGTGTCTATCTTTGGAGATAAAGATGTGGACGCGATGAACGGCAGCTGTTGGTTTACGAAAATTAAAAGACACAAAGTGCTGGTGTAACCCAGGCAGCATCTTTGGACAACGCGGATAGGCGACGTTTCTGAGGAAGTCTGAAGGAGGGTGGTCCATCTATTTTCTCCAAACATGCTGCATGACCCGCTGAGTTACTCCAGCAATTTGTGTCTTTTAGCGGGGGGAAGGGGAAGGGGGGGGGGGGGGGGGGGGTGAAGAATTGAAGAATGAGTTTAGTTGCCGGATATTTCAAATACGATTGTGCTCCAAATGTACATTCCCATTAATGTCTTTGGACACGGGATCACGAGCGCTAGAAAATTCTCGCAGAGAGCTCGGAGACGTTTAGCGGGGAAGGGAGAAGGGGTAACTTCTATCCAAAGAACAGTGTTTCCTTTAATTCCCAGGCATCACAGTTCAGCTGTGAGGGGCGTGCAACGGAGTACAGTTTAAGGCTGTAGTCTCCGGAAATCTCCTTTGTATTCTGTTGAAAGTGCTGAGAGTGAAAGACCGGTGTGAATATCATCTGAATATTTTTGGGGGGGTTGAATCTTGATCTATCTGCGAGCCTATACGTTTAACACATTTTTTTAATTTGAAATAAATTACGACAAACAAACCCTCCCGGCTGGACGTACAATAAATTGATCTTTTAAACCGTTTTCCAACGAAGAGTGTAAAAGATAAACAGATTGAGGGGGAGATAGACGCAAAAAACTGGAGCAACTCAGCGGAACTGGCAGCATCTCTGGGGAGAAGGAATGGCCGGCATTTCGGGTCGAGACCCTTCCTCAGACCAGATTAAGGGGTCCTATAGCAGAGTTGGGGGATTGGATTGGAAAGTTTTTTTTTTCTCTCGCTCTTATTCGTTTGAAAAGACCGTTCCATAATCCACCGCGTAGACGAGGCGGCCTGAGAATGGGTGGCTCTCGGTGCGCCTGGCGCCCGATTGGCGAGCTGTCACTATTGTTCCAGTCCGACACCTCTCCCTTCTTCCAGCGAGGACTTCCCAACCAAAGTTCCCAGCTGTGGGGAAGGTGGAGAGAGGAAGAGGGAGGGGGAAAAGAGAGCGAGAGAGAGACAGAGAGAGAGAGAGGCGGGGAGAGAGGAAGGGAGAGAGGGGAGAGAGAGGAAGATAGAGAGGGAGATAGAGAGAGGAAGGGAGAGGGGAAGTGAGAGGGGAGAGAGAGAAAGATAGAGAGAGAAAAATAGATAGATAGTGAGAGAGAGAGATAGAGAAAGAGAGAGAGAGAGAGAGAGAGAGAGAGAGAGAGAGAGAGAGAGAGAGAGAGAGAGAGGGGGGGGGGGAGAGGGGTGAGAGAGAAAGATAGAGGGAGACAAATAGATAGATAGTGAGAGAGAGAGAGAGAGAGAGAGAGAGAGAGAGAGAGAGAGAGAGAGAGAGAGAGAGAGAGAGAGAGGGAGAGAGAGCAACAGAGAGAGACAGAGGAGGAGAGAGAGAAGGGGAGAGAGAAACAGAGAGAGACAGAGGAGGAGAGAGAGGGGAAAGGGAGAGAGGGGAAAGGGAGAGGGGGAGAGACAGCCAGAGTGGAGACACAGAGAGAAAGAGAGAGAGAGGAGGAGGGAGGGGAAAGGGAGAGGGGGAGAGAGACAGAGTGGTGAGAGAGAGAGGGAGAGAGAAAGGGGTGGGTTTAGAACCAACTCTTGCAGACTCCCCCCCCCCCCCGCCCCCCCCCCCCCCCCCCCCCCCCCCCCCCCCACACCCCACGCCCCCTGGGGCGCAGTGATTTGGAGATAAAGGTGCATAAATACACCATTCCCTTGGCAGTTCTTTGCACCTGTCGCCGCAGGAAGCTGAAGAGTTCTTCCCTCCCCGCCTCTCCCCTCCCTCCCCCCTCTCCCCCCCAGGTTCCCCCGCTGGTGGATTATGAGCTCAGTCGGCCTGCCTGGCCGCCAACATTCAAACTCGACCCACCACGGCGCCAAAAGCGCGCAGCAGGTGCCGGGCGAGATGGCCGTGTACTGCGACAAGTACAGCATGTATCACCAGCAGAACCTGCACGGATCGCAGCGAGCGCCCGGCTACGCGCTTGGGGAATACCACGGAGCCAGCAACCCGTACCTCTGGCTCAACGGGCCCGGCACCAACGCGTCGCCCCATTACCTGCACGGCAGCGGCTCGGGCTCCTTCGTGTCTCCAGCCTACGGCGGCGGCCAGAAGCAGTTCTTGCCCGCTTCCCCGGGCTTCGCCGGCACCGACCTGGGCTGGCTCTCTCTCACCAGCCAAGAGGAACTCCTCAAACTGGTCAGACCTCCTTACTCTTACTCCGCGCTCATCGCCATGGCCATCCAGAATGCCCCGGAGAAGAAGCTGACCTTGAGTCAGATCTACCAGTACGTGGCCGAGAACTTCCCCTTCTATAAGAAGAGCAAGGCGGGCTGGCAGAACTCCATACGCCACAACTTGTCCCTCAACGACTGCTTCAAGAAAGTGCCCCGAGACGAGGACGACCCGGGTAAGTGTTCTTCTGTACATGCATTGAGGAAGGAGATGGAGATGAGGAGGAATTTCTGTACTCAGAGGGTGGTGGTGAATCTGTGGAATTCATTGCCACAGAAGGTTGTGGAGGTCAAGTCAATGGAGATTTTTTAAGGCAGAGATTTAATAGATTCGTACGGGTGGCGGGGGTTATGGGGATAAGGCAGGAGAATGGATGTGGAGAGGATGGTTCCAATAATGGGGGAGTCGAAGACCAAAGACTGTCGAGGTCAAGTCAATTGATATTTTTTAGGCAGAGATAGATTATTGATTAGTACGGCTGTCAATGATTATGGGGGAGAAGTCAGAAGAATGGGGTTAAGAGGGATAGATAGATCAGTCACGATTGAATGACGGAGTAAACCTGAGGGGCCGAATGGCCTAATTCTGCTCCTACCACTTATGAACGTGTGAACTATCCAATGGTCGCTCCGCTCTACCGTTCCGTGCCAGTATTTGTGACGAGAAAGCAATGAATGAATGAATGAATAAGTTTATTGGCCAAGTATTCACATACAATGAATTTGCCTTGGTGCTCCGCCCACAAGTGACAACATGACATACAGTGACAGTTAGGAATGACACATGAAACATTAAACATTAATAATAAAAAACATTATTGATTAAACATGTGAATCAAACAAAATACCAACTTTTTTTCCGGCGGTGGCGGGTATATGGTACGAGCTGTCAGTGGAGGTGCAGGAAGGAACTGCAGATGCTGGTTTACAACGAAGGTAGACACAAAAGCTGGAGTAACTCAACACGTCTGGCAGCATCTCTGGGGAGAAGCAAAAAGGTGACGTTTCGGGTCGAGACCCTTCTTCAGACTGAGAGTCAGGGGAGAGGGAAACGAGGGAGATAGAAAGTGCATAGAAACATAGAAATATAGAAACATAGACAATAGGTGCAGGAGTAGGCCATTTGGCCCTTCGAACCTGCACCCCATTAAATATGATCATGGATGATCAACCAACTCAGTATCCTGTACCTGCCTTCTCTCCATTCCCTCTGATCCCTTTAGCCACAAGGGCCACATCTAACTCCCTCTTAAATATAGCCAATGAACTGGCCTCAACTACCTTCTGTGGCAGAGAATTCCAGAGATTTACCACTCTCTGTGTGAAAAATGTTTTTCTCACTTCGGTCCTAAAAGACTTCCCTCTTATCCTTAAACTGTGTCCCCTTGTTCTGGACTTCCCCAACATCGGGAACAATCTTCCTGCATCTAGTCTGTCCAACCCCTTAAACATAGAAATATAGAAACATTCGATATGATCGTGGCTGATCATTCAAAATCAGTACCGCGTTTCTGCTTTTTTCCCCATATCCCTAGATTCCGTTAGCCCTAAGAGTTAAATCTAACTCTCTCTTGAAAACATCCAGTGAATTGACCTCCACTTCCTTCCGTGGCAGAGAATTCCACAGATTCACAACACTCTGGGGGGGGGGACAACGTTTTTCCTCGTCTCAATCCAAATTGGCCTACTCCTTATTCTTAAACTGTGACCCACTTAAACTGTAGTACAAATGAATGAAAGATATGCAAAAAAGGCAACGATGCAAGGCAAGGTGGAGCCCACAATATTGGCTGTGGGGAAGGTAAGGAAGTTGAGGCAGGTGGTGCAACAACTTTGAAAATACATTTGGAATGGTGCATTGGTAAGGATGATTCAGAAGGACACGGGCCAAACGCAGACACGTGGGACTGGTGTAGATGGGGAATGCTGGTCGGTGGTGGCACGTTGGGCCGAAGGACCTATTTCCACGCTGCTTGACTCTATGAAGAGCTTGTGGATGCTGGAAATCTGAAAAAGAAACAGGAAGCAAATACTGGAAGCACAAAAGAATGATTCTTTCCTGTCCAAAGCAGTCTAAAGAAGGGCCGTGACCCGAAATTCCACCTGTTCAAGATCTCCAGAAATGCTGCCTGACCTGCTGAGCTACTCCGGCACTATGTGTCTTCTTTTAACACAAAATACTCAGCAGGTCGGGTCGCATCCGGGTGGAAGAAGGTCAACGTGAAAGTTAAGACAGAAAATATGGGTAGCGCTCAACATTGGCAATGATAATAAAAAAAGGGACACACACAGGAACTACGGATGTTGGAATCCTGAACAAAGTCTGAAGAAGGGTTAGAGAATGTAAAGTCGCGACACAGAGCCGAAACGTCGCCTACCCGTGCACTCCGGAGATGCTGCTTGAGCCCCTGAGTTAGTCCAGCACTTTGCGTTCCATGCAAGATTCCAGCACCTGCATTAGTTCCTGGTGTCTGAAGAAGTGGCTCGATCCGAAACTTCCCCTATCCATTTCGCTCTACAGTTGTTGCCTGACCAGTTGAGATCCTCCAACAACTTTATATTTTGTTACTTTAAAAGATAGGCACAAATTTTAGTTTTCGAGACAGTCTCTTCTGCCCACCGGGCCCACACCGACCAGTGATCCCCTGCAGGGTTACACAAATGGCTGGAGAAACTCAGCGGGTGCAGCAGCATCTAAGGAGCGAAGGAGATAGGCGACGTTTCGGGTCCAGACCCTTCTTCAGACCCCCGCACATTAACACTATCCTACACTCACTACGGGCAATTTACAATGTTACCAAGCCAATTGACCTACAAACCTGTACGTCTTTGGAGTGTGGGAGGAAACTGGAGCACCCGGAGAAAACCCACGCGGGTCACGGGGAGAACGTACAAACTCCGTCCGATCCTATGATTGAACCCGGGTCCCTGACGCTGTAAAGGCCTTTGCAGATGCTGGAAATCTTGAACAAAACACAAATTGCTACTCGGCCGGTCAGGCAGCATCCGTGGAGGGAAATGGACAGAGGATGATTGTGAGCGGGGCCTTTCTTCCTTCAGACCGAATCGTCGCGTGTCCATTCTCTCCACAGATGCTGCCTGACCCGCTGAGTTCCTCCAGCAATTTGTGTTTTATCCTTGGTTGGAAATATTCTCGCCGTGTCTACAATGTATTCAACATGGCTCGGCACCTCTTTAACGTCAACTCTCAACGTTGTTAGCCAACAACCATAAAATCAAGGGGGGACTTGATAGAGGTCTTTAAAATGATGAAAGGGATAGACAGAGTTGACGTGGATAAGCTTTTCCCATTGAGGGTATGGAAGATTCAAACAAGAGGGCATGACATGAGAATTAAGGGACAGAATTTTAGGGGAAGCTTCTTTGCTCAGAGAGTGATGGCTGTGTGGAATGATCTTCCTGCAGAAGTGGTGGAGGCAGGATCGATTTTAACATTTAAAAGTAAAGTGGATAGGTATATGGACGGGAAGGGAATGGAGGGGTACGGTCTGAGTGCAGGTAGATGGGACTAGGGGAAAATAAATGGTCGGCACGAACTGGAAGGGCCGAGAAGGCCTGTTTCCGTGCTGTAATTGTTATATGATTATATGGTTATCATCAGAAATAGAAGCGGGAACAGTCCGTTCAGTCCGTCACTGAACTGGCCACTGTGTCTCAGCGGCAGTACTTGCTGCCTTCCAGCGCCAGGCACCCGGGACCGATACTGACCCCGGGTGCCGTCTGCACGGAGTTTGCACGTTCTCCCCGTGACCTGCGTGGGTTTTCTCCGGGTGCTCCGGTTTCCAATCACATTCCAAAGACCGGCAGGTTTGTAGGTTATTTAGCTTCGGCAAAGATTGTAAATTGTCCCGAGTGTGCGTGTAGGATAGTGTTAGGGGGGTGATTACTGGTCGGCGCCGACTCGGTGGGCCGAAGAGCCTGTTTCCCCGCTGCATCTCTTAAGGTAAACTAAACTAAACTCAGTCTGAAGAAGGGTCTCGACCCGAAATGTCGCGTGTTCATTTTCCCCCAGAGATGGGGTCTGACCGGCCGAGTTACTCCAGCACTTTGTGTCTGTCTTTTGTTTAAATTTCTTAGAGCACCATATCCCATTATCTTTATAATCGACCAAACGTCTGCTTAAATATGCTCAGTCGTCATGGCCCTACAGAATGATTCCAGAGATCCCTTCAACAAACTCAGCGACTCACAGACTCAACAAGTCATTCAGTGAGGAAACAGGCCCTTCGGCCCAACGCATCCACGCCGACCAAACTGCCTCATCTAAGTTAGTCCCAATTTGCCCACGCTTGGCGCATATCTATCTCAACCTCACAGACACAAAGCGCTGGAGAAACTCCGCGGGTCAGGCATCATCTCTGGAGAAGGTGGATTCAGTTGTGGATTATTTTGTACACCAGCACCCACAGTTCCTCGTTTCTCTATCTCAGTTTTTCCTATCCATGTATCTGTCCAAACTTATTTTAAATGTTGTTAGTGCACCTTTCTCAACTACCTCCTCGGCAGCTCTTCCATATGTGTGCGACCCTCAGTGTGAAAATGTTACTCGTCGTATTCCTATTAAATATTTAAATGGTCAATTCAACCCCCCCCCCCCCCCCTCAAGTTGCTGCTTGACCCTCTGAATTATTCTAGCACGTTCTGTCCTTTGAAGGGAAAAGTCTTCCCTTGAAAAGTCGCGTAAGAACACAGTACCTTTCAATGATGCCAACTCTCATTCGTCTAGAGAATACGGCTCAATCCCCGAAGGTGACAAAGTGCTGGAGTACCTCAGCGGGCCAGGCAGCTTCTCTGGAAAATATGGAGAGGTAACGTTTCAGATTGGGACCACAGCTTCAATTTACTCCAGCACTTTGTGCCGCTGAGTTACTCCTGGACAAAGTTTAGTTGACAGACGCAGCCTGGAAACAGGCCCCATGGCCCTTCGAGCCCACGGCGGCCAGCGATCACATTAGCTCCACGTTATCCCTGTCTAATCCTACGCACCGGGGGAGATTTCCCAGAGGGTCAGTTCACCGCCAAGCCCGCACGTCTATGAAATGTGGGAGAAAACCAGAGAAACCCACGCAGGTCACGGGGAGAACGTACAGACTCCGTACAGACAGCACCCGTAGTCGGGATCAAACCCTGATGCTGCGCCTTCCTGTGCGTCTTTCTCCATCAGTATCTGCAGTTCCTTGTTTCCAGATTACAGCTCAACTCCTGCTGCCTTGTGACCGTGTCCGCGTGTGTGTGTGTGTGTGTGTGTGTGCGTGTGTGTGCGCGTGTGTGCGTGTGTGTGCGCGTGTGTGTGCGTGTGTGTGTGTGTGTGTGTGCGCGCGCCTGTGTACGTGTGTATCTCTGTGAGTGTGAGTGTGAGTGTGTGTGTGCGCGCGCCTGTGTACGTGTGTATCTCTGTGAGTGTGAGTGTGAGTGTGTGTGTGTGTCTGTATCTGTGAGCGTGTGTCTGTGTTTTTGTGTGTGTGTGCCTGTGTATGAGTGAGTGTGTGTCTGAATATCTGTATGTGAGTGAGTGTATGTGGCTGTGTTTGTGCATGTGTGTGTTTGTGTGTGTGTGTGTGTGTGTGTGTGTGTGTATGTGTATGTGTATGTGTGTGTGTGACTGCAACCAGCTCCACCATTGCCAAACCCTCGTTCGGTCTCCGCCCATGCCAAACCAATATCTATTAGCGCTGGCAGACACTGCTTCTAAAATTAGATCTGCAACATGGAGAATTGGAGCAAGGGTTTAACCCCTCTTACAGAGCAGCATCCGAGGCGGCACGGTGGTTCAGCGGTATAGTTGCAGCCTCGCAGCGCCAGACCCGGGTTCGATCCTGACTACGGATGCTGCCTGTACGGAGTTTGTGCATTCTCCCCGTGATCGCGTGGGTTTCCCCCGGGTGTTCCGATTTCCTCACACACCTCTCCAAAGACATACAAGTTTATAGGTTAATTGGTCTCTGTAAATTGGCCCTAGCATGCAGGATGCCATCCTGGTCTAACATAGAACTGCTGTACGGGGAAGGTCGGTGGGCGGGAGGGCCTGTATCCACCCTGCATCTCTAAACTAAAACTGAACTAAACTGGTAGACACAAAAAGCTGGAGTAACTCAGTGGGACAGGCAGCATCTCCGGAGAGAAGGAATGGGTGACGTTTCGGGTCGAGACCCTTCTTCAGACTGAATTATTCCCGCTGAGTTAAGTCCAGCCTTTTGTGTCTACCTTCGATTTAACTCAGTAATTGCAGTTCTCTTCTCAACTAAACTGGTTTCGTCAGCTACAAACGCCCTTGGTTCAAACGTTTGTGTAATTTGTCAGAGTCATATAGTCATAGTGATACAGTGTGGAAATCAGGCCCTTCGGTCCAACTTGCCCACATTGGCCAACATGTCCCAGCGACACTAGTCCCACCTGCCCGCGCTTGGTCCATATCCCTCCAAGCTTGTCCTATCCATGTACCTGCTTAACTGTTTCTTAAACGTTGGGATATTCCCAGCCTCACCACCTCCTCAACCACCCACCACTCTCTCCCACCCCCACCCCCTCAATTGTTGCGCTGCGGTTCAGGTTTAACGGGAGCCATCTGTGTGAGTGTGTGTGCTGATAACTGTGGGGCGATAACTATGCAGGAATTTAAAGTTTAGATATATTACTGTCACCTGCACCGAGATACAATGCTGGAGTAACTCAGCGGGTCAGGCAGCATATCTGGAAAACATGGATATAGGTGACCAAGAAGGCTCGGGACCCTTCTTGATTTGTTTTGTTATGTTATCCAAACAGATCAGATATCAAGGTTTCCCTCTCCCCCGATTCTCGGCCTGAAGAAGGGTCTCGGCCCGAAACGTCACATATTCCTTCTCTCCAGAGATGCTGCCTGACCCGTTGAGTTACTCCAGCTTTTTGTGTGGATCTTCCGTTTAAACCAGTTTTCTATAATACTTTCCCACACAGAAAACACAGATACCAAGTCTGAAACATAGAAACACAGGAAAATATGCGCAGTAGGACATTCGGCCCTTCGATCCAGCACCGCCATTCAATATAATCATGGCTGATCATCTGAAACCAGTACCCCGTTCCTGCTTTTACCCCATATCCCTTGATTTGTTTTTCCCTAAGAGCTAAATCTAACTGTTGAAAACATCCAGTGAATTGGCCTCCACAGCCTTCTGTAGTAGAGAATTACACAGATTCACTCCTCTCTGGGTGAAAAAGTTTTTCCACATCACTGTCCTAAATGTCCTATCCCCTTATTCTTAAACTGTGACCCCTGGTTCTGGACTTCCCCAACATCGGGAACATTTTTCCTGCATCTAGCCCGCCCAATCCTTTTATAATGTTATATGTTTCTATAAGATATCCTCCCATTCTTCTAAATTCTAGTGAATACAAGCCCAGTCGACTCATTCTTTCATCATATGTCAGTCCCGCCATCCCGGGAATTAACCTGGTGAACCTACGTGGCACTCACTCAATATAGAAACATAGAGACATAGAAAATAGGTGCAGGAGTAGGCCATTCGGCCCTTAGAACCTGCACCGCCATTCAATATGATCATGGCTGATCATCCAACTCAGTATCCTGTAGCTGCCTTCTCTCCCTACCCCCTGATCCCTTTACCCACAAGGGCCACATCTAACTCCCTCTTAAATATAGCCAATGAATTGGCCTCAACTACCTTCTGTGGCAGAGAATTCCACAGATTCACCACTCTCTGTATGACAAATGTTTTTCTCATCTCGGTCCTAAAAGATTTCCCCCTTATCCTTAAAATAGCAATAATGTCCTTCTTCGACGAAGGGTTCTGACCCTAAACATCAAGCAGCATTTTCTCCAGGAATGCTGCCGTGCCCGCTGAATTACTCCAGCACTTTATGTCTATCTTCGGTATAAACCAAGATCTGCAATTCCTTCCGACAGAGATCATATATGCTGTGTGAGAAGGAACTGAAGATGCTGGTTTATACCGGTGATAAACACAAAATGCTGTAGTAATTCAGTTAGCCGGCCCTCTGAGTTAGTCCAGCAGTTTGTGTCCATCTTCAGGTCAGAAATACCATACATAAACGCAATCGTCAGATTCAAGTACAATAGGTAGTGTAGAGGGGAAGATACAGAGTGTAGACTATAGTTCCCAACATCGGTGCGCGTCGGAACGCATGCATCACCAACACCATCGCCAAGGGCTACGACAAGCTAATGTAGCTAATACACCCAACATTATGTAGGAAGGAACTGAAGATGCCGGTTTACACCGAGGATAGACGCAGAATGTTAGACAGACATCTTCTCTGGAGAGCAGGAATAGGTGACTTTATGATCTGGAGTAGACCCTTCTTCAGACTGAGAGCCAGGGGAGAGGGAAACGAGAGATATTGTAGAACCGACGGCGCAAAAAGCAGATGATCAAGGCCGGGACCCTTCTTCAGACTCCACATTATATTTGAAGATTAGATGTGACTTTTGGGGAACAATGCTCGGGGGGAAATGCAATGCCGTTTTAAAGCGAAGATAGACACAAAATGCTGGAGTAACTCAGCGGGACAGGCAGCGGCTCTGAAGAGAAGGAATGGGTGACGGAGCAACGGGAGAGGATGTTGCTCTCGTCTTAGAGAGGAAGAGAACTTCTTCAAACAAGAAGTCTGAAGAAGGGTCTCGACCGGAAACGTAACCCATACCTTCTCTCCAGCGATGCTGCCCGTCCCTTTGAGCTACTCCAGCATTTTGTGCCTTTCTACGGGAAAATGCTCAGTGGATTTAGACTCTAACCCTAACCGGGTGGTAGATGTGAATGGGGTTGAGCTGTACTGGTTACGGTGGGTGGTGTGTTAACCTTGGCCAAGTCTCCCCCGCCGCCCTGTTCCCTTCAACAGCCCAACCACAGTCCGCCCAAAGGCGCTTGCCACAAAACGAGCAAAAGTTGGCGGAGTAACAGAGTGGGCTAGGCAGTGTGTGTAGAGGGAGTGGACAC
The DNA here is from genome assembly GCA_963514005.1 of Raja brachyura. The sequence continues at coordinate 13,837,447 of OY740781.1, read as the reverse complement.
GCGGCGTTTCAGGTCGGGACCTTCTTCAGATATGAAAATATTCCGAATCCGGTCTGAAGAAGGGTCTCGATCCGGAACGTCACCTATTCATTTCCCGCAGAGTTACTCCAGCATTTTTGTGTGTCTATCTTCGGAATCCAGACCTGCCTGGGACGGTGGCTGTTAACTTTTGTCGCCGTTGTCTCAAATCTAGAGTAGAGTTTGGACGCGCAACTGGCAGAGCCGCTGCCTCACAGCGCCAGAGACCCGGGTTCGATCCTGACCTCGGGTGCTGCTGTCTGTGTGGAGTTTGGACGTTCTCTTGGCGACCACGTGGATTTCCTCTGGGTGTGCCCCCGGTTTCCTCCCTACGTTCCTCCCTTTGTGAATTACCCCATAGTGTGTAGATAGAACATGGACCAACACCGCACAATGTTTGCGCCTAACACGATGCCTAGCAGAACTGATGATCTCAATCGGTAGTGTGTAGGGGGTGGGTTAGAAAGTAGGATAACATGGAATTTTGGTGAACGGAAGTGGAATAGATGGGCCGAGGTATCTCTACACAAAAGTTACTGGAGTTTGAAGAAGGGTCCCCCCCCCCCCCCCCCCCCCACCCAAACCTCGCCATTCCGGAACTCGCTGAGTTCCTCCAGCACTTTGTATTTTACTGGTAGACAAAAACGCTGGAGAAACTCAGCGGGTGGGGCAGCATCTATGGAGCGAAGGAAATAGGCAACATTTCGGGTCGAGACCTTTCCGTACTGGAGTTATTTCAGGGCGGCGCGGTGGTGCAGCGGTGGAGTTGCTGCCTTTCCAGCGCCAGAGACCCGGGTTCGATCCCGCCTACGGACGCTGTCCGTACGGAGTGTGTGCCTTCTCCCCGTGACCCGAGTGGGGTTTCTCCAGGATCTTTGGTTTTATATAACCATATAACAATTACAGCACGGAAACAGGCCATCTCGACCCTTCAAGTCCGTGCCGAACAACTTTTTTCCCTTAGTCCCACCTGCCTGCACTCATACCATAACCCTCCACACCCTTCTCATCCATATGCCTATCCAATTTATTTTTAAATGATACCAACGAACCTGCCGCCACCACTTCCGCTGGAAGCTCATTCCACACCGCTACCACTCTCTGAGTAAAGAAGATCCCCCTCATGTTACCCCTAAACCTTGTTTCCTCCAGGATCTTCGGTTTCCTCCCACACTCCAAAGGCCTACGGGTTAATTGTAGGTTAATTGGCTTGGTATGAATGTATAACTGTCCCGAGTGTGTGTGTGTGTGTGTGTGTGTGTGTGGGATAGTGTTAATGTGCGGGGATCGCTGGTCCGTGGGGCCGAATGGCCTATTGCCGCGGAGCGATCTGTTAACTTGTATATGAATTATCAGTCAATTGGAATTAATTTTCTCTCGCAGGGAAGGGGAATTATTGGACCTTGGATCCGAACTGCGAGAAGATGTTTGACAATGGGAACTTTCGCAGGAAAAGGAAACGGAGGGCTGATTCTCACCCGGGGGTCGGCCACTCGCTGGCCGCTAAAAGCCAGGACATTGTGGGCTTGCAGATCCCGGAGACACCGTCCGTGTTGCTGGACCCCGATCACTCGCGGGGCTCCGCCGCCGCCGCCGCCGCCGCCGCCCCTGACGACCCGAAGCCCTGCACGCCTTCGTCCAGCCCCTGTGTCAACGGCTTCTTCAACGGCATGGCTTCTTCCATGGCTCGGCCCATGTCCGCGGGTCTAAGCGGCGACTTTACCCAGCGAGGGGCGGCCCCTCTGGGCTCCTACTTGTCCGGCGGCGCCCTGTCCTCGCAGGAAGCGGCGGACGGGACGGACGCCTGCCATCTCAACCGCTCTGCCTATTACAGCCCCTTCCCCGGGGGCCAGGGCAACCAATTCAACAGCCACTTCTACAATAGCTTCAGCGTAGACAGTCTGATCTACCCCAGGGATGGTACTGAATCCTGAACCCCCCGAGTCTGAAGAGGGTACCCCCCCCCCCCCCCAATCCATAGCCCCCTACCCTCCTTGTTTTACTGTAATGCTGCCTTCAATATCTCACTCCTCTCCATCGCCACACTCTAGGGTCACTCTCTCTCCACCTCCACTCTCCGCCATCTCCCATCTCCCCAGCCCCCAGCTCTCTCTCCATCTCTGCTCTCTCACCCACCACTCTCCCTATTTTCACGCCATCTTCACTATTTCCACGGGTATTCTCTCTATCCTCGCTGCCAATCCACTCTCTCCATCCCCACTCCCCTCTACTCCCCACTCCCACTCCAATCACCCCATGTTCACTCCTCATAACCCCCATTCCCCACTCTCCCCATCCCCCTACTCCCACTCCCACTCCACTCTCCCCATGTTCACTCCCAATACTCCCCATTCCCCATTCTCCCTATCTTCACTCTTCACTCTCCCTGCTCCCAACTCCCACTCCACTCTCCCCATGTCTACTCTCCCTACTCCTTCCTCGTTCCACTTTTCCCTCATCCCCGATCTCTCTCTATCTTTCACTCTCGCTATCTCTATCTTCACCATTCCCACTCTCACTCCATTCTTATTCTCTACCCGTCACCATTAGAGTCACCGAAGCAGCATGGAAATGGGTTCTTCAGCCCATCCATGCCTATTCAGTCAGCATTGTGGGCTAGTCCCAGATGCTTGCATTTGGCCCATATCTCACTGAACCTTTCCTACCCACATATCTGTGCAAATGTCTTTTGACATTCCTCACTTCTTGTTCTCCATTGCCACCGATCTTAGTTCTCTCCATCCATTTACACCCACCTTCATTCTCTCACCATCTCCACATTCACTCCATTTTGATTCCATCCGTCCTTACTTCATTCCCTCCATTCTCCATTCTCTCCCCATCAGCACCCGTTTTGTCCTCGGCTCACATCAAAAACCTTGCAGGACTTCTAACATTTGTCACTCACCAATCTTGCATGTATTTTATTGCTTAGTACAGGGACACAGTCCGCTGTAAATATCCATGGCCAGAGTTAGGTCGAAAGGACTGAAAAGTTTCCGTGAACCAATTTACCTGCCAGATCACCTCCACAGGTGTAATGATATTCTGTAGTCATGTGCGTATGTGTGGCCAAGGCTCCCGTTGACCACCTGTTTGAGGTTACTGGGAACTACTGACAATTGGCAGTCCTATGTAATGTGATACCGCCATGCCGATTGAACGGACATTGGCCGGGATCGCCTTTTTTGTATGGTTCTCGAGGAATGAATGGTTAAATTTGCATCTGGACAATCACAATAAGTGCTGGACTAATTCAATACTGAGTTTGGCCAAATGAAAAAGACACAAAGTGCTGGAGTAACTCAGTGGGTCAGGCAGCAACTTTGGAGAACATGGATAGGTGACGTGTGGGGCCAAGACCCTTCTTCTGAGTCTCAGTCTGAAGAAGGGTAGAGTTGCTGCCTTATAGCCCCAGGGACCTTGGTTCGATCCTGACCACAGGTGCTGTCTGGACTGCAGAGAGTTTCTATCTTCTCCCCGTGACTGCCATGGTTTTATACAAGTGCTCCAGTTTCCTCCCACACTCCACAAGGACTTACAGGTTTGTAAGTTAATTGGCTTCTGTAAATTGCAGTGTTCCTCGTGTAAGGGCGATCGCTGATAGGTGTGGACTTGATGGGCCAAAGGGCATGTTTCCACGCTGTATCTCTAAAATCTAAAGTGAATGGTCCCGACCAGAAACATCACCTGCTGACTTACTCCATTACTCTGTGTCTTTTTGGGGGCATCTGCAGTTCCTTGTATCTCCAGTAGGCCAAGCAAAGATATTTCTGAAAAGTAAATGTTTATGAGTTAGTCATCATTTGAGACAAACATTTATTTGACCCATGAGATTAAAAAAACCTCAAAATCTATTTCCAGTTTCAACTTAGTTTAGTTTATTGCCACGTGTACCGAGGTACAGTGAAAAGCTTTTGGTGCGTGCTAACCTGTCAGCGGAAAGACAATGCGCCATTACAATTGAGCCATTTACAGTGTACAGACACACGATAAAGGAATAACGTTTAGTGCAAGGTAAAGCCAGCAAAGCCCGATCAAGGATAGTCCAAGGGACACCAAAGAGGTAGATAGTAGTTCAGCACTGCTCTCTGGTTGTGTTAGGATGGTTCAGTTGCCCGAAAACAGCCGGGAAGAATCAGTAGATAGACATAAAAAGCAAGAGCAACTCAGCAGGTCAGATAGCATCCCTGGAGAAAAGGAAAAGATGATGTTTTGGGTCGAGACTCTTCTTCAGACTGTCTGAAACTGTCCCTGAATCTGGAGGTGTGCTTTTTCACACTCCTAATCTGTAAATTACAGCTGTTCTTGTTTGTTAAACTGCAAAATTGTTTTTATTTCCTATTTAGCCATCTTTCATTGTGCATTAACCATTGGAAGAAACCATCCATTAGCACACCTTTGATGAGGAGATTACTGCTTCAACACTGAAAGGAGTGCCATTCAATCACTGTTTATATTATGTAAATAATATCCTGAAAGTTGTAGTTATATTTATATCTTTTTTCTGAAAGTTGTGTAAATTAATTGCTGCAGTTTTAGAACTTTTAACTGGCGATCTATTGGAAGTGTATTAAAATATTAAAAGTTATGTTGTAATAAAGATGTACAGATGTCTAACGCTTACAGTACTTCAATTTCAACACAGATTGCTGGAGTAACTTGGCAGGTCATGTTCATAAATTCCAGGAGTAGAATTTGGTCTACTCTGCCATCCAATCTATGGCTGGTCTATCTTCCCCTCTCAACCCCATTCTCCTGCCTTCTCCCCATAACGCCGGACACCGGGGAAACACTTTTTTTCACAGAGGGCTGTGAGTCTGTGGAATTCTCTACCTCAGAGGGCGGCAGAGGCAGGTTCTCTGGATGCTTTTAAGAGAGAGCTAGATTGGGTTCTTAAAAATAGCAGAGTCAGGGGATATGGGGAGAAGGCAGGAACGGGTACTGATTTGGCCATGATCACATTGAATGGTGGTACTGGCTCGAAGGGCCGAATGGTCTACTCCTGCACCTAGTGTCTATTGACACCCGTACCAATCAATCTCCGCCTTAAAAATACCAATTGACTTGGCCTCTACGCCGTTTGTGGCAATGAATTCCACAGATTCACCACCCTCTGACTAAATACTAATCTCTGGAGGGTACACAAAGTGCTGGAGAAACTCAGCGGGTGCAGCAGCATCTATGGAGCGAGGGAGATAGGCAACGTTTCGGGCCGAAACCCTTCTTCAGACCAAAACGGTGCCTATCTCCCTCGCTCCATAGATGCTGCTGCACCCGCTGAGTTTCTCCAGCATTTTGTGTACCCTCGATTTTCCAGCATCTGCAGTTCCTACTTTAACACTAAACTCTGGAGGTCGTGGATAGGCGACGTTTAATGCCGGACCCTTGTTCAGGCGGGGGCACTTTAATTACGTTTGTCCGGGTCTGAGATTATAATAAATTAAAACTTTAAAGAAATTATGGGTGGAGGCAATTGCTTGTTTTTATCCGCCTGTGCGAACCGGGTCAGAGCAGTCCCCGCTGTCAGTTATTCGCGTCCCATTAGCAGACACTTAACCTGACCGCATTCTTCGCTCGTCAGTAAACGAGGGGACAATTTAAGAAACTATTTACAGGAGACGGCCAGAGTAACGAGTCCGGGAGCGGTTTATTAAATCAGCTTGCATTTATAAAGTCCCTTCGCCAGAAACGCCTTGGACTGAGATGAGCCGACCCGACCCAAGCGTTGATAACTCGTCTGAATTCCCACGAAGGGTTCCAACCAGAACCGCCACCTATTCCTTCTTCTCCCCGGAGGTACTGCCTGACCCGCTGAGTTACTCCAGCATTTCGCGTCTATTTTCGGTAGAAAACCAGCATATGCCGTTCCTTCCTACACTTCAGTCAGCCGCGCACTCCTTAATATAACAGGAGTGGGAGAGGAACACACAGGGGTATCTTGGTCGGCACGGACGAGTTGGGCCGAAGGACCGTTTTCCGTGATGTATGGATAGCTCTATTTAACCTGCGAGCAACGGTGGTGGAGGCAGGTACTATTGCGGCGTTTAATATAGGCGCACAGACTATCGATAACATGCAGGCAGAGGAAGTTAGTTTAACCTAGACTCGCGTGCAAGTTAACACGGACATTGTGAGCCGAATGGCCTCTTGTTGTGCTATACTATGCTTTAGCGAGCCCGCTGGAGGAGGCCGACAAATTAAAACAAAGTGCCTCCCGAAATGAGTTTGTAAATGGCTCTACCATCTCAATTACGTTAGAAGTATTTTCCCCTCCCGTATCTCAACAATAGGAGGCAAACGGGTCGACAGATTATTTGTTTGACCTCTCGTGTTCAAGAGAGAGTTACCTCTAAGGGCTGAAGGAATCTAGGGATATGGGGGAAATGCGGGAACGGGGTACTGGTTCTTGATGAACAGCCATGATCACATTGAATGGCGGTGCTGGCTCGAACTCCAATGCTTTTTTCATGCTCTATGTTTCTAAAAGCCTATCAATGGAATCAGTTCCATCGGAAACGCCCAGGTTAATTAGGCGGGCGTCAGGTACAGACTAATAATGATCTGCACAACAATTGGGAGCTATTTAAACGATCCCTCGGGTGGTTCTTTTCTTTAACAGGCAGGCGACCCACAACAAGAGGTTCCAGCCACGCTCATTATTGACATTCTCCAAACGTGACAAGGCGGGACCACAGACATTTCATGGCAGGGTCTCAAAGGTAATAGTGGGGGAAGGGCCAGAGAGGGAGAGATAGGCCATTGAGTGATACAGCGTGGAAACAGGCCCTTCGTCCCAACTTGCCCACACCGGCCAACATGTTCCAGCTATACTAGTCTGCGTTTGGCCCCTATCCCTCCAAACCTGTCCTATCCACGAACCTGTCTAAACGTTGGGATAGTCCGTGCCTCATCTGGGTGTGAAGGGTTATGGGGACAAGGAAGAAGGCCGAGATCAGCCATGATTGAATGGTGGAGTAGACTCGATGGGCCGAATGGCCTAATTCAACTTCTATATATCTTGTGAACGACCTCCTCCGGCAGCTTGTTCCATACACCCACCACCCTTTTTGTGAAAAGATTACTTCTCAGATTCCTATTAAATCTCTTCCCCTTCACCTTAAACCTATGTCCTCTGGTCCTTGACTCACCTACTCTGGGCAAGAGACTCTGTGCATCTACCCGATCGCTTCCTCTCATGATTTTATATGGGTGAGCTTTTTTGTGTTAATTTTTGTTCCATATCTTTCTATTTCACCCTATATATATCCCTCATTTCCCTTTCTCGTGGCTCTCAGTCTGAAGAAGGGTCTCGACCCGAAACATCACCCATTCCTTCTCTCCACAGATGCTGTCTGACCCGCTAAGTTGCTCCAGCTTTTTGTGACTGTCTTCAGTTTAAACCAGCATCTGCAGTTCCTTCCTTCACATTTGGAGATTTCATTTTCCATCTGACATCTCTTTGTCTGCTTCCCAAAGAAGGAGTAGAAAGGATTTTATCATGGTGCGTCGCAGCATGGTTCGGGAGCAGCACCACCCAAGACTATAAGAAATTGCAGAGGATTATGGCGCAACCCAGGCCATCACACAAACTAATTTCACTTCCATTGACACTATTTGCACCTCACGCTGCCTTGGCAAGACCACCAAAATGAACAAGGACCAGTTTCATCCCGGTCACTCCCTCTTCTCCCCTCTCCCATCAGGCTAGAGGTACAGAAGTTTGGAAATGCACACGTCCAGATTCAGGAACAGTTTCTTCCCAGTTGTTATCAGTCAACTGAACCATCCTATCAACAACTTGAGAGCGGTCCTGATCTCCCATCCACCTCATTGGAGACCTTCAACCTATATCTAATCAGATTTTACTGAACCTTATTATTCACTAAACGTTAAACCCTCTCTCCTGTATCTGGGCACTGTGGACGGCTTGATAGTAATCATGTATAGCCTTTTGTTGACTGGATAGCACACAAAATAAAACTTTTCACTGTACCTCAGTACATGTGACAATTATAATAAACTTAAAGGATCTACTATCATCCTACACTATCCCGTTACTCTCTAAAATCACTCTTCTCTCCCTATGCTCTACCTAGAGACCGCTACAGCATCACAACACGTCCTTTCTTCAGCCTACCGTGTCTTGTGCTGAACATAATGGAAAAAACATTTCTTATCTACCTGCGCATAATCCATATCCGTCCATTTCCTGCATTTCCATATCCAAAACCCTCTTAAATGCCACTAATGTATCTGCCTCAACTGCCAACCCTTGCAGTGTGTTCCAGACACTCACTGTGTAAAAGAAGATGCCCCATACATCTCCTGTAAAGTCCCCCCAACCCCCTCCCCCGTAAAGTATGCCCTTTAGTATTTGATTTTTTCCATCCTGGGAAAAAGGTTCTGACTGGCAAATGTTCTGACTGACCTATTGTATTTGAGTTTGACAATTGTATTCATAGATAGAATGATCTGATCTGCACGCAAAACAAAGCTTCTCACTGTATCTCGGTGCAGGTGACAATAATCCATCTGAACCTTTATTTAATTTATTGTCAAGGGTACTGAGGTACAGGGAAACGCATTTGTTGTGTGCTAACCTGTCAGCGGAAAGACTATACATGAGTACAATTGAGTTGTCCACATTTTACAGATAAAGAATAAAGGGAATAACGTTTAGTGCAAGGTAAAGACCGATTAAAGTCTGAGGGTCTCCAATCAGCTCAAGACCGCTCTTTAGTTGTTGATGGGATGGTACAGTTGCCTGATGACATCTGGGAAGTACCTGTCTCTTAATCTGGAGATAAGTGTTTTCCGAAACCTGATAGTGGTAAATAAAACCCTTATCAAATCTGCCAAAGATTCTCACTGAAATGGACTGGAAAAATAATGCCCTTCTTGGTGAGAGAGGGACCCAATGTTACCGCCAAGAACAAAGTGTTTTAAAATCTTTCCAACAATAAATCACTATTATGTCGACCCACCACCATCAGCGTGGTTACTTTGAACCTGTATAAAACATTAGATAGACACAAAATGCTTGGGTATTTATATGTATGTTGCATGTTTAAATGCATGTAGGTTGCAACCTTCTAACTTGATATCCGTCCCAATGAAGGCAAACATGCAAAATGCTTTTTCCACCTTATGTTCTATACAGTGAAAATAAAGAACTACAGACGCTGGTTTACACAAATAATAAACTTGCAAAAATAGGTGACGTTTCAGGTCGGGACCTGAAACATCACTTATGCTTTTTCTCCAAAGATGCTGCCTCACTCTTTGAGTTACTCCAGCACTTTGTGTCTGTCTTTAGTATAAACCAGCATCCGCAGTTCTTTCTTTTCACTGTATTCACATTGACTGCAATATTTGTTTTTTCTAGTTTAGTTTAGAGATACAGGGCAGAAACAGGCCCACCAAGTCCGCACCGACCAGCGATCCTCGCACAGTAGCACTTTGTCTTACACACATTAGGTACAATTTTTCATTTATACCAAGCCAATAAACTACAAACCTGTATGTCTTTGGAGTGTGGGAACAAACCAAAGATCTCAGAGAAAACCTATGCAGGTCACGGGGAGAATGTAAAACTCCGTTCCTGTAGGCAAGCACCTGTAGTCAGGATCGAACCTGGGTCTCTGACGCTGTAAGGCAGTAGCTCTACCGCTGCACCACCGTGCCGCACATTTGTTTCTTATTCTAGTTACCACAAACCAGAAAGCTCCTATTGTGGGTGTAGACAGAATTCACTAGAATTGTTCCAGGAGTAAGTAAGAATTTCAACGAGGGTACACAAAATGCTGGAGAAACTCAGCGGGTGCAGCAGCATCTATGGAGCGAAGGAGATAGGTAACGTTTCGGGCCGAGACCCTGCCTCAGGCGAAGGGTTTTGGCCCGAAACGTTACCTATCTCCTTCGCTCCATAGATGGTGCAGCACCCGCTGAGTTTCTCCAGCATTTTGTGTCCCCTCGATTTTCCAGCATCTGCAGTTCCTTCTTTAAGAATTTCAACTATCTGTTTTGGGACATGTGACAATAAAGCACTCCTGACTCCTGGGATGAGAGATTTTGGCTGACGGGTTAGTCTGGAGAATTTGAGTGGTTTTTTTCCCCCTGGAGCAAGAAAGGTTGAGGGTGTTCCACATCACAATGACTTTCAAAGGGACGATTTTCCTATCAGCAGTTAGTTAAAGTTCTGGGGGCACAGATCACTTGGCTGAAGAATACAAGAGAGAATGGGAGGACAATCTATTCTCCACAGAGCGATAATGATCTGGAATTTAGTGCCTGCAGGAGAGGTGGAAGCAGTCTTTCAGGGTTTTTTAAATGAAGTTAGCGGGGCCATACAGTACTGAAAAAGGGCTTTCAGGCCAACTTGTCTGTACTGCCCAAATGGACATATTGTGCTAGTCCCATTTGCCTGCATTTGGCCCATAACCCTCTAAATCCTTCCTATCCCAATATCCCTTCCTATCCCAATATCCCTATATTTGGCCCATAGCCCTCTAAACCCTTCCTATCCCAATATCCCTTCCTATCCCAATATCCCTATATTTGGCCCATAGCCCTCTAAACCCTTCCTATCCCAATATCCCTTCCTATCCCAATATCCTTATATTTGGCCCACAGCCCTCTAAACCCTTCCTATCCCAATATCCCTTCCTATCCCTATATCAGTCCAACTATATTTTGCAGCATAGTGTTAGTGTGCGGAGATTGCTGGTCGACGCAAACTCGGTTGTCCAAAGGGCCTGTTTCCGTGCTGTATCTTTAAACTAAGCAAAACTAAAAGTCTTTGACCCACTTCTCCAGCTACCTTGCAGCTCATGCCAGATATGGACTCCACTATGAGTGCAAATGTTGCCTCATAGCCCCCTCTTAAATCTCTCCCCTCACACCGTAAGCCGATGTCCTCTAGTTTTAGAATCTTCTACCTGTGGAGAATGCCCGAAAATATGTACTTTATCCATGCTCTTCATGACCTTGTACATCTCAATAACGTCACCCCTCACCCTCCTAAGATAGAGAGGATAAAATTCCAAGCCAATACAATCTCTCCTTATTAACTCAAGACAGCGGGCCGGAGCCGGAGCCTGGGCCTCGCAGGCCGGCGGTGGAGCCTCGTGGGTCGACGAAGCCCGCAGCCATCGGTGCCTGGTTTTGCGGGGCCCGCGGCTGGGGCCTTGGCCGGCGCCACAGAGGCATCTGGAGAGGACCTGGCAGCGATAGTGGAGAGGTTGATGCAGCGGTCGATGATGGCATCGACCGATGGATGAGGACAGACGTGTGGGCGGATGAGGACACCACTACCAAGGGTAGGAACAAAGGAGGACCTGGTGTGGGGGGACCGCCATGAGGGAAGGGGAAGAACAATAAACAATGAGGACCCGGCGTGGGGGGGGGGGGGGGGGGGGGACCACCATAAGGGGGGGAGGGGGGGAGATCAAAGGGGGAACTGGTGGAGGGGGGGAGAATGTAAAGTGCCCCTTAAGGGTGACTATTTGCATACTTTGCAAAGAATTTCACAGCCACTTGTCACATGTCAATAAAGTATTCAATTCAAGGTAAGACCCTGGCGAATCTCTTCTGAATTTCCAATTTAATGACATCCTCCTTGCAGCTGTCGAGTCAAAGTCAAAATCAAACAAACTTTATTGTCATTTAGAAATACATCGATATATGCAATTCCAAACAAAATTCCGTTGCATTTGGCTCCCTGTGCAACACGATAATTAACAGAAGGATAAAATGGATAAAAAGGATAAAAGGATAAAATAGACAATGGTGGCAGCCCATTACATGGCGTTCAGGAGTCTGATGGCTCGTGGGAAGAAGCTGTTGCAGAACCTTGATGTTCTGCTCCTTATGCTACTATATCTTTTCCCGAGGGCAGCAGAGTGAACAGTCCGTGATGGAGATGTGTGGGGTCTTTTATAATACTGCTGGCCTTAGACACGCAACGTTTGGTCGCAATATCCCCGATTGAGGGGAGAGAAGTCCCGATGATTTTTTCCGCTGTCCTCACCACTCTCTGCACGGACTTCCAGTCGGGAGCTTTACAGTCCCCAAACCAGACAGAGATACAGCTGGTCAAAATACTCTCTACGGTGCCCCTGTAGAAAGTAGTGAGGATGGGATGGGGGAAGGTGAGCTCTTCTCATCCGGCACAGAAAGTGCAACTGGTGCTGCGCACTCTTAACTGTTGATGAGATGTTATTTAACCAGGTCAGACTGTTAGTGATCTGCACCCCCAGGAACTTAGTACTACTGACCACCTCCACATCGCTGTCATTGATGTAAAGTGGTGTGGGACTGTGCAACGTGATCTGTGGACAATTCTCCAAGGGTGTTCTCATCAACAAATTGTATTGCTGCATCTTAATGTGCAACCTTCCGACTTAATATCAGTCCAAATGAAGGATCTGTTTCCACGTTATATGACTATGATTTGACAGAGTGGAAGTCCAATTGTCATTCATTGGCTCACCTTTCAAGTTGGATAGGAAGGAACTGCAGATGCTGGTTTACACCAAAGATAGACAGAAAATTTGAGGAAGGACATCCTTGTGATTGAGGCAGTGCAGTGTAGGTTCACGAGATTGATCCCTCGGATGGCGGGACTGTCGTATGAGGAAATATTGAAAAGACTAGGCTTGTATTCACTGGATGAGGGGGGATCTTATAAAATTATAAAAGGACTGGACAAGCTCGATGCAGGAAAAATGTCCCCAATGTTGGGCGAGTCCAGAACCAGGGGCCACAGTCTTAGAATAAAAGGGAGGCCATTTAAGACTGAGGTGAGAAAAAACTTTTTCACCCAGAGAGTTGTGAATTTGTGGAATTCCCTGCCACAGAGGGCAGCGGAGGCCAAATCACTGGATGGATTTAAGAGAGAGTTAGATAGAGCTCTGGCGGATAGTGAAATCAAGGGATATGGGGAGAAGGCAGGCACGGGTTATTGATTGGGGACGATCAGCCATGATCCCAATGAATGGTGGTGCTGCTCGAAGGGCCGAATGGCCTCCTCCTGCACCTATTTTCTATGTTTCTAAAATACTGGAGAAACTCAGCAGGTCACGCAGCACCACTGGTGAAAAGGAATAGTGGAGACCCATCTCCAGACTGGGTTCTTCGTCACTTATTCCTTTTCTCCAGAGATGCTTCACACCCCCCTACAGCCCCCCCCCCCCCTCCCCACGCATGGACAGACCTATTTCTATCCACTCCCCTGCCACCTATATCCCCTTTCGCTGGTTTCAGAATTTGCACCTTTTCCATCCTTATCTCATATCTTTTGTCTTGTCATCTCTGGCCTTTAGCCAACCATCCGCCTATCAAAACCGACCTTAGCGGTGACCTTCATCCCCTTTGATCTCTCGTTTTCACACCTTACCCTTCCATATATCTCTCCAGAGATGCTGCCTGTCCCGCTGAGTTACTCCAGCATTTTATTCTACCCACCTATCAGTCGGCAGGCTGTGCAGAGATGATGATTTTGTCACAACCCTTCTTAACATGTGATGCGCGTTTGACGGCATTGGGGGCCTCTACTCACTGGAGTTTCGAAGGATGATTGAAACTTACAGAATAGTGAAAGGCCTGAATAGAGTGGTGGTGAATCTATTGCCACAGACGGCTGTGGAGGCCAAGTCAATGGATATTTTTAGGGCAGAGATTTTACAGATTCTTAATTAGTAAGAGTGCCAGGGGAGAAGGCAGGAGAATGGGGTTGAGAGGGAAAAATAGATCAGCCATGATTAAATGGTGGAGTAGACTTGATGGGCCAAATGGCCTAATTCTGGTCCTGGATATTTTTAAAGCATAGATTCTTGATCAGTACGGGTCGGATTATGGGGAGAATGCAGGAGAATGGTGTTAGGAAGGAGAGGTAGATCAACCACGATTGAATGGCGGAGTAGACTTGATGGGCTAAATGGCCTAATTCTGTTCCTATCACTTATGACCTTATGAGAACTTATGAACGTATCCCCACATACTGTTCTTAAACGGTACATCAGGTAAGATTTTCCTTAGTGGCAGAGCCTCTACGTAGTAGTACCCTCTCTTGCTGCTGTAATTACTCACGATTATAAATGACCAAGAACTACGCTGGAGATTTTGTTGATAAACCTTTGCATGTGGCTGCTTGCAGGCTGGGGTAGAGACCTTTACATGTGGCTGCTTGCAAGCTGGGACAGAGACCTTTGCAACATCTCACAGATTCCCATGAAGAATTTCAAATGCCAGCTCATTGAAGGTAGACAAAAGTGCTGGAGAACCTCAGAGGGTGCAGCAGCATCTATGGAGCGAAGGAAATAGGCAACGTTTCGGGCCGAAACCCTTCTTCAGACTTATTGAAAATGTCCATTCAAAGTCAGAGGAGTTCATTTCATTTCATCTTGCCTTAGACAAGCATGCAATGGAGATTTTGCCAGGACTATAGCTTCTCATATGTTCCACCAACTAACCAGCAGAAGAGATCCCGGTTCGATCCCGACTACAGGTGCTTGTCCGTACGGAGTTTGCATGTTCTCCCCGTGACCTGCATGGGTTTTCTCCGGGGTCTCTGGTTTCCTCCCATGCTCCAAAGATCTATGTTAATTGGCTTGGTATAAATGTAAAAATTGTCCCAAGTGCTGTATAGTGTTAATGTGCGGGGATCGCTGGTCAGTGCGGACTCAGTGGGCCGAACAGTCTGTTTCTGCGCTATAGCTTTAAACTAAACTAAATCATGTATTAATTGTCCACTAAATTGCCTCATACAGGGTGTAGAATCTTAGGGGTAAGAACTAACATCTACCTCATTGGACCTTCCAATGATCTTTAATTGGATTTGATCTTGCACTAAATGTTATTCCCTGTATCCTATATCTGTATGCTGTGGATTGCTCGAGTGTAATGATGAATGGTCTTTTCACTGGCTGGATAGCATGCAACAAAACATTTTCACACTGTACTTAGGCAGCTGTTTAACTTAGTTTATTGTCAAGTGTACCGGTGTACAGTGAAAATCTTTTGTTGGAAGCTAACCAGTCAGCGGAAACACAATATATGATTACAATTGGGCAGTCCACAAAGTTCAGATTCAGGATAAAGTGAATATCGTGAATAATATTTAGTGCAAGTGAAAGCCAGTAAAGTCCGATCAAAGAGGTAGTTGGTAATTCCCATGAGATACAGTAGATGGTAGTTCAGGACTGTTCTCTAGTTGTCGGTAATGAATGCGGGGAGAGTGTAGAGAATGTGGCGAGAATTCAAAAAGCGGATGGTATAAAGGGATTTTGATAGTTGGTACAGTCATATGGTCGTACATCACGGAAACAGGCCCTTCAGCCCAACTTGCCCATGCTGACCAAGCTGCCCCATCTACACTCGTCCCACCTGCCTGCGGTGGGCCTATATCCCTCTCAACCTTTCCTGTCATTGCACCTGGAAAGTAAGACCACCAGTTTTTGTTACTGGCCCTTTTGCCAGTAAATGCCGCCCACACCCTCCTCTCAGGTTGCCGGTCGTCAGGGATGTGCAGGAGATGAACTGGAAACACCACCTCACTCCAGGCGGTTTTAAGGGCCTGTCCCACCAGCATGCGACCTAACGTGGTCGCTTCAGTCGTTGCACGACCTAACGTGGTCGCCGGTCCCACTTTGATAGGCGGAGGCATATGGAGTTGTGCGGGGCTGGTCCCGACATCGCGCGGGGCTCCGAAAAACTGACACTGTCCAAAAATTCCGCGCGCCAACGGCCTGTCGGCCCGCAGCCGCATTGAGGACGTACGCAGCGTCTTGACGTCGTACGCAGCGTCTCGACGTCATACACAGTGTCTTGATGTCGTACGCAGCATCTTGCGGCGTACGCCTAGCACGTGGCGTTGCGCGATGACGTCACCACCCGCCGTGCTGTCGCGTGATGACGTCATTGGCCGAAGCCGTGTGACATCCAAATTCCGTCGGCCCACCTCCTGCCCAGGTGATTGGTGAGTATGATGTCGTGACCAGCAAAACTCCATATGCCTCCGCGGTTCGAATTGGGACCGGCCCCGTGAGGCAGTTCGTCTCAAGCGACCACGTTTGGTTGCGCTAGACGCATGCAAACGCATGCTGGTGGGAATAGACACAAAATGCTGGAGTAACTCAGCAGGACGGGCAGCATCTCGGAGAGATGGAATGGGATGAAGGAACGGAGATCCTGATTCAGACCGGGTTATGGCCACGGCCCGCCGGGACTTCCTCTCCCACCACGACAATCAGTCTGAAGAAGATTTCTGACCCAAATCTCCGTCTATCAATCACCAAACGTAGACTGGCCAATCGTTTCGCTGAACACCTTCCCTCGGTCAGCCTGGATCTACCTGACCTCTGGGTTGCTATACACTTTAATTCCCCTTCCCATTCCCACACTGACCTTTCTGTCCTCGGCCTCCTCCACTGTCAGAATGAGGCTAAACACAAATTGGAGGAACAGCACCTCATATTTCACTTTGGCAGCTTACAGCAAAATGGTATGAATATTGATTTATCAAACACCGTAACCCCGGCATTCCCTCTCTCTATCCTTCCCCCAAACAAGTAACACTAACTTCTCATTTTCACCCAAATGATTTCCCCACATTTGACCTTATGACCTTACGAACAAACAGCTAACAATGACCTGTTTCCTTTATCAGCGTTACTTTTTTTCCATATCTTTCATTCATCCGTTCTATATCTCTCCACATCATCATCTATATCTCTCGTTTCACTTTCCCGTGACTTTCAGTCTGAAGAAGGGCCTTGACCTGAAACGTCACCCATTCCTTCTCTCCAGAGATGCTGCTGGTCCCGCTGAGTTACTCCAGCTTTCAGTATCTGCCTCCCCAGATGCTGCCAGACCTGCTGATCCCTCCAACACCTAGTGTTTTGCTGCAGACTCCAGCATCAGTTTTTTTAATGTAAGATCAGCAAGGTGGCTGGAGGTGAATACTACAGGTGTCACTGGTTTTCAGTTCTGCAACTGTGGCAGCCTGTGCTTTGAGATGATGGACCTTGCTAACCCTCTCAGGATGTGGGGAGCCTCATTAAAACCTACCGAACAGTGAAAGGCCTGGATAGCGTGGGTGTGGAGAGGATGTTTCCACTAGTAGGAGAGTCCAGGACCAGAATTAAAGGTGTTTCCTTCAGGAAGGAGATGTGGAGGAATTTCTTCAGGCACAGGGTGGTGAATCTGTGGAATTCATTACTACAGCAGGCTGTGGAGGCTAGGTCAATGGATATTTTGAAGGCAGAGATAGATGCAGTAGATTCTCGATTAGTACGACTGTCAGGGGTTATGGGGAGAAGGCAGGAGAATGGGGTTAGGAGGGGAATAGATCAGCCATGATTGAATGACGGAGTAGATTTGATGGGCCGAATGGCATAATTTTGCTCCTATGACTAATGAACTTATGGCCTTATGACCATATGACCTGATGATCCACCGCTCTGTGCCACTGGTGGCTGCATCTGATCCACAAGTGTTGGATAACTTTGTTTTGCATGGATCGCCGTAGGTCTCATGATGAATTCCGTAATAAGGTGAATTATGAATCTTCCCTTCCTCTCCTCTTCTAAGTCGTTCAGTTGCGAACTCGTAAGGAACTGGTTTAGACAAAAGGACACAAAATGTGTCTGTGGAGAACATGGATTAGCATCATCTGTGGAGAACATGGATAGGTGACGTTTTGGATTGGGACCCTCTAACCCTCAGGCCATGTCATACCATCTTCTCATGGTGCTCCCCCGAGTCAAATTTTATTTGATCAAGCTGCCATTCAGTGCTTGCAGTACTTTGATTACCTTAAGAAGGTTGCGTTAGTTTGTTATGCAAGGAGGTCATGGGTGCTAGGAGTAGAATTTGGCCATTTGGACAAAACGCAGGCAGGTTGTAGCTGGGACATGTTGGCTGGTGCAGGCAAGGGCCTGTTTCCACACTGTGTCACTCTATGACTCTAATGGGCCTGTCTCATTTAGGCTATTTTTAGGCGACTGCCGGCGACTGTCATAGTCGTAGCAGGTCGCTGAAAAATCGGCGACTGGACCCCCCTTCAATAAAATTTGAAATAGAATCTTGACTTTAAAAACAAAAAAAAACGAAGACAGCAACGGCGACCACCTACTTCACCTGGCGACAACTGCGACAGCACCTCTGTCAGGAAAAGTCAAGCTACGTCCATTGGCGTCAAACCCACTGTCACCAAAAATGTTGAAAATCCAGCGGTGACCAGTGACTCTTTGGGCGACTGAGGAGACTACTCACGACCGTACAGGCAACACCCTGGCGAACATGCAGTCACCTAAAAAATAGCCTAAGTGGGAAAGGCCCATAAGAATCATTCAGAAAAATGCCTTTAAGGCTGAACATAAATTACTCCATTCAGTTCCTGGAATGGTTTAACTAGTAATTACAGCATGGGATTTGGGAACAGCAGCCTAACTAGATACTGTATGAGAGACAGATCTAATCTAATCAGAAAGATCTCCATAAAGGTCTGTATACAAACATATACATCGGCAGCTTCATCAATCATTTTCACTTTATTTTGCTATTTTGCCAATGGGTCTGCAGTTCACAATGCAAGACATCTTTATAGCTTTTGCAACAAGATCTTCATACTTTGTCCAAAACCTTGCCCAGTTCGCTCCTTGTGGAAACAAGGAACTGCAGATGCTGGTTAATACCAGCACTGGATGGGTGCATAGCAGTAGAATGGCTGCTATCTATACCACAGGCTACAGGTGCTGTCTATACCACAGTTTGTACACAGTTTGTATGTTCTCCCCGTGCCCTGTGTGGGTTTTCTCTGGGATTTCTGGTTCCTCCCACTCTCCAAATCTATACAGGTTTGTTGGTTACTTGGCTTGGTATAATTGTAAATTGTCCCTAGTGTATATAGAGCTGCATTGGTGTGCGGGGATCGCTGGTCGACGTGGACTCAGTGGGGCCAAGGGCCTGTTTCTGTGCTGTCTCTCTAAACTAAACTAATACACAAAAGGACACAAATTGCTGGAGTAACTCAACAGGTCAGGCAGCAGCTCTGGAGCGCATGGATGTTTGTGGTCGAGACCTTTCTCCAGATTAATTGTAGTGGGGATGTCCCCTCAACCCCCTGCCTACCCTCCTGCTACTTTACCTCTGCGATTCACAACTTTTTCAACCCTGTCTCATGCCTCCTGCTTTAATCTCTGGCCTTTGTTCCAACCATCAGCCTACCAAAGCCCCTCATCGCCCGTGTCCATCGATTACCTGGCATGCTCTGTCCTGTCACTCCCCTCTCCTAGATTTCTTCTCCCCCCCCAATCAGTCTGAAGATGGATCATGACCCAAAACTATTCTCCAGAGATGCTGCCTGACCCGCTGAGTTACCAGCATTTTGTGTCCATCTCCTCCAGAGTTATCTCCTCATACCATTGATAGACTCCTTCTGACCTCTGATCAATTACTCTTCACCCCTGGAGCAGGCAATAACTCTATCTCTAAAAACGTTTCAATGTCTATAAGCTCCAAACCTTTTCAAGATTCTTCCTTCCACCATTTGCCTTCATTGTTCAGGGCATTGTGTGCAAGAGTCAGGAACTCATGTCACAGCTTTGTACAGATCTGTTGCACCTTAGCAGAGTTGAAAAGTCAGATTCGGCCACATTTGACTCCATTTACACCTCGTGCTGCCTCGGCAAGGCCAGCGACACAATCAAGGATGGGTCACACCCTGGCCATTCCCTCTTCTCCCCTCTCCCATCGGGCAAAAGGTATAGAAGTGTGAAAAAGCACACCTCCAGATTCAGCGACAGTTTCTTCCCAGCTGTTATCAGGCAACTGAATCATCCTACCACAACCAGAGAGCGGTCCTGAACTACTATCTACCTCATTGGTGACCCTTGGACTGCCTTTGATCGGACTTTACTGCCTTTATCTTGCACGTCTGTATACTGTGAATGGCTCGATTGTAATCATGTATTGTCTTTCCGCTGATTGGCAAAGCAAGAATTTCATTGTCCTATCTGGGACACATGAATAAACTCTCTTGAATCTCAAATCTTGATTGGTTAGCACGCAACAAAATCTTTTCAATGTACCTCGGTACATGTTTAGCGTTTTCTGAGTCATTCGTAACTGTCACTGTATGTCATGTTGTTACTTGTGGGCGGAGCACCAAGGCAAATTCCTTGTATGTGAATACTTGACCAATAAACTTACTTACTTAACAATAAACTGAACTGAACTGATCTGGAGTATTGTTTGCAGCTCTGGTTGCCCTTATATAGTTGGTTCAGTTTAGTTTTGTTTATTTTAGAGAACCAGCGTGGAAACAGACCCTTTGGCCCACCGAGTCTATGCTGACCAGCAATCACCTGTATATTCTATCTCACACACTATGTACAGAAGCCATTTAACGAACAAACCTAGGTTAGACACAAAAACCTGGAGTAACTCAACGGGTCAGACAGCATCTTTGAAGAAGGATCTCGACCTGAAATATCACCCATTCCTTTTCTCCAGAGATGCTGTCTGACCCGCTGAGTTACTCCAGCTCTTTGTGTCCATCCCAGGTTTAAACCAGCACCTGCAGTTCCTTCCTACACATTTTAACTAACCTACAACCATATAATAACCACATAACAATTACTGGAAACAGGCCTTCTCGGCCCTTCCAGCCCGTGCCGACCATTTATTTTCCCCTAGTTCCATCTACCTGCACTCAGACCATACCCCTCCATTCCCTTCACGTCCATGTACCTATCCGCTTTACTTATAAATGTTAAAATCGATCCTGCCTCCACCACTCCTGCTGGAAGATCATTCCACACAGCCACCACTCTCTGAGTAAAGAAGTTCCCCCTCATGTTACCCCTAAACGTCTGTCCCTTAATTCTCATGTCATGCCCTCTTGTTTGAATCTTCCCTACCCTCAATGGGAAAAGCTTATCCATGTCAACTCTATTGGATTTATACAGGCACAAACCTGCATTTCTTTAAGGGTGGAAACCGGACAACCCGGAGAATGCCGACGCGGTCACAGAGAGAGCGTGCAAACTCCGTACAGACAGCATCCGTCGTCAGGATTGAACCTGGATCGCTGGCACTGTAAGGCAGCAACTCTACCGATGTGCCACCGTGCCGCACTACAGATGTTGTTTGAGTTGCAGAGTATCATATATGAGGAGAGGTTAGGCAAACTTGGAGTTTAGTTTAGTTTAGAGATACAACGCAGAAAAAGGCTCTTCGGCCCACCGAGTCCGCACCGACCAGCAATCCCCGCACACAAACACTACCCTACACACACTAGGGACAATTTAATTTTTTTAATACCAAGCCAATTAACCTACAAACCTGTACGTCTTTGCAGTGTGGGAGGAAACCAAAGATCTCGGAGAAAACCCACGCAGGTCACAGGGAGAACGTACAAACTCCGTACAGGCAGCACCCGTAGTCGGGATCGAACCCGGGTCTCTGGCGCTGCAAGCGCTGTAAGGCAGCAACTCTACCGCTGCACCACCGTGTTCTCTCTGGGATGGCGGAGGCCGCGTAGAGACTAGATAGCATTACATAAAATTAT
The DNA here is from genome assembly GCA_963514005.1 of Raja brachyura. Next base: position 13,815,855 of record OY740781.1, on the reverse strand, counting down.
GAGAGGCAAAGAAACACGGTCAAAATCTTTTGCCTCTCTCGGATGGAAATGTAAAATGAGAGGGGGAAAGTTTAAGGGAGATGCATGTGTGAGACAAGTGTTTTACACATAGATTGGTGGATGCCTGGAATGCATTGCCAGAGGGGGTTGGTGGATGGAGATACAATAGTTGCATTTAAGAAACATTTATACAGGCACACAAATATGCCCATCTACAGAAAATGCCTCTTAAATGGCACTGGGAACCGAGAGATATGGATCATTTGCAGGCAAGTGGGGGCAGTCGGCAAATACATCATGGATATGTTCCTGTGATGTCTGGTTCTGTATTCGATGTTCTATGTTCTAACACATCTCATGTATTTGTGGACAAAACACCAACTTAATGTTTCCTCACTTCTAGATTCAGGGACTGTTTCATTTTCCAACTGCACCCAAGATTCCCAAGTTATTGGAGTTGACTTGAGTCTACTCTGCCATTCAATCGTGGCTGATCTCTGCCTCCTAATCCCATTTTCCTGCCTTCTCCCCATAACCCTTGACACCCGTTCTAATCAAGAATTTGTCTATCTCTGCCTTTAAAATATCCACTGACTTGGCCTCCACAGCCCTCTGTGGCAATGAGTTCCACAGATACGCTACCCTCTGACTAAAGAAGTTCCTCCTCGCCTCCTTTCCAAAAGTGCACCCTTTAATTCTGAGGACTCTGGTCCTGGACTCTCCCACCAGTAGAAACATCATTTCCACATCCACTCTTATCTATGCCTTTCATTATTCTGTAAGTTTCAATGAGGTCCCCCCATCAACCTTCTAAACTCCAGCGAGTACAGGCCCAGTGCTGTCTAATGCTCTTCATATGCTAACCCACTCATTCCTGGAATCATTCTTATAAACCTCCTCTGGACCCTCTCCAGGGATTAACACATCCTTCCTCAGATATAGGGCCCAACCTTGCTCACAGTACTCCAAATACGGCCTGACCAGCGCCTTATCAGGCAACTAAACCATTCGACCACAACCAGACACCAGTCCTGAACTACAATCTGCCTGTTTGGTGACCCTCAGACGATCCTTGACCGGACTTTACTGCCTTTACCTTCCACTAAACGTTATTCCCTAATCATGTATCGGTACACTGTGAATGACTCGGTCGTATTAAATGTATTGTCTTTCCACTGACGGTGTCAAGTCTTCTAATGTTTTTGCAGTTTCCCTGCTTGAAAGGGATTTGATTTATCTACCCCGAAATGATGAACTGGATTCACTCAGACCAAACACTTCTTTTCCACATTTTATTTTGGCAGATTAGACTTTAGCAGTTTTAGCAGTTTTAGTCATTAGCAGTTCTAGTCTTTAGTCTTTAGCAGGTGAAAAACCGGCTGCCAATCGGGTCTGTAGAAAATCAGTCCTGCTTGCCTCTTCTGGCTATCGCTGTACTCTTTTCGGACAGTCCTTTTGACTTACTGTTCAAGTTTTGCCGCCCGCAAGTCTCTTCCGTCTTCTTTTCTGGCTTCTGGTGCTGTGTGCCCCTTTTAAAAAGCCCCGGGCAGAGCCTGGCAGGCTGGGGTTCCGCCCACTTTAAACACTGTCTTGTGATTTCAATTTAGCATTTCTCTGCACCTGTCCTTTCATTTCAGTTTGACTTGACACCTCCCACTTGATCTTCCAATGGAACCACTTGGGAGATCGACGCTTTAAAGTCAAACTTTGAAGTCTATGTTTGAACTTGGTCTCCCGATGCATTTCTGTCTTGTTCTTCTTCACTGCAATGACTCCTGTCAAAGAGATGGCCTCCCACTTTGGATTGTTTAGGGCTTTGTTCTTGCCAAGAAACCTCTTCGCTGCTCTCCAAATCCATGCGCCTGTCTTGATCAGTCGAGTTAGAATGCTGAACCGCTTGACATCAACAAGGTTCTGAATAGCTGAGCCTGCAGGTGGTCTCTTTGGGTTTGCTGGTTCCGGTTCTTGGTTCACTACCTTGGCTCTTGATACTGCTGCAACAAAAGCTTTCTTCTGTAACTTGTTGATGTTCTCTCTGGCAGTGGCAGCCAGTTCTTTAGCTGATCTTATTGGCCACTCACTCACAGGCAATACCAGGAACTTCGGTCCATTTTGCCACTCCGAATACTGATCAAGGTCTTGAGGGCTGGCACCTCTGGTGATTACATCAGCGATGTTTTGTGGGCCAGGAATCCACCGCCAGTCCTGAATGTTGGTGCTTGTTTGAATCTCTCCAATCCGATTGGCGAAGAATGTCTGAAACCCGTAGCTTTCTCGCTGTTTTGCACCAAGGATTGTTTGACTATCCACAAGATGATACCACTTCTCCACTTGAATTCGACTGTGTAGCTCAAAATACATCTTTAAGCGTGATGCGAACACTGCTCCGCACATCTCCGCTTTAACAGCGTCTCCTCTGTGGTCCAAGGGAGTTAACTTGGCCTTGGATTCCACAAGTCTGACAATTGGGCCATGGTCTGAATCCCATCTCAGATACATCACTGCCCGGTAGGTGTGCTCACTTCCGTCAGAAAAGGTGATTCCCAAGGGTTCAGTTGCGGAGCAAGAGGGAGTCGGTGCCCTGACGAACGTGACTTTTCCAAGTTGTACGTACTCTTCAAAGAGCTTCATTGCATCCTCCCTGAGTCCATCTGAGAGTGCCATATCTCATGTGTCTCTGACCGAACCATATAACAATTACAGCACGGAAGCAGGCCCTCTCGGCCCTTCCAGTCCGTGCCGAACATTTATTTTCCCCTAGTCCCATCTACCTGCACTCAGACCATAACCCTCCATTCCCTTCCCGTCCATATACCTATCCACTTTACTTTTAAATGTTAAAATCAATCCTGCCTCCACCACTTCTGCTGGAAGCTCATTCCACACAGCCACCACTCCCTCTATTTTGTTGACATCCTTCCTATAATTAGGCGACCAAAATTGTACACCATATTCCAGAATTGGTCTCACCAATGCCTTGTACAATTTTAACATTACTTCCCTATTCCTATATTCAATGCTCTGATTTATAAAGGCCAGCACACAACCCTATCTACATGCGATTCCACCTTCAGGGAACTATGCACAGTTATTCCTAGATCCCTCTGTTCCACAGCATTCCTCAATTCCCTACCATTTACCATGTACGTCCTTTTTTGATTTGTCCTGCCAAGATGTAGCACTTCACACTTTTCAGCATTAAACTCCATCTGCCATCTTTTAGCCCACTCTTTCAAATGGCCCAAATCTCTCTGTAGACTTTGAAAATCTACTTCATTATCCACAACACCACCTATCTTAGTATCATCTGCATACTTACTTATCCAATGTTCCACCCCATCATCCAGATCATTGATGTACATGACAAACAACAGTGGACCCAACACAGATCCCTGAGGCACCCCACTGGTCACCAGCTTCCAACCTGACAAACAGCCATCCACCATTACTCTCTGGCTTCTCCCATTCAGCCACTGTTAAATCCATCTTGCTACTCTGCCATTAGCACCCAAAGATTGAACCTTCTTAACCAACCTTCCTTGGGGAACCCTGTCAAAGGCCTTACTGAAATCCATATAGACACCATCCACTGCTTTACCCTCATCAATTTCCCTAGTAACCTCTTCAAAAAATTCAAGTAGGTTTGTCAAACATGACCTTCCAGGCACAAATCAATGTTGACTGTTCTTGATCAGACCCTGTTTATCCAAATGCTTATATATATATATATATATATTTATATATATATATATATATATATATATATATATATATATATATATATATATATATATATATATATATATATATATATATATATATATATACATAATCTCTAAGTATCCTTTCCATTAATTTGTCCACCACTGACGTCAAACTAACAGGTCTATAATTGCTAGGTTTATTCTTTGAACCCTTTTTAAACAATGGAACAACATGCGCAGTACGCGAATCCTCCGGCACTATTCCCGTTTCTAATGACATTTGAAATATTTCTGTCATAGCCCCTGCTATTTCTACACAGCTAAGAAGCAAATGAACAGCTTCCTTCTTTTGCTTCTTGGAAAGTTCTGTGTACTAGGATCGCTCCCTTTTGCTTAATAAGAGCCACTATGCCGATGGGGTCAAATAGCCCTGCTACCTGGCTGAGAAGCTCTCTTCTTGTTATGGGATTTGGCGTCTGAGTTTTGATTTGCTCTTGTATAAGGCCTTGACCAAGCCGCATCTTTTTCTTTCTCTTGGAGAAATTGATTCCCACCATAATGTGGAGCGTGTCCTCTTCAACAATGTAGCCCAGACCAAATGCCTCGTTATCATCATCATGCATTTGGTTCGGTAGGATCATGCCTTTTGTTTTGCTTTTCTTTAAAGCATCGCTGTCCTCCTTCCTCCCACGTTGGCCAGACAGAACCCAAGGCTTGAGCTCAAACCCACCAGCTTTTAGGATTCGTTCCACATTTGCTGTGGTGATTCTCAACTGGTCGAGGCTGTCGTGAGATGTGAGGATGTCGTCAACATAGCTGTCTTTCTGGAGAACTTGCTGCTCATCCTTGAGGTGGGTAAAAGAAGGAAGGTTAGCAGTCTCACGCATTGCCACCTGTGCAATGCACCCCGCAGGTTTATCTCCGATGTTCACTCTTGTGATAACATACTCTCCCAGCTCCTCGTCCTGAGAATCTCGCCAGAGGAATCTGTGTAAGTGTACTTCACGGTCCTCCAACCAGACTGAGTTATACATCTTCTTTATGTCTCCCAGAGCAGCATAGATTCCGCCTCTGAATCTGAGGAGGGCGGCACGCATTTGGTTGAGGACGTCTGGACCTTTCATCAGCAAATCATTCAAGCTGACACCATTGCACTTTTGGCTGCTGTTCCACACTAGTCTCACTGGGGTTGTGACTGAGTGGGGGTTTGGAGCAATAAGGTGACTCACATACCACACTGGTCCCTTCCAGTTTGCAATCATGTCTTCGGACAATTTGATTGCAGCCTTTCGGTCCACCGTGTCGTGCACCTGAGCTGTGTAGGCACTTTTCCATTCAGGTTCTCTGGTTAGCTGCCTCTCCGTCCTGAGAAATGTGGCTTCCACCGTCCTTTTATTATTTGGTAGAGAAGCTGGGTCTTCCAACCAAGGATAGCTAGCATGCCAATGTGGGTCTTTACTGTGATGGTCCCCAGTCACGTAGATGAGGCCTTCCCTTTCCACTTCGAGCTCTCTCTCTTCAGCAAGAGTCATTTCTTTTCCGCCTGGCTGGCAGTTTCCACAGCGGCAACCCCCGCACTTTGGCTCTCATGCTGCTCCAATACTATCCCACTTCCACCAATCCAAGAAGTCTCGATTGGCGGTTGATGTACGCGACTTCTGGACTTTGACGGTGAGCTGTTCATTTGGTGAAAGTTCCTCAGGGACTGCGTCAGTGAGCTCCTCATACTTTAAAGCAGCTGCTCTCATTGATCGCGCGAAGTGTGTTTTGGACATGTGGGCTGACATGGTAAGCTCCTCAAACAGCTCAGGATGACAACTTCCATAAGTCTTTCCCAGTGGTCCATCCCACAGAATGAGATCTCCAACAGTTCTAATCCTCTGAGGCGCTAGCTGACCTTCTCTATGACTTATGAGCAAATGTATCTCTTTTGGTCTCACAAGTTCCTCAAGTGAGACTTCTGGAAAGAACTTGTGCAACTGCTTTGGTGTCACATGTTTGTGAACATCTGCAATGCTGTCCAATCCATAACAAACTAACTGGTGCGACTTGAGTGTGCCCTTGGGAGTCTTCACTCGAATCTTTAGAAGGTAGCACCTCGTCTCTACGTGGACCTTCATCCCCCCAACTCCATGGACGATAAGCGTGATGTCTTCGCTCCTAAGGTTTAGTCTACTCGCAGCCTTGTGAGTTATGTAGTTGGTATCTGAAGCCAAGTCAATTAGTGTCCCAACCTTTTGTCCAGCATTTGCTACGACCTCTAGAAGCATAGAAACATAGAAAATAGGTGCAGGAGTAGGCCATTTTGCCCTTCGAGCCTGCACCGCCATTCAATGTGATCATGATCATCCAACTCAGTATCCCTTACCTGCCTTCTCTCCATACCCCCTGATCCCTTTAGCCACAAGTGCCACAGCTAACGCCCTCTTAAATATAGCCAATGAACTGGCCTCAACTACCTTCTGTGGCAGGCAATTCCAGAGACTCACCACTCTCTGTGTAAAGAATGTTTTCCTCATCTCGGTCCTAAAGGAATTCCCCCTTATCCTTAGACTGTGACCCCTTGTTCTGGACTCCCCCAACATCGGGAACAATCTTCCAGCATCTAGCTTGTCCAACCCCTTAAGAATTTTGTAAGTTTCTATAAGATCCCCCCTCAATCTTCTAAATTCCATCGAGTACAAGCCGAGTCTATCCAATCTTTCCTCATATGAAAGTCCTGACATCCCAGGAATCAGTCTGGTGAATCTTCTCTGTACCCCCTCTATGGCAAGGATGTCTTTCCTCAGATTTGGAGACCAAAACTGTACGCAATACTCCAGGTGTGGCCTCACCAAAACCCTGTACAACTGCAGTAGAACCTCCCTGCTCCTATACCCAAATCCTTTCGCTATGAATGCTAACATACCATTTGCTTTCTTCACTGCCTGCTGCACCTGCATGCCTACTTTCAATGACTGGTGTACCATGACACCCAGGTCTTGTTGCATCTCCCTCTTTCCTAATCTGCCACCATTCAGATCATAATCACTGGGTGCTCTTGCAGTCCACCTTCCTTTAGGAGGCTTGGCTGATTCTTTGCAGTGTTGAAGGCTCTTGTTGCAGTGTTGGAGAACACATCTCGGCATTGTTTTGCCAACTCTGATGGAAGTTTGCTGAAAAACTCCTCTTGGTCCACTGTATATTTCTTCTTGCTGTTATCTTACCAAATTTATTCCTTCTCTGATCCACACTGCTTTTCCTCATCTCTTGGTTTGGGCACAGATAATAATGATGCTCAGGAGTCTGTTCGTCCTTGCAGATTTAATTTTTACACAGATATGCAGGTTTGCAGTATGAAACATCATCATGAACTTCAAGACACTTTTTGCATGCTCCCAACTTCTTTACTGCAGCTCTTTTCTCTGTCAGCTTTAGCCCTCGAAACTGCTTGCAGAAATACAGCTTTCTTTTATGCTTTATGTCACCACAGACTACACAACTTGTGTGGTCATTTCCTAACTTGGTAGACCTGGTTCTGGTATGTCTTGGTTCAGTCCGAGTTTCCTTTCTACTCGGCTCCTCGTCCCTCAGTTGCTCGAACTGTTCGTATATGCTCTCCTGCTCTTTGAGGAATGACAAGAGACTGTCAAACCGTTTCTCTGGTGCCACAGCATTCTTCTTGTCAGCTACATTCTTTAGTCAGAGAGTGGTAGCGGTGTGGAATGAGCTTCCAGTGGAAGTGGTGGCGGCAGGTTCGTTGGTATCATTTAAAAATAAATTGGATAGGCATATGGATGAGAAGGGTATGGAGGGTTACGGTATGAGTGGGACTAAGGGAAAAAAGTTGTTCGGCACGGACTTGAAGGGCCGAGATGGCCTGTTTCCGTGCTGTAATTGTTATATGGTTTTATGGTTACATAAACCAGCCATTCCTTTTTGAGGGTTTCTGGTAGCTTAGTTTCAATTGATTTTGCCATCAGTGGATTTTTAATAGCGCCTGTGTCTCCGAGATCTATCAAGCCCTTAAGCGCCTTTTCCACAGCTTGAATTAATTCCACTATTTTCCGTGGCTGATGTCCCCTGACCGGTGGGATTCTCTGAAGCTCCTCCACTATTTCAATAGCAATAGCTGTTTGATTTCCAAACCGGTTCTCTAGGACACGAAAGATATCATCTCCAGTGTTACAACTTGTGAGGCGGGGGTCTCTTGTAATTTTGTCCTCCAGACTGCCCAGCAATTGAACCTTCTTCACCTCCTTTGACCCAGTGGGTTCACCTTGCTTTTGCAGTGCTTCCCAATCCTTCCTCCATCTATAAAAGTCACGCTTGTTTCCAGTAAACTTAGGAAGGGCCGTGGGTCTCAGTCTGATGGCTGGTGAAGGATAATTGAAAGCATTCACCGCTTGTGCTAATCCTTCAGCGTCCTTCTTTATTCTTGCCTGTATGAAGTCAGCCTTCCTGGAAACCAGCTTGGGGACGTGAAGCTCGAGTGTCCTCAGGCGTTTCTGGAAGCTCTCTTGCTCATCCAGAGGGACCCAACGTTTCCACCGACTGTACGTCTCCTTTGCAGTCTCTACCAGTTTCTGCAGGTGGTTAAGCATGAATTCATATGCTTCTTGGTTGCTATTTGGTGGTGCGGTGGCAGCAGCAAGTTCACATGCACCATCTGCTGTCTGTAGTGAGGTGGATAATTCAACATTCCCAAAGTTTGCCCATAGAGTGTCCTGGATGAGCCCTTTGACCTCTTTTAGTTTCGACTCGCACTCCTTTGCAGTCTTCGCCAGGTCGGCTTTTTGCTGCTCAGTTAACACATTTTCCTCACCTGCGTCCAGCTCCACCTCCAGCTCTCCAATGAGTCCAGCCTCCACATCGTCATTGGCTTCCATGACTTTGTCGGCCTCCTGCATGGGTTTGTTGAAATTGTTCCTGAGCTCCTCTTCAGACATTTCTTTATGTTTCCTAATGATGCTGTTCACAAGACGAGAGAATGCCCGTTTTGCTGTTGTCCTACTCAGCTTGAGCTGCTCAGCTGACTTTCCAGTAACTTCATCAGCCATGTTTTATCCTGACTTAACTGTCTCTTTTCCAGGTTTCCAGATCTCCTGGCCCTGCAACGGTTTTTCACTGTCAAGTCTTCTAATGTTTTTGCAGTTTCCCCGCTTGAAAGGGATTTGATTTATCTACCCCGAAATGAACTGGATTCACTCAGACCAAACACTTCTTTTCCACCTTTTATTCTGGCAGATTAGTCTTCAGCAGTTTTAGTCTTTAGCAGGTGAAAAACCGGCTGCCAATCAGGTCTGTAGAAAATCAGTCCTGCTTGCCTCTTCTGGCTATCGCGGCAGTCATTTCGGACAGTCCTTTTGACTTGCTGTTCAAGTTTTGCCGCCCGCAAGTCTCTTCCATCTTCATTCCTGGCTTCTGGTGCTGTGTGCCCCTTTTAAAAAGCCCCGGGCAGGGCCCGGCAGGCTGGGGTTCCGCCCACTTTAAACACTGTCTTGTGATTTCAATTTAGCATTTCTCTGCACCTGTCCTTTCATTTCAGTTTGACTTGACAGACGGGTTAGCTCGCAACAAACACTTTAAGGGCCTGTCCCACCAGCATGCAACTCTATGCGATTAGCGCGACCTAACGTGGTCGCTTGAGCCGTCCGGCATCGCGGGGCCGGTCCCACTTCGATCGCCGGAGCCGTGCGGAATTGTGCGGAGTTCGTCCCGAGTTCGTCCCGACACCGCGCGGGGCTCCGAAAAACCGACTCTGTTCAGAAATTGCGCACGGCAACGGCTTGTCGGCTCGCAGTCGCCTCGACATTTACACACCGCCCGGACATCGTGCCTCCGTGAACCTATTTGTAAGTGCCTCCGTGACCCTCTATGTGTATGGCTCCGTGGCCCTGTGTGTGTGTGTGCCTCGGTGTCCCTCTCTGTGTGCCCCTCTCTGTCCTGGCGAACTTACCTTGGACTTCGCTCCAAGTTCGCCTCACTTTGTGCCGCGTTGCGCCACTCACCCGACCTCCGCGCGGCCCCTGCTGCCAGTTTGGATGCGCTTGCCGCATGCAGGCGCATGCTGGTGGGAACGGCCCTGTACAGGGGATCACCCGACCTTCGCGCGGCCCCCGCTGCCGGTTTGATCGCGTTCATCGCATAGAGTTGCCTGCTGGTGGGACAGGCCCTTTACACTGTACCTCGGTACACGTGACAATAAACTAAACTGAACTGATAAACTATGAACTCTTCCCAATCCCTCTCTTTCTCTACCTCTCTCTTAATCACTTCCTTTTTCTGCATCAGCTAAGAGCAACCTGATAGTCAGCAGTTAGAGGACTAATCTAAAGGGCCTGTCCCACTGTATGAGGTAATCCTCCCAAGTTTCCCCTGATTCCAACTCGGAGAATGATGGTAATAGCCGCTCGTAGGTACTCGGGGCTCTCGTGGACATTTTTCAACACGTTGAAAAAACTTCACGAGCTTACCGCGTTTCCTAAGTACCTGCCGTTAGCGTTACGAGCCGCTAAGAGACGTCCCGAGCTCCGAAGTACTCGCTACACACAATCTACGTACTTACCAAGAGTTTGATTTTTTTTTTTTAACTTGGGAGAGCTCTTGGGTAAACTCATATAGTGGGACTGGCCCTTAACACTTCAGTACCATTGTAAATGAGTGCTGGTATGATTTGAATGAGATACTAAATCAAGACAAAGTGGCAAGATCATGGACCCATATTTAATCCATACACAGATGCATTTTATCGGGATGCATCACAGCATGGTTTGCGAACAGCTCCATCCAAGACTGCAAGAAATTGAAGAGAATTGTGGACGCAGCCCAGACCATCACACAAACCGATTTCCCTTCCATTGACTCCATTTACACCTCACGCTGCCCCGGCAAGGCCAGCAGCATAATCAAGGACAAGTCTCACCCCCTTTCACTGCCCTCCCCCATCAGGCAAGATATACAGAAGTGTGAAAATTCACACCTCCAGTTTCAGGGACAGTTTCTTCCCAGCTGTTATCAGGCAACTGAACCATCCTATCATCAACTAGAGAGCGGTCCTGAGCTACCTACAACCTCAATGGAGACCCTTAGACTATCTTTAATCGGAGTTCACTGGACGTTATCTTGCACTGAATGTTATTCCCTTCATCCTGTATCTGTACACTGGATGGCTTGATTGTAATCATGTATAGTCTTTCCGCTGACTGGATAGCATGCAACAAAACAGGTTTGCACTGTACCTCTGTACATATGACAATAAACTAAACTAATCTTCGATTCTGATTCCCAGTTGAGTATAAATGATGTTTGTCTGTCCTACACCCACATGCCAAGGTAATTCTCCGTTTACAGACACAAAAAGCTGCAGTAACTCAGCGGGACAGGCAGCATCTCTGGAAAGAAGGAATGGATGATGTTTCGGGTCGAGACCCTTCTTCAGACTAGTTGGGGAAAAGGGAAATGAGAGATATAGACAATAATGTGGAGAGATAAAGAACAATGAATAAAAGATATGCAAAAAAGTAACAATGATAAAGGAAACAGTCCATTGTCAGCTGTTTGTTGGATGAAAACAAGAAGCTGGTGCGGCTGGGGGAGGGATAGAGAGAGAGAGGCAATGCCGAGGTTACTTGAAGCTAGAGAAATCAATATTCATACCACTGGCCAAGCTGTTCACAGCGATAACGTGAAGAAGGCCGTCCCCACACATACGTGTCAATCTTCAAAGCAGTGTGAAATCACAGAAAAGAGCAGTTGAACTAAAATATTAAGATTAGAGTTGACTAGAACTTACAGAAAGATCGTTACGAGGGTCGGGAGCGCAGGGCACGTAATCGTTCATCGTAACTCATAAAATAATGATCAAACTTCAAACTGGTAAGTTCTCGTTTAATCTTACTATTTTACTTCGGAGTCGCGTGAATGACTGTGAAGATTTTGAAGCTCTGTGATTTCACGCCGTGGAAAAAGCGAGTCCACACAATCACGACAGCATCAGTTGACCACATGACATAAATTAAAAAACATGCTGATGCTGATAAATGAACAAACAATAATAACAGTAACAGTAACCCCTTTCATCCGAGGGGAAACTATAAAATAGAATCTAAAATAGAGTTGGCAAATACCCCTGGTCTGGCAATGGGTTAAAATAAAATGTTGGATACCTCATTCATTACACCATCCTGCAGTTGACAGGATGTGGTCCAGAGGATCGCACATAACCCTTGCTGCTGGTGTTGTAGCAGCCCTGGTAGAGTGAGATTAGAAATCAGTATCTACTCCTGTATAAGCCAAAAACCTTGCATAACCACCTAGTAGCAGAGCCTCTAAGGCTCTAGATGACCTTTGCGTAATGTTGTAAATGTGTGACCACATGTAACGAAGGTACATGGGGTATGTAAACATGAAACATGTTTACATGTTGAAACAGAAGGTTCAACTGTTGGGTATAAATGCAGGAATAGCAAGATGGATTCAACAGTGGCTGAATGGGAGAAGCCAGAGGGTAATGGTGGATGGCTGTTTGTCGGGTTGGAGGCAAGTGACTAGTGGGGTGCCTCAGGGATCTGTGTTGGGTCCTTTGTTGTTTGTCATGTACATCAATGATCTGGATGAAGGGGTGGTAAATTGGATTAGTAAGTATGCAGATGATACCAAGATAGGGGGTGTTGTGGATAATGAAGAGGATTTCCAAAGTCTACAGAGTGATTTAGGCCAGTTGGAAAAATGGGCTGAAAGATGGCAGATGGAGTTTAATGCTGATAAATGTGAGGTGCTACACCTTGGCAGGACAAATCAAAATAGGACGTACATGGTAAACGGTAGGGAATTGAAGAATACAGTTGAACAGAGGGATCTGGGAATAACCGTGCATAGTTCCTTGAAGGTGGAATCTCATATAGATAGGGTGGTAAAGAAAGCTTTTGGTATGCTAGCCTTTATAAATCAGAGCATTGAGTATAGAAGCTGGGATGTAATGTTAAAATTGTACAAGGCGTTGGTGAGACCAAATCTGGAGTATGGTGTACAATTTTGGTCGCCCAATTATAGGAAGGATGTCAACAAAATAGAGAGGGTACAGAGGAGATTTACTAGAATGTTGCCTGGGTTTCAACAGCTAAGTTACAGAGATAGGTTGAATAAGTTAGGTCTTTATTCTCTGGAGCGCAGAAGGTTAAGGGGGGACTTGATAGAGGTCTTTAAAATGATGAGAGGGATAGACAGAGTTAATGTGGACAAGCTTTTCCCTTTGAGAATAGGGAAGATTCAAACAAGAGGACATGACTTTAGAATTAAGGGACAGAGGTTTAGGGGTAACATGAGGGGGAACTTCTTTACTCAGAGAGTGGTAGCGGTGTGGAATGAGCTTCCAGTGGAAGTGGTGGCGGCAGGTTCGTTGGTATCATTTAAAAATAAATTGGATAGGCATATGGATGAGAAGGGTATGGAGGGTTATGGTATGAGTGCAGGCAGGTGGGACTAAGGGAAAAAAAGTTGTTCGGCACGGACTTGAAGGGCCGAGATGGCCTGTTTCCGTGCTGTAATTGTTATATGGTTATATGGTTATATGAATTATGATATTGCAGGTGTAATGATCCTGTCCATTTGCAATGTTTGTAATGACTCGACCCATGCGCTGATGGCAGTGCCAGGAAATAACCTACCTATGAGAGCCGAACCAAAGATAGAGATATAGCTGGATATATCTATAGATATAGATTAACACAATGTCAATATCCCATACTTCCATGTACTTTGGCCTTGAAGAACTTGTGTTAATGACATCCTAAATACTGGGCACCAGAGGGTGAAACCCGAGAGAGCGGGTCCCACTTGCTGCAGCAACTATGATGAGAAGCACGTTGGGTACATTTAATGGGACTATAAGTTAATTTATTGTCAAAGACCCATAGAAAATGAACTCTAAGATGTCAGTTTCCGTGCCGTATTATATGTAACATAACATTTAAAAAGAAAATGCTTCCCATCCCCTGAAGAGCAAAGTATTGCTTTTTTGGTGCTATTCCTGCACTCTGCAGTGAGACATACATGGATCAGTCTGACAGCCCGAGCTGCAGGAGCGGTCTGCTCTGATTCTGTAAAGCAATTAATTGATTAATCATGTAGAGGCTGATTCCCCGAATCCCAGCCTGAACCAGCAAAGTTTTATGTTTAGAACCCCATGTAGGGTTCTATTATTATTCCCAAAATTTGCGGGAAACCATGGCTGTGTAAGCCAGTCAGACAGTACGTGAACCCTGAATGCGGGATATTGCAGAATTACTGCAAGCTCTGACTGATGAGGCAATATGGAGAAACCACATAAAAGAACATTCCTCCCTGTGTAGCGAGAATAAGCCTGCATGCAAACATATTGATATTGGATGTCATCGAGCCATAGATCCTAAAATCCTTTGTGATCCAACATCCACACTGTGTTGTCATTGATTTTGCATGATATACAGCAGTGCTGAAAAAGGTTGGGTAAATTATGACAGGATACTTTGACTTTATTGCATCTATGTGACTAACATATGCCACCACCAGTGTATTAACTTGGAACTGAGCATGCAGGTTTTGCATATTCGCACAATAACCCTTTAATCCATAGTATGCACCTAGTGTCTATAGGTAGTTGATACCAATAACTGAAGAATTGGTGATTCATGCAAATCCTATTCGCCTTCGTTACTAGAGATGGCATTCGTGATTTTCCATCTTTGAGCTCCAGCATTATTTGACCAAGACTACTGGAGCAATGCTGAATATAGTTCGACCACCATTGTGATTTTGGTAGCTTCAGCTGGTAATAGCATTGGTCTGTTAACAATGACCTATATGGCACTTGAGAGGTTGCTACTTGCACCTTGAAAGTTCTGATAATGCAAGGCCCAACTGCACAGCTGAAACACAGCTGCTATATTGCCAATTACACTTGATAAATAGAAGACTGCTTGATAACAAGGTTGTTACAGGCTTCAATTGATTCCAATCTGTTGCCACAGGGCAGAATCACAGGTAATTAATAGTTAAAGGTAAATCCAATAAACAATAACTTCCAGTTGGTATCAACTTAAATTTGACTGGAAGGCTGAAAACAGTTGATTTAAGCAAAAACACAGCTTTAGAAATATCCTCCAGAACAATTTCAAAAGTCTCCGGTGATCTCCTGTGAATGGGACTTAAATAGTATGCATCTTTCAGATCAATACATTCCATAAAGAAAGGAAATCAGTAGTTAGACAGTAGAGAAATTCCATATACTGAAAAGCTATGTTGCACATGGGTGTTAAATGAAATATGAACCGACATCCTCCATCTTTCACAATAAACAGGCCATGCCTGCCATAATTCCGTGCCTGCCTTGAATGCAGCTCTGCCGTTGAGGCGTGGAGGTGTCATCGCTGATACGATGGTTTCATTTGATAACTCTGTTCACTGCCAGCACTTGTAGCGTGAGGGAAATCTGGCCCCTTCCGGGTTTTCTGCCTCTTCCCTTGCGAGTATATCCTCGCACTCCCCTCCACCGAGAGGGAGACTTGTAGACAGTCCTGAGACAGGTGCTGCCTGTCTCAGGCTCCTGAGGATACCTGTGCTGACATGGCCCCTCGGACCTATATCAGGATATGACTCTGGGCCAGAGTGAAAACTGACCCCGGAAGCTCCCATCCTCAGAGAGGGAGACATTGTCCAGCCCTGACACAGGTGCCGCTGCCAGTGGGTTTTTCATAATACCCGGGCTCAGATAGCTCTCTTCTGGAGCATATCTCTCTGGAGCTACCTCCATCAGGTGCTCCAGGTGGGTTTTAGGCATTCACAGACGTTACCCATAGAAGGAGGGGAGGAATGTCCTGGCCCATCTCGACCGAGTCCCAAGGCCTGACCGGCTTCCTCGTGGTTTCACCCCTTTCCTGGGGGAACCATAGCGGTCTGTAAGTTGCTGACCCCATAGTGAGTGACTGGGTCTCGAGACCAACTTACTGCCAGTTTTCCCCCTATCTGGGAAGCCCTAAGCAGTCTGGGAGCTGTTGACCCCAGTGACAGAGACTGGGGTAGCGAGACCGGCTTACTGCCAGCCTAACCCCGATCTGGGAAGCCCTAAGCGGTCTGGGGCTGCTGACCTAATTGTCTGCAACTGGAGTAGCGAGACCGGCTTACTGCCAGTCTAACCGCTTTATCTACGAACACCTAAGCGGTCTGGGGCTGCTGACCCCATTGTCCGCGACTGGGGTAGCGAGACTGGCTTACTGCCAGTCTAACCCCTATTTCTGGGGACCATAACGGTGTGGGAGCTGCGGACCCCATAGTGAGTGACTGGGGTTGCAAGACCGGCTAACTGCCAGTCTAACCCCTTTTTCTGGGGGGGGACAATTGCAGTCTGGGAGCCCATACTGGGAGAAAACCCCCACTCGTATTCCCTTCCAGTGACTTGGGAGTGAACCCGATGGCCGCCGGCTACCCGCGCTTCTGCGGTTCGGACCAGGATTTCCCCACGTCCGTAACCGGTCGAACTTCGCCCCGAATCCAGCAGGCAAACTCTATGAGGAGCTACCTGCAATTCAAAAAACAACCCTAGAAATAAGTTTAAACTTCCCGCTGGCAGGAGCAGCATGTCCGCCAGTCAGTGTTATAAGTCATAAGGTCATAAGTGACGGGAGTAGAATTAGGCAATTTAGCCCATTAAGTCTCTGCCATTCAACCATGGCTGATCCATCTCACCCTCCTAACCCCATTCTCCTGCCTTCTCTCCATAACCTCTGATACTTGTACTCATCAAAAATCTATCTGTCTCCGCCTTAATACTATCCACTGACTTGGCCTCCACAGCCTTCTGTGGCACAGAATTCCACAGATTCACCACCCTCTGACTAAATAAATTTCTCCTCATCTCCTTCCTAAAAGAACGTCCTTTAATTCTAAGGCTATGACTCCCACTTGTGGAAACATCCTCTCCACATCCACTCTATCCAGACCTTTCACTATTCTGTTTGTTTCAATGAGGTTCCCCCTCATTCTTCTAAACTCCAGCGAGTACAGACCCAGTGCCGCCAAACGTTCATCATAGGTTAACCCAACCATTCGTGAAGTAAGTTTTGGTTGAATGGTCATTATTTACTATTGGAAGACTGGTTACTATGTCATGTATCATCCCACCTCCACCTTTATGGCTGATGCAATGAATGTAGAATTTCACTGTGTATTCGCCTGATCACAAGTTTATTGGTATCGGCTTATTATTATCAGTTGTACCGAGATACAGTATAAAACATTTATTTTATGTGTTATCCAAGCAGATCGTACCATTAATGAATGCAATCATAACATACATGAGTACAATAGGTAATGCAAAAGGAGAAAAGGAACAAAGTGCAGAAAATAGTGCCACAGTGCCGAGAAAGTGCAGATAAAAAGTGCAAGGGCAGCAACAAGGTAGATTGGAAGATCAGGAATACGTAAGTACGAATCAGAGACTGGTAACAGTGAGCAAGAAGCAGTTCTTGCATCTGGAGGTACATTATCAGGCAACTGAACCGGCCTACCAACAACGTGAGAGCAGTACTGAGCTACTATCCACCTCATTGGAGGCCCTCGGACTATCTTTACTTTACTGGACTTTATCTTGCACTAAAGTTATTCATGTTATTTCCTTCATCATGTATCTGCACACTATGAATAGCTCGATTGTAATCACGTATCGTCTTTTTGCTGGCTGGTTAGCACGCAACAAAAGCTTTTCACTGTACCTCGGTACACGTGACAGAACACTAAACTGAACGTGTTTTCAAGCTTTTGTATCTCACTCCCAATGGAAAGTGGATAGTGTTAATGTGCGGGGATCGCAGGTCGGTGCGGACGAAAGGGCCGCTGTCTAGGAGGTGAGTCTTCAGTTTAGTTTAGTTTAGAGATACAGCGTAGAAACTGGCCTTTTGGTCTACTGAGTCCGTGATGACCAGCGATCCCCGCACACTCACACTATCCTACACACACGAGGGACAATTTACACTTATACCAAGCCAATTGGCCAACAAACCTGTACGTCTTTGGAGTGTGGGAGGGACCCACACAGGTCATGGGGAGAACGTACAAGCTCTCGAATGACGGCACCCGTAGTCGGAATCGAACCTGGGTCCCTGGCACAGTAGGGCAGCAACTCTGCCACTGAGTCTTTAAACGGTTTTAGAGTCACAGCCCAAATGGAGTTAAAAGCTCAAAATATTTTTCCATCACGAACCTATCATTTATTCAACCGTGAAAGAAAAGAATCCCCCACTTTAACACAATGAATTTAAATTATTCAACGCAGTAATTTTCCATCTCTCAAAAGGGTGTCCAATAACTCTGTGCATTATTTCTGCCACATCCATCTGCCAATTATTCTTTTGTTTGTGATAAAATCCTGCTGGAACAGCATTGCTCGTGTGTAAGTGGTAGCTACTCATTTGGAGACAGGTGTGTTCTTTGATTCGGGAGTCATTTTGTTTGATGGCCCTTACTTTGGCATTGGACTTCTTCATCCACTACAATTTCACAGGAAGCTCCAGCAATGCGTCTGTCCATTCTACGCAGGTGTTCCCCACCGTAACGAGCAGAAGGTCTTTGATAATTGCCAAGTGTTAGTTCCTGTGCAGTCAAAGAGCCGTCCTCCACCCCCGTTAAGTCCCGATCTCCACAGTCTCTCTTTGTTGGTTGTGGTTCTGTAACGAGCTTTAAATTGATTCAACGGATCACTGCTGCTGATGTTCATCGAGCATCGATCAAGGAAAGAAATACTCCACGGGAAGAGGCCGTCTCGAAATGCTGGAGTGTCTCAGCGGGACAGGCGGAATCACTGGAGAGAAGGAATGGGTGATGTTTCGGGTCAATAGACAATAGCCATTTGGCCCTTCGAGCCAGCACCGCCATTCATTGTGATCATGGCTGATCATCCACAATCAGTACCCCTTTCCTGCCATCTCCCCATATCTCTTGACTCGGCTATCTTTATCTCACTCTCTCTTGAAAGCATCCAGAGAATTGGCCTCCACTGCCTTCTGAGGCAGAGAATTCCACAGATTCGCAACTCTCTGGGTGAAAAAGTTTTTCCTCTTCACTGTTCTAAATGGCCTACCCCTTATTCTTAAACTGTGTCCCCTGGTTCTGGACTCCCCCAACATCGGGAACAAGGGTCGAGACCCTCCAGGGTGAGATTTAGGTAAGAGAGAGAGACAGAGAGCTAGGGTAAAAGAATAAATCGGGGAAGGTGGTGCATCCATGGATAACAAGGGAAATCAGGGATAGTATAAAAACAAAAGATGAGGCATACAAATTTGCCAGAAAAAGCAGCCTACCGGAGGACTGGGAGAAATTCAGAATCCAGCAGAGGAGGACAAAGGGCTTAATTAGGAAAGGGAAAATAGATTATGAAAGGAAACTGGCAGGGAACATAAAAACTGACTGCAAATGTTTTTATAGATATGTAAAGAGAAAGAGACTAGTTAAAACAAATGTTGGTCCCTTGCAGTCAGAAACAGGTGAATTGATCATGGGGAACAAGGACATGGCAGACCAATTGAATAACTACTTTGGTTCTGTCTTCACTAAGGAAGACATAAATAATCTGCCGGAAATAGCAGTGGAACGGGGGTCAAATAAGATGGAGGAACTGAGTGAAATCCAGGTTAGCCGGGAGGTGGTGTTGGGTAAATTGAACGGATTGAAGGCCGATAAATCCCCAGGGCCAGATAGTCTGCATCCCAGAGTACTCAAGGAGGTAGCCACAGAAATAGTGGATGCATTAGTGATAATTTTTCAAAATTCCTTAGATTCTGGAGTAGTTCCTGAGGATTGGAGGGTAGCTAATGTAACCCCACTTTTTAAAAAAGGAGGGAGAGAGAAAGCGGGGAATTACAGACCAGTTAGTCTAACATCGGTAGTGGGGAAACTGCTAGAGTCAGTTATTAAAGATGGGATAGCAGCGCATTTGGAAAGTGGTGAAATCATTGGACAAAGTCAGCATGGATTTACGAAAGGTAAATCATGTTTGACAAATCTGATAGAATTTTTCGAGGATGTAACTAGTAGAGTGGATAAGGGAGAACCAGTGGATGTGTTATATCTAGACTTTCAGAAGGCTTTCGACAAGGTCCCGCATAAGAGATTAGCGTACAAACTTAAAGCACACGGTATTGGGGGTTCAGTATTGATGTGGATAGAGAACTGGCTAGCAGACAGGAGGCAAAGGGTAGGAGTAAACGGGTCCTTTTCAGAATGGCAGGCAGTGACTAGTGGGGTGCCGCAAGGCTCAGTGCTGGGACCCCAGCTATTTACAATATATATTAATGATTTGGACGAGGGAATTCAATGCAACATCTCCAAATTTGCAGATGATACCAAGCTGGGGGGTATAGTTAGGTGTGAGGAGGATGCTTGGAGGCTGCAGGGTGATTTGGATAGGCTGAGTGAATGGGCAGATGCATGGCAGATGCAGTACAATGTGGATAAATGTGAGGTTATCCACTTTGGTGGCAAAAACATGAGGGTAGACTATTATCTGAATGGTGGCAGATTAGGTAAGGGGGAGATGCAACGAGACCTGGGTGTCATGGTACACCAGTCATTGAAAGTAGGCATGCAGGTGCAGCAGGCAGTGAAGAAAGCAAATGGTATGTTAGCATTCATAGCGAAAGGATTTGAGTATAGGAGCAGGGAGGTTCTACTGCAGTTGTACAGGGTTTTGGTGAGGCCACACCTGGAGTACTGCGTACAGTTTTGGTCTCCAAATCTGAGGAAAGACATCTTTGCCATAGAGGGGGTACAGAGAAGATTCACCAGACTGATTCCTGGGATGTCAGGACTTTCATATGAGGAAAGATTGGATAGACTCGGTTTGTACTCGATGGAATTTAGAAGATTGAGGGGGGATCTTATAGAAACCTACAAAATTCTTAAGGGGTTGGACAAGCTAGATGCTGGAAGATTGTTCCCGATGTTGGGGGAGTCCAGAACAAGGGGTCACAGTCTAAGGATAAGGGGGAATTCCTTTAGGACCGAAATGAGGAAAACATTCTTTACACAGAGAGTGGTGAGTCTCTGGAATTCTCTGCCACAGAAGGTAGTTGAGGCCAGTTCATTGGCTATATTTAAGAGGGCGTTAGATGTGGCACTTGTGGCTAAAGGGATCAGGGGGTATGGAGAGAAGGCAGGTACGGGATACTGAGTTGGATGATCAGCCATGATCACATTGAATGGCGGTGCAGGCTCGAAGGGCCGAATGGCCTACTCCTGCACCTATTTTCTATGTTTCTATGTAACTCAATTAGCATCTCTGGAGAGAAGGAATGGGTGATGTTTTGGGTTGAGACTCTTCTTCAGACTGAGAGACTGAGAGCCCATTGACACCATGTCTGTGCCAAACCTAATGCCAGGATACATTGCTCTCACCTGCCTGTATATTGAACATAGAGTGGTACAGCACAGGACAGGGCCCTTCGGCCCACAGTGTTTGTGCTGAACCTCATGCCAAGATAAACTATGTGTAAGAAGGAGCCATAGATGCTGGTTTATGCCAAAGATAGAGACAAAATGCCGGAGTAACTCAGCGGGTCCGGCAGCATATTCCTTTCCTCCAGAGATGTTGCCTGACCCATTGAGTTACTCCAGCCAAGATAAACTGCTCTCATCTGCCTGGACATGGAGCATGGAGCTCAGAACACTACAGCACAGGAACAGGCCCTTCGGCCCACATTGTTTGTGCTGAACATGATGCCAAGTTAAACTGAGCATATCTGCCTGCACATGATTCATAATCCCTGTATTCCCAGCACTTCTATATACCTATCCAGAAGCTTCAGACTATTTGTTGGGGGGGGGGGGGGGTGGGGGGTGGGGGGAGAGGTGAGACCTGGTAGGGAGTGGGGCAGGACAAAGCATGGCAGGTAATAGGCTGATTCAGGTGAGAGGTTATAGACTATTCTTTAATTGTCATTACTCAATAACACAACAAATAGACAATAATACAATAACTTATCAGGTATCATGCTCATAAATCTAAACAGCACTATCATAATATCATACGATCATAAGTGATATCAGCAGAATTAGGCCATTTGGCCCATCAAGTCTACTCCGCCATTCAATCATGGCTGATCTATCTCTCCCTCCTAACCCCATTCTCCTGCCTTCTCCCCATAACCTCTGGCACCCGTACTGATCAAGAATCTATCTATCTCTGCCTAAAAAATATCCACTGACTTGGCCTCCACAGCCTCTGTGGCAAAGAATTCCACAGATTCACCTCCCTCTGACTAAAGAAATTCCTCCTCATCTCCTTCCGAAAAGAACGTCCATTAATTCTGAGCGTTCTTTAACTCTAGATGGCAAGAACATCCTTTCTGAGATATGTTGCCCCGACAGAAACCAATCTGTGGGTATGGTCTAACCAGGTGGTTGGACATCTGTCACAATTCTCTCTGTATCAATCTCAAGCTACAAAAGACAACATTTCATGAACGTTTGGACGTCTTACTTTAATAACACGATATTTTAATGACACGCTAAAATGGTCACACAAATCTCTTTGGACGTTCTGGTTCTCAGTCGTTTATGAAGTTCTCTCATCAATACTTCATCACGTTTAAACTCACAATGAATGATCCAACATTATCCTGTGTTTGCCATGGTTTATACCACATGCAGTCTACAATGCTGTCAGTCTACCATTGAGTCATTGGCAAACCTAGGTCTATATCGAAGTTCTTAGTCAACTATTGAACTTGAATCTCCAGCCCATCCTTGTGAGGCACCATACCCAATTTTAGTTTAGTTTAGGAAGGAACTGCAGATGCTTTATAAATTTGTTTAAAAAAAAAAAAATTGGATAGGCATATGGGTATGGAGGGTTATGGTATGAGTGCAGGCAGGTGAGACTAAGGGAAAAAAGTTGTTCGGCACGGACTTGAAGGGCTGAGATGGCCTGTTTCCGTGCTGTAATTGTTATATGGTTATATGGTTATTAGATGCTGGTTTAAACCGAAGATAGGCACAAAATGCTGGAGTAACTCAGCAGGACAGGCAGCACCTTTGGAGAGAAGCAATGGGTGACATTTTGGGTCGAGACCCTTCTTCAGACTCAGTGAATAGGACTCAGAATCTTCGACCGCCGGCCTGCGGCCTACACCAACCTGAAGCCGCTTTCTCCGGTGGGGAAGAGCCGATTCTGGATTTACCTGGACTTTTTGCCTTGTCTGCACATCTGGACGCCCGTAGCGGCGGCTGCGGAGGGTTGAGGTCCCGACCACGGGGAAAAATGGAGGAGGACTGGCCACATTTTTTTGCCTTCCACCACAGTGATGAATGCTGTGGTGGATGTTTGTGTTCAATTTTTAGTGTGTTTTTGTGTGTTCTTTATCATTGCACCGCTGCTGGCAAATTCATTTCACTTGCACTTTATGTGCAATGTGACGAATAAAACTGATTGTTGTTGTTGATTGTTCAGATGTTCTTCAGACTCTACCCACCATTCAGAAGAAGGGTCTCGACCCGAATCGTCACCCATTCCTTCTCTCCAGAGATGCTGCCTGTCCCGCTGAGTTACTCCAGCATGTTGTGTCTATCTTCGGTTTCATTTTGCTTACTTTAGAGATACAGTGCGGGAACAGGCCCTTTGGCCCACCCATCCCGTACTATCCTACACATGAGAGGCAATTTACTATTTTTTTTATCTAAGCCAATTAACCTACAAACCTGTAGTCTTTGGAGGGTGGGAGGAAACTGGAGAAACTGGAGCACCTGGAGAAAGCCCACGCGGTCACGGGGAGAACGTACAAACTCGGCACAGACAGCACCCTTAGTCAGGATCGTATCCGGGTCTCTGGCGCTGTAAGGCAGCAACTCTACCGCTGCGCCACCGTGCCACCCCTAATTTGACTGTCTATTTATTTATTTATTTATTTATTTATTCATTCATTATTTCGAACAGAATAAAAGAATGAAAAGCAAGTGTGACGGAGCATACAAAAAACAAAAAGCAAGAATATTTATAAAGTGTCATAAACAATATCTATGAATAAATAAATTTGTATGTGTCGGAAATTTGTAATTTGAGTGATTTGCGATTTGTGCATTTGCCCATTATCAGCTTTTCTCTACACCGTCACCACATCTACCTTCAATTTCAAGAGCTTCAATTTCAATCGTCAATCTTTTCAATCGCTACCGATATAAAATGATCATGAATGCAAACTACATTCTGGCTGCTCTGAATGAGCTGAAAGGGAAATCGAAAATGAAATCTTGGTTGGGAAATTTGATTTCTTGATCTTCCACGTTGGGTGGCACAGCTGGCACATCTGGCAGAGATGCCGCACCACAGCCACCAGAGACGCGAGTTCGATCCTGACCTTGGGTGCTGTCTGCGTGGAGTATGCCATTTCTCCCTATGATTATATGGGGGGATCTTATAGAAACTGGGGGGATCTTATAGAAACTTACAAAATTCTTAAGGGGTTGGACAAGCTAGATGCTGGAAGATTGTTCCCGATGTTGGGGGAGTCCAGAACAAGGGGTCACAGTCTAAGGATAAGGGGGAATTCCTTTAGGACCGAAATGAGGAAAACATTCTTTACACAGAGAGTGGTGAGTCTCTGGAATTCTCTGCCACAGAAGGTAGTTGAGGCCAGTTCATTGGCTATATTTAAGAGGGCGTTAGATGTGGCACTTGTGGCTAAAGGGATCAGGGGGTATGGAGAGAAGGCAGGTACGGGATACTGAGTTGGATGATCAGCCATGATCACATTGAATGGCGGTGCAGGCTCGAAGGGCCGAATGGCCTACTCCTGCACCTATTTTCTATGTTTCTATGTTTCTATGACCCCGTGTGTATCCTCCGGTTGCTCTGGATTCCTCCCGCGCCCCAGAGGCTTGCAGGATTGTAGTTTGATTGGCCTCTGTAAATTGCCCCTGGTGTGTGTAGAATGAGAAAGTGGGATGACATGGAACTAGTGTGAAAGGCTAATCAATGGTCAGCGTAAACTCGGCGGGCTGAACGACCAGTTTCCAAGCTGTACCATTCAATCAATAAAGGGGCACAAATTGGTTGCAGGTATCAATAATACAACATGGCGTTGAATAACTTTTAGATCCCCATTCTGAGATATTGTTTTATTGCCTTCAATAGGAACAATTGTCAGAAGTGGAATAAAGAAACAACAATTACTTTGTCACACTTGCCCAAAGCAGACAATTCACTTTGTATTTTGGGTTACACAAAATGCTGGAGAAACTCAGCGGGTGCAGCAGCATCTAAGGAGCGAAGGAGATAGGCGACGTTTCGGGTCGAGACTCTTCTTCAGACTGGTCAGGGATCAGGGAAACGAGAGATATAGACAGTGATGTGGAGAGATAAAGAACAATGAATTAAAGATATGCAGAGTTGGAGGGAAGGTGGTATCACAGAGGGGGTGCAGTTGGAGAGGAGGTTGTGAAACTGTCTTCGTACTGAGGAGGAGAACTTCTTCAAAGTAGGCATACCTTGAGGAGATATCATTTTACTGGGTGGTACGGTGGCACAGCAGTAGAGTTGCTAACCCAAACAGCACCAGAGACCCCGGTTCGATCCTGACAACGGGCGCTTGTCTGTACGGCGTTTGTACGTTCTCCCCGTGGGTTTTCTCTGAGAACTCCAGTTTCCTCTCACGTACCAAAGACGTACAGGTCTGTAGGTTAATTGCCTTGGTGCAAATGTAAATAGCCCCTACTGTGCTTAGGATGGTGCTAATGTGCGGAGATCGCTGGTCGGTGCGGACTCGGTGGGCCGAAGGGCCTGTTTCCACGCTGTATCTCTAAACTAAACGAATCTAAATGAATCCCAAATGTCAGCCTGCATTTATGTTGTGGTCTGCGTGTAAATGTCCCTCTAACCTTCAGAGTTATGGGTTTCTTGGTTTATCGCAACGGGGCCATGGCAATTTCTATCGAGGCTTGTAATATATTAGATTATTCACACGCATGCACTTATTTTAAGAGTCCGGGATTGTTGTCAAAACAAATTGTAACGTTCAATGAATTTAAACTCAACTTCTTCTGTTGGGAAACAAGATAAACTCCAGCCACAACACGTAAGCGGGATGAAGCTGAATAATGAAGTTGCATTGATATGTGCTTCTCAGTGTTGGTCAATTAAATGGTTATTTTCAGAAACTGCCACTTCTCTTTCCATTGAGGCAGGTCATTGTTGGGGTGAGATATCATTAATTATTTTTATGCCTGTCAGATCCCATCAAAAGGACATGAAACTGGCCTATGTCTGAAAAGGCAATGTGCAAAGGCTGTGAACTAATTATGTCAAACATATTCAAAGCTTCCTCTGCCGAGAGGCAGAGAGAAAGAGAGTTGAAAAGAGATTATGGTTAACAAAGCATAACCCACACCTGCACCTCATTCTCGTAAAAAACTGTTAGGGTCACAGAAATTGCGACGGACTCATTTTCTCGTCGACTAATGAGAGCGACTGTGCTGGGATGTTAACCCTCTGCAGTATCTCGGTGTTTGCAGATAGGGAATAGTAGCTCGGGTTCTGGTGGCGAATCTGCGAAATTCATTGCCACACACGGCTGTAGAGGTCAAGGCTTAGTTTAGAGATAGAAATGCAGAAACAGGCCCTTCGGCCCACCGGGTCCGCACCGACCAGCGGTCCCCACACAATTACACTTCCGTACACAAACACTAGGTCCAATTTTCACATTTACACCAAGCCAATTAACCTGCGAACCTGCACGCCCTTCGCGTGTGGGAGGAAACCGAAGATCTCGGAGAAAACCCACGCAGGTCACGGGGAGGACGTACAAACTCCGTACAGACAGCGCCCATAGTCAGGAACGACCCTGGATCTCTGGCGCCGTAAGGCAGTTGCTCTACCGCTGCGCCACCGTGCCAACCAATTCACATTTTTAAGGTGGAGTTTGACAGATTCTTGATTAGTACGGGTGTCCGGGGTTATGGGGAGAAGGCAGGAGAATGGGGTTGAGAGGGAAAGATAGATCAGCCATGATTGAATGGTGGAGTAGACTTGATGGGCTGAATGGCCTAATTCTGCTTAATTTAATAAGTAATAATTTAATAAATGGATTTATGACATACGATTCATTACGAGATCCCAGAAATCATGAACCATTTCCTATCTGGAGATCAATGGTTTCAAAGGTCTTCATTGTCATATGTACCAATTACAGTAGTGATATGCGAAAGACCATACAGCTATACGGAAAAAAAAGCAACAAGACACAAAACTACATAAAAGTTAACATAAACATCCACCGCAGCGGATTCCCCACATTCCTCACCGTGATGGAAGGCAATAAAGTCTAATCTTCGTCATCTTTATTCTCATGCATAGGTGATGTTTCGGGTTTTTTGACCCTCCAAGTTACTCCAGCACTTTGTGTCCTTTTTTGTAAACTAGCATGAGCACCCTGGTTATTCCTTCTCCCTGCCCCCATGTGGTGGAAGGTGCAGAAGCTTGAAAGTGCGTACCACCAGCCTCATTTACAGCTTCTTCCCCATCGATCTGAATCATCCTTCCATGTGCAGGAGTACTGTTCGATTCACCTCCACCCCCTTTGGACTTTGTCTAAGGAACTGATGCGTTACAACGCCTGCAAATTATATTCTGCACTCTGTATCTTGCGCTTCTCTTTGTGTATTGTCCTTGAGTTTAAACTGATTGTACCAGAGGGAAACTCTTTGAATCACTTCCCTCTGGAAGGCGACTCCGGACTGTCAAAGCTGCCACAGCCAGACATAAAAACAACTTTTATCCATGAGTTGTTGCTCTGCTCAACAACCAAAATCTGTAGCCTCCCTTTGATCTGGTATTTTGTTGGTTCACATGCTTGATCAATGGTGTTTTATCATTAATGTTTTATTATTATTAATGTTTAGTGTTTTCTGTGTCATTCGTAACTATCACTGTATGTCATGGAGCACCAAGGCAAAGTCCTTGTATGTGAATACTTGGCTAATAAAATTACTTACTTATCTATGTATGGTATATCCGATCAGTTTGGATAGAATGCAAAGCAAGGCTTTTCACTGTACCTCAGTACATGTGTCAATAAACAATAGACAATAGACAATAGACAATAGGTGCAGGAGTAGGCCATTTGGCCCCTCGAGCCAGCACCGCCATTCAATGTGATCATGGCTGATCATCCATAATCAATACCTCGTTCCTGCCTTCCCCCTATATCCACTGACTCCGCTATCTTTAAGAGCCCTATCTAGCTCTCTCTTGAAAGTATCCAGAGAACCGGCCTCCACCACACTCTGAGGCAGAGAATTCCACAGACTCACAACTCTCTGTCTGTTTTTCCTCATCTACGTTCTAAATGTCTTACCCCTAATTCTTAAACTGTGGCCCCTGGTCCTGGACTCCCCCAATATCAGGAACATGTTTATTGCCTCTAGCGTGTCCAAACCCTTAATAATCTTTGTTAAAGAAGGAACTGCAGATGCTGGAGAATCGAGGGTTACACAAAAAGCTGGAGAAACTCAGCGGGTGCAGCAGCATCTAAGGAGCGAAGGAGATAGGCGACGTTTCGGGTCTAAAATAGCATTAGTTTAGTTTCGTTGAGCTGAGTGAATTGAATTGAGTTGAATTGAGTTCTAAACTTAATTCCTTGTTTCTCCAGGTACAACGGGCGTCACCTTTCACCTCTCACATACTTGTAAATGTATTGAGTTCTGGTCTTCAGATCTGCAACAGGCATTAGGCCCTTAGTGTATGTGGCAAAGAGTTTGGATACATGTTTGAGACCACTGCTGACTCCTGTCTCAACAATCTATTGGTTTCAGCCTTGAATATGCTCTAAGACTGATCCTCTATTATGTTTATGGTTAAAGAATTCCAAGGATGTACACTCCTTCTTATCTTCGTCATAGTCATACAGGTTGGAAACAGGCCCTTCAGCACAACTTGCCCATGCTGACTAAAATGCCTCATCTACATTAGTTCTACCTCTCTGCATTTGGCCCATATCCTTCTAAACCTTCCCTGCCCATGTAACTTGGTTTAGTTTAGATTAGAGATACCGCGTGGAAACGGCACTTCAGCCCACTGAGTCTGCGCCGACCAGCGATCCCAGCACACTAACATTATCCTACACACACTAGGGACAATTTACTATTATACCAAGCCAATTAACCTACAAACTTAGAAACATAGAAACATAGAAAAATAGGTGCAGGAGTAGGCCATTCGGCCCTTCGAGCCTGCACCGCCATTCAATGTGATCATGGCTGATCATCCAACTCAGTATCCTGTACCTGCCTTCTCTCCATACCCCCTGATCCCTTTAGCCACAAGTGCCACATCTAACGCCCTCTTAAATATAGCCAATGAACTGGCCTCAACTACCTTCTGTGGCAGAGAATTCCAGAGACTCACCACTCTCTGTGTAAAGAATGTTTTCCTCATCTCGGTCTTAAAGGAATTCCCCCTTATCCTTAGAGACTTGTATGTCTTTGGAGTGTGGGGGGGAAACTGGAAATCCTGGTTAAAACTCACAAGGCGAACGTACAAATTCCAGACAGGCACCCGTAGTCAGGATTGAATCAGGGTCTCTGGCACTGCAAGGCAGCAACTCTACTGCTGCGCCACCATGTAGCCGCACTCAAATGTTCCTGTACCTGTTCAAATGCCTATTCAATGGTGTTTTCATGCCTGCCTCAACCAACTTCTCATTGGTTTTGGAGATACAGTGTGGAACCACTGAGTCCATGCCCACCAGTGACCCCTGCACCCTAACACTGTCCTAGACACTGGGGACAATTTTCCAATTTTGCTAATTAACCTACACCTCTGTACATCTTTGAAGTGTGGGGGAAAACAGGATCACCCGGGGGAAACTCAAGAGGTCACGGGAAGAACGTACAAACTCCCTTGTTGTCACATGTATCAGAACTAGAATAATGAAGGGTAAGAAGGGACCCGAGGAGCAACCTTTTCACACAGAGGGTGGTGGATATAGGGAATGAGATGCCATAAGAAGTGGTGGAGCCGGGTGCAACTATGGCATTTAAAAGCCACTTGGGCAGGTACACGGGTGGCAAAGAGCACAAAGTGCTGGCGTGACTCACTGGGTCAAGCAACGTCTCCGAAGAACATGAAGAAGGTGGTGATTTGGGTCAGAACAATGACAGTTGATCGCTGATCAGAAACATGAACAGATCATGGTTTCAGGGACAATTTCTTCCCAACTGATATCAGGCAACTGAACCATCCTCTCATCAGCTAGAGCGTGGTCCTGACCTCCCATCCACCTCATTGGAGACCTTTGAACTTGCTTTAATCAGACTTTATCCGACTTTAATGTTAAATCTGCACAAGATATTGTACCTTTTACCCTACAAGTTTGCACGGTGGATGGCTTGAGTGTATTCATAGTCATAGAGTTATAGAGTGATACATTGTGGAAACAGTCCCTTCGGCCCAACATGCCCACGCTGGCCAACATCTCCCAGCCACACTAGTCCCACCTGCCCGCGTTTGGTCCATATCCTTCCAAACTTGTCCTGTCCATGTACCTGTCTTAACTGTTTTTGTACATGTTGGGATAGTCCCAGCCTCAACTACCACCTCTGGCATCTTCTTCCATACACCCACCACCCTTTGTGTGAAAAGGTTATCCATCAGATTGAACATACCATTCATGCTAACGGGATAGCAGGCTGACAAAAGCTTTCCGCTGTGTCTGAATAATTGTTATTGTACCTGCCTCAATTACCTCACCCAGCAGCTTATTCCGTACACCCATCGCCCTCTGAGTGAAGCAAGTTGGTGAAGAAATCCTTTATCTGTACACTACAGACAGTTTGATTGTAATCATGCATAGACTGGATAGTTACGTTGAGTTGAACTTTTTACTGTACCTCGGTACAAGTGACAATAATAAACTAAACTAAAATAAACTAACCTAAAGCAAACTAAACTGAACTACACCACAGTAACCTCAATGAAAGTAACCATCGAAAGCATCCTGACCACCTGCTTTACGGTATGGTACAGCAGTTGCACCGTGGCAGACAGGAAGGCACTACAACGGGTGGTGAAAACCGCCCAGTACATCATCGGTGCCCCGCTCCCTGCCTTGGATGCCCTCCACCGAAAACGGTGCCTGAAGCGGGCCGGGAAGATCATCAAGGACCCCTCACACCCTAATCATGGACTGTTTGCCCTCCTCCCATCAGGGAGGCGGTACAGGAGCCTCAAGTCCCGCACCAGTAGGACGAAGAACAGCTTCTTCAACTACACCATCCAACTGCTGAACTCGGAGCCCAGCTGATAGACTTGTCTGTACCCTGTATTTATTTATTTTCCATATTGCTACCACTGCACTCTGTATTTATTTTTCTATATCGCTATCACTAAGAACGACGCTAAACTGCATTTCGTTGTACCTATACTTGTATTTGTGCAATGACATTAAACTTGAATTGAATTGAATTGAATTGAATGAACTATGATCGCTAACTATGAACTTCTATGCATGAAGAAACCTGCCTTTTTTTTGCACGTATTGTGGTTATTAATTTATTGAATCTGTATATTTATCTATTATGTATCTCTGTGTATTATATTTACAGCCTGTTAAAGTGGGGTAAGTAAGAATTACATGGTTCCATTGTCAGTACATACGACGAGGTCAAGGAAAGAGCGTTCATGTCGTGGCCCTGTTTCCACCACTCTTTCCACCACCGCGCACAAGAAGCACAAGAAGCAACAAGACACCATTGTATGCAGATGCCGACAAGTGTGTTCAGCTGAACAATTTATAGAAACATAGAAAATAGGTGCAGGATTAGGCCATTCGGCCCTTCGAGCCTGCACCGCCATTCAATATGATCATGGCTGATCATCCAACTCAGTATCCCGTACCTGCCTTCTCTCCATACCCCCTGATCCCTTTGGCTGCAAGGGCCACATCTAGCTCCCTCTTAAATATAGCCAATGAACCAGCCTCAACTACCTTCTGCGGCAGAGAATTCCACAGACTCACCACTCTCTGTGTGAAAAATGATTTTCATTATCTTTAATCTTGTGATGTGGATTCGATAAAAGCACATATTAATTCAGTAAATAATCTGAAATTTGGAACGACAATAACTCGTCATGTGTCAAGTTATTGTTGTTTCAAATTACAGATTATTTACTGAATTAAAATTCTACAGCTGCCAAGGTGAGGTTTGAATCTAGATCTCTGGAATGTAAATCCCTTCAAATAATAACCTAGTCCTGAACCCCTGTACCATCACCGTACAACCTCTGAGATACGCTGAAATATCTGAGGCCTGGAGAGAGTGGGTGTGGAGGGGATGTTTCCACGAGTGGAAGAGTCTAGGACCAGAGGTTAAAGCCTCAGAAGTAAAGGATGTTCCTTTAGGAAGGAGATGAGGAAGAATTTCTTTAGACGGATGGTGGTAAATCTGTGGAATTCATTGCCACAGAAGGCTGTGGAGGCCAAGCAAATGGATATTTTTAAGGTATACCATATTTCTCGGCAATGAAGACGCACCTGCGTTGAAGATGCACCCCCAGTAGCTACCCGCTAACCACCACCACCACCGGTTGCGCCTGTGCCGAAGGACACCCTGGCGTGCTGGCAGATGGCTCTGAGGTAGCGGCCGGTTCCGCAGTCCGGTCCCGGCGGCCGCTCGCAGCCGCCCGAGCTACTGAGTGAGTTGCTGGCATGATCCCCGACCCGCAATTTTACCGCTGGTGGCTCAGCCAAGTTTGCTACTTTGTGCTGACCCGGACCAGACTCCCCACACGCCGTGAATGGAACACACCCCCCCCCCCAGTAGCGCTTCCTCTTAAATCAACTGCCAGCAATGAGGGAGAGACTTGGCTATCCCTCAGTACAGCAACATCATTCTTGAGGGATAGCCAAGTCTATCTTTCTTGGCTAACAATCTAACCTTCGGCCTCCAAGCGGCAGGTAAATTTTCAAGCCTTATTTTAAGGTAGAAACTAGCATCTTCATTGCCGGGAAATACGGTAGATAGATCTTGATTAGTAGATCTTGATTGTTACGGTAGATTCTTGATTAGTACGGGTGTCAGGGGTTATGTGGAGAAGGCAGGAGAATGGGTTTAGGAAGGAGAGATAGACCAGCCATGATTGAACGATGGAGTAGATTTGATGGGCCGAATGGCCTCATTCTTCTCCTATCACACATGAACGTAGAGAAGAGTGTTAAGGAGATCTTCAACAGATGTGGCAACATCTGCTGAGAGAGAAACAGAGTTAACATTTCAAGTCCGAGCACTATAAAATTCCTAGAGGGCATGTCAGGCTATATTCCACTGGGATATGTTGCAGAACTGGGGTCACCTGTTCAGAGGAAGCAGTTGCTACTTGCAACTGTAAAGAGGTCCACCATCAGACCATTTCAACCGTTCTAAGATAAGGTCATAGACTTTCCGCACCCCCTTCACCCCCTTGTGCTCCCCATCTCCATCCACCTTTGTCCCTCCATCTGGCTTTACATTTCAACTCTCTCAAGCCCATAAGGTCATAAGGGATAGGAGTAGAATTAAGCCATTCGACTCATCAAGTCTACTCTGCCTCGGCTGATCTATCGCTCTCTCTCCTAACCCCATTTTCCTGCCTTCTCACCATAATCTCTGACACCTGTACCAATCAAGAATCTATCTAGCTCTGCCTTAAATATATCCACTGACTTGGCCTCCACATCCTTCTGTGGCAAAAAATTCCACAGATTCACCACCCTCTGACTAAAGAAGTATTTCCACATTTCCTTCCTAAAAAAACATACATTAATTCTGAGGCCATGACGTCTAGTCCTAGATTCTCCCACTAGTGGAAACACCCTCCCCACATCCACTCTAACCAAGCCTTTCACTATTCTGTATGTTTCAATGAGGTCTTCCCTCATTCTTCTAAACTCCAGCGAGTACAGGCCCAGTGCTGACAAATGCTCATCATAGCTTAACCCACTCATTCCTGGTATCATTCTTGTAAACTTCCTCTGAACCCTCTCCAGAGCCAGCACTTCCTTCCTCAGATATGGTGCCCAAAATTGCTCCCAATCATTTTCTTATCCGACACATTTTGTCTTATTTTCCTCTAGCCTTTATCCACCCATCTGTCAACAACCCCACCTCCCCTCACCTGTATCCACTTGTCACTTAAGATAGAAACAAAATGCTGGAAAAACTCAGCGGGTCAGGCAGCATCTCCGTAGAAAAGGAATGGTTGACATATTGGGTCGAGACCTCTCAGACTGAGAGTCAGGGGAGAGTATGAAAAGGTACAGGACCAATCAGTGCCGGCACTGAAGGAGAAGTGGAGCCCACAATGGTCCATTGTTGGCTGTGGAAGAGTGATAACGAAGGCATATATGGGCGCAAACAATGAAAAACTAGCAGGACGACAAGAGTGGGGAAGGGACGGAGAGAGAGGGAAAGCACCTATCACTTGCCGGGCTTTGTCACACCCCCACCTTTTTTCAATCTTTCTCCCTGCTAATCCAATCTGTCTGGTGAAGGGTCCAGATCCAAAACATCACCTATCCATTCCTTCCATTGAGGCTGCCTGACCCATTCTTCTTCTTCTTCTTGCGTATGGGGTGCACAGCCTAAAGTTGTAGGACAACTTGTTCTATTTGATCTTATTTGATTGTGCACGCCAGGTTGATTGCATTCGTCAAAACAGGGCGGACCACGTGAAGGTTGCAATCTCCCACCCCACCTGACCCGTTGAGTTCCTCCAGCACTTTGTGTTTTGCTGAAGTTTCCAGCATCTGCAGTTCTTTGTGAGTCAAGAGACCTGGAGTTTTAGCTCTGCTCCACTTTCTACCAATGTTGCTGGGGTCAAGTCAAGTCAAGTTATGATCATGAGTCCCAGACCAGAACAATGAAATTCTTTACTTGCAGCAGCACAGCAGAACATGCAAACATAGTACTCTGTGAACAATATAATAAACAAGAAGAAAAAGTTCAGTGTGCATTTAGAGCTTAGTTGGAAGTTGTAGCATTTAATAGCCTGCGTAAGAAGGAACTGCAGATGGTGGTTCAAATCGAAGATACGAGGAGACAAACAGTTGGAGTAACTCAGCGGAGATACTTCAGCTTTTTGTGTCCATCTTCGTGTTTAATAGCCTGATGGCTGTAGGGAAGAAGCTGCTCCTGAACCTGGACGTTACAGTTTTCACGCTCTTGTACCATCTTCACGATGGCAGGGGTGAAATGAGAGCGTGGCCAGGGTGGTGTCGATCTCTGATGATGCTGGCTTTTTGAGGCAGTGACTCCTGTAAATCCCTTCGATGGTGGGGAGGTCAGAGCCTGTAATGCACTGGGCGGTTTTCACCACTGTTTGCAGTCTTCTTCGTTCCTGGGCTTTAAAGTTGTCGAACCAGGCCGTGATGGAATCAAACTTGATCTGCTTGATCCATGGAATGTTTCCAGCAATTTCCATTTTAATTTCTGGCAGTTTATAGTTAGGTTTACCCAGTGTGATATTCTACGATACGATGCGATAGGTTACGGGGAGAAGGCAGGAGAATGGGGTTAGGAGGGAGAAGTGGATCAGCCATCATTGAATGGCATTGACTTAGAAACATAGAAACATATGGTGATGTAATGGTGTCTGGAGTATGGTGTACAATTTTGGTCGCCTAATTATAGGAAGGATGGCAACAAAATAGAGAGAGTACAGAGGAGATTTACTAGAATGTTGCCTGGGTTCCAGCAACTATGTTACAGAGAAAGGTTGAACAAGTTAGGTCTTTATTCTTTGGAGCGCAGAAGGTTAAGGGGGGACTTGATTGAGGTCTTTAAAATGATGAAAGGGATAGACAGAGTTGACGTGGATAAGCTTTTCCCATTGAGAGTAGGAAAGATTCAAACAAGAGGGCATGACATGAGAATTAAGGGACAGAAGTTTAGGGGTAACATGAGGGGGAACTTCTTTACTCAGAGAGTGGTGGCTGTGTGGAATGATCTTCCTGCAGAAGTGGTGGAGGCAGGATCGATTTTAACATTTAAAAGTAAAGTGGATAGGTATGTGGATGGGAAGGGAATGGAGGGGTATGGTCTGAGTGCAGGTAGATGGGACTAGGGGAAAATAAATGGTCGGCACGGACTGGAAGGGCCGAGAAGGCCTGTTCCGTGCTGTAATTGTTATATGGTTTATTATATGGTTATATAGAAAATAGGTGCAGGAGTAGGCCATTCGGCCCTTCGAGCCTGCATCGCCATTCAATATGGCTGATCATCCAACTCAGTATCCTGTACCCGCCTTCTCTCCATACCCCCTGATCCCTTTAGTCACAAGGGCCACATCTAACTCCCTCTTAAATATAGCCAATGAACCGGCCTCAACTTCCGTCTGTGGCAGAGAATTCCACAGATTCACCACTGTGTGAAAAATGATTTTCTCATCTCGGTCCTAAAAGACTTCCCCCTTATCCTTAAACTGTGACCCCTTGTTCTGGACTTCCCCAACATCGGGAACAATCTTCCTGCATCTAGCGTGTCCAACCCCTTAAGAATTTTGTAAGTCTCTATAAGATCCCTCCTCAATCTTCTAAATTCCAGTGAGTACAAGCCAAGTCTATCCAGTCTTTCTTCATATGGAAGACCTGCCATCCCAGGAATCAGTCTGGTGAACCTTCTCTGTACTCCCTCTATGGCAAGAATGTCTTTCCTCAGATTAGGAGACCAAAACTGTACGCAATGGGCTGAATGGCCTAATTCTACTCCTATCACATATGATCTTATGATACAACTTTTTTTATCCCAGGAGGAAAATTACCAACAGTCATAAAACACAACAAGATACATGAAAGAAGAAATTAAAGTGACGAGTGGAAAGTGCAGGATTGGGGATGTACAAAGATTGGGGGGGGGAGGGAAGGGGATTCAGTCTACCCCGCGATAGAAGGGGAAGGAGTTGTACAGTTTGATAGCTACAGGTAGCAATGTTACAAAATTTTGAGATTTTAAAAATCAAGTCTGCAATTTATCCCATCAGATAAAGCATAAAAAGAAGTTTAATTTGACACCTAATTCACTTTCATATCTTCAGTATTAAGAAAGTTATGGCCATTTTCATACTCGGAAATTAGCATCTTGTTCCCCCCATGCCTTTCAATTGACCTAACTCAAAAGCTGTGATCTGGATCAGTTAAAAGCCCATAACTTTCATAACTCAATGAAATTTTCACTTATTATAGATTGAAGCATTCTGAAATAAATATGAAACAATCTTACTTGGATGACCT
Source organism: Raja brachyura (assembly GCA_963514005.1). Next base: position 13,778,891 of record OY740781.1, on the reverse strand, counting down.
GAAATTAAAGCATATAATTAGTTAGTTATCTAATTGTAGCTAATTACAAAATTCAATGAGTAGATCTAAACATCTATCCATTTCTTAAGAAAAGATAAACTTTTTTTAAATTGCCTAAGTGTCCAAATAACATTCACACAATAATCCACAATATAACATAATTTTTAAATCTAATTTTCATGAATTTCTGGGCCAAATGGAAGGAATTTAGTGTTTGATTCCTGTAAATTAATGGCCATTTAAATCAACTAGCGAGTGGGTTTTAGTGGAATGCGGTGGATTGGAACGTTGCGGTTAGCGGTGAAGTCGGGAGGAAAAATACTGTTTGTTCATACATTTTTTTGGACCCCATTTTGCAACATGAAAATGTTATTAAAGCCTCCCGAAAAACCAACTTTTAGTATAAAAATAAACTAGTTACCTTTTTTTCTCCCCTACACAAAATCCTTCCGGTTGTCGGTTCTCACGGCTTTTGAAGGTGATTTTTAAATTACTCTAGTTAATAAATAATTTAGAGTAATTTAAAAATACCTTCATGAATGAAATGTCGGAGCGAATTTTCTTCCGCAACGAAATCGCCCGACATTGATCGATTTTCCCTGCCTGTGGAGAAACGGCACTTTAAGCCCGCCCCCCTCTGAAAGGCGCCAAAGTCGCGCACACGGGGAGCGGCAGAACTGCAGCGCTGCTCAAGGTAAGTTTTGTATCATACCTACTACAGGGTAATAGGATCTCCCGTGGCGTTCTGTGCTGCATCTTGGTGGAACCAGTCTGCTGCTGAAGGTGCTCCTCAGGTTGACCATTGTGTCATGGAGGGGGTGAGATGTATTGACAAGGATGCTCCGCTGTTTGAGGACCACCCTCCAAGACCATCTCCAGTGAATCCAGCTGCAGTCCCAGGACAGAGCCCAGCCTTCCTGATAAGCCTGTCAATTATGTTGGTGTCCTTGGCCTTCGCCCTGCCGCCCCAGCATAGGGCAGTGAAGAAGATGGCACTGGCCACAGCCGATTGGTAGAACATCTGCAGCATCTTACTGCAGATGTTGAAAGAGCGGAACCCCCTCACAAAGTACAGCCAGCTTTGTCCCTTCTTATACAATGCCTCAGCGTTCCTGGATCAGTCCAATTCACTGTCCAGGTAAACCCCAAGGTTATTTGCTAATTTGATTTCAATTGTGAAACAGCAAAGTCTAATTATTGTTCAAATGATTACAGGCCAGAACATTCGATGTCTGAAGTGTTTTTCTGGGCAGGGATGATTGTACATTGCAACGCACGTGCCAGTTGTTTTTATCATCAGTCTGCAACGTTGAGCAGACACCAGTGAAATTCATTGGTGTCTCAGCTTTTAAACATAGAAGATCTGAGCAGGCATATTGGTTGTTACCCAATGCAGCACAGAGGCAGTGCCACCTTGTCTGAGGTGCCATATTTTAGATTTGTTAAGTATGGAGATACAGAGCAGGAACAGGGCCTTCGGCCCACCGAGTCCGCACCGACCAGCAGTACCCACGCATTAACATCAGGGACACAGTGGGGACAATTTTACATTTACACCAAGCCAATTTAACCATCAAACATGTACGTCTTTGGTGTGTTGGAGTGAAACCCACGCAGATCACGGGGAGAACGTACAAACGCCGTACAGATAAGCACCCGTAGTTGGGTTCGAACCCAGGTCTGTCCCATTGTTGGCCTGTCCCACTTAGGCGACTCCTTAGGCGACTGCTAGGGACTAGTTTTAATTTCAATTCACCTACGACACCTGGTGACAGCCTACGACAACCAACAACAGCAAAAATTGTCGCCACTGTCGCTGAAAAAATTTCAAGATGTCGATGATTTTGCGGCAGTCGCCTGTAGTCGCCCAAAAAATCGCCTAAGTGGGACAGGCCCATAAGGCAGCAACTCTACCGCTGCGCCACCGTGCCGCCCTTTCCATCCTAGTTCCCCAGTTCCGTGGCAGGCACGCCAGGTCTGCCGCTGGGATGTGGCTGCAGCTCACCAGGATTCCTGTTGCTGTGTGCAGTTTGCTAGGGATTCACATCAATTCCCACTTCCATGCCTCAGCTCCCACATTTCTCTGGTGCCATTGCTATTGGACTAGAGGTGCCCTATAATACCAGTTTGGTTTAGAGGTACAGCGCGGAAACAGGCCCATCTTCCGCACTGACCATGAATCTGCAATGACCGACGATCACCTCACACTAACACTATCCTGCATTCACAAGGGACAATTTACAATTTACACTTATACCAAGCCAATTAACCTACAAACCTGAACGCCTTTGGCGTGTGGGAGGAAACCGGAGATCTCGGAGAAAACCCACGCTGGTCGCAGGGAGAACGTACAAACTCCGTACAGACAGGATCGAATCCAGGTCTCTGGCGCTGTAAGCCAACAACTCTACCGCTGAGCCACCGTGTTATTGATGAAGGTTAAGGGTGGAAAACATCGGCATGGCAGAACCCGGGTCTCTGGCTCTGCAAGTGCTGTATGGCAGCAACTCTACCGTAGTGCCACTGTGCCACCTCTCTCCCAGCTTCATCCCCAACACCCCCACCCCCCCCCCCCACTCCAATCAGTCCGACGAACATGGCCTTTATATGTGGTCCTGAGATGCTGCCTGACCTGCTGAGTTACTCCAGCACTTTGTGTCCTACACAAGGTTCCTGCATCTGCAGTTCCTCCCTCACTCTGGCTCCTGAAACTTCTGAACGATTACATTGATGATGAATATCAGGCAGTGATTTCACATTAAAGATGGGTTAATAAGAATGGATTTGTCATTCTATGAGGGGGAGCATTAAACCCACTTCACGTGTCCCTTAATTACACAAACTTTGTGCACAGTGCACAGAGTTCCAACTCATTCCTAGACTTGCATTAGTCAGATCCCCCCCTCAATAATTGGATTAATTGGTGATTTACTCCTTGAGCAGTGATGCTTAACGCCAATGATTAATCGTAGAGCAAAGTGTAGCAGCCTTGGAGAGTGCTATTGTGTCTCTTTGTCAATTTGAATTTGTAGAATTATACAGCATGGAAAAAGGCCATCAGCCGAACTTGTCCGTGCCAACTTGTTTGCCTGCCAGAGCGACTCCCATTTGTCTGTGTTTGGTCCATATCGGGCAACTGATCCATATCAACAACTAGAGAGCGGTCCTGAGCTACCAAAGATAGACACAAGGTGGTGGGATAAGAATGGGTCAAGCAGCATATCTGGAGAAAAGGAATACGATACGATACGATATGATAGAACTTTATTTATCCCAGGAGTATTGTGGTATTGTGTTCAGCTCTGGGCACCACGTTATAAGAAAGATATTGTCAAGCTTGAAATAGTTCAGAAATGATTTATGAGGATGTTAAGGGACAGAAGTTTAGGGGCAACATGAGGAGGAACTTCTTTACTCAGAGAGTGGTGGCTGTGTCGAATGATCTTCCAGCAGAAGTGGTGGAGGCAGGATCGATTGTAACATTTAAAAGTAAAGTGCATAGGTATATGGATGGGAAGGGAATGGAGGGGTATGGTCTGAGTGCAGGTAGATGGGACTAGGGGGAAATAAATGGTCGGCACGGACTAGAAGGGCCGAGAAGGCCTGTTTCCGTGCTGTAATTGTTATATGGTTATATGATGTTGCCAGGACTAGAGGGCGTGAGCTGTAGGGAGAGGTTGAGTAGGCTGGGTCTCTATTCCATGGAGTGCAGGAGGATGAGGGGAGATCCTATAGAAGTATACAAAATCATGAGAGGAATAGATCGGGTAGATGCACAGTCTTTTACCCAGAGTAGGGGAATCGAGGACCAGAGGACATAGGTTCAAGGTGAAGGGGAAACGATTTGATAGGAATCCGAGGGGTAACATTTTCACACAGTTGGTGGGTGTATGGAACAAGCTGCCAGAGGAGGTAGTTGAGGCTGGGACTCTCCCATCATTTGAGAAACAGTTGGACAGGTACATGGATAGGACAGGTTTGGAGGGTTATGAACCATGCGCAGGTAAGTGGGACTAGGGTAGCTGGGACATTGTTGGCCGGTGTGGGCAAGTTGGGCTGAAGCGCCTGTTTCCACACTGTATCACTCTATGACTGTTGTATGTTATATGATCAATTTCCCTCATAGAAATTGATCATCTAACATATAACAGTCGTATAACACAAGATACATGAAACTTAAAATTAAAGTGATGAGTGAAGGATTTGGGAAGTGCAAAGATTGGGGAGGGGGGGAGGGGGGGAGCCAGTCTACCCCACGACAGAAGAGGAGGAGTTGTACAGGTTGATAGCCACAGGGAAGAAGGATCTCCTGTGGCGTTCTGTCCTGCATCTTGGTGGAACCAGTCTGTTGCTGAATGTGCTCCTCAGGTTGATGGGTCGAGACCCTTCTTCAGACTGAAGAAGGGTTTCGACCCGAAACATCACCCATTCCTTCTCTCCAGAGATGCTGCCTGTCCCACTGAGTTACTCCAGGATATTGTGCCTCCCTTCGATTTAAACCAGCATCTGCAGTTCTTTCCTACACATTAGCAATGAACAAAGGTTTACGAGAATGATCCCAGGAATAATTGGGTTAACATATCATGAGCCTTTGACGGCACTGAGCCTGTACTCGCTGGAGTTTAGAAGGATAAGGGGGGAGCTCATCAAAACTTACCAAATAAAGGCCTGGGTAGAGTGGATGTGTAGAGGATGTATCTACTAGTGGGAGAGTCTAGGACCAGAGGCCATAGCCTCAGAATAATAGGACGTATCTTTAGAAAGGAGATGCGGAGGAATCCTTGTAGTAAGAAGGTGGTGAATTTGTGGAATTCCTTGCCGCAGATGGTTTTGGAGACTGTCAATAGATATTTTTAAGGGGGAAATTGACAGATTCTTGATTAGTACGGGTGTCAGGGGTTATTGGGAGAAGACTGGAAAATGGGGATGAGATGGAAAGATAGATTAGGGCCATTCCCACCAGCATACGCCTGCATGCGGCAAGCGCGACCAAACCGGCAGCGAGGGCCGCGCGGAGGTCGGGTGAGTGGCGCAACGCGGCGCAAAGTGAGGCAAACTTGGAGCGAAGTCTTAAGGTAAGTTCGCCAGGACAGAGAGGGGCACACAGAGAGGGGCACAGAGGCACACACACAGAGGGCCACGGAGCCACACACATAGAGGGTCACGGAGGCACCTACAGATAGGTTCACGGAGGCACGATGTCGAGGTGGTGTGTAATGCGTCGAGGCGACTGCGAGCCGACAAGCCGTTGCCGCGTGGAATTTTTGAACATGGTCAGTTTTTCGGAGCCCCGCGCGATGTCGGGACGAACTCCGCACAATTCCGCACGGCTCCGGCGATCGAAGTGGGACCGGCCCCGCGACGACGGACGGCTCAAGCGACCACGGTAGGCCGCGCTCATCGCATAGAGTTGCATGCTGGTAGGACAGGCCCTTAAGGCCTAATTCTGCTCTTATCACTTATGAACTTCTGACCGAACTGGGGTTTGAAAATCGTGCCAAAACCTGGCGACCCTTGACTGATGTCCCAGCGGACGATTTCTATGCGCTTTGTACTAATCGGGGATTCTGCTTAGATAAGGCAATACTGTTCGCAGGAAAGGTATTTCACTGCACGTCTGTATATGTGATAATGTGACATGTGGCCTTGAGTTGCCAGCGCTGCCATCCTTACAACCAAATCTCCATGATAACCTCAACATCAAGAAGCCAGATACCTAGCATGGAAACAGGCCCTTCAGCCCATCAGGTCTGTGCCATTCATCAGGCACCCATTTACACTGATCTCATTTTATTCTCTTGACGTTCTCCTTTTAATGCCCCAGTCCCACTTAGGAAACCTGGAGGGAAACCTCTGGAGACTTTGCGCCCCACCCAAGGTTTCCGTGCGGTTCCCAGAGGTTTTTGTCCTCCGGCAACCACCTTCAACTAGCATCCCTACCGGCTTCGACTAAAAAAGTACGGATTTTTAAAACGGAAACCACTTTCGACCATTAGGGAGACTGACAAAAACCTCCAGGAACCTCCGGGAATCGCACGGAAACCTTGGGTGGGGCGCAAAGTCTCCAGAGGTTTCCGTTCAGGTTTCCTAAGTGGGACAGGGGCATTAATTCACCAGATTCCTCCATTCACCAGCACAACAGGCACCGTTTACAATAAGCAGTTAATCACATGTGTCTGGGATGTGGAAGGAAACCAGAGCATGCGGTGGTCAGAGGGAGAACATGCAAACTCCTTACAGACAGCACCAGTGGTAAGGATAGAACCTGGGCCAGTGGAACTGTGAAGTGGCAGTTCCACTACCCGTGTCACTGAGCACCCCCTACATCTAATTCCTAAGTCATTTTGCACATCAAGATTTTCTCATCTCTCAACGTTTAAAAATCTGCAATATTTCTGTCCTTTGCTTCTGAAGTAGACATCATCACACCTAATACTCTATCCGCTTTGCTCGTGCCCTTCCATTTTGTCCGTCTGTACATCTGACACGGTGGTGCGGCGGTAAAGTTGCTGCCTTACAGCGCCAGAGACCCGGGCTCGATCCTGACTACTGGTGCTGTCTGTATGGAGTTTGTTCATTCTCCCCGTGACTGTGTGGGTTTTCTCCTGCTGCTCCGGTTTTCCCTCGAACTCCAAAGACGTGCTGGTTTGTAGATTCAATGTTTTCTGCGCAGTGCAGAGCTAGTTCACGGGTAATCACTGGTCAGTGTGGACTCAGTGGGCCGAAGGGCCTGGATCCTGGCTGTATGTCTAAATTAAACTAACCATCCTTGAAGCCAGCCAGCCCCTTTTCTTCATGTCATGTGCAGGCAGAGGAGATTAATGGCATCATGTTTGGAACAAATGCTTTGGGCTAAAGGGTCTGTTCCTGTGCTGTACTATTCTATGTATGTCATCATCAAGATCTGAAATGCAACCTCTTGTTGTGTTAGATGTATTGCTGGTTCAGATTGTGAATAGTTGGGACAAAGGTTTCACAGGTCTTTTATTGTCACATTTACCAATTAAGGTACAGTGAAACTCGATGACCATACAGCCATACTAAAAAAAGCAACAAAACACACAACTACATAAAAGTTAACATAACAATCCACCACAGTGGATTCCCCACATTCCTCACTGTGATGGAAGGCAATAAAGTCTAATCTTCTCCCCTCTTTATTCTCCTGCGGTCGGGGCAGTCGAACCATCCGTTGGGGGGATCAAAGCTACTGCAGCCGACTATCAAAGCCCCCCCGCGTCGGGGCGATCGAAACTCCCGTGATCGGGGCGGTCGAAGCTCCAGCGGCTTGGAGCTCCCGAAGTTGCTTTCTAACCAGGGACCGCGAGCTCCACGATGTTAAAGTCTGCAGGCTCCCGCAGTTGGAGCTCTCGAAGTCGGTCTCTAGCAGAGGCAATCAGCTCCTCGATGTTAGGCCGCAGTGCGGGTGGAGATACGATACGAAAAAAAATCGCATCTCCGTCAGCTAAGAGATTAGGAAAAAGTTTCCTCCAAACCCCCCCCCCCCCCCCACATAAAACTAAAGAACACAAAAACATACATTTCACACATGCTATAAAACAACAAAGAAGAAAGGGACGAGACAGAATGTTGGCGAGGCAGCCATTGTTGCTGCCACCCGGTGACAAGTATCAGCCTCTGCATTTCCTCACGTCACAGAATGCGAATTCCAAGGTGATCTTATAGAGGTGTATACCATGAGAGTCTCTTGCCTAGTATAGGGGAATCGAGGTCCAGAAGACATAGGTTTCGGGCAAAGGGGTAAAGATTTATTAGGAATCCGAGGGGTAGCTTTTTCACACTAGAGGTGGTGGATGTATTGGAACAAGCTGCCAGAGGAGGTAGTTGAGGCTGGGACTATTTCAACGTTTAAAAAACAGTTAGACAGGTATGTGGATAGGACAGGTTTGGAGGGATATGGACCAAATGCTGGCACGTGGGACTAGTGTAGCTCGGATACGTTGGCCGGTGTTTGGGGTGACACTCTATGCCTCCAAGAAGGACTACTCTGAAACCAAATGCATTCATCTTGTACTGATTGCCTGACTCGACAATTCAATGTTTAGTTCCTTCATGTGATGTAATCCGGTGCTGCAATAGCCAAGAGGGAGTTAGATGTGGCCCTTGTGGCTAAGAGGATCAGAGGGTATGGAGAGAAGGCAGGTACGGGATACTGAGTTGGATGATCAGCCATGATCATATTGAATGGCGGTGCAGGCTTGAAGGGCCGAATCGCCTACTCCTGCACCTAATTTCTATGTTTCTATGTTTCTATGTCAGTAGACTAGCTCCAGACTTTTGCATTATTGCATCATGGCTTGGTTTGGGAACAGCTCCATCCAAGACTGCAAGAAATTGCAGAAAATTGTGGATGCAGCCCAGACTATCACACAGACCAACTGCCCTTCCATTGACTCCATTTACACCTCATGCAGCCTCGGCAAGGCCAGCCTTTCACAATTCTGTGTATTTCAATGAAGTCCCCCCTCATTCTTCTTTAAAGCTCCAGTGAGTACAGGCCCAGTGTCGACAAAGGCTCATCATAGAATAACCTACTCATTCCTGGTAGGTCTATTGGGTGAGTCCCCGGTCTTTTCAATAGACACAAAACACTGGGGTAACTCAGTGGGTCAGGCAGCATCGCTGGAGAAAATGTAAATGTGACGTTTTGGCCCAAAACCCTTCTTCAGATTTTGTTTTGAACTCTTTTTGGTTATCTTTGACTGTCTTTGGTTGAATGAATGAATTGAATGAATGAACGAATGAATTAGTTCATTGGTCAAGTATGTTCACATACAGGGAATTTGCCCTGGTGCTCCACTCGCAAGTAACAACACGACATACAGTAAACCATTAAAAATAAAACATAAAACATTAAAACATTAAGAATAAAACATTATAGTTTAAACATGTGAATGAAATAAAATACTAGAGCAAAAGGAGGCGACAGACATTTGGTTGTTGAGTAGAGCTACTACACGTGGAAAGAAGCTGTTAATGTCTGGCTGTGGCGGCTTTGACAGTCCGGAGTCGCCTTCCAGAGGGAAGTGATTCAAAGAGTTTGTGGCCAGGATGTGAGGGGTCAGAGATAATCTTACTAAGTATTTTGTTTTTTTTGTACTTTATTTGTTTGGTTTGTTATATATTATCCATGTGTATTGCATTTAGAGGCCTGTTTATTTTAGTTTAGTTTAGTCTAGAGATACAACACGGAACAGGCCCTTCGGCCCACTGAGTCCACGGCAACCTGCAATCTCCGCACATACACACACTAGGGACAATTTACAATTTTAACAAAGCAAATTTTTAACAAACCTGCACATCTTTGGAGTATGGAAGGAAACCGGAGCACCTGGGGAAAATCCATGCAGGTCACAGGGAGAACGTACAAACTCCGTACAGACAGCACCCGTAGTCAGGACCGAAACAGGGTCTCTGGCGCTGTAAGGCAGCAGCTCTACCGCTGCGCCACCGTGCCGCCCAGTCTAATACCTAAGATACTTCAGATACTAGACAGGGAGCATCAACACAGATGACCAGGAGCCCACCTTAGGAGAGCGGCCCCCCGAATCCCAGGAACCCACTGACTCAGATTAGCCGCCCTATGGATCAGCTCCATCCAAGACTGCAAGAATTTGCAGCGAATTGTGGACGCAGCCCAGACCATCACACAAACCAACCTCCCTTCTATTGACTCCGTTTGTATCTCACGCTGCCTCGGCAAGGCCAGCAGCATAATCACGGATGAGTGGCACCCTGGCTACTTCCCTCTTCTCCCCTCTCCCATCGGGCAAAATGGATAGAGGTGTGAAAGCGCACACCTCCAGATTCAGGGACAGTTTCTTCCCAGCTGTTATCAGGCAACTGAATCGTCCTACCACGACCAGTGAACAGTGCTGAACTACTATCCACCTCTTTGGTGACCCTCGGACTGTCCTTGATCGGACTTTGCTGTCTTTACCTTGCACTAAATGTTATTCCCTTCTCATGTAAACTGTGCAGTGATCTGTTGTAATCATGCACTGTCTCTCTGCTGACAGGTTAGCACGCAACAAAAAGCTTTCCGTTGTACCTCGCTACACGTGACCATAAACTAAACCGAACCCGTTGGGAGCAGAGTTCGAAACTCAGTCACTCTCGGTGAAGGATCGGCAAGTGGGGAATTTAATTTTGTCAGTGGGCCAAAAGTTGAGGAGAAATAGTCGAAAGGACTTGGAAATTCTTTCTCTGCTCCAACAGTTTAGTTTCAAAGTGGGAGAGAAATGACACATATGCCCAGATTAACATTCCTTTGAATAATCTTCCATGAAGAACGGGGTTACAAGTTCAGTGTTAATGTGTGCAAGCATGTCCCCTGAACCTGCTATTGTTCCCCAGTCTGTTTAGGCAGCTGAAAGAATTAGGAATGATTTAAATCCATTATACTGCATGGATATATATTCATTGGTATGGCATATATAGATTTACAGCTTCAAGTAGTGTTTAGGAGTGACTAATCTATCTGTTTTATGTTGCCGTGCGCAGGTTTAATTCTGCAGTAGCCTGGCCTAACCCGGAAGAGACCACATAATTGCCCGCTTTTACAATAGGCTGATTGTGTTTCCCTGCTTAAAGAAATAATGTCCTGTCCTGCTTTGTTAATGCAAAAACAATCCAAACTGGTGGAAGGTCCAATAATAGCAGCTTATTACACAACGTAAGTGACAGTGTGATCTGGATGGATGCCAAAGTCACCCTGGGACTGTCAGAGACAATTAGAGTAAAACTTTGCGACGTTTCTTTAAGGAGTCCCGCTAATGAATTAGACTTACCACAAACTGAGTGGCTTCCCCAGGGTCCTAATGCCCGCTTTGTCGGGTGATGTCTCGGGTCGAGACCCTTCTTGACCCAAAATGTCACCCATTCCTTCCCTCCAGAGATGCTGCCTGTCCCGCTGAGTTACTCCAGCTTTTTGTGTCTATCGTCGGTTTAAACCAGCATCTGCAGTTCCCTCCTACACACGCCCCTTTATTAATAGCTGGCATAATGATTGCTGTGTGTAAGGGAGGCACAGTGGCGCAGCAGTGGAGTCTCTGCCTCACATGTTCGATCCTGACTACAGGTGCTGTCTCTACAGAGTTTGGACGTTCTCCCCGTGTCCTGTGTGGGTTTTCTCCAGGTTCTCTAGTTTCCTCCCACACTGCAAAGACGTACAGGTTTGTAGGCTAGTTGGCTTGGTATAACTGTAAAATTGTCCCTCGTGTGTGTAGGATAGTGTTAATGTGCAGGGATCGCTGGTCGGCACGGACTCAGTGGGCCGAAGGGCCTGTTTCTGCACTGCATCTCTAAACTAAGTTAAGCTAAACTAAATTAATAATCTGCATTGAAATCTTCTCATTCCTTTACATTAGGCTCTAGATTTTAGAGATACAGTGGCCTTCGGCCCACCGAGTCCGTGCCCACACTCCAGTGATCACATTTGCACTATCCTACCCACATTAGGGGTAGTTTGCAATTTTTACCGACGCCAATTAACCTACAAACCTGCACGTCTTTGGAGTGTGGGAGGAAACCAGAGCACCCGGAGAAAACCCACGCGGTCACAGGGGGAATGTGCAAACTCCGTACAGACAGCACCCAGGGTCAGGATCGAACCTGGGTCTCTGGCGCTGTAGAGCAGCAACTCTACCGATGCGCCACCGTGCCATATTAAACGTCCCAGTGATTTACAGCCAAAGAATCATTTTAAAGTGTACTTTGGGTTCAAAGCTTTGGAAACTGTAACTGAACAATGGGATGCCTTTAACGTTTTGAGGGTGATCCAACCACAGTCTGGCTACATTCCTTGAGGGATAAGGGAAGGGAAATTAGAGCTGCCCAGATGAACTAACGAAGAGAGACTAAAATATAACTGGCGGACGAGGGGAGGGTGGGGAGACACATGCGGTAAATTGTTGACAGAAGAGTGTAATAGACCAAAAGTTCAGAAGGAAAGTGAAAATGAAAATGGGAGAGGCAAATAATGAGCAAATGAAGACTGACGATAAGCATCAATGATGCCTATAAGTGTTTCCCTTGTTAATCAAATGGAAAATGGTGTGTACATACAGGTTGCAGTGGTTAAATCAGAGGTCCCAAGGAAACACCAGTTTCAGTTTATTGTCACGTATACCGAGGTACAGTGAAAAGCTTTTGTTGCCAGATACTGTACTTAAGAGAAAAAGCAAAAGATATGCTTGCTCGAGCGGCACGGTGGCGCAGCAGTAGAGTCGCTGCCTGATGGGCCTGTCCCACTTCCACGACCTAATTCACGACCTTTTTTGCTCGTTGACATTTTTTCATCAGGCTAGAAAAACACCCCAACCTACTTGATGCCAGGAGTACCTACGACGAGCATCATGACCTACCTAAGACTTACCTACGACCTCCTACGACCTTGTGACGACCATGCTGCGAGTATGAGTCAAGGGCAAACTCGGCAGAGGTCGTGAATTAGGTCGTGAAAGTGGGACAGGCCCTTTAAGGTGCCAGAGACCTGGGTCTGATCCCAACCACGGGTGCTGTTTGCATGGAATTTGTACGTTCTCCCCATGGCCGTAAGGGTTTTCTCCGGGTGCTCCGGTTTCCTCCTACACTCCAAAGAAGTACAGGTTTGTAGGTTAACTGGTTTTGGTGAAATGGTAAATGATCCCTAGTGTTAGTGTGTAGGGATCGCTGGTCGGCGTGATCTCGCTGGACCAAAGGGATTGTTTCCACGCTGTATCTCTAAACTAAATTAAACTAAACAAAAACTGCAGGGGGTCTCTACAGGTCAGGCAGCATCAGTGTCAGTAAAGGGCTAGTCGATGTTTCGGGTCAGGAATCTACATCATGCACTATCCCTATGCCTCCACAAATAGGTTCAAAAGACATGGGGCAGAATTAGGCCATTTGGCCCATTGAGTCCGCTCTATCATTTGGTCAAGGCTGATCTATTTTTCCCTCTCAACCCCATTATTCTGCCTTCCACCGTAAATTCTGACATCCTTACTAATCCAGAATCCTTACTATCAATCTCCGCTTTAAAAATATCCAATGCCAATGAAGAGAGAGGGAAAGCAAAGGTTACTTGAAGTTAGGGAAATTGAAGCTGTCCATGCAAAAGATGACATGCCCTCCTGCCATCCATGAAGCCATTTCTGTATCCAGTTACCTCGTTCTCCCTCAATCCCTTGAGAATCATAATGGTCCTGGAAAGCAGATTTTACCCCAAATTACTGTTTGAAGGAGGACAATTCCTGCTGAATCTCTAAAATATATTTCCTTTGTACGGCACCATTAGATTCAAGTTACAGGCACGGTGGCGCAGCAGTAGAGGTGTTGCCTTACAGCGCCAGAGACCCGGGTTCGATCCTGTCTATGGGTTCTGTTTGCATGAAATTTGTACGTTCTCCCCGAGACTGCGTGGTTTTTCTCTGAGATCTTTAGTTTCCTCCCACACTCCAAAAATGCACAGGTTTGTTGGTTTGTAGACAGATGACACAAAGCTGGGTGGCAGTGTGAACTGTGAGGAGAATGCTATGAGAATGCAGGGTGACTTGGACAGGTTGGGGGAGTGGGCAGATGCATGGCAGATTAAGTTTAATGTGGAGAAATGTGAGGTTTTCCACTTTGGTAGCAAAAACAGGAAGGCAGATTACTGTCTAAATGGCATTAAGTTGGGAAAAGGGGAAGTACAACGGGATCTGGGGGTCCTTGTTCATCAGTCTATGAAAGTAAGCATGCAGGTAAAGCAGGCAATGAAGAAAGCGAATGACATGTTGGCCTTTATAACAAGAGGGGTCGAGTATAGGAGCAAACAGGTCCTTCTGCAGTTGTACAGAGTTGTACATGTAGGATTGTTAAGGGTTTGAGCACGCTAGAGGCAGGAAACATGTTCCCGATGTTGGGGGAGTCCAGAACCAGGGGCCACAGTTTAAGAATAAGGGGTGAGCCACTTAGAACGGAGACGAGGAAACACTTTTTCTCACAGAGAGTTGTGAGTGTGGAATTCTCTGCTTCAGAGGGCGGTGGAGGCCGGTTCTCTGGATACTTTCATGAGAGAGCTAGATAGGGCTCTTAAAGATAGCGGAGTCAGGGGATATGGGGAGAAGTTAGGAACGGGGTACTGATTGGGAAAGATCTGCCATGATCACATTGAATGGTGGTGCTGGCTCGTAGGGCCGAATGGCCTACTCCTGCACCTATTGTCTATTGTCTATTGTCTATTGGTTTGGTATAAGTTTAAATTGTCCCTAATTGTGTGTAGGACAGTGTTAGCGTGGGGGGGATTGCTGGTCGGTGTGGACCCGGTGGGCAGAAGGGCCTATTTCCGCGCTATCTCCAAACTAAACTAAGCTAAACTAAACTTATTGAAGCATTTGCAAGAAGGTAAACACAATGTGTACTGGAAATACTCAGCTGGTCAAGCAGCACCTTTTGAGAAAGAAATATGAGAGTGGGAGTGGGGGCGCCTAACGGAAGCGGCTCATCTACAGTCGTCCATCTTTTTTTAAATTTTTGTCTTGTTAAATGTCGGTCTTGAGCTTAGTTTTTATATTTTATAGCTGTGTATATGTGTGGGGTGGAGGGGGGGATGCGGGGGGAAACCGTTAATCTCTTCCTTGTACGGGGACCCGACTTTTTCCCTGTCGGGTCTCCGGTGTCGTTGGGCCTAACATCGTGGAGCCGGCGGCGGCCTCCGACCGGGACCAACCTGAGGGCTCCAGTCGCGGAGCATGCGGACCTGACATCGCGGAGCTGACTTTGGAGCTTCGGAAGCTCTGGCTGCAGGCCCGGTGGTCAGGAACATCGGGAGCTCCAGGTCCCTGGTGGGATACGGCTCTTCGGAGCTTCCGCAACGGCAACCTCTCCCGCTGGCATCGCGGGGTTTAAGGACACGGGGCCTAACCTGCGCGGGGCCTAACATCGCCCGGCGCGGGTTAGCGGCCACGGAACTTACCATCGTCCGCCGGGGGCTCGATCGTAGGAACCCCAGTTCGCATAGACGCTGCAGTTGGACTGCTGGACCGCGGGTTGGACTGCTTGAACCGCGGGCTTTACAGGACACGGAGCCGGGGCCAAACATCGCCCCGCGTGGGTTAATGGCCACAGGACTTACCATCGTCCGCCGGGGGCTTTAACATCGGAGCCCCAGTTCGCCTAGATGCTGCAGTTGGACTGCTGGACCGTGGGTGAAGAACAGGGGGAAGAGATCAGACTTTGCCTTCCATCACAGTGAGGAGGTGTTGGAGACTCACTGTGATGGATGTTTGTGTAAACTGTGTTAAGTGTGGGTCTTGGGTTGTTTTGTAATGTAAAACAAAAACTGTGGAAAATGCAATTTTGTTCAAACTTGTTTGAATGACAATAAATAGCATTCTATTAGATAACATCACAAATGATTGACCTGTCAAATCATTTGGAGAAATTGATATCTAATCTATTTAAAGTTTATTATCCATTTGAAAGTAGCTCACAGGTTCATCAGTCATAAGGGCAGAATTTGGCCATTGGGCCCACTACTCCGCCTTTCAATTGTGGCTGATCTATCTCTCCCTCTCAACCCCATTCTCCAGCCTTCTCCCTATAACCCCTGACACCCGCACTAATCAAGTATCTGTCAATCTCCGCCTTACAAATACCCAATGACGACCTTCACTGCCAGATTCACCACAAAGGAAAGAATACAGGTCCACCACTGACTTTCCAGCACCCTTTTGTTCCAGAGCCTTGCCAGATTATCCGTTTTGCTGAAGTCCCGATGAGGTCGCGATTGGCCACCTCACCCGGCCTAGGCGCCACACTTTCAAGGAGACTGCCAGTGGGGATTTCAAGTGCGCTCTCGTAATTTTGTCTGGATTAAAGGAGGCGACGGATCATCAGATGCCGGAAAGCCGGTGGTGGACTACTCCTCCTGCCAGCTTGCCTCTTGCAAGGATGACATCTCGATTCCCAATTTCTCCTTCTCAGCCCCCTCTGCTCCTAAGATGGTGGAAGCAACAGATTTGGGCTTGACGTACACTCTATCTTATGGAAGGACTGTTCAGAAATCTGACAACAGGGGAAAAGAAGCTGTTCTTGAGTCTGGTGTAGTTGTGGGAAAGATGAGTAGAAAGGATAGATCTGGGCGGCACGGTGGTGCACGGTAGGATTGTTGCCTTACAGCGCCAGAGACCCAGGTTCGATTCCGGCCACGGGTGCTGTCTGTATGGAGTTTGTACGTTCTCCCCAGGACCTGCGTGGTTTTCTCTGAGTTCTTTGGTTTTGTACCACACTCTAAAGACACACAGGTTTGTAGGTTAATTGACCTGGTATCAATGTAAATTGTCCCTAGTGTGTGTAGGAGAGTGTTAGTGTGCGGGGGATCGCTGGTCGGTGCGAACTCGGTGGGACGAAGGGCCTGTTTCCGCGCTGTATCACTAAAAATAGATAGGCACATAACTTTAGGCATCGTGCAAAGCTATTGAGCTTCTTGAATCTATAGTCTCAGAAAGAGTTATGTGTTTTTTTTTTACTGTTTCTTGTTTACCGTTGTTGCGAGTTTTTATCAAAACTCCAGATTTTTTAATGATTGAAATTTACATTCTTCAGTTCTCGTACTAGGTTTCAAACCCAAATAGTTTAGTTTTATCATGTGGTCATGTGTACCAAGGTACAGCGAAAAGCTTCTTTGTTGCGTGCAATCCAGTCAATTACAATTTGTGCAGAATAAAGTCCAGCAAAGTCCAATCAAAGATAGTCCAAGGGTCCTCAATGAGGTAGATGGTAGATCAGGTCTGCTCTCTTGTTGGTGGTACGATGGTTCAGTTGCCTGATAACAGCTGGGAAGAAACTGTCCCTGAATCTGGAGATGAGCGATTTCACATTTCTGTACCTTTGGCCCGATGGGAGAGGGGAGAAGAGGGAGTGGCCAGGGTGCGACTCATCCTTGATTATGCCAAGGCAGCGTGAGATATAAAATGCTTGGATAGAGTGGATGTGGCGAGGATCTTTCCACTAGTGCGAGTGTCATAGCCTTAGAATTAAAATAAGGTTAGTTTAGGAAGAGTTTATGAGGAGAAATTTCTTTAGTCAGAGGGTGGTGAATCTGTGGAATTCTTTGTCACGGAAGGCTGTGGAGGCCGTCAGTTGATATTTTTAAGGGCCAGAAGTTTAGGGGTAACATGAGGGGGAACTTCTTTACTCAGAGAATGGTGGCTGTGTGGAATGATCTTCCAGCAGAAGTGGTGGAGGCAGGATCGATTTTAACATTTAAAAGTAAAGTGGATAGGTATATGGACGGGAAGGGAATGGAGGGGTATGGTCTGCGTGCAAGTAGATGGGACTAGGGGAAAATAAATGGTCGGCACGGACTGGAAGGGCCGAGAGGGCCTGTTTCCGTGCGTAATTGTTATATGGTTATATGGTTATATGGTTATAGAGATAGATAGATTCTTCATTAGTACAGGTGTCAGAAGTTATGGGGAGAAGGTAGGAGAATGGGGTTCGGAGGGACAAATAGATCAGCTGTGATTGAATGGCGGAGTGGACTTGATGGGTCAAATGGCCTAATTCTATTCCTATCACTCATGACCTTATGACCCGACTCACTTGCCGCGGATCGAGAACTGACATCGTGGACTGGGATCCCAGGCTCGCCCGACCAGAGTGAAAGGAGTGGGATGGAGGGCCGGTGAGCAGACCGGCTGCTGGAGGGAGTGCACTGCTTCGACGGGGCTCGGCTGGACAGGGCGCCGCTCACGTGGACCGCACACGGCGTGCAGCGGTGGAGCAGCGGCAAAGGACACCACGGCTACGCTTGGCCGAGCTGGGACTTTGAAATGGCGGCAAACATGGCGGCGCCGATATTATATGCTGAATGAATTTCAATATGTAACGTTTAATTGCATACGTGACAATAAATAAATATCCATATCCAAGATATCTTACTCGGTGCGAATAACTTGCTGTGGTACCAGCAGCTACATTTGTTGTCTGTAACACACATACTGGATGCCCAGGGGTCATAACAGACACTATGTTAATGCAAGCCTTTCTTTTCTTAATGGTGCTTAAATTCACTGATTGTAATTCAACCTGGAAAAAGCTCCTTGTCGCCCAGGGAGTAATCTTGGCATCGAGACTGGGATCGCACCTGTTGGTGATCTCTGGTGCTGCCGTTACTCGAGGGTAAATTAATTTAGAACATGTATCAAATTATATTTCAGGCAGACAGCGAGACAGGCAATTACCTGGGTTAATCCATTCATTTTCATGTTCACATTACATGCACAACATCTTTAAATCGGCAAACGTCAACTCTCCATAATTACCAACTTACAAGCACTGGGCGGCACGGTGGCGCAGCGGTAGTGTTGCTGCCTTACAGCGCTTGCAGCGCCAGAGACCAGGGTTCGATCCAGACCACGGGTGCTGTCTGTACGGAGTTTGTACGTTCTCCCTGTGTCCTGCGTGGGTTTTCTCCGAGATCTTCGGTTTCCTCCCACACTCCAATGACATTAATTTGCTTTGTGTAAATGTAGACTGTAGCTAGTGTGTGTAGGATGGCGTTAATGTGCTGGTCGGCGCTGACTCGGTGGGCCGAAGGGCCTGTTCCCACACTGTATCTTTCAACTAAACTAAATAAAAATTAAATTTCTGTCACCCCTGAAAAGAAGCTGGAAAGTTCATATGCTATAGGACCGGAATTTGGCCATTCGGCCCATCAAGTCTACTCCGCCATTCAATCTCCCTCCTAACCCCATTCTCCTGCCTTCTCCCCATAACCCCTTGACACCCGTACTAATCAGAATCCGTCAACGTCTGCCTTATAAATGACCAAAGACTTGGCCTCCACTACCATCTGTGGCAATTAATTCTGCAAATTCACCACCCGCTGATTGAAGACATTTCTCCCAATTTCTTCTCTAAGGGAGTCCTTCAATCTGAGGCTGGGCCCTCTGGTCCTAGATTCTCCCACTAAGACATGAGAGAGAACTGACAAACTCCACACCCGCAGCACCCGTCGTCAGGATCGAACATGGTTCTCTGGCTCTGTGAGGCAGCAGCTCTAGCAGTTGTGTGGTACACGACAAAATCATAGTTATAGAATAATTCAGTGTGGAAACAGCTCCTTGGACCCACCTTGCCCAGGCCGACCAACATGTCGCATCTTCACTAGTCATTCCTCCCTGCTTTTGGCCAATATCCGTACCATATCCATGTACCTGGCCCCATAGCAGTAGCGTCCACAGTCGCGGGGCTGGAAACTGGAAGTATCCCGAGCTAATTCTGCTACCATCATCATCTATTGCAACAAGTGATGGCTCCCACTGATTGTCGCTGGAAGCTTGCGTCCTTTTCGGGATGGACGACGACAGCGATGTCAACATGGAACATGTCAACATGTCAACATGAAACATGGAAGATGGACACGAAAGAAGAAGAACCCATGTACCTGTCTAAATGTTTCATAAACGTTACGATAGTACCAACCTCAATGACCTCCTCCGGCAGCTCGTTCCATACACCCACCATCGATTGTGTATAAAGGTTCATCCTAAGGTTCCCATTGAATCTTTCCCACCCCCCCCCCGCCGCCCCCTCACCTTAACCCTATGTCTTCTGGCTCTCAACACCCCGACTCCGGGCAAAAGACTCTGTGCGTTTACCCGATCTATCCCTCTCATGATTTTGTACACCACTATAATAGACAATAAACAATAGACAATAGGTGCAGGAGTAGGCCATTCGGCCCTTCGAGCCAGCACCGCCATTTAATGTGATCATGGCTGATCATCCCCAATCAGTACCCCGTTCCTGCCTTCTCCCCATATCCCCTGACTCCGCTATTTTTAAGAGCCCTATCTAGCTCTCTCTTGAAAGTATCCAGAGAACCGGCCTCCACCGCCCTCTGAGGCAGAGAATTCCACAGACTCACAACTCTCTGTGAGAAAAAATGTTTCCTCGTCTCCGTTCTAAATGGCTTACTCCTTACTCTTATTCTTAACCCCTTATTCTTAAAAATAAGTTCACCCCCTCATCCTCCTGCACTGTAATAAAAGCCCCAGTCTGCTCAACCTCTCCCTATAACCATATAACCATATAACAATTACAGCACGGAAACAGGCCCTCTCGGCCCTTCCAGTCCGTGCCGACCATTTATTTTCCCCTAGTCCCATCTACCTGCACGCAGACCATACCCCTCCATTCCCTTCCCGTCCATATACCTATCCACTTTACTTTTAAATGTTAAAATCGATCCTGCCTCCACCACTTCTGCTGGAAGATCATTCCACACAGCCACCACTCTCTGAGTAAAGAAGTTCCCCCTCATGTTACCCCTAAACTTCTGTCCCTTAATTCTCATGTCATGCCCTCTTGTTTGAATCTTCCCTACCCTCAATGGGAAAAGCTTATCCACGTCAACTCTGTGTATCCCTTTCATCATTTTAAAGACCTCAATCAAGTCCCCCTGTAGCACAGGCTTTCGAGGCCTGGCAACATGCCTGTAAATCCTCTCTGCACCATTTCGAGCTTGACAACATCTTTCCTGCGACAAAGTGCGATGTGAGGAGCTATGTTGAGTGCAGGAAGACAGGAACTGTCCAAGGACAATTCTGAGCTCCTTCAATGTGCTGCTGGAGCCCCTGGGTCACTCAGAGAAAGAAGCAATTGTACAAAAACACAAGGATCCTCATTTTCATTCCAACAAGCGAGCATTGTTTGAGGCGTGACCCCCCCCCCCCCCCTCCACCCTCCCACACTTTGAGGTCTCCCCGTGACCCAGTACCAACAGTACATGTATCACTGGGATAAACCCTCAGCCAATACACATAACTATGTGATTATGGGGATCCAAACAAGCGGGTTGTTCTTTAGTCTACTGGGCAGCACGGTGGCGCAGCGGTAGAGTTGCTGCCTTACAGCGCCAGGGACCCTGGTTCGATCCCGACGACATGGTGCTGCCTGTAAAAGGTTTGTACGTTCTCCCTGTGACCTATGTGGGTTTTCTCCGAGATCTTCGGTTTCCTCCCACACTACAAAGACGTGCAGGTCCGCAGGTCAATTGGCTTGGTGTAAATGCATAAATGTAAAATTGTCCCTAGTGTGTGGGGTAAGAGTTAATGTGCGGGGATCACTGGTCGGTGCAGACTCGGTGGGCCGAAATACCTATTTCCGCTAAACTAAACTGGATTGCTCTGCTCCTGGTGACAGAGACGACTGTCTTGAAATTATGCTTCCATCCTAAACTTGCATGCTTTATGTACACTGTAGCATTAAATTGAACCCCCTTTCAGTCAGAAGGTTATCGCACAGTTTATCCACAGTAGCAGAAACACTCAGTGACTTCACACTTACTTCAGTTCAGTTCAGTTTAGTTTATTGTTACGTGTACCGGGGTACAGTGAAAAGCTCTTGTTGCGTGCTATCCAGCCAGCGGTAAAAATGGTCAGTCGGTGT
This sequence comes from Raja brachyura, assembly GCA_963514005.1. The sequence continues at coordinate 13,757,450 of OY740781.1, read as the reverse complement.
TGATCAACATGAACATTAAGTTCTTCCAGTTCAGTTTAGCTTAGAGAACAGGCCCTTCTTCCCATCGAGTCCGCACTGACCAGCGATCACCCGTTCACACTACTTCTCTCCTACGAACTAGGGGCAATTTACAGAAACCAATTAACCTGCAAACCTGTACGTGTGGGAGGTAACCGGAGCACCCGGAGAAAACCCACGTGGTCACTGAGAGAAGGGAGACCTGGGATAGAAGACACATCACAAGATTGAATTGAATACATTTTATTAGCGCAAGTATGTAAGACATACAAGGAATTTGCCTCGATGCTTGCTTGCAAGTAACAACACGATGTACAGTAGACAATTAAAATTAAAACATTATAATTTAAACATGTGAAGAATAAAATTGTAGACAAACATGTGAAAGATTAGAAACTGTTCAACCAGAGCTGAACACACTTCTCGGCATCTGCATACAATGGCGTCTTGTGCTTATTGTGCCTCTTGTGCGTTATGGTGGATAGATTGGTGCAAAGGGGCTCTTTCCTTGACTCCGAGGCATGGATAAAGTAGACTGATCCCTTTTCCCAGATTGAACATGTCAAATACTGTTGGCATAAGCTTAAGGTGGGAAAGCAATGCTTAAATGAGATGTGCGGGGCATATTTTTCCACACAAATAGCGGTGGGCGTCTGCAATGGGCTGTCAGGCCTGGTGATGAAGGCTGATAGAACCCTGGCACTTAACAGGCCGTTAGTCAGGTACATGGATACGCAGGGAAAGGAGCGGTGTGGGTGACGCGCAGGCAGAGGAGATTAGTTTAACTTGACATCATTTTGGGGACAGATATTGGGCCAAAACTATGGACAAAGAATTGCAAATGTTGGTTGGTGTAAATGCATAAATGTAAAATTGTCCCTAGTGTGTGGGGTAGAGTTAATGTGGTTGGTCGGTGCAGACTCGGTGAGCCGAATATACCAAAGATAGGCTCAAAGTGCTGAAGAAACTCAACGGATCAAGCAGCATCTCTGGAGGACATGAATACGCAACGTTTCGGATCAAAATCCTTCTCAGACTGTTTCTCTTTCCACAGATGCTGCCCGACCTACTGATTGATTCTAGCACTTTTTCTGTTCTTATTTCACGGGTCATATGACTTTCAGCATTTGTAAAAGCATTAGTCAGAGAGTGGTGAAACTGTGGAATTAATTTCCACGAAAGGCTGTAGGAGGCCAAGGCAATTGATATTTTTAATACGGCGGGTAATAGATTCTTGATCAGTACAGGTGCCAATGGTTATAGGGAGAAGGCAGGAGAATGGGTTTAGGAGGGAGAGATAGATCAGCCATGAATGAATGGTGGAGTAGACTTGATGCTTGTATTGTATAATTATCATGAGAGATAAAGATGGCTCTTTCACCATAAGGTCATAAGGTCATGTGATAGGAGTAGAATTAGGCCATTCGGCCCATCAGGTCTACTCTGCCATTCAATCATGGCTGATCTATCCCTCCCACCGAACCCCATTCTCCTGCCTTCACCCCATAACCTCTGACATCTGTGCTAATCAAAAATATCTCTATCTCTGCCTTAAAAATATCCACTGATCTGGCCTCCACAGCCTTCTGCAGCAAAGAATTCCACAGATTCACCAACCTCTGACTAAAGAAATTCCTCCTCATCTCCTCCCTAAAAAAAAGTCCTTTAATTCTGAGGCTAGGACCTCTAATGCTGCACTCCCCCACAAGTGGAAACATCCTCTCCACCTCTCTATCCAGGCCTTTCACTGCTCTGTACGTTTCAACGAGGTACCCCCTCATCCTTCTAAACTACAGCGAGTACAGGCTCAGTGCCGCCAAACGCTCATCAGATGTTAACCTACTCATTCCTGGTCAGTGTGGGAATGGGAAGGGGAGTTAAAGTGTTTCAGTGTTTAGAGATCGGGCAGGCCAGTGCAGCATGGTGGCGCAGCAGTAGAATTGCTGCCTTACAGCGCTTGTTGAACCCAGGTTCAATCTCAACTACGGGTGCTGTCTTTACGGAGTTTGTACGTTCTCCCCGTGACCTGCATGGGTTTACTCGGAGATCTTCGGTTTCCTCCCACACTCCAAGAACACACAGGTTTGCAGGTTAATTGGCTCGGTATAAATGCAAATTGTCCCTTGTGTGTGGAGGATAGTGTTAGTGTGCGGGGATCGCTGGTCGGCACGGACCCTGTGGGCCGAAGAGCCTGTTTCTGCGCTGTACCTCTAAACTAAACTGAATCCCTTGAATGAACTGAAAATAATCCCTAGTTCCTGTACATCGCGGTTTAGGCCCTCGGGGTAGATGTGGAGAATCGAGGAGCTCGGTTCCGAGGAGCATGCCCAGCTCTTTGTTTCATATCCAATACTTTGAACAAGAGTTTCCCCTTCCCAGCCACACATGGTTAAGTGAATAAATGATAATTTGCTCAATAATTAACCTCTCAGTAAGCAAATTTATACTCAAGGCATTAATCATATATGGTTACAGTCTTGGCTTTGTGAAAAGTGCTCTAAGGTGGGCCGTTATAATTCACTTTCTTATTATCCAGACTGCAGTTGTGTTTATTTAAGCATGCTTATACTCTTTACATCAACAGTGAAATTATACACGGGGTACAATTGAAGACTTGGCAACTATGATAGTATTCGGATTCCTTTTTATTGCAGCTAACAAAGAGAATGCTTTGAAATTTTTTCCCATGATCATGTTTTGGTGACAAAAAAAAATTAAAATCTCCTCAGCTCAGAAAAACCGATGCTACCACAAATAATGGTTTCCCCGCATAAGTTCCTCAGCACCTGAGTTTCGTTTATTGTCACCTGTACCGAGGTACGGTGAAAAGCCTTTGTCGCGTGCTAACCAGCCAGTGGAAAGACAATACGCGATTGCATTCGAGCCGATTACAGTGTACAGATACTGTACATGACAAAGGGAATAACGTGAATGACTACCAGGTTTTGAAGGCACTGATGCTTTTGTTTCCTTCCTGCGCCCTCTGACCAATACTAATCCTCTCCCCAGCAGCTTAACGTGGGAATTTTTGACCTTGTATGTTGTCAAGGTTGCATTTCTTCCTTTGAGTTGGTATCACAGTCACAGAATCAAGGTGTGGAAACAGGCCCTTCGGCCCAGCCTGCCCACACCGGCTAACAATGTCCCAGCTACTCTAGTCCCACCTGCCCTTTCCCTCCAAACCTGTCCTATCTATGCACCTGTCTAATTGTTTCTTAAGCATCGGGATAGTCCCTGCCTCAACTACCTCCTCTGGCAGCTCGTTCCATACACCCACCACCCTTTTGTGAAAAAGTTACCCCTCAGATTCCTACAAAATCTTTCCCCCTTCAACGTAAACCTATGCCCTCTGGTTCTCGATTTCCCCCACTCGGGGACAGGGATTCCGTACATTCACCTGATCTATATAAATGTCTTTTGTTGTCCGAGGAATACACATCTTTTATTCATTGTCTCTCCATATCAACCCACACCGCTCTGCTTCACAATAAAAGGAGTGATTCAGGACTGCAGCACTTCCAGTGTTATAGCACCACTCATAATCTCCCCATGAGCCAAAGGACTTGACCACCAATAGTTACCGAAGTTCGACACAAAATGCTGGAGTAACTCAGCGGGACAGACAGCATCCCTGGAGAGAAGGAATGGGTAACATTTCGGGTCGAGACCCTTCTTCAGACTGCGAGTCAGGGGAGGAGGAGACACAGAGATAAGGAAGTGTAAGGTGTGAGAATGAGACATCAAAGGGGGTGGTGATCAAGGGAAATGTAGAATGGATCATTGTTAAGGGCCTGTCCTACAAGCATGCAACTCTATGCGATGAACGCGATCAAACTAGAAGCGGGGGCCGCGCGGAGGTCGGGTGATCCCCTGTACAGGGCCGTTCCCACCAGCATGCGCCTGCATGCGGCAAGCGCAACCAAACCAGCAGTAGGAGCCGCGCGGAGGTCGGGTGAGTGGCGCAACTCGGCGCAAAGTGAGGCGAACTTGGAGCGAAGTCTAAGATAAGTTCGCCAGGACAGAGAGGGGCACACACAGAGGGGCACCGAGGCACACACACACACAGAGGGCCATGGAGCCACACACATAGAGGGTCACGGAGGCACCTACAGATAGGCTCACGGAGGCACGATGTCGGGGCGGTGTGTAATGGGTCGAGGCAACTGCGAGCCGACAAGCCGTTGCCGCGCGGAATTTTTGGACATAGTCAGTTTTTCGGAGCCCCGCGCGGTGTCGGGACGAACTCGGGACGAATACGCACAATTCCGGCGATCGAAGTGGGACCGGCCCCGCGACGCCAGACGGCTCAAGCGACCACGTTAGGTCGCGCTAATCGCATAGAGTTGCATGCTTGTAGGACAGGCCCTTTAGCTAGGAGGAGATAACAACAAAGAGCCTGAGATGCTGCCTGGCCCGCTGAGTTACTCCAACATTTTGCATCTGGTTAGAGATAAAATGTAATCGGGCTGTGACTGGTTGGGGAACTGGGAAGGGGGAGGGATGGTGAGGGAGGGAAAGCAAGGGGTTACTTGATGTTGGAGAAGTCAATGTTCATACCGCTGCAGTGTAAGCTACCCAAGCGAAATATGAGGTGCTGTCCATCCAATCTGGGCTGGGATCGCCAACAATCACCGCTGGAATGTTGATTGTGTTGTGGACCCTTCCTTTTTAAAGTTTAATCTGCACACTGTTCCTTTACGTGTGCTCTAACTCCCCATTGTCATTTTTCAAACGTTGTATCTTGTTACAGTAAAACCACGTCAAGCTTATTAAAAATCTTCTGAGGCAGTTCAAACTTTATCCAGATTTGATAATCTGCCATCAAGTTAAAGGGATGTCAGCTCTCTCATCTTTCCTTCAGGCAACAAGTAATCCCAGAAACCAAAAGAGAATTACGCCAAAGTCCTTCGCAAACTCTCGACCTCACATATGATGTCTGTTGTCTCTCACTTTCTTGTTCTCTCTCTCGCTCTCTCCCTCTCCCTCACCCTCTCTCTCATACCCTCTCTCTCTCTGACCCCTTTTCTCTCTCTCTCTCTCTGACCCTTTCTCTCTCTCTGACCCTCTCTCTCTTTCTCTCTCTGACCCTCTCCCTCACATTAGTCCCTACTCTCTCTCTCTCCCTTTCAGATACTCTCTCTTTCTCTCTCTCTCTCTCTCTCTCTCTCCCTCTCTCTTTTCCTCTCTCTCTCTCTCTCTCTCTGACCCTCTCTCCATCTCTCTCATACCCTCTCTTCCCTCCCTCACATTAGCTCTCTCTCTCTCTTTCTCTCTCTCTCTCTCTCTCTATTTGAGCACAAGATAAATGAAATGAAAGAAAAAAGCGTGGAAGAGAGAGGGAACGAGGGAAAGAGAGAGATGGGGAGAGGGGGAGCGAGACGAGAAAGAGAGGATAGAGAGAGAGAGAGGTAGAGGGAGCGAGAGAGAGATTGGGGAGAGAGAGAGAGTTAGAGAGAGAGAGAGAGAGAGAGATAGAGAGAGAGAGAGAGAGAGAGAGAGAGAGAGAGAGAGAGAGAGAGAGAGAGAGAGAGAGAGAGATAATTAAGTTATCCACAGGTAAGTTTATGTTTAATACCTCCTTTGTAGTTGGTGTGGGGCGGTGAGATGGGTGGGTGGGTAAGCATGTCAATGACTCTGCTGCACTCACCCAGTCTTAATCATATCAGACACTCGTGGTTCTGGCACAAGATTAGAAGAGCAATGATCGTCTTTATTACAAGAATATTACAGGGGTTATTAACAGATATTTCATTCTCCAGCAATTACTGACAAGATAACTATATACTTGGCTTTGTTCGAGAGGCTGCTTTCAAACAAGTACATTATTTTATTCCCCCCTGCCCTTCCATCTCAAATGCCCTCTGGCCATCCCCCTCCCATCTATACACAGGCAGATGGGGGAAAGGTAGAGTCAAGTTCTGCAAATGTTAGAAAAAAGTTTGTTCAACCCCGTTAAGGTCACATCGTCTTTGTAAACTGCCCAATAAAATGAAGGGGAAAGATGCGACACACAAAAAACAAATTATTAAATCAATGATTTAAGAAACATTTAGACAGGTTATTTTAGTTCAGTTTATTTCCCCAGAGTCGGAGAATCAAGAAGCAGATGATATAGTGTAGTTTAGTTTAGTTTAGTTGAGAGATACAGTGCAGAAACAGGCCCTTCGGCCCACCGAGTCCGTGCCACCAGCAATCCCCGCCCACTAGCACTATCCTACATACTAGGGACAATTTACAATTTTTACCGGTCTATTAACCTACAAACCTCCACTGCCTTCAGTAGCAAAGAATTCCACAGATTCACAACTCTCTGGGTGAAAATGTTTTTCCTCATCTCAGCTCAAAATAGCCTACCCCTTTGATCCCCGGTTCTGGACTCCCCCAACATTGGGAACATTTTTACTGCATCTTCCAGCCTGTCCAATCCTTTAAGAATTTTATATGTTTCGATAAGATTCCCTCTGATCCTAGATTCCCGCAGATGTAAACCAAATCGATCCATTCTTTCATCATATGTCAGTCTCACCACCCCAGGAGTTGACCTGGTGAACCTACGCTGCACTCCCACAATAGCAAGAATGTCCTTCCTCAAATGAGGAGATCAGAACTGCACACAATACTCCAGGTGCGGTCTCGCCAGGGCCCTGTACAACTATGGTGGGACCTCCTTGCTGCTATACTCAAATCCTCTCAATATGTTTAGTGACACAACGAGGAGACAGGCCCTTCGGCCCACTGAGTCCGTACCAACCAGTGATCTTTACCCAGTATTACCCTAGCACTATCCTACACACAAGGGCCAATTTACAATCTTTACTGAAGCCAAATAACCAACAAACCTGCACGTCTTTGGAGTGTGGGAAGAAACTGGAACACCTGCGGTAAACCCACGCAGCCACAGGAGAACATCCAAACTCTGTATAGACAGCACCCTTGGTCAGGATCTAATCTGAAGGCAGCAATACCGCTGCTCCACCATGCCACTCAAAATGATGCATTTTCTGTATTATGTTTCTGTACTGTTACATGCTAAACAGTTTCTGAACACTTTGTGTCCCAATCTACACTGCCCTTTGCATTTATGTTTGGCCTGACTGATCCGTCATAAGTTCATAAGTTCTAGGAGCAGAATTAGGCCATTCAGCCCATCAAGTCTACTCCGCCATTCAATCATGGCTGATCTATCTTTTCCTCTCAACCCCATTCTCCTGCCTTCTCCCCATAACCCCTGACACCCGTACTGGTCAAGAATCTATCAATCTCGGCCTTCAAAAATGGCCACTGACTTGGCCTCCACAGCCGTCTATGGCAAAGAATTCCACAGATTCACCACCCTCTGACGAAGGAAATTCCTCCTCATCTCCTCAGATCCTTCTCCTTTTTGGAATCTTCCTGCCGTTTCTCCCCAAGAGAGGGTTTGAGCAACTGCCTGCTGGGTTCCCTTGCCCATTCTCATCAATCAAAGGTCAGGTAGCAAAAAACAGAACGGTCTAGGATTAAGCAGAAGGCAAATTGGATACAAGGATTATCTGTGAGACACTGGGAAGCAATAACGGTGTACAAAGACAAATGGGATTTTAATTCATGACGTGCACAGCGAGAATTCATAATGTAGGAATTTATCATTGTGGCGTTAGATGGGTAATGCCAGACAGAGATAGACATGGGAAAATGGCTGTTGAAAGTTAGACAGCGTGATAGATAAAGTGTAGAGGGATGAGACACATGATGAAAATGGGATGGTGGGATCATGAGGCACAAAAAGATAGAAGAGTATTTAGACATGTGGAATGGGTTCAGTTCAGTTCAGTTTAGTTCAGTTTTAGTTTAGTTTATTGTCACGTGTACCGAGGCAGAGTGAAAAGCTTTTGTTGCGTGCTATCCAGTCAACAGAAAGATGATACACGATTAACGTTTAACGCGGCCCTGCATCCCGATGTCCCTCTCCTTGCCCGCCCGACCCTCGCCTCTGTGTCCCGGGATGGGGCGCCACCTGCAGCCGACCTTGCAGCTGCTGGAGACAAAGCCCGCTCCCTCACCCAACGGCCCACTCCTCACGTCCATCATCACCAGCGGCCCCCTCCTCCTCCACTCTCCGGTCTTGGGGGCTTCCGAAATTCCACTGCACGCGACGTTGGGTCATCGTCCTCAGCGGCCAATGGGTCTTTGCTTTCGAAGATAGACACAAAAACCTGGAGTAACTCAGCGGGACAGGCAGCATCTCTGAAGAGAAGGAATGGGTGACATTTTGGGTCGAGACCCTTCCTCAGACTGCTGCTGGTCCAGTCTTTGTCCCTGGTTTCAAAGAATTCAAAGAAGCACTTTTCAAAGTAGTACATAGAACATAGGACAGTGCAGCACAGGAACAGGCTCCTCAGTCATAAACCCATCAGACATAGGAACAGAATTAGGCCATTCAGCCCATCGCATCTACTCTACCATTCAATCACAGCTAATCTACTTTTACGTCTCGATCCCATTTTCCTGTCTTCTCGCCGTAACCTTTGACACACTTAATCTATAATATTTGTGCCGGACATAATGCCAAATTAAACTAAGTACATCCGGGATGTCCTCTTTCTTTAGTTTACAGATACAGCGCGGAGACAGGCCCTTCTGTCCACCGTGTCCGCACCGACCAGCGATCCCCGCACATTAACACTATCATACACACACTATGGACAATTTACATTTATACCAAGCCAATTAACCTACAAACCTGTACGTCAATGGAGTGTGGGAGAAAACCGAAGATCCCGGAGAAAACCTACACAGGGAGAACGTACAAACTCCGTACAGACAAGCACCCGGGTCCATGGCACTGCAAGCGCTGTCAGGCAAATCTACCGTTTGCGCCACCGTGCCGCATGATTTAGTAAATCTGGTTTCCTCCCTGCTGTCATAGATGGATCCTTTACCTGGCTCACCTCTGTGGCCTGTAGAATAGGCAGAGGAGACTAGGTTATCTTAGCATCATGTTGGGCATAGACATTGTGGGCTGAAGGGCCTGTTCCTGTGCTGTACAGTTCTAAGTTCTAGGGTGGCACGGTGGCGCAGCGATAGAGCCGCTGACCCGGGTTCGATCCCGACTACGGGTGCTGTCTGTACGGAGATTGTACGATCTTCCCGTGACCTGCGTGGGTTTTCTCCGGGATATTTGTTTCCCTCCTACACTCCAAAGACGTACAGGCATGTAGGTTAATTGGCTTGGTGTACGTGTAAAATTGTTCCTAGTGTGCGTAGGGTAGTGTTAACGTGTGGGGATTGCTGGTCGGTGTGGACTCGGTGGGCCGAAGGGCCTATTTTTGCTCTGTATCTCCAAACTAAACTGTTATCAGGCCACTGATCCATTCTAGCAACAACTAGCGAGCAGTCCTGAGCTACCATCTATAACCATATAACCATATAACAATTACAGCACGGAAACAGGCCATCTCGACCCTTCCAGCCCATGCCGACCATTTATTTTCCCTTAGTCCCATCTACCTGCACTCAGACCATACCCCTCCATTCCCTTCCCGTCCATATACCTATCCACTTTACTTTTAAATGTTAAAATCCATCCTGCATCCACCACTTCTGCAGGCTCAGTCCACACAGCCACCACTCTCTGAGTAAAGAAGTTCCCCCTCATGTTACCCCTAAACTTCTGCCCCTTAATTCTCATGTCATGCCCTCTTGTTTGAATCTTCCCTACCCTCAATGGGAAAAGCTTATCCACGTCAACTCTATCTATCCCTTTCGTCATTTTAAAGACCTCAACCAAGTCCCCCCTTAACCTTCTGCGCTCCAAAGAATAAAGACCTAACTTGGTCAACCTTTCTCTGTAACTTAGTTGCTGGAACCCAGGCAACATTCTAGTAAATCTCCTCTGTACTCTCTCTATTTTGTTCACATCCTTCCTATAATTAGGCGACCAAAATTGTACACCATGCTCCAGAATTGGTCTCACCAATGCCTTGTACAATTTTAACATTACTTCCCTACTCCTATATTCAATGCTCTGATTTATAAAGGCCAGCACACCAAAAGCTTTCTTTACCACCCTATCTACTTGCGATTCCACCTTCAGGGAACTATGCACATCTATCTCACTGGAGACCCTTGGACTATCTTTAATTGGACTTTACTGGACTTTTTCACGCACTTCATCACGTATCAGTACACTGCGGATGGCTTAATTGTGATCATGTGTTGTCTTTCTGCTGACTGGTGAGCATGCGACAAAAGCTTCTCACTGTACCTCGGTACACGTGTCAATAAACTAAACTGAACTTAACTGAACAAGCAAATGAGCATCTGCGAAGGCACCTCCAGTACTGCACTGGAGTTTTATTCATGCCGAGCTATTACTGAGAGAAGCATTAAATAATAACCAGTTCCTTTGTATTAGCAGTCGGTTTCAGCTGCACTTGCTGTGATATTTTGGCACGGCTCAATGGGAGGCATCAAGAAGGCAGCTGACATTCAGGCGCTAAGCCCCCACACAGCTCCGCTCGATGTTTGCAATGCAAACACCTTGACACACCGGAGACCTCCCACTGATTGCACCTGTTCCTCCAGCTTGTCTCTTCTTGAAACTTGGCTGCGAGCACCGGTGTTCGGCTGAAGGCCCCCAGCGCATGTCTGCGTTAGAGGAGGAAGCTACTCCCATCCCCCCACCCCACCCCCCCCCCACTCCCCCCACTCCCCCGCCTCCCTCCACCCCTTTTCCATGATCTCCAACCTCGTAGAGATACCACACGATTAGATTTGTCTGGGGTTACAGGGAAGAAGGCTGGGAAGGAGAGTGGGGTTTGGAGGGAGAGATAGATCAGCCATGATTGAATGGCGGAGTGGACTTGATGGGCCGAATGGCCTAATTCACCTCCGATCACTTATGAATTTATGAACTAAACTTCGGCCCACAACGTTTGTGCCCAACATGTTACCATGACTCTATGACTCTGTGATATGGATAATTCTATGGGAATGGAGGGGTATGGTCTGAGTGCAGGTAGATGGGACTAGGGGAAAATAAATGGTCGGCACGGACTGGAAGGGCCGAGAAGGCCTGTTTCCGTGCTGTAATTGTTACATGGTTATATGGTCTTCTGCTATGACTTATGATTTGAGAGTTACAAAACATAGAAAAATAGGTGCAGGAGTAGGCCAATCGGCCTTTCGAGCCACCGCCATTCAATATGATCACGGCTGATCATCCAGAATCAGTACCCCGTTCCGGCTTTCTCTCCATATCCATTGATTCCATTAGCCACGAGGGCCACATCTAACTCACTCTTAAATATAGCCAATGAACTGGCCTCAACTACTTTCTGTGGCAGAGAATTCCACAGATTCACCACTCTCTGTGTGAAAAATGTTTTTCTTATCTCAGTCCTAAAAGACTTCCCCCTTATCCTTAAACTGTGACCCCTTGTCCTGGACCTCCCCAACATCGGGAACAATCTTCCTGCATCTAGCCTGTCAAACCCCTTAAGAATTTTGAAAGTTTCTATAAGATCCCCGCTCAATCTTCTAAATTCCTGCGTGTATAAACCGAGTCTATCCAGACTGTCTTCATATGGAAGTCCTGCCATCCCAGGTATCAGTCTGGTGAACCTTCTCTGTACTCCCTCTATGGCAAGAATGTCTTTCCTCAGATTTGGAGACCAAAACTGTGCGCAATACTCCAGGTGTGGCCTCACCAAGGCCCTGTACAATTCCCGACGAGAGGGCTTGCACATCGGGCCGTCTGTAGCGGCGACTACGGAGGGTTATGACCCAAATCAGGGGTGAACAAAGGAGGAAGACTGGGGGTTACACAAAAAGGCTGGAGATACTCAGCGGGTGCAGTAGCATCTAAGGAGTGAAGGAGATAGGCGACGTTTCGGGTCGAGACCCTTCTTCAGACTGTTCAGGGATCAGGGAAACGAGAGATATAGACAGTGATGTGGAGAGATAAAGAACAATGAATGAAAGATATGCAAAAAAGTATTGATGATAAAGGAAACAGGCCATTGTAAGCTGTTTGTAGTGTGAAAATGAGAAGCTAGTGCGACTGGGGTGGGGGGGGGGAGATAGAGAGAGAGGGAATGCCAGGGCCCGAGGGCTGAGGGAGAGGTGGAAAGGGGAGGAGGCAGCCTGGGTTAACAGAATTGAGAAAATTCAATGTTTAAGCCCCGAGGATGCAGACTCCCCAAGCGGAATATGAGGTGCTGTTCCTCCAACTTGCGGTGTTGCTCACTCTGACTGTGGAGGAGGCCCAGGACCGAGAGGTCAGATACAGAATGGGAGGGGGAGTTGAAGTGCTGAGCCACCGGGAGGTCGGGTTGGTTATTGCGGACCGAGCGGAGGTGTTCGGCGAAACGATCGCCCAGCCTCCGCTTGGTCTCACCGATATAGAGCTGGCATCTGGAGCAACGGATGCAGTAGATGAGGTTGGAGGAGGTGCAGGTGAACCTCTGTCCGACGTGGAAGGACTGCTTGGGTACCTGAAAGGAGTGGATGGGGGAGGTGAAGGGACAAGTGTAGCATCTCTTGCGGTTGCAAGGGAAAGTGCCCGGGGAAGGGGTGGAGCGGGAGGGAAGGGAAGAATTGACAAGGGAAAGGAGGAAGACTGACTGAACTTTATTGCCTTCCCTCACAGTGAAGGATTCTGTGGTGAATGTTTATGTTAAATTCTATTGCGTATTGTGTTCTTTTTAATTGTATGGCTGCATGGTAACTTATTTCACAGTACCTTCATTGGTGCATGTGACAAATAAATGTGAACCCTTGAACCTTGAACCTAGCAATAATGCTCTTTCTCAAATTAGGAGACCAAAATTATACACAACACTCTAGGTGCGGTCTCACCAGGGCCCTGTACAACTGCAGTAGGACCTCCTTGCTCCTAAACTCAAATCCTCTCGCATTGAAGGTCTACATTCCATTAGCTTTCTTCACTGCCCACTGTACCTGCATGCTTACTTTCAGTGACTGATGTACAAGCACACCAAGATCTCATTGCACCTCTCCTTTTCCTAATCTGACACCATTCCGAGTCTGAAGAAAGGACTCAACCCAAAACGTCACCCATTCCTTCTCTCCAGAGATGCTGCCTGTCCCGCGAAGTTACTCGAGCATTTTGTGTCTATCATACAGATGATAATCTGCCTTCCTGTTCTTGCCATCAAAAAGGATAACCTCACATTTATTCACACTATACTGCATCTGCCGTGCATCTGCCCACTCACCCAACCTATCCAAGTCATCCCGCAGCCTCATAGCACCCACATCGCAGCTCACACTGCCACCCAGCTTTGTGTCATCCGCAAACTTGGAGATGTTACATTTATTTCTCATGTCTAAATCGTTAATATATATTGTAAATAACTGGTGTCCCAGCACCAAGCCTTGCTGCACCCACTAGTCACTGCCTGCCACTCTGTAAAGGACCCGTTAATTCCTACTCTTTGCTTTGTGACTGTCAAGCAATTTTCTATTCATTTCAATACCCTACCCCAATACCATGTGCTCCAGTTATGCATACTAATCTCTTGTGTGGTATGCGGGATGACTTGGATAGGTTGGGTGAGTGGGCAGATGCACGGCAGATGCAGTATAGTGTGAATAAATGTGAGGTTATCCTTTTTGAAAGTCCAGATACACCACATCCACTGGCTCTCCCTTATCCATTCTACTTGTTACATCCTCAAAACATTTCAGAAGATTATTCAAGCATGATTTCCCTTTATAAATCCATGCTGACTTTGACTGATCCTGTCACTGCTTTCCAAATGTGTTGCTGAAACATCTTTAATAATAGACTCAAGCATCTTCCCCACTACCGATGTAAGGCTAACTGGTCTATAATTTCCCTTTTTTTTCTATCCCTCCTTTCTTTAAAAGTGGAGTTTCATTGGTTACCCTCCAGTTCACAGGAACTGATCCAGGGCAAGAGAACATTGAAAAATGATCACCTATGCATCCACGATATCTAGGGGCCACCTCCTTGTGTACTCTGGGATGCAGACCATCAGGCCATAGAATCATAGAATCATAGAAAATAGGTGCACGAGTAGGCCATTCGGCCCTTCGAGCCTGCACCGCCATTCAATATGATCATGGCTGATCATCCAACTCGGTATCCTGTACCTGCCTTCTCTCCATACCCCCTGATCCCTTTTGCCACAAGGGCCACATCTAACTCCCTCTTAAATATAGCCAATGAACTGGCCTCAACTACCTTCTGTGGCAGAGAATACCACAGATTCACCACTTTCTGTGTGAAAAAATATTTTCTCATCTCAGTCCTAAAAGACTTCCCCCTTATCCTTAAACTGCATCTAGCTTGTCCAACCCCTTAAGAACTTTGTAAGTTTCTATAATACCTTCTGGGGATTTATACCAATATTGGTATTTACCTTCTGGCTTCAAGGCCCTGGGGATTTATCTGCCTTCAGTCCCAACAGTTTACCCAACATCATTCCCTGACTAATGTGGATTCCTTTCAGCCCCTCCCTCCCACTAGATCCTCGATCCCCTAGTATTTCTGGGAGATTCTTTGTGTATTCCTCACTGAAGACAGAACCAAAGTACTTGTTTAACTGTTCTGCCATCTCCTTGTTTCCCATTATAAATTCACCTGTCTCTTATTGTAAGGGACCTACAATTGTCTTCACTAATCTTTTCCTTTTTTTCATATCTAAAGCAGCTTTTAGAGTCCGTTTTTATATTCCCCGTCAGCTTTCTTTCATGCTCTTTTTTCCCCCTCTTAATGAACCCCTTTGTCCTCCTCTGTTGAGTTCTAAATTTCTCCCAGTTCTCTGGTTTGCTGCTTCCTCTGGATTTAACATTGTCCTTGATTTCCCTTTTAAGCCACGTTTGAGCCGCCTTCCCTGTTTTATGTTTTCGCCAGACAGGGATGAACAATTTTTGGAGTTCATCCATGCGGTCTTGAAATCTTTGCCATTGCATCTCCACCGTCAACCCTTTAAGTATAATTTGCCAGCCTACCCAAGCCAATTCCCATCTCATACCTTCAAAGTCTCCTTTCTTCAAGTTCAAGACTAGTCTCTGAATGAACCATGCCACTCTTCATCCTAATGCAGAATTCCACCATATTGTGGTCACTGTTGCCCAAGGGGCCTTGCACAACAAGATCATTAACTAATCCTGACTCATTACACAATACCCGGTCCAGGATGGCCTGCCCTCGATTTAATTCTTCTACATATTGGTTTAAAAACCATCCCGTATACATTCCAGGAAATTCTCCTCCTCAGCGCCATTAGCTATTTGGTTGGGCCAATCTAAAGTCTCCCATGATAACTGCTACACGCAGTTATGTGTACCTTTGCTACACGCATCCCTAATTTCCTGCTTGATGCTTTTCCCAACTTGTCTCCTGCCATTTTGCGGTCTGTATACCACTCCAACAAACGTTTTCTGCCCTTGGCTATTTCGCAGTTCTACCCATACCGATTCTACAGCATCCAAGCTAATGTCTCTCCTTGCTATTGCATTAATCTCCTCTTTAACCAGCAATGCCCCCCACCTCCTCTTCCTTTCTGTCTATCCTTCCTGAATATTGAATACCTCTGCATGTTTAGCTCCCAGCCTTGGTCAACTTGGAGCCATGTCTCTGTAATATCATATATTTTAACTTCTAACTGCATATTCAATCATCCACCTTATTACGAAAGCTGCCAGGACTCTTATTACGGATGTTGCCAGGAATCAAGGGCCTGAGATACAGGTACAGGTACAGGTACAGGTACAGGTACAGGTACAGGTATAGGTATAAGTACAGATACAGGTACAGGTACAGGTATAGGTGTAGGTATAAGTACAGATACAGGTACAGGTACAGGTACAGGTATAGGTATAAGTACAGATACAGGTACAGGTACAGGTACAGCCTTGGTCAACTTGGAGCCATGTCTCTGTAATATCATATATTTTAACTTCTAACTGCATATTCAATCATCCACCTTATTACGAAAGCTGCCAGGACTCTTATTACGGATGTTGCCAGGAATCAAGGGCCTGAGATACAGGTACAGGTACAGGTACAGGTACAGGTACAGGTACAGGTATAGGTATAAGTACAGATACAGGTACAGGTACAGGTATAGGTGTAGGTATAAGTACAGATACAGGTACAGGTACAGGTACAGGTATAGGTATAAGTACAGATACAGGTACAGGTACAGGTATAGGTATAGGTATAGGTATAAGTACAGATACAGGTACAGATACAGGTACAGGTATAGGTATAAGTATAGATATGGGTATAGGTACAGGTACAGGTACAGGTATAGGTGTAGGTATAAGTACAGATACAGGTACAGGTACAGGTATAGGTATAGGTATAGGTATAAGTACAGATACAGGTACAGGTACAGGTACAGGTATAGGTATAAGTATAGATATGGGTATAGGTACAGGTACAGGTACAGGTATAGGTATAAGTACAGATACAGGTACAGGTACAGGTATAGGTGTAGGTATAAGTACAGATACAGGTACAGGTACAGGTATAGGTATAGGTATAAGTACAGATACAGGTACAGGTACAGGTATAGGTATAGGTATAAGTATAGGTATGGGTATAGGTATGGGTATGGGTATGGGTATGGGTACAGGTACAGGTACAGGTATAAGTACAGGTACAGGTACAGGTACAGGTACAGGTATAAGTACAGATACAGGTACAGGTATAGGTATAGGTATAAGTACAGATACAGGTACAGGTATAGGTATAAGTACAGATACAGGTACAGGTACAGGTATAGGTATAAGTATAGATATGGGTATAGGTACAGGTACAGGTACAGGTACAGGTATAAGTACAGATACAGGTACAGGTATAGGTATAGGTGTAGGTATAAGTACAGATACAGGTACATGTATAGGTATAAGTACAGATACAGGTACAGGTATAGGTATAAGTATAGGTATGGGTATAGGTATGGGTATGGGTATGGGTACGGGTACAGGTACAGGTATAAGTACAGATACAGGTACGGGTACAGGTATAGGTATAAGTACAGATACAGGTACAGATACAGGTACAGGTACAGGTACAGGTACAGGTACAGGTACAGATACAGATACAGGTACAGGAACATGTACACGTACGGGTGCAGAGGCAAGAGGCAAGAGGCCAGAGGCCAGAAGCAGGTTTTTTGGCCCACTGAGACCACGCCGACCAACGATCCCGCACATTAACACTACCCTACACACACAAGAGATAATTTACATTTATTCCAAGCCGATTAACCTACAAACCTGTACGTGTTCCTCCCCTGGAGTATGGGAGGAAACTGAAGATCTTGGAGAAAACCCACACGGCTCACGGGTCACAGCACCCGTGCTCGGATACGAACCCGGGTCTCCGGCACTGTAAGCGCTGCAAGGCAGCAAATCTACCGCTGCGCCACCATGCCACCTGAGCTATGGGGAGAGGTTGGGTAGGCTAGGCTTTATGCTTTGGAGCACAGGAGGATGAGGGGTGATCTTATAGAGATGTAGACAATCATGAGAGGAATTAATAGGATAAATGCATCTTTTACCCAGAGTAGGGGAATCGAGGACCAGAGGACATTGGTTTAAGATGAAGGGGGGGATGATTTAATAGGAATCTGAGGGGTAACATTTTCACACAATGGGTGGTAGGTGTATGGACCAAGCTGCCAGAGGAGGTAGTTGAGGCTGGGACTATCCCACCATTTCCCCTTAAACCTATGTCCTCTGGTCCTCGATTCACTTACTCTGGGCTTGGGAGTCCCAGCCTACCCAACCTCTCCCTATTGCTTACTTTCAATCGATCCCTCTCACAATTTCATATACTTCCATCAGGTCTCCCCCTCAGCTTCTGATACTGCAGAAGAAACAATCCAAGTCTATCCAACCTCTACTCTGAGCCCACAGAGTGACTCCAGCGTTCTGTGCCTATCTTCGGTTTAAACCAGCATCGGCAGTTCCTTCCTACACCTCTCCTCTGGTTAATATCTCTAGACCAGGCAGCATCCTGGTACACCTCTTTAGCCCCCTCTCCCAGGCCTCCACATCCTTCCTGTTATGCAGTGACCAGGACAGCGTATTTCAAATCCGGCTTAACCAAAGATTTGCAAAGCTGCACCGTGACCTCCTCTCTCTTCCACTCAATTCCTTGGCCAATGAAGGTAAGCATTTTTTTGATCACCCTATCCACCTGTGATGCCACTATCAAGGAATCTACCTATGACGCTACCTTTAAGGAATCTACCTGTGATGCCACTTTCTAGGAATCTACCTGTGACACCACTTTAAACGACAGCTGGAATTACTACTGCATTTCGACTCTTTTTATTTCTTAAGCACAAATTTCCTCCATTATCCTCGAGCAGTCGTACCCTCTCCCTGGTTTTTATGTAGGTATTAAAAACAGTATTTTCTTTAATCTGACTTGTGAAATCCATTTCTTGGCCACTTTTGTCCCTTCGAATCACCCACATGTTCTGTTTCCATCATCAATCCTCCGTTTATACTTTAGTCTCGTTTAGTTTAGAGATACAGAGCAGAAACAGGCCCTTCGGCCCACTGAGTCCACACCGACCCGTGATCACCCCGCACACTAACACTATCCTACACACACTACATCCTACAGCACCTAGACCGGCAGTAGACCTATGGGAGGATCCTGTTTGTTGATTTTAGCTCTGCATTCAATACCATTGTGCCAGAGCTACTACACTCCAAACTTTCCGAGTTGACTGTGCCTGAACCCCTCTGTCGGTGGATTACCAGCTTCCTGACAGACAGGAAGCAGTAGGTGAAGCTGGGAAAGCACATCTCTGACCCGCAAACGCTCAGCATGGGAGCACCGCAAGGCTGCGTACTCTCCCCTCTCCTCTACTCTCTCTACACCAATGACTGCACCTCTGTCAAGCTTCTCAAATTTGCGGACGACACAACCCTGATTGGACAGATCCAGGATGGGGAGGAATCTGCCTATAGACAGGAAGTGTCACAGCTGGCGTCCTGGTGCCGTAGCAACAACCTAGAGCTCAATGCTCTTAAGACAGTGGAATTGATTGTAGATTTTAGGAGAGGTCCCTTTCCCCTCACCCCATTCACCATCAACAACACCACAGTCATCTGTGGAGTATTTTAAGTTCCTGGGAACCATCATCTCCAAGGACCTTAAATGGGGGGGCTACAACAGAGGATGAACTTCCTACGGCAGCTGAGGAAACACAATCTGCCCCAGGCAATGAAGGTCCAATTCCGCACGGCCATCGTAGAGTCTGTCCTCACCTTCTCCATCGTGGTCTGGTTTTGGCTTAGCCACCAAGCACGAACCTAGAGGCTGCAGCAAATTGTCCGATCAGCAGAGAAGGTTATTGGCTGCAACCTTCCCTCCATTGATGAACTGTACACTGCAAGGGCCAGGAAGCGAGCGGGCAAGATCATCTCTGACCCCTCTCACCCTGACCACAAACTCTTTGAATCACTTCCCGCTGGAAGGCGACTCCGGATTGTCAAAGCTGCCACAGTCATAAAACATAAAAAACAGTTTTTATCCACGAGTAGTTGCTCTACTCAACAGCCAAAAATCTGTAGCCTCCCTTTGATCTGGTATTTTGTTGGTTCACATGCTTGATCAATGGTGTTTTATCATTAATGTTTTATTATTATTAATGTTTAGTGTTTTCTGAGTCATTCGTAACTGTCACTATATGTCATGTTGTTACTTGTGGGCGGAGCACCAAGGCAAATTCCTTGTATGTGAATACTTGGCCAATAAACTTACTTACTAGAGACAATTTACAATAATACCAAGCTACACATTAACTTACAAACCTGTACATCTTTGGAGTGTGGGAGGAAACCGGAGATCCCAGGGCAAACCCACGCATGAGGGGTGATCTTATAGAGGTGTAAACAAATCATGAGAGAAACAGATAGGATAAATGCATAAGAATTTTTTACCCAGATTAGGGGAATCAAGAACCAGAGGACATAGGTTTAAGGTGAGGGGGGAAAGATTTAATGCGAACCTGAGGGGCAACCTTTTTTCACCAAAGGTGGTACGCAAAGATTGTGTACAGTTTTGGTCTCCAAATCTGAGGAAAGACATTCTTGCCATAGAGGAAGAACAGAGAAGGTTCACCAGACTGATTCCTGGGATGTCAGGACTTTCATATGAAGAAAGACTGGATAGACTCGGCTTGTACTCGCTAGAATTTAGAAGGCTGAGGGGGGATCTTATCGAAACTTACAAAATTCTTAAGGGGTTGGACAGGCTAGATGCAGGAAGATTGTTCCCGATGTTGGGGAGGTCCAGAACAAGGGGTCACAGTCTAAGGATAAGGAGGAATTCCTTTAGGACCGAGATAAGAAAAATATTTTTCACACAGAGAGTGGTGAGTCTCTGGAATTCTCTGCCACAGAAGGTAGTTGAGGCCAGTTCATTGGCTATATTTAAGAGGGAGTTAGATGTGGCCCTTGTGGCTAAAGGGATCATGGGGTATGGAGAGAAGGCAGGTACAGGATACTGAGTTGGATGATCAGCCACGATCATATTGAATGGCGGTGCAGGCTCGAAGGGCCGAATGGCCTACTCCTGCACCTATTTTCTATGTTTCTATGTTTCTGTATATTGACCCCAGGTGTCAGCCATTTTAAAGCAGTGACTCTACCGCTGCGTCATGTGCCACCCGCTTACATTGCCAAGAATTTTTCCAGGACTCGAGGGCCTGAACTATTGGGAAAGGCTGAGCAGGCTAGGAGCTCCATTCTTTGGAGGGCAGGAGGATGAGGTGATATTATAGTGGTGATGTCATAGAGGTGTATAAGATGATGAGAAGAATAGACAGGGTAAATACACATTCCCGAGGCATCTCTAAAGTAAAGTCTGAAGTAAAGTCAACTAAAATTACGTCTAAAGTAGCATCACAGAGTATTTTACCCAGAGTAGGGGAATCAAGAACCAGAGGGTACAGGTTTAAGGTGAGGGGCGAAAGATTTAATAGGAGCCTGGGAGGTAACGTATTCACACAAAGGGCGGTGGGTGTATAGAACGAGCTGCCGGAGGAGGGAGTTGAGGCAGGGACTTTCACAATATTAAAAAAAAAACATTTGGACAGGTACATGGATAGGAAATGAGCAAAATGCAGGCAGGTGGGACTAGAGTAGATGGGGCATGTTGGCCAGAGTGGGCAAGTTAGGCCGAAGGGCTTGTTTCCATGCTGTACGACTGTATAACTCGATGACACTGCCTTGCGAAAGAAGTCAACATTATCAAAGATTTTTATCGTCCCGGCCATTCTTTCTCCCCATTCCCGTCAGGCAGGTGATAAAATAATAGGAAAATGCGCAGCACCTGTCTCAGGAACAGCTTCACCCCCTCTGTTATCTGACTCGATTAACCTTTCGAGGTTCGATGAAAACTGTTCAATTAACTTTTTGTAACTTTGGACCAGAAATGTGGTGACTCTTGTGTACTGCCTCGGTGAGGTCTGCCGTGTGACATTACTGGGTTGTATGCAAAACTAACATTTTACTGTACTCTGGGCACATGTGAAAATAAAGTATAATTGAACAACTCTCATTGATGTATGGAACAAGCTGCCAGAGGACGTAGTTGAGGAAGGGACGATCCCAACTTCTAAGAAGCAGCTAGATTAGTACATGGATGGGACAGGTTTGGAGGGATATGGACCAAATGTTAGCAGGTGGGACTAGTGTAGCTGGGACATTGTTGGCCGGTCGGTGTGGGCAAGTTGGGCCCAAGGGGTTTCCACACTGTATCACTCTATGACTCTAAGATTGGGTACTGTCCGATTCACCTCTAGCCCATTGTGGACAATGGATTTAGTTTAGTTTAGTTTAGAGATACAGCCCTTCGGCCCATCGAATCTGTGCCCACCAGCGATCCCCGTACACTAGCACAATCCTGCAACCTAGGGACAATTTACAATCATTACCGGTCAATTAACCTACAAATCTGTAGGTCTTTGGAGTGTGGGGGAAACTGGAGCACCCAGAGAAAGCCCACGTGGTCACAGGGAGAACGTGCAAACTCTGTACAGACAGCACCAGTGGACAAGATCGAGTAAAGATTGATAAAACCTCAGTGGATGTTCATGTTTTAAGTTCATAAATGATAGGAGCAGAATTAGGCCATTTGGCCCATCAAGTCTATTCCGCCATTCAATCTTGGCGTGTCTATCTCTCCCTCCTAACCCCATTCTCCTGCCTTCTCCCCATAACCTATGACACCCGCACTAATCAAGAATCTATCTCTGTCTTAAAAACATCCACTGACTTGGCCTCCACAGCCTTCTGTGGCAAAGAATTCCACAGATTCAACACCCTCTGCTTAAAGAAATTCCTCCACATTTCCTTCCAAAAGGAACAACCTTTAATTCTGAGGCTATGACCTCTAGTCCTAGACACTCGCATAAGTGGAAACATCCTCTCCACATTCACTCAATGGAATGCATTCACTACTTGATTCAATTTAAATTGCAATTGAATATACTTCATCTGGCAGCTCATTACATATACCCACCGCCCTTTGTGTAAAAAAGGTTATCTCTCAGGATCCCATTAAATCATTCCCCTCTGTACAAGACATTGGCGATACCGCATTTAAAATATTGTATTCAGTTCTAGGGACCATGTAATAGAAAATATATTGTCAAGCTTGAAAGGGTTCAGAAAAGATTTACGAGGATGTTGCCAGGACTAGAGGGTGTGAGCTATAGGGAGATGTTGAGTAGGTTGGGTCTCTATTCCATGGAGCGCAGGAGGATGAGGGGAGATCTTATAGAGGTGTATAAAATCATGAGAGGAATAGATCGGGTAGATGCACAGAGTCTTTTACCCAGAGTAGGGGAATCGAGGACCAGAGGACATAGGTTCAAAGTGAAGGTAACTTTTTAACACAGTGGATGCATGGAACAAGCTGCCTGACGAGATAGCTGAGGCTGGGACTATCCCATCGTTTAAGAAACAGTTGGACAGGTACATGGATAGGACAGGTTTGGAAGGTTATGGATCAAGCGCAGGCAAGTGGGACTAGGGTCGCTGGGACATTGTTGGCTGTTGTGGGCGAGTTGGGCTGAAAAGCCTGTTTCCACACTATGACTCACCTTAAACCCATGTCCTCTGGTTCTTGATTCCCCATTCTGTTTAAACTACTCTTGTGTTACTTTAGACTTTCCATTAGTTTCACTTCACTTTACTTCACAGATGCCTCGGGTATGTGCACCTCCCCTGCTAATGTGAGTTGTAAATGTGGAGCAGTGCTTCAGACTCAGACTGTGCTCTGACCACCCTGGCCTGGTTTCCAACAGCCGGAAGAGTTAATTTCACCGCCACCTCTCATCTCTTTCATCACTCATGAGTCACGCCCAGCTAGTCCTCCGCTGTGACGAGGCTGACAGGTTACCGATCCCCCCAGTGCCCCCGAGCTACTCCTGGCTGCTAACCACAGCCACCCATTCAGGGGGGATTTCAGCACCTCACCTGCCCGGCAGACAGACACACTAGAGGGCTGTGGCAGCCCCCAGCCCCCAGCTCCAGGTGTGTGTGGGACCTCACTGTCAACCTCACTGTCAGAATACAGGTGAATCTGCACAAGGGCTCGACCCGAAACTTCACCCATCCCTTCTCTCCAGAGATACTGCCTGTCCATCTAAGTTACTCCAGCATTTTACGTATATCTTGAATACACTCCCTGTTCCACACCTCATTGGGACAAACGGCTCACCTATATATATCTAATGCACACACTCTCCCTCTCTCTCTCTCACAGACACATACTCTGTCGGTCTGTCTCTCTGTGTGTCTTTGGCTCAGTTTCTCTCTCCCACACACACTCTCTATATCATACACATACACTCACACAAACACACATGCCATCTCACAAACAGACATGCACATGTTCTAATACACACTGCCACACACTTGTTTTACTTGAAACACACACACACTACCTTACACACATACACTATCTCACACACAGGCACAATCTATCTTAAACACACTATCTTTCACACACTCTCACATGAAGGCACACTATCCAGCACACTCACACACAGACACACTTTAACTTACAAATACGCCCTCTAACACACACACTCTATCATATGCATATGCACTCTATCTCACACACTCTGTCTTACACGTACCCATTCTATCTCACACAGAGACACACTATCGTACACAGACACACTCTATCTGCCACACACACATATTCTATCACACACATAGATTCATCCTTTCACACAAAAGGCACACATTGTCACAGACTGTCCCATACATACACACTCTACATCACACACTGACACATACACACTCTACATCAGAGGAGATTTACTAGAATGTTGCCTGGGTTCCAGCAACTAAGTTACAGAGAAAGATTGAACAAGTTAGGTCTTTATTCTTTGGAGCGCAGAAGGTTAAGGGGGGACTTGGATAAGCTTTTCCCATTGAGGGTAGGGAAGATTCAAACAAGAGGGCATGACATGAGAATTAAGGGACAGAAGTTTAGGGGTAACATGAGGGGGAACTTCTTTACTCAGAGAGTGGTGGCTGTGTGGAATGATCTTCCTGCAGAAGTGGTGGAGGCAGGATCGATTTTAACATTTAAAAGTAAAGTGGATAGGTATATGGACAGGAAGGGAATGGAGGGGTATGGTCTGAGTGCAGGTAGATGGGACTAGGGGAAAATAAATGGTCGGCACGGACTGGAAGGGCTGAGAAGGCCTGTTTCCGTGCTGTAATTGTTATATGGTTATATGGTTATATCACACACTAACACATACACACGCTATATCACACACTGACACATACACATTCTATATCACACACTAACACATACACACGCTATATCACCTGCTGACACGTACACACTCTATATTACACACTGACACATGCACACTCTATATCACACTTACACACGGTCTCACACATAGATACAGCATTTTGTGTGTATCTCTGGTTTAAACCAGCATCTGCAGTACCTTCCTTCACACCTCTCCACATCCATTCTATCCAGGCCTTTCTTGAAGCAGCTTTGGATGTCTGACTGCTAACAGCATAACATTAGTGCCACTTGCTGCTGCTATCTGCATGTGCATCTAACTAGCTGACAATCAGATCTGGCACGCATCAGATTCTGGCATCATGCTCCTCAAAGGAAGATAGTTAAAGTCCCTTTACATTCTTGCCCTGCACACATTATATGCAGATAACACCATAAAATACTCAGATTCTCTAAAGATAGAGTAACTCAACGGGACAAGCAGCATCACTAGAGAGGAGGAATGGGTGACGTTTCAGGTCGACACCCTGCTACAGTGAGAGTCAGGAGAGAGGGCGTCTAGAGATATGGAAGGGTAAAGTGTGAAAACGACAGATCAAAGCAGATGCTGATGTGGAAATGTAGAACGGTTTATCGTTAGCTGTGGGGAAGGTGACAACGAGGTATACAATCAGGATGACTAGGATGGGGAGAGAGGGGGAATGCAAGGGTTACTTGAAGTTTGACAAATCAATATTCATACAGCTGGTTGTAACATCGAGTAACCTTGCTTTCCCTCTCTCTCCATCCCACCTCCATCCTAGTTCTCCGACTAGTTCTACTGTGCTCCTGCTTACATATTGCTGATTGGATGCCTCGTTGTCACCTTCCTCTCAACTAACAATGAACCATTCTACACTTCCTTATCATCATCTAGCAATGTTACAACATTTTGAGATTTAAAAAATCAAGTCTGCAATTTATCCCATCAGATAAAGCATACAAAGAAGTTTAATTTGACACCTAATTCACTTTCATATCTTCAGTATTAAAAAAGTTATGGCCATTTTCATACTCGGAAATTAGCATCTTGTTCCCCATTGCCTTTCCATTGACAACACAAAAGTTGTGATCGAGGACAGTCAAAAGCCCATAATTTTCTTAAAAATTAAGAGAACTGAAAGAAATTTCCAGTTATTATAGATTGAAGCATTCTGAAACTAATATGAAACAATCTTACATAGATGACCTGAAATTAAAGCATATAATTAGTTAGTTACCCAATTGTAGCTAATTACAAAATTCAATTGCTAGATCTAAACATCTATCCATTTCTTAAGAAAATAGTAACATTTTTTTTTAAGCCTAAGTGTCCAAATAACATTCACACAATAATTCACAATATAACATGATTTTTAAATCTAATTGTCATTCATTTATAGGCCAAATTGAAGGAATTCAGTGTTTAATGCCTGTAAATGAATGGGCATTTTAAACAGCTTGCGAGTGTGATTTTCTGGAACACGATGCATTGGAACGTTGCGGTTGCGGTGAATTTAAACCCAATATCGGCGGGAAAAATTCTGCCGGTTCGTATGGGGAATAAATCATCGTTTCGCAACAAGAAATATTGATTAAAGTCACCTAAACAAGCAAGTTTATATGTAAAAATGAATAGCTTTCACTTACCTGTCCCCTACGTAAAATCGGTCCCCGTTGTCGGCGTTCACGGCATTAGGAGCTAATTTTTATTTTACTGCAGCACAGAAATAGTCGGGCGATTAAAAAAAAAAATTAACTTACCGGTAGTCGGAACGAATCTCCAGAAATAGATCGCACTCTGAGAAAATATAATTCCGGCTGGCAAGGGAAAAACCGCATTTTAATCCCGCCCCTCCCTTAAAGGCGCCAAAATCGTACACACGGCCAGCGGCAGAACTGCAGCACCGCTAAAGGTAAGTTTTGTAACATACCTACATCATCTGCTTTGATCTGTCCTTTTCACACCTTACCCTTCCATATCTCTAGACTCCCTCTCCCCTGACCCTCAGTCTGAAGCAGGGCCTCGACCTGAAACGTCACCCATTCCTTCTATCCAGAGATGCTGCCTGTCCCACTGAGTAACTCCAGCATTTTTTGTCTATCTTCAGTGTAAACCAACATCTGCAGTTCCGTCCTATGGATTCCCTAAACTTTTGTCCATCTTAACCACCAAGGGACCAATATGCAGCTTTGAGCATTCACATAGTAATAGTCCTGATCGCAAAAATATATATATTATAGCAAACATTGTTAGCCAATTCCAAGCTGTGACGGCCAAGAAGACACCAATGTCTCTAGAGTTATAGTCATAGAGTGATACAGCGCAGAAACAGGCCCTTCGGCCCAGCCTGCCCACACCAGCTACACTAGCCCCACCTGCCTGCGCTTGGCCTATATCCCTCCAAACCTGTCCTATTAATGTACCTGTCTAACTGTTTCTTAAATGTTGGGATAGTCCCAGCCTCAACTACCTCCTCCGGCAACTTGTTCCATACATCCACCACCCTCTGTGTCCTGTGTTAAAGAAGGAACTGCAGATGCTGGAGAATCGAGGGTCTGAAGAAGGGTCTCGACCCGAAACGTCGCCTATCTCCTTCGCTCCTTAGATGCTGCTGCACCCGCTGAGTTTCTCCAGCCTTTTGTGTAACCCTCTGTGTCCTACTACCTAAGGAGGCTGTGGAAGTTCAGTATGTCTCTAATGACTCTTACAAACTTCGACAGACAAATCACAGAAATCGTACTGTCGGGTTGCATCAGAGCATGGTTTGGAACAGCTCTACCCACGCCCACAAAAAAGTGCCGTCTTGTTGTAGAGAGTTTAGTTTAGTTTAGTTTGGAGATACAGCGCGGAAACAGGACCTGCAGCCCACTGAGTCTGCGCCGACCAGCGAGAACCACGTATATACTAGCACTATCCTACACACACTAGGGACAATTTACAATTGCTACTGAAGTCAATTCTCCAACAAATCTGTAGGTCTTTGGAATATGGGAGGAAACCGGAGCACCCGGAGAAAACCCATGCAGTGACGGGGACAACGTACACACCCCACACAGACAGCACCCACAGTCAGGATCGAACCCAGGTCTCTGGCGCTGTGAAACAGCAAATCTATTGCCATGCCGTCCTTCAGTAGGTGTATCCCACTCCATCACACAGACCAGACTCCCAACATTGACTCCATCTATACTTCACGCTACCTTGGGAAAGCAGCCAATATGATCAAAAGCTTGTCCCACCCCAACTATTCATTCTTCTCCCTGTTCCCATCTGGCAGAAAGTACAGAAACTTGAAAAGGCACATCACCAGACGCAGGAACTGTTTATTTCCCTCTGGTTCGTCCATTAGTTAGGGTACTGTCTGATTCACCTCTACTCCATTGCGGACATTGGATTTTGTCACTGGAACTGATGCGCGATAATGCTCTTTGGATAGATTGCCAAATAAAGCTTTTCAATGTACCTCAGTACTCGATAATAAATCTAAGCCTTAGAAAAAAGCCAAGCTGGAAAGGGTGCAGAGACGATTTACGAAGATGTTACCAGGACTGGAAGGTCTGAGCTAAATGGAGAGGTTGAACAGGCTGGGACTATTCCTTGGAGTGCAGGAGGATGAGGGGTGATCTTATAGAGATGTACCAAATCATGAGAGGAATAGATTGGGTAGATGCACAGAGTCTCTTGCACAGAGTAGATGAATCGAGAACCAGAGGTCATAGAGGTCAATAAGAGAAGAGGTCCTGAAAGGAGAATTTAAGGAGTTAGGAAGAGAGTTAAGGAAAAGGACTGCAAAGATAACAATTTCAGCATCACGTCCTGTGCACGTGACAGTGAGTGTAGGAATGGAGCGAGGTGGAGGATAAATGTGTGGCTGAAGGACTGGTGCAGAGGGCAGTGATTCAAGTTTCTGGATCATTGGAAGCTCTTTTGGGGAAGGAGTGACCTGTATAAAAAGGTTGCACTTGAACCCGAGGGGGACCAGTATCCTGGCGGGGAAATTTGCAAAGGCTACTGGGGGAACTTTAAACTAGAATGGTTGGGGGGAGGGACTCAAATAGAGAAAGCTAGTAGACAGGGTTTGAGGCAGGAGGCAGAGAAGGGAAGCACTCAGACCCAACATGTATGGGGGAAAGAAGAAAAAAATAGTAAACAGAGAATAAGAGGTGGTGGGTTTATTAAATGTGTGAGCAGAGAGAAAGAGGGGTATAAAATGAGGGTAGAAGCAATTGGTAGCAAGGTGAAAATTAATAGTGGCAGGGAGACAAATCAAAAGGGGCCACTTGTCAACATAATTGTATAAAGAGCAAAAGTGTTGTAAAAACAAGCCTGAAGGCTTTGTGTCTCAATGCGAGGAGCATTCGTAATAAGGTGGACGGGTTGAATGTGCAGATAGCTATTAATGACTATGCTATAGTTGGGATCACGGAGACATGGCTCCAGGGTGACCAAGGCTGGGAGCTGAACATCCAGGGATACTCAATATTCAGAAGGGATAGACAGAAAGGAAAAGGAGGTGGGGTAGCGTTGCTGGTGAGAGAGGAGATTAATGCAATGGAAAGGAAGGACAATAGCTTGGAGGATGTGGAATCAATAAGAGTAGAGCTGCGAAACTCTAAGGGGCAGAAAATGCTAGTGGGAGTTGTGTACAGGCCACCTAACAGTAGTGGAGTTGGGGATGGCATCAAACAGGAAATTAGAAATACGTGGAACAAGGGTAACACAGTTATAATGGATGACTTCAATCTACATATAGATTGGGTGAATCAAATTGTCAGGGGTGCTGAGGAAGAGGATTTCTTGGAATGTATGCGGGATAGTTTTCTAAACCAACATGTGGAGGAACCAACGAGAGAGCAGGCTATTCTAGACTGGGTATTGAGTAATCAGAATCAGAATGCCTTTTATTGTCACTATACACATGTACAATGAGATTAAAAACTGCTCCTACTCAGTGCAAAAACAAAACAAAAAGGGGGGGGGGGGAAAGGTGCACAGTTTCTGCAGCGCTATATACATATCTATAAAAAGACAATGGATAAATAGAATGGATAATAGGATTCCCATATCCAGTATGGGTTACAGTTACAGTACAAATTACAGTAGGTGGATAGATGAAACTCCAGGGGTTAGGCTGTGAAGTCAGTGCATGTGTGAGTTCAGGGAGATAATGGATTTTGGAAAGAAACTGTTCTTGAGTCTATTTGTCCTTGTGCTGATGCACCTATAGCGCCTCCCTGAGGGTAGTAGGTTGAACAGGCCAAATGCAGGATGGAAGCTGTCCATGTAATGAGGAAGGGTTAGTTAGCAGTCTTGTTGTGCGTGGCCCCTTGGGCAAGAGTGACCATAATATGGTTGAGTTCTTCATTAGGATGGAGAGTGACATAATTAAGTCAGAAACAAGGGTTCTGAATTTAAACAAAGGTAACTTTGAAGGTATGAGACGTGAATTGCCCAAGATAGACTGCAAGTGATTCTTAAAGGGTTGACAGTGAATGTGCAATGGAAGGTATTTAAAGACTGCATGGATGAACTACAACAATTGTTCATCCCAGTTTGGCAAAAGAATAAATCAGGGAAGGTAGTGCATCCATGGATAACAAGGGAAATCAGGGATAGTATAAAAGCAAAAGATGAAGCATACAAATTAGCCAGAAAAAACAGCCTACCAGAAGACTGGGATAAATTCAGAGTCCAACAGAGGAGGACAAAGGGCTTAATTAGGAAAGGGAAAATAGATTATGAAAGAAAACTGGCAGGGAACATAAAAACTGACTGCAAACGTTTTTATAGATAAGTGAAGAGAAATAAAATAGTTAAAACAAAAGTAGGTCCCTTGCAGTCAGAAACAGGTGAATTGATCATGGGGAACAAGGACATGGCAGACCAATTGAATAACTACTTTGGTTCTGTCTTCACTAAGGAAGACATAAATAATCTGCCGGAAATAGCAGTGGACCAGGGGTCAAATAAGATGGAGGAACTGAGTGAAATCCAGGTTAGCCGGGAAGTGGTGTTGGGTAAATTGAATGGATTAAAGGCCGATAAATCGCCAGGGCCAGACAGTCTGCATCCCAGAGTACTCAAGGAATTAGCCACAGAAATAGTGGATGCATTAGTGATAATTTTTCAAAACTCTTTAGATTCTGGAGTCGTTCCTGAGGATTGGAGGGTAGCTAATGTAACCCCACTTATTAAAAAAGGAGGGAGAGAGAAAACGGGGAATTACAGACCAGATAGTCTAACATCGATAGTGGGGAAACTGCTAGAGTCAGTTATTAAAGATGGGATAGCAGCACATTTGGAAAGTGGTGAAACAAAGTCAGCATGGATTTACGAAAGGTAAATCTTGTCTGACGAATCTTATAGAATTTTTCGAGGATGTAACTAGTAGAGTGGATAAGGGAGAACCAGTGGATGTGTTATTTCTAGACTTTCAGAAGGCTTTCGACAAGGTCCCGCATAAAGAGATTAATATACAAACTTAAAGCACACAGTATTGGGGGTTCAGTATTGATGTGGATGGAGAACTGGCTGGCAGACAGGAAGCAAAGGGTAGGAGTAAACGGGTCCTTTTCAGAATGGCAGGCAGTGACTAGTGGGGTACTGCAAGGCTCAGTGCTGGGACCCCAGCTATTTACAATATATATTAATGATTTGGACAAGGGAATTGAATGCAACATCTCCAAGTTTGCGGATGACACTAAGCTGGGGGGTAGTGTTAGGTGTGGGGAGGATGCTAGGAGGCTGCAAGGTGACTTGGATAGGCTAGGTGAGTGGACAAATGCATGGCAGGTGCAGTATAATGTGGATAAATGTGAGGTTATCCACTTTGGTGGCAAAAACAGGAGGTTAGACTATTATCTGAATGGTGGCAGATTAGGAAAAGGGGAGATGCAACGAGACCTGGGTGTCATGGTACACCAGTCATTGAAATTAGGCATGCAGGTGCAGCAGGCAGTGAATAAGGAAATGGTATGTTAGCATTCATAGCGAAAGGATTTGAGTATAGGAGCAAGGAGGTTCTACTGCAGTTGTACAGCATTTTAGTGAGACCACACATGGAGTATTGCGTACAGTTTTGGTCTCCAAATCTGAGGAAAGACATTCTTGCCATAGAGGGGGTACAGAGAAGGTTCACCAGTCCTGGGATGTCAGGACTTGCATATGAGGAAAGACTGGATAGACTCGGCTTGTACTCGCTAGAATTTAGAAGATTGAGGGGGGATGTATAGAAGTTTATAGAAACTTACAAAATTCTTAAGGGGTTGGACAGGCTAGATGCAGGAAGATTGTTCCCGATGTTGGGGAGGTCCAGAACAAGGGGTCACAGTTTAAGGATAAGGGGGAATTCCTTTAGGACCGAGATGAGAAAACATTTTTCACACAGAGAGTGGTGAGTCTCTGGAATTCTCTGCCACAGAAGGTAGTTGAGGCCAGTTCATTGGCTATATTTAAGAGGGAGTTAGATGTGGCCCTTGTGGCTAAAGGGATCAGGGGGTATGGAGAGAAGACAGGACAGGATACTGAGTTGGATGATCAGCCATGATCATATTGAATGGCGGTGCATATTCCTCCACCTATTTTCTATGTTTCTATGTTTCTATGTTTAAAGTGTGGGGGGGAAAGATTTAATAGGAGCCTGAGGGGTAACTTTTTTTACACAAAGGGTGGTGGGTGTATGGAACGAGCTGCCGGAGGAGGTACTTGAGGCAGGGATTATCACAAAGTTTAAGAAACATTTAGACAGGTACATGGATAGGACAGGTTTAGAGGGACATGGGCCAAATGCAGGCATGTGGGACTAGAGTAGCTGGGACATGTTGGTTGGCGTGGGCAAGTTGGGCTGGAGGCCCTGTTTCCATGCTGTGTGGCTGCAGGTGTCTATGACACTCTGAGTCTAAAATAGATGTATAAAGTGATTAAAGTATGAAAACTAAAGAATGAGCAGATTAGCTGCAAGATGACACTGGCTCACAAATACAAACCCCGTGAGCCATGGACACAGTCTGCCCCGAAGTAAGAAGGATTTGCAATGAAAGGAAAGATAAACTCTGCAGGAGATACCCAATGTATTGATTTAACCCGAGCTAGCAGCAATTGACATTTGAATTTGACAGGACCTTGTTTTCACAGATGCAGCACCTTACAACCATATGGATGGCAAGGCGCGCAGGAACTTGTCGGTGTAACAGTAGAGTCAAAGAAAATGTTGCAAAAGGAACAAAGACATCACAATCCCTCCATAATGTTAATCCCTCCACAGTCCCAGCTGTTATCAGGCAACTGAACCATCCTACCACAATCAGAGAGCTGTCTATCTACCCCATTGGTGACATTCGGACTATCCTTGATCAGACTTTGCTGGCTTTACCTTGCACCAAACGTTATTCACTTATCATGTACACTGTACACGGCTCAATTGTAATCAGGTATTGTCTTTCCGCTGGCAGGTCAGCACATAACAAAAGCTTTTCAATGTACCTCGGTATACGTGACGATAAGCTTAACTAACTACAATGAATGAACGGTCAATGTTTAACCCATGAAGGACATGGCCCTCAATACTCTAACGTTCAAGGCATTTCAAAGGCATTGTCCTTAAACAACTGTTACCAATATGTGTAAGAAGGAACTGCAGAGACTGGTTTACAGCGAAGATGGAAGAAGTGCAGCTTCTTCCCCTCTGTTATCAGGCTTCTGAACGGTCCTTCCACAAGTTAGGATACTGTCCAATTCACCTGTACCCCATTACAGTTATTGGACTTTGTCCATGGAATGGATGCGTTACAATGCTGAGAATTATATTCCGCACTCTGTATCTTCCACTTTGCTCTATGTATAGTTTAGTTTAGTTGAGTTACAGCATGGAAACAGGCCTTTCGGACCAACGAATTTCCGCAGACCAGCGATCCCCACATTTTAACACGATCCTACACGCACGTTCCGACGCCCGTCGAAAGCCAGCACCACTGCGTTGCTAATGTTTTCAACAATTTAATAATAATAATAATAATAATAATAATAATAATACACACAATCTACATTTACACCAAAGCCAATTAACCAACAAACCTGTACGTCTTTCGAGTGTGGGAGGAAAGCGCAGAACTTGGAGAGAACCCACGCGGTCACAGGAAGAACTACAAACTCCATACAAACAGCGCCCGTAGTAAGGATCGAAGCGCTGAAAGCGCTATAAGGCAGCAACCTTACCGCATCCCACTGCGGCGTCCTATAGCAATTGAGTTTGTTACTTGATCGTATTTATGCATAGTATTATCTGACCAGTTTGAATAGCATGCAAAACAAATCTTCTCACCGCACCTCGATACAGGTGGCAATAATAAGCCTAAACCAAAACCCTCAAGCCAACAAACTATTTTGAAGAAAGGTCTTGACCCAAAACATCATTCACTCCTTCTCTCCAGAGACGCTCAGTTTCTCAAGCTTTTTGTGTCTATCTTCGGTTTCAACCAGCATCTGCAGTTCTTTCCGACACAATTTTGAGGTGTGACAGATAATAGCAAAGACCTCACATTGCGACCAGCCAAAGCTTTGTTTAAAAAACTGCGTAGCAAATTAGGTATGATTTAATGAAGCGGCATGTCTCCAACAACTCTCACCAACTTTTACAGATGTGCCGTGGAAAGCATTTTATCGGGATGCATCACAGCTTGGTTTGGGAACAGCTCCATCCAGGACCGCAAGTAATTGCAGCAAATTGTGGACACAGCCCAGACCATCACATAAACCCTTTCATTAACTCCATTTACACCTCACGCTGCCTCAGTAAGGCTAGTAGCAAAACCAAGGACGAATCACACCTTGGCCACTCCCTCTTCCCCCCTCTCCCATTGGGAAAAAGTAACAGGAGTGTGAAAACCCACACCTGCAGATTCAGGGACAGTTTTTTCCCAGCTGGTATCAGGCAACTGAATCATCCTCCCACAACCAGAGAGCGGTACTGAACTACTATCTACCTCATTGGTGACCCTCGGACAATCTTTGATTGGACTTTACTGACACTAAGTGTTATTCCCTTATCATGATAGACACAAAATGCTGGAGTAACTCAGGCGGGACAGGCAGCATCTCTGGAGAGAAGGAATGGGCGACGTTTCGGGTCGAGACCCTTCTTCAGACTGATGTCAGGGGAGTTTCCAACACACTCCCTTATCATGATTCTGTACACTGCAAATGGCTCGATTGTAATCATGTATCGTCTTTCCGATGGTTGGTCAGCACGCAAAAAAAACTTTTCAGTACGTCGGTACCCGTGACAATAAACTAAGCTGAAACTGAAACTGAAACTCTCCGTGTTCGAGTGAGCTCCCTGAGCCTTGTGGTAAAATACAGCCACGTAGCACAGGTGTAAATCAGGTCACTGTTTGTGGTTAAACAAGCACTGTGTGCCAATGGGCTGAATGTGGAAGACTAGGTGTTACGTAACACAACATACCCATATGTAAGACTCGATTGGAGTGTCAGTGCGGAGCAGCCTGAGGTCAGAGGTCATTTACTGCAAGCAGAGAGACATGCACTTCAATGTAAAATCGTCCTTTCTCCCGCGAAGTGCCAATGAACGATTTTTTAAGAATGATTTGTTCGACAACGCCTGGATAGAATGACTGTGGGAGAGTCTAGGACCAGAGGCCATAGAATAAAAGGACGTACTTTTAGCAAGGAAATGAGGAGAAATTTATTTGGTAAGACCATGGGTGGAAATCCAGGGGGGGGACGGGGGGTGGGGTGGGGGCACTTGTTCCCCCCCCCTCTGCTTTGAGAGGTGGGGGACAATCCCCCCATGTTTTGTAATCCGGACTTTATCAGACGCTTTCTAAGGACTGAATCGTCCCTTTTCGTGGGACCTTTCAGCGCCCGGCGCATCTTAAAATCAAACTGCTGCATCAAGGCAAACGAGGCTCCCGATGTTGAAGCCCCCGCCGGCCGATGAAAAGTCCCGCAAATGGGCTGATTCAAGCCCCACTATTCAGGCCGGACAAAGCTGCTGTTGCTGGAGTTCAGAGTTGGTCACCAACCAGGTCAGCTTCCATGTTACCATCCACAGGGCCCACGGCCGATGCCTGGCGTGTGTGTGTGCGCGCGCGCGCGGCCGCCAAGAAATGTTGGGCCCCCCCCATGTTTTTCCGTGCCTGGGTCAGAGGGTGTTGAATCTGTGGAATATTTTGCCACAGAAGGCTGTGGCGACCAAGTAAATGGATATTTTTAAGGTAGAGAAAGATAGATTCTTGATTAGGATGGGTGTCTGAGTTTATGGGGAGAAGGCAGGAGAATGGGGTTAGCAGGGAGAGATAGATCAGCCATGGTTGAAGTGCGGAGTAGACGATGGGCCAAAGGGCCCAATTCTTCCTCTTTTGAACTTCTAGTTTAGTTTAGTTTAGTTTTGAGCTACAGCATGGAAACAGGGCCTTCAGCCCACCGCATCCATGCCGACCATCGATCACCCTTTCACACCAGTTCTGTGTTATCCCACTTTCTTATCCATATTCTACATGCTAAGGGCAATCTTGTAGAGTCACGTTAACCTACAAACTGGCAAGTCTTTGGAAGGTGGGAGGAAACCGGAGCACCCAGAGGAAACCCACGCAGTTCAATGCTTTAATTAGTTTTGTTCTTTAATTGAAGATAGACACAAAATGCTGGTGTGACTCAGTGGGACAGACAACATCTCTGGAGAGAAGGAAGAGGTACCATTTTGTGTCGAGACCCTTCTTTTTTAATGTAACTTTGTTGTCACATGTACTAAGGTACAATGAGATTTTTTGTTTGCGTTCAGTTCAGTACAAGGAATTCCATACATAAGCACATCTTGGAGTCAGTACAAGCTTATAGGAATAGTACACAGGTTTGGCACCATTTAAGTCCCAGTGGTTATAAGTGCAGAGTTCTTAATCTCACCATACAGGCCCGTTGTCCTGGCGACATCGCAGGTTCTGCAGTGTTTGGATTCTGTAGCGTTTAACAGACCGACGGTTGGTTGGGTCTCTGATGATGCTGGCTGCTTTTTTTAGGCAGCGACTCCTGTAAATCCCTTCGATGGTGGGGAGGTCAATACCTGTGATGGACTGGGCAGTGTTCACAACTTCTTGCGACCTTCTTCGTTCCTGGGCGTTCACGTTGCCGAACCAGGCTACGATGCAAGCAGTCAATACGCTCTCTACTGTACACCTGTAGAAGTTCAACAGTTCAACAGTAAATTGTTGACATACTGAATCTCCTCAATCTCTTAAGGAAGTAGGGGAATTGATAGGCTATCTTTATGGTTGCATCAATGTGCTGGGGCCACGACACATCTTCAGAGAGAAGTACTGTACGTCTCGGAATTGATCCATCACCCGTCCCATCGATGAAGATGGGTTTGTGGATCCTCTGCCTTCCTCTTCCAAAGTCACCAATTAGTTCATTGGCTTTACCAATCAGCCAGTCATGGAAATAGAGAGAGAGTAGAGCTATGGTTCTATGCTCTATGTTTCTATGTTTCTACCAGCGAGGAGGAAGTATTGTACCTAATTAGAGTCATAGGAAACAGGCCCTTTGCAGCCTGCTTTTGTGCCTCCTACAGCCGACCTTGAAGGCGCTGGAGACAAGTCTGACATCTCCAGCTTCCTCCCGGTCCCGCCGACCGACGCACTGGTGAACTAGTGAGCTGATGTGAATGGGTGATCGATGGGCATCATGGAATCGTTGGGCAAAGGGCCTGTTTCCGCGCTGTTTCTCTAAACTAATACAAAATGTAGGGGTTGGGGTTGGGGAACTTAAGGGGTTGGACAGGCTAGATGCAGGAAGATTGTTCCCGATGTTGGGGAGGTCCAGGACAAGGGGTCACAGCTTAAGGATAAGAGGGAAATCCTTTAGGACCGAGATGAGAAGGAATTTTTTCACACAGAGAGTGGTGGGTCTCTGGAACTCTCTGCCACAGAGGGTAGTTGATGCCAGTTCATTGGCTATATTTAAGAGGGAGTTAGATGTGGCCCTTGTGGCTAAGGGGATCAGAGGGTATGGAGAGAAGGCAGGTACGGGATACTGAGTTGGATGATCAGCCATGATCATATTGAATGGCGGAGCAGGCTCGAAGGGCCGAATGGACTACTCCTGCACCTAATTTTTATGTATCTATGTAAAATCACTGCAATTTTTATATTTATTTGCAAACAACAGGAAGCCAGCGGACTGAGCACAGGAATGATAGACAATGAGATTCACTGTGAAAAGTATTCAAAATACACATATTTTACGAATAGCATTCAAAGCATATTTATTTTACCCAAAAAAAAATGTTCAATGCAATCTATTTTTACTGAGGAAGGACAAAGCTTGATGGGTTGCAGCTTGTTAAGTCCACAATTAGCAAGTCGTTCAGAAGTGTTTCCTGTCAGCTTGGCTTACTTGGTAGCACACTCACCTCTGTGTCAAAGGGTTGTGGATTCAGACCCACTGCAGTTTTGAAGATCAAACCCCCCCCCTGATATTTTGTCACAATACTGAATTCAGTTCATGCTCCACGTGGAAATTGCTCGAGCCAAAATTCCACCTCAAGGAGGAAAAAACAAATTGATTTGTAATGTGTGGGAACTGGCTGTGTGCAAACTGGCAACTGCATTTGCCTGCAAAGCAAACTACAAAAGGTAGATGCAAAATGCTGGAGTAACTCAGCGGGACAGGCAGCATCTATGGATAGAAGGAATGTGTGACGTTTCGGGTCGAAACCCTTCTTCAGACTGAAGAACAGTCTTGAAGAGTCACCCATTCCTTCTATAACCCATTCCTTCTATCCAGAGATGCTTCCTGACGCGCTGAGCTACTCCAGCATTTTGTGTCTATCTTCGGTTTACACCAGCATCTGCAGTTGCTTTCTACAACAAGGCAAACTACAAACATAGCTTAGAGAAACAAAGAACCGCAGATGCTGGTTTCCACTAAAGATAGATACAAAAACCGATCTGTGTTGGGTCCACTGTTGTTTGTCATGTACATCAATGATCTGGATGATGGGGTGGAAAATTGGATAAGTAAGTATGCAGATGATACTAAGATAGGTGGTGTTGTGGATAATGAAGTAGATTTTCAAAGTCTACAGAGAGATTTGGGCCATTTGGAAAAGTGGGCTGAAAGATGGCAGATGGAGTTTAATGCTGATAAGTGTGAGGTGCTACATCTTGGAAGGACAAATCAAAATAGGAAGTTCATGGTAAATGGTAGGGAATTGAGGAATGCTGTGGAACAGGGATCTAGGAATAACTGTGCATAGTTCCCTGAAGGTGGAATCGCATGTAGATAGGGTGGTAAAGAAAGCTTTTGGTGTGCTGGCCTTTATAAATCAGAGCATTGAATATAGGAGTAGGGAAGTAATGTTACAATTGTACAAGGCATTGGTAAGACCAATTCTGGAGTATGGTGTACAATTTTGGTCGCCTAATTATAGGAAGGATGTCAACAAAATATAGAGAGTACAGAGGAGATTGATAGATTCTTGATTAGTATGGGTGTCAGATTATGGCGAGAAGGCAGATGAATGGGGTTGAGAGGGAAAGATAGATCGGCCATGTTTGAATGGCAGTGTAGATTTGATTGGCCAAATGGACTAATTCTGCTCCTATCACTTATGCACTTATGAACATTTTCATATGGACCCAGTGAAATTCTTCCAGTAAAATCATACTAGAGATAACAACTACACATTCTGAAGATGTCAACAAAATGGAGAGAGTACCGAGGAGATGTATTAGAATGCTACATGGATATCAGCACCTAAGTTACAGAGAAAGGTTGAACAAGTTAGGTCTTTATTCTTTGGAGCGCAGAAGGTTAAGGGGGGACTTGATTGGGGTCTTTAAAATGATGAAAGGGATAGACAGAGTTGACGTGGATAAACTTTTCCCATTGAGAGTAGGGAAGATTCAAACAAGATGACATGATTTGAGAATTAAGGGACAAAAGTTTAGGGGCAACATGAGGGAGAACTTCTTTACTCAGAGAGTGGTAGCTGTGTGGAATGAGCTTCCCGTGGAAGTGGTGAAGGCAGGTTTGTTTTTATCATTTAAAAATAAATTGGATAGGTATATGGATGGGAAAGGAATGGAGGGTTATGGTCTGAGTGCAGGTAGATGAGATTAGGTGAGAGTAAAGGGCCTGTCCTACAAGCATGCAGCTCTATGCGATGAACGCGATCAAACTAGAAGCGGGGGCCGCGCGGAGGTCGGGTGATCCCCTGTACAGGGTCGTTCCCACCAGCATGCGCTTGCATGCGGCAAGCGCAACCAAACCGGCAGTAGGGGCCATGTGGAGGTCGGGTGAGTGGCACAACGCGGCGCAAAGTGAGGCGAACTTGTAGCGAAATCTAAGGTAAGTTCGCCAGGACA
Source organism: Raja brachyura (assembly GCA_963514005.1). Next base: position 13,717,246 of record OY740781.1, on the reverse strand, counting down.
GAGAGGGGCACACAGAGAGGGGCACAGAGGCACACACACACAGAGGGCCATGGAGCCACACACATAGAGGGTCACGGAGGCACCTACAGATAGGTTCACGGAGGCACGATGTAGGGGCGGTGTGTAATGCGTCGAGGCGACTGCGAGCCGACAAGCAGTTGCCGCGCGGAATTTTTGGACATAGTCAGTTTTTCAGAGCCCCGCGCGATGTCGGGACGAACTCGGGACGAACTCTGCACAATTCCGCACGGCTCCGGCGATCGAAGTGGGACCGGCCCCGCGACGCTGGACGGCTCAAGCGACCATGTTAGGTCGCGCTAATCGCATAGAGTTGCATGCTTGTAGGACAGGCCCTTTAGTGTTCGGCACAGACTAGAAGGGCCAAGATGGCCTGTTTCCATGCTGTAATTGTTATATAGTCGTATGGTTATATGGTTATAAGCACAATCATAGATAAGTATAAAAGTGCAGTGGTTATATGCAGTGTAATAATAGACTTAATCGAGAAAGTACACAAAGAGTCACCACCGGTCTGGCACCAACAAAGTTTTCAAAGTTATAAGAGTGAGTCTTATCTTGGCCTTAAAGGCCTGCTGGCCTGGTGGCACTAATCCTCTCCGTGGCCTCTATCCACGCCATCTTAGAAACATAGAAACATAGAAAATAGGTGCAGGAGTAGGCCATTCGGCCCTTCGAGCCTGCACCGCCATTCAATGTGATCATGGCTGATCATCCAACTCAGTATCCCGTACCTGCCTTCTCTCCATACCCCCTGATCCCTTTAGCCACAAGTGCCACATTTAACGCCCTCTTAAATATAGCCAATGAACTGGCCTCAACTACCTTCTGTGGCAGAGAATTCCAGAGACTCACCACTCTCTGTGTAAAGAATGTTTTCCTCATTTCGGTCCTAAAGGAATTCCCCCTTATCCTTAGACTGTGACCCCTTGTTCTGGACTCCCCCAACATCGGGAACAATCTTCCAGCATCTAGCTTGTCCAACCCCTTAAGAATTTTGTAGGTTTCTATAAGATCCCCCCTCAATCTTCTAAATTCCATCGAGTACAAACCGAGTCTATCCAATCTTTCCTCATATGAAAGTCCTGACATCCCAGGAATCAGTCTGGTGAATCTTCTCTGTACCCCCTCTATGGCAAGGATGTCTTTCCTCAGATTTGGAGACCAAAACTGTACGCAGTACTCCAGGTGTGGCCTCACCAAAACCCTGTACAACTGCAGTAGAACCTCCCTGCTCCTATACTCAAATCCTTTCGCTATGAATGCTAACATACCATTTGCTTTCTTCACTGCCTGCTGCACCTGCATGCCTACTTTCATTGACTGGTGTACCATGACACCCAGGTCTCGTTGCATCTCCCCCTTACCTAATCTGCCACCATTCAGATAATAGTCTACCCTCATGTTTTTGCCACCAAAGTGGATAACCTCACATTTATCCACATTGTACTGCATCTGCCATGCATCTGCCCATTCACTCAGCCTATCCAAATCACCCTGCAGCCTCCAAGCATCCTCCTCACACCTAACTATACCCCCCAGCTTGGTATCATCTGCAAATTTGGAGATGTTGCATTGAATTCCCTCGTCCAAATCATTAATATATATTGTAAATAGCTGGGGTCCCAGCACTGAGCCTTGCGGCACCCCACTAGTCACTGCCTGCCATTCTGAAAAGGACCCGTTTACTCCTACCCTTTGCCTCCTGTCTGCTAGCCAGTTCTCTATCCACATCAATACTGAACCCCCAATACCGTGTGCTTTAAGTTTGTATGCTAATCTCTTATGCGGGACCTTGTCGAAAGCCTTCTGAAAGTCTAGATATAACACATCCACTGGTTCTCCCTTATCCACTCTACTAGTTACATCCTCGAAATATTCTATCAGATTTGTCAGACATGATTTACCTTTCGTAAATCCATGCTGACTTTGTCCAATGATTTCACCACTTTCCAAATGCGCTGCTATCCCATCTTTAATAACTGACTCCAGCAGTTTCCCCACTACCGATGTTAGACTAACTGGTCTGTAATTCCCCGCTTTCTCTCTCCCTCCTTTTTTAAAAAGTGGGGTTACATTAGCTACCCTCCAATCCTCAGGAACTACTCCAGAATCTAAGGAATTTTGAAAAATTATCACTAATGCATCCACTATTTCTGTGGCTACCTCCTTGAGTACTCTGGGATGCAGACTATCTGGCCCTGGGGATTTATCGGCCTTCAATCCGTTCAATTTACCCAACACCACCTCCCGGCTAACCTGGATTTCACTCAGTTCCTCCATCTTATTTGACCCCCGTTCCACTGCTATTTCCGGCAGATTATTTATGTCTTCCTTAGTGAAGACAGAACCAAAGTAGTTATTCAATTGGTCTGCCATGTCCTTGTTCCCCATGATCAATTCACCTGTTTCTGACTGCAAGGGACCAACATTTGTTTTAACTAGTCTCTTTCTCTTTACATATCTATAAAAACTTTTGCAGTCAGTTTTTATGTTCCCTGCCAGTTTCCTTTCATAATCTATTTTCCCTTTCCTAATTAAGCCCTTTGTCCTCCTCTGCTGGATTCTGAATTTCTCCCAGTCCTCCGGTAGGCTGCTTTTTCTGGCAACTTTGTATGCCTCATCTTTTGTTTTTATACTATCCCTGATTTCCCTTGTTATCCATGGATGCACCACCTTCCCCGATTTATTCTTTTGCCAAACTGGTATGAACAACTTTTGTACTTCATCCATGCAGTCTTTAAATACCTTCCATTGCACATCCACTGTCAACCCTTTAAGAATCACCTGCCAGTCTATCTTGGCCAATTCACATCTCATACCTTCAAAGTTACCTTTGTTCAAGTTCAGAACCCTTGTTTCTGACTTAATTTTGTCACTCTCCATCCTAATGAAGAACTCAACCATATTATGGTCACTCTTGCCCAAGGGGCCATGCACAACAAGACTGCTAACTAACCCTTCCTCATTACTCAATACCCAGTCTAGAATAGCCTGCTCTCTCGTTGGTTCCTCCACATGTTGGTTGAGAAAACTATCCCGCATACATTCCAGGAAATCCTCTTCCTCAGCACCCCTGCCAATTTGATTCACCCAATCTACATGCAGATTGAAGTCACCCATTATAACCGTGTTACCCTTGTTGCACGCATTTCTAATTTCCTGTTTGATGCCATCCCCAACTCCAATACTACTGTTAGGTGGCCTGTACACAGTTCCCACTAGCGTTTTCTGCCCCTTAGAGTTTCGCAGCTCTACCCATATCGATTCCACATCCTCCACGCTAATGTCCTTCCTTTCTATTGCATTAATCTCCTGTCTCACCAGCAACGCTACCCCACCTCCTTTTCCTTTTCGTCTATCCCTCCTGAATATTGAATATCCCTGGATGTTCAGCTCCCAGCCTTGGTCATCCTGGAGCCAAGTCTCCGTGATTCCAACTATAGCATAGTCATTAATCGCTATCTGCACCTTCAACTCATCCACCTTATTACGAATGTTCCTCGCATTGAGACACAAAGCCTTCAGGCTTGTTTTTACAACACTCTTACTCCTTATACAATTATGTTGACAAGTGGCCCCTTTCACATCAATCCCTATTACACTTGGCCATACTCTCCTATCCCTTTGTGAGCTTTCTTCCCCGTTAATTCTGGGGTCATTAACCATCGTTTTACTCTCTTTCCCTCTAACTCCGTCCTCGACTATCCCATTTGATACCCCACCCCCCTTATTCAGTTTAAAACCATCCGTGTAGCAGTGGCAAACCTGCCGGCCAGAATGCTGGTCCCCCACCTGTTAAGATGCAATCCGTCCCTTTTGTACAGTTCCCCCTTACTATAAAAAAAATCCCAGTGATCTAAGAATCTAAATCCCTGCCCCCTGGGATTTAGTTGGTTGTATAGAAAAAATGAAGGAATGGTGAATCAAGTCAAGTTGAGGTGAGTCAATGGTGAATCAAGTCAAGTTGAGGCAAGCAAGGGAATGAAGAACCAGAGGACATAGGTTTAAGGCAGGAGGGGAAAGATTTAATAGGATCCTGAGGGGAATCTTCTCCACACACAGGGTGGTGGGTGTATGAAATGAGCTGCTAGTGGAGGTAGTTGAGGCAGGGACTATAATAACGAGGATGTTGCTACGACCAGAGGGTGTGAGCTATAGGGAGAGGTTGAGCAGGCTGGGTCTCTATTCCTTGGACCGCAGGAGGATGAGGGGTGATCTTATAGAGGTGTATAAAATCATGAGAGGTGTAAATCGGGTAGATGCACAGAGTCTCTTGCCCAGAGTAGGTGAATCGAGGACCAGAGGACATAGATTCATGGCGAAGGGGAAAGGATTTAATAAGAATCTGAGGGGTAGCTTTTTCACACAAAGAGTGGTGGGTGTATGGCCAGAGGAGGTAATTGAGGCTGGGACTATCCCAACGTTTAAGAAATAGTTAGACAAGTACATGGATAGGACAGATTTGGAGGGATATGGGACAAGCGCAGGCTGGTGGGACTAGTGTAGTTGAGAAATGTTGTCCGGTGTGGGCAAGTTGGGACGAAGGGCCTATTTCCACACTATATCACTCTATGATTCTATGACTCTATAACAACATTGAAAATACATTTGGTCAGGAACATGGATAGGATACATGGATAGGCCAAACGCAGGCAGGTAAGACTAGCTTAGATGGGGCATTTTGGTCAGTGTGGGCAAGTTGGGGCACAGGGCCTCTTTGTATGCTGTATGATTCCATGACAGACTCTAATTTGAGTCTATTGTCATCTGTAGAAATATCGTGAAGTGCAGGTAGACAATAGAAAATAGACAATAGACAATAGGTGCAGGAGTAGGACATTCGGCCCTTCGAGCCAGCGCCGCCATTCAATGTGATCATGGCTGATCATCCCCAATCAGTACCCCGTTTCTGCCTTCTCCCCATATCCCCTGACTCTGCTATTTTTAAGAGCCCTATCTAGCTCCCACTTGAAAGCATCCAGAGAACCTGCCTCCACTGCCCTCTGTGGCAGGTAAAATGAACAGGTAGAATGAAAATCTCGCTCGCAGCAGCATCACTGACAACACACAAAATATTAATTATACATAAATTACACATAAATTCCACCAGACGATAAAAAGTTAAAAGTGTGTGCAAAAAGAATGAGACATTCAAACAAGAGGGCATGACATGAGAATTAAGGGACAGAAGTTTCGGGGTAACATGAGGGGGGACTTCTTTACTCAGAGAGTGGTGGCTGTGTGGAATGATCTTCCAGCAGAAGTGGTGGAGGCAGGATCGATTTTAACATTTAAAAGCAAAGTGGATAGGTATATGGACGGGAAGGGAATGGAGGGGTAGATGGGACTAGGGGAAAATAAATGCAGGCCTTCTCGGCACGGACTGGAAGGGCCGAGGAGGCCTGTTTCCGTGCTGTCATTGTTATATGGTTATTAGTGTAAAACACAACAACAACAAATTGCTGTAGAAACCTAACGGGTCTGGCAGCATCTCTGGAGAATATCGACAGGCAATGTCTAGGTTCAGGACTGAAGAAGGATCACAAACCGAACCATCGCCCACCCTTGTTCTGCAGAGAATCTGTCTGACCTGCTGAGTTCCTTTGTGTCTTATTTTGTAAACCAGCATCTACTTGTGTATTCCTTGTGTCCACATAAGAAAAACAAGGACTACAAGATGTTGAGGCAATCTTGAGTAAAACACAAAGTGCTGGAGGAACTCAGCAGGTCGGGTGGCATCTGTGGAGAAGGAATGGACAGGCAATGTTTTGTGTCGAGACGCTTTGAGGCAGAGTAACAGCTATGGCTCTAATGAAGACAAGGGTGGCATGGTGGCACAGTGGTAGAGTTGCTGCCGCACAACGACAGAGACCCTGGGTTCGATCCTGACTATGAGTGTTGTCTGCACGGAGTCTGTACGTCCCCCCTGTGACCACGTGGGATTTTCCCCCGGTACTCCGGTTTCCTCCCACACTCCAAAGATGTGCAGGTTTGTAGGTTAATTGGCCTCTGTAAATTGTAATCTGTCCCTACTGTGTTGAGCATAGTGCTTGTGTTGGGGATCGCTGATCGACGTGGACACGGTGGGCCGAAAGGCCTGTTTCCGCTTGTATATTTAAAGTCTAAAGACTTAATGTGAAGAGTAGTAACCAGACTCAACGGGACCAAATAGTTTAGAATCAAAGTCATACATTGATACAATGTGGAAACAGGCCGTTCAGCCCATCTTGCCCCCACTGGCCAACATGTCCCATCTGCACTAGTCCAACTTGCCTGCGTTTGGCCCATATCCTTCAAAACCTGTCCTATCCATGTACCTGTCTAAATGTTTCTTAAACGTTGTGATAGTCCCTGCCTCAGCTACCTCCTCCGGCAGCTCATCCCACACACCCACCACCCTTTGCGTGAAAAAGTTACTCTACAGATTCCGATAAAATCTTTCCCCCTTCACCTTCAACCTAAGTCCTGCGGTACTCGATTCCCCCAACTCTGGGCAAGAGACTCTGTGCGTCTACCCGATCTATTCCTCACATGATATTTGCAAACCTCTATAAGGTGTATAGTGGGGCTCATGTTGTCGACCTCGTCTGTCAACTGACCTCAGTCAGGTGAACGATAACAAACAGCGACAGCAGCAGTGCCGCTGCTTGGCGCCAACCCGGAGCATGCGTCCTTTTTAGGGCGGGCACCTACGGATGTCGAACGGGATAGCATCGCCCTGCTGCGGACTGCTGCTGCCTCAAACGCAAGAAGAAGAAGACGGTGTATAGCCTACTCTATAGTTCCACACTTCTTCCTATTTCTACTTATTCCCTATTCCCATGTAACAGCGATTTTGAAACTTAAACTCATTTCAGACCACACAGGTTACTGGTAATATAATTCCCCTTGTTCATATGCACCTGAGGAAGAGACTTGTATGGTCATGCCCAAAAGAACTGCATCTCCTGGCCTAATAATAGGCATCATTTTAATACCTTGTGTGAATTATTTTCCTTCCTGAGATTAGTGGTAATGTCTTTAGCGAGGCATCAGATCAACTGAAATCACTCGAGTAGCTGTCTATTTGACTGGAACATTAGGTGATTATGACAGAGTGAAGGTATGAGCCAGGATCATCAAAGGAGCTGCTGGTAAATTCCTCCACCTGGGATGGTTCCCTTCGCGGGAAGAGCTAACAGCACAGTTTAGTTTAATTTAGTTTAGGGATTCATAGAAACATAGAAAATAGGTGCAGGAGGAGGCCATTCGGCCCTTCGAGCCAGCACCGCCATGCATTGTGATCATGGATGATCGTCCCCTATCAATAACCCGTGCCTGCCTTCTCCCCATATCCCTTGACTCCACTAGCCCCTCTATCTAACTCTCTCTTAAATCCATCCAGTGATTTGGCCTCCACTGCCCTCTGTGGCAGGGTATTCCATAAATTCACAATTCTCTGGGAGAAAAAGTTTTTTCTCACCTCAGGCTTAAATGACCTCCCCTTTATTCTAAGAGATTCAGCACGGACACAGGCCCGTCGACCTACCTAGTCCACACCGACCAGCCATCCCCGCACATTAACACTGTCTTACACACACACGGGACAATTTACATGTACACCAAGCCATTTACCCTACATACCTGTACGTCTTTGGAGTTTGCGACAAAACCAAAGATCTCGGCAAAAACACACGCGGTCACGGGGAGAACGTACAAAGTCCGTACAGACAGCACCTGCAGTCGGGATCGAACCCGGGTCTACGGCGCTGCAAGCGCTGTAAGGCAGCAACTCTACCACTGCCCAGCCTTGTGGTTTCATAAGTTCATAAATGGCAGGAGCAGAATTAGACCATTTGGCCAACCAAGTCTACTCGCCCTTCAATTATGGCTGATCTATCTCTCCCTCCTGAAGGGGCTGTCCCACTGCGGCAAGCTAATTGGCGAGTTTAGAAGTTTAGGAGTGTTTGAAAAAATGTTATGTTGAAGACTTCCTTCGACTATGTGGAAGACCTCCTTCGACCTCCATCGACTATGTTGAAGACTAGCTTTGACTATCTTCGGAAAAATTGGACACTGAATAGTGGAGAATGAAGATGACCTCCATCGATCTTCTTCGATCTCCTTCGACCTTCCTTCGACTATGTTGAAGATTAACTACGACTACCTTCGACTAACTACGACTACCTTCGACTACCTTCGATTACCTTCGACTACCCTCAATTACCTATGAATAACATGCCGACCTACTACGACCTACTTCGACTAAACCTATGATAAAAAAAGTATTGATTTTTTCCATGGCGACCTTTTTTTACTCGCGGGCATTTTTTCAACATTTTTAAAAAATATGCCGCGACCAGGAAGATTGTTCCCGATGTTGGGGAGGTCCAGAACAAGGGGTCACAGTTTAAGGATAAGGGGGAAGCCTTTTAGGACCGAGATTAGAAAAACAGTTTTCACAAAGAGAGTGGTGAATCTGTGGAATTCTCTGCCACAGAAGGTAGTTGAGGCCAGTTCATTGGCTATATTTAAGAGGGCGTTAGATGTGGCCCTTGGGGATCAGGGGGTATGGAGAGAAGGTAGGTACAGGATACCGAGTTGGATGATCAACCATGATCATATTGAATGGCGGTGCAGGCTCGAAGGGCTGAATGGCCTACTCCTGCACCTATTTTCTATGTTTCTATATTTCTATCCCTAATCTTTGTACATCCCCATTCCAGAACTTTCCACTTGTCTCTTTAATTTCATGCTTCGTGTATCTTGTTGTGTTTTATGACTATTGGCAGACCAATTTCCCTCCTGGGATAAATAAAGTTCCATGGCATCGTACCGTAGTTTCCAACTCACCGTGTGGTGTCATGGTTGAGTAGCAGCTCCAGCGAACTGGGTTCGGTCATGCCGAATTTTATTGGGGCAGCACGGTGGTGCAACAGTGGAGTCGCTGCCTTACAGCACCACAGAGCCAAGTTTGATCCCGACCTCGGATGCTGTCTGTGCGGAGTTTGTACATCCTCCCTGTGACCCCACGGGGTGGCCACGGTGGTGTAGCGGTAGGGTTGCTGCCTTACAGCGCTTGCAGATCCAGAGACCTGAGTTCGGATCTCGACTACGGGCGCTGTCTGTACGAAACTAATTGGCTTCGGTAAAAATAAATTTTCCCTAGTGTGTGTGTGTGTGTGTGTGTGTAGGATGTTGCTAGTAGAAACATAGACATAGAAATTAGGTGCAGGAGTAGGTCATTCGGCCCTTCGAGCCTGCACCTCCATTCAATGTGATCATGGCTGATCATCCAACTCAGTATCCTTCTCTCCATACCCCCTGATCCCTTTAGCCACAAGGGCCACATCTAACTCCCTCTTAAATATAGCCAATAAACTGGCCTCATCTACCTTCTGTGGCACAGAATTCCACAGATTCACCATTCGCTGTGTGAAAAATGATTTTCTCATCTCGGTCCTAAAAGACTTCCCCCTTATCCTTAAACTGTGACCCCTTGTTCTGGACTTCCCCAACATCGGGAACAATTGTCCTGCATCTAGCTTGTCCAACCCCTTAAGAATGTTGTAAGTTTCTATGAAATCCCCCCTCAATCTTCTAAATTCCAGCGAGTACAAGCCGAGTCTATCCAGTCTATCTTCATATGGAAGTCCTGACCTCCCAGAATCAGTCTGGTGAACCTTCTCTGTACTCCCTCTATGGCAAGAATGTCTTTCCTCATATTAGGAGACCAAAACTGTACGCAATATTACAGGTGTGGTCTCACCAAGACCCTGTACAACTGCAGTAGAACCTCCCTGCTCTTGTACTCAAATCCTTTTGCTATGAATGCCAACATACGATTCGCTTTCTTCACAGCCTGCTGCACCTGCATGCCTACTTTCAATGACTGGTGTACCATGACACCCAGGTCGTGTTGCATCTCCCCCTTACCTAATCGGCCACCATTCAAATAATAGTCTACCCTCTTGTTTTTGCCACCAAAGTGGATAATCTCACATTTATCCGCATTATACTGCATCTGCTATACCCACTCACCCAGTCTATCCAAGACCTTGCAGCCTCCTAGCATCCTCCTCACAGCTAACACTGCCCCCCAGCTTTGTGTCATCCACAAACTTCGAGATGTTGCATTTAATTCCCTCATCCAAATCATTAATATATATTGTAAATAGCTGGGGTCCCAGCACTGAGCCTTGCGGTACCCCACTAGTCACTGCCTGCCATTCTGAAAAGGGCCCGTTTATTCCTACTCTTTGCTTCCTGTCTGCTAGCCAGTTCTCTATCCACATCAACACTGAACCCCCAATACCATGTGCTTTAAGTTTGTAGGCTAATCTTTTATGTGGGACCTTGTCAAAAGCCTTCTGATAGTCCAGATACAACACACTAGTGTACGGGGATCGCTGGTTGGCGCGGCCTTGGAGGGCCGAAAATGTTGACTCAAAATAGTTGAGTCATGACTCTCAGTTGGAAGAAGGATCTCGACCCGAAAAGGCACCTATTGCTTTTCTCCAGAGATGCTGCCTGACCCTGTGAGTTACTCCGGCACTTTGGGCCTGTTTCCATGCCCTATCTTTGAATCAACCAATCAATCATCCAGTACCATTCACTTATTCAATTGATCAATAACTGTTGTTTGACCTACTCTGCTGTTCTCACATAGTTTGGTCTGGGTGCAGACTTCTTTACATCCCTCCACATGGTAGAGATTTCTGGTTTGACAACAAAGTACGCTTTAAGCTCTCCTCCAATTGTTGAAATCCCCTCATCATCTCAGAATTAAATCTGGCTTTCATCCCCTCAGGCTACATCAAACAAGTTACTCTCAGTTCTAATCAGTTTTTAATGATAGCTTGGAAGCAGCGTGCCCTGTGCAAGTACAACAAGGAATATTGGATTACACTAAATTTGTACCTTGGTGGAAATCTAAGATTTTAAAAAACTGTTAAAAGCATCAGCTAACAAATCAGTAGTGCTTGTTACAACTCATTTTCAGTTTTAGGTTTTTCACTTGCTGTGGAGGGCCTTCTTTCTATAATGTGCTTTGGCTGAAGGTGAGATCTTATGTGCTGGACTGCCATGAGATAGAGTCATAGTGTCATACAGCGTGGAAACAGGCCCTTTGGCCCAACTTGCCCACACCGGCCAACATGTCCCATCTACCGTTACACAAAAAGCTGGAGAAACTCAGCGGGTGCAGCAGCTTCTAAGGAGCGAAGCAGATAGGTGACGTTTCGGGTCGAGACCCTTCTTCAGACCACCAACGAACATCAACAACACCATGTCCCATCTACCCTAGCCCCACCTGCCTGCATTTGGCCCATATCCCTCTAAACTTGACCTAACCATGTACCTGTCTAAATGTTTCTTAAAAGTTATGATAGTCCCTGCCTCGACTACCTCCTCCTGCTGTTTGTGCAATACACCACCCTTGTGTAAATAAAAGTTATCCGTCAGGTTCCTATTAAATCCTTCACCTCATCTTAAACCTATGTCCTCTGGTTCTCGATTCACCTCCTCTTGGCAAGGGACTCTGTGCGTAAACCCGATCTATTCCTCTCATGATTTTGTATACCTCTATATGATCACCCCTCATGGCCTGCTCAACCTCTCTCTATAGCTCAGGCCCCCTCATGGCCTACTCAACCTCTCTCTATAGCTCAGGCCCCCTCATGGCCTACTCAACCTCTCTCTATAGCTCAGGCCCCCTCATGGCCTGCTCAACCTCTCTCTATAGCTCAGGCCCCCTCATGGCCTACTCAACCTCTCTCTATAGCTCAGGCCCCCTCATGGCCTGCTCAACCTCTCTCTATAGCTCAGGCCCCCTCATGGCCTGCTCAACCTCTCTCTATAGCTCAGGCCCCCTCATGGCCTGCTCAAGCTCTCTCTATAGCTCAGGCCCCCTCATGGCCTGCTCAACCTCTCTCTATAGCTCAGGCCCCCTCATGGCCTGCTCAACCTCTCTCTATAGCTCAGGCCCCCTCATGGCCTGCTCAACCTCTCTCTATAGCTCAGGCCCTCGAGTCCCAGCAACATCCTCTGCACGCTTTCCAGCTGGACAACATCTTTCCTATACCATGGTGCCCAGAACTGAATACCAATACTCTAAATGCGGCCTCACCAACGTCTTATACACCTGCAACATGATCTCCAATCTTCTATACTCAAATGTTCTGACTGATGAAGGCCAGCATTGCCAAAAATCAGAAAGAGATGAAGGATGTGAGATGCCATCACGTTTGAACCAGCTGTAATTATTGAATTTGCGCTCACACTATACCAGGTTTAGATAGACACAAAATGCTGGCGTACATCAGCGGGCCAGGCAGCATCACTGGAGTAAAGGAATAGGTGACGTTTCAGCTTGAGACCCTTCTTCAGACTGAGAGTCAGGGGAAAGGGAAACTAGCGATATGAAAAGGTACGAAGAACAAATTAATGAAAGGTGTGAAAAGAACAAATCAAAGCCAGCCAGATGATCAAGGAAAGGTGGAACCCACAATGGTTCATTGTTGGCTGTGGAGAAGGTGATAACGAGTGGATACAAACAGTGAAACTAAGCAGCAGGACAGTGAAACTAGTACAACGACTAGGGTTGGGGAGGGACAGATAGAGAGGGGATGCAAGGATTACCTGAAGTTAGAGAAGTCAATATTCATACCCCTGGGGTGTAAGCTGCCGAAATATGAGGTGCTGTTCCTCCAATTTGCGCTGGGTCTCACTCTGACAGTGGAGGAGGCCCAGGACAGAAAGGCCAGTGTGGGAATGAGGAGGGGGAGTTAAAGTGTTTGGCAACCAGGTGATCACCAAGGCAGACTGAACGGAGGTGTTCAGCGAAACGATCGCCGAGCCTACGCTTGGTCTCGCCAATATATAGGTGTCAACACCTGGAAAAATGGATATGATAGATGAGGTTGGAGGAGGTGCAAGGTGCCTAACATGAAAGGACTAACCTGTACTAATCATGAATCTAACAATCTCTGCCTTAAAATATATCCACTGACTGGGCCTCCACATCCTTCTGTGGCAAAGAATTCCACAGATTCACCACCCTCTGACTGAAGCAATTTCTCCTCATCTTCTTCCTAAAATAACGTCCTTTGATTCTGAGGCTATGACCTCTAGTCCTAGACTCTCCCACTAGTGGTAAAATCCTCTCCAATCTTAGCTACCAAGCTAGGATTTCAGCACTCATTTCTTTATCCAGACCATGGGATGTTTTACTGGCACTGTTACTACCACAATATCCTAAGTCCTCAAGTGAGTGGATATTTTTAAGGCAGCGATAGATATTCTTGATTAGTACGGGTTTCAGCGATGATGTGGAGAAGGCAGGAGAATGGGGTGAGGAGGGAGAGATAGGTCAGCCATGTTATATATGTTATTATATATATATATGTCATATGATATTATATATGTTATATGATTGAATGGTGCAGCTATGACTGAATGGCTTAATTCTACTCCTACATAATGTGAGCCTTGTATCTCAGGTTGCAACTCTGGGAATGTAGCCTATTTGTTAAGTTGCTTTCCTCGTTTTATCTGTGAGGCTTGGATCTCTCTTCATGACACCGTTTTATTACGTACAGGTCCAACAAAACTGTATTCACAGATGATGAGAGGAAATAACAATGTTATAAATTGCCAGTTTGTAATTTAACTGCATGACTACAATGGTTTTACTTTTTCCATCTCTGCTTCTTTTCAAATATAAAGGAGTAGGATGTACAGGGGAGCATGGTGGCGCAGCGGTAGCGTTGCGGGTTCGATCCTGACCACGGGTGCTGCCTGTACGCAGTTTGTACCTTTTCCCTGTGACCACGTGGGTTTTCCCCGGGTGCTCCGGTTTCCTCCCACACTCCAAAGATGTGCAGGTCTGCAAGTTAATTGGCTTTGGTAAAATTGTAAATTGGCCCCAGTGTGTGGAGGATAGTGCTAGTGTTCGGGGATCGCTGGTCGGCATGAACCCAAAGGGCCTGTTTCCACGCTGTAAAGTCTAAAGTCAAAAGGTCTTGACCACCAGAGGCGCTGGGGAGATGGCAGACCTGCCAGCAGTCTGTTCGTTTTTTCACCTTTTTGTTATTTTTAACGTCTGTTTAAAGTTTGTTTTTATGTTCTTCGGTTTGTTTTATGTGGGGGGAGGGGGGAGGGGATTGGGGGGAGATGTGATCAATTTTCGGACCACATTCTCCGGGCTCTGCGGCCTACCATCGCTGGAGCTGGGAGTCACCTCGGACTGTCATGAGCCCCACCGGGGGGTGCAGACTTAACATCGGAGCGGATCCCTTGCCTGGGATCGCTCCCACCGCAGCTTGCGGACTTACCATCAAGGGCTCGCATTTTCGGGAGAGGCTGAGTCCGGAGCTCCAATGTCGCAGAGGGTTCGACCAGCCCCAACGCGAGGTTCGATCGCCCGGCGCGGGGGAGCTGACAACCCCCCGATGCAGGAGCTGAACGCCTCGACGCGGAGGGGCCAAATGCCGCCGGCTACGGGAGTCAAGACCGCCCCGTCAATGGAGGGCTCGAGGCCCCCGACCGAGGAAGAACTAAGGGAAGGACTTGAACTTTATTTCGCCTTCCATCACAGTGAGGAATGTGTAGGGGTCACTGTGGTGGATGTTCATGTTAAAATGTGTTTTTGAGTCTGTTGCTTTTAATTGTATGACCGACCTGGCCAGTGAAGTTCCTCGTATGTTGCAAAACATACTTGGCAAATAAAATAAGATTCTGATTCTGAAATTCACCTTGAAAAGGGGAGTCTCGTATGTATGCGAATACTCTGAGTTCAACGAAGGACTGAGACGAAACCAGTTTGCATTGACACATATTCCTAATTTCCTCCTTCCCTCTCCTTCAGAAGCAGTGTCAGGGTGCCTCCCAGCTCATTGGCAAGGAGATAAGTTAGTGTTTAGTGTTTTTTTAGTTCAGTTTAGAGATACAGTGTGGAATCAGGCCTTTAGTCCCACCAAGTCCGTGCCGACCCGTGATCCTAGTACTAATCTACACACCAGGGACAATTCAAACCTGTACATCTTTGGAGTGTAGGAGGAGACCGAAGACCTTCGAGAAGAACCATGCAGGTCCCGGGGAGAACGTACAGACAGCACCCCTGGTCAGGATCGAACCTGGGTCGCTGGCGCTGTAAGGCAGCAACTCTACCGCTGCGCCACTGCGAGGGTAGTCTGGGATGGCAGGTAACCGTGATTCAATCTGCTGTCGGGAATCCCTCGCACTTGCTCCTGTGAGTGGCACTGGAATTGAAATTCTGGGGAATCGTTTTGCCTGCACTCTGGTACACGACTAAAGATGTGAACTAGCTGATACAGGACTAAACGTGACTCCGACAAAGAATTATGGCAATTAGTGTAGGAACGATCTGCAGATGCTGGTTTACATCGAAGATGGACACAAAATGCTGGAGTAGCTCAGCGGGACAGGCAGCATCTCCGGAGAGAAGGAGAACAAGACCTTTTTTCAGACTGAGAGTCAGGGGGAAGCCTTTTCCTTCGGCCCAGCGAGTACACTAACTCCCGCTAACTCTTGAATGATAGATAAATGGAGCGATACAGTATGGAAACAGGCCCTTTGGCCCACCGTGACCACTCTGGCCATCAACCACCCATTTATGCTAATCCAACACTAATCCAATCCAAAACATCGACGTCTAATTTCAGGTAGTCTTTGCTTTTCCCCTTCCCCTCCCCTACCCAGCTCTCCCACAGCCTACTGTCTCCGCCTCTTCCTTTCTTCTTCCCGCCCCCTCCACCTCCACATCAGTCTGAAGAAGGGCCTTGACCCGAAACGTCACCTATTCCTTTGCCCCTTAGGTGCTGCCTCGCCCGCTGAGTTTCTCCAGCATTTTTGCCAACCTTCTAATCCAATCCAATGTTATTCTCTCCATTTTGTCAACAATTCTCCCCACGTCTACTACTCACCTAAATTAACCTACAAACCTGATCTTGCTAAAGCTGTTTGGAGTTTTAGTCAAAGGAATGTCCGGCAAGTGGGATGCTTTTCAAAGCGTGACGACAAGAGTTCAGTTAACAATTTACAGTTTAGTTTATTGTCACGTGTACCGAGGTACAGTGAAAAGCTTTTGTTGCCTGCTAACCAGCCAGCGGAAAGACAATACTTGATTACAATCGAGCCATTTACAGTGTATAGATACATGATAAGGGAATGACATTTAGTGCAATGTAAAGCCAGCAATGTCTGATCAAAGATAGTCCGAGGGTCACCAGTGAGGTAGATGGTAGTTCAGGTCTGATCTCTGGTTGTGGTAGGATGATTCAATTCCCTGATAACAGCTGGGAAGAAACTGTCCCTGGATCTGGAGGTGTGCGTTTTCACACTTCTATATCTTTTGCCCGATGGGAGAGGGGAGAAGAGGGAATGTCTAGGGTGTGAATCTGCTTTGAATCTTGCCGAGGCAGCGTGAGGTGTAAATGGAGTCAATGGAAGGCAGGTTGGTTTGTGCGATTGTTCAGGGCATGCTTGGTCCTGATAGAGTGAAGGGCAAGTCAGGTGGAAGTAAGGAAGCTTGGATGATGCGGGAAATTGAGGCACTGGTCAGGAAAGTGGAGGCACAAACGTGGTGGGTCTCTGGAACTCTCTGCCACAGAGGGTAGTTGAGGCCAGTTCATTGGCTATATTTAAGAGGGAGTTAGATGTGGCCCTTGTGGCTAAGGGGATCAGAGGGTATGGAGAGAAGGCAGGTACGGGATACTGAGTTGGATGATCAGCCATGATCATATTGAATGGCGGTGCTGGCTCGAAGGGCCGAATGGCCTCCTCCTGCACCTAATGTCTATGTTTCTATGTTTCTAAAAGTACAAACTCCACCCGGACAGCAACCGTAGTCAGGATCGAACCCGGGTCTCTGGCCTTGCAAGGCAGCAACTCTACCATTGCGCCACTGTGCCGCCCATATGGGATACTTGTGCAGCAACAACAAAATCTGCTGGAGGAACTGAATGGGTCATGAAGCATCTGCGAAGGACACAAAGTGCTGGAGTAAGTCAGCGGGTCAGGCAGCATCTCTGGAGAAAAGGAATAGGTGACATTTCGGGATGAGACCCGCCTTGAGAGTCTGAAGAAGGGCCTCGACCCGAAAATTAATCTATTCCTTTTCTCCAGAGATGGTGCCTGACCCGCTGACGTGCTCCAGCATTTTGTGTTTGTCTTTTTATCTCTAAAGGGTATTAAAGCTATCTCTGCACCTTCGGGATTAAGAGTCAGCACTTACAGTGAGGGGTTGGAGTGAATCAAATTGGGTATAAACCTCTTGGTAAAGGGAAAAAGAAAGTATGTTTAGCATCAGGGAGATGAGGGGTATTGTGTTTCCATAGAGTGCAACCTGCCTCTTCCTTAATCCCTTTTTGCACAAACAAGATTAGCAGCTTCAATTACACTCGGAGTCCCGAAACTGCTGGGATTAGCGCTCGGGTTAATGGAGCACATTGTTCCATCTTGGAATCATTCTCCTTGGCTAAATTGCTCATCAGCACCAGAGCAGCACCAGAGTTGTTATTAAAATGAACACTTAGGAATGGAATACAAAAAAACAGAGATGTAATGCTGAGGCTCTATCTGAGGCGAAGGTCAGACCGCATTTGGAGTATTGTGAGCAGTTTTGGGCCCCATATCTGAGGGTGGATGTGCTGGCTCTGGAGAGGGTCCAGAGAAGGTTAACAAGAATGATTTCAGGAACGAGTGGGTTAACCTATAATGAGTGCTTGCCGGCACTGGGTCTGTACTCGCTGGAGTTTAGAAGAATGAGGGGGGACCACATTGAAAGATGCAGAATAATGAAAGGTCTGAATAGAATGGATGTGGAGAGGATGTTTCCACTAGTGGGAGAGTCTAGGACCAGAGGTCATACAGTAGCCTTAGAATTAAAGGGCATTCCTTTAGGAAGGAGATGTGAAGGAATTTATTTCGTCAGAGGGTAGCGAATCTGTGGAATTCATTGCCACAGATGACTGTGGAGGCCATGAATGGATATTTTCAAGGCAGCCATAGCTACGGGTGTCAGGGGTTATGGGGAGAAGGCAGGAGAATGGGGTTGAGAGGCAGAGATCGATCAGCCATGATTGAATGGCGGAGTAGACTTGATGGGCCAAATGGCCTAATTCTGCTCCTATCACTTATGATGAACTTCTTCAGAGGATCCACTTTATCTTCAAGGATAACCAGAGAGTAGGGCTCAGGAATCAAAGTGGTCATCTCGATGTGGAGCCATGGTCCAAGGTCTGTGGAGAAAAACATGAAGGCCGGGGAAATTGGGGCAGTCAATTGAAGTTCATAACTTCATAAAATGTAGGAGCAGAATTAGTCCTTTCGGCCCATCAAGTCTAATCACGGCTGATCTATCTCTCCCTCTCAACCCCATCCTGCTGCCTTCTCCCCATATCCCCTGGCACCCGTACTAATCTAGAATCCATCAATCTCCACCTTAAAAATACCCATTGACTTTGGCCATTAATTCCACCGATTCACCATCCTCTGACTGAAGAAACTTCTCCTCCTCGTCTTTTCCAAAGGTACCTCCTTTTATTCTGAGGCTATGTCCTCTGGTCCTAGAATCTCCCACTAGAGGATCCACCCGCTCCTACGCTCCTCAAGTGTCTTGAGTAAGTAAGTTTATTAGCCAAGTATTCACATACAAGGAATTTGCCTTGGTGCTCTGCCCACAATTAACAACATGACATACAGTGATAGTTACAACAGTGGGCTGTCAGTAATACAGACGAGAAGGTACTTCAATTCAATTCAATTCAATGAAATCTTTATTGTCATTGTGCAGTGTACAATACAGAGACAACAAAATGCAGTCGGTATCTCCGAAGGGCGAACTTACGAATGAACAAGTAATTGCGCAGTAGTATGAGTTAATATACATCTATACATATACAGTGTCCGGGGGGGAGGGTGGAGACAGGCAGTCATTGAGGTGCAGCGTTGAGAAGTGTGACAGCCGCAGGGAAGAAGCTGTTCTTGAGCCTGCTGGTACGGCAGCGGAGGGACCTGTAGCGTCTCCCGGATGGGAGGAGGGTAAACAGTCTATGGTTGGGGTGTGAGCTGTCCCTGGCGATGCTGTGCGCCCTGCGCAGGCATCGTTTACTATGGATAGACTCAATGGAGGGGAGTGAGGAGCCTGTGATGCGTCGGGCGATCTTCACCACCCTCTGCAGAGCCTTCCGGTCGGCAACAGAGCAGTTACCATACCATACTGTGATGCAGTTGGTAAGGATGCTCTCGATGGTGCAGCGGTAGAAGTTCACTAGAATCTGGGGAGACAGGTGGACCTTCTTAAGTCCCCTCAGGAAGAAGAGACGCTGGTGAGCCTTCTTGATCAGGGAGGATGTGTTGTGGGTCCAGGAGAGGTCATCGGAGATGTTGACCCCCAGGAACCTGAAGCTGGAGACACGTTCCACCTCCATCCCATTGATATGGATGGGGGTATGCGTGCAGCCTCTCGATCTCCTGAAGTCCACAATGAGCTCCTTGGTCTTCTTGGAGTTGAGGGCCAGGTTATTGTCGGCACACCATGCTGTTAGGAGCTGAACCTCAGTTAGGTACTGAATGTCTTCTTGTGCATGGATATGGACAAATCTCTCAGGCCTGAAAGGAAGTTGCAGGTACCCTGGTTGAGATATATGAGTCATCGTTAAATACCAGTGAGGTGCCAGAAGACTGGAGGGTGGCAAATGTTGTGCCTCAAATTAAGGAAGGGCTGCAAGGAGAAGCCAGGGAACTACCAATCCTAACATCTGTGGTCAGAAAGTGACTCGATATTATTGTGAGGGATAGGGTATACAGTGATTGAGATAGGCAAGGGTTTAATATGGATTTAGTTCAGTTTAGTTTATTGTCACGTGTACCAAGGTAGAGTGAAAAACTTTTGTTGCGTGTTAACCAGTCAGCAGAAAGACAATACATGATTATAATCAAGCCATTTACAATGTATAGATACATAATAAAGGGAATAATGTTTAGTTTAAGCCAGTAAAGTGCGATTAAAGATAGTCCAAGGGTCTCCAATGAGGTAGATAGTAGTTCAGACCTGCTCTCTAGTTGTGGTGGGATGATTCAACAAACCTGATTATGTTTTTGGAAGATATAACCTAAAAGGTTGATGAGGGCAGATTTTAGGCATTGTCTATATGGATTTCAGCAAAGCATTTGGCAAGATTCCATATGGTAGGCTGCTCTGGAAGGTTAGTTCCATGGGATCCAAGGGAGAGGTAGCCGGAACAGGATCGGTCCGAGTCAGCATGGATTTTGAAGGGGAAATCATGCTTGACTGATCTTCTGGAATTTCTTGAGGATGTAACTAGGAAAATGGACAAGGGAGAGCCAGTGGACGTAGCGTACCTGAACATTCAGAAAGCATTTGATAAGGTCCCACATAGGAGATTGGTGGTCAAAATTAAGGCACATGGTATTGGGGGTAGAGTGCTGACATGGATAGAGAAGTGGTTGGCAGACAGGAAACAAAGAGTAGGGGTTAACGGGTCCCTTTCAGAATGGCAGGCAGTGACTAGTGGGCTACCGCAAGGCTCGGTGCTGGGACCACAGCTATTTACAATACACATCAATGATTTGGATGAAGGGATTAAAAGTTACATTAGCAATTTTCCAGATGACACAAAGCTGGGTGGCAATGAGAACTGTGAGGAGGATTCTATGAGAATGCAGGGTGACTTGGACATGTTGGATGAGTGGGCAGATGCATGGCAGATGCAGTTTAATGTGGATAAATGTGAGGTTATCCACTTTGGTAGCAAAAACAGGAAGGCAGAGCTACCTCCTGCATCCAAACACAACTCACTGACTTCATCCATTTCACCACTAACCCCCATCCGGCACTCAAATACACCTGGACCATTTCCGACATTTCCCTACCATTTCTTGACCTCACTATCTCCATCGCAGGTGATGGACTACTGACCGACATCCACTATAAACCCACTGACTCCCATGGCTATCTGGACTACACTTCTTCCCACCCTGCTTCCTGTAAGGACTCCATCCCCTACTCCCAATTCCTCCGTCTACGCCGCATCTGCACCCAGGATCAGGTGTTTCACACCAGGACATTGGAGATGTCCTCATTCTTTAGTGAACGGGGGTTCCCCTCTTCTACTATACATGAGGCTCTCACCAGGGTCTCTTCTATATCCCGTAACTCTGCACTAACTCCCCATCCCCCCACACGTAACAAAGGCAGAGTCCCCCTTGTCCTCACCTTCCATCCTACCAGCGGTCACATGCAACAAATAATCCTCCGACATTTTCGCCACCTCCGACGGGATCCCACCACTGGCCACATCTTCCCATCTCCTCCCCTGTCTGCTTTCCATAGAGATCGCTCCCTCCGTAACTCCCTGGTCAATTCGTCCCTTCCCACCCAAACCACCCCCTCTCCTGGCACTTTCCCTTGCAACCGCAGGAAATGCTACACTTGTCGCTTTACCTCATGCCTTGTCTCCATTCAAGGACCCAAGCAGTCTTTCCAGGTGCAGCAGAGGTTCACCTGCACCTTCTCCAATTGCATCCCCTGCTCTAGATGTCAGCTGCTCTACATCGGTGAGACCAAGCGTAGGCTTGGCGATCGCTTCGCCCAACACCCCCGCTCGGTTCGCGTTAACCTACCTGATCTCCCGGTGGCTCAGCACTTCACCTCCCCCTCCCATTCTGAATCCGCTGAGAGAATGGAACAGCTGGGCTTGTATACTCTGGAGTTTAGAAGGATGGGAGGGGATCTTATTGAAACATATAAGATTATTATATAATAATATAACATATATAACATATAAGGCCATTCAAGATGGCGGCGCCCTGTGCGGCTGCGGCTGCATTGGCTCCCGACAGGAACAGAAATTTTAAGGTAAAACCGCACATACTTAATCCTTCGGTTAATTTATTGTGTTGCACAGGGAGCCAAA
Source organism: Raja brachyura (assembly GCA_963514005.1). The sequence goes on along the minus strand of OY740781.1, from coordinate 13,695,287 downwards.
TGCAACGTAATTTCGTTTGGAACTGCATATATCAATGTATTTCTAAATGACAATAAAGTTTGTTTGACTTGACTTATTAAGGGTTTGGACTCTCTATAGGCAGGAATCATGTTCCTGATGTTGGGGGAGTCCAGAACCAGGGTCCACAGTTTAAAAATAAGCGGTAAGCCATTTAGAACGGAGACGAGGAAACACTTTTTCTCAGTGGAATTCTCTGAGGGCAGTGGAGGTTGATTCTCTGGATACTTTCAAGAGAGAGCTAGATAGGGCTCTTAAAGAGTCAGGGGATATGAGGAGAAGGCAGGAACGGGTACTGATTGTGGATGATGGTGAGTGCCTAGAATGTGCTGGCTCGAAGGGCCGAATGGCCTACTCCTGCGCCTAATGTCTATTGTCTATTGTCTATTGAATCAATCAAAAATTGGAAGGTAGCAGAGGATGATGTTGGAAGGTTGGTTTTGTGGACTGGAGGCCTGTGACTAGTGGTGTGCCTCAGGGTTCTGTTCTGGACCCATAGCTCTGTTATATAGAACTTAGAACAGTACAGCAAAGGAACAGGCCATTTGTTCCAAAATGTCTGTGCTGAACAAGATGTTAAGACTAACTCTTATCTGCTTGCACATAATTCATGTCCACTCAAGGAGCGATGGATGAATGGATAGAAAATTGGCTTCATGATATGCCTTCCGTATCTATAGACAAGTCCAACATTAGTACCCTTGGTTCCCCAGCCTTTCTAGATTATCCGTTTTGTCGGAACAACGGAAGTCACGGCCTCCGAAAGGAGTCAAACAATACTGCAATGGTCCGCTTTGGCCTCCGAAAGGCCAAGCTACCGGCTCACAAATTTGGCCTCCGTAGCTGGCTACAGGAACGGACCTGCCGGAGTTCCAGATCCCAACTGATCGGCCGCAGAAGTCGGCTATGGGAATGGATCTGCCTGCTCCGGCCGGGCCTGAGTTCCATTCCCGGCTGCAGGGGGCAAATTCGACCCGCAGCTCGGCGCGGTAGTCCCAATGAGGTCGAGATCGGCCGCTTCACCTGGCCTAGGCGCCACAGTTTTGGGTTGGCTTCCGGGGGGGGGGGGGGGGCGGGGAGGGAGGATTTCAAGCGCACTCTTGTCATTCTCTCTGGATTATAGGAAGTGCCGGACCATCAGTTGCCGGGAAATTGGTATCTATCCAAAAGTCTCTTAAAAGTCTCCAAAAGCTGTGGCTTCATGTTAATGCCGACACTACTACTCTGCAACACACACGCACACGGAAGTCCAACACTAACTGAAGATTCAATGCCTGAGTTCACTTCACTTCAGTTTATTGCCATGCGTACCGAGGTACACTGAAAAGCTTTTTGTGGAGCGACTCTCGTCGCAGCAGCCTCTGCAGTCCGTCTATCTATTTTTAATTTTTTGTCTTGTTTAAGTGTAGTTATAGTGTTTTTTTTTAGCTGGGTATGTGTGGGGGGGGGGGGCGGGGTGGGTAAACTTTTAAAACGTTCCCTGTACGGAGGACCCGACCTTTTCTCTGTCGGGTCTCCGTTGTCGTTGGGGCCTAGCACCGTGAAACGGCCTCCAACCGGACCTGGGGCTCCAGTCGCGGAGCTGCGGACTACTCACCATTGTGGAGCTGGCCGAGTTCAGAACGGGAGGGGCTGTGATGGCGCGCTGCTGCTGCCCAACCCCGGAGATTCGGAGGCTCCAGCTGCAGGCCGGTGGGCGGGAACTTCGGGAGCTCGCCGGTCCCTGGTGGGAGACCGCTTTTCGGAGCTCCCGCAGCGGCAACTTCTCCCGCCCGAGTCGCGGGGTTGAAGATGACCTGGAGCGGGGCCTTGCATCGCCCGGCGCGACGTTGATGGCCGCGGGACTTGCTAGCGCTTCACCGGGGGCTCCAACATCAAGACCCGGAGCGCGGCCTTGCATCGCCCCACGCGGCTTTAATGGCCGCAGGACTTATTTACCATCGCCCGCCGGGGGCTTTGACTCTGACACCGGGAGGAGAATGGGGAGTGCAGGGGAGAGAGAAGACTTTGCCTTCCATCACAGTGAGGAGGAGTTTCATTGCGATGGATGTTTGTGTCAATTGTGTTGTGTCTTGGTTCTTTTCTTGTTTGTAAGACTGCAGAAACTAAATTTCGTTTGAACCTCAATGAGGTTCAAATGACAATAAACGGTATTGTATTGTAACCAGTTGGCAGAAAGACAGTCTGAAGAATGGTCTCGACCTGAAACGTCAACCGTCCCTTCTCTCCAGAGATGCTGCCTGTCCCGCTGAGTTACTCCAGCATTTTGTGTCTATCGTCAGCAGAAAGACAGTACATGATTCCAATCGGGGTAGATGATTCCAAGAGGTAGATAGTAGGTCAGCACTGCTCTCTGGTTGCGGTAGGATGATTCAGTCAACTGAAAGTCAATGGCTCCAAACGTAACTAGTTTTTGCAGCCATCCGTTGGTTTTTATGGTCACCATGAACAATTCTGTGGTTTTATTCCTGATATACCTAATGGTTTGAATTAAAAATCCCCAGCTACAACGAAGCAATTCAAACGCTTGACTCCAGATCAATTATTGAATTCCCTGAATGCTGGTACAGCAATGAACACACTCACTCACACATGCACGTATACACCCACACTCACATACCTACTCACATGCACACACTTACACACACAGACTCACTCACACATGCACACCCGCACTCACACACACAAACTCACATGCACGCACTTACACACACACACACCTACTCACACATGCACACCCGCACTCAAACTCACATGCACACACTTACACACACACACTCACTCACACATTCACACCCACACTCACACACTAACTTACAAGCACACGCTTACAAACACACACTCACTCCCACACTCAAACACACTCACATGTGCACACATATACACACACTCTAATTTACACACACACACCCACTCACGCATGCACGCGCGCACCCACACACACATACACACTATCTGACATGCACACATCTACATACACACTCACACACAAACTCACATGCGCACATTTACACACGTACTCACACACACTCATTCACAGACAAACACACTCGCATGTGCATATGCGCACCCATGTGCACACTCACACACACGGCATCACACACAGGCACATGCGCACACATATACATACTTACTCACATGCCCATGCACACACTTACATACATGCACACTGACTCACAATGTGCATGCACACACTCTCTCACATGACACACTCACTGACATGCATGCCAGCGCACACACACATTAATGCACACACTCACACACACATACACATACACACATGCACGCACATATACACGCTCACTCACACACACCACACACACTCACTTGTGCATACATACATGCACTCACGCAAATGCGTATACACTCACATACACATACTCGCTCACATGCACACTCACTCACATACACACTCACGCATGCACACACACTTGCACACACACAGAAACGCACAAACATAAATACACACACAAACTTGTATGCACAAACCTATTCACTCACACGCTCGCACACAAACATACACGCGAGCACACACCACTCCAAACACACACACACGCAGGGAGACACACACATGCTCACAATCGCGCACACACTCGCACTCGCACACACACCACTCCAAACACATGCATACACGCACACACACAATTACTTAAACCACATTTTAGCAGATATTTTCTCGAGACAATGTTATATAAATCTCTAATTACAAGAGTGTTTTTCCTAACCCGTTTAATCCTAATATTACTAATATTAATATGACTATATTCTTGCTGAGAATACTCCTGGACATCCCATAGCCGTGACCACCATTACATAATTGGAGTGAGGCAGCCAGTGAAAGGCAACATCACCACCTGCTGGCTCGCCTCCAAATTGCACGCCATTTAAGGTGAAAATCAAACACAAAACATACAGCACAGGAACAGGCCCTTTGGCCGATGATGTCCATGTTGAACATGTGATGCCAAATTAAACGTAATCAATTCTGTCTGCACGTGATTCACAACTCTCCATTCCCCATATATTTATGAGGCAAAACAAAAGCCTCTTAAATGCCACTATTGTGTTCCTCAGTGGTAGAGGCAGATACAATAGTATCTAGATAGAAACATAGAAAATAGTTGCAGGAGTTGGCCATTTGGCCCTTCGAGTCAGCACCGCCATTCAATATGATCATGGCTGATCATCCAAAATCAGTACCCCGTTCCTGCTTTCCGTTTATCCCCCATATCCGTTAGCTCTAAGAGCTAAATCTAACTCTCTCTTGACTACATCAATAGATACTGTACAATAGATACAATGCAGATACAATAGGTATAATGGCGAACCACCACTACATTTCAAAAGCAGGAGCCTATTCCCCCTTTTCACATTGGGGTGGATTGCCGCAACCTTTTGTTGTGTTATATCGAGGGGTAATAATTGTTGTTCTAATAAATATTTTATTTAATGTTTGTTTATTTATTTTGTGTTTATTTATTGTGTCTTATTTTTTCTTCCTTTTTTTATTTTATATGGATGTATGGTAATCTAATTTTTTTTCTCTGTGAAGCACTTTGGCTTCAACGTGATTTGATTTAAAAGTGCTATGTAAATAAAAATTGCTAGCTAACTTACTAATAACATTTTACAGAAGCCAATTAATCTACAAACCTACACATCTTTGGAATATGGGAGAGCACCCGGGGAAAACCCACGCGGGTCACGGGGAGAACATGTAAACTCTGTACAGACAGCACCCGTAGTCAGGATCGAACCCGGGTCTCAGGTGCTGTAAGGCAGCAGGTCTACCGCTGCGCCACTGTGCCACCCTAATTTATTGTCTATTATTGAATAGATATAACATGATGAGAGGCATAGATGGAGTAGACAGTCAGAATCTTTTTAACAGGATGGAATAATTTAATACGAGAGGGCGTAACTTTTAGGTTAGAGGGGCAAAGTTTAAAGGAGATGTGCGGGGCAGGTTTTTGACAAAGAGAGTGGTAAAGGGCCTGTCCCACCAGCAACTTTATGCGATGAGCGCGACCTAACGTGGCAGCTTGAGCCGTCCGGCGTCGCGGGGCCGGTCCCACTTCGATCGCCAGAGCCGTGCGGAATTGTGCGGAGTTCGTCCCGACATCTCGCAGGGCGCCGAAAAACTGACCATCTTCAAAAATTCCGCACGGCTTGTCGGCTCGCAGTTGCCTCGACGCATTACGCACCGCCTCCGTGAACCCTCTCTGTAGGTGCCTCCGTGGCCCTCTCTGTGTGTGTGCCTCTGTGCCCCTCTCTGTGTGCCCCTCTCTGTCCTGGCGAACTTACCTTTAAGACTTCGCTCCAACTTCGCCTCACTTTGCGCCACGTTGCGCCGCTCACCCGACATCCGCGCGGCCCTCGTTGCCGGTTTGGTCGCGCTGGCCGCATGCAGGCGCATGCTGGTGGGAACGGCCCTGTACAGGGGATCACCTGACCTCCGCGCGGCCCCCGCTTCTAGTTTGATCGCGCTCATCGCATGGAGTCGGATGCTGGTAGGACAGGCCCTTAAGGCCCTGGAACATGCTGCCGGGGGTAGAAGCAGATACATTGGTAGCATTTAAAAGGCTTTTGGATGAGCAAATGAATATGCAGGGAATGGAGGGATATAGGTTATGTGCAGGTAGATAGGTGATGGACTTGGCATCATGTTCGGCACATACACTGTGGGCGGAAGGGCCTGTTCTTGTGCTCAAATGAAACTAAGATCACAAATGGTTGAAGAAACCTAGAAACATAGAAAATGGGTGCAGGAGGAGGCCATGCCGGCACCGCCATTCAATATGATCATGGCTGATCATCCTAATTTTAGATAACAAGTTTTTTGTTGTTTATAAAAATGAGGGGCGATCTTGCGGACACATGAAGACTCCGAAGGGGTACGGCAGGTTGGATTGGAAGATGTTTCAATGAGATGGAGATGATCGACGAGGGAACATTATTGCAAGATTGTAAAGGCAGTCATTTAAAACTAAGGAGTTTTATAGAGCATAGAAGAGTACAGCACAGAAACAAAGCATTTGATCCAAAATGTCTGTGCCAAACACGATGCGAAGACAAACTAATCTCCCCTGCCTACACATAGTTTAGTTTAGTTTAGAGATACAGCGTGGAAACAGGACATTCGGCCCAGCGAGTCCGTGCCGACCAGCGATCCCCGTACACTAACGCTATCCTACACACCAGGGACAATTTACAATCTTTACCGAAGCCAATCAACCTCCAATTCTGCACGTGTTTGGAATGTGGGAGGAAACCGGAGCGCCCGGAGAAAACCCACGCAAGTCACGGGGTGAACGTACAAACTCCGTACAGACAGCACCCGTGATCCGGATCGAACCTGGATGTCTGGTGCAGTGAGGCAGCAACTCTACTGTTGCGCCACCAAACAGTCCCGTGAGTCCCATGATACCCCATTCACTACATATCCAGAGTCCTAAAAAAGCCTCTTAAACACCACTGTGGTATCTGCCTCCACCACCACCTCTGGCAGCACGTTCCAGCCCCACAACATCCTCTACATAAACAACTTGCCTCACACATCTTCTTTAAACTTTGCTCCTCCAGAACGTCCCCTTGCAGAAGTGATGGATCTCTGCAGTTTTAAACGATGAAATGTTGTGTAGGGTTGAAATTTGGGGATATTTAAAAAGGAAGAAGATAAAGTTTTGACACAACATTTTGAGGGGGGGGGGGGGTGGGGGGGGGGGTGGGGGGGGTGGGGGGGGTGGGAGGTGGGTGGGGGGGGGTGGGGGGTGCATAGATAGGAAAGGCTTACAGGGATATAGAAACAACGAGCTGCAGATGCTGGTTTATATCAAGACTCAAGTCAAGAGTGTTTTATTGTCGTGTGTCCCAGATAGGACAATGAAATTCTTACTTGCTGCAGCACAACAGAATATGTAAACATAGTACATAACGGGAGCAGAAAAAAAAATCAGTGTGTGTGTATTCACATGCACACGTACTCAATAAATAAACAAATATAGTGGAATAATACAAATGGTCTGTTGCAGTTCAGAGCTTATCACAGATAGACACAGAATGCTGGAGTAACTCAAATCTCTGGACATTTTGGGTCAGGACCCTTCTTCAGACTCTCTGGAGGAAAAGGATACAGATGCAAGGACATGGACCAAACTCGGCAGGTGGGACTAGTGTAGCTGGGGCATGTTGGTCAGCATGGGCAAGTTGGGCCGAATTTGTATTGTGGGAAGCTGCTCTAATGAGTGTGTTCAGGCCGCAATCTCCACAAGCTTTTGTTTAGTTTCCATCACGGGAGATAGACTATCTACTGACATCTATTATAAACTTACTGACTCCCACAGCTATCTGGACTACACCTCTTCCTCTACACTCGACTCTATATCGGGGACTCGAGGCTGTTTTGAAACTGGTAGAGGAAAGCATTGAGGCATGAATTGGCCGGGTGTGCATCGAATGGCAGGGCAGGCTGGAGAGATTGAGGGGCCTGGTCCTACTCTTGTATTCTTGTGGGTTACTTTTCTTCAAACGTGGGTAAAACCAAGCAACTGATTGTGAACTTCAGAAGAGGAAGGACAGTGGATCCACAAACATGTCTTCATCGAAGTGACGGTGGTGGAAAGAGCCAATTGATTCAAATTCCTGGGCGTGCACATCTCTGAAGAAGCATCCTAGACCCAGCACACTGGTGCAAGTGTGAAGAAAGCCCTGCGCCTTTACTTCCTTAAAAAGATTGACCATAGACAATAGACAATAGACAATAGGTGCAGGAGTAGGCCATTCGGCCCTTCAAGCCAGCACCGCCATTCACTGTGATCATGGTTGATCATCCACAATCAGTACCCCGTTAATGCCTTCTCCCCATATCCCTTGACTCCGCTATCTTCAAGAGCTCTATCTAACTCTCTTGAAAACGTCCAGAGAATTGGCCTCCACTGCCTTCTTCAGGCAGAGAATTCCACAGGTTCACAACTCTCTGGGTGAAAAAGTTTTTCCTCATCTCCGCTCTAAATGGCCTACCCCTTATTCTTAAACTGTGGCCCCTGTCAACAAATACTCACTTGAACTTCTACAGGTGGACAGTGGAGAGAATATTGACTGGTTGCATCACAGCCTGGTTCAGCAACTCGAACGGCCAGGAGTGAAGTAGATTGCAAAAAGTGGAGAACACTGCCCAGTCGATCATGGGTACTGACTTCATCCAATGTTGGATTTCCCTCGGCACGGTGGAGGAGGTGCACATGAACCTCTGCCTCACCTGAAAGGACTGTCAGTGTTATAGTGTAAATGCACTTAATAGCTTTGTATCAATAATTTTATTTTAATGAAAATATATGTATCTGACAGTGTGATCAAAGTCAAAGGTAAAGAAGGGACAATATCCTCCAATTAAACAAAGAAGTGTTAATTTTATCGTAGGGTAAAGAACAGTGTGATGCCCCTGTCCCACTTAGGAAACCTGGACGGAAACCTCTGGAGACTTTGCGCCCCACCCAAGGTTTCCGTGCGGTTCCCGGAGGTTTTTGTCAGTCTCCCTGATGGTCGAAAGTGGTTTCCGTTTCTTCTATGTTCCGGCGATTATTTCAAAAAATTCAAAACCGGCCGCGACTAAAAATAGGTTGCCGTTTTAAAAATCGGTATTTTTTAGTCGAAGCCAGTTGCGATGCTAGTTGAAGGTGGTTGCCAGAGGTTGCAGGTAGTGGAAGGTAAGACCTCCCTGATGGAATAAAACTGGGTGAAAAAAAGGTCTTACCTTCCACTACCTGCAACCTCCGGCAACCACCTTCAACTAGCATCGCAACCGGCTTCGACTAAAAAATTACCGATTTTTAAAACAGCAACCTATTTTTTGTCGCAGCCGGTTTTGAAATTTTCTTAATGGAAATAATATTTCCTGACAGTGTGATTAGTGTTACAGGACTCCACAAGAAACAAAAGAAAAATCGCCTCCAATTAAGCAAATATGTTTTTTTTTCACCATTGTGAAATGAAGTGCTACGATAGGTGTGGGGGAGGTGTAGGGGGGGTGTGGGGGAGAGGGGTGTGGGGGATTTGGGGTTGTGGGGGTAGGGGAGGGGGTGTATGTGGGAGGGGTTGTATGTGGGAGGGGGTGGTGTGGGCCCCCGCTCGCAGAACACAGTCCCTCACTCGCAGAACACAGTCCCTCACTCTCAGAACACAGTCCCTCGCTCACAGAACACAGACCCTCGCTCACAGAACACAGACCCTCGCTCACAGTCCGCTTCAGCTTTATTCTCCCCGCCGGACAGCGGGTGCCGGAAGGGGCGTTACCTTCATGGTGACTGAAAGGCTGTTCAAATCACGATTTTTAAACTTTTCTAATATTTCACCGATCAGAACAAAACGTGGGGCGCTCGGAGCAGAAGAGAACGGTGAGTAAGGTGGCGAAAAAATCCTAGCAATACATGGTAGCGTTTCTGAGCAAATTTATTTACAATGCAGACCGGAAGTGGTCAAGATGAGAGGATAGATAGATAGATAGATAGATAGATAGATAGATAGATAGATAGATAGATAGATAGATAGATAGATAGATAGATAGATAGATAGATAGATAGATAGATAGATAGATAGATAGATAGATAGATAGATAGATAGATAGATAGATGGTGTTAAAGAAGGAACTGCAGATGCTGGAGAATCGAGGGTTACACAAAATAGATAGATAGATAGATAGATAGATAGATAGATAGATAGATAGATAGATAGATAGATAGATAGATAGATAGATAGATAGATAGATAGATAGATAGATAGATAGATAGATAGATAGATAGATAGATAGATAGATAGATGGGCAGCAAGGTGGCACAGCGGAAGAGTTACTGCTTTACAGTGCTTGCAGCACCGGAGACCCGGGTTTGATCCAGGCTACAGGCATGTCTGTATGGAGTTTGTACGTTCTCCCCGTGACCCACGTGGGTTTTCTCAGAGAACTTCAGTTTCCTCCCACACTTCAAAGACGTACAGGTTTGTGAGTTAATTGGCTTGGTATAACTGTAAAAAATGGCCCTAGTGTAGGATAGTGTTACACAAAAAGCTGGAGAAACTCAGCGGGTGCAGCAGCATTTAAGGAGCTCCTTCGCTCCTTAGATGCTGCTGCACCCGCTGAGTTTCTCCAGCTTTTTGTGTAACCCTCGATTCTCCAGCATCTGCAGTTCCTTCTTTAACACTTTGTCTACTCCGTAGGATAGTGTTAATGTGCGAGGATCGCTGGTTGGAGCGGATTCGGTGGGCTGAAGGGCCCGTTTGCATGGTATATCTCTAAATTAAACTAAAGTAATAGGTTTTAAAAAATTAAACTAAAGTTTCCTGACTGTTCGATCATCAGTGTTACAGGACTACACAAGAAAAGATTGAAATAACGAGGTGTTATTGTCATGGTGCGGTAATGAGCGGTGGCGGTGCAGTGGAACGGTGATGGGATGCTCTTCATTCTTGAGGGGGTCACCTGTATGGGAAAGAGGTTTGTTATCACCGAGATGATCTGTGCTGTGGCAGTGGAGATGAGGGAGGAACCCTTTCATCAACACTGCAAGGATTTAGCAGCAGAACATCAAACTCCAACGGGTGAAAAGAAGGGGATTAGTAACGTTGACTTAATTTGATTAGGATAATGAAGTCTAAGGTGATAAAATAATTCAGAGTCTCCATGGCTGCAATCAGTTTTGCTTCATATATTGTGGAATGTGTCTAGGCTGAGAATTCCATTTATGAATTAGAACTGAACGCAGACACAAAAGATACTTACACACCTTGTAAATGTTTAAGAAGGAACTACAGATGCTGGAGAATCGAGGGAAAAAGTCGCCTATCTCCTTCGCTCCTTAGATGCTGCTGCACCCGCTGAGTTTCTCCAGCCTTTTGTGTACCCTTGTAAATGTTTAACTTGCTTTCAACTGAGGGATAATTGCCCCCAATGCATCTATTTCGTAATACTATTCTTAATATTTCGTCCGCAAGATCTGAATGACAAATATATTCAATTCAATTAATAGCTAGTCTCTCATAATGTGACTATTAAGTGACAGGTCTTATTTTGTGTGAGCAATATACTCTTCATTCAATAGCCCCCTACATCTCACTCCCTTCTCTGAGATTTGCTTTCATATCTAAACCTTGCTCCATGTTGCTGGGAAAACCTTTACTTTCATTTCAAGAGACAAGATAGCGCAGTGGCGCAGGGGTAGAGTTGCTGCCTTACAGCGCTTGCGGCGTCAGAGACCCGGGTTCGATCCCTGCTACGGGTGCTGTCTGTTCGCAGTTTGTACGTTCTCCGCGTGACCTGCGTGGGTTTTCTTCCAGATCTTCGGTTTCCCCCCCACAATCCAAAGACGTACAGGTTTATAGGTGAATTGGGTTGGTATAAATGTAAACTGTCCCCGGTGCGTGTAGGGTAGAGTTAGTGTGTCGGGATCGCTGGTCGGCACGGACTCAGTGGGCCGAAGGGTCTGTTTCTGCTCCGTATCTCTAAACAAAACTAAGTCATATGTTCTTATTGTCACATTTTCACGAGGCAGAGACTATTGTAATGTTTAAGAAACAATTAAATAAATACATGGATAGGACAAGTTTAGAGGGATATGGGCCAAATGCAGGCAAGTGGGACTAGCGTAATTGGGACATGTTGGTCGGTGTGGGCAAGTTGGGCCGAAGGGCCTGTTTCCACGCTGTATGACTATGATTCTATGACACATAAACAAACAATAATGGTGTAAAGTTAAAAAAAAAGGTCCCCATGTCTATATTGTCCGGAGCTTATTTGGAGGTGTTCGTGTTTAATAGCTTGATGGCTGTGGGGCAGAAACTGCTCTTCAGCCTAGATATTACAGCTTGCAGGCTTCTATACCTTCTTCTCAATGGCAGGAGCAAAATGAGAGTATGGCCAGAGTGGTGTGGGTCTCTGATAGTGTTAACTGTTTTTTTGAGGCAGCAACTCCTAGCGAGGGAATCGGAAAACCGGGAAGGGGGGGTGGAGAGAGAGGGAAGCAAGTGTTAGAGAACTCAATATTCATACCACTGAGGTGTAAGCTGCCCAAGTGAAATATGAGGTGCTGTTCCTCCAATTTGTGCTGGCCTCACTCTGACAGTGGAGGAGGCCCAGGACAGATAGGACAATGTGGGAATGGGAGGAAGAGTTAAAGTGTCCAGAAACCGGGAGATCAGGAAGGTTTAGGCGGACTGAGCTGAGTTGTTCAGCGAAACGATCGCCGAGCCTGCTCTTGGTCTCACCGATATACAGGAGTTCACACCTGGAACAGCAGATACAGTAGATGAGGTTGGATGAAAAGACTGTCTGGGTCCTTGGACGGAATTGCGGAGGGAACGGCATCTGCAGAAAGCGGAAAGGGGTGAAGATGGGAAAATGTGGCTAGTGGTGAGATCCCTTTGGATTGTGTGCTGTACATGGCGGCTGATGGGTGCCAGGTGAGGACAAGGGGGTCTCTGTCCCTGTTGCGACTGGGGGAAGGGGGAGCAAGGGCGGAGCTGCGGAGTACCGAGGGGACACTAGTGAGGGCCTCATCTATGATGGAAGAGGGGAACCGGTAGCAGTGGTAAAGTTGCAGCCTTACAGCGCTTGCAGCACCGGGGTCCCAGGTTTGATCCTGACTAAAGGTGCTACGGGTCTGTACAGAGTTTGTACGTTCTCCCCGTGAACGGTGTGGCTTCTCTCTGAGACCTTCGGTTTCCTCCCACACTCCGAAGGCGTACAGGTATGTAGATAAATTGGCTTGGTGCAAATGTAAATCGTCCCGATTGGGTATAGGATGGTGTTAATGTGCGCAGATCACTGGTCGGTGCGGACTCAGTTGGGCCGAAGGGCCTATTTCCACGCTGTAGATCTAAAACCATAAAACTAAATCTGGGATGTCCTGGTATGGAATATCTCATCTTGGACGTAGATGCGGCATAAACGGAGGATTGGGGAGTCTTTGCAGGAAGCAGGGCCGGAAGAAGTGTAGTCGAGATAGCGGTTGGTGTCAACAGGTTTATAATAGAAGTGTTAAAGAAGGAACTGCAGATGCTGGAGAATCGAGGGTTACACAAAAAGCTGGAGAAACTCAGCGGGTGCAGCAGCATCTAAGGAGCGAAGGAGATGGGCGACATTTCGGGTCGAGACCCTTCGTTTTATAATAGATGTCAGTCGATAGTCTATCTCCTGTGGTGGAAACTAAAAATGGTTTAGATTACGGCCTGAACACATGCCTTTATCATTACAGCAGCTCCCACAATGCAGCCATTCACTGAGTATGTCCACACCATGCCTCTGCACATGTAGTGCCGAATTAATTCAATCCCCAGCTTTCCAATACTGGATACCTGGAAAGAAAGAACATTCGTACACCAGGTAAGCTGAATCAATATCAGGATACATCACGGCATGGTTTGGGAACAGCTCCATCCAAAACCGCAAGAAATTGAAGCGAAGTGTGTACGCAGCCCAGACCATCACACAGACCAACCGCCCTTCCATTGACTACATTTACACCTCACGCTGCCTCGGCAAGGCCAGCAGCATAATCGAGGACGAATCTCGCCCTTGCCCCTCCCTCTTTTCCCATCTCCCATCTGGCAAAGGGTACAGACATGTGAAAACGCACACCTCCAGATTCAGGGACCGTTTCTTCCCAGTCATTTTCAGGCAATTGAATCATCCCACTACAACTAGAGAGCAGTCCTGATCTATCTCATCGGGAACCCTCGGACTATCTTTGATCAGTTATTGCTGGCTTGCACCTTGCACTAAACATAATTCCCTTATCCTGTATCTGTACACTGTGGACGGCTCGATTGTAATCATGTATTGTCTTTCTGCTCACTGGATAGCACGCAACAAAAAGCTTTTCACTGTACCTCAGTACACGTGACAACAAACTAAACTACACTAAAAACCCTTTTATGATTGCTTGAGATAAAATACTGCCCAGCCCAGCATCACTTAACTGGACTGGATTAGATGCAAATGGAGAGGTTTCAGAGCTACTGAGGCAGGGACCTTGGATTAAGATCGGATTGTGTGTCATGGGGTCACCGTCAGTAGCGACATAATTACAGGCTGTCTTTGATATATCAACATGGCAAAGCTAAATTACTTCCTGCAAGTGCCGAGCATTGTCAATGGAGGGATTATTTGCACAACTCTTCCTAAACCTCTAAATCCTTTGTTTTTCTTTCTTCCTAAAGCGGAAAGGGAAAAGTGAATTGATGTGTCCTGGCAGGGCAGATAGATGTTACAAACATAGAAGCTAGGTGCAGGAGTAGGCCATTTGGCCCTTCAAGCCTGCACCGCCATTCAATGTGATCATGGCCTATCATCCACAATCAGTGCCCCGTTCCTGCCTTATCCCCACATCCTTTGATAATGCTAGCCCCTAGAGCTCTAACTAACTCGCTTTTAAATTCATTCAGTGAATTGGCCTCCACCGCCTTCTGGGGCAGAGAATTCCACAAATTCACAACTCTCTGGGTGGAAGAAGGGTCTCGACCCGAAACTTCGCCTATCTCCTTCGCTCCTTAGATGCTGCTGCACCCGCTGAGTTTCTCCAGCTTTTTGTGTAACCCTCTCTGGGTGAAAAAGTGTTCTCATCTTTAATGGTTAAATGGCCACCCCTTTATTCTCAGACTGTGGCCCCTGGTTTTGGACTCCCCCAGCATTGGGAACATTTTTCCTGCATCTAGCTTGTGCTGTCTTTTTTTATAATTTTATACGTTTCTAAAAGATTCCCACTCATCCTTCTAAATTCCAGTGGATACAAGCCCAGTCTTTCCAATCTTTCCTCAAGTGACAGTCCCGCCATCACGCGGATTAACCTTGTGTAGCCCAGATGTTAGCCCTAGTAGGGGAATTGAGAACCGGAAGCCGTAGGTTTAAGGTGAGTGGGGGGGGGGGGGAGATTTAATGGGAACCTGAGGGGTAACAATTCAGTAAATTATAGCCAAACCTGAGCACAATCTCCAATTAGTACAAAGTGTATAGCACCAGTCCACTGAGACCGCATACAAGAGTAGTCCAGTCCGGTCCGCGCGCTGGGTCTCCTGGAGTGGAGCCCGATCCAGGCAAGTCCCAGGCTGCTGCAAGGCCTCCAGCCGTCGCCTCCGTCTGGATCGTCGAATGAACCATCGTCCCTCACCTCGCCCGGCCACCTTCTGCCTTCGTCATAAGGTCATAAGGACGTAAGGAGTTAGTCCATTCAGCCCATCAAGTCTACTCCACTATTCAATCATGGCTGATCTATCTCTCCCTCCTGACCCCATTCTCCTGCCTTCTCCCCATAACCCCTGACACACGTACTAATCAAGAACCTATCTATCACTGCCTTAAAAATATCCACTGACTTGGCCTTCACAGACTTCTGTGGCAAATAATTGCACAGATTTACCACCCTCTGACTAAATACATTTCTCCTCATCTCCTTCCTAAAAGAACGTCCTTTAATTCTGAGGCTATGACCTCTAGTCCAAGACTCTCTCACTCGTGCCCCAGGAAGGGGCGCCACCCAGAGCCGACCTCGGTTCACTCTCCTACCGGCCCTTGCCCTTCGCATCTGTCATCGCCGGATCCCTCCATCCACCTCTCCAGTTCTCCTGTCCTCAGGGGACGAGCAGGGGCTGGGATCGGCGGCGCCCCCTACAGCCACGGACCATCACCTCCTGCTGGGCATTAACGTACGATGGGCACAAAATGTTGGAGTTACGCAGCGGGTCAGGCGGCATCTCTGGAGTGAAGGGATAGGTGATAATTCTGGTCATTTAAGTGAATCAAGCACTGGCAATGTTAAATTGTCAAGTGCTCATTTGGTCAAGACCTATAATTCCAAGGCAGTAAACTCAAGGCCAACATAGTCAAGAACCACTCACAACACATTCATTCCCTCTTCTCTCCTCTCCTATGGTGCAGAGGATGCAAAAGCTTGAAAGCACCTACCACCAGATTCAGGAATACAATAGCTTCCTCCCTGTTGTTATCAGACTCTTGAATGGATTTCCCAGAAGCTAGGGATTAATTTATCAAACTGGGATTGGGGATCGAGGACAAGGACGTTGTCGATGGTCGGACGTGCCGCCGAGAACAAAGGAGGACCCGACACACGGGAACCGCCATGACGGCACTGGGCCTGTACTCACTGGAGTTTAGAAGAATGAGGGGGGATCTCGTTGAGACATACAGAATAATGAAGGGCTTAGAGGGAAGGGATGTGGAGAGGATGTTTCCACTAGTGGGAGAGTCTAGGACTAGAGGTCATAGTCTCAGAATTAAAGGATGTTCTTTTAGGAAGGAGATGAGATGGAATTTCTTTAGTCAGAGCGTGGTGAATCTGTGGAATTCTTTGCCACAGAAGGTTGTGGAGGCCAAGTCAGTGAATATATTTAAGGCAGAAATAGATAGATTCTTGATTAGTACAGGTGTCAGAGGTTATGGGGAGAAGGGGGTTAGGAGGGAGAGATAGATCAGCCATGATTGAATGGCGAAGTAGACTTGATAGGCCAAATGGCCCAATTCTACTTTTATCACATGATCTTATGAGAACCCGGCGTGAGGTGA
Organism: Raja brachyura; assembly: GCA_963514005.1. The sequence goes on along the minus strand of OY740781.1, from coordinate 13,678,705 downwards.
CTGCTTAAAAGTAAGCGGGAATACAAATGGTCTGTGTAAAATTTAACACTTTAAAAAAGAATATCATTGAATATCATCACAAAAGAATAGCATCACATGTGACAACGAAGTATCATTCATTCATTCCTTCCTTCATTCGGTCAATCATTCATCCATTCATCCATCTTCCAAGCAACCTCATTGCAGCACCTTGCACCTTTTTCTCTGCACTTTCCCTGTAGCTGAAACATAATATTCTGCAGTCTATTTCCAGTGACTCCCCGCCGATCAGTGAATCCTGCACACCCACACTATCCTACACACACTTGGGACAATTTACAATTTTACCAAGCTAATTAACCTACAGGTAGGTAGAGCCTTTTGAATGTGGGAGGGCCCGGAGAAAATCCACGTGGTCACGGGGAGAACGTACCAACCCCATACATACAGCAACTGTAGTCAGGATCGAACCTGGGTCTCTGGCGCTGTAGAGCAGCAGCTCTACCACTGCGCAACCGTGATACAGTGTTAGACATGACAATAATAATACAATACATTATAAATAAAGTAGGTTTCCCCCACCGCAAACCTTCACTGTAAAACTTCTTATCATGGTTAACCTTTCCAATAATGGTAGAATCATAGAATCATAGAAAATAGGTGCAGGAGTAGGCCATTCGGCCCTTCGAGCCTGCACCGCCATTCAATATGATCATGGCTGATCATCCAACTCAGTATCCCGTACCTGCCTTCTCTCCATACCACCTGATCCCTTTAGCCACAAGGGCCACATCTAGCTCCCTCTTAAATATAGCCAATGAACTGGCCTCAACTACCTTCTGTGGCAGAGAATTCCACAGACTAGTACATAGAACATAGCACAAGAACAGGCCCTTCGGCCCACAATGTCTCTGCCAAACATGACGCCAAGACTATCTCTTATAAGGTCATAAGGTCACACGGTCATAAGGTCATTCGGCCCATCAAGTGTACTCCGCCATTCAATCATGGCTGATCTATCTCTCCTTCTTAACCCCATTCTCCTGTCTTCTCCCCATAACCTCTGACACCTGTAATAATCAAGAATCTATCGATCTCCGCTTTAAAAATATCCACTACCGGCCTCCACAGCCTTCTGTGGCAAATAATTTTACAGATTCACCACCCTCTGACTAAATAAATTTATCCTCATCTCCTTCCTAAAAGAATGTCCTTTAATTCTGATGTTATGACCTCTTGTCCAAGACTCTCCCAAAAGTGGAAACATCCTCTCCACATCCACTCTATCCAAGCCTTTCACTATTCTGTATGTTTCAATGAGCCCCCCCCCCCGCATTCTGCTAAACTCCAGCAAGGACAGGCCCAGTGCCGACAAACGCACATTAACCAACTCATTCCTGGGATCAATCTTGTAAACCTCCTCTGGACCCTCTCCAGAGCCAATACATCCTCCCTCAGATATGGTTCCCAATAACAATAATATTATCTCCAAACTATCTGCACATAATCCACATCCCTCCATTCCTTGCATATCCATACACCCACCCAAAAGCCTCTTAAATGCCACTATTGTATCTATCTCAACCATCAGCCCCGGCAAATGTAATCCAGGCACCCAGCACCCTCTGTGTTAAAAACTTTGCCCCTCTCACTTCAAAGTTCTGCCCTCTTGTATTTGACTTTTCCATCCTGGGAAAATGTTCTGGCAGTGAATAAAAACATTGTCAATAAATAATATCTAATTAGCATTTGTGGGTTTAACTTGCTGCCAATATTTACAATGCAAAACCACATTTGTTAACTTGAACTAAATAACCTGTAGCTTTCATGAGGTTACTCAAGTGACAAGCACCGAAATGCAGGGAACAGCAGATGCTGGTTTACAAAAAAATAAATAAAGTGGCTGGAGTAACTCAGCAGGTCAGGCGGATCTGATATTCTGGGTCTGAAGAAGTTTACCAGTCTGGAACGTGCCTGACCTGCTGAGTTATCCAGCACTTTTCCCCCTGGTGCTCTGGTTTCCCACAATCCAAAGATGTGCGAGTTTGTAGGTTAATTGCCCTCTGTACCTGCACTCCTCGATTCCTCTGCTCTGCAACATTCCCCAGGGGCCTGCCATTCACTGTGAAGGCCCTTCCCTGGTTTGACTTTCCAAAATGCAACACCTCACATTTCTCTGTATTAAATTACATCAACCAAGCAATGGCAAGAATTTCCAGGAATAATTCGGAAGATGCAGAAACTTTTCATTCCAAAGAAGAAGAAAGATTCTAGGCGGAGAATGAGGTGACCGAGGCTGACAAGGTAAGTCAAGGACAGTATAAAACTAAAACTAAATTAACGCACAGAATCTCTTGCCCAGAGTAGGGGAATCGAGGACCAGAGGACAAAGGTTTAAGGTGAAGGGGAAAAGATTTTAATAGGAATCTGAGGGGTAACTATTTCACACAAAGGGTGGTGGGTGTATGGAACAAGCTGCCAGATGAAGTAGTTGATGCGGGGACCAGCCCAACATTTAAGAAGCAGTTAGAAAGGTACATGGATAGGACAGGTTTGGAGGAATATGGACCAAACACGGGCAGGTGGAACTAGTGTAACTGGGATGTGGGCAATTTTCTGGGGTGCGGGCAAGTTGCGCCAAAGGGCCTGTTTCCAAACTGTATGACTCTATGAGTCTAAAAGAGAAAGCATATGACATTGCAAAGATTAGTGGGAAGCCAGAGGATTGGGAAGCATTTAAAGAACAACAGACGGTAACTAAAAAGACAATACGGGGAGAAAAGGTAAGCTAGCCATTAATATAAAACAGTCATAAGTTTTCTATTTGTAATAGAAAAAAATAACGCGTGGTTAAATTACACATTGTCAGATTTTTTTTTTTTTTTTTTAAGTATTTTTATTAAAGCAATGCATATTGTCTAAGGTACAACAGTTCTGCAAATACAAATTAGACTTATTAGTCATACAAATTAGTCACAAAAATTGTACAGATGTTAAAGAATATTTTATGGATGCTTCTGTCTTTTTTGGAAAGTAAAGGAGTGGTAAAAAAGTAAAAGTATAGATCAATAATCAAGAGATGGTGATTAAATAATAATGATTATATAAGAAAATAAAAAAAATAAAAAAGAATAAAAATTAAAAAAAATTAAAAATTATAAAAATAAACAAATTAAAAAAAACAATTATTATATAATAAAAAAATAAGGAATACATCTTAACATGAATGGAGCAATTTCACATAACAATATCTATAGAGATGTGTATACAAATCCCAGAATACATCTTTTCATCTAATCCTACACCAGGGTACTTATTGAGTTACAATGCTCAGCTACCCCTTTAAATAATCAATGAATGGGGACCATATTTGTTCAAAAAGTTTGTATTTGTCCATTAGGACAAACCTAATTCTCTCCAAATGCAATGTCTCTGACATTTCCACAGTCCACATTTTGATTGTGGGGGAGTCAGATTTTATTAAAGGGTATTTTTATTGATTTTGGTTTCACCGCGTAAAAATTACAGCTGTGTTTATACATCGTCCCCCTATTTCAGGGCACCATAATGTTTAGGACACATGGCTTCACAGGTGTTTGTAATTGCTCAGGTGTGTTTAATTGCCTCCTTAATGCAAGAATAAGGGAACTCTCAGCATCTAGTCTTTTCTCCAGTCTTTCCATCACCTTTGGAACCTTTTATTGCTGTTTATCAACCAAAGTTGTGCCAATGAAAGTCAAAGAAGCAATTATGAGTCTGAGAAACAAGAATAAGACTGTTGGAGGCATCAGCCAAGCTTACCAAAATCAACTGTTTGGAACATCATTAAGAAGAAAGAGAACACTGGTGAATTACAAAGGGCCAAGGAAGATCTCTACAGCTGATGGCAGAAGAATTCTCTCTACAATGAAGATAAATCGGCAAACACCTGTCCGCAGATCAGAAACACTCTTCAGGAGTCTGGTGGGGAATGGTCAATGACCACTGTCCTCAGAAAGCTTCATGAGCAGAAATACAGAGGCTACACTGCAAGATGCAAACTGGTTAGCCGCAAAAATAGGATGGCCAGGTTACAGTTTGCCAAGAAGTACTTAAAAGAGCAACCACAGCTCTGGAAAAAAAGGTCTTGTGGACAGATGTGACGAAGATCAACTTATATCAGAGTGATGGCAAGAGCAAAGAATGGAGGAGAGAAGGAACTGCCCAAGATCCAAAGCATACCACCACATCTATGAAACACGGTGGTGGGGGTGTTGTGGCCTGGGCATGTATGGCTGCTGAAGTAACTGGCTCACTTATCTTCATTGATGACACAACTACTGATGGTAGTAGCATAATGAATTCTGAAGTGTATGGACACATCCTATCTGCTCAAGTTCAAACAAATGCCTCAAAACTCATTGGCCGGTGTTCATTCTACAGCAAGACAATGACCCCAAACATACCTCTAAAGTAACAAAGAAGTTTTTCAAAGCTAAAAGATGGTCAATTCTCGAGACGCCGTCAATCACCCGATCTGAACCCAATTGAGCATGCCTTTTATATGCTAAAGAGAAAATTGAAGGGGACTAGCCCCCAAAACAAGCATAAGCTAAAGATGGCTGCCACACAGGCCTGGAAGAGCATCAGCAGAGAAGACACCCAGCATCTGGTGATGTCCATGAATCGCAGACATTCCATGCAAAGGATATGCAACAAAATACTAAACATGACTACTTTAATTTACATGACATTGCTGTGTCCCAAACATTATTGTGCCCTGAAATGGGGGGACTATGTATAAACACTGCTGTAATTTGTACATGGTCAAAACAAAATGTACAAATATGGCCTTTATTAATATCTGACAATGTGCACTTTAACCACATGTGACATTTTCTATTACAAATCTCAAATTGTGGAGTACAGAGGCTAATAAATGAATGTTGGGTCTTTGTCCAAAACATTATGGAGGGCACTGTATATAAAGTGTAATAAAGGGGCAAGAGTAGACGTTGGAGAATGATGCAGGAGAAGTGATAATGGGGGATAAAGAAATGGCAGAGGAGTTGAAAACATTTTTTGCATCAGGCTTCACAGTGGAAGACATCAGCAACGTGCCTGAAATTCAAGAGAGCCCGGGGGTGGAAGTTAGTGGAGTGGCTATTACTAGGGAGAAGGTGCTTGGGAAGCTGAAAGGGCTGAAGTTGGATGTCACCTGGACCGGATGGACTGCACCCTAGGGTTCTGAAAGAGGTGGATTTAGGGATTGTGGAGGCATTAATAGCAAAATGTCAAGAATCACGAAAGTGAGGAGTGGTTCTAGATGATTGGAAAATTGCTAATATTACCCCGCTGTATAAGAAGGGGGTAAAGCAGAATAGTAGGAACCATAGGCCGGTTAGTCTGACTTTAGTGGTTGTTACGATTTTAGAGTCCATTATAAAGGATGAGGTTGCAGATTACTTAGAAGCTCATGAGAAAATAGGTCGAGGTCAGCATGGTTTTGCCAGATGAATCTGCTGGAATTCTTTGAAGAAGTAAATAGTAGGACAGACAAAGGAGATGTTTACTTGGATTTTCAGTAAGCCTTTGGTAACGTGCCACACGTGAGGTTGTTAAAGAAGATGAGACCCCACGGTATCAAAGGGCAGATACTAGCATGGATAGCAGGTTGGCTGGATGGCAGAAGACAACGAGTGGCCATAAAGGGGGTTTTTTCTGGTTGGCTGCCAGTGACTAGTGGAGTTCTGCAAGGGTTGGACTGGGGTCGCTACTCTTCACGTTGTATATTAATAATTTGGGCGAGGAGATTGAAGGCTTTGTGACAAGGTTTGCGGATGATACAAAAATAGATGGAAGGGCAGGTAGTGTAGAGAAAGCAGGGACACGGACAGGTTGGGAGAGTGGGCAGAGAAGTGGCAGATGGAATATAGTACAGCAAAGTGTGGAGTCATGCATTTTGGTAGCAGTAATAAAGGCGAAGACTATTTTCAAAATGGGGAGAGAATCCAGAAATCGGAGGTGCAAAGGGACTTTGGGTTCACGATTCTACAAGTTGAATCGGTAGTAAACGTGGCAAACACAATGGGAGCATTTATTTCAAGAGGGCTAGAATACAGAAAGAGGGATGGAATGTTGAGGCCGCGTTTGCAGTATTGTGTACATTTTTTGTGCACCATATCTGCGGAAGGATGTGCTGGCTCTGGAGAGGGTCCAGAAGAGGTTTACAAGAAAGATCCCAGGAATTAGTGGATTGTGATGAGCGTTTGCCGTCACTGGGCTTGTATTCACTGGAGTTTAGAAGAATGATGAGGGGACTTCATTGAAACACGCAGAATAGTGAAAGGCTTGGATAGAGTGCATGTGGAGAGGATGTTTCCAATAGCGGGAGAGTCTAGGACTAGAGGTCACGGCCTCAGAATTAAGGAAGGAGGTGAGAAGGAATTTCTTTAGTCAGAGGGTGGTGAATCTGTGGAATTATTTACCACAGAAGGCTGTGGAGGCCAAGTCAGTGAATATTTTTAAGGCAGAGATAGATAGATTCTTGATTAGTACAGGTGTCAGGGGTTATGGGGAGAAGGCAGGAGAATGGGGTTAGGAGGGAGAGGTAGATCAGCCATGATTGAATGGAGGAGCAGAGTTTAAGGGCCGAATGGTCTAATTCTACTCCTATTCCTCATGATTTTATGAACTTAAGTCACTATTAATGCCTCCACAATCTCCAATGCCACCTCTTACAGAACCCTTGTGTGCAGTACACCTTATCCACCTTCAGCCCTTTCAGCTTCCCAAGTACCTACTGCATAGTACCAGCTGCTCCACTAACTTCCACCTGCTGACTCCCTTGAATGTCCGAATGGCCTAATTCTGCTCCTATTACTTATGACCTTATGCCCATTCTGCTGCCTACTTGCTCAACTGATGAAGATCCTGCTGTGATATTTGATAACCATCCCCACTGTCTATGATACCGCCCACTTCAATGTTATCTGTAAACGTACGAATCATAGAAACTAAGAACTGCAGATGCTGTTTTATGCCAAAGATAGACACTAAGTGCTGGAGCGACTCAGTGGGCAAAGCAGCATCTCTGGAGAAAACAGATCAGTGATGTTTCGGGTCGACATCCCTATCCTAATCATTGATTAAATAAAACCACAAACAGCATTGGGCCCAGCACCAATTCCTGAGTCACATCACCAGTCACAGGCTCCAGTCTGTAAAAAAACCTTCCACCATCACCCTCAGCATCATTCCATGAAGCCAATTCTGCATCGTTGCCTATCTCTCCCTGTATCTTATGTGATCTAACCGAACAGTGAAAGGCCTGAATAGACTGGATGTGGAGAGGATGTTTCCACTAGTGGGGGAGTCCTGGACCTGAGGTCACAGCCTCAGAATAAAAGGACGCACATTTAGAAAGAGTGAAGAGGATTTTTTTTTTGTTGTCATAGGGTGGTGAATCTGTTGAATTCATTGCCACAATGTGGACAGTGGAAATGTCGGAGACGTTGCATTTGGAGAGACTCAGGTTTGTCCTAATGGACAAATACAAACTTTTTGAACAAATATGGTCTTCATTCACTGGCTATTTGAAGGGGTAGCTGGGCTCAGCATTGTAACTCAACAAATACCCAGCTGTAGGATTAGATGTAATGATCTATTTTGAGATTTGTATACACGTCTCTATAGATATTGTTATGTGAAATTGTTCCATTCATTGTTAAGATGTATACTTCAATCTTTTTTTTATTCTATAATAATCGTTTGCTTGTATTATTTTATTTTTTATTTTTAATGTTTTGTTTTTTTTTGTAATTTTTCTTATATAATCATAATCAATATGATTTAATCTCCATCTTCGTTGATTATACACCTATTCGTTTACTTCTTTACTTTCTAAAAAAACAAAAAAATAGAAGCTTATATAAATCATTTCGTAATATTTGTATAACTTTTGAAACAAGTTAAATGTGTATTTAAAAAACTGTTATATCATTGGCAACATGCATTGCTTCTAATAAAAATATTTTTAAAAAAAAGAAAGAGTGAAGAGGATTTTTTTGTGTTGTCATAGGGTGGTGAATCTGTTGAATTCATTGCCACAGACGGCTGTGGAGGCCACGTCAAAGGATATCTTTAAGGCGTAGGTTGGCAGATTCTTGATTAGTACGGATGTCAACGGTTTTGGGGAGACGGCAGTTGAATGGGGTTGAGAAGGAGAGATAGATCAGCCATGATCGAATGGTGGAGTAGACTTGATGGCTCCTAATTCTGCTCCTCTCACTTATGATGAACCTATCAAGCAAAATGGTAGGCAGATGACCGACCCTCTGATTGGTTCCACCGAGAAATAATGTGTTGGGTGTGAGATATCTTTCACAGTTCCAGGTATCCCCAGTTGACCCTGTAATATTCATTGTTATTTTTAAACATATATTTTCATAATCTGCTTTCTACTGAATGTTCACCAATCTTTTGTGGGGGTTTACGGTGAGGATGGAGTGCATTTTGCTGTCTGGAGCTGGGGTCTTTCGACAAACATGAAAGCCACACATTGCAGGCAGCAAATGACCCGTCCATCTGGGGAAGTATTTGATCATATTTCAGCTGCTCTTTAATAGCAAAGAAAGCCAGGCTTGTAAAAACGCACCTGATACACCTGACGGACACCAAGGGCTAATGCGTTTCTTTGATCCACCTCCCTACTCTCTTGTGAGGTACGACAGGGATAGCTTCATCTGGACACCTCACTGTAATCTCTTTCTATTTGGTGTAGGGGGAGGAACACAATTCCTTAGCACCTAACAGCGATAAAAAAAACTTGAAAAAAAAAACTGAACTGGTTCGGGCTGTGAGAATACAGTATAACTTTGGCCCCACTCAAATGCAGTATGATGTGGTCCAAAGTTTCCCAACCGAGACATTACTCTGCAGTGATGGCCTGCTAAATGCTCAATAATGTAATGCAGACGAGAGGCTATTAATCGGGGTATGTTTTGAGTCATGGAGCATGGAAACAGGCTCTTCGGCCCAACATGCCCAAGGTTAATTGGTTTGGTACAAATGTAAAAATTGGCCCTAGTATAGGACGGTGTTAATATGGGGGGATCGCTGATCAGTGTGGACTCGATGGGCCAAACAGCCTGTTTTCTGCGTTGTATCTCTAAAATTCCAAAGACTAGAGGGTGTGAGCTATTGGGAGAGGTTGAGTAGGCTGGGTCTCTATTCCATGGAGCGTAGGAGGATGAGGGGAGATTTGCAGAGATGTATAAAATTATGAGAGGAATAGATTGGGTAGATGCAAAGTTTCTTTCCCAGAGTAGGGGAATTGAGGACCATAGGTTCAAGGTGAAGGGGAAAAGATTGAATAGGAATCCGAGGGGTAACTTTTTCTCAGAGAGGGTGGTGGGTGTATGAAACAAGCTGCCAGAGGAGGTAGTTGAGGCTGGGACTATCCCATCGTTTAAGAACCAGTTGGACAGGTACATGGATAGGACAGGTTTGGAAGGATATGAACCAAGCGTTTTCAGGTGGGACGAGGGTTACTGGGACAGTGTTGGCCGGTGTGGGCGAGTTGGGCTGAAGGGCCTGGTTCCACACTGTATGACTCTACGACTCTCTATGACTCTACGTACAGGTTTATAGGTCAATTGGCTTCTGTAAATTATCCCTAGTGTGTAGGGTAGAACATAGTGTTTGGTCGACGTGGACTCAGTGGGCCAAAGGGCCTGTGTCCATGCTGTATCTCTAAACTAATCTAAACCAAAGTTTGCTTTAGAGATACAACATGGAAACAGGCCTTTCACCCCACCGAGTCCAAGTCGATCACTTGTTCATACTAGTCTATGTTGGCCCAATTTCGCATCCACCCTACACACTAGAAGCAATTAACCAATAAAAACAAACGTCTTTGGGATGTGGGAGGAAAGCAAAGCACCCAAAGGAAAGTCATGCGGTCACTGGGAGAACGTGCAAACTTCACACACACCGCACCCCGGGTCAGGATCGAACCCGGGTCACTGGCGCTGTGAGGCAATAGCTCCACCAGTTGTGCCACTGTGAGAACTTTAGATGTGGACACCATCCTCCGTTGAATCATGTTATGAAGGGGCCAGATTATGTGGCACGGTGGCGCAGCGGTAGAGTTGCTGCTTTACAGCGCCAGAGACCCTGTCTACGGTGTTTGTACTTTCTCCCTCTGACCTTGTGGGTTTTCTCCAGCTGCTCTGGTTTCCTCCCACATCCTTAAGACGTGCAGGTTTGCAGGTTAATTCACTTTCGTAATGATTGCAAATTGTTCCTGGTGGGTCGGATAGTGCTCGTGTATGGGGCGCGGACTCGGTGGGCCAAAGTGCCTGTTTCCGAGCTGTATCTCTAAAACATCATAAAGGCCAGATCACTTACGTATAAGCTTTAAAAAACAAACCATCTGATGATTCAATTTTTATAAATTAGTTGTGGGACATGAAGCTACAGATAGTTGTTAGATTTTTCTCAATGTGACAGAACAACTTTAAATGATCAAGATATCGCAAGAAGGGTCTTGACCCGAAGCATCGCCCATCTCCTTCGCTCCTTAGATGCTGCTGCACCCGCTGAGTTTCTCCATCCTTTTGTGTACCCTTTAAATGATCAAGGATAAGCTTGTGGAACATGATGTTAATTTATACCCAGTGAAAAAGGTTAAGTGTTAAGTATAGGAAGGAACTGCAGATTCCTTGGCGATCGTTTCGCCGAACACCTCCGCTCGGTCCGCAATAACCAACCCGACCTCCCGGTGGCTCAGCACTTCAACTCCCCCTCCCATTCCATATCCGACCTCTCAATCCTGGGCCTCCTCCACGGCCAGAGTGAGCAACACCGCAAGTTGGAGGAACAGCACCTCATATTCCGCTTGGGGAGTCTGCATCCTCTGGGCTTAAACATTGAATTTTCTCAATTCTGTTAACCCAGGCTGTCTCCTCCCCTTCCCACCTCTCCCTCAGCCCTCGGGCCCTGGCATTCCTTCTCTCTCTATCTCTCCCCCACCAAAGTCGCACTAGCTTCTCATTTTCACACTACAAACAGCTTACAATGGCCTGTTTCCTTTATCATCGATACTTTTTTGCATATCTTTCATTTATTGTTATTTATCTCCCCACATCACTGTCTATATCTCTCGTTTCCCTGATCCCTAACCAGTCTGAAGAAGGGTCTTGACCCGAAACGTCGCCTATCTCCTTCGCTCCTTAGATGCTGCTGCACCCGCTGAGTTTCTCCAGCCTTTTGTGTACTCAAGGAACTGCAGATGTTGCTCTACACTGAAAGTAGACAGAAAATGCTGGAGTAAATCAGTGGGACAGGCAGCATCTCTGGAGAGAAGGAATTGGTGACGTTTCAGGTCGAGATCCTTCTTCAGACTGAGCGTCAGGGGAGAAGGAGACTAGAGGTATGGAAGGGTAAGGTGTGAAAATGACAGATCAATGCAGACAATGGCCAAGGAAATGTAGAATGGTTCTTTGTTAAACGAGGGAAAAGTGACAACGAGGCATCCAGTCAGTGAAATTAATCAGGACAGTGAAACTAGTGGGAGAAGGACAGAGAGAGATGGAAAGCATGGTTACTTGAAGTTGGAGAAATCAATGTTCATACCGCTGGGTTGTAAGCTGCCCAAGTGAAATATGAGGTGACGTTCCTCCAATTTGTGTTGGGCCTCACTCTGACAGTGGAGGAGGCCCAGGACAGAAAGGTCACGAGAGGGGGAGTTAAAGTGTTTAGCAACATGAGGTAGCGTAGGCCTAGTTACAGATGCAGGAACAGAGTAGTTCAATCATAAGATCATGTGGAATTAGGCCATTCGGCCCATTGAGTCTACTCCGCCATTCAATCATGGCTGATCTATATCTCCCTCCTAACCCCATTCTTCTGCCTTTTCCCCATAACCTCTGACTCCCGTATTAATCAAGAATTTATCTATTTCTCTCTCCACAGCCTTCTGTGGCAAACAATTCCACAGATTCACCACCCTCTGACTAAATAAATTCCTCCTCACCTCCTGCCTAAAAGAACGTCCTTTAATTCTGATGCTATGACCTCTAGTCCTCGGCTCTCCCGCTAGTGGAAACATCCTTTCTACATCCGCTCTATCCAAGGTTCAATGGGGAAAAGCAAAGATCCTGTAGCGGGGAAAAGTGGGGAGGCAGCCCTCTTTAAAACGGTGTTCCTTGCTGCATCAGTCAATAGGGGGCAGAAGCGAGCTGGTTGATGAATGCTTCTCTCAATGAATGAATGAATGAATGAATGAATAGCCTTTATTGTCATTCAGACCTTTCGGTCTGAACGAAATTTTGTGCCTGCAGTCATACATATATAAAAATAACAAAACCACACAATAAACACAAAAATTAACATCCACCACAGTGAGTTCACCAAACACCTCCTCATTGTGGTGGAAGGCAAAAGTCTTAGAGTCTCTGTCTTCTTCCCTCCTTATTCTCCCTCTGCGCTGAGGAGATCCAGGCCTCCGATGCTGCTGTCCACCAGGCCCGCGGCCGAGCCTCCAAAACCGGGCTGCCGCCACCACTGTTGCCGGAACGCCGGAACACCGCCACAGGGCCCGCCACCGGAACGTCGCTGGAGCACCGCATCCCCGAAGCCAGGTCGCCACTGGAGCACCGCAGCCCCGAAAGCTAGGGCACCGCCGGAACGCCACTGGAGCACCACAGCCCCGAAAGCTAGGTCACCGCCGGAACGCCGCTGGAGCACCACAGCCCCGAAAGCCAGGTCGCCGCTGGAACGTCGATGGAGCACCGCAGCCCCGAAGCCAGGTCGCCGCTGGAGCACCACAGCCCCGAAAGCCAGGTCGCCGCCGGAACGCCACTGGAGCACCACAGCCCCGAAGCCAGGTCGCCGCTGGAGCACCACAGCCCTGAAAGCCAGGTCGCCGCCGGAACGCCACTGGAGCACCACAGCCCCGAAAGCCAGGTCGCCGCCGGAACGCCACTGGAGCACCTCAGCTCGGAAGCCAGGTCACCGCTGAAGCTCCAAAAGCCGTGCCGCCGCCGCTGGAAGCTGGAAGGCCGCCAGCTCCGCCATTAGGGCCTCAGCACAGACGGAGACGGTGACGGGGGACACGACAAGAAAAGTCGCATCCCCCCGAAGGGAGAGACTAAAACCCCGTTTCTCCCCCCCCCCCCCCCACCCCCCCCCTCCCCCCCACACATACACAACCTAACAAACCAAAAATAATCCCTAAAAACAGGCACGAAGACAAAAATAAAATAAAAGACAGACGGACTGCAGGTGAGCCGCAGCTGCCAAGCAGCGCCGCCGCTTCCCTCAAGTTTCCCTCACCTCTGATGGAGTCATCCAGTGGTGAATAAGGAATAAACGCCTCCAGCTTCCAGCGGCGGCGGCACGGCTTTCGGAGCTTCAGCGGCGACCTGGCTTCGGAGCTGCGGTGCTCAACACTGAAGATAGACACAAGATGCTGGAGTAACAGCGGGTCAGGCAGCATCTCTGGAGAGATGGAATGGGTGGGCGTTTATTCCTTATTCACCACTGGATGACTCCGTCAGAGGTGAGGGAAACTTGTCAAAAGTCAAGTCAAATAAGAGTCGCAAGTGTTTTATCATCGTACGTCCCAAAACAGAACACTGAACTTCTTATGTGCAGCAGCACATCAGATATGTAAGCACAGTGCTCTGTAAAACACATAATAAACAACAAAAGAAAAGTTCAGTATATATATATATTAAAAAAACAAACAAACGGGCGGTACAGAGGCGCAGCAGCAGAGTTCCTGCCTCACAGCGCCAGAGACCCGGCTTCGATCCCGATGATGGGTGCCGCCTGTATGGAGTTTGCGCGTTCTCCCCGTGACCATGTGAAATTTCTCAGAGATCTTCAGTTTCCTCCCACACTCCAAAGACGTAGGTTAATTGGCTTGGTACGAATGTAAAATTGTCCCTAGTGTGTGTAGGGTAGTGTTAGTGTACGGGGATCGCTGGTCGGTGCGGACTCGGTAGGCCATAGGGCCTGTTTCCGTGCTGTGTCTCTAAACTAATAATAATGCAATAATAATGTTCCAAATGCCATTAAGTTGTGGGATTTGTTGTGGTGCAGAGGGGGGTTGTGGGGGAGGCAGCGAGTGGGACGGAGCCGAGGCCAGCGTTTGGGTTGGAGCCGAGGAGTTGATGTTGATTCGACCTCAAGCAGTGCATAGGCGACGGTTGGGGAGCTGCTGTTTTTTAAATGAGGGTTACACAAAAAGCTGGAGAAGCTCAGCGGGTACAGCAGCAACTAAGGAGCGAAGGAGATAGGCGACGTTTCGGGTCGAGACTCTTCTTCAGACTTTTTTAAATGAGGCCCGCCCCCTGACGAGAATGGAAGTTGGTGGAATATTCAGTTTCACTCCCACCATTGGGGGGGGTAGGGGTGGGGGGGGGGGGGTAGGGGGGTAGGGGGGGGGCGATGTGACATCACTGGAAGCTGTTTTTTCAACAGGTTATCCAGTGGCTGTCCATGTGATTGGATGTCTGTGAGTGGCATTGTGACATCATCATTTGAAGCTGCTGGAAAAAGGTCTCTCTGTGAGAAGTGTTTTTTGCCTTTTTGTTTACAAATTTCAACGATTAATAACTTCGGAAATATAGGTGGGAATGTGACGTGAAGATGTTTATCGCCACCATGGGGAAAAATGTAACTAGGATGTGTGAAAATGGGAAGGCCGTAGCCTAGCGATTGGAAGAAGGTACGAAAAACAGATTGACACAGATTGACATCGTGGGAACAAACTGAAGACTTTTAGTTATATAGAGATAGATAGATTGTCTTTCCAATGACTGGTTGGCATGCAACTGGTTAGTATGCAACTAAAAGCTTTTCACTGTACCTCGGTACACATGACAATACACTAAACTCAAACTATGCTCTATGTTCTGTTTTGTCTATGTTCAATGTTCTAGGTTCTAGTTTATAATCTATGTTCGATGTTCAACGCTTTGCTCTATGTTCTATGCTGTGTGTTTTATGCTCCATGTTCTATGTTCAATGATTTAATGTCCCACATTACAGACATAGATTATGCCCTTTACTTTCCCTTTGGTGCGCTGCAATATTTAATATTAAATATTTGTTCTCAAGCTAACACAGCTTTGCTGAAGATGTGGATGCGCCCCAGGGTTCATCCAGGTTGACCTCAGGATTCCCTGACCTCTTGGTTCTGGTGCATGCATGAGTTCAGATCCAAGAACGGGCCAGGTTCCATAACACACCAACGGCTCTACTTTCTCAGGAGGTTAAGGAAGTTCAGCATGTCCCCTACGTCCCTCACCAACTTCTACAGCTGCACCATAGAAAGCATTTGATAGGGATGACTCACCGCATGGCTTGGGAACAGCTCCATCCAAGAAATTGGACCGCAAGAAATTGCAGCGAATTGTGGATGCAGCCGAGACCATCACACAAACCAACCAACCTTCCATTGACTCCATTTACACCTCACGCTGCCTCGGCAAGGCCAGCAGCATCATCAAGGATGAGTCACACCCATGCCACTCCCTCTTCTCCCCTCTCCCATCTGACAAAAGGTATAGAAGTGTGAAAATGCACAACTCCAGATTCAGGGACAGTTGCTTCCCAGCTGTTATCAGGCAAGTGAATCATCCTACCACAACCAGAGAGCAGTGCTCAACTACTATCTACCTCATCGGTGATCCTCAGACTATTCTTGATTGGACCTCCGCCCACAGTGTATGTGCCGAACATGATGCCAAGTCCATCACCTATCTACCTGCACATAACCTATATCCCTCCATTCCCTGCATATTCATTTGCTCATCCAAAAGCCTTTTAAATGCTACCCATGTATCTGCTTCTACCCCCGGCAGCATGTTCCAGGGCCTTAAGGGCCTGTCCTACCAGCATCCGACTCCATGCGATGAGCGCGATCAAACTAGGGGCCGCACGGAGGTCAGGTGATCCCTGTACAGGGCCTTTCCCACCAGCATGCGGCAAGCGCGACCAAACCGGCAGCGAGGGCCGTGTGGAGGTCGGGTGCATGGCGCAACGCGGCGCAAAGTGAGGCGAACTTGGAGCGAAGTCTTAAAGGTAAGTTCGCCAGGACAGAGAGGGACACAGAGAGGGGCACAGAGGCACACACACACAGAGGGCCACGGAGCCACACACACACAGGGTCACGGAGGCACCTACAGAGAGGGTCACGGAGGCACGATGTCGGGGCGGTGTGTAATGCGTCGAGGCGATTGCGAGCCGACAAGCCATTGCCGCGCGGAATTTTTGAACATGGTTAGTTTTTCGGAGCCCCGCGCCATGTCGGGACGAACTCCGCACAATTCCGCACGGCTCCAACGATCGAAGTGGGACCGGCCCCGCGACGCCGGACGGCTCAAGCGACCACGTTAGGTCGCGCTCATCGCATAGAGTTGCATGCTGGTGGGACAGGCCCTTTACCTTTGCACTAAATGTTATTCCCTTATCATGTATCTGTACACTGTGAATGGGTCGAATGTAATCATGTATTGTCTTTCCGCTGACTGGTTGGCGCGCAACAAAGGCTTTCACTGAATCTCGGTACAATAAACTAAACTAAACTAAACTAATCCACCCCAGGCCAGGTCAGATCCACCAGGAGTCACAACCATCAGAATCCTCGGCAATCTCTACCCACAGCTGTGGGTGGTCCCTGAATTCTTTCAGTTAATGGATACGGTTTAATTGCCAGAGATTAGATAATTGTCAGTGTCGGCTTCCAGATATTATTTAATCTTGGGAAATACGGATCCGTTCAGGAAGCACTGAAAAGCTGCAGGCAGTGAGGAGAAAGGAGACGGCAGAAACTAATGGCAAAAGTCCAAGGATTCCTGGGGAATGCCAGCAACAGAAGGGGAATTGTCGAAGGTAACCACATTATTGTGTGTCCAACTGCTCTTAAAGAAAACGCTACTTTCACGTGAAGAGTCCCATTTTTGGCAAGAGTAAGGTTCTACTGATTTTACATTTCATCTGATTTAGGGTCATGGAGTCATACGGCACTGAAACAGGCCCTTCGGCCCAATTCGTCCATGCTGACTCAATATGCAGATCCGTCTTGACGAGGATGCAGGGTGACTTGGACAGGTTGGGTGAGTAGGCAGATGCACGGCCTGCCATGCCGAGCGGAGAGTGGAGAGCGGGGAGCCGAGACCGGGACACGGATGGCGGGCGGAGACGGAGAGTGACAGAGAGAGAAAGATAGAGAGGGGGCCCACTCAGAATTAAATGATGGGTGGCCCAGGTGCTTGCCAAGCCGGGGAAAATGGCATGGCTTTTAAGTTGCCCGGCGGGACTATAGATTGCCATTGGCGCCTGGGCAACCGCTAATTTCGACCCTGATCCAGTGTGGCCTCACCAACATCACGTACGGCTGCAATATATAACATAGAAAAAACATAGAAAAATATTTGCAGGAGTAGGCCATTCGGCCCTTCGAGCCAGCACCGCCATTCAATGTGATCATGGCTGATCATCCAACTCAGTATCCCGTACCTGCCTTCTCTCCATACCCCCTGATCCCTTTAGCCACAAGTGCCACATCTAACGCCCTCTTAAATATAGCCAATGAACTGGCCTCAACTTCTGTGGCAGAGAATTCCAGAGACTCACCAATTCCCCCTTATCCTTAGACTGTGACCCCTTGTTCTGGACTCCCCCAACATCGGGAACAATCTTCCAGCATCTAGCTTGTCCAACCCCTTAAGAATTTTGTAAGTTTCTATAAGATCCCCCCTCAATCTTCTAAATTCCAGCGAGCACAAGCCGAGTCTATCCAATCTTTCCTCATATGAAAGTCCTGACATCCCAGGAATCAGTCTGGGACATCCCAGGAATCAGTCTGATAACATCCCAACCTCTAACTCAGTGCCTTACTGATGAAGGCTATTAGATATTGGATGTATAACAATTACAGCACGGAAACAGGACCTCTCGGCCCTTCCAGTCCGTGCCGACCATTTATTTTCCCCTAGTCCCATCTACCTGCACTCAGACTATACCCCTCCATTCCCTTCCCGTCCATATACCTATCCACTTTACTTTGTAAATGTTAAAATCGATCCTGCCTCCACCACTTCTGCTGGAAGCTCATTCCACACAGCCACCACTCTCTGAGTAAAGAAGTTCCCCCTCATGTTACTCCTAAACTTCTGTCCCTTAATTCTCATGGATGTGGAGAGGATGTTTCCACCAGTGGGAGAGTGGCAGAGATAGATAGATTCTTGTTTAGTACGGGAGTCATAGTTTATGAGGAGAAGACAGGAGAATGGGGTTAGAAGGGAGAGATAGATCAGCCATGATTGATGGGCCGAATGGCCTAATTCTACTCCTATCACTTATGACCGTATGACCAAAAGCCATCTTTATCTCTCATGATCGTTGTCAGCAACACGATACGGTACGTTAAAACTTTATTCATCCCCGGAGAGAAATTGGTCTGCCGACAGTCACAACGTACAACAAGGTACACAAAAAAGTTGAAATTAAAATTTGATTAAATGTGAAGTGAAATAAAAAGAAAAAGACAAGCGACTGTTGGCCGGCTGCCGTAGACACAGCACCTTAACCTTATCTTACCATAGTTATCGCCTGACCTGCTTCAAAGTGTTTCCAGCATTGTTTGTTTGTAATTGACGTTATGCTGTGACACCTCTGATCTTTCCTCTGTCTACACCTTCTTTGTTTGCTGCTCCTTCCTGTACAAAACAGCGTAGGTCCCTCACAAACATTGCCAACGTAGGTCTCAAACCGGAGGGAGGCAAGAATCCAATGGTGGGAGAATCTAGGACCAGAGGGCACAGCCTCGGAATAAAAGGACGTACCTTAAGAATGGATATAATCCAGAGGGTCATATGGTGGTGATTGTATGTGAAAAGCAAGAATTTCACTGTACCCAAGTACGTGAAGTGGAATCATTGAATCGGTGGAATTCATAGCCACAGATGGTTGTGAATCATTGAGTATTTTTAAATCATTGAGTATTTTTATAGCGGAGATTGATTAGTAAAGATGTCAATGTTTACGGGAGGAAGGCAGAAGAATAGGGTTGAGAGGGAAAGGGCGGAGCAGATTCGATGGGCCGTATGGCCTAATTCTGCTCCTAGGGCTTATGGTCTTAGTTCAAGGTCAAGGTTCAAGGTTAGTTTATTTGTCACATACACCAATTGGTGTAGTGAAATGCTTCTTGCCATGCAGCACATAAAATAAAGAATACAGACACAACACTAATAAAGAGATTTAAACATAAAAACATCCCCCCACAATGGTTCCCATTATGAGGGAAGGCACAAAGTCCAGTCCCCAACCCATGTCCACCCATAGTCAGGCCTATTGAGGCCTCCGCAGTCGCCTTCACGGAGGCCCGATGTTCCAGGCCGTTCTCGCCGGGTGGTGGTGCTCTCTGCGGCTTGGTACACCCGGAACGGCCGCTTCCCGCTCGAGTCCGCGGCTTCAGGAGCCGACAAGGCCGCGCTGAATGGAGCTCACCTCCGCTGGCTCCCGGTGTTAAAGTTCAGCGCCGCCGCCCGCAGCTGGCCACTCCACAGACCCGCGGCTCCGCGATGTTTGGCTCGGGCGGATCCAGCTCACCGGAGCTCCAGCGCGGCGACCCAAGCAAGGCATCGCCCGCTCCGCTCCGCCCCGCGATGGCGCTCCAGCGCTCCGCCGCTGCCGAAGCCGAGGCCCTGGACGGTCTCCTCGGGAAACGCCGCTCCAGGCCCACTGGTAGGCCGCGAGGATCGGGTCGGAGATGCAGCCCGGAGAAAAGCTGCCTCTCCAACCAGGTAGGGACCCTGAAAAGTAGTTTCCCCCTTTCCCCCCCCCACTCACCCCCCACATAAAAAAGAATAGGCTCCAAACAAAAACACTTAACACACTAAAAAAAAGAAAAGAAGAAAAGACATACGGCTGCAGGCTGGGCAGCCATACCACACAGGACGGCGCCCCCTAGGACTATGATCTAGGCTATGACCATGACTATGACTAGGCTATGACTAGACTATGACTATGACTATGACTATGACTATGACTATGACTAGAACTAGTCTTATGATCTAATCAAATGGAATCAGATTTTAAACAGCTTGCCAAGTGTGTGAAACTGTAACGTATTTGACTTTTGTTTAAACCTAGCCTGCGGCTCCAGAGTATTTCCTCAAGTTACAGGAACCTGTTGGGCAGCAGGGTAAAATTCCCGACCCCAAGCCAACAGCACTCCACTCAAGGCAGCGCTGAGACACTTCAAAAAGGTTGGCAGGATTACAAGCATTTCAGAGAAAGGGAGGCACGGTGGCGCAGCAGTAGAGTTGCTGCCTTACAGCGAATGCAGCGCCAGAGACACGGGTTCAATCCCGAACATGGATGCTGTCTGTACGGAGTTTGCATGTTCTCCCCGTGACCACGTGGGTTTTCTCCGAGATCTGCGGTTTCCTCCCACCCTCCAAAGACATACCGGTTTGTAGGTTATTTGGCTTTGGAGAATTGGGTTGAGAGAGAAAGATAGATCAGCCATGATTGAATGGCAAAGAGACCGATTGACCTAATTCTGCTGCTGGAGCTCAGGAACCTATGAATCAATTAGCTACAATGGGTGTATGTATCATTTCACACCGGTCTTCTGAAATAAACACTCTATTCCTAACTGTAGTGAGGAGGCAATTACAAACAGACAGAGGAAAGGTTCAAGAATGTTTCATATCCTCCGTGAAGAAATAAAACTTCCCCTTGACCTCATTTATCACAAGTATGTTGCAAAACATACGAGGAATTTCATTTGCCAAGTCAGTCATACAAATAAAAAGCAACGGAACACACAAAATCCATTTCAACATAAACATCCGCCACAGTGACTCCTCCACATTCCTCCTGTGATGGAAGATGAGAAAAAGTTCAAATCTCTTCTCTTGTTCGCTCTCCTCCTATTGATGGGACGATCTTGACTCCCGTAGCTGGTGGCGTTTTGGTTCTCCTCATCGGGGCGATCAGCTCCTGCATCGGGGGGGATGTCAGCTCCCCCGCGCCGGCGATGGGACCCCATGTCGGGGCTGGTCAAGCCTCTGCATTGTTGGAGCTTCTAGCCAACTAACCTCTCCCGAGACTACGAGCTCTTGATGGCAAGTCTGCAGCTCGCAATTGGAGTGATCCCAGGCAAGGATCGAATCCGATGTTAGGTCCACGCCCCGTCGTGGGGGGGGCTCAAGGTCAGTCCGGGGAGGCCTCCAGCTCCATCGATGGTAGGCCGCAGATAGCCCCGTAAGAAAATTGCATATTCGGCAAGGTAAGAAACGGGAACAAAAGTTTCCCCTGACCCCCACATAAAACAAACCGGAGAACATTTACACAAACATTTAAAACTCTGAAATTTTAAAAAAGAGGAAAAAACGGACAGACTTTTGGTGGGGCTGCCAATCATGCGGCGCCCCTGGTGGTGTGAACAATTTCTAACTATGTACCTGCACCTTGGATAGGTGAATGGATAGGATTGGAGGGATATGGGCCAAACACGGGCTGGTGGGACGAGGGTAGATGGGGCATCTAAATGGCTTACTACTTATTCTAAAACTGTGTCCCCTGGTTCAGGACTCCCCCAACATCGGGAACATCGGGAACTATTGACAATTTACAATCTTTAAAGAAGACAATTAACCTCCAAAATTGCATGTCTTTGGAGTGTGGGAGGAAACCAACCACCAGTGGAAAACCCACGCAGTTCACGAGGAGAACGTAAAGACTCCATACAGACAGCACCCATAGTCAGGATCGAACCTGGGTCTCCGGTACCACCCACTGTTGCAAGTTGTGGTGGTTTCTTCGCCCAGGGAAAAGGACAAAGGAAAAAAGGACATTTATTGTCACAATCCCCAATTGGTGCAGTGAAACGCGAGTTACCATGCAGCACACAAATAAGATAAACACAACACTATAGATTTTAACATAAAATATAAAAAACATCCCCCCACAGCGGAATCAGCGTTTCCCACTGTGAGGGAAGGCACCAAAGTTCAGTCCTCTTCCTCTATGTTCACACGTGATCAGGGCCTATTGAGGCCTCTGCGGTCGTCGCTACGGCAGTACGCAAAGAGTAGCCACATTTCTGACGCTGGCAAGGAGGTACGATAAAGTAAGTCCCATCAAGCCTTCACCACACTGTCACAGACACTGCCCCTCCTCCTGCATTGCCTTCCATTAGCACCAAAGGGTTTGAGTGATGCTTCAATGCACTGCTCTTCCCAGCACATTCCAACCCCATTAGGTTTTAGCATCAAGTTTCACACAGAAAGGAACCTCTTCTATTACGACCTGGTTTTGAACCTGTTCAGTACACACGCACACAAAATAAAGGTGGTATTTGAATTTCCTTGAAGGCAACTCATTGAAATATCTCGCGGAGACAGAACAAGGCCATTCATCCCATCGTGCCTGAATTTTCTAGTTTACTTTAGTTTCGAGATACAGCGTGGAAACAGGCCCTTCGGCCCACCCGGTCCATGCCGACCCGCACACTAACATTATCTAACACACGCTAGGGACAATTTTACATTTACACCAAGCCAATTAACCTACAAACCTGTATGTCTTTGGAGTAAACCGAAGATCTCGGAGCAAACCCAAGTGGTCACAGGGAGAACGTACAAACTCCGTACAGACAGCACCCGTAGTCGGGATCGAACCCGGGTCTCTGGCACTGCAAACGCTGTAAGGCAGCAACTCTACTTGTCTTTGGCCCATATCCCTCTAAACCTGTCCTGTCCATGTACCTGTCTAAATATTTCTTAAACGTTGCGATAGTCCCTGTCTCTACTACCTCCTCTGGCAGCTCATACCATGCACCCACCGGCCTTTGTGTGAAAAAGTTACCCCTCATTGCATATTCGCCATCGATGGAGCTGGAGGCTTCCCCGGACTGACCTTGAGGCCCTCCCCCCCCCAACGGGGCGTAGACCTAACATCGGACCTAACCCTTGCCTGGGATCACTCCAATTTCGAGCTGCGGACTTACCATCAAGAGCTCGTAGTCTTGGGAGAGGCTAGTTGGCTAGAAGCTCCAACAATGCAGAGGCTTGACCCGCCCCGACCTTAGATTCCTATTAAATCTTTCCTGCCACCCCACCCGCACCTTAAACCTATTCCCTCTGGTTTTTGATTCCCCTCCTCTGGGCAAAAGACTGCTCGTTTACACAATCTATTCCTCACATGATTTTGTACACCTATATAACATCACCCCTTATTCTCGTACGCCCTTGGAATAAAGCCCTCGGCTCAACAATATTTTATTGTCACAAGTACAGTGAAATAGTTTGTTTTTACGTACAATCTAGTAAAATCATACCGCAGATTTTACCCGGGCAGTAGGCAAAAAGTTGCCACATTTCTGGTGCCGATAAAGTTACAAAAGTCTGAGTCTTATCTTCTCGCAGCGGCGAACCAGGCCTGCTGCCGCTCGTGGCTACCGGCAGCCCGCCGGGTCCCTCTTCATTCTCACGACCCCCCCCCCCCCCGCCAAGTAGCTGCGCTACAGTAGAGTTGCTGCCTCACAGCGCCAGAGACCCGGTCCGTTCCTGACTACGGGTGCACTCTGTATGCAGTGTGTACGTTCTCCCCGTGACCTGTGTGGGTTTCTCACCCACATTCCAAATTGAAATCTGTGAAAATTGTAAATTTTCCCTCGTGTGTAGGATAGTGCTGGTGGATGGGGATGATTGCTGTGTTGCCGCGGACTCGGTGGGCCAAAGGGCCCATTTCCACGCTGCATCTATGCACTCTAAATTTTAAAGTAATCAGCCTCTCCATCCTTGCACAGAATATGCAACAGCACAGGCACAGGCCCTTCGGCCAAAAATGTCCGTGCCGAACCTCACGGCAACATAATCTTATCTCACCCTCAGTTTGAAGAAGTGTCCCCACCCAGAACATCACCTATCCATGTTCTCCAGAAATGAATGAATGAATGAATACTTTGTTGTCACATGTGACAAGTCACAGTGAAACTCTTTGCTTGCATACCCAAGGTATACAAATAGTCACCACATAAGGGAGCTGACAAGTTTACAAAGTATACACGGTATCCGTACCAGGTCCCCCTTTTGTTCTCTCTCTCCCCCCATTCCTCCCTCCCTCCATCCTGGCGGTCCCCACGCACTGGGCCCTACATTGTTCCTATACTTCCTCCTATATGTTGCCTGACCCGTTGAGCCACTCCAGCACTTTGAGCCTTTATTTTAGTTGTGGCTGCACCGGGTGGGGGACCACGCATTATCCATAACTTTCAGCTCTTGGGTGGGATCACGTGTCCCGGTGACGAGAGATAGGGGGGCACAGTTTGGTCACATGTCTGGTCTCCAAATCTGAGGAAGGACATTATTGCCATAGAGGGAGTGCAGAGAAGGTTCACCAGACTGATTCCTGGGATGTCAGGACTGTCTTAGGAACAAAGACTGCATAGACTCGGTTTATACTCTCTAGAATTTAGGAGATTGAGAGGGGATCTTATAGAAACTTACAAAATTCTTAAGGGGTTGGACAGGCTAGATGCAGGAAGATTGTTCCCGATGTTGGGGAGGTCCAGGACAAGGAGTCACAGTCTAAGGGGGAATTCGTTTTTCACACAGAGAGTGGTGAGTCTCTGGAACTCTCTGCCACAGAGGGTAGTTGAGGCCAGTTCATTGGCTATATTTAAGAGGGAGTTAGATGTGGCCCTTGTGGCTAAGGGGATCAGAGGGTATGGAGAGAAGGCAGGTACGTGATACTGAGTTGGATGATCAGCCATGATCATATTGAATGGCGGTGCAGGCTCGAAGGGCCGAATGGCCTACTCCTGCACCTAATTTCTATGTTTCTATGTTTCTATGTCACGGGTGACCCTGGAGAGCATTTAAGGGTTAATCGCGTGCGCACAGTTTTGGTGAGTGAGGAGAGTTAGTGTTGAATAAAGAACCAGTATTTCGGACAAACCTCGTGTCTGCCTCGTTCTTTAACGGACAACTCCGCATCCGCTACATAGTGATAATATTGGTATTTATTGGCTATTCCAGATTTTCAGCTGAGCTGGAACAAAATGTCACTGTCGGCGATGCGCGTGTTCAGCTGTTAAAGCTCCGCCTTCACTATTCTTTTTCTCCAATCTCCCTGATCTTTATCCTTGAATTAACTCTTAAAAACCTCCCTCAGCACATGTTGACTCAACACTCCTAAGAGAGTCGTCGAGTCATTGAGTCCGATAGCACAGAAATAAACTGTTATCAGGCAACTGAATCATCCTACCACAACCAGAGATCAGTGCCGAACAACTATCTATCTCATTGGTGACCATCGGACTATCCTTGATCAGACTTTGCTGGCTTTACCTTGCACTGAACAATATTCCCTTATCTTGTATCTATACACTGTAAATGGATTGATTGTAATCATGTATTGTCTTTCCACTGACTGGATAGCACGCAACAAACGCTTTTCACTGTACCTCGGTACACGTGACAATGAGCTAAACTGAACAAAATTGAACTGATAGGAGAGGGAAGAAGAGGGAGTGGTGGGGGTGAGACTCGTCCTTGATTCTTGTCCCACAGGTCCATCACGTGTACTGACCTCCCCACTATTGAACGGGTCGATATGAGGCGCTGCGTCAAAAAGGCAGGCAACGTCATCGAAGACCCACACCAGTACAGGCGTCAGTGGTTATGGGGAGAAGGCAGGAGAATGGGGTTAGGAGGGAGACATAGATCAGCCATGATTGAATGACGGTGTAGACTTGATGGGCCGAATGGCCTAATTCTACTCCTATCACTTATGACCTTCTGACCGTATGACCACCCTGGCCATGCTCTCATTTCACTCTCACTATCGGCAAGAAGGTTTAGGAGTCTGGAATCCGTGACCTCCGTCCGGATCAGGCAAATGGTACAGAAGTGTGAAAACGCACACCTCCAGATTCACGGACAGTTTCTTCCCGGGCAACAGAACCGTCCTCTTAACAACAAGAGAGCGGCCATGAACTACTATCTGCCTAATTGGAAAGCCTCGGACTATCTTTGATCAAACTTTATTGGACTTTATCGTGCACTAAACGTTATTCCCTTTATCATGTATCTGTATACCAGGGGGTCCCAACTTTTTTGTCCCGCTCACCCAGGGCAACTTTAATAGCACATAACAATGTTATTTCACTTATTTATGAACAGCTAACGATGAACAGATATACCAGAACCAAACACAGTCAGTCATTGAGAAAAAATATGTACAAATCCAGAATCAACAAATCTACCCCCCTGGGTAGAAGTAATTTACCCCCTGGTGTTAATGTACCCCAGGTTGGGAACCCTTGCTGTATACCATGGATGACTCGATTGTAATCATGTTTTGGTTTTTCGCTGACTGGTTAGCATGCAACAACAGCTTTTCACTGTACCTCGGTGCATGTGACAATAAACTGAACTAATCCAAACCATAGAACCAAACTGCAGGAGGAACACAGCAGGCCAGGCAGCATCTGTGGAGGTAATTGGACAGTCGTCCTTTCAAGTCGAGAACGTACATCTGGACCGGAGATAAACTTCCTCAAAGTGGGCATACCTTGAAGAGGCTTCAGATATTTTTTCAGTTTATTTTAGAGGTGCAGCTCGGAAACAGGCCCTTTGGCCCACCGAGCCCGTGCCGACCAGCGATCCCCGCACACTAACACACTAGGGACAATTTACAATAATACCAAGCCAATTAGACTGCAAACCTGTACGTCTGAGGAGTGTGGGAGGAAACCCGGAGCACCCAGAGAAAACCCACGCAGGCCACAGGGGAGAGCGTACAAACTCTGTACTTTAAGCACCCTATGATAGCCAGGATGGAACCTGGGTCTCTGGCGCTGTGAGGCACCAAGTCCACCGCTGTGCCAACATGCCGCCTTCTAGGAATGCTGGAATCTAGAACAATAAAAGAACTGTGGGAGCGCTAAACCTCCTGAAAGGTGAATACAGACCAGGAAACGTTCCTTGTAAAATGACCGTTTATCAACACGACCATTCCTTGACTGCTTTTCTCTTTTATGAGGGAGTGCCTGAATATTTTGTTGATGGGAAGTGATACTGGCTTTATTGGCCTTAATTGTCTGGTATTTTACGAGAACTGTTAACCCAGTAATTTTAAATAGTTTTGCGTTTCATAGAATAGTGGATAAGAAACCTGATCCCCGCACATTATGTTTATGTAATAAGATCAAACGCTATCATTTCTCAGCCTGTATTTATCCATTCGCCACCGCATCATCTTCACTCAATCATTCACTTACAGCAGCTTAATGACTTTAATGACAGGGTTGCTCTGTGGCGCAGCGGTAGAGTTGTTGCCTGACAGCGCCAGAGACCCGGGTTCGATCCTGAGTGTGGGTGCTGTCTGTACGGAGTTTGTACGTTGTACCGCGTGGGTTTTCTCTGGGTGCTCCGGTCTCCTCCCACATTCCAAAGATGTGTCGGCTTGTTGTTTAATTGGCTTATGTAAATTATCCATACTATTTAGGATAGAACTAGCGATCAATGGTCGGCATGGATTTCGTGGGACAAAGGACTTGTTTCCACGATGTATCTCTAAAATCCCTGTCCCATGGTACGAGTTCATTCCAAGAGCTCTCCCGAGTTTTAAAAAAATCAAACTCGTGGTAAGCACAGAGAATGAACGTAGCGGGTACGTCGGAGCTCGGGGATGTCTCTTAGCGCTAACGGCAGGTGCTCGGGAAGGCTCGCTAACGGCAGGTAAACACGGGAAGACTTGTGAAGATTTTTCAACATGACGAAAAATGTCCACGAGAGCCCTGAGTACCGACGAGTAGCCATTACCATAGATCTCCGAGTTTGAATCAGGGCAAACTCGGGAGAACTCTAGGAAAGAACTCATACAATGGGAAAGGGTTTTAAAGTCTAAAGTCTAAAGGCTTCAGACTGCCTGTTCTTAGTAATCCAAGATTGTGGTTTAGGTTACTTTAATTTAGTTTAGAAATACAGCGTGGAAACAGGACCTATAGCCCACTGAGTCCAAGGCGAGCTGCAAGCCCTGTACTCTAACACTATCCTACACACACTAGGGGCAATTTACAATGTTACCAATCCATTTAATTTATAAACCTGTACATCATGAGAGTGTGGGTGCAAACTGTAGATCCTAGAGAAAACCCACACAGGTCATGGGGAGAAGTTACAAACTCCATACTGAGCACCCTTAGTCAGGATCGAACCCGGGTCTCTGGCGCTGTTATGGGCCTGTCCCACTTGGCAATTTTATAGGCAACTGCTGGCGACTGTCATAGTCGTAGCAGGTCACCGAAAAACCAGCGACTACCTACGTCAACCTGGCGACAACTTACGACAGCACCCACATCAGGAGAAGTCAAGCTACGCTCATTGGCGTAAAACCCACTGTCCCCGGAAAATTTTCAATGTTGAAAATTTAGCGGCGACCAGAAAGACGCTACGACTTTGTGCGCGACTGAGGAGACTACTCCCGCCGACCACCGGCGAACATGTGCCGGCAAACTAGTCCCCTGCAGTTGCCTAAAAAATCCCCTAAGTCGCACAGGCCCATTAGGCACAACTCTACCACTGTGCCATCCAGGCTGGATTGACTGCTCAGTTTGTTCTAACTAGCGATTGTCCACATTATGATTGGATGTATGATATGCTGACCTTCGTTGCTAGGGTGACCTGATGCAGATCTATAGGGCTTTGGTTAGGCCACATTTGGACTACTGCATGCAATTCTGGCCGCCCCATAACACAAAAGATGTGGAAGCTTTGGAGAGTGTGATAAGGAGGTTTCCAGAATGATGCGTGGATTAGAGGGTTTCAGTTACAGGGAGAGGTTGGATAGACATGGATTGTTTTCACTGGGGCATTGGATGTTGAGGCTTGATAGTTTAGTTTAGTTTAGAGACACAGTGTGAAAACAGGCCCTTCGGCCCACCGAGTCCACGCCGGCTAGCAATTATAAAATGCACTAGTACTATCCTACACACAAGGGACAATTTATAATAGAAACATAGTAAAATAGGTTCAGGAGTAGGCCATTCGGCCCTTCGAGCCAACTCCGCTGTTGAATATGATCATGGCTGATCATCACTTGCTTCCTTTAGCCCTAAGAGCTAAATCTAACTCCCTCTTGAAAACATCCAATCTTTACCAAAGCTAATTAACCTACAAACCCTTGGAGTTTGGAGTTTGGGAGGAAACCGGAGCATCCAGGGGAAAGCAACGCGATCAGGGGGAGAAAGTACAAACTGCATACAGACAAGCACCTGCAGTCAGGGTCGGACCCAGATCTCTGGCATTATATGGCGGTAACCATGAGCCACCGTGCCGCCATGATAGAGGTATATAAAATGATGAGAGGCATAGATAGGGTGGACAGTCAGAACCTTTCTTCCAGGGTGAAAAAGTCCAACACGAGTCCAGTTTGAGACAGTGGAAGCTTAATGGAGATGTGCGGGGCATGTATTTTACACACCGGTTGGTGGGGGCCTGGAACTAGGGTTGCCAAATTTCTCACTCCCAAATAAGGGACAAAAGGTCAAAATACGGGACAAATTCCCGACGGCAATTTGTTGACCGACTCAGCCATGGCTGGGTGAATGATGAGTTGGCCCGGATGCTGGACTGCACACAAAGCCCAGCCGGCAGGCCAGCTGAGGAGTTTTGCCCCAGGTCGCGCGATGTCGCACGCAAAGTCCGATGCCCCACCCAACTCATGAACTGATGATTGACCATGAGAAGGCGCGGTGGTGGTGTCGACGGTAAGCGAAGGTCCGAAGGTCGGACAGCTGGCCGGGCTGCCTCGGGCGAGGCGCTGCTGCTGCACTCCATGGGATGCACTACGTCGGGACGGGTGAGGAGGGGCGGGACGCGGAGCTCCGGCCCGGCAGTCCCCTCGACCCGAGTAGTAGAAGTCAAATACGGGACAAGGGTGGTCCCGTATGGGACAAACCAATTTTGCCCAAAAAACAGCTAATATGGGACAGTTGGCATCCCCACTTGGAACCTATTGCCAGGGGTGCTGGTGGAGGCAGATATGATTGTGGCATTTTGGATGCTTTTAGACAGGCACTCGGAAGTTCAGGGAATAGTGGGATATGGATCATGCGCAGGAAGATGAGATCAGTTTAACTTGACATCATGTTTAGCAGAGACATTATGAGCTGAAGGGCCCGTTCTAGTTTTTCTATTACCATCCAGGTTTGCTGTTATCATGGCTGGATTTACTGTTGAGTGGGATCTGACATTCGTGATTGTCCACATTATATGCCTCATTGCCTAAGATTTCGCAATATAAATATAAAAGGCGGGTAAGTACTCCAGAACATCACTTCCGCCAACGCCTGCTGGAATGAGTAGATGAAGGGGAGTGTACATCAGAAACTCAGGAACCCATTGGACACGTTTGGGGGGCACGGTGGCACAGCAGTAGAGTTGCTGCCTTACAGCACCAGAAACCCAGGTTCGATCCTGACTACGGCTGCTGTCTGTTCAGAGTTTGTACGTTCTCTCCGTGACCTGCGTGGGTTTTCTCCGGGTGCTCCGGTTTCCTCCCACACTCCACAGATGTTCAGGTTTGTTTGTTAATTTGTTTTAAATTGAAATTGAAATTTGCCCCTAGTGTGTAGGACAGTGCGAGTGTACTGGATGATCGATGAGTAGTGTGGACTCGGTAGGGGGAAGGGCCTGTTTTCACACTGTGTCCCTAAACTAAACTCTAAACTAAACAAAACAGTAACATAATAAAGTTTCATTCATTCATTCATTCATTCATTCATTCACTCATTCATTCACTCATTCATTCACTCTTTCGCTCACTCATTCACTTATTAATTCATCCATTCACTCACTCATTTATTCACTCTTTCATTCACTCATTCATTCATTCATTCACTTATGCATTCACTCATTAATTCATTCATTCACTCATTCATTAATTAATTCATTCATTCACTCATTCATTCACTCTTTCATTCACTCATTCATTTGCTCATTCATTCATTCATTCATTCACTCATTCATTCGCTCATTCATTCATTCATTCATTCACTCATTCATTCGCTCATTCATTCATTCATTCATTCACTCCTCCATTCACTCATTCATTCGCTCATTCATTCACTCATTCACTCATTCACTCTTTCATTCATTCATTAATTCGTTCAATCTTTCATTCACTCTTTCACTCACTCATTCATTCATGCATGCACTCATTCATTCATTCATTCTTCTCATTGACCGGGTAGCATGCGAACAAAAGCTTTTTCAATTTACATGTGACAATAATAAACTAAACTAAACTAGAGTTCACCCCTACATGTGAAGGTGGGTGGAAGAATCCGAGTGCAATTGATGAAATTTGGGGAGGATAAGATGCAGAGAAAAATAATGGGTAATGGAATTGGCCTGTGAGGCAGCGTAGACTAGATAGGCAGACGTGACTTCCAACTATGTCAAGAGGAAACATAGAAACATAGAAAAATAGAAAATAGGCTCAGGAGTAGGCCATTCGGCCCTTCGAGCCAGCACCGCCATTCAATATGATCATGGGTGATCATCCAAAATCAGTATCCCGTTCCTGCTTTCTCCTCACATCCCTTGATCCCATTAGCTCTCAGAGCTAAATCCAACTCTCACTTGAAAACACCCAGTGAATTGGCCTCCACTGCCTTCTGTGGCAGAGAATTACACAGATCTATGGTATAAGATATATGGTAAATATTTAGATCACCATCTAATCGGAGTTTGATTGCTACCCAAAAGATTGCTGCAGTTACTCCTCAATTACAACATTTCCAAACTATTTAATTGTATGTTTTAGTTTTTTTAACTTCAGAGATACAACATGGAAACAGGCCTTATACCAAAGCCAATTAACTTACAAGCCTGTACGTCTTTGGAGTGTGGGGGGGAAACAGAAGATCTCGGTGGAAACCCACGCGGTCACAGAGAGAACGTAC
Organism: Raja brachyura; assembly: GCA_963514005.1. The sequence goes on along the minus strand of OY740781.1, from coordinate 13,646,745 downwards.
AAATTCCATACGGCCAGCACCCGTTGTCGGGATCGAACCCATGTCTCCAGCGGTGCGAGCGCTGTGAGGCAGCTGTTCTACCGCTGCGTCACCGTGCCGCCCTTCAAGTGTAGTTTAAAGTGTGTTTGGTACATGCTAAGTTTTGACAAGAGGGATACGTTGTTGATGGTGGAAGTCTAAAATAAGAACATAAACGCTGGAAATGCACATCAGGTGGGACAGCAGAGAGGGTAACAAAGTTAATATTTCAGGCAAAGCGCTCTTGTGGGTATAATGGAAGTATTGTCACTGTCATTTTTTAGCTATTATCTATCTCCAAGACCGCGAGAAAATGCAGAGAATTGTAGACGCAGCCCGGACCATCACACAAACCAACCTCTCTTCCATTGACTCCATTTACACCTCACGGTGCCTCGGCAAGACCAGCAGCATAATCAAGGGTGAGTCACACCCTGGACACCCTCTTCTCCACTCTCCCATCAGGCAAGAGGTACAGAAGTGTGAAAACACACACCTCCAGATTCAGGGTCAGTTTCTTCCCAGTTGTTATCAGGCAACTATCACCAACTGGAGAGCAGTCCTGACCTCTTATCGACCTCATTGGAGACCCTCGGACTACCTTTAATTGGACTTTATCTTGCACAAACGTTATTCCCTTACCATGTATCTGTACACTGTGGGTGGTTGGATTGTAATCATGTATTGTCGTTCTGCTGACTGGATAGCATGCAACAAAAGTTTTTCACTGTACCTCGGTGCTCGTGACAATAAAGAAAACTGAACTGAACTCAATGTACCTCAGACAAAATGTGTCGAGAAAAACTGCAGATGCTGATTTAAATCGAAGGTAGACACAAAATGCTGCCCGCTGAGTTACTCCAACATTTTGTGTCTACTTTCAATGCACTCAGTCACCATTACATGGATATGACGGGTATAGAGGTGTATGGGCCAAACGCAGGTAGGTGGGACTTAGTTTAGTTTAGAGATACAGATACAGCGTGTAAACAGGCCCTTCGGCCCACCAGCGATCCCTCGCACATTAACACCATCCTATAACCACTAGGGACAATTTTGTCTGAAGAAGTCTGAAGAAGGGTCTCGACCCGAAACGTCGCCTATCTCCTTCGCTCCTTAGATGCTGCTGCACCCGCTGAGTTTCTCCAGCTTTTTGTGTAACCCAGGGACAATTTTTACATTTGCCAAGCCAATTAACCTACAAACCTGTACGTCTTTGGAGTGTGGGGGGAAACCGAAGATCCCGGAGAAAACCCACGCAGATCACGGGGAGAACGTACAAACTCCGTACAGACAGCACCCGTAGTCGGGATCGAACCCGGTTCTCCGGCGCAGCATTCGCTGTAAGGCAGCAACTCTACTGCTGTGCCACCATGACTAGTGTAGCTGACAATAAAAAGCCTAAACCAGAACCAAAACCTAAACCTAAATCTTTAATTCTGTATTCGCAAACAATCTTGAAGCTAATTTCTCCACTCCCGGTGACCGTGCTTTCAGATACATGGTCCTAAAATCCAGATTCCTCCCTCATAATCTCCGCATATGTCCCTCCCTTTACTCCTTCAATGAGCTGCTTTGCACAATACCTTTGACCAAAGATAGAGACAAAGTGTTGGAGTAACTCAGGGGGTCAGGCTGCATCCCTGGAGAAAAAGAATGGTTGATGTTTCGGACCGGGGCTTCTCTTCAGGACATCACCCATATTTTCTCCGGAGATGCTGCCTGCCCTGCTGAGTTACTCCAGCACTTTGTTTCTATTTTTCCGTATAGACCAGCATCTGCAGTTACTTCCCACACATTCTTTTGAACAAATCCTTGGTCTTTATTCCGATATGAATTCATATATTTCTATGGTTCGATGTTTCTATATACTTATAGAGCACCGAAACAGGCCCTTCGGCCCAACTCATCCCTGCCAACCAATGTGCTCATTGAGTTGGCCCCATTTCCCTGTGTTCGGCCCACATCTCTCTAACCTCTTCCTATCCATGTACCCTCATGTGTTCTAAATCTCAAACAAGAGGGCATGACATGAGAATTAAGGGACAGAAGTTTCGGAGTAACATGAGGGGGAACTTCTTTACTCAGAGAATGGTGGCTGTGTGGAATGATCTTCCTGCAGAAGTGGTGGAGGCAGGATCGATTTTAACATTTAAAAGTAAAGTGGATAGGTATATGCACGGGAAGGGAATGGAGGGGTATGGTCTGAGTGCAGGTAGATGGGACTAGAGGAAAATAAATGGTCGGCACGGACTGGAAGGGCCGAGAAGGCCTGTTTCTGTGCTGTAATTGTTATATGGTTATATGTTATATGGTTATATGTTGTAATTATATTATAACCATTCCCCCAGGCAGCTGGTTCCAGCCTCAATGACGGGATTTTATCTCGATAATATTCCTGTTGAATATTGCCATTTTAGTTCGGCTAATGGCACCGCATAAATGGAACTATTGGGCAATTTACATCCGTTTAGCGACGTTATTGATCATTAAATGGAACACATCAAATTTTAATTTGATTCTGTTAATGACGAGCCAGCCTGGGTGGTCCAGGAAAAACATAACCCACAATAGACGGTGTCTACAATGTACAGCATGTGCTAAATACAGTGCGGCGTTACGTAAACACTCATCTACATTGTCTAGCAAGTGCTGCCCCAGATTGTACATCACTCAGTGGAAGCCAGCTACAAAGCACTCAGGTGTTTAATGAGTAACGACATCAAAGGGGGAGACGAGCACACTCGAGTTCTTGTCTGCAGGAAGAGGTAATTACAGAATTGTCATCTTCAACCTCAAGATTCACAAATTGCCAAGAGCCAGACCCAGGTGCATTAAAGTAATAATCACTCAGTATTAAGCCAAATAACAGGGCATGTTCAATCTTCACACGTTCGACTCATCCATTAAATCTTAGCGGTGGCGATTATTTCTGATCGGATTTGTGCACATAACCGAGGGGGGGGAAGGGGCATCGTTTATAATGGAGCCGTGAGAGTCATAGGGCGCGGAAAAAGGCCCTTCGGCCTACCGAGTCCGCACGGACCAGCGATGCCCCACACACTAACGCTATCCTACGCACATAGAAACATAGAAACATAGAAAATAGGTGCAGGAGTAGGCCATTCGGCCCTTCGAGCCTGCACCGCCATTCAATAAGATCATGGCTGATCATCCAACTCAGTATCCCCGTACCTGCCAGACTGGATAGACTCGGCTTGTACTCGCTAGAATTTAGAAGATTGAGAGGGGATCTTATAGAAACTTCTTAAGGGGTTGGACAGGCTAGATGCAGGAAGATTGTTCCCGATGTTGGGGAAGTTTAGAACAAGGGATCACAGTTTAAGGATAAGGGGGAAATCTTTTAGGACTGAGATGAGAAAAACATTTTTCACACAGAGAGTGGTGAGTCTCTGGAATTCTCTGCCACAGAAGGTAGTTGAAGCCAGTTCGTTGGCTATATTTAAGAGGGAGTTAGATGTGGCCCTTGTGGCTAAAGGGATCAGGGGGTATGGAGAGAAGGCAGGTACAGGATACTGAGTTGGATGAACAGCCATGATCATATTGAATGGCGGTGCAGGCTCAAAGGGCTGAATGGCCTCCTCCTGCACCTATTTTCTAATTTTTTATGTTTCAGACTGATGTGCCATGTTGGTCGTTGTGGGCAAGTTGGACCGAGGGGCCTGTGTCACTCTTATGACTTTCTATGACTCTCTATGACTGTCCCTTCCCCACCTTGAGGAAATATTGAATTCACCGCTTTCCAGAAAAGATGGGATTGGACTGTAGAGATGGCAGAAGTGATGGAACAAAGAATGAGGAAAATAATTTTCACCCATAAGTTTTAGTTAAGTTTATTGTCTCGTATACCGAGGTATAGTGCAAATCGTTTTTATTGCATGCTACCCAGAAAGACGATACATGATTTCAATTGAGCCATGGAATAATTTTTAGTGCAAGATAAAGTCCAGAAAAGTCAGGTTAAAGAGAGTCTTAGACTCTCCAATGAGGTAGATGAGAGATCAGGACTGCTCTCCAGTTGGTGATAGGATGGTTCAGTTGCCTGACAACAGCTGGGAAGAAACTGTCCCCCAAAAGAAACAAAAGTGGTAGGGATACACAAAAAGCTGGAGTAGCTCAGCTGGACAGGCAGCATCTCTGGAGAGAAGGAATGGGTGACGAGGCTGTAGGGATCAGGACCTCCCTGTGCTAGTGAAGTCAGAAACACTCCACACATCGATGTGTGATCGGTCGATCACGGTGGCGCAGAGATAGAGTTGCTGCCTTACAGCGAATGCAGCGCCGGAGACCCGGGTTCGATCCCAACTACGTCTGCTGTCTGTACGGAGTTTGTACGTTCTCCCCATGACCTGAGTGGGCTTTCTTTGAGATCTTCAGTTTCCTCCCACACTCCAAAGACGTACGGGTTTGTAGGTTAATTGGCTGCAGTAAATATAAAAATTGTCCCTAGTGGGTGTAGGATAGTGTTAATGTGCGGGGATTGTGAGTCGGTGCAGACTTGGTGGGCCAAAGGGCCTGTTTCCGCGCTGTATCTTTAAACTAAACCAATCTAAACCTATGGGGTCCGCCTGGATCTGGTGGTGAAAGGTGGGATTCAACTTTTGAACCGTCTTCAACAAAATAGCGCACACCCGAAGTTTCACGGATGTTGAGAGGAAGAGATTAGCCCAGGGAGGAAAAGATGGATTCAAGGGAAGAGAGGAGTTAGCATGGTAGAGTAAAAAATAACGGGACCAGTGTAGGATATGTACATAGGTCGGTGATTGTCTGATCTCTGTGCTGTGTGACTATGTCTGTGTAAAATACAATTAAATCACATTTAAATAAATGTTGCATTGCATGTTGACTTGTAGGAGTCAAGAGTGTTTTATCATCATACAGCCCGAAAGAAAACAATGAAATCATTACTTGCAGCAGAACTACATATATGTCTGAAGAAGGGCCTCGACCCGAAACGTCGCCTATCTCCTTCGCTCCTTAGATGCTGCTGCACCCGCTGAGTTTCTCCAGCTTTTTGTGTAACCTTCGATTCACCAGCATCTGCAGTTCCTTCTTTAATACATATATGTCGACATGTCTATCACAATGAATGGCGGTGCTGGCTCGAAGGGCCAAATGGCCTCCTCCTGCACATATTTTCTATGTTTCTATGACATTGTGCTTAGTAAACACCATAATAAAAAACAAAAGAGTTCAGTATATTAAAAAAAATACAAGAATAGTTCAAAAAAACAATTAAATCTTTTCACTGAGTAAAACACACAGATGGAATGGATGTCGAGCAGATGTTTCCGCTAGTGGGAGAGTCTCGGACCAGAGGTCACAGCCTCAGAATTAAAGGACGTACATTTAGGAAAGGAGATGAGGAGGAATTTCTTTAGTCAGAGAGTGGCAAATCTGTGGAGTTCATCACCACAGACGGATGTGGAGGCTTGGATTGATAGATAGAACCATTGATAGATGGTTCGTATGGGTGTCAGGGGTTATGGGGAGAAGGCAGGAGAATGGGGTTGAGAGGCAGAGATAGATCAGCCACGATTGAATGACAGAGTAGACTCCAGCATGCGACTTCATGCGGTGAGCGCGAGCAAACTGGAAGCGTGGGCCGCGCGGAGGTCGGGTGATTCCCGTACAAGGCCGGTCCCACCAGCATGCGCCTGCATGCGGTGAGCGCGACCAAACCGGCAGCGGGGGAGGTCGGGTGAGTGGCGCGACGTGGCGCGAAGTTGGAGCGATGTCCGCTGTAAGTTCGCAAGGACAGAGAGGGACACACAGAGAGCGACATGGAGGCACACAGAAAGGGGCACGGAGGCACACAGAGAGAGGGTCACGGAGGCCCACACAGAGAGGGTCACAGAGGCACATATAGAGAGGGTCACGGAGGCACGACGTCGAGGCTGTGTGTAATGCGTCGTGGCGGCTGCGGGCCGACAAGCCGTTGCCGCGTGGAATTTTTGAACACGGTCAGTTTTTCGGAGCCCCGCAGGATGTCGGGACCAGCTCCGCATAACTCCATACGGCTCCGGCGATCGAAGTGGGACCTGCCCCGTGAGGCCAGACGGCTCAAGCAACCACGTTAGGTCGCGCTCACCGCATGGAGTCTATGCTGGTGGGACAGGCCCTTAAGTGATGAAGTTACTCAAGCACTGTGTCTTTCTCCCACTTGTTTCTATAATGGCACTCTCACGCCCTCATGAGACTCGCAAAGGAATTGCTCCTTTCGGGCCTCCAGAGAAAACCCTAACGCCACCTTACGTTTATGTTTTTGGTTTAGATTTATTATTGTCGCATGTACTGAGGTACGATGAAGAGCTTTGGTGTTGCATGCTACCCAAACAGATCAGAACGTGGAGAAAACATTAGAGGGTATAGTAATAACATGGAACTGCAGATACCAAATTGCTGGAGTAACTCAGTGGATCAGGCAGCACCTTGAGGAGGAAATGGATAATTGACGTTTTGGGGCATGACCCTTCTTCAGACTGAAGGAACAAGGGTCCTGATCAGAAATGTCACCTATCATTTTCTCTGGAGATGTTGCCTCATTCGCTGAGTTACTCCAGCACTTTGTGTCTATCTGGGAGCGTAGAGTATTAGATAACATTCCCAGAATAGGTTAACCAAGAACTAGAGGACATAGGGTTTAAGTGAGAGGGGAAAAATGTAATAAGAACCTGAGTGGTCAATTTTTCACACAGAGGGTGGTGGGGATATAGAACGAACAGCCAGAGGAGGTGGTTGAGGCAGGTACTATAATTTTGGCATGTACATGGATAGGATGGATTAGAGAGAAAAAAAGATGCAGTTCCTTCCAATACAAGGTTTAGAGGGATACGGCCCAAACGCAGGCAAGTGGGACTAGCGTTGATGCGGGTATGTTAGCCGGCATGGACAAGTTGGGCCGAATGGCATGCTTTCATGTTGTATGACTTTAGGTGATTTTATAACATATATAACTGCAAGCAAGTTGAATTCAAGTACAGTTTAGTTTAGTTTAGTTTATTGTCACATGGCTGTGGAGGCCAAGTCAGTAGATATTTTTGAGGCAGAGATAGATAGCTTCTTGATTAGTACGGGTGTCAGAGGTTATGGGGAGAAGGCAGGGGAATGGACTTAGGAGGGAGAGATGATGCTGGAGGAAATGGATAGGTGAGGTTTTGGGGCATGACCCTTCTTCAGACTGAAGGAACAAGGGGTCACAGCTTAAGGATAAGGGGGAAATCCTTTAGGACCGAGATGAGAAGGACTTTTTTCACACAGAGAGTGGTGGGTCTCTGGAACTCTCTGCCACAGAGGGTAGTTGAGGCCAGTTCATTGGCTATAATTAAGAGGGAGTTAGATGTGGCCCTTGTGGCTAAGGGGATCGGAGGGTATGGAGAGAAGGCAGGTACGGGATACTGAGTTGGATGATCAGCCATGATCATATTGAATGGCGGTTCAGGCTCGAAGGGCCGAATGGCCTACTCCTGCACCTAATTTCTATGTTTCTATGTTTCTATGATAATTTTCCAATGTTCTATAGACTCTGGATCAGTTCCTGTGAATTGGAGGGTAGCTAATATTATCCCACTTTTTAAGAAAGGTGGGAGAGAGAAAACAGGGAATTATCAACCAGTTAGCCTGACATCGGTGGTGGGGAAGATGTTGGAGTCAAATATAAAAGATGAAATAGCGGAACATTTGGATAACAGTAACAGGATCGGTCCGAGTCAGCATGGATTTACAAAGGGGAAATCATGCTTGACTAATCTTCTGGAATTTTTTGAGGATGTAACTAGGAAAATGGACAAGGGAGAGCTAGTGGGCATCGAGCATCGGGAACATTTTTCCTGCATCTAGCAGTTTATTTATTACCAAGTGAGGCACAGCTGTTCCAAGTGTGGACGATCCTTAAACAAACCTTAAGCTTTAAACAAACCCAAACGTATTGTCCCAGTTTGCTCAACATCAAGACCTCATATTACAGAATATATTTATTTTCTAGGTGTCATGTCAACATAGCCTAAATTTGATAGACAGCTCAATCATATCCATCGAGGATTATCTAATCTTAATTTGCACAAAACCAATAGGACTCTTGGAGTTTAATTTGATAAATGCGAGGTGTTGCATTTTGGCAAGACAAACCAGGGCAGGACTCACACTGTAAATGTTAAGGACCTGGGGAGTGTTTAGTTTAGTTTAGTTTAGAGATACAGTGCAGAAACAGGCCATTCGGCCCACCGACCAGCGATCCCCGCACATTAACACTATCCTACATTTATACCAATGTAATTAAACTACAAACCTGTACGTCTTTGGAGTGTGGGAGGAAACCGAAGGTCTCGGAGAAAACCCACGCAGACCATGGGGAGAATGTACAAACTCCGTACAGACAGCGCCCGTAGTCAGGATCGAACCCGGGTCTCTGGCGCTGTAAGGCAGCAACTCTACCGCTGCGCCACCAGGCTGCCCTTACCACCATTGTAGAACAGAGAAACCCAGGGGCGCAGGTACATAAACCATGGGATTCATTGCCACAGTCGGCTGCGGAGGGCAAGTCAAAATATTTTTTTTAATTGGAGATTGATATGTTCTTGATTAGTACGGGTGTCTGGGGCTATGGGGACAAGGCAGGAGAATGGGGTTGAGAGGGAAAGATAGACGATTGAGTGGATTTAATGGGCCGAATGGCCTAATTCTGCTCCTAGAACTTATGAACATATGAATGAAAGTGTTGATACAGGTGGATAGGACGGAGAGGAAGGCATTTGGTATTCTTGCCTACATCAGCCAGGGTATTGAGTACAAGAGTTAAGCTGTTCAAGAGGTTGGTAAGGCGACAATTGAAGTACTGTGTAAGTGCCCTGTTATATGAAGAATATCACTAAACTTGAAATGGTACAAAAATAATCTTATAGAAAAAATATTTTAGAAGTGTACAAAATCATAGGAGGAATAGATCAGGTAAATGCGTAGTCTCGTGCCCAGAGTAGGGGAATCGAGAACCAGAGGACAAAGGTTTAAGATGAGCGGGGACAGATTTAATATGAACCCGAGGGGTAACTTTCTCACAAAGGGTGGTGGTTGTATGGAACGAGCTGACGGAGGAGGAAGTTGAGGCTAGTATTATCCTTTAAGGAACATTTACACAGGTACATGGACAGGGTAGAGTTAGAGGGATATGGGCCAAATGCAGGCAGATGGAACTAGTGTAGATGGGACATGTTGGTCGGTATGGGCAAGTTGAGCCGAAGGGCCAGTTTCCACACTGTATCGCTCTATCAGTGCTGACTCACTTGCCTGTTGTATGAGTCAGTTAATGATTCAACGGCATCATAAGATACCATGTCCCTTATCCTTCCACGGCAAAGGAAGGCAACACCCTGGGTCAGGACAACCACTTCTGGCTTTGCTGGCCAGAGGAACACCTCACAATGGCGTTCAATGGAAAATACAAACTGCAGAGCCAGGAAAACTTTGTGCCTTTTATGAAAGCTCATGGTAAGTGAACCCTTTCTTTGTCTAGTAGCTGCTCGCCTGATCATAGAAGTGCAACAGTACAGCACAAGAACAGGTCTACAATGTCCGTGTCGAACATAATTAGTGTGGCACGGTGGCGCAGCGGTAGAGTTGCTGTCTTACAGTGCTTGCAGCGCAAGAGACCCGGGTTCGATCCTGTCTGTACGGAGTTTGTACGTTCTCCCTGTGACCTGCCTGGGTTTTTTCCGAGATCTTCAGTTTCCTCCCACACTTCAAAGACGTACTACACGTTTGTTGATTAATTGGCTTGGAATAAGTGTAAATTATCCTTGGTGTGTGTAGGACAGTGTTAATGTGCGGGGATCACTGGTGCGGACTCGGTGGGCGGAAGGGCCTGATTCCGCGATGTATCTCTATACTAAACTAATGCCGATACCATCACTTATCTACCTGCACAGAACCACATTCCCCACAAATCCATATGCCTATCCTATCCTTTTAAATGCCATTAATGGAGAGGAAGATTCTCCTCGAACTGCGGAGCATCCTGGACAATACAGATCACCCACTCCATGACACATTGGTCAACCTGAGGAGCACCTTCAGCAACAGACTGGTCCCACCAAGATGCAGCACAGAACGCCACAGGAGATCGTTCTTCCCTGTGGCTATCAAACTCTCCAACTCCTCTCCGTCCTGTCGTGGCTGTAGGAAAGAACTGTAGATGCTGGTTTAAATTGAAGGTAGACACAAAAATTCTGGAGTAACTCAGCGGGACAGGCAGCATCTCTGGAGAGAAGCAATGGGTGACGTTTCGGGTCGAGACCCTTCTTCAGACTGATGTCAGGGGGAATGGGCGGGGCAGAGATAAAACGTAGTCGGAGACTGTAAGACTGGTGGGAGAACTGGGAAGGGGGAGGGGATGGAGAGAGAGAGGGAAAGCAAGGGCTACTTGAAGTTAGAGAAGTCGATGTTCATACCGCTGGGGTGTAGGCTGCCCAAGTGAAATATGAGGTGCTGTTCCTCCAATTTGCACTGGGCCTCACTCTGACAATGGAGGAGGCCCAGGACAGAAAGGTCAGTGTGGGAATGGGAGGGGGAGTTTAAATGATCCCCTGTTTCTACAGCCATGTGTTTAACTAATAACCTCTTAAATGTCCCTATTGAATCTGCGATGCCCATTTCATGTGCGCAGGGCCACATATCCTATAACATAGTGAACTATATGAATATCAATGATAAACGAGGATTGTAGTTACTACTATTGGTATCAAAAATCTTCTTCTTGCGTTTGAGGCAGCAGAAGTTATGTACTGTCCTCCTGGAACTGTAGCTAGTTAGGGCTTCTGCATTCGGCTGCAGCAGGGTGATGCCATCCGGTTCGACATCCGTAGGCGCCCGCCCTAAAAGGGCGCATGCTCCGGATTGGCGCTAAGCCGCGGCGACTGAGGGTTGCATTAGGGCTGCAAGCTGCAGCAACTAAGGTTCAATTATTCCTGCTGCTGTTTCTGTTTGTTATCGTTCGCCTGACTGAGGTCAGTTGGCAGGGCTCACCACAGGGAGGTCAACAACATGAGCCCCAATTCCAGAATCAATTTAATTCACTGAATTCTAACTTTGAGCTGCGTAAATATTTTAGGGCATGGGCATGAAATAGATTAATGTGTGACCCCTCATGTCCTGTACAGATGCTTAAGCTCAGCTAGCATCGCCCAAACGTGTTGGGTCACAAACCCTAGTGAATGAACACATCAGCATTGAAATGGGCTGCTCATTTTAGATTGTAGAGGTACTGTACAGTGCGGAAACAGGCCCTTTCAGTCCACCGAGTCTGCACCGACCAGCGATCACCCCTCCATACACTAGCATGATCCTACACACTAGGGACAAGTTACAATTTTACAGAAGCCAATTATCCTACAAACCTGTACGTCTTTGGAGTGTGGGAGGAAACCGAAGATCTGGGAGAAAACCCACGCGGTCCCGGGGACAACGTAAAAAAAACATACAGACAGGATGGAATCTGGCTCTCTGCCGCTGTAACACAGCAACTCTACCACTGCACCACCGTGACACTCAATGTAGTCAACAAAAAGATCTCTTTATACACTTAGAGATACGCTTAAAAACAAGCCGTTTGTCCCACCGAGTCCGGACCGACCAACGATCCCTTCGCACACTAGCACTAACCTACACACTGGGGACAATTTATAATTTATAGCAATGTTACAACATTTTGAGATTTTAAAAATCGTCTGCAATTTATCCCATCAGATAAAGCATAAAAATAAGTTTAATTTGACACCTAATTCACTTTTATATCTTCAGTATTAAAAAAGTTAGGGCCATTTTCATGCTCGGAAATTAGCAACTTACTTCCTATTGCTTTTCTATTGACTTAACACAAAAGTTGTGATCGAGGACAGTCAAAAGCCCATAACTTCCTTAAAAATTAAGAGAACTTAAAGAAATTTTCAGATATTATAGATTGAAGTATTCTGAAACAAATATGAAACAATCTTACTTGGATGACCTGAAATTAAAGCATATAATTAGTTAGTTACCCAATTGTAGCCAATTACAAAAGTGAATTACTAGATCTAAACATCTATCCATTTCCTAACAAAAAAATTAAAAACAATTTAAAGCCTAAGTGTCCAATTAACAGTCCCACAATAATTCACAATAAAACGTGATTTTTAAATCTAATTGTCATTCATTTATAGGCCAAATTGAAGGAATTCAGTGTTTAATGCCTGTAAATTAATGGGCATTTTAAACAGCTTGCGAGTGGGATTTTCTGGAACGCGATGGATTGGAACGTTGCGGTTGCGGTGAATTTAAACCCAATATCGGCAGGAAATTTTCTGCCAGTTCATATGGGGACTAAATCACCGTTTCGCAACATGAAATATTGATTAAAGTCCCCTAAAAAAGCAAGTATATATGTAAAAATAAACAGCTTTCACTTACCTGTCCCCCACGTAAAATCGGTCGCCGTTGTCGGCGTTCACGGCATTAGGAGCTAATTTTTATTTTACTGCAGTGATGAAGTAGTTGGGCTATTTATTTTAAAAAATGGACTTACCGGCAGGCAGAACCCATCTCCAAAAATAAATTGCACTCCGACAACAGAAAGCTCCGGATTGCATGGGGAAACCCGCATATTAACCCGCCCCCCCCCCCTTAAAGGTGCCAAAGTCACGCACACGGCCAGCGGCAGAACTGCAGCACCGCTAAAGGTAAGTTTTGTAACATACCTATAATTTACAGAAGCCAATTAACGTGTAAACCCACTTGTCTTTACCATGTGGGAGAAAACCGGGGCTCCCGGAGAGAACCCACGAGAACACTGGGAGAATGTACAAATTCCATACAGACGGGACCCATGGTCAGGATCGAACCAGGATCTCTGGCGCCGTGAGGCAGCAACTCTACCGCTGCGCCAACGTGCTGTGTGTACGCAATGCACACAGCCGGGCAGTCACGGTGGTGCAGCGGTAGAGTTGCTGCCTCAAAGTGAATACATCGCCGGAGACCCGGGTTCGACCCCGATGACGGGTGCAGTCTGTACAGAGTTTGTACGTTCTCCCCGTGACCAGCGTGGGTTTTTTCAGAGATCTTCAGTTTCCTCCCACATTCCAAAGACGTACTATACAGGTTTGTAGGTTAATTGGCTTGGTAAATGTACAGGGATCGCTGGTCGGTTCGGACCCTGTAGGCCGAAGGGCCTGTTTCCGTGCTGTATCTCTAAAACCTAAAGCTAATACGTGGTGTCTTGTGTGATTTGCAGGTGGGCTAATGGATCGAATGTGTTTGGTTATGGCCATTTTCCCTGTTGATGATGTTACCAGTTAAAGACCACCTTGTTCAATTTCCAGGTATCCCTAACGACCTGATCGAGAAAGGGAAAGACGTCAAGAGTGTTATTGAAATTGTCCAAACTGGAGACCACTTCAAGGCCACTGAAACCAAGGGCAATGAAACAATTGTTAATGAGTTTACCATTGGAAAGGAGATGGAAGTCCCGGGTCCCACTGGAGAACAGATTAAGGTAACGTTCTCTGCATTAACTGCATACATCCATTTCTTCTGCCCAGTTTTGAATGACTTTCTTATTCAGTGGCACGGTGGCACAGCAGTAGAGTTGCTGCCTTACAGCGCCAAAGACCAGGGTTCGATCCTGACTCCAGTGCTGTCTGTATGGACTTCGTACGTTCTCCACGTCACCTGCGTGGGTTTTCTCCGGGTGCTCCGGTTTCCTCCCACATGCCCAAGACGTACAGGTTTGTAGGTCAATTGGTTTGGTATAAATGTAAAATTGTCCCTAGTGTGCAAAGGATAGTGTTAATGGCGGGGATCGCTGGTCAGCACGGATTCGATGGGTCGAAGGGACTGTTTCCACGTTGTTTCTTTAAACTAAACAATACTTTATCTGGGGAATTGTAGGATTCAGGGTTCTAGAATAACTCAACGGGTCAAGCAGCATCTCTGGAGAACATGGATAGGCGATGATAAGGGTTGGGACACTTCTTAAAGCCAATTGTAGAGGTGGAATGAGAAGAAAGCTGGACAAGGGCAGGACAAAGTGTGGCAGGTAATAAGTTGACACAGGTGAGAGGTGGGGTTTTTTGGCAGGAGGTTGGAGCAAAGGCCAGAGATAAGAACAGAAGACTTGATTGGCCTAATTCTGCTCCTGTGATGAGCTTGTGGAGCCAATTAAACTACAAGCCTGCACGTCTTTGGAGAGTAGGAGGAAACCAGAGCACCTGGAGAAAACCCATGCAATCATAGGGAGAACGTACAAACTCCGTACAGACGGCACCTGTAGTCAGGATTGAACCCGGGTCTCTGTGGCTGTAAGGCAGCAACTCTACCGCTGTGCTACTGTGTCACAGCTGCCCATATATATTTATGCAGGCCGTCCATAAACAGAGAGTAGGTAAACCAGGGAGCGCTGGTACTTGTGAAGTTGAATTGCCAGTCAAGATTTCCAAGAGTTTATTTTTAACCACTTTATTTTTTCCTGTTGTAGGGTTTAGTCAACGCTGTGGGGAACAAGAAACTTCATGCCAAGATGCAAAACATTACCGCGGTCATAGAGATCATCGGGGACCAATTGGTTATTGTAAGTAACCTTTCCCCATGCTGTGGGATTTCCTCCACAACGAGCTTTGGTGTTGATCTTTAAAAAAAAATGTCTTAACCAACGTAAGTGCTGGAGTCACTCAGCAGATCAGGCAGCATCCCTGGAGAACATGGACAGGTGGCGTTTCAGGTCGAGACCCTTCTTCAGACTCCTGGTCTTTTTCTATGGGAAGTAGTCCTTGCCTCCAAGTCATGCCCCCACCTCCCATCTCCAACAGTCCCCTCTGTGAGACTCTTAACCAAGCTAAGGCTTTGGACAATGTTCGGCGACCGGCGATCACCCTTAACACTACACGCACTAGGGACAATTTACAATTTTACCAAAGACAATTAACTTACAAACCTGTACATCATTGGAGTGTGGGTGGAAACCGGAGCGCCTGGAGAAAACCCACGTGGCCACAGGCAGAACGTACAAACACCATACAGACAGCACCCGTAGTCAGGATCGAACCCGGGTCACTGATGTTGTGAGGCGGCAACTCTACCGCTACGCCACTTTGTTACCGAAAGTCATAGCGCTATATAGCACTGAAACAGACCATTAGGCCCAACCCGTCCATGCCAGCCAAGTTGCCTCACCGAGTAAGGCACATTTGCCTGCACCTGGCCTGAAACTTTTCCATCCATGCACCTCGCTAAGTGTCTTTTAAATGCCGTATATATCGATATCTATATCTATCGATTCTTCTGGTATCTCTTTCCTGGTACACACCACCCTCTGTGTCAACATGCTGCCCTTTAGGTCCCCTTACACGTTGGACCGAAGGGTGTGTTTCCGTTGTAGCGAGTCTAAGCTTTGTGATCAAATGGTTACTTTATTCGGTGAGATAACTTTGACATACATGCGCGTTTGGAACATATTAGGTCATTGCTGCTGCTGTTGAGCGAGGGTGTTGACTCGAGCTCAGCTACCTGTTGACTGGTGATCTCAAGGTAAGATCTGCTGATGTAGCAGGACAGTCCCCTTAACTCATGACGTCACATGACAATCCTCGTAACCACTGACGAGGGTTCGACAGTAAGTGGTCTGACCATCAGGTGACGCCACACTGTGCTGTATAGCTCTATGTCTCTAGACAAAGGCACCAGTTCTAGTTCCCTTTTAAATCTTTCCCCAGGCACCTTATGGCCTACACCCAAGAGTGGAACTCGCTATAAAAACATGGAGGGGACGTGTCCCCTCAGCCCCCCCCGGGTTTTCCGCCCCTGCCTACACCTGTCCCCCTAAACCTCTGCCCTCTAGTTTTAGACTCCCCTACCCTGGGGAAAATACTACTGTTATTCATAGAAACATTGAAACATAGAAAATAGGTGCAGGAGTAGGCCATTCGGCCCTTCGAGCCAGCACCACAGTTCAATATTATCATGGCTGATCATCCACAATCAGTACCATGTACCTGGGTACTGTTCTCTTTTCCCCATATTCCTTGATTCCTTTTGCTCTAAGTGCTAAATCTAACTCTCTCTTCAAAACATCCAGTGAATTGGCCTCCACTGCCTTCTGCGGCAGAGAATTCCACAGATTCACAACTCTCTGGGTGAAAACGTTTTTCCTCATCTCAGTCCTAAATGGCCGACCCCTCATAAGATCATAAGTGATCGGAGCAGAATTAGGCCATTCAGGCCATCAAGTCTACTCCGCCATTCAATCATGGCTGGTCTATCTCCCTGTCTATTTAACCCCATTCCCCTGCCTTTTCCCCATAACGTTTGACACCCGTACTAATCTCTGCTCCTCATGACACTATATACTATTCCAGCTCTCAACAACCCAGTGGAAAAATAGCCAATTTATTAATTCTATTATGACCCAAACTCTCCAGACCCAGTTCTTGGGCCCTCTTCGGTCATGGCTGACCATGGGTGTCTCCAGGGTTGGAGGACGCCTGTGCGTGACTTTGTTTAACGTGGTACAGACAGACAGCTCACGGTCCTTGATAGTTCTGGGTCAGGATCCAGTCGACCGGAGACCATTTTCTGCTGCAGCCTTCATCCGCCTTCCCAGCCGTTGTGACACAGCCATTATCCTCCACCTGTTCCACCGTTGAGGTTTTGGTTGGATTGCTCTTTGTCAGAGACCTCCCCCTAGACTTTACCGCCGTGGGTGGGCCTACCAGGAGCATAGCTCCAGACAGCATCGCTCTCAGGATCTCAGGGCCACACAAGCTCATCCACCACGACAAGATGACAATCCACGGAGAAGACTCAGTAACACCTTAATAAATATTATCTGCACCCTTTCCAGTTTAATGACCTCCATTCTATGGTATGACCAAAACTGCACACAGACTCCATCTAGTTCAAGTTCTAGTTCAAGTTCAAGTGAGTTTATTGTCATGTGTCCCTGATATGACAATGAAATTCTTTCTTTGTGTCAGCACAACAGAACATAGTAGGCATTGACTACAATTCATTCTGCCTCAGAAAAACAGCCAACATGATCAAAGACTTGTCTCAACCTGGTCATTCCTTTTTCTCCCCATCTCGCCTGGCAGAAGGTACAGAAGCTGGAAAGTGCACACCACCAGACTCAGGAACAGCTTCTTCCTCTTTGTTATCAGGCTTCTGAACGCCCCTTCCATAAGCTATGGTTGGAGAATTCACCTCTACCCCATTGCAGACATAGGACTTTGTCCATGGAACTGATGCACTACAATGCTGAGAACTATATTCTGCTCTCTGTATCTTCCGCTTTGCTCTATTGCATTTGAGTTTGACTTAATTATATTTTTGTTTGGCATTAACTGATCTATTTGGATTCATAAGATCATACATCCATAAGACCATTCAACCCATCAAGTCTACTCTGCCATTCAATCATGGCTGATCTATCTTCCCCTCTTAACCCCATTCTCCTGTCTTCTCCCCATAACCTCCAACTAATCGAGAAACTATCTAGGGTACACAAAAGGCTGGAGAAACTCAGCGGGTGCAGCAGCATCTAAGGAGCGAAGGAGATAGGCGACGTTTCGGGTCGAGACCCTTCTTCAGACTATCTATCTCTGCCTTAGAAAATATCCATTGACTTGGCCTCCACAGCCTTCTGTGGCAAAGCATTTCACAGATTCATCACCCTCTGACTAAACAAAATGTTTGTATGGATAGCTTACAAATCGGTGGCGCACTGGTAGAGTTGCTGCCTCACAGCGCTTGCAGCACCGGAGACCCAGGTTCGATCCCGACTACGGGTGCTGTCTCCAAAGACATACAGGTGTGTAGGTAAATTGGCTTGGTAAATGTAAACATTGTCCCTAGTGTGTGTAGGATAGTGTTAATGTGTGGGGATCGCTGGTCAGCGAAGGGCCTGTTTCCGTGCTGTATCTCTAAAGTAAACTAAAGTAAAACACAACTTTTCACTGAACCTTGGTTTGAAACCAAACCAAACACTAAGTATTTATTTGGAGACATAACCCATTGATTTAGAGACCTATCTTCTAACTGCCCCTCTCTCACATCTTCATACTGTCTATCTTCCCTCAATACTCTCTGATCTCTGCCTCCTAATCCCATTTTCCTGGCTTCTCCCCATAACCCTTGACACCCATTCTCATTCTAATCAAGAATTTGTCTATCTCGGCCTTAAAAATATCTATTGGCTTGGTCTCCACAGCCCTCTGTAGCAAAGAGCTCCACAGATTAAATACCCTTTGACTAAAGAAGTTCCTCCTCCTTTATAAATGAGCGCTCTTTAATTCTGAGGCTATGACCTCTGGTCCTAGCCTCTCCCACCAGCGGAAACATCCTCTCCACATCCACTCTCTCAATGCCTTACATTACTCTGTAAAGGGCCTGTCCCATCAGCATGCAACTCCATGCGATGGGCGTGACCTAACGTGGTCGCTTGAGCCGTCCGGCGTCGCAGGGCCGGTCCCACTTCGATCGCTGGAGCCGTGCGGAATTGTGCGGAGTTCGTCCCGACATCGCACGGGGCTCCGAAAAACTGACTATGTTCAAAAATTCCGCGCAGCAACAGCTTGTCGGCTCGCAGTCGCCTCGACGCATTGCACACCGCCTCGACGTCGTGCCTCCGTGAACCTATCTGTAGGTGCGCCACTCACCCGACTTCCTCGCGGCCCTCGCTGCCGGTTTGGTCGTGCTTGCCGCATGCAGGCGCATGCTGATGGGCACGGCCCTGTATGGGGGATCACCCAACCTCCGCGCGGCCCCCGCTTCTAGTTTGATCGCGCTCATCGCATGGAGTTGGATGCTGGTAGGACAGGCCCTTAAGTCTCAATCTTCTAAACTCCAGCGAGTAGACTCAAACAAGTAACAATTTCAAAGCCTCCACAGATGCTACGTAATCTGCTGAGTTTCTCCAATAGTTTCAAGATATAGGGCGTAAACAGGCCCTTCGGCCCAATGAAGTCCACACCGACCAGGGATCCTTGCATATTAATGCTATTGAATACACACTGGGGACAATTTTTTTAATTTAAACCAAGCCAATTAACCTACTAACCTGTGCATCTTTGGAGTGTGGGAAGAAGCTGAAGATCTCGGAGAAAACCCTCTTTGTTCCAAAGTATTTAATTGACTGGAAAACACTTTGGCTGAAAAAAGATGCAAATGCAAACTTGAAAATCTACTTACAGATCCTTTGACTTGTCTCAGAAGAAGGGTCTCGACCCGAAATGCCGCCCATTCCTCTCTCCGGAGATGCTGCTTCACCCGCTGAATTACTCCAACATTTTGTGTCTACTTTCGATTTAAATCAGCATCCTACACAGATTTGTAGGTTAATCGGCTTGGTATAAGTGTAAATTGTCCCTAGTGTGTGTAGGACAGTGTTGGTGTGCGGGGGATCGCTGGTCGGCGTGGACTCGGTTGGCCGAAGGGCCTGTTTCCGTGCTGTATCTCTTAACTAAACTAAACAAAACAAAATTGTCGTTACAGGTAATGACCGTTGGGGACATCGCTTTCAAGAGAATCAGTAAGAGGGTTAGTTGAAGGATGCAGAGGACCATGCGCTACCCGCAGAATAACATTATAAATAAAACCTTATGACAATGGCTTTTTGTCTGACTTTTTGTGCATGTTTTGCTTGATGTAGTACTGATCATAATCAATGATTGTCACAAAAGCTCGGGTAACTCATCGGGTCAGGCAACATCCCTGAAGGAAAAGGATGGGCGACGTTTCCAGTCGGGACTGCCTACTTCAGACTGCCATCCGAGCCTGTCCAGGAGGACGGGGGAAGGGGCCATCACTGGGTGGTCAGGACTCCTTCCCATAGAAGAGAGCACGCAGGCGGAGGCAACGGAAACCTGCACGTCTTTGGAGTGTGGGAGAAAACCCTCGCAGGTCATGGGGAGAACATACAAACTCCGTACAGACAGCATAGTCAGGATCAAACCCGGGGTCTCCGGCACTGCGCCACCGTGCCGCTGTGGGTGGAAGAGGTAACGTGGTTGAAAGGGGGCAAAGGGCAACGGGACCCAGCGGTACCATTAATGAGGTTCGCTGTTGGAACAGATGAGCACGAGGACCCAGGAGAGTCAACAGCAGAGCCAGACCACTGGGCGTTGGAGATCAGAATCAACTTTGGACTGGACTAAGGAGAAAATATATTTGAGGCCTAAATGGAGGTTAGCAGCACAACTGTTTGTATCACCCTCAATGCCTATGAGTAGATTCCCAATGGGTATCCACGTATGGCCCAAAAACCAAAATAGTGCCATGGTGTAAGTCATGTAATTGCTTCTATGGATGCCCATAGAAAGCATTTTATCGGGATGCATGGTTTGGGAACTGCTCCGTCCAAGACTACAATGAATTGTGGAGGATTTTGGACACAGCCCAGACCATCACACAAACCAAACCTCCCTTCCATTGACTCCATCTCTTCCTCACGCTGCCTCGGCAAGGCCAGCAGCATAATGAAGGATGAGTCGCACCTTGGCCACTCCCTCTTCTCCCCTCTCCCATCAGATAAAAAGTATAGAAGTGTGAAAACGCACACCTCCAGATTCAGGGACAGTTTCAACCCAGCTGTTATCAGGCAACTGGATCACCCAATCAACAACTTGAGAACAGTACTGAGCTACGGTCTATCTCATTTGAGGCCCTCGACTATCTTTAATCAGACTTTACTGGACTTCATCCTGCACTAAACATTATTCAAGTTATTCCCTTTATCATGGGCAGCCACGGTGGCTCAATGGTAGAGTTGCTTACTTACAGCAAAATGCAGCGCCAGAAATCCGGGTTCGATCACGACTACGGGTGCTGTCTGTATGGAGTTTGTGCGTTCTCCCCGTGATCTGCTTGGGTTTTCTCCGAGACCTTCGGTTTCCTCCCACACTCCAAAGACGTACAGGTTTGTAGGTTAATTGGATTGATTAATTAGCTTGATAAAAAATGTAAAAATTGTCCAAGTTGGTGATATGCAGATATCCCTGCCGACTATAAAATTCAGAAGGTTCAGAAGGTTCACGTATCTGCACACTGTGGATGGCTCAATTATAATCTTGTATAGTCCTTCCGCTGACGGGTCAGCATGCAACAAATGCTTTTCACTGTAGCTCAGTACACGTGACAAACTCAACTAAACTCAACTCAATTCAACTAAACTCAACTCAACTTGCTGAAAATCTGGTATGGGGCAGCACAATGGTGCAGTTAGTAGATCCATTATTCCACAGTGCCAAAGACCCAGATTAAATCCTGATATCCATGTTATACATGTGGAGCTTGCAGGTTCTTCCTGTGGGTTTCCTCTGAGTGCTCTGGTTTCCTCCCACATTCCAAAGGGGGGCAAGTTCACAAGTTAACGTTCAGAAGTTATAGGAGTAGAATTAGGCCATTCTGCCCATCGGGTCCATTCAATCAGGGCTGATCACTACCACCTAATCCCATTTTTCTGCCTTCTCCCCATAACCCTTGACACCCGTTCTAATCAAGAATATGTCTATCTTGCCTTAAAAGTAACCACTTGGCTTGGCCTCCACAGCCCTCTGTGGCAATGAGTTCCATGGATTAACTACCCTCTGTCTAAAGAAGGTTGGTGGGTTAATTTTAAATGACCTCCAGTGTGTAGGTGAATGATAGAATCAGGGGGAATAGATGATTGGAATGTGCAGAGAATAAAAAATAGGATGAAAATGTTTGCGTTATTGTGATTCGCTGATTGTCAACATAGACTCAATGGACCGAAAGGCCTGTTTATGTCTCACACTTTGACTCAATGAACATAGAACATGGAACCATACCACAGAGGAACAGGCCCTTCGGTCCACAATGTCTGTGTTGGACCGAGATGAGAAGGATTTTTTTCACACAGAGAGTGGTGGGTCTCTGGAACTCTCTGCCACAGAGGGTAGTTGAGGCCAGTTCATTGGCTATATTTAAGAGGGAGTTAGATGTGGCCCTTGTGGCTAAGGGGATCAGAGGGTATGGAGAGAAGGCAGGTACGGGATACTGAGTTGGATGATCAGTCATGATCATATTGAATGGCGGTGCAGGCTCGAAGGGCCAAATGGCCTACTCCTGCACCTAATTTCTTTGTTTCTATGTTTCTATGATGCCAAAAAATAAACACATTTTGTCTGCTAGCATATGATCATTATTCCTCCATTCCCTGCTTATCCATGTACCGATCTAAAATCCACAATCATTGCTGTTGTAACTATTGCCACTACCATCCATGTCAATATGTTCCAGGCATCCACCATTCTCATTGAATCATAGAGTCATGGAGTGATGCATGAGCGGTATGGGGGGCTTTCTGGAGCGGTGGTATGGGTGTTGTGGGCTGAAGGGACTGGTTTCCAGAGGGTTAGTATGGACATTGTGGGTCGAATGCATTCTTGGGCTGGCGGCTCAGTCACTCAAGCCTGTTGTGCTGGCAGCTCACTCGCTCACGGCTGGTGAGCTCGCACTTGACTCTCAGCTATTCCTTGAAATTCCATTTCAAGCATGGTGCAGCAAGGCCACCAAATCCAAGTGCAGTTTCTTACCACTTCAATCAGGGTGCAAGGCTACCACATCCAAGTGCAGTTTCATACCATTTCAAGCAGGGTGCAAGGCCACTAAAGACAGCGAGTCGTGACCTCACCCTCCTCCATTTTGCAGAGACTGAGCCATGCCCACACTTCTGGGTTTTATAGTCCCACCAGAAGGGACGTGGCCTTCATGTGGTGATTGACAGGAGAGAAAATCTCGACAATTTATAAACACTAATAACTCATTTATTTTTCGATGAAAAAATCCTCAGCACTGAATGAGCGGAGGGGGACTCTGAGAAAGATGGCCAAAAATCAGAGCCGTACGTGGTAGCGGTTTTTTCTAAAATCAATATAAAACGCAAACAGGAAGTGGTCAAGATTAGACTTTTAATTATATAGAAGGCAAGGCAACTTTAATTAGGCAAGGCAACTTTAATTAGGCATGGCAACTTTAATTAGGCAACACAGCTTTAGCAATTCCAAACCAAAGGCAACACAGCTTTAGCATTTCCAAACCAAAGGCAACACAGCTTTAGCATTTCCAAACCAAAGGCAACACAGCTTTAGCATTTCCAAACCATATTTTCAAACCACATTAAGGGCACTGACAAGTCAGTAAAACCACTCACAGTTTAGTAAACATGTGTTCAGTGTTATTCACAGCTCAGACTGAGAAACGTGACCCTCTCGCTCCCCCATCTTTCAGGGACTGACTGAGGCACTAAACATTTCCAGGTTTTATAGTACCTCTGGAAGGGGCGTGGCATTCAGGAGAGAGAATCTCAACATTTTATAAACACTAATAACTCTTTTATTTTTCATTGATGGGAAACATCTTGTCCTGCGCAGCGGAGGGGTACTTTGAGTAAGATGGCCAAAAATCACAGCCGCAGGTGGCAGCATTTTTTCTAAAATCAATATACAGAACAACAGGAAGTGGTCAATATCAGACGTTTAGTAATATAGATTAAATTCTTAATGGATTGGACAGGCTAGATGCAAGAAAAATGTTCCCGATGTCGGGGGAGTCCAGAACCAGGGGTCACAGTTTAAAATAAGGGGTAGGGCATTTAGGACGGAGATGAGGAAAAACATCTTCACCCAGAGAGTTGTGAATCTGTGGAATTCTCTGCGTCACGATGGCACAGCGGTAGAGTTTCCGCCTTACAGCGAACGCAGCGCTGGAGACCTGGGTCCGACCCTGACTACGGTTGCTGTCTGTACGGAGTTTGTACATTGTCCCCGTGACCTGCGTGGGTTTTCTCCGAGATCTTCGGTTTCCTCCCACGCTCCAGAAATGTTCAGGTATGTAGGTTAATTGGCTTGGTAGATGGAAAAATTGTCCCTAGTG
This sequence comes from Raja brachyura, assembly GCA_963514005.1. The sequence goes on along the minus strand of OY740781.1, from coordinate 13,622,799 downwards.
GGTGTAGGATAGTGTTAATGAACGGGGATCGTTGGTCGGCGCGGACCCGGTAGGCCGAAGGGCCTGTTTCCATGCTGTATCTGAACTAAACCAAACTAGAGAAGGCCGTGGAGGCCGCTTCACTATATGTTTTCAAGAGAGAGTTAGATGGAGCTCTTAGTGCTAAAGGAATCATGGGATATGGAGAAACAGCAGGAACAGGATACTGATTTTAGATGATCAGCCATGATCATATTGAATGGCGGTGCTGCCTCGAAGGGCCGAATGGCCTACTCCTGCACCTATTTTTCTATGTTTCTATGTTTCTAAGTTCTATTCTGAGAAGCAGTCTCTACACCTCCCTCGGTTGGAGAATTCCAAAGATTCTGTCCTACATGAGTTAATACATGGGGACATGGTGGAGGCAGGGGTGGTACAGTGGCACTGGTGGTTCGATCCTGACTGATGTTATGATGTGAAGTTGGCACATTCTCTCAGTGACCACGTGGGCTTCCTCCGGGTGCTCTGGTTTCCTCTCACATCCTAAAGACGTCTAGGTTTGTAGGTAAATTGGCCTCTGTAAATTGAAGATCAACACAAAATGCTGGAGTAACTCAGGGGAACAGGCAGCATCTCTGGACAATTTGTGCTGGGCCTCACTCTGACAATAGAGGAGGCCCAGGACAGAAAGATCAGATTGGGAATGGGAGGGCGTGTTGAAGTGTTGGTCCACCTGGTGATCAGCTTGGTTAAGACAGACTGAGCGGAGGTGTTCAGCGAATCGATCGCCGAGCCTGCGCACGGTCTCGCCGATGTAGAGAAGTTGACATCTGGAACAGCGGATATAATAGATGAGGTCGGAGGAGGTGCAAGTGAACCTCTGCCTCACCTGAAAAGACTGTTTGGGTCCTTGGATGGAATCAAGGGGGGAGGTAAAGGGACAGGTGTTGCATCTCCTGCGGTTGATGGGGAAAGTACCTGGGGAGGGATGGTTTGGGTGGGAAGGGATGAGTTGATCAGGGAGTTACGGAGGGAATGGTCTCAGCGGAAAGCAGAAAGGGGTGGAGATGGGAAGATGTGGCCAGGAGTGGGATCCCATTGGAGGTGGTGAAAATGTCAGAGGATTATATGTTGTATGCGACTGCTGCTGGGGTGGAAGGTGAGGACAAGGGGGACTCTGTCCTTGTTACAAATAGGGGGAGGGGAATTGAGAGCAGAGCTGCGGGATATAGAGGAGACTCATCTATAATGGAAGTGAGAGCCTCATCTATAATGGAAGAGGGGAACCCCTCTTCCCGACAGAATGATGCCCTAGTATGGAACACCTCATCCTGGGTGCAAATGCGGCGTAGACGGAGGAATTGGGAGTAGGGGATAGAGGCTTTACAGGAAGCAGGGTGGGAAGAAGTGTAGTCAAGATAGCCATGGGAATCAGTAGGTTTGTAGTAGATGTTGGTCAGTAGTCTGTTACCTGCGATGGAGACGGTGAGATCTAGAAACAGTAGGGAGATGTGTCGGAAATGGTCCAGGTGAATTTGAGTGCTGGATGGAAATTAGTGGGGTAGTGGATGAAGTCCTCTGGCAGCTTGTTCCATATACCCACCACCCTCTGTGTGAAAAATATACCCCTCAGATTCCTATTGTCTTTTCCACCTCAACTTAAACCCACGTTGCCCGGTTCCTATTTCTCCAATTAAAATGCTGTCACTAAACCTCAACAACATTTAATATGTTTTATTATCTTTGTTGATGACAATGTGCCCATGCCAACCAAGATGCCCCATCTACACTAGTCCCACCTGCCCACATTTGGCCCATATCAATGGTCTCGACCGTTCATATCAATAGGCCTGTACAAACATTTAAGAAGTAAATTTAAGAACTAAGAACATTTAAAATTGTACAAGGCATTGGTGAGACCAATTCTGGAGTATGGTGTACAATTTTGGTCGCCTAATTATAGGAAGGATGTCAACAAGATAGAGAGAGTACAGAGGAGAATTACTAGAATGTTGCCTGGGTTCCAGCAACTAAGTTACAGAGAAAGGTTGAACAAGTTAGGTCTTTATTCTTTGGAGCGCAGAAGTTTAAGGGGGGACTTGATTGAGGTCTTTAAAATGATGAAAGGGATAGACAGAGTTGACGTGGATAAGCTTTTCCCATTGAGGGTAGGAAAGATTCAAACAAGAGGGCATGACTTGAGAATTAAGGGACAGAAGTTTAGGGGTAACATGAGGGGGAACTTCTTTACTCAGAGAGTGGTGACTGTGTGGAATGATCTTCCAGCAGAAGTGGTGGAGGCAGGATCGATTGTACCATTTAAAAGTAAAGTGGATAGGTATATGGATGGGAAGGGAATGGAGGGGTATGGTCTGAGTGCAGGTAGATGGGACTAGGGGGAAATAAATGGTCGGCACGGACTAGAAGGGCCGAGAAGGCCTGTTTCCGTGCTGTAATTGTTATATGGTTATATGGTTATAAGTATGTAAATTGAGTTATAGCATCATGGTTCATACAGCGTGGAAACAGGCCCTTTACCCCAACTTGCCTTCACTGATCAAGTGTAACAAAAACTGGTCTTGATTCTTCCCTCCTTTATTATCTTTGTTGATGACATCACTTCCTTTGGAGTTGTCTGTGGTCGCCACGGTGATACATCATCTGTCATCCATGTACATTATGGTGGGATGAATTCAGTGGATTGACAGTAAGAGAACTTTTGAAGGATATCAATGAATATTTTTAGTCAAGAGTCAAGAGTGTTTTATTGTCATGTGCCCCAGATAGAACAATGAAATTCTTACTTGCAGCAGCACAACAGAATATGTGGATAAATGTGAGGTTATTCACTTTGGTGGCAAGAACAGGAAAGTAGGCTATTATCTGAATGGTGGCTGATTAGGAAAAGAGGAGATGCAACGAGACCTGTGTGTCATGGTACACCAGTCATAGCAAAAGGATTTGAGTATAGGAGCAGGGAGGTTCTACTGCAGTTGTACAGGGTTTTGGTGGGACCACCCCTGGAATATTGCGTACAGTTTTGGTCTCCTAATCTGAGGAAAGACATTCTTGCCATAGAGGAAGTACAGAGAAGGTTCACCAGACTGATTCTTGGGATGGCAGGACTTTCATATGAAGAAAGACTGGATAGACTCGGCTTGTACACGCTAGAATTTAGAAGTTTGAGGGGGGATCTTATCGAAACTTACAAAATTCTTAATTGGTTGGACAGGCTAGATGCAGGAAGATTGTTCCCGATGTTGGGGAGGTCCAGAACAAGGGGTCACAGTTTAAGGATAAGGGGGAAGTCTTTTAGGACCGAGATGAGAATTTTTATTTTTCATACAAAGAGTGGTGAATCTCTGGAATTCTCTGCCACAGAAGGTAGTTGAGGCCAGTTCATTGGCTATATTTAAGAGGGAGTTAATGTGGCCCTTGTGGCTAAGGGGATCAGGGGGTATGGAGAGAAGGCAGGTACGGGATATTGAGTTGGTTGATCAGCCATGATCATATTGAATTGCGGTGCCAAGGGACAAATGGCCTACTCTTGCCCATACTTGTGAACATAGTATGATATGACAGAGGCAGAGATAGATCGATTCTTGATTAGTAGGGGTGTCACAGGTTATGGGGAGAAGGCAGGGGAATGGGGTTAGGAGGGAGAGAAAAATCAGCCATGATTGAATGGCGGAGTAGATTTGATGGGCCGAATGGACTAATTCTGCTCGTGTCACCTGTGAGCCTTCACTAATCATGCAGATCTTTCACCAATTGAGTCTTTAATTAAGATTGGTCTAGAATAGATTGTTTTGACTGGAATGCTGCAATTACTTTCTAAATTCCCCTGCAAATATCATGATTTCAATTAGCAGAAATTCCTGTTTATTCAACGATGCCACCAAACTGCTTGGTTTAAACACCCTTAAATAGTCTATTAGTTCAGGCTTGTAAATGCATGAGCTGGGTTTGTAGTTTGAGAAAAAGGTATGGATTTTGTATTTTCCTGCTTGCTTTAATTATTGATCATTTTTCACACATTGTTGATGGGGGTTTGTTATTATATATGCTTTCTGAATTGAGTTTTATTTATTGCTGGTTCAAAATTAAGCTGAGCAATAGTTTGTGTAGGAAGGAACTGCAGATGCTGGTTTAAACTGAAGATTGATACACAAAGCTGGAGTAACTCAGCAGGACAGGCAGCATCTCTGGAGAAAAGGAATACTGTAAGTGATGTTTAAGAAGGAACTACAGATGCTGGAAAATCAAAGGTAGACAAAAGTGCTGGAGGAACTCAGCGGGTGCTGCAGGATCTATAGAGCGAAGGAAATGGGCAACGTTTCGGGGCCGAACCCCTTCTTCAGACTGTGCGATATTTTGGTTTGAGAGGGTCTTGACTGGAAATGTCACCTATTCCCTTTTTTCCAGGGGTGCTGTCTGACCAGCTTTTTATGTCTCGGCTGAAGTAATAGTTTGTGTGATTTGTCTATTTGTTAGGGGATGTTAGTTAAGTTGTAAACTAACTGTGTATCTTTTAGAAAATTGCAATGCTGAGTTTCTAGCTTAAAATATTTGTGTTTGTGAATCATTAACACACTCCTTGAGCATACCTCTTATTCCACAACAAGTACATGATGAAGAAGTTTAACTTTGCTTCCTGTATTTGCCTTTTCTAGTCTTATGTGACTTCTACCGTGTTTCTTAATTGAAATTAACAATAATAATGTTGTTAATCCCTAATTATTCTCGAGGGACTTTAGTGCTCTGGTGCTAGAGCCAAATCTTTCCTTTGGAAGGGAAGTATTCCTATATCAAGGAATAGATTAGGGAGGATATTTGCACTCGTAGCATTGCTCTGGAAACTGCCAAAGGAGGCTATTTGGCCCTCAATTCATTGGTAGTTATATTTGTCAAATACACACATGCTGTGAATTTATTTTCTTATATACAGACCTGCATTGTCATACCTATATGCATGTGCCCGATTAACCAGATGGGTTCAATGCTGGAGTAACAGTGGGCCAGGCAGCGTATCTGGAGAAAAGGAATCTCACCTGACTCGCTTCAGGTGAGAAGGGTCTTGAACTGAAATGTCACCTGTTCCTTTCCTCCAGAGATGCTGCCTGACCCATTGAGTTACTCCAGCATTTTATCCATTGTTGCTGTAAACCAACATCTGCAGTTCCTTCCTGCACTTTCCCTGATTAGCAGAGTGTACAGCAATGGTCTACAGAGCCCACTTGCAAGGTGTGCCAGGCTTTAGCACAATTTTTCAAAAGTACAGTGCACCTAGGTCCTACATAGATACATAGAAAATAGGTGCAGTAGTAGGCGCTTCGAGTCATTCGATGTGATCATCCACAATTAGTCCCCCTATCCTGCCTTCTACCCATATCCCTTCATTCCACAAGCCCTAAGAGCTCTATCTAACTCTCTTTTGAATGCATCCAGTGAATTGGCCTCCACTGCCTTCTGTGGCAGAGAATTCCACAACTCTCTGAGTGAAAGTCTTTCCTCATCTCTGTTCTAAAATGGCCCACCCCTTATTCTTGGATTGTGGCCCCTGGTTCTGGTCTCTCCCAACATCAGGAACATGTTTCCTTCATCTGGCATGTCCAATCCCTTAATAATGTATGTTTTTATAAGATCCCCTCTCAGCCTTCTAAATTTCATTGAATACAAGACAAGTCGTTCCATTCTTTCAACATATGACAGTCCCGTCATTCTGGAAATTAACCTTGTGAACCTACGCTACACTCCCTCAATAGCAAGAATGTCCTTCCTCAAATTAGGAGACCAAAATTGCACACAATACTCCAGGTGTGGTCACACCAGGGCCCGGTACAACTGCAGAAGGACCTTTGTTATGGAGGCCAACATGCCATTAGCTTTCACTGCCTGCTGTACCTGCATGTTTACTTTCAGTGACTGATGTACAAGGACACCCAGGTCTTGTTGCACTTCCCATTTTCCTAATCTGACACCATTGAGATAATCTGCCGCCTTGTTCTTGCCACCAAAGTGGATAACCTCGCCTTTATCCACATTAAATTGCATCTGCCGTGCATCTTCCCACTCGCCCAACCTGTCACCCTGCATCCTCATTGCATCCTCCTCACAGCTTACACTGCCATCCAGCTTTGTCATTTGCAAATTTGCTAATGTTGATTTTAATTCCTTCATCTAAATCATTTATGTATATTGTAAATAGCTGTGGTCCCAGGACAGAGCCTTGCAGCACTCCAGTAGTCACTACCTGCCATTCTGAAAGGGAGACGTTGTTTCCTGTCTGCCAGTCAATTTTCTATCCATGTCAATACCCTACCACCAATACCATGTGCCCTAATTTTGCCCACTAATCTCCTGTCTTATCAAAGGCTTTCTGAAAGTCCAGGTACACAACATCCCCTGACCCTCCCTTGTCCATTTTACTTATAACATCCTCAAAAAATTCCAGAAGATTTGTCGTGCATGATTTCCCCTTTGTAAATCCCCGCTGACTGTTATTACATGTGCCGCTATTACATCTTTGATAATCGACTCCAGTATCTTCCCCCACCACTGATGTTGTCAGGCTAACTAGTCTATAATTCCCTGTTTTCTCTCTCCCTCTTTTCTTGAAAAGTGGGGTAAAAATCCACAGAAACTGATCCAGTCCCTATAGAACATTGTAAAATGATCACCCATGATTTCTAGAGCCACCTCCTTGAGTACGCTGGGATGCAGACCATCAGGCCCTGGGGATTTACCAGTCTACCCAACACCATTTCCTGACTAATGTGAATTTCCTTCAATTCCTCCATCACCCTAGGTCCTCTGTCCCCTAGTACATCTGGGAGATTGTTTGTGTCTTCCTTAGTGAAGACAGAACTTGTCTGTCATTTCCTTGTTCCCCATAATAAATAAACCGTTTCTGACTTCAAGGTACCCACATTTGTCTTTACTAATCTTTTTCTTTTCACACATCTAAAGAAGCTTTTACTATCCTCCTTTATATTCTTGGCTAGCTTACCTTGGTACTACGACTGATGTCCGATCCAGTCATGACCCAGTGTGCTGCGGGCCTTCATCCATCGCCTATCTTTGATGTGATGTCCATCTCCTTGTCTGCCCTTGAGGATGGGGGACAGGCCAAAAGCCAGTAGCCTCTCCTCTAATACTGTCCTCGAACCTTGCCAGTCATGCCCATCATTCTTGCTGCTCCATCCTCCTGGTCTTTGGGTTGGTTCGATTAGTACGGGTGTCGGAGGTCGTTTGGAGAATGGGGTTAGGATGGAGAGATGATTGAAGGGCGGAATAGACTTGATGGGCCGAATGGTCTAATCCTTCTCCTATTACTTATGATCTTCGGGTGGACGAGCAGGTGTCAGCTCGACTCGGCGGCCTTCCCCTGTAGACTGCGGTCCGCCAGGTATTGTGTCGGGCCGAGTAAGGGCCAGCTCGGTCGCTCCCTGGTCCGCCTGGTTATATGACCGGTGTCCGGCTCAGCAACTCCCTCCCTCTAGGCTGCCATCTACTGGATCCTCCGGGCACGGACGTGGGGTCGTAAGGTCATAAGTGATAGGAGTAGAATTAGGCCATTTGGACCAGTAAGTCTACTCCAACATTCAATCATGGCTGATCTATCTCTCCCTGCTAACCACCATTCTCCCGCCTTTTCCCTATAACTCTATGATCCACTCCCTACAGGCCATGGTCTGCCGGGTCTTGCATTCGGCGACAAGCAAGGAGATGACTCGGCAGCTCTCTCTGCAGGCAATGGTCTGATGGGTCTCCTGACCAGTGGCTGGCTCAGCAACTTTCCCCTCCCCTTCCCCCTGCAGGCCAGTGTGCTGGGAGTTTAACATGAGATGTATGTGGTGTATAAATGTGATCCAGTATAGTCTTGCAGTGTGGAAACGGGCCCTTCAGCCCAACTTGCCCATACCGATCAACATGTCCCAGCTACACTAATCCCATCTGCCTGCATTTGCCCCATATCCCTCGAAACCTGTTCTATCCATGTATCTGTCTAATTGTTTCTTAAACATTGCAGTACTTTTATAATTGTGTTTGTCCACTTCTGTATCTGTTGATAGTATCATTTTGACTCTCTTCCTAGATGGATTGCTTTTGCTTTGAAGATGTCTAAATTTCCAAATTGTCATTTACTAAAGCTGTCACCAGAAAGTTGACCAAAATGTTGCATTTTCCAAATTCCTAATTAGCTTGTGTATCTTGGTAGAGTGTTTTTTAATTATATTTTCCAGTTAATTTTGCATTGATTAATATTTGATCCAATATTGTGTGAACTTGCTTGTTTAGTTTAGCGAAATAGCTTGGAAACGGGCCTTTCGGCCCACCAAGTCCGCACCGACCAGTGATCCCTGCACATTAACACTGCCCCACTTGCACGAGCGGCAATCTTGCATTCATACCAAGCCTATTTAACTTGCAAAGCTATATCTCTTTGGAATGTGGGAGGAAGCTGATGATTGAGCAACCACGCAGCTCACGGGCAGAATGTACAACTCCTTACAGACAAGCACCCATTGTTGAGATCAAACCTGGGTCTCTGGCACGTATGCCTCTACCACCACGCTGCCTGATGTAAAAATGCTGAATTTGACCTTTTTGCTTATTTAGACTGCATTATTGTGAGGAACAGCAGGTGGGGTCGGAGTGCTTCAGGAAACACCAAAGGCTGACTTTTGTAGCTCAAGAAAGACAGGGCAGGCATTTGAGCATCTGTGGCATAAATCTCCTGAGTGATATTTCCCTTCATATACAGTGTAAACAATGTGAATGTCATTGTAAAAAGTAATGAGGAGATTCCTGATACCTCTGGCTTGGATCATTTCCAGATGACATGACCTGTAAGTTTGGTGTTGACATGTATTCAACTTGAGTATTTCAAATAACTTTATTTACAAGGAGCTGCTGATGCTGGAATCTTGCGTCTAGCACAAAGTGCTGGGGTCTCTCAAAGGGTCGGGCAGCATGGATACATGGATAGGCAATGTTCTATAATGATGATGCCTGACCTGAATTATTCCAGCTCTTTGAACTATTTAATTTAATTGTTGGGTGGTGTGGGGGGAATAAAAAGCAAGACTATTTATGCTTGGCTGTCTCCGCAAATGCATGCAGGCAAGGCAAGGATTATTATGTTTAGAGATAGTAATGAACATTCACCATACATTAAGTGCCAAAAAATGCAAAATTAGTCATCTAAGGATATACTGTAGATCTTGATTATGCATTTTGATAGACTTGAGCACTGGGTGGAAATTGCTTTTAAAACATGGGGTGGGAAACAACAATGAGGCCCAACATCTAGGACAGGGGTTGGCAACTTACGGCACATGGGCCGAATCTGGCCCGTAACCCAAAATCAACCGGCCCACAGGTGTGTGTTTTTTTCCAATGCGTTTTTGCTACCTGGGAACTGCAGCCAGTCCCAGGGCACACGGGCGACCTGGGTGCTACAGCCAAATATGCCAGCCGACCTGGGCGCTACAGCCAGTCCCGGAGCAGGCGAGCCGACCTGGCAACTACAGCTAGTCCTGGGCTGCTAGATTTTAAGAGCTGGCAGCCTACAACTGGAATCTACCTCGAGGGCTCCGATTGCATAGACTTTGCTATCATGGAGCTGGCTGACTGTGCTGGAGAAACTCAGCGGGTGCAGCAGTATCTAAGGAGCAAAGGAGATATGCGACTTTTCAGGCCGAAACCCTTCTCCAGACTGGCTAGGGAGAGGGAGAGGGAGAGAGAGCTCATGCTACAATTGTGTTGGCTATCTCTGGTGTGTGAAGGTTTCTTTAGACCTTTCAATTGCCAATTGGTGAACTTCAATGTTGGAGAGATGTGAAGTAATTTAAATGGGATTGGTGAATTTGAAAGATGCATTGTTCTATACCTACACAAAAGGCTGGAGAAACTCAGCAGGTGCAGCAGCATCTAAGGAGTGAAGGAGATGGGCAACGTTTCGGGCCAAAACCCTTCTTCAGACTGATGGGAGGTGGCAGCGGCGGGGAGAAGAAAGGGAAAAAGGAGGAGCCTGAGGGCTGGGGGAGAAGTGGGAAGGGGAGGAGACAGCAAGGGTTAACAGAATTGAGAAAATTCAATGTTCAAAGTAGACTTGGAGTGTCTCCTATTAAACACCGAGCACCCTATGCACACATAGCTTTGAAAGTAGTATTCGTTAAGATCTTGTATCACTCTTCCAAAGATAAAGACATTGGTGCAGAGTCTGCTCGAGTGCTGAACATACTACAATGGACTTCAGTGGCCAGTATGAACTTCAGAGCCAGGAAAACATGAAGCCATTTATGAGTGCTCTGGGTAAGCTCTAATTTTAAAGATGCAGCACGGGAACAGGGGGGAAATGTTTTACGTTTATATTAAGCTAATTAACCTACTAACCTGTCAGTCTTTGGAGTGGGAGAAAGCTGAAGATCTCGGAGAACTCGCTGGGGAAAATGTACAGACCAGCACCCTCAGTCGGGATCGAACCCGGGTCTCTGGTGCTGTAAGGCAGCAACTCTGCCGCTGCACCACTGTGCCACCTCAAATCTGTCTTTGTCTAAATATTGCATCTAATAAGCTACCTGTTGTAGAATTAAATATTCTTGCACTAGTTTAGTTTGCGTTTAGAGATACAGGGCCCTTCGGCCCACCGGGTCCGCCGACCAGTGATCCCCGCACACTAACACTATCCTAGGCACATTAGGCACAATTTACACATACATCAAGCCAATTAACCTACATATCTGTACGATTTTGGAGTGTGGGAGGAAACTGATAATCTAGGGGGAAAAAAAACCCATGCAGTCACGGGAAAAACCTACAAACTCCATACAGACAGCACCCGTAGTCGGGATCGAACTCCGTTCTCCGGCGCTGCACAGCAGCAACTCTATCGCTGCGCAACCTTGGCTGCCTTCAATTATAAACAAGTACTGTCACACTTTCTTTTATGTAATGTCTAAGCACTGGAGAAATTTACTCATGTAGTTGGCCTCTACTTTGTTTGTCATCTAATGTTAACCCAAGTGGATAAAGTCTGCCATTCCTATTGATGGGGGACCTCATGGTTACCCCTAGTCAGTCCATCGCGCCTCCCATTCAAGATAACAAATTGATCCCAATTTCTTTGCCTTGTATAATTTCCCCCGGGCAAGCTTAAGTTTGTTCTTATCACATTACTAACTCAATTGAATTTTATAAGCACTTGCTGCAATTTCTCCCTTTACCTTGCTCTGTAGCTCACTGTGCCACGGTGGCACCCAAGCCTGGCGACTCTCTGCACACTGGTCCCAGATGTGGATCTACGATCATTCATTACAATCCATTCTTTAAACATATCTACACACTGTGGGACTCTCACACCTTTCTTGGTCTGTATCATCAGAGTTCCAGATTTTCATTAACTTTCTCTTGGCTAGTCTGCCATGGCTGCCATCCCCTTTCTCCCCCCCCCCCCAAAAAAAAATTGTTTGTAATAATATCCCAGAGCTCTTTAATCCTCATTGAACACTAGTGCTCTTAATCTTGCAGTGGCATAAAGCCTGCACATTGCATTTTTAAATTCCTTAACATTTTTAGGAAAGATTTAATTTTAGTGTTGCTGAAAATATTATTGGTTTCACTTTAATTGTAATTGACTCTTCCTCATTTGCAGTGCATCACATTCTTTACGAATGGAGTTGAGGAGTTTCTTTAGTCAGAGGGTGGTGAATCTATGGAATTCATTTTCACAGATGGTTGTGGAGGCCAATACAATGGGTATATTATTAAAGTGGAGATTAGCAGGTTCTTGATTAGTACGGATGTCGAAGGTTTGGGGGGGGGGGGGGATAAATAAATCGGCTGCGAGTGAATCTGCCGAATGGGCCAATTCTTCTGTGTAGTTAGACATTCGGGTTGTAATGATATATGGTTCCTCCACCAGGAATCCCAGATGAAGTAATTGAGAAGATCAAAGATCTAAAGAGTGTGACTAAAATTGTTCAAAATGGAAAAGACTTCATTGTGGCCGTGCAAACTGGTAGTCAGGTGCTTGTTAATAACTTCACCCTTGGGCATGAGACCCATATGGAAACACCTGCAGGAGACAGGGTCAAGGTAATGCTTTTTTTTTCAGCATTAATTAGTTTGGATAATAGCCATACAATTGCATGTGGTCAACCTCTTTAAATACAGCCTTGTATCAAATACTTGCAAACTACGTTTAATTTAGAGACTGAACATAGTCTCTAAACTAAACCCACCGACCAGCAATCCCTGCACATTAACACTATCCTACACATGAGGGACATTTTACTTTTCACCAAGCCAATTAACCTACAAACCTGTACATCATTGGGATGTGGGAGGAAATCCAAGTTCTCTGAGAGTACCCACGCAGGTCACGGGGAGAACGTACAGCCAAGCACCCGTAGTCGGGATTGAACCCGTGTCTCTGGCACTGCAAGGCAGTGACTCTACCGCTGCACCACTGTGATGCCCTCTAACCGCCATGCCTTTAGTGGGATAAAAATTGAATGCTTTCATTTTTGGTTTTATTTTTAATATTTGACTTCCATGTTTTCTTGCTTGCTTAGGCCATAATGAACCTGGAAGGGGAAAATAAGCTGGTTGTTAACACAAAGGAGATTACTTCCGTTGCAGAGTTCAGCGGTGATCTGCTGACTAATGTAAGTTAAAGTTGGTGGCCCTAATGTAAAACCATGGCAGTTGCCTTGCAAGAAGCAACATGTGAGGGATTGATTGAGCTAATGTTGGGGATCAATGAAGATGAAGTAACATGGTCTTGACCTGGCCTGTTGCCCAAGCTCTGGTGGCATTATCTCCCCACCGGATTTATTCGAAACATAGCAAACAGAAAGCGAATGGTATGTTAGCTTTCATAGCAAAAGGATTTGAGTATAGGAGCAGGGAGGTTCTACTTCAGTTGTATAGGGTCTTGGTGAGGCCACACCTGGAGTATTGCGTACAGTTCTGGTCTCCAAATCTGAGGAAGGACATTATTGCCATAGAGGGAGTGCAGAGAAGGTTTACCAGACTGATTCCTGGGATGTCAGGACTGTCTTATGAACAAAGACTGCATAGACTCTGTTTATACTCTCTAGAATTTAGGCGATTGAGAGGGGATCTTATAGAAACTTACAAAATTCTTAAGGGGTTGGACAGGCTCGATGCAGGAAGATTGTTCCCGATGTTGGGGAGGTCCAGGACAAGGGGTCACAGCTTAACGATAAGGGGGAAATCGTTTAGGACCGAGATGAGAAGGACCTTTTTCACACAGAGTGGTGGGTCTCTGGAACTCTCTGCCACAGAGGGTAGTTGAGGCCAGTTCATTGGCTATATTTAAGAGGGAGTTAGATGTGGCCCTTGTGGCTAAGGGGATCAGAGGGTATGGAGAGAAGGCAGGTACGGGATACTGAGTTGGATGATCAGCCATGATCATATTGAATGGCGGTGCAGGCTTGAAGGGCCGAATGGCCTACTCCTGCACCTAATTTCTATGTTTCTATTCCTGCTGTCAAAAGCCCACTAGACATTGAATGTCTCTGATCACTAGTAACTGAGAAGAAAAGGATGCAAGGTCATAAGGAATAGCAGTAGAATTGGGCCATTTGGCCCATCATCTGCTCTGCTGTTCAATCATGGCTGATCTACCTCTCCCTCCAAACCCCGTTCTCCTGCTTTCTCCCCAAAGCCTCTGACACTGTACTAATCAAGAATCTATCTATCTCTGCCTTAAACATATACACTGACTTGGCCTCCACTGCCTTCTGTAGCAAAGAATTCCACAGATTCACCACCCTCTGACTAAATTCCACAGATTCACCTCCTCTGGACACTCTATCCAGAGCCAGTACACCTTTCCTCGGCTATGCTTCCTATAGCTTTAGTTTTAGGAAGATGAGGATGAATTTATTTAGTCAGGTGGTGGCAAATCTTTGGAATTCACTGCCACAGGCAGCTGTGGAGGCCAAGTCATTTGTGTATTTTTAAAGCCGAGATGGGAAGGGAAGTTAAAATGGTTAGCAACCAAGAGATCCAGTAGGCCTCAGCACAAGTGTTTGAGGAAATGTTTATTTGTAAACCAGCATCTCCAGATCATTGTTTATCTTGTCTCATTTCAGACCATAACTTTGGGCAACATTGTTTACAAGCGGATATGCAAGAAGATTGAAGAACCTGATGAAGATCAATGTAGTTCATTATAACTGTTTAAAAAAAAATAATAATAAAAGTTGTGCAATTAATATTGACAGTGTGTTTCTGAAGTAATGCAATGAAGTCCTTTTCCTTGAATCTTCACCATATTCGGTGAACATATTCATTGGCAAAATATTCCTGATTTATTTGGGTTTACCAAGCATGAACCCATAGGAAAGATTATTAGCGCAGTCTATAAAAACTTCTCTGAAAGTGGCATCTTTGTACACTGGATGAAAGCTTTGTCATGCTAGCATTCATGGTCGGCAATTAGACTTGCACTGCAGACTCAATGTGCTGAATGGCATACTTCTAACACAATGGCATACTTCATAACATGTGAACTAATTGAGTCTAAGTTTGGATGTTTTGTTGCAGTTGCACAAGATGCTGTCAAGGTGATGGGGAGAAGGCAGGAGAATGGGTGTGAGGAAAATGGATCAACCATGATTGAATAGTGGAGTAGACTTGATGGGCAAAATGCCCTAATTCTGCTCCTAGAATTTGTGAACTTGCGTTCACTTTTCTCAATGCTACAGAAAAGAGTGCCAGTATTGAGGATATTGCCACAACTCCAGGGAGAGCTTGGTCAGGTTTGTCTTTGGAATGTAGGAGCCTTAAGGTGTTTAAATCTATGAAGGATATAGTTGGGTTGAAAGATTGTTCCCGATGTTGGGGAGGTCCAGAACAAGGGGTCACAGTCTAAGGATAAGGGGGAATTCCTTTGTGACCGAGATGAGGAAAACATTTTTCACACAGAGTGGTGAGTCTCTGGAATTCTCTGCCACAGAAGATAGTTGAGGCCAGTTCATTGGCTATATTTAAGAGGGAGTTAGATGTGGCCCTTGTGACTAAAGGGATCAGGGGGTATGGAGAGAAGGCAGGTACAGGATACTGAGTTGAATGATCAGCCATGATCATATTGAATGGCGGTGCAGGCTGGAAGGGCCGAATGGCTTACTCCTGCACCTATTTTCTATGATTAGAGTTTTATAATTATAGAGATAGTACTGCCTCCACTGGCAGCTCATTCCATGTAGCCACCACCCTCTGAAAAGGTTGCCTCTTGGGTTCCTATTGTATCTATCTCCACTCACCTTAAACTTGTGTCCTCTGGTTCTTGATTTCTCCCCTCACTAGTTTAATTTTTGTTTAGAGATACAGAGCAGAAACGGGCCCTTCGGCCCACCGGGTCCACGCCCTCCACTTTAACACTATCCTCCACCTCCTAGGGCCAATTTTTACATTTACCAAACCAATTGACCTACAAACCTGTACCTCTTTGGAGTGTGGGAGGAAACCGAAGATCTCGGAGAAAACTCTCGCAGGTCACGGGGAGAACGTACAAACTCCCCGCAGACAGAACCCATAGCCGGGATCGAACCCGGGTCTCCGGCGCTGCGTTCACTGTAAGGCAGCAACTCAACCACTGTGGCCACCTGAAGTTGGTGAGAAGATAGTTCTGTTGTCTGATAACAGCTGGGATGGAACTGTCCCTCTGTTTATACTTTAGTAGAACCGGGGAACTGTAGATGCTGGTTTACACGGCACAAAGTGCAAGAGTAATCTGCGAGTCGGGCAGAATCTCTGGAGAATATAAATGGGCGATGTTTTGGGTTGCCTCATTCAGACTGATGGGTCAGATTATCAGTCTGAAGAAGGCTCTCAACCCAAAAGTTTTACCTGTCCATGTTCTCCACTGATTTACTTCAGCACTCTGTAACCTAAAGTTTTTCAGTGTTTGTTTTGAAATCTACTTTTTTAAACCCAACCTCTATTTCCTCATCTTAAATCAAATCTCTTTGAAAACCCCCAAAGGGCTTTTTGGAAGTTCAATGGTCTGTACTGGGTTGACCCAGACATACTATCCAGAAGTAGCCCTGTGACAGGAACTAAACACACTCTGGGAACAGTACAGGAACAGGTCCTTTGGCCACTATGTCTGTATCTCTTCTGCCTATATGTGATCAATATCCTTCCATTAAATGTATATCCATGTGGCTATCTAAAAATCCTCTCGAGCACCACTATCATACAAGGGTGGCATAACGATAGAACTACTGCCTTACAGCTCCAGAGAACCTGTTTCGATCCTGACTATAGGAGCTGTCTATAAATAGTTTGTACGTTCCCCCCCCCCCCCCCCCCCCCTTGACCTGTGTGGGTTTTCTCCGAGATCTTTGGTTTCCTCCCACACTCAAGACGTGCAGGTTTGTCTGTGAATTGATTTAGTATAAATGTAAGATTGTCCCTACTGTGTGTAGGATAGTGTTAATGTGCGGGGATCACTTGGTGGGCCTGTTTCCACGCTGTATCTCTGAACAAAAATAAACGGGGAAAATAAATATCTGCCTCCTCCATCATTCCTGCAGGAGCCAACTTTTTTTTTAAAAACAAAAACAACTTGCCTAGTGTTTCTCCTTTCAATGTTGCTCTGCTCATTTTAAAGCTGTACCCCTCAACCCATGACATTTCCAAACTGGGGGCCAAGGGGACTGACTGTCCAAGAGGAAGGGAAAAATAGTTGCAATTACTGTGCAGGGTAGAAGCAACATAGTCTGATTAAAGAAACTGGCATTAAAATCTCTACATATCAGCTCAAGCAATTTGATTAATACAGAGATCGGAAGGACAAGGAGCCAAAGATTACATTGAGACACTGAGAGGCTGCAGATGCTGGCAAACAAAGTGCTAGAGGACTCCAGCAGGGTCAGGCAGCATATGTGGAGGGGATGAACAGATGACATTTTGCAGGGGGATAAACACAAAATGCTGGAGTAACTCAGTGGGTCAGGGAGCATCACTGGAGAAAAATAATAGATTATGTTTTGGGTCGGAACTCTTCCGACTGAAAGCGTGGCGGACACTGGAGGTGAGAAAAGATCAGAAATCTGAGCTGGCGTCCGGTTTATTTACCCCTCCCCTGCTTTCAGTCTGAAGAAGGGTTCAAACCCGAAACGCCACTTGTTCTTTTTCTCCAGAGATGCTAGCTGACCCGCTGAGTTACTCCAGTAGTTTGTGTCTACCTTTGGTATGAACCAGCATCCGCAGTTCCTGCCTTACACATTTTAGGTCAGGGGTGTCCCTTCTTCAGGCGAATGAATGGTCCGATCTCCACAGATGCTACCTGACCCACTGGGTTCTTCCAGCACTTTTGTTTTTTGTGCCACAGGTTAGGCTGGGGACCCCAAACGCAAGTGGTCGTCTCACAGCCTCTGATCACTGATATGTCAATCAACAGTAATGAGACAATGAAGCAGGAGAGTCCACAAACAGATTTTTATTTGCGATTAGGAAACCTAGAAAACAATTGCGAGATCTCACGTTTTATTGAGGGTTACTCTTTGGTAGCTTTACTTTCATTCGAGTCTCTTTGCTGACAAGAGGTGAGGAGACTACAGCACCAAGAAGCAAAAACATTTTTACAACTATTTCATTTCAAAGTCCTATTTTTTTTTTAAATGAGAATAAAGAATTTAGAAGACAAACCCTGAACAATTGCATTGACAAAATGGGATTGGATACAGTGAGAGATTAGAGCTTTTGTTCTGATGTTTACGTTAAAAAATATGCCTGATGATGAATCGTTACGCTTGATCGAACGCATGCGGTAGTGTCCATGGTGTGGCCTCTCATCCCCAGATAAACCGCTGTAATCCCGGCCTCTGGTGCTAACTGGGTGGGGTTTTGCACCTTCTCCCTGTGACTGCCTGGCTTCCCTCCCGTATCCAGATCTCACACCAACGCAAACTCAATGCTAGCATTTATTTCAAGAGGGCTTGTAAACAAAAACAGGGATGTAATGCTGAGGCTCTATAAGGCTGCTTTTGGAATATTGTGAGCAATTCTGGGCACCATATCAAAGAAAGGATGAGCATGCTGGCTCTGGAGAGGGTCCAGACGAGGTTTACAAGAATGATCCCAGGAATGAGTAGGTTAACCAACAGTATGATGAGCGTTTGTCAGCACTGGGCCTGCACTTGGTGCAGTTTAGAAGAATGAGGGGGGACCTCATTGAAACATAGAGAATAGTGAGAGGCTTGGGTAGAGTGGATGTGGAGAGGATGTTTCCACTAGTGAGATAGTCTAGGACCAGAGGGCATGGCCTCAGAATTAAATGATGTGGACGACACAACCCTGATTGGACTGATCCAGGATGGGGAGGAATCTGTCTACAGACAGGAAGTGTCACAGCTGGCGTCCTGGTGCCATAGCAACAACCCAGAGCTCAATGCTCTTAAGACAGTGGAATTGATTGTAGACTTCAGGAGAGCTCCCCCTCCCCTCACCCCACTCACCATCAACAACACCACAGTCACAACTGTGGAGTCTTTTAAGTTCCTGGGAACCATCATCTCCAAAGACCTTAAGTGGGGGGCTACCATCGACTGCACAGTCAAAAAGGCACAACAGAGGATGTACTTCCTACAGCAGCTGAGGAAGCACAATCTGCCACAGGCAATGAAGGTCCAATTCTACACGGCCATCGTAGAGTCTGTTCTCACCTTCTCCATCATGGTCTGGTTTGGCTCAGCCGCCAAGCACGACACCTGGAGGCTGCAGCGAATCGTCCGATCAGCAGAGAAGGTTATTGGCTGCAACCTTCCCTCCATTGATGAACTGTACACTGCAAGGGCCAGGAAGCGAGCGGGCAAGATCATATCTGACCCCTCTCACCCTGGCCACAAACTCTTTGAATCACTTCCATCTGGAAGGCGACTCCGGATTGTCAAAGCTGCCACAGCCAGACATAAAAACAGTTTTTATCCACGAGTAGTTGCTCTGCTCAGCAGCCGAAAATCTGTAGCCTCCCTTTGATCTGGTATTTTGTTGGTTCACATGCTTGATCAATGGTGTTTTATCATTAATGTTTTATTATTATTAATGTTTAGTGTTTTCTGAGTCATTCGTAACTGTCACTGTATGTCACGTTGTTACTTGTGGGCGGAGCACCAAGGCAAATTCCTTGTATGTGAATACTTGGCCAATAAACGTACTTACTTACTTAAATTACAGGCCATGCCGACTAAACTACAGATGCTGTAGAAAGAACTGCAGATGCTGGTTAAGACACAAAAGGACACAGAGTGCTGGAATAACTGAGCATGTCAGGCAGCAGCCCCATTAAACATGGACAGGTGATGTTTCGGGTCAAGACTTAAGGGTTTAGACAGGGATATATATAAGACAGGTTTGGAGGGATATGGGCCCAACACAGGCAGATGGGACTAGTGTAGATGGGACATGTTGGCCAGTAAGTGCAAGTTGGGCAGAAGAGCCTGTTTCCACGCTGTACGACTCTATGATTCGAAGAATCTCGACCCAATCATAGCTTAGTTTATTGTCGTGTGTACCGAGGTACAGTGAAAAGCTTTTGTTGCGTGCTGTGCAGTCGGCAGAGAGACAATACATGATTACATTCGATCCATTTATAGTTTATAAATACACGATGTACCAAAATGTCACCAATCTATGTTCTCCAGAGATGCTGCCTATATTGCTGAGTTACTCGAGCACTTTGTGTCCGTTTATGCCTTCTAAGTTGTTGTGTAATGCAGAGAAATGGAGAATTGTCCTCTGAAGCACACATTAACACAATATTTGTGCACGTTAGTCATATTGTAAGTTTATTATTATCACGTGCACCGAGCTACAGTGGAGAAAACCATTCTTGCCTTCCACCTTTGAGGTTTGAATGCACTAACGTGAATGAAACTGACCTTAAAGCTGTGATCAATGTAAATCAAAAGAAAAAAAAAACTGCAGATGCTGGAAATCCGAAACAAAAACAGAAATCACTGGAAAAATTCGGCAGATCAGGCAGCATCTGTGGAGAGAGAAAGGAAATCGACTTTTCAGATCTCAGATTCAGACATAAACCTTCCACTGCTTCTCTTTCCGCAGATGCTGCCTGACCTGCTGAGGTTTTCCCAGCATGTTCTGTTTTTGCTTCGACAGTGTTCCACATCTCTAGGTCACTACCATGCAAACAACGGAAGTTGAGAGTCTACCACAGGACTCTCCTTTTTTAGCCAACAGATTCCAAAAACAATTGCCGTCCTCCACTTGAGTGGTTACCGTCCTGGCCTTTACTTCAGCCCACCCTCCCCCTGCGCCCACCCACCCTTCCCACTGGCTATGGCAGGTTGCCTGCGGGTGGAGGGGTGAAGCCGCGGGGTCTCATTTCCGTCTGTGGAAGAGCTCCTTGATGTAGTTGCCGGCCGGCTGCGTCATCACGTGCATCTTCTGATTCTTCAGCGCGGCCTCTCTCATCTGATAGTAAATGAATTCGTTCTCCTTAAACATCCGCAGCTCCATCTCGGTCTGGCAGCGCATGGCCTGTGGAATCAGACACAGTGGAGGTCAGCGGCGGCACTGGTGGAAACACTGCCAGCCTGGTACAGCGGCACAACCACAATCATGGGCCTCTCGGTCAGCATGGACGGGTGGGGCCGAAGGGCCTGTTTCTGTGCTGTATCACTATGACTACGACTCCATGAGTATGGCTATGTGGCTCTTTGGCTCAATGGGTCTATGGCTCAATTAACCTACAAACCTGTAGAAACATAGAAAAATAGGTGCAGGAGGAGGCCATTCAGCCCTATGAGCCAGCACCGCCATTCAATATGATCATGGCTGATCATCTAAAATCAGTACCCCTTTCCTGCTTCTTCCACATATCCCTTGATTCCTTTAGCCCTAAGATCACATTGATCATGTGATTGATCAGGCATGATCATATTGAATGGCGGTGCTGGTTCGAAGGGCTGATTGGCCTACTCCTGCACCTATTGTCTATTGGTTATTGTCCAAATCTAACTCTCTCTTTATCTCTTTTCTCTCTCCCCCTTTCCCCTCCCCTTCTCCCACCCTCTCTCTCCCTCTCTCTCTCTCTCAGTCCATCTCTCTTTCACTCCCTCCTGGTTCTGGACTCCCCCAACATCGGGAACATGTTTACTGCCTCTAGCGTGTCCAAGCCCTTAACAATCTTATATGTTTCAATGAGATATCCTATCATCCTTCTAAACTCCAGAGTATATAAGCCCAGCCACTCCATTCTCTCAGCATATAACAGTCCCGCCATCCTGGAAATTAACTGGGTGAACCTACGCTGCACTCCCTCAATAGCTAGAATGTCCTTCCTCAAATGTGGAGAACAAAACTGCACACAATATTCCAGGTGTGATCTCACCAAGGCCCTGTACAACTGCAGAAGGACCTCTTTGCTCCTGTACCCAACTCCTCTTGTTATGAAAGCCAACATGCCATTTGCTTTCTTCAGTGGGTGAAGGTGGGACGGGTGTGAGGGGCAGGTGAGGTAGTGCGAGACGAGGCATGAGTTTTATAGGAGCAAATTAATGGCAGAAAAGGCCAATCATTGCGAGGGCACATCCGTTAGTACATTTCAAACCACGACTGATGAAAGTTGAGCTTTGGTTCACTTTCTTGGCAACTTCTGACAATTTGCCGTGGTTTCTTGACAGGAGGGGAAGTCTGATGAGAGGTGGTACAACAAACTAACACTGTGTCCTGTGTGGATCACTAATTCATGACGTTTGCTTTCTGATTGGCTCTGTAGTGTCTGTTTCATTGTTCTAATACATTCATTCATCATGTGGTCATTCTCAAAGTTTAATGCTCTATCTTTCTGTCCAGGGCCTCCTCCACTGTCAGAGTGAGGCCCAGTGCAAATTGGAGGGACAGTATCTCATATTTCGCTTGGGTAGCTTACACCCCAGCAGTATGAACATTGACTTCTCTAACTTCAAATAGCCCTTAATTTCCCTTTAGAGTGTGGGAGGAAACCGGCGCACCTGGAGAAAACCCACGTGGTCACGGGGAGAATGTATAGACTCTGTACAGGCAGCACCCGTAGTCAGGATTGATTCCGTACCAGACTGATTCCTGGGATTTCAGGACTTTCATATGAGGAAAGATTGGATAGACTCGGCTTGTACTCACTGGAATTTAGAAGATTGAGGGGGGATCTTATAGAAACTTACAAAATTCTTAAGGAGTTGGACAAGCTAGATGCTGGAAGATTGTTCCCGATGTTGGGGGAGTCCAGAACAAGGGGTCACAGTCTAAGGATAAGGGGGAATTCCTTTAGGACCGAGATGAGGAAAACATTCTTTACACAGAGAGTGGTGAGTCTCTGGAATTCTCTGTCACAGAAGGTAGTTGAGGCCAGTTCATTGGCTATATTTAAGAGGGTGTTAGATGTGGCACTTGTGGCTAAAGGGATCAGGGGGTATGGAGAGAAGGCAGGTACGGGATACTGAGTTGGATGATCAGCCATGATCACACTGAATGGCGGTGCAGGCTCGAAGTGCCGAATGGCCTACTCCTGCACCTATTTTTCTATGTTTCTATGATTGAATCTGGGTCTCTGGCTCTATAAGGCAGCAACTCAATCGTTGCACCACCGTGCCACCCCACGCTCTAGTGCATGAGGAACTTCAGTTTAAAATGGGCTGGACACCAAGATTCAGATACTATAATGCCTGTCCAGTCAACTGCTTGGTCCTTGGATGCAGAGATTAGGCTCCAGGTGTGAGATCCTGCTTAGATTAAAGCATAATTTTCCATCGATTACTCAGTGATAAGGTGTAAACCTACAATATTATCGAATGCCAGAAAAAATGCTTTAGGAGCCGTGAGATCTACATCTACTCCTGCTTACCTTCCGAGGGAAATATATCAGTTCCAGAATTTAGCGACAGCTTCATCCCACCAGCAATGTGTTTAGTTTGATTTAGTTTAGAGATACAGAGTGGAAACAGATGGAACCTCCAGGTTCACGCCGACCAACGATCGCTGCATATTAACACTATCCCACACACAGTTGGGTCAATTTACACTTACACCAAGCCAATTATCCTACAAACCTGTATGTCTTTGGAGTGTGGGAGGAAACATAAGATCTCGGAGAAAACCCACGCAGGTCACGGGAAGAACGTACAAACTCCGTACAGACAAGCACCCATAGTCGGGATCGAACCAGGGTCTCCGGTGCTGCAAGTGCTGTAATGCAGCAACTCGACCGCTGCGCCGCCGTGTTTGTGGTTCAAAAACATCGCACAATTAACCCCCGGCTGAAACAGTGCGCTCGGGACTAACCTCAAGATCCTTGCTGATGGGATGGGTCGGGCCGTGTGTGACCAGGATAATCCCGTATGCTTGGCAAATCATGGCATGGCCTGGTTCGATGCGCCCAGCGTGCCAGTGTGTCACGCCAGCCCTCATCAGTGCCATTCCCAACTGGGCATTATTGTGATGGTAGAGTTTCCTATAAACCATCGGGATACTTTGTTAGGATGTTATTCACGTTATTCCCATCCTCGTGTATCTACATATAC
Organism: Raja brachyura; assembly: GCA_963514005.1. Next base: position 13,599,256 of record OY740781.1, on the reverse strand, counting down.
ACCGTGGATGGCTCGATTGTAATCATGTTTTGCTGACTGGTTATCGCGCAGTAAAAACCTCGTCGCCCTTGACAATAAACCCCATCGGCCGTCGTATACAGCACATAATCCTCTGCCATTTTCGCCACCTCCAACGGGATCACACCACCAGCCACATCTTCCCATCTCCACCCCTTTCCGCTTTCCGCAGAGACCGTGCCATCCGCAACTCTGTGGTTAACTCTTCCCTTCCCACCCAAACCACCCCCTCCAATCGCAGAAGATGCAGCACCTGTCCCCCAAACCTCCTCCCTTCACTCCGTCCAAGGGCCCCGACAGTCCTTTCAGCTGAGGCAGAGGTTCCCTTATACCTCATCCAACCTCATCTCCTGTATCTGCTGGCCACACTCCAGGAGTGGACTCCTATATATCAGCGAGACCAAACGCAGGCTGGGCGATCGTTTTGCTGAACACCTCCGCTCAGTCTGCCTAGGCCTATCCCCCAGTTGCCAAATACTTTAACTCCTCCTCCCATTCCCACACTGACCTTTCTGTCCTGGGACTCCTCCATTGTCAGAGTGAGGCCCAACACAAATTGGAGGAACAGCACCTCATATTTCGCTGGGGCCGTTTACACCCCAGTGGTATGAACATTGATTTCTCTAACTTCAAGTAACCCTTGCTTTCCCTCTCTCCGCCCCCACCCTAGTTCTTCAACTAGTTTCACTCTCCTCCTGATTAATTTTACTGATTGTATGCGCCATTGTCACCTTCCCCTCAGCTAACAATGAACCATTCTTCGTGGCTCAGCATTTCAACTTAACCAACCCGACCTCCCGGTGGCTCAGCACTTCAACTATCTACTGCATCCGTTGCTCCAGATGCCAGCTGATCTACATCGGTGAGACCAAGCGGAGGCTGGGCGATCGTTTCGCCGAACCCTCCGCTCGGTCCGCAATAACCAACCCGACCTCCCGGTGGCTCAGCACTTCAATTCCCCCTCCCATTCCGTATCCGACCTCTCGGTCCTGGGCCTCCTCCACGGCCAGAGTGAGCAACACCGCAAGTTGGAGGAACAGCAACTCATATTCCGCTTGGGGAGTCTGCATCCTCTGGACTTAAACATTGAATTTTCTCAGGGGTTACACAAAAAGCTGGAGAAACTCAGCGGGTGCAGCAGCATCTAAGGAGCGAAGGAGATAGGCGACGTTTCGGGTCGAGACCTTCTTCAGAATTTTCTCAATTCTGTTAACCCAGACTGCCCCCTCCCCCTCCCCACCTCTCCCTCAGCCCTCGGGCCCTGACATTCCTTCTCCATCTCTCCCCCCCCCCCCCCCCCCCACCCCAGTCGCACTAGCTTCTCATTTTCACACTACAAACAGCTTACAATGTCCTGTTTCCTTTACCATCAATACTTTTTTGCATATCTTTCATTCATTGTTCTTTATCTCTCCACATCACTGTCTATATCTCTCGTTTCCCTGATCCCTGACCAGTCTGAAGAAGTGTCTCGAGCCGAAACATCTCCTTCGCTCCTTAGATGCTGCTGCACCCGCTGAGTTTCTCCAGCCTTTTGTGTAACCCTACATTTTCTTGTACGTTATTTGGCTTCAGCAAAATTGTAAATTGTCCCTATTCTCCAGGATAGCGCGAGTGTATGGGGTAATTGTGGATCAGTGCAGACTCGTTGGGCCAAAGGGACTTTTCCAAGCTGCGTCTGGGAAGTCTAAAGTAAATAGGAATCTTCTGGATTCGCTCCCCATTTAGAAAATAGTCTAAGCGTTTATTCCTACTACCAAACTCCGCGTGACTCCACACTTTGCCACACTGTATTCCATCTGCCACTTCTCTGCCCACTCTACCAACCTTTCCAAATCCTTCTGCAGTCCCTGCTTTCTCTACACCACCTGCCCCTCCACCTATTTTCGGACACACTGCGGACAATGAATAATTTTACCGAAGCCAATTAACCTACAAACCTGTACGTCTTTGGAGTGTGGGAGGAAACCAGAGCACCAAGGAGAAACCTACGCGGGTCACGAGGAGAACGTACAAACTCCATACAGACAGCACCCGTAGTCAGGATTGAACCCGGGTCTCTGGCACTGTAAGGCAGCGACTCTACCGCTGTGCCACCGTGCCTCCCCAAGCTTGGACACTCGCCACTTACTGATATCCCTCCACCATCTGCTTGGCGTAGTCTGCTGCCTCTTCAAAATGCTGCAGATAAGACAGCACTTCAGAGACGAGGCTCAGTATCTTCAGCTTGTGAAGGTTCGTGTCTGCCAGGACAGGCTCCTGCTTTTTCAAGCACGCCCGACACAGCTTCACAACCTGAATGTGACAGAAACCATGAGCCACAAACGGATAAGAGCCACGATTACATTGACGAGGAATGAAGATTGTAGTTTGCGTTTAAGTTTAGAAATACGGCCTTGTGCAGCAGGTGAGAGTTGGTCTTGGCATCATTTACAGCACAGACATTGTGGGCCGAAGAGCCTGTTCCTGTGCTGTATTATTCCATCTTCTATGCCTACAATGAGGTAGGTCGGAAGATCTGGACTATGCTCCAGTTTATGGCTTAGTTCAGGGAGGCAGAGATACGGAGTGGAAACAGGCTCCTCGGCCCACAAATTACATGCCGACCCGTGATCACCCAAAAAACACTGCACATTTCTCAGGGCAATTTACAGATACCAATTAACCTACACACCTGCACCTCTTTGTAATGTGAGAGGAAATCGGAACACTTGGAGAAAACTTATGCGGTCACGGGGAGAACGTACGGACTCTTTACAGGCCGCACCCGTAGTCAGGGTCGAACCTGGGTCTCTGGCGCTTTAAAGCAGCAACTCTACCGCTGTGCCACTGCCATCCCTAATGACCCCTTGGTAGTGTTTCATCTCAGGAGTCCCCATCCCTCCCATCTATTTATTTTAACTCTGTCAATGGATGTGGCAACGCCATTTGAGTTAGTGTAGCCCTTGACACAGAATCAGTACGGCTTGAAGCACCAGTGAATAGCAACCAAACACCTCATTCTAAATCTAGACTAATGTCTAGCCCTTCAGCCCACAATGACTGTGCGGCCCACAATGGCTTAGAAACATAGAAACATAGAAAAATAGGTGCAGGAGTAGGCCATTCGGCCCTTCGAGCCTGCACCGCCATTCAATGTGATCATGGCTGATCATCCAACTCAGTATCCTGTACCTGCCTTCTCTCCATACCCCCTGATCCCTTTAGCCAAAAGTGCCACATCTAACGCCCTCTTAAATATAGCCAATGAACTGGCCTCAACTACCTTCTGTGGCAGGGAATTCCAGAGACTCACCACTCTCTGTGTAAAGAATGTTTTCCTCATCTCGGTCCTAAAGGAATTCCCCCTTATCCTCAGACTGTGACCCCTTGTTCTGGACTCCCCCAACATCGGGAACAATCTTCCAGCATCTAGCTTGTCCAACCCCTTAAGAATTTTGTAAGTTTCTATAAGATCCCCCCTCAATCTTCTAAATTCCAGCGAGTACAAGCCAAGTCTATCCAGTCTTTCCTCATATGAAAGTCCTGACATCCTACGAATCAGTCTGGTGAATCTTCTCTGTACCCCCTCTATGGCAAGAATGTCTTTCCTCAGATTTGGAGACCAAAACTGTGCGCAATACTCCAGGTGTGGCCTCACCAAAACCCTGTACAACTGCAGTAGAACCTCCCTGCTCCTATACTCAAATCCTTTCGCTATGAAAGCTAACATACCATTTGCTTTCTTCACTGCCTGCTGACCTGCATGCCTACTTTCAATGACTGGTGTACTATGACACCCAGGTCTCGTTGCATCTCCCCTTTTCCTAATCTGCCACCATTCAGATAATAGTCTACCCTCATGTTTTTGCCACCAAAGTGGATAACCTCACATTTATCCACATTATACTGCATCTGCCATGCATCTGCCCATTCACTCAGCCTATCCAAATCACCCTGCAGCCTCCAAGCATCCTCCTCACACCTAACTATACCCCCCAGCTTGGTGTCATTTGCAAATTTGGAGATGTTGCATTGAATTCCCTCGTCCAAATCATTAATATATATTGTAAATAGCTGGGGTCCCAGCACTGAGCCTTGCGGTATCCCATTAGTCACTGCCTGCCATTCTGAAAAGGACCCGTTTACTCCTACCCTTTGCTTCCTGTCTGCTAGCCAGTTCTCTATCCACATCAATACTGAACCCCCAATACCGTGTGCTTTAAGTTTGTAATCTCTTATGCAGGACCTTGTCGAATGCCTTCTGAAAGTCTAGATATAACACATCCACTGGTTCTCCCTTATCCACTCTACTAGTTACATCCTCGAAAAATTCTATCAGATTTGTCCGACATGATTTACCTTTCGTAAGTCCATGCTGACTTTGTCCAATGATTTTACCACTTTCCAAATGTACTGCTATCCCATCTTTAATAACTGACTCTAGCAGTTTCCCCACTACCGATGTTAGACTAACTGGTCTGTAATTCCCCGCTTTTTAGCCCTTCGGCTTCTTGCCCTTCGGCCCACAATGACTGTGCGGCCCACAATGACAAGATAAACTCCCATCTCCAGGAGGGGGGTAGAAAGCTGGAAGAGAGGAAGGGCAGAACAGAGCGTGGCGAGTGACTGATGGATACGGATAAGGAGTGTTTTTGATAGGCAGATGGTTGGACAAAGGCCAGAGGTAAAAAGACAAAAGGTGTGAGATCAAACTGGAAAGGGTACAGAGAAGATTTACAAGGAAGTTGCCAGGACCAGGGGGTCTGAGCTATAGGGAGAGGTTAAGTAGTCTGGGACTCCATTCCTTGGAGTGCAGGAGGATGAGGGGGAATCTTATAGAGGTGTATGAAATCATGAGAGGAATAGATCAGGTAAATGCACAGGCTCTCTTGCCCAGAGTAGGGGAATCGAGGACCAGAGGGCATAGGTTTAAGTTGATGGGGAAAAGATTTAATAGGAATCTGAGGGGTAACCTTCTCACACAAATGGTAGTGGGTGTATGGAACAAGCTGTCAGAGGAGGTAGTTGAGGCTGGTACTATCCTAATGTTTAAGAAATAGTTGGATACGTAAATGGATAGGAGAGGTTTGGGATATTGACCAAATGCAGGCAGGTGGGATTAGTGTAGCTGGGACATGTTGTGCGCAAATTGGGATGAAGGGCCTGTTTCCACGCTGTATCACTCTATGACTTTCTAAGAATAGGGAAGAGCAAATTGTGAAGCCAGAGGAATGTATATCCCTCGGTGAAAGGGGGGTGTTGGGCAGAAATGGGTGCATCAGGTGGGGCACAGGGAAGCAGGGGCAGGGGAATGAAGAGTAGACGGGGTGGTGTTGTAAGTTAGTTACCTAATAATGTACAATTCAATGTTCATCCCATTAGATTGTAAGCTACCTAAGGTGCACACGAGGTGGTATCCCTCCAGTTTGTGCGTGGCCTCACTCTGGCAACAGAGGAGGCCCAGGACATAAAGGTCATTGTGAGACTGGGAAGGGGAGTTAAAATGGTTAGCAACCAGGAGATCCAGGAGCACCTTGGCAGACATAGTTCCAAGTGAATTTGAATGCAAGGTGGAAGTTAGTGGGAAAATTAATTAAATCAATGAATCCTGCAGGCCCTATAGTAGAAGCATGCACGTCACGGGGCTGGAGACTGGAAGTATCCCAAACTAATTCTGCTACCATCGTCATCTGTTGCAACACGTGATGGCTCGCACTAATTGTCGCCGGAAGCTTACGCCCTTTTCAAGACGGACGATGACAGCGATGTCAACATTTGAAACATGGAAGATGGACACGAAAGAAGAAGAATGAGTTCTGCACAGGTGCATGTGAATCTATAAAGCATCTAAAGGTCAGGATTAACTTACTGACAAATACACAAACAAATGTTTCCACTTACATTTGCCCAAGATCCTTCTTGCCGTTCCTTCTCAACTTTTTCCAATGTTGTCTTTGAAACCTCAATGACTTCCGTCACAGTTTCTTCTGGTGGCTGCAAGGGTACAAGATGGTGTGAGGTGCGGGCTTGTGTTGTTGACTATTCACGCAGAATGGTGCAGTATTGACCCCCATCTACACTACACTGTCTCGGAAAGCCGCCGACATAATCGAAGACCTCTCCCACCCCAGTCGTTCCTTGTTCTCCCCGCTCCCATCGGGCAGAAGGTACAGAAGCTTGAAAGCGAGCACCACCAGGCCCAGGAACAGCTTCTTCCTCTCTGTTATGAGGCTTCTGAGCCATCCTTCCATTAGCCAGGGTACTGTCCAATTCATCTCTACCCTATTGTAGACTTGGGCCTTATCTTTAGTACTGTTACGATATAATGCTGAGAACTATATTCTGGCACTGTGTATATTTTCCTTTGCTCTGTCTACTGCAGCCAAGTATGGTTTGGTTGTATTTATGTTTTCCATTGTCTAATTTGATTGCCATCCTAGCTGGGATTTTCACATGCCTTGTTGCCATTTTAAAACATATTGCGCACAGATGTTGACCATTTCAAGTGGGACCATCCCTAGTGAGACAGGTGATGGGGGGGGTGGTCCATATAGCAGCCCCCTGCTATACTCACTCTATCCTCATGACTGCATGGCTGATCATAGTACAAACTCCATCATCAAGTTCACTGATGAGACCACTGTTGTCGGACGTATCACTGATGGAGATGAGTCAGAGTATAGAAGTGAGATCGATCGTTTGACCAAATGGTGCCAGCACAATAATCTGCCTCTCAACACCAGTAAAACCAAGAAACTGAGTGTAAACTTTGGAAGTGGTAGGATGGGGACCCATTGTACAATTTATATCAACGACATTTAGTGCAAGATAAAGCCAGTTAAGTCCGATCAAAGGTAGTCCAAGGGTCTCCTATGAGGTAGATAGTATTTTAGGGTTGCTCTCTGGTTGTGGTAGGACGGTTCAGTTGCCTGATAACAGCTGGAAAGAAACTGTCCCCGAATCTTTTCTGAATCTATTATTTCTGATTTACCTTTTTGCCATCTTCCTCTTTGACAGCCTGCATCAGGTCATCTTTTATTCCCTTCTGGCAATGCTCGCAGCTGCAGTCAAAGTAGTACTGCTCCTTCAGCGACTTGCGCCTCTCTGCACTCAGGCTCAGGAAGTCCACGTAAGAGACCATCAGCTCCTCTCCCGCCTTGATTTGCATGACGGCCCGCAGCTCAATTCTGTAGATAATCAGTCAGGCAATTGAGTGTAGAGGTTGGGACATTACGTAAAAGTTGTACAAGGCGTGGGTGAGGCCGCATTTGGAATATTGTGCTTCTGGAGTACTAAAGCTTGTCACTGCACCTTGGTACATGTGACAATAAACTAATCTCAAACTCTTTGCGTAGGAAGGAACTGTAGATGTTGGTTTAAACTGTAGATAGACACAAACAGCTGGAGTAAACTCAGCGGGACAGGCAGCATCTCTGGAGAGAAGGGATGGGTGACATTTCAGGTCGAGACCCTTCTTCAGACCATCTCGACCCGAAACGTCACCCATTGCGTCTCCAGTTTTGGTCTCCTAATCTGAGAAAAGACATTCTTGCCATAGAGGGAGTACAGGGAAGGTTCACCAGACTGATTCCTGGGATGGCAGGACTTCCATATGAAGAAAGACTGGATAGACTTGGCTTGTACTCGCTGGAATTTAGAAGATTGAGGGGGGATCTCATAGAGACTTACAAAATTCTTAAGGGGTTGGACAGGCTAGATGCATGAAGATTGTTCCCGATGTTTAAGGATCAGGGGGAAGTCTTTTAGGACCGAGATGAGAAAATATTTTTTCACACAGAGAGTGGTGAGTCTGTGGAATTCTCTGCCACAGAGGGTAGTTGAGGCCAGTTCATTGGCTATATTTAAGAGGGAGTTAGATGTGGCCCATGTGGCTAATGGGATCAGGGGGTATGGAGAGAAGGCAGGTACAGGATACTGAGTTGGATGATCAGCCATGATCATATTGAATGGCCGAATGGCCTACTCCTGCACCTATTTTCTATGTTTCTATGTTTCTATTCCTTCGCTCCAGAGAAGCTACCCGCTCAAACTCATTGTGTTCAGTTTTGGTCACCCTACTATAGGAAGGATGCCATTAAGCACAAAAGAGTGCAGAGAAGATTTCCGACAATGTTGCCAGGACTAGTGGATCTGAACTGTAGGGAGAGGTTGGACAGGTTAGGACTTTATTCCTTGGAATACAGTAGGCTAAATGGTGATCTTAAAGAGGTGTATGAAATCATGAGGGAAATAGGTAAGGTGAGCACACATGGTCTTTTATGCAGGGTATGGGAATCAAGAACCAGAGGACATAGGTTCAAAGCAGGGGTTCCCAACTTGGGGTAAATTTCTGGATTTTTGGATTCTGGATTTGTACATATTTTTTCTCATTGACTAACTGTGTTTGTTTCTGGTATACGGGTGTCCGTTCATTAGTTGTTCATAAATAAGTGAAATAACATTGTTATGTGCTATTAAAGTTGCCAGGGGTAAACGGAACGAAAAAGGTTGGGAACCCCTGGTTTAAGGAAAGAGGGGAAATAATTAATAGGAACCTGAGCAGCAACTTTTTCACTCAGAACGGTGGGTAAATTGCATGTGCTGGTAGAGGAGGTATAATAACTTTTATACTTTAGACTTTAGAGTTACAGCATGGAAACAGGCCTTTATGCCAACCGAGTCCACACCAACCAGCAATCACCCGTATGCTAATACTATAGGAAAATAACTTCACTGTGTAAACAATGAACATATGTGACAATAAAAAGCACTATTAACTATGGACTATATCCTAACACACTAGGGACAATTAACTTGTTTCTTGGCCACTGTAAATTGTCCCGATTATGGGTGTGAGTGTCAGAAACTCATGGGATAGATAGGAATATGGGGAGAATAAAATGGACTAGTGTTGGTCTATATACCAGGCAGTGACTAGTGGGGTACCGCAAGGCTCAGTGCTGGGACCCCAGCTATTTACAATATACATTAATGATCCGGATGAGGGAATTGAAGGCAATATCTCCAAGTTTGCGGATGACACTAAGCTGGGGGGGCAGTGTTAGCTGTGAGGTTGCTAGGAGACTGCAAGGTGACTTGGATAGGCTGGGTGAGTGGGAAAATGTTTGGCAGATGCAGTATAATGTGGATAAATGTGAGGTTATCCACTTTGGTGGCAAAAACAGGAAAGCAGACTATTATCTAAATGGTGGCCAATTAGGAAAAGGGGAGATGCAGCGCGACCTGGGTGTCATGGTACACCAGTTATTGAAAGTAGGCATGCAGGTGCAGCAGGCAGTGAAGAAAGCGAATGTTATGTTAGCTTTCATAGCAAAAGGATTTGAGTATAGGAGCAGGGAGGTTCTACTTCAGTTGTATAGAAACATAGAAACATAGAAATTAGGTGCAGGAATAGGCCATTCGGCCCTTCGAGCCTGCACCGCCATTCAATATGATCATGGCTGATCATCCAACTCAGTATCCCGTACCTGCCTTCTCTCCATACCCTCTGATCCCCTTAGCCACAAGGGCCACATCTAACTCCCTCTTAAATATATCCAATGAACTGGCCTCAACTACCCTCTGTGGCAGAGAATTCCAGAGACCCACCACTCTCTGTGTGAAAAAATTCCTTCTCATCTCGGTCCTAAAGGATTTCCCCCTTATCCTTAAGCTGTGACCCCTTGTCCTGGACGTCCCCAACATCGGGAACAATCTTCCTGCATCTAGCCTGTCCAACCCCTTAAGAATCTTGTAAGTTTCTATAAGATCCCCTCTCAATCTCCGAAATTCTAGAGAGTATAAACCGAGTCTATGCAGTCTTTGTTCATAAGACAGTCCTGACATCCCAGGAATCAGTCTGGTGAACCTTCGCTGCACTCCCTCTATGGCAATAATGTCCTTCCTCAGATTTGGAGACCAGAACTGTACGCAATACTCCAGGTGTGGCCTCACCAAGACCCTATACAACTGAAGTAGAACCTCCCTGCTCCTATACTCAAATCCTTTTGCTATGAAAGCCAACATACCATTGGCTTTCTTCACTGCCTGTTGTACCTGCATGCCTACTTTCAATGACTGGTGTACCATGACACCCAGGTCGCGCTGCATCTCCCCTTTTCCTAATCGGCCACCATTTAGATAGTAGTCGGTTTTCCTATTTTTGCCACCAAAGTGGATAACCTCACATTTATCCACATTATACTGCATCTGCCAAACATTTGCCCACTCACCCAGCCTATCCAAGTCACCTTGCATTCTCCTAGCATCCTCCTCACAGCTAACACTGCCCCCCAGCTTAGTGTCATCCGCAAACTTGGAGATATTGCCTTCAATTCCCTCATCCAGATCATTTATGTATATTGTAAATAGCTGGGGTCCCAGCACTGAGCCTTGCGGTACCCCACTAGTCACTGCCTGCCATTGTGAAAACGACCCGTTAACTCCTACTCTTTGCTTCCTGTTGCCAGCCAGTTCTCTATCCACATCAATACTGAACCCCCAATGCCATATGCTTTAAGTTTATATACTAATCGCTTATGTGGGACCTTGTCGAAAGCCTTCTGGAAGTCCAGATACACCACATCCACTGGTTCTCCCCCATCCACGCTACTAGTTACATCCTCGAAAAATTCCACAAGATTCGTCAGACATGATTTACCTTTCGTAAATCCATGCTGACTTTGTCCAATGATTTCACCACTTTCCAAATGTGCTGCTATCCCATCTTTAATAACTGACTCTAGCAGTTTCCCCACTACCGATGTTAGACTAACTGGTCTGTAATTCCCCGTTTTCTCTCTCCCCCCCTTCTTAAAAAGAGGGGTTACGTTTGCTACCCGCCAATCCTCAGGAACTACTCCAGAATCTAAAGAGTTTTGAAAGATTATCAGTAATGCATCCACTATTTCCGGAGCTACTTCCTTAAGTACTCTGGGATGCAGCCTATCTGGCCCTGGGGATTTATCGGCCTTTAATCCATTCAATTTACCCAACACCACTTCCCGACTAACCTGGATTTCACTCAAGTACTCCTTTGACCTGCGGTCCCCTGCTATTTCCGGCAGATTATTTATGTCTTCCTTAGTGAAGACGGAACCAAAGTAGTTATTCAATTGGTCCGCCATATCCTTGTTCCCCATGATCAACTCACCTGTTTCTGACTGCAAGGGACCTACATTTGTTTTAACTAATCTCTTTCTCTTCACATATCTATAAAAACTTTTGCAGTCAGTTTTTATGTTCCCTGCCAGTTTTCTTTCATAATCTATTTTTCCTTTCCTAATCAAGCCCTTTGTCCTTCTCTGCTGGTCTCTGAATTTTTCCCAGTCCTCTGATATGCTGCTTTTTCTGGCTACTTTGCACGCATCATCCTTTGCTTTGATACTATCCCTGATTTCCCTTGTTATCCACGGATGCACTACCTTCCCTGATCTATTCTTTTGCCAAATTGGGATGAACAATTTTTGTAGTTCATCCATGCAGTCTTTAAATGTCTTCCATTGCGTATCCACCGTCAACCCTTTTAGAATTGATTGCCAGTCAATCTTGGCCAATTCACGTCTCATACCCTCAAAGTTACCTTTCCTTAAGTTCAGAACCATTGTTTCTGACTTAACCATGTCACTCTCCATCCTAATGAAGAACTCGACCATATTATGGTCACTCTTGCCCAAGGGGGCACGCACAATAAGACTGCTAACTAACCCTTCCTCATTACTCAATACCCAGTCTAAAATAGCCTGCTCTCTCGTTGGTTCCTCTACATGTTGATTTAGATAACTATCCCTCATACTTTCCAAAAAATCCTCTTCCTCAGCGCCCCTGCCAATTTGATTCACCCAATCTATATGTAGATTGAAGTCACCCATTATAACTGTTTTGCCTTTGTCGCACGCATTTCTAATTTCCTGTTTTATACCATCCCCAACTTCACTACTACTGTTAGGTGGCCTGTACACAACTCCCACTAGCGTTTTCTGCCCCTTAGTGTTTCGCAGCTCTACCCATACTGATTCCACATGCTCCAAGCTAATGTCCTTCCTTTCCATTGCGTTAATCTCCTCTCTAACCAGCAACGCTACCCCACCTCCTTTTCCTTTCTCTCTATCCCTCCTGAATATTGAATACCCCTGGATGTTCAGCTCCCAGCCTTGGTCACCCTGGAGCCATGTCTCCGTGATCCCAACTATATCATACTCATTAATAGCTATCTGCACGTTCAACTCATCCACCTTATTACGAATACTCCTTGCATTGAGACACAAGGCCTTCAGGCTTGTTTTTACAACGCTCTTACCCCTTTTACTTTTCACCTTGCTCCCTATTGCTTCCACCCTCGTTTTACACCCACCTGCCTCTCTGCTATTGTACCCATCCCCCTGCCACATTAGTTTAAATCCTCCCCGACAGCACTAGCAAACACTCCCCCAAGGACATTGGTTCCATTCCAGCCCAGGTGCAGACCGTCCTGTTTGTACTGGTCCCACCTCCCCCAGGATAGGGTCTTGGTGAGACCACACCTGGAGTATTGCGTACAATTCTGGTCTCCAAATCTGAGGAAGGACATTATTGCCCCAGAGGGAGTGCAGAGAAGGTTCACCAGACTGATTACTGATTACAGAAAGACTGGATAGACTCGGTTTATACTCTCTAGAATTTAGGAGATTGAGAGGGGATCTTATAGAAACTTACAAAATTCTTAAGGGGTTGGACAGGCTAGATGCAGGAAGATTGTTCCCGATGTTGGGGTGGTCTAGGACAAGGGGTCACAGCTTAAGGATAAGGGGGAAATCCTTTAGGACTGAGATGAGAAGGACTTTTTTCACACAGAGAGTGGTGGGTCTCTGGAACTCTCTGCCACAGAGGGTAGTTGAGGCCAGTTCATTGGCTATGTTTAAGAGGGTGTTAGATGTGGCCCTTGTGGCTAAGGGGATCAGAGGGTATGGAGAGAAGGCAGGTACAGGATACTGAGTTGGATGATCAGCCATGATCATATTGAATGGCGGTGCAGGCTCGAAGGGCCGAATGGCCTACTCCTGCACCTAATTTCTATGTTTCTATACCCACGAACATCTGAGTGAAAATGTTGCCCCTCAGGTTCAGGCTGGGGAATGGTTGATAGAATTTAATACAGAGAAATGTGATGTGTTGCATTTTGGGATGTCTAAGATAGGCAGCACCTACACAGTGAATGGTAGGGCTCCAGGGAGTGTTGTAGAGCAGAGGGATCTAGGAGTGCAGGTGCATGGTTCCTTGACGGTGGAGTCGCAGGTAGATAGGGTGGTCAAAAAGGCATTTGACACATTGGCCTTCATTTGAGTATAGAAGTTCGAAGGTCATGTGGCAGTTGTATAAGACGTTGGTGAGGCCGCATTTAAAGTATTGTGCTCAGTTCTGGGCACCATCTTATGGGAAAGATGTTGTCAAGCTGGATGTTGCCAGGACCAGAGGGTGTGAGCTATAGGGAGATGTGGAGAAGCCTGGGACTCTATTCCTTGGAGCGCAAGAGAATGAGGGGTGATCTTATAGAGGAGTATAAAATCATTTGGAATAGATTGGGTAGATGCACAGAGTCTCTTGCCCAGAGTAAGTGGATTGAGGACCAGAGGACATAGGTTTATAATGAAGTGGAAATGATTTAATTGGAATCTGAGGTGTAACTTTTTCACACAAAAGGTGGTGGGTGTATGGACAAGCTGCCAGAGGGGGTAGTTGAGGCTGGGTCTATCCCAAAAAAACAGTTACGCATGTTTGTACATGGATCGGACAAGTTTGGAGGGATATGGACCAAACGCGGGCAAGTGGGATTAGTATAGATGGGACATGTTGACTGGTGTGTGCAGGTTGGGCTGAAGGGCCTGTTTCCACACTGTATCACTCTATGACGCTCTAATAACTCTAATGACTCTAAATCAGAAAGATTCAGAAAATCAAAGCAAAACTTTGTCAACATAACAATTATAGAAAATAAATTAAATGCTGGTTATTTGCATCAAAACAGTGCCCCAGAAACATCAATGTACTGTCAGCCAATTATACGCTTTTCACTGTTGTTAAGATGGAACTGCAGTTGGAAAATTACCACAACAAGCTCTCAGAGGCAGAAAAAATAAACCATGCATTTTAGAGATTAACAGATAACTAATTGTTGAGCAAGGCTACCAGGAGCATTGTCAGTGTGGATACAAGCCCTTCAGCCCACCAAGTCCTTGCTGGCCAGTGCATTAGTTGTACCTGTACTTTAGTCCTATCCTACTCCCTCCATACAGATAACACCCATAGTCAGGATCGAACCCAGGTCTCTGGCACCAGAAGGCTGCAACACTATTGCTGTGCCACCGTGCCAGCTCTTTCTGACCAGGGAATCGTCTGTACCTCTATTGATGGTCCAATGAGGTGTCTGTTTAAATGGTACATTCAAGCTTCCGGAGTGGGAAACTTGTCGGGGTCAGATTGTTAGTCAATAAACTTCATATACAATGAGGGTGGCACAGTGGCGCATCGGTAGAGCTGCTGCCTTACAGCGCCAGAGACCCGGGTTCAATCATGACCACGGGTGCTGTCTGTACGAAGTTTGTACATTTCATTTCGGAGTCACGTGAGTGACTTCGTGAAGAGCCCGCCGGCGCGCATGCTCGACATATCGTCGTAACGCGTTGCTGCAACGGCTGGCGGTGGAGCGCGCTCCTCGCCAGCCCTTCATAAGGGGCCACGGAGGTGAGTATTCCACCTTTAGTTGGTGGTCCTTGTTGTCTGATTATGTTTTGCAGCAAGGACATGGATGGGAGTTCGAAGGGCCGGAGGACGTCAGGACGAGTTCGCCGGTCAACAATTCCGGGGCCTTTACCATCGGCAGTACCTGCAGCGCAGGCCGGGACTCAGACGGAGATGTGGGTAAGCCCTGTGTTCACAGGTCCAGATCCGCCAGCACACCACAGCTCGGAGGAGTTCGATGAGGAGGAGTGTGGTGTGCCGCCAGAGCAGGGGGACCCTGCCATGGCAGTCAGGTTGTCAGCGGGCTCGCTGGCGACCTCGAGCAGGGCACGTGCCGTTGCACGGCCTGTTCCACTCAGCCCTCCGAGAAGGGGGAGGGGAGGAGCCCAGAAGCCTAACCCTGTTAGGGCTAAGGCATTGCCTGTCGCGGAGGAGCGGTCAGGTTCCAGGGCGAGACCCGGGGCGGCTGTGAGGTCCAGCCGGCACACCCCGACTCTCGACGCCGGGACGGGTCGGTCGAGTCGGGTCTCGTCACGGTCGCCGAGCCCCCCATGGATGGGTGGGCGAGACCATGCGTCGGCAACGTCCACGATGTGGGCAGCCGGCAAGACTGCGCGGGCCCCAGGCAGCCATGCTTCGGCTGGTGCCGACACCTCGCCGCGAGTGCCCTTAGTGGCAGCGGCTTCAGCTCTCGCTAAACGGAGGCGATTGAACACGCCCGCGCAGGAATCGCGCAGTTTCGCCTCGGCGGCTGTTAGCGACAACTACCGGCACCGGCAGGGCATCGACGAGGTGCGGGCCGATGACAGGAGCCAGGTTTTCTTTTCAGAGCCGGAGGACTCCGACCACCTGAGTGTTCAGGGTGAAGGGCGTATTGACCGTATGGAGCGGCTGCTGGAGCTCCTGCTTCAACGTCAACAACAGCAGGGCAGCAACAGGCACAGGGCGTCTTCACCAACATCTACTATCAGCCTGGAGCAGCAGGAGGAGGAGGTTCTGGTGGATCCCGTACCACCTCCGTTGGAGGTGCCAGCGGAGGAACTCTTGGATGTGGCGACCAAATTCGCGGCCCCACATACGGCTGGTCTTCCTCTAAATACAAAGCTGGCAGCCACAGTGGACTTTCTTAATAATCAGGTGCTGCAGGAAGAAGTCCTCATCCAGGCTATGAGCCGTCACAAGGCTCCATCAAACTGCAACTCCCTCAACGTGCCTGTGGTCAATACGCCAATATGGGGCAACATCAGTGCGGCTATCCGTCAACAAGAGCTAAAATTGCAGCGGATCCTGAAACTCCTCACGGCCGGTATTACCGCCTTTGCGCGGTCGGTGGACGGGGACGAACTGAATTTCGACCAGGAAGATGCTCTGGCCTTATTGTGCGCGACCCAGCACGAAATCAACGGGTTTCGCAAAAACAGCATCCGCCCAGCACTCAACCCGAAGTTTGCAGGATTGTGCAAACCACCGCCGCCGCCGCCGCCCCGTCAGCTCTTTGGTGAGGACCTCTCGAAGAGAGTCAAAGAGCTTGACGAACAAGCCAAAACGGTGGGGATCATGCGCTCTAAGAGTGCCCCCACACCGTCCGGCTCAAAAGCTCCATACATTCGCTCACGAGGGTCGGCCAGTGCCTCGACGAGGACTCACCCTCTAGCTCCACAACGACAACAGCACCAGAACCAGCACCAAGGGTCTTTTTTAGGACAGGGTCGGCAGAGACCTTTGTGGAAATCGAAGACGCCGCGCCCTCAAGCCAACCCAGCACCTCCACGGCCACCCACACGTGTCAAGGACCGCCGGTAACCACGGAGGTGAGGGGGTCTGGTTCTCTTTTTTCTCTCTGTTTAACTTCCCATGTTGGTGGTCGTTTACGGTTGTTTTTGGATGCATGGGGTAAATTTACTGGTGATGAGTATGTGTTGCGGAATATTCAGGGGCATAAAATTGAGTTTATTAATGCCGACATTCCTCCATCCCAGCACATGCCTGGTCGTACGTTCAAATTGTCTGCTGCAGAACAGGCAGCAGGTTATAAGGAAATTTTAAGTCTGGAACAGAAGGGTGTGATTGAGAAAACGGTGCATGAGCCAATTGAATTTGTTTCGAACATATTTACTAGACCTAAGAAGGATGGAGGCTGTCGTGTCATTATTGATCTAACCCGTTTGAATACGTTTGTAACATATACTCATTTTAAAATGGATACGTTTCAAACAGCCAAATCATTGATTTCTCATGGCTGCTTTATGGCATGCATTGATTTAAGGGATGCATATTATTCAGTATCCATCCAGAAATATGATAGAAGGTTTTTGAAATTTATCTGGATGGGGCAACTTTGGCAGTATAAGGCTTTGCCTAATGGGCTCACTACAGCCCCTAGATTGTTCACTAAATTGGTGAAGCCAATCATGGCTTATTTGAGACAACGACATCATATAGTTATGGCCTATTTAGATGATGTCTTTATTGTGGGCCACACCCTGCATTTGGCTGAACAGGGTGTTGCAGCTGCTGTCAATATATTTCAACAATTAGGATTCATTGTCCATCCAGAGAAATCGAAGTTCTGCCCTGCCCAGGTAATTAATTACCTAGGGTTCACGGTGAACTCAATGAGTATGAGGATAACTATACCAATTAACAAAATTGAGGAAGTCACTCAGGTGTGCAGAGATTTAATTGGCACCAATATACCATCGATTCGGCATACAGCCACAGTAATTGGCAAGCTAGTGGCTTTGTTTCCGGCAGCACGATATGGACCTTTGCATTATCAGAATTTGCAAAGAGCTAAAATTATTGCGTTAAAACGGAACGCTGGTTATTACGATCGATCAATGCAGCTGCCGTCCGAAGCGATAACTGAGTTGCAATGGTGGGTGTGTCACATTAGCAACTCATTTAAGCCTGTTAGGGAGGCTAATCCGGTGGTATATTTACAGACTGATGCAAGCTCCAATGGCTGGGGAGCTACTGATAATTGCTCTAGTTGTGGGGGCAGATGGGACACCCTTGAGGCATCGATGTTGTTGACTCAAGGGATTAACTATTTGGAGTTGCTGGCAGCATTCCACGGACTTCGTGCATATTGTTCCAAGCTTGTTGGAGCACACGTCCGTCTCCAAATAGACAACACCACAGCTGTGGCATATTTAAACCATATGGGTGGTACCAGGTCAGTTTCGTGTGACAAATTGGCTAACTCAATTTGGCTCTGGTGTGTTCAAAGAGACATTTGGATTTCAGCTACCTATTTGCCAGGTGAGCTTAATACTGTGGCGGACACCAGGTCACGCAAATTTAATGACAAAATTGAATGGATGTTGCATCCTGAGATTTTTTCTAAAGTCACAGCCAAATTTGGTAAACCGGACATTGACCTTTTTGCGTCACGGTTAAACCATCAGGTACCAGCCTACGTTTCATGGGAACCAGATCCTGGGGCAATAGCGCTAGATGCATTCTCGCTGGACTGGGGGAATTGGTTTTTCTATGCCTTCCCTCCGTTTTGCCTCATCAGTCGGGTATTGCGAAAGATTCAGGCAGATGCTGCCAAGGGCATCCTTATTATACCCGACTGGCCCACACAGCCTTGGTATCCGGTGGTCTTTGACATGCTCAACGAACCTTGGGTCCTTTTGAGGGGTTGCCCACAATTGGTTACTCACCCTGTCTCAGGGGAGCCACATCCCTGCCATGGCTATTTAAATTTGTTGGCTTGCAGGTTCTGAACAGGCCGTTAGTCCAATACGGCCTCTCGGCTCGGACCATGGATACCATCGGGGCGTCGTGTCGAGAGTCCACAAGGCGAAGATACCGCTCGCATATTAAGAAGTGGGAAGCCTACTGCAGCCGCTCTCGCATCACGTACGATGACGTGACAATAACCGACGTCCTGGAATTCCTCGCGGGGTTGCACCATGATGAACACTTAAGTTACAGTGCCATCAACAGCGCCAGAAGTGCGCTATCATTCTACCTCAAGATTGGGGTAGGATCCAACAGGCTAGTGTCCAGACTCATGCGGGGTATATTCAATATGAATCCGCCTACACCACGCTATAATATCACCTGGGATGTCAGGGAAGTATTAACCCTGCTCAGGACGTGGTCTCCCATGGAAGGGCTCCAACTGGACCAACTCACCATGAAGCTGGTGATGTTACTAGCGCTGACTTCAGCTCAGAGGGTACAGACACTACACAAACTTCGTGTCGACAGAATGACATCTACCCCTACAGAAGTAGTCTTTTTCATTGACGAGCTACTAAAGCAGCATAGACCTGGGTGCACAGGGCTGCAGCTGAAGTTCCCGGCATACCCCGCAGATGCTAGGCTATGTTTAGCCTCACATATCCGCCACTATGTCAAGGTGACGGCACGCATCAGAGGAATGGAGAGATACCTGCTTGTCACTCATAAGAGACCTCATCATCGAGTGACAGTCCAGACGATATCCAGGTGGCTTCGAGTCGTCTTGGGTAAGTCAGGTATCGACACTAATGTGTTCAAGTCTCATTCCACCAGGGCTGCATCGACGTCAGCGGCGAGGGTCATGGAGGTGCCCATGGACCAAATTCTCGCCACAGCAGGATGGGCGAATGCAGGTCAAGAACGTGGAGATGTCCCCGCATGAGGGGTTTTTGATTTGTTATTAATAAATATGCTCTTGTTTTGCAGTATGAACTATTGAGCCAGTTTGTCCTCCCATCCATCCCTGGTAGTGGTGTGTCAGCATGGACGTGGTCCAGGGCGTGTAATCACAGAAGCTTTGAAGTCTTCACGAAGTCACTCACGTGACTCCGAAATGAAATAGTAAGATTGAACGAGAACTACCAGTTCGAAGGTTGATCTTTATTTTATGAGGAGTCGAAGTGAGGGATTTCGTGCCCTCCTCGCCCAACCCTCAATCACCTTCATCTGGTAATCTTAGTCAATTCAATCATACTATGCGAAGTCATTTCTATTGTTGGTTCTGTGATTCCACGCCGCTACTTTGAAGTATGTCGAGCATGCGCGCCGGCGGGCTCTTCACAAAATCCCTCACTTCGACTCCTCATAAAATAAAGATCAACCTTCGAACTGGTAAGTTCTCGTTCAATCTTACTATTCTCCCTGCAACCGCGTGGGTTTTCTCCAGTTTTCCCAGTTTGATCCACACTCCAAAGACGTGCAGGATTGTAGATTAAATTGGCCCTCTATAAATTGTCCCTGGTGTGCAGCATAGTGCTGATGTACGGGTGATTGGCGCGGACTCGATGGGCTGAAGGGTCTGTTGCAACGCTGTATCACTAAACTCAAGTAAAGTAGAGTAATATTCATTCCTGGATTGTTAAGGGCTTGGACACGCTAGAGGCAGGAAACATGTTCCCAATGTTGGGGGAGTCCAGAACCAGGGGCCACAGTTTAAGAATAAGGAGGAAGCCATTTAGAATGGAGATGAGGAAACACTTTTTCTCTCAGAGAGTGGTGAGTCTGTGGAATTCTCTGCCTCAGAGGAAGGTGGAGGCAGGTTCTCTAGATGCTTTCAAGAGAGAGCTAGATAGGGCTCTTAAAAATAGCGAAGTAAGGGGATATGGGGAGAAGGCAGGAACGGGTTACTGATTGGGGATGATCAGCCATGATCACATTGAATGGTGGTTCTGGCTCGAAGGGCCTAATGGCCTACTCCTGCACCTATTGTCAATTGTCTATGATCTCAGGTGGTGGGTGCATGGAACATCTGCAATTATGTTGTTAGCTAGGGTAGATGTTTTGTCTAGGTTTTGATGAACAGTTGGCAAGAAATGAGTACATGCCGTCAAGCCTAACCCATACATGCCGGTATGGGTTAGGCTTAACGGTACAGAACACAAGGTGACTAAAAAACAACCAAAACTCAATACAATGCAGCTTTACGAATGGCGTGGCAAGGGGAAGGAATAAAATTAATTTGGTTGGATTGGGTAGGAAATGTTTTATTCTCCATCTAGGAGGACTTTATTCACCAGCGGGAGCAGCAAGTTGGTTAAGTATAACATAATGTTCATAGTTAGGATCGAGAGAGGGGAGCTCTTCCGAATAGCAGATGTACCAATTTCTATGAAAGATATAAGGGGGACATAGAACATAGAACATAGTACATAGGGTTACACAAAAAGCTGGAGAAACTCAGCGGGTGCAGCAGCATCTAAGGAGCGAAGGAGATAGGCGACGTTTCGGGTCGAGACCCTTCTTCCGACTGGTCAGGTACATAGTACAGCAGAGGAAGGACTCCTTCAGCCCACAATGTTTGTGCCCACATTAATGATGTTAAGTAGAAGCAAGGAATTGCAGATGCAGGTTTATACCAAAGACAGACCCAATGTGCTGGAGCAATGCAGCGGGACAGGGAGCATCATGGAGAAACAGGATTGACGATGTTCCGGGTCAAGTCTGAAGAAGGGTCCCGAATGGAAATGTCACCCAACCTTTTTCTCCAAAGATGCTGCCTGACCTGCTAAGTTACTCCAGCGCTTTGTGTCTATAAAGCCTAGTTAAACTGACCTCATCTGTCCGTGCATGATCACTATCCCTCTGAAGATAGACACAAAATGCTGGAGTAACTCAGCGGGACAGGCAGCATCTCTGGGGAGAAGGACTGTGTGACATCTCGGGTCGAGACCCTTCTTCAGACTGACAGTCAGGGGAGAGGGGCGACAAGAGATATGGCAGGGTAGGGTGTGAAAACGACAGATCAAAGCAGACGAGGTCAAGGAAATGTTGAATGGTTCATTGTTAGCTGAGGAGAAGGTGACAACGAGGCTACAATCAGTAATATTAATCAGTAGGACAGTGAAACTAGTCGGAGAACTCGGGTGGGGGAAGTACAGAGTGAGAGGGAAAGCAAGGGTTACTTGAAGTTGGAGAAGTCAATGGGTTGTGAGCTGCCCAAGGGAAATATGAGGTGCTGTTCCACCATTTTGTGTTGGGCTTCAGTAGAGAAGGCCCAGGATAGAAATCTCAGTGTGGGAATGGGAAGGTGGTTAAAATGTTTATCAACCGGGAGATCTTTCTATTCCCTGCACTTTCATGTGTCTCCCTAAAAGCCTCTTCAATGGCCACTATCATATCTGCCTCCACCAACACCCCTGGCATTGCATTTCAGGCCCCCACCACTCACCGTGTCCCACACATCTCCATTAAACAATAAACCAAACTAATTAACTAACTAAAAGCAGGCTTTTAAAACTATTACATAGAAACATAGAAAATAAATGCAGGAGTAGGCCATTCGGCCCTTCGAGCCAGCACCACCATTCAATATGATCGTGGCTACCTTCTCCCCAAATCCCTTGATTCCGTTCGCCCTAAGAGCTATATCTAACTCTCTCTTGAAAACATCCAGTGAATTGGCCTCCACTGCCGTCTGTGGCAGAGAATTCCACAGACTCACAACTCTCTGGGTGAAAATGTTTTTCCTCATCTCAGTCCTAAATGGCCTACCCCTTATTCATTATCTGTGGCCCCTGGTTCTGGACTTCCCGAACACGGGGAACATTTTTCCTGCATCTAGCCTGTCCAATCCCTTAAGAATTTTATATATTTCTTATAAGATATTCTCTCATCCTTCTAAATTCCAGTGGAAACAAGCCCAGTCGACCTATTCATTCGTCATGTGCAAGTGTGCAACATTTTAGGAGGATGTCGTCAGGACTTGAGGGCCTGAGCTACAGGGAGAGTTTGGGCAGGCTTAGACCTTATTCCCTGACTGGGGTAGCACGCCACAAAATGAGTTTTCACTGCACCACAATACACGTGACAATAAACTAGACGATCACAAACTAGATATGGGGGACTGAGCAGCTACAGTAAGACAGGGAGAGGGAGACATAACAGGACACAGTAGCAACTCAACCCACCTCATCTGTGTGTGGAACATTGAATTAACCGCATCACGACTGTAAGACAAAATGAGAATCCACATTTCACCGTCAACGAAAATATAAATCACAAACAACGACAACAACAACAACAGAAGTTTGCATTTGTACAGAATGGTTAATATGGCAACTCTTCCCAGAGCAATGGGACAGAGCAATGTTTAATAAAGTGTGAGACTGGGCCAGGTAAATGAGTAGGGAACAGTCAGCAAAACTAAGGTTACAAGGTGATAGAGAGAGAGGTAGAAAACATAGAACATAGATAAATAGGTGCAGGAGTAGGCCATTCGGCCCTTCAATCCAGCACCGCCATTCAATGTGATCATGGCTGATCATCCAAAATTAGTAGCCCATTCCTGCTTTTTCCCCATATCCCTTGATTCCTTTAGCCCGAAGAGCTAAATCTGAATCGAGGGGCAATATAGAATAAAAATCACCACCATTCAATATGATCGTGCTAAAGGTAAGGACAACACAGATGCACAGCGGTAGAGTTGCTGCCATAGAGCGTCAGAGACCCAGGTTCGATCCTGACTACAGGTGCTGGCTGCACGGAGTTTATACATTCTCACTGTGACCGCATGGGTTTTCTCCGGGGAATCCGGTTTCCTCCCACATTCCAAAGATGTGCATGGGTCTGAAGAAGGGTCTGAAGAAGAAAGATGGGTCTGAAGAAGAGTCTCGACCCGAAACGTCGCCTATCTCCTTCGCTCCTTAGATGCTGCTGCACCCGCTGAGTTTCTCCAGCTTTTTGTGTAACCCAAAGATGTGCATGTTTGTAGGTTAATTGGCTTCTGTAAATTTTCCCTCGTGTGTAGCATAGAACTAGGGTGGCACGGTAGCCCAGCGATAGTATTGCTGCCTTAGAGCGCCAGGGTGCCGGGTTCGATCCTGGCTACTGGCGCTATCTGTGCAGAGTTTGTAAATTTTCTTTGTGACTACATGGGCTTTCTCCGAGTGCTCTGGTTTCCCTCCACATTCCAAAGACGTGCAGGTTTGTAGGTAAATTAGCTTTAATCAAAATTGTAAATAGTCCCTAGTGTGTTGGATAGTGCTAGTTTATGGGGATCGCTGGTCGGCACGGACTGGGTGGGCTAAAGGGCTTGTTCCCATCTCTAAACTAAACTAACCTGAACTCGGTCAGCATGATGGATCTCAGAGGAAAGTGAGACGTATATTAAGTGGAATCTCAGAGAAAAAGTTCTGCAGCTGAAACACAAAATGCTGGAGGAATTCAGCGGGTCAAAAGTGAGATGTCCATCGGGGAATGTTGCCGACTGGCCCACTGCAGACTGCAGGAGTGCGTGCTGAGGGACGCACTGAAGCTCGGTGCAGCCAACGCCAAGGCTCGGTGGGGGAGGGCCACAGTCTAAGGTCCTTCCGCTGCTGGACATGGGGGGCACGGTATGGTGGAGACGCCCCTCAAAATAAGGGAAGGTATCCCATGCCGGGGGGCCACATAAGTGGCACGGGTGGGGGATCGATTCACAAAATTTGAGAAATGTATATAGACTGTATGGAACAATTTGTATAGCCTCCAAAAATGTCGGATGGATTTTTTTCGCACGGTTCATGTATTGTATATATTTATTACCCGAATAAAGTCTATTTTGAAATATTAAAAAAAAAAAAAAAATTTAAAAAGGGTCAAATAGCAACTGTGGAGGGAATGGACAGGTGATGTTTCAGGTTGGAGCCTTCTCCCTTTTCCTGTTCTCCATCAATCTGAATTAGGTCCTGATCTGAAACGTCATCTGTCCATTCCCTCAACAGATGCTGCCTGACCTGCACAATAACCCTGCTGATTTCCCCCGGCATTTCACGCACCATTCATGCGTCTGTGGTCTCTTGAGTCTCCATTTAACAGCTGAAAGCACCGTTGCCAATGGCAGAAGGATTAAATTCCGAGAAACACAAGAGGCCTGAGTTATGCTATCGTGGATACTGAGGAGGTGAATCTGTGTAATTCATTACCACAGAAGGCTGTGAAAGCCAGATCAGTGGCTATCTTTAAGGCGGAGACTGACAGATTCCTGATTAGTACGGGTGTCAAGGGTTATGGGGAGAAGGCAGGAGAATGGAATTGAGAAGGAAAGATAGATCAGCCATGATTGAATGGTGTAGACTTGATGGGCCGAATTGCCTAATTAAGAATAAAGGGTAGGTCATTTAGGACTGAGATGACGAAAAACATTTTCACCCAGAGAGTTATGAATCTGTGGAATTATCTGCCACAGAAGGCAGTGGAGACCAATTCACTGGATGTTTTCAAGAGAGAGTTAGATTTAGCTCTTTGAGCTAATGGAATCAAGGGATATGGGGAAAAAGCAGGAACAGTATACTGATTTTAGATGATCAGCCATGATCATATTAAATGGCGGTGCTAGTTCGAAGGGCTGAATGGCCTACTCCTGCATCTTACTTTCTATGTTTCTATGTTTCTATTCTGTCCCTATAACCTAAGAACTTATGAGATGGCAAATAGTATAGGGACCTTTGGGACAAACTATTATTGTTTTACATTAAATATCATTGTTCGCTGGCTGTTGGCCTTTTACAGGTTAAGAATTTGCCTTGCAGCGCTAGGGTCCTGGGTTCGATCCTGACTACGGGGTGCTGTCGGTATGTAGTTTGTACGTTCTTCCCCGTGACCTGCGTGGGTTTTCTCCGGATGCTCCAGTTTCCTCCCACACTCCAAAGACGTACAGGTTTGTAGGTTAATTGGCTTGATGTAATTATAAATTGTCCCTAGTGTGTTTGGGATAGTGTTGGTGTGCGGGGATTGATGGTCGGCGTGGACTCGGTGAGCCAAAGGGCCTGTTCCTGTGCTGTATCTCTAAACTCTAAACAAAACTAAAAGTTTTCTGTAATATTTAGTGACACCGTTGCCATGCTGATGGAATTGTAGCAGGCATTTGGAGCTGGAGTGCATATCTCCCGAATGGAAGAACAGACTCGAGGAGCTGAATGGCCCACTGCTAACAACCCTATTAGCACCAAGTTAGATAATGCAAGACAGGTCTAATATGAAACAATCCTATTGCATTCAGATCACCATTGCACCCTCAGACAGAAAATCCACCCTCTACGGAGAAACAATACGCAGCAATCTAATTTCACTGCTTTATCAAGTTGATGTATTTGTTTACTTACTTTCCATTGTTCAACATGACGGTGCAATTTGGCCAGCAGTCATGATTCACGAGGCAGAGGTTTGGAAATAATCCAACTCCTACAGCTTGCAGCCCACGCTGGTCACTGATGGTAAAACCATTGCAGTTTATCTGATGAATGAATCACAAGTGGTTTAAAAAAATAATTGCAGTACTGCATTCCCTCTCATTCCTTAATAGTTGATCAAATATCGTTAAAGTCAAAGAAACTTTATTGTCATTTAGAAATACAACGATATATGCAGTTCCAAACGAAATTCCATTGCATTTGGCTCCCTGTGCAACACGATAATTAACAGAAGGATAAAATGGGAAAAAAATGGATAAAAAGGATAAAATGATAAATAGACAGTGGTGGCAGCTCATCACATGGCGTTCAGGAGTCTGATGGCTCGTGGGAAGAAGCTGTTGCAGAACCTTGATGTTCTGCTCCTTATGCTACGATATCTTTTGCCCGAGGGCAGCAGAGTGAACAGTCCGTGATGGAGATGTGTGGGGTCTTTTACAATACTGCTGGCCTTAGACACGCAATGTTTGGTCGCAATATCCCCAATTGAGGGGGAGAGAAGTCCCAATGGTTTTTTCTGCTGTCCTCACCACTGTCTGCACGGACTTCCAGTCAGAGGCTTTACAGTCCCCAAACCAGACAGAGATACAGCTGGTCAAAATACTCTCTATGGTGCCCCTGTAGAAAGTGGTGAGGATGGGATGGGGGAGGTGAGCTCTTCTCTTCCGGCGCAGAAAGTGCAACCCTCTTAACTGTTGATGAGATGTTATTTGACCAGGTCATACTGTTAGTGATCTGCACCCCCAGGAACTTTGTGCTACTGACCACCTCCACATCGCTGTCATTGATGTAAAGTGGTGTGGGACTGTGCCGGTTTTTCCTGAAGTCGACGATGACCTCCTTTGTTTTTCCAACATTCAGGATCAGGTTGTTCGTATTGCACCAGTCCACCAGTTGTTTCACCTCGTCCCTGTAAGCCAGCTCATTGTCGTCCCGGATGAGGCCCACCACTGTAGTGTCATCTGCGTACTTCATGATGTGGTTTGTACTAATCCTGGCACAACAGCTGTGAGTCGTGAGGTAGAGTTGCTGCCTTACAATGCCAGGGACCCGGGTTCGATCCTGTCTATTGGTGCCGTCTGTACGGAGTTTTTATGTTCTCCCCGTGACCTGCGTGGGTTTTCCCCGGGTGCTCCGGTTTCCTCCCACATTCCAAGGCCGTACAGGTTTGTAAACTAATTGGCTTTGGTAAGAATTGCAAATTGTTACGAGAGTGCAGGATAGTGCTAGTGTACGGGGTGATCACTGGTCGGCGTGGACTCGGTGGGCTGAAGGGCCTGTTTCCGTGCTGTATCTCTAAATTAAACTAAACTCAAGTAAACAAAACTAAACTAAACTTTCCACCCTACTAGAGAGATACTTGCATGTAACTCAAATCTTCTAAGATATGCCGAAGTGCTTTGCATGCAGTGGATTACTCTCATTAATTCATGGAGCCATATAATGCAAAAATTGGCCCTTCAGCCCACACATCCATGCCATCCATTTTGTCCATCTACACTAATCCCATTTAGAAACAAGGAACTGCAGATGCGAGTTAATGCACAAAAGGACATGAAGTGCTGGAGTAACTCAGCAGGTCAGGCAGCATCTCTGGAGAACATGGATATAGATTACGTTTTTCGGCTGGGCACCCGCCCTATGTCAGATTCCACATTACTTACCACTCCAAATATGTGCGATATGGACTCCATGCTAAGCTCCTGCGCTTTGGGCTGCCAGTACCGCTGGAAAACCTCAACGTCCAGATTTAGCTGCTTCTTCTCGGCCTCACTCAGGTCGTCCAGATGGTCCTGGAGGTCCTCGATGGGCAGGAGACGATCCTCGGGGACAAGAGCTCCCTCTCTCCTCATCCTCCAGAAGATATGCGAGGCAAGTCTGAGAGCAGCACAGAATCACAGGAATCACACACCAGGCACTCCAATTCCTCCAACCCCCTCCAAACCAAGTAGATCAACCACGTTCTAATGGACGGTGGTGTCAATTCCTGCAGTCGATCTTTATTGTTAGTTCGGAAACAGGCCCTTCGGCCCACCGTGCCGACCAGTGATTACCGAGTACACTAGCATCATCCTACGCACTGGGACCACTTTTACAATTCTTACCAAAGCCAATTGACCTACAAACCTGTACGTCTTTGGAATGTGGGAGGAAACCGGAGCACCCGGAGAAAACCCACGGAGGTCACGGGGAGAACGTACAAAATCCGTACACGCAACACCAGCAGTCAGGATCGAACCCGGGTCTCTGACGCTGTAAGGCAGCAACATTAGTGCTGCGCCAATGTGCGGCCCACCTAGAATATCTACCCTCCACCACATCCCGCTGTCTTCTATGAATAAGCCAGCTCTGCAAGTCATCGTGAATCCTGGACATCTTAACCATCTTAAATCTGCAATGATCATTTCCATTTCTCTACTACACTGTGGCAAGGTGGCGCAGCGGTAGAGTTGCTGCCACACAGCGCCAGAGACCCAGGTTCGATCCTGACCTCGGGTGCTATCTACATGGAGTTTGCACGTTCTCCCTGAAAATCACGTTGGTTTTCTCCGGGTGCTCCGGTTTCCTCCCACACTCCAAAGGGGTACATGTTTGTAGGTTCATTTGCTTCAGTGAAAAGAAATTGAGTATAGGGACAATCCTATCATTTACAATAATAGACGTATTTGGAAACAAATAGTCAAGACTTTACATTTAGATAATCTCTCATTTAGACTACCAATTATGAATAACCCATTATTTAAGCCCTCCACACTGGATGCGGGGTTTAGACATTGGGATAATTTAGGAATTACAAGGGTAGAGCACCTTTATAGAAATGGAAAATTTCTTTCATTTCAGGAGTTACAAGATATCTACGGATTGTCTTCACAACATTTGTTTAGGTATTTTCAAATTAGAGATTATATTAAATCTAATACACAGGATTTTAAAAATAAAGAACCAGGATTATTAGATGAATTGTTTAACTTGCATCCAACCACAGACAAATTAATAGCTTATATATATAACATCATTATGGATAAGGAGAATCCAATAACTGAAACATATCGTCAAGCATGGGAAAATGAAATTGGATCACCTATAACCAAAGAAAATTGGGAAGAAAGTTTACAACGAATACATCGGTGCTCGTTAAATGCTAGACATACATTAATACAATTTAAAGTATTATACAGATTACATTATTCGAAAACTAAATTAAATAGTATATTTCCTAATCTCTCCTCTATTTGTGATAAATGTAAAAATTTAGAAGCAAATTTAACACACAGTTTTGTTACATGTCCTAAATTGAATTATTATTGGACAGAAATTTTTAAAGTTATTTCTGAAGTTCTTAAAGTTCAACTAGACCCTGACCCAAAGTTAATAATATTGGGAATTCCTGAGTCTAATTTGATATTTACATTGGATCAAAGAAATTTCCTTGATTATTGTTTGATATTAGGGAAAAAAATAATATTGAAATTTTGGAAGGGAACATTATCCCCAACAATTAAAATGTGGGCATCAGAGATGTTGGAGACGTTATACTTGGAAAGAATTAGATTTGTCCTTCTGGACAAGTATAATTCTTTTGAACAGATATGGTCTCCATATATACAGTATTTAGAGAAGCAGCTGTTCTTGGCATCACGGCTCGACGGGCACCCTGCGGGATTTGATGAAAATAATTCATTTGTATACTAGGATATATGCATGTCTCTATTGATATTATTATTTGTAGTTGTTTTATTTACAATATATAGTGTGGTTTTTCATTTATATATACATATAATATTTTTTCTTATTTTTTTTCTCACTTTTTTTGTCTTTCTTTTTCTTCATTTTCTTTTTTCTCTCATACCAACTAATTATTACGGAATTATAATTTTATTGATTAATAATAGTATTTCTCTTTACACTTTTATTTTCAAAAAATATAAGATAATAATCATTAGTGTGTTATGTACAAACATTGAATTAAGTTGATGTTTATAACTCAGTTTTAAACATTGAAAATTGGTTATCGCTAATAAAAAAAATATTTAAAAAAAAAAAAAAAGAAATTGAGTTATCCCCAGTGTGTAGGATGGTGCTCGTGTCTGGGGTAATCGCTGGTCAGTGCGGACTCAGCAGGCCAAAGGGCCTGTTTCCACGCTGTGCCTCTAAAGGCTAAAGTCATTTTTTAGTTACCTGTTCCAGACGTCAATTGTTCAGTCTAAAGTAACACTGGGAATAATCCAAGTTACGTTGTTGCCTTCAATATCACTTGCTTCCCATTCCCATAGCTATCTGGAGGCTTTGGGGGTTACACAAAAGCTGGAGAAACTCAGCGGGTGCAGCAGCATCTAACTGGAGGCTTTAATGGGACCTTCCAATGCTGTAGGGGGCAGTAGTTCATAAGTTATGGGAGCAGAATTAGGCCATTATGGCCTCTTTTCCTAGACTCCCCCACTATTGGAAACACTCTCCACATCCACTGCATCCATGCCTTTCACTATTCTGTACGTTTCCATGCGGTCCTCCCTCATCCTTCTAAACTCCAGCGAGTACAGGCCCAGTATCGTCAAACACTCATCATCTGTTAACCCACTCATTCCTGGGATAATTCTTGTAAACCTCCTATAGATCCTCTCCAACGGCAGCACATCCATCCTCAGATATTGGGCCTAAAACTGGTCACAGTACTCCAAATGCGGTCTGACCAGTGCTTTATAGATCCTCAGCATTACAACCCTGTTTTTATATTCTAGTCCTCTTGAAATAAATGCTAACATTGCATTTGTCATCCTTACTGCCAATTTGTTTTGCAAATTAGGGAATCCAAGGGGCAGCACGGTGGTGCCTGTGGTAGAGTTGCTGCCTTACAGCTCCAGGGACCCGAGTTAGAACCTGACCATGGGTAGAACTTAGAACTGTAAGGAGTTCTCCTCGTGACCGCATGGGTTTTCCCCGGGCGCTCAGGTTTCCTCCACACTCCAAAGACATACGGGTTTGTAGGTCAGTTGGCATTGGTAAAGACTGTACAGTCGGATAGAGCTAGTGTACGGGGTGATCACTAGTTGGCGCAGACTCGGTCGGCCAAAGACCCTGTTTCCGCACCGTATTTTAAGAATAAGGGGTAAGCCATTTAGAACGGAGATGAGGAAACACTTTTTCACACAGAGACTTGTGAGTCTGTGGAATTCTCTGCCTCAGAGGGCGGTGGAGGCCGGTTCTCTGGATACTTTCAAGAGAGAGCTAGATAGGGCTCTTAAAGGTAGCGGAGTCAGGGGATATGGGGAGAAGGCAGGAACGAGGTACTGATTGGGGATGATCAGCCATGATCGCAATAAATGGCGGTGCTGGCTCGAAGGGCCGAATGGCCTACTCCTGCACCTATTGTCTATTGTCTATCCCCAAACTAAACTAAACTGCACCAGCACTCCCAAGTCCTTTTGTACCTCCGATTTCTGAATTGGCTCCCCATTTAGAAAATAGTTTACGCCATAATTCCTACTACTAACGTGTGTGACTCCAATCTTTGCGATACTGTATTCCATTTGTCACTTCTTAGCCAAGAGTCAAGAGTCAAGAGTGTTTTAGAAACATAGAAACATAGAAAAATAGGTGCAGGAGTAGGCCATTCGGCCCTTCGAGCCTGCACCGCCATTCAATATGATCATGGCTGATCATCCAACTCAGTATCCTGTACCTGCCTTCTCTCCATACCCCCTGATCCCTTTAGCCACAAGGGCCACATCCAACTCCCTCTTGAATATAGCCAATGAACTGGCCTCAACTACCTTCTGTGGCAGAGAATTCCAGAGACTCACCACTCTCTGTGTAAAGAATGTTTTCCTCATCTCGGTCCTAAAGGAATTCCCCCTTATCGTTAGACTGTGACCCCTTGTTCTGGCATATTGTTTTATTGTCATATGTCCCGGATAGAACAATTAAATTCCTACTTGCACCAGCACAACAGAATATGTAAACATAGTACACTGTAAATAACATAATAAACGAGAAAAAAATACATTCATTTTCGTGTTTGTGGAATATTACATAAGTGCTGTGCAATAACTGGTCACTTAAATCTCATTATCATCATAATGCGCATGCCACGTTCCATGCCTTGTAACAGTATCTTTTCACTGAACAATTTCCCTGTGGGATGAATAAAGCCCTGCCGTATTGTATCGTATACATACACATAGACACAGAGAAAGCAGTGAGGCCCCACCAAGGCTGATGGTGGCGCCGGCCTGGGTGCTCACCTGATGCTCTCGCTGGGCGCCTTGCCGTAGTTCCTGATGGCGCTGCATTCGCTCTTGTGCTCTGTCCACGCAGCTTTCTGGCAGGTACGGTCGCAGTAGTGGGCAAACTTACACTGCATGCAGCGCTGGAGCTTCGCTTGCTTCTTGAAACACCCGTGGCATACGTGGTGGATGAGGCTGCCGTCAGAAACAGAGAACAAGAAGCCCGCGTTAGACCAGGCACCTCTTTCACTTTTAGTTTAGCTTAGTTTACTTTTGGTTAGTTTAGTTTTTGTTTAGTTTAGTTTAGCGACACAACGCAGAAACAGGCCCTTCGGCCCACCGGGTTTGTGCCGGGCAGGGATCTCCACACATTAACACTATCCCACACACACTAGGGATAAATGTTTACATTTATACCAAGCCAATTAACCTACAAACCTGGAGTGTGGGAGGAAGCTGAAGATCTCGGAGAAAACCCATGCACGTCACGGGGAGAATGTACAAACTCCGTACAGACTGCACCCATAGTCAGGATCGAACCCATGTCTCTGGTCCTGTGAGGCACTAGCTCAACCGCTGTGCTACTGTGACACCCAGTATGGTGTTGAAACCTTGTGACAAACATTCATAGAACAGTACACATTCAGCCCACAGTGTCCATGCCAAACATGATGCCAGCTGATCTACATCAGTGAGACCAAGCGGAGGCTGGGCGATCGTTTTTCGCCGAACACCCCCGCTCGGTCCGCAATAACCAACCCGACCTCCCGGTGGCTCAACACTTCAACTCTCCCTCCCATTCCGTATCTGACCTCTCGGTCCTGGGCCTCCTCCACGGCCAGAGTGAGCAACACCGCAAGTTGGAGGAACAGCACCTCATATTCCGCTTGGGGAGTCTGCATCCTCTGGGCTTAAACATTGAATTTTCTCAATTCTGTTAACCCAGACTGCCTCCTCCCCCTCCCCACCTCTCCCTCAGCCCTCGGGCCCTGACATTCCTTCTCTATCTTCCCCCCCCCCCCCCCCCCCCCCCACCCAAGTCGCACTAGCTTCTCATTTTCACACTACAAACAGCTTACAATGGCCTGTTTCCTTTATCATCAATACTTTTTTTGCATATCTTTCATTCATTGTTCTTTATCTCTCCACATCACTGTCTATGTCTCTCGTTTCCCTGATCCCTGACCATTCTGAAGAAGGGTCTCGACCCGAAACGTCGCCTATCTCCTTCGCTCCTTAGATGCTGCTGCACCCGCTGAGTTTCTCCAGCTTTTTGTGTAACCCTCGATTCTCCAGCACCTGCAGTTCCTTCTTTAACAACATGATGTCGTTAAACTCTCTGTCTGCACTTTTGGAAGTTCATAAATGAAAGGAGCACAATTAGGCCATTCGGCCCATCATGTCTACTACACCATTCAATCATAGCTGATCTATCTCTCCCTCCAAACCTCATTCTCCCGCCTATTCCTCATAACCCCCGACATCCATACTAATCATGTGAGCCACATTGCCCCATCCTCTGCATAATCATGTGCCTATGTAAAATCCTCTTAAACACCACCTATGAGTGGCATGGTAGCGCAGCGGTAGAGTTGCTGCCTTACAGTGCCAGAGACCCGGGTTCAATGCTGACTATGGGTGCCGTCTGTACGGACTTTGTACATTCCCCCCGCAAGACCTATGTGTGTTTTCTCCGCGTGCTCTGGTTTCCTCCCACGTTCCAAAGACGCACAGGTCTGTAAGTTAATTGGCTTTGAAAAATATTATGAATTGTCCCTGGTGTGTAGGATAGTGTTAGTGTGCGTGAATTGCTAGTCAGCGCGGACACCCTGGATGGCAGCGCTGCCATATGATTAAAGAATGGGTCGATTGGGCTTGTATTCACTGGAATTTAGGACGTGAGGGGATCTTATAGACACATATAAAATTCTTAAGGGATTGGATAGGCTAGAAGCAGGAAAAATGTTCCCGATGTTGCGGGAGTCCAGAACCAGCGGTGACAGTTTGAGAATTGGGTAGGCCATTTAGGACTATGAGGGAAAACGGTTTCATCCAGAGAATTGTGAATCTGCAGAGTTTTCTGCCACAGAAGGCAGTGGAGGCCGATTCACTGAATGTTTTCAAGAGAGAGTTAGATTTAGCTCTTTAGGGCTAACGGAATCAAGGGATATGGGGAGAAAGCAGGAACGGGGTACTGATTTTGGATGATCAGCCACGATCATATTGAATGGCGGCGCTGGCTCGAAGGGCCAAATGGCCTACTCCTGCTCTTATTTTCTATGTTTCTATGCTTCTATGACGCAGTGGGCCGATAGTCCAGTTTCCATGCTGTTTCTCTAAAGTAAACCGCAGCCATTTCATATCTGGTTCCAACACCTCTCCAGGCACCCACCATTTAGACTGGTACAAATTCTTGAGAGGATTAGAGTGCTGTCTTTTGCCCAGAGTAAAGGAATTAAGAAACAAAGGACATATGTTTAAGGTGACGGGGGGAAATTTTAATAGGAACCTGAGGGGCAACTTCAGGGGATGTGCTGGCTCTGGAGAGGGTCCAGAGGAAGTTTACAAGAATGATTCCAGGAATTAGTGGGTTAGCATATGGTGTGCGTTTGACAGCACTGGGCCTCTACTCACTGGAGTTTAGAAGGTTGGTGGGGGACCTCATCGAAACTTACCGAATAATGAAAGGCATGGGTAGAGTGGATGTGGCAAGGATGTTTCCACTGGTGAGAGAGTCTAGGAATAGGGGTCATAACCTCAAAATTAAAGGGCTCTCTTTTAGAAAGGAAGTGAGGAGGAACTTCTCTTGTCAGACGGTAGTTAATCTGTGGAACTCATTGCCACAGAGGGCTGTGGAGGCCAAGTCAGTTGATATTTTTACGGCAGAGATAGACAAATTCTTGATTAGAATGGGTGTCAAGAGTTATGGGGAGTAGGCAGGAAAATGGGATTAGGAGGCAGAGATCAGCCACGATTGAATGGCGGAATAGACTCGATGGGCCGAATGGCCTAATTGTACTCCTATAACTTATGAACCTGTGAACTTGTTTACACAAAAGGTGGTGGGTGTAAGGAAAAAGCTGCCAGAGGAGATAGTTCAGGCACGTACGATCACATTTAAGAAATATTTAGACAGGTACATGTGCAGGAAGGAACAGTCTGAATAAGAATCTCAACCCAAAATGTCAACTATTCCTTTTCTCCAGAGCTGCTGCCTTCTTCTTCTTCTTCTTCTTCTTCTTGCGTATGATGTGCACAGCCTAACGTTGTGGGACAATTTGTTCTGTTTGATCTTATTTGATTGTGCACGCCGGGTAGATCGCATTCATCAAAACAGGGCAGACCACGTAAAGGTTGCAATCTTCCACCCCAGCTGCTGCCTGACCCGCTGAGTTACTACAGGATTTTGTGTCTATAGACAGGTACATGGACAGAGTTAGAGGGATATGGGCCAAACGCAAGCATGTGGGACTAGTGTAAATGTTGCATGTAAATGCGGCAAAATTAAAGGGACCGCTGCTATTTGCAATATACATCAATGATTTAGATGAAGGGGTTACAAGTAACAGCAAATTTGCAAATGACACAAAGCTGCGTGGCTGAGTGTGAACTGTCAGGAGGATGCTATGAGAATGCAGGGTGACTTGGACAGGTTGGGGGAGTGGGCAGATGCATGGCAGATGAAGTTTAATGTGGATAAATGTGAGGTTATCCACTTTGGTCGCAAATACAGGAAGGCAGATTATTATCTAAATGGTGTCAAGTTGGGAAAAGGGGAAGTACAATGTGATCTGTAGTTCCTTGGTCATCAATCAATGAAAGTACGCATGCAGGTACAGCATGCAGTGAAGAAAGCGAATGGCATATTGGTCTTCATAACAAGAGGAGTTGAGTATAGGAGCAAAGAGGTCCTTCTGCAGTTGTACAGGGCCCTGGTGAGAACACAGTGAAAACTGTGTGCAGTTTTTGTCCCCTAATTTGATGAAGGACATTCTTGCTATTGAGGGAGTGCAGCGTAGGTTCACAAGGTTAATTCCCGGCGTGGCAGGACTGTTATATGCTGAGAGAATGGAATACTCTGGAATTTAGAAGGATGAGTGGAGATCTTATTGAAACATATAAGATTATTAAGGGTTTGGACACGCAAGAGGCAGGAAACATGTTCCCGACGTTGGGGGAGTCCAGAACCAGGGGCCACAGTTTAAGAATAAGGGGTAAGCCGTTTAGAACGAAGATGAAGAAACACTTTTTCACACAGAGAGTTGTGAGTCTGTGGAATTCTCTGCCTCAGAGGGCAGTGGAGGCCGGTTCTCTGGATGCTTTCAAGAGAGAGCTAGATAGGGCTCCTAACGATAGCAGAGTCAGGGGAAATGCGGACTAGGCAGGAACGGGGTACTGATTGTGGATGATCAGCCATGATCACGTTGAATGACGGTGCTGGCTTGAAGGGCTGTACGGCCTACTCCTGCACCTATTGTCTATTGTCTATTGACGTTCTTTTAAGAAGGAGATGAAGCAAAACTTCTTTAGGGAATCTGAGGATTTTTTTGCCACAGAAGGCCGTGGAGGCCAAGTCAGTGGATATTTTTACAGCAGAGACAGATAGATTCTTGATTAATACGGGTATCAGGGGTTATGGGGAGAAGGCAATAGAATGGGGTCAGGAGGGAGAGATAGATCGGTCACGATTGAAATGCGGAGTAGACTTGACGGAGTTTGTATGTTTCTCTGATGACCGCGTGGGTTTTCTCCGGGTGCTCTGGTTTCCTCCTGTTGATGAGGACTCGGTGGGCCGAACGTCCCATTTCCGCTATATCTCTAAAGACTAAAGTCTAAAGTACAGGGTCCAATGAAGGGAGAGCAAATATGCCTCAGTAAATGTATTCAGCACATGGCAATGATGAAGAGTAATATAGCGCAATGAAATATTAAACTTTCTGCACTGGGAACGGATAGATGATATTCCGATGGAAGGTCAACATGAAATGTCAAACACAGTTCACGGAGTTGCTGCCATAAGGGAATAAATAGTATCATCTTCCTGCAGAGCTGTATAATGCCAACAGGCCACTGATCATTTGGGACATTTAACCAGACTTGATGATTATCTTCATTAGTCTTTAGAGTTTAGACTTGAGAGATACAGTGTGGAAACAGGCCTTTCAGCCCCCCAGACCGCGCCGACCAGCGATCACCCCGTATGCTAGCACTATCCTACACACACTTGGGACCATTTATAATTTTACCAAAGCCAATTAACCTACAATCCTGCACATCCATGGAGTGTGGGAAGGAACTGGGGAACCCAGAGAAAAGCCACTTGCTCGCCGTGAGAATGTACAAACTCCGTACAGACAGCACCCCAGGTCAGGATCGAACCCGGACCTCGGGCACCACTGTGCCACCCCCTGCCTGATCATGCCCCAGATTCAGATGAATCCTCTGTCAGAGCAGAGGGGAATTCCAACCCTCGTCAGAGACCGGAGAGGGCAATCCAGGTTGTTATAGCGTCACAGGGCACGGCAACAGACCCTTCAGCCCATCGAGCCCCTGTCTATTTAAATGCATATACATCTAATCCCTCAGAATCCTCTCCAGTAATTTGTCTGGAATAGCTCAGCAAGTCAGACAGCATCTGAAGAAGGGTCCCAACCCGAATCGTCAGCTATCCATGTTCTCCAGAGATGCTGCCTGTCGTTGAGCTACCCCAGCCAGCACTTTGTGTCTTATTTTGTGAACCAGCATCTACAATTCCTTTTTTCTAGGCTCACTGGTTTAGTTTAGTTTAGTTTAGAGATACAGTGCGGAAACAGGCCCTTCGGCCCACATGGTGAGTGCCAACCAGCGATCCCACACATTAGCACCATCCTATACCCACAAGGGACAATTTTTACATTTTACATTTTACATTCACCACT
The DNA here is from genome assembly GCA_963514005.1 of Raja brachyura. Next base: position 13,561,255 of record OY740781.1, on the reverse strand, counting down.
CTCCGTACAGACAGCACCCGTAGTCAGGGTCGAACCCGGGTCTCCGCCGCTGAAAGTGCCGCAAGCGCTGTACCGCTGCGCTACCTTGCCTCCTGGTCTATAGTTTCCAGACTTTTCCTTGCAGCCCTTCTGACGTTAGGCACCCTCCAGTCATCCAACCCCTCATCCATATCTAATAACACCCAAGAAAACTTGAGTGAATATTGAAGATGGTTGCATGTCACTTCATTTTACATCCACTCTGACCTCCCTGTCCCTGGCTTCAGGGTGATGATATCTGTGGAATTATTTGCCACATAGGGCTGTGGACGTAAAGTCAGTGGATCCGATCACTTATGACAATAGACAATAGACAATAGGTGCAGTAGGCCCATTAGGCCCATTAGGCCCTTCGAGCCAGCACCGCCATTCAATGTGATCATGGCTGATCATCCACAATCAGTATCCCGTTCCTGCATTCTCCCCATTTCCCCGGACTCCGCTATCTTTAAGAGCCCTATCGAGCTCTCTCTTGAAAGTATCCAGAGAACCTGCATCCACCGCCTTCTGAGGCAGATAATTCCACAGACTCACCACTCTCTGTGAGAAAAAGTGTTTCCGCGATCTTATGATCCTCATTATTACAAACCCACGGTTTGAAGAACAGCACCTTACCTTCCTCCTGGACATGTTGCAGCCTTTGAGGCGGCACGGTGGCGCTGTGGTAGATTTGCTGCTTCACACCGCCAGAGACCCGGGTTTGATCCTGACTAAGGGTGCTTGTCTGTATGGAGTTTGTACATTAACCCTGTGACCGCATGGGTTTTACATAGAAACATGGATATATAGACAATAGGTGCAGGAGTAGGCCATTTGGCCCTTTGAGCCAGCACCGCCATTCAATGTGATCATGGCTGATCATCCAAAATCAATACCTCGTTCCTGCCTTCTCACAATATCCCTTGATTCTGCTAGCCCTAAGAACTCTATCTAACTCTCTTTTGAATGCATCGAGTGAATCGGCCTCCACTGCCTTCTGAGGCAGGGAATCCCACAAATTCACAACTCCCTGTGTGAAAAAGGTTTTCCTCATCTCAGTTCTAAATGGTAGACCCATTATTCTTCAACTGTGGCCCCTAGTTCTGGACTCCCTCAACATCGGGAACATGTTTCCTGCATCTAGCGTGTCATATCCCTTCATAATTGTATCTGTTTCTATAAGATCACCTCTCATCCTTCTAAACGCCAGTGAATACAAGTCCGGTCGCTCCATTCTTTCATCATATGTCAGTCCCACCATCCCGGGAATTAACCTGGTGAACCTACGCTGCATTCGCTCAAAAGCAAGACTATCCTTCCTTAAATTAGGAGACCAAGATTGCACACAATACTCCAGGTGCGTTCTCACCAGGGCCCTGTACAACTCCAGTTAACATGATGCCAAGTCAAACTGATTTCATCGGCTAGCACATAGTTTATATCCTTCTATTCCTTGCACATCTATGTGCCTATCTAAACATTACTTAAACGCCTCTATCATATGTGTATGTGTGTGCATATGGACACACAGACTTTTTTTGTTCCCATTTATTATATTGTTCACAGTGTACTATGTTTACATACTCTGTTGCACTGCTGCAAGTACGAATTTCATTATTTTATCAGGGACATATGACAATAAAACACTCTTGACACTTGACTCATGTGATACAAATCAGGTGCCTGCTAACAAATTCCCTTCTCACCTTAAACCTTAAACCTTAAAGAATCCCCAGTTCTTGATTCCCCAACTCTGGGTAAAAGACTGTGCATTCACCCAATATATTCTCCTCATGATCTTATACATCTCTCAAAGATAACCCCTCAGGCTCCTACGCTCCTTGGAGTGAAGTGCCCAACCTCTCCCCATAGCTCAGGCTCTTACGTACTGGCAACATGCCCATAAATCTTCTCTGCACTCTTTCTAACAAAGCAACATCGTTCCGATAACAGGACGACCAAAACTGAACATAATACTCCAAATGTGGCCTCACAATGTTTTGTGCAGCTGCAACATAACATGCCAACTTGATGAAGGCCAATGTGCCGAAAGCCTTCTTGACCACCTGTGATACCATTTTCAAGAAAGGATATACCTGCGCTACGAAGTCCCACTGCTCTATAACAATCCCCAGAGCCATGGCATTCGCTTTGTAGGTTCTGCTCTGGTTTGACTTCTCAAAATGCAACACCTCGCACTTATCTGTATTAAACTCCATTAACCATCCCTCTGTCCACCGACCCAACTGATCAAGGTCCTGCTGCAATTTTAGATGGCCATCTTTGCTTTATGATGCCACCCACATTTGTGACATCGGCAAACTTACATTGTACATTCTCATCCAAATGTATTCTCATACATTCTCATTCCACTTTAAATCTTTTATGGCCGCATTAATCTATTAATCAGTTCCATGTGCAGATATTTCCATCGTCCTATCCAACCCCCACACACACACCCAACTTTAAACTAACTAGTTTTCATTTTTTCCAGTTCTGATGCAAGTTCTTCAATCTAAAACAATATCTTCCTTGCTATTTCCATAGATGCCACCTGACCTGCTGTTCATAAGTGATAGGAGCAGAATTAGGTCATTCGGCCCATCACATCTACTTCACCAGTTGATCATGGCAGATCTATCTTTCCCTCCTAACCCCATTCTCCTGCCTTTGCCCCATAATCCCTAACACCAGTACTAATCAAGAATCTATCTCTGCCTTAAATATATCCATTCACTTGGCCTCCACAGCCTTCTGTGGCAATGAATGTCACAGATTCACCATTCTCTGACTAAAGAAATTCCTCCTCATCTTCCTATAGGAACGTCCTGAAATTCTGAGGCTATGACCCCTGGTCCTAGACTCTCCCTCTAGTGGATACATTCTCTCCACATCCACTCTATCCAGGCCTTTCACTATTCGGTAAGTTTCAATGAGGTGTCCCCTCATCCTTCTAAACGTCAGCTAGTACAGACCCACTGCCGTTAAACGCTCATCATATGTTAAACCACTCATTCCTGGGATCATTCTTGTAAACCTCCTCTGGACCCTCTCCAGAGCCAGCACATCCTGTGCAAACCATTCTGTATACATCATTTGGTGTAAACCAGCAACTGCAGTTCCTTCCTACACATCCTTCTTCAGATTTGGGGCCCAAAATTGCTCACAATACTCTAAATGTCAGTTTCTGACATTTTCTGTTGTTGTTTCAGTTTCAGATTTTTGATATTTGTTCTCCAGCAATCGAAAGAATTGGACAAAAGTACAGTACAGCAGGAAGAGGTCTTTCCTCCCACCATGTCTAGGCTGACCATGATACCCATTTAAACTGATCCCATCTGCCTGGGCAGGGACGACATCCCTATATACCCTAGCTGTCCAAGACCACAAGCTGCCAGAGGAGGTAAACATAGAAACATAGGAATTAGGTGCAGGAGTAGGCCATTCGGCCCTTCGAGCCTGCACCGCCATTCAATATGATCATGGCTGATCATCCAACTCAGTATCCTGTACCTGCCTTCTCTCCATACCCACTGATCCCTTTAGCCACAAGATCCACATCCAACTCCCTCTTGAATATAGCCAATGAACTGGCCTCAACTACCTTCTGTGGCAGAGAATTCCAGAGACTCACCACTCTCTGTGTAAAGAATGTTTTCCTCATCTCGGTCCTAAAGGAATTCCCCCTTATCCGTAGACTGTGACCCTTTGTTCTGGCATATTGTTTTATTGTCATAGGTCCCCTTAGCCACAAGGGCCACATCTGACTCCCTCTTAAATATAGCCAATGAACTGGCCTCAACTACCCTCTGTGGCAGAGAGTTCCAGAGACCCACCACTCTCTGTGTGAAAAAGGTCCTTCTCATCTTGGTCCTAAAGGATTTCCCCCTTATCCTTAAGCTGTGACCCCTTGTCCTGGACCTCCCCAACATCGGGAACAATCTTCCTGCATCTAGCCTGTCCAACCCCTTAAGTTTCTATAAGACCCCTCTCAATCTCCTAAATTCTAGAGAGTATTCTAGGTAGTTGAAGCAGGTGCTATCACAACATTTAAAAGACCCATTTAGTCTGGACAGGAAAGGTTTAGAAGTATATAGGCCAAACACATTTGGGCCGAGGGGCCTGTTTCCACTCTATAAGACTCTAGGACTCTATGACTCTAAGAGTCTTGCCTTATCTAGTACCATGTGCTTGCATTTGGCCCATAAAACTTTCCTATTGATGTAACTATCCAAATGTCTTAAACATTACAATTTATTATCTGTGGAGGACAGAACAAATGCTGGTTTAAATCAAAGATAGACACAAAATGATGGAGTAACTCAGTGGGACACTGAGTAACTCTGACGAAGGGTCTCGACCTGAAACATCACCCATTCCTTCTCTCCTGAGATGTTGCCCGTCCTGCTGAGTTACTCCAGGATTTTATGTCCATCTGAAATTTACTACCTCCTCCGGCAGCTCGTTATGAATACCCAATATGTAAGGATATTTGGCCCTCACATCCTCTTTAAATATGTCCCCTCTTAACTTAAATCTATGCCCTCTAGTGTTAATCTTAGAAAAAAACAGCCATCTTATCGAGGCTCATCATGATTTGATAAAGCTCTGTAGGGTCATGTCTCAGCCTTCCTCACACCAGGGAAAACAGTTCAGCCCATAGAGACTGCCCTTCTAATGAGCCCTCCAGATCTGACTTCATCTTGCAGTAAATGTTGCACCCTTTATCCTTTATCTGAGGATTGTGGACGGCTTGGTTGTAATCATGCGCAGTCTTTGCTCTGAAGACAGCCACAAAATGGTGGAGTAACTCAGCGGGCCGCATCTCTGGAGAAAAGGAATAGGGTCGAGACCCTTCTTCAGACGGTCCAGGGAGAGGGAAACTAGAGGTATGAACAAGTACAGGACAAATCAGAGGCGCCATGTCATTGGTCATCACGCCAAGTCACGCCGCGTATTTTTCGGTGACCCGATACGTCAGTCGATGCCGGTAGTCGCCGAAAAAATCGCCAAGTGGGACAAGCCCTTAACACTATCCTACACACTGGCGACATTTTACAATTTTCACCGAAGCCAGTTAACCTACAAACCAGAGAAAACCCACGCGGTCACAAGGTTTATCGTACAAACTCTGTACTGATAGCACCCGTGCAGCTCAGTTTCAGTTTAGTTTATTGTCACGTATACCGTGAAAAGCTTTTGTTGCTTTCCAAATAGTCCGCAGAAAGTAAATACATGATTACAATCGAGCCATTTACAGCGTATAGATACATGATAAGGGAATAACCTTTAGTGCAAGGTAAAGCTAGCAAAGCCTGACCAAGGATAGTCCAAGGGTCACCAATAAGGTAGATAGTAGTTCAGGACTGCTCTCTGGTTGTGGTAGGACGATTCAGTTGCCTAATAACAGCTGGGAAGAAATTGTCCCGAATCTGGAGGTGTGGGTTTTCACACTTCCATATCTTTTTCCTAATGGGAGAGGGGAGAAGAGGGAATGGCCAGGGTGCGGCTCACCTTTGATTATGCTGCTGGCCTTGCCGAGGCAGCGCGAGGTGTAAATGGAGTCAATGAAAGGAAGGTTGGTTTGTGTGATGGTCTGGGCTGCGTCCACAATTCACTGTAATTTCTTGCGGTCTTGGATGGAGCTGTTCCCAAATCATGCTGTGATGCATCCGGATAAAATGCTTTCTATGGTGCATCTGTAGAAGTTGGTGAGAGTTGTAGGGGACATGCCGAACTTCCCAAACCTTCCCAGGAAGTAGAGACATTGGTCTGCTTTCTTGGTCGTTGCTTCAGTATGGGTGTTCCAGGAGAAGTTGTTGGTAATATTGACTCCTAGGAATTTGAATGTTTTCAACCATCTCCATTTCGGCACCGTCAATGCAAACTAGGGTATGTGCACCGCTTCACTTACTGAAGTCGATCACTATCTCCTTTGTCTTGCAGATATTGACAGAAAGGTTGTTGTCTCAACACCAGGACATTAGGTTCTCAATCTCCTTCCTGTAGTCCATCTCATCATTATTTGATATCCGGCCTACAAAGGTGGTGTCGTAGTCTGGGTCGAACCCGGATCTCTGGCAGTGTAAGGCAGGAACTCTACCACTGCGCCACTGTGCTGTCCTGTTTCCATGCACTGTGACTCTATGGACGTTCTATTTGGAATTGAAAACGCTAACATCATCAAAAAATGTCCCCAGAGCTGCGACTACTCCATGTTGAACCCTATCACCGTTCCATATTTCCTAGTCAGAGTCCTGGAATTCCCTACCACACACCGGGTGGCACGGTGATGTAGCTGGTGGTGCTGCTGCCTCACTGCAAAAGAGACCCGAGTTCGATCCTGACCTCGGGTGCTTTCAGTGCGGAGTTTTCACGTTCTCCTTGTGACATAGAAACATAGAAAAATAGGTGCAGGAGTAGGCCATTCGGCCCTTCGAGCCTGCACCGCCATTCAATGTGATCATGGCTGATCATCCAATTCAGTATCCCGTACCTGCCTTCTCTCCATACCCCCCGATCCCTTTAGCCACATCTAACGCCCTCTTAAATATAGCCAATGAACTGGCCTCAACTACCTTCTGTGGCAGAGAATTCCAGAGACTCACCACTCTCTGTGTAAAGAATGTTTTCCTCATCTCGGTCCTAAAGGAATTCCCCCTTATCCTTAGACTGTGACCCCTTGTTCTGGACTCCCCCAACATCGGGAACAATCTTCCAGCATCTAGCTTGTCCAACCCCTTAAGAATTTTGTAAGTTTCTATAAGATCCCCCCTCAATCTTCTAAATTCCAGCGAGTACAAGCCGAGTCTATCCAGTCCATGTGGGCTTCCTCCGGGTGCTCCCGAAGGAATGGATGTGGGTTTGAGGGTTAATTGAACTCTGTAAATTGCCCCCAGTGTGTAGGGAGTGGATGGGAAAGTGGGATAAAGAGGTATGGGAGTCTGAAAACTATAACATCCAGATTTAGGAACAGCATCTTCCCAAATTCCATCAGGTTATTAAACATGACGAACACTCTGACTGCATGGATTCCCTCCGGGTGCTCCGGATTCCTGCCACATCCCAAAGGCCTGTGCGTAAAGGACTGGGATGTCAGGACTGTCTTATGAACAAAGACTGCATAGACTCGGTTTGTACTCGCTAGAATTTAGGAGATTGAGAGGGGATCTTATAGAAACTTACAAAATTCTTAAGGGGTTGGACAGGCTAGATGCAGGAAGATTGTTCCCGATGTTGGGGAGGTCCAGGACAAGGGGTCACAGCTTAAGGATAAGGGGGAAATCCTTTAGGACCGAGATGAGAAGGACCTTTTTCACACACAGAGTGATGGGTCTCTGGAACTCTCTGCCACAGAGGGTAGTAGAGGCCAGTTCATTGGCTATATTTAAGAGGGAGTTAGATGTGGCCCTTGTGGCTAAGGGGATCAGAGGGTATGGAGAGAAGGCAGGTACGGGATACTGAGTTGGATGATCAGCCATGATCATATTGAATGGCGGTGCAGGCTCGAAGGGCCGAATGGCCTACTCCTGCACCTAATTTCTATGTTTCTATGTTTCTATGACTCTGTATATTGCTCCTGGTGTATTTTAAGTGGATGAGAAAGTGGGATAACTCAGAGCTAGTGTGAACAGGCGATCAAAGGTCAGCATGGACTCGGTGGGCCGAAGGTCCAGTTTCCATGCTGTATCTCAGAACTAAACTAAACACCCTTACAAAGGCATGTGGGTGACGTCCCAAACCGATACATCACGTATCCATGTTCTCCAGAGATGCTGCCTGACCCGCTGAGTTACTCCAGCACTTTTTGTGTAATAACCAGCATCTGCAGTTTCTTGAGTCGCCCTGTGCTCGTGGGACCCACCAAACTGCGGCCTGGAAGGGTGAAGCTCCTGCTCATTCCCCCGAAGACCAGAGACCAGCACGATGGAGCTGGGAACGATGGAGGATACCACGGGTAAGGAGCGAGGGCGGTGGGGGAGGAGAGGGAACCGGGGTCGGGCCTACCCCACCCTCATGGTCAGCTGCGGGAGGCTCCCACCCCCCCTCGCCCTCCGGGGAACAAAGGTGGATGGGCGAGGAGGTTCGCCGGTTGACCAAGGGAAGGCGACGGCTGGAGGCCCCGCAGCAGCCTGGGGCTCACCTGAACCGGGCACCCGCTCACAACAACTGGAGGGTGGCAGAGGGAAACGAAAGATATGGAAGGGTAAGGTGTGAAAACGAGGGATCAAAGGGAACGAGACATAAAAACATAGAAACATAGAAAATAGGTGCAGGAGTAGGCCATTTGGCCCTTCGTGCCAGCACCGCCATTCAATACAATCATAGCTGATCATCCAAAATCAGTACCCCGTTCCCACTTTCCCCCCATATCCCTTGATTCCGTTAGCCCTAAGAGCTAAATATAACTCTCTCTTGAAGATCAAGAAGAATGTACAATGGATCATTGTTAGCTAGGGGAAGGTAACAACGAGGCGTACAAAGTAAAATTTGAACTCGGAGACGATAGACAATAGACAATAGGTGCAGGTGTAGGCCATTCGGCCCTTCGAGCCAGCACCGCCATTCACTGTGATCATGGCTGATCATCTGCAGTCAGTACCCCGTTCCTGCCTTCTCCCTATATCCCCTGACTCCGCTGTCTTTAAGAGCCCTATCTTTTTGAGAAAAAGTGAGTTTTGACAATCAATCTAGTTGGAGAACGGGGGTGGAGAAGGAATGGAGAGAGAGGGAAAAGGTAGGGTCACCTGAAGTTAGAGAAGTCAATATTCAAAATGAAACGGCAGTTCACCACCAATCCTCTCTCAGGTCGGCACGGTGGCGCAGCAGTAGAGTTGCTGCCTTACGATGCACGAAGCGTTAGAAACCGCGGTTCGATCCCGACTACGGGTGCTGTCTGTACGGAGGTAGTACGTTCTCCCCGTGAACTGTGTAGATTTTCTCCGGGATCTTCGGTTTCCTCCCACACGCCAAAGACGTGCAGGTTTGAACGTTAATTGGCTTGGTTCAAGTGTAAAATGGTCCCTTGTGTGTGCAGGGTGACGTTAATGAGTGGGGATCGCTGGTCGGCGGGAAGACTCGGTGGACCGACGGGCCTGTTTCCGTGCTGTAGCCCTAAACTACACTAAAGGTCAAGCAAGGACGGACAGTGTTTTCTCCGCACTGGCTACGTGCAGACAACGGACCACAAGGAGCCCCCACGTAGCCAAGGGTTCCACCGAGAGCTGGACGCAGTTCAGGAATTTGTTCCGAGAAAGGCCGCCAAGTACAGTTACTGAGACCGGTGGCTGGCCAAGGCTGTGTGTGGAACGGTCCACAGCTAACCCGCGCATAGTCTGGGGACAACTGCAGATGCAGCAGAAACACAGAACCCTGCACCATCAAACGGAACAGCAGAGTATGTCTTTGAGAGGGAGGGGCATGGTTTTTAGCAAAGCAAAGGCAAGTAGCTAATTCACCTTTCCATTGTATAGGCATAGTCATGCAGTGTGAAAACAGGCTCTACGGCCCAACCTCCCCATGCTGGCCAACGTGCCCCATCTACACTAGTTCCATCTGCCTGCATTTGGCCCACATTTCTCTAAACCTATCCTACCCACGTAGCTGTCTAAATGTTTCATATATTTCAATGTTTGCTATATTTAAGCGGGAGTGTTATATTTAAGAGGGAGTTAGTTGTGGCCCTTGTGGCTAAGGGGATCAGAGGGTATGGAGAGAAGGCAGGTACGGGATACTGAGTTGGATGATCAGCCATGATCATATTGAATGGCGGTGCAGGCTCGAAGGGCCGAATAGCCTACTCCTGCACCTAATTTCTATGTTTCTATAAACGTTGCAATAGTAGCTACCTCAACTACCTCCTCCGGCACCACCTTTAGTATACAAAAGTTACCCCTCAGGTTCCTATTTAAGGGAGGCACAGTGGCGCAGCGGTAGAGCTGCTGCCTAATGCCCCTGTCCCACTTAGGAATCCTGAACTGAAACCTCTGGAGATTTTGCGCCCCACCCAAGGTTTCCGTGCGGTTGCCGGAGGTTTTTGTCAGTCTCCCTAATGGTCGAAAGTGGTTTCCGCTTCTTCTATGTTCCGGCGATTATTTAAAAAAACTGAAAAAACCTCCAGGAACCTCTGGGAACCACACGGAAACCTTGGGTGGGGCGCAAAGTCTCCAGAGGTTTCCGTTCGGGTTTCCTAAGTGGGACAGGGGCATTACAGTGCCAAAGACCCGGGTTCAATCCTGACTACGGGTGGTATTTGTACGTTCTCCCCATGACCTGCGTGGATTTTCTCCGAGATCTATGGTTTCCTACTGCATTCCAAAGACGTACATGGTTGTAGGTTAATTGGCTTGGTATAAATTTATACGTACTTAAATGTAAATTGTCCCTAGTGTGTGTAGGATAGCGTTAGTGTGCGGGAATCGCTGGTCTGCGCGGACTCAGTGGGCCGAAGGGCCAGTTTCTACGCTGTATTTCTAAACACTAAAAAAAGATATGGAGCCCGTTTGCTCTGTACAGTCAATCGTTCGGCAGGTCGACTCACTTGTCAAATACAACGGCAGCATACGCAGGTTCAGCGAAGACCACATCCCCGCTCCAGAAGTCTTGCTTCGTCTTCAGGCCCCTTCCCTTGCTGCCCGCGTCGAAGACTTTGACTTTGTCCATGTCGCCCGCAGTCATTTGTGTGAACGGGTTATGGGTCCGTGGAGAACAACGCTGAGCTTTAACCTTGGCTACTAATCTCCAGTTGTCTCGACACCTTTCTAGATGCCAGCTTCTATAAATGGGCCGCTTCTGTCAGACTGCACCAAGCCATGCGGTGAGGGGGAGCAGGAGAGGCAGAGGGGAACACAACTTCTCGATGGCAAGCGCCTGTATCCCTCTAGAGTGCCCGTACCCCTGTAGCCGCTGGTGCAGAACTGTGCTAAAACGTCACATCCATTTTGTTATATAAAGTGGAGTTGCAGTTTCCTGAGGAATTCTGTGTCTCCTGCGGTGAATTAAGGTTTTATCTCTTCCCCTGCTTTGGGAAGGGGGGTTGGAAGCCCAGCGGGTTTATTTTTGGAAAACAGATGCCCTTATCCGTCAAAGGCTGGCAGCTGGAGAGAGGAGGCCATTTAGTTTAGTTTAGAGATAGAGCGTTGAAACAGGCCCCTCGGCCCGCCGAATCCGCACCGACCAGCGGTCACCCCGTACGCTAACACTATCACATGCACACTAGGGAACAATTTACAATTTTTACCGAAGCCAATTAACCTCCAAACCTGTGCATCTTTGGAGGGAAACGGAGCACCCGGAGAAAAGCCACGTGGGTCACGGGGAAAAGGTACAAACTCCGTGCGGACATCACCTGTGGTCAGGATCGAACCCAGGTCTCTGGCGCTGTAAGGCAGTAACTCTACCGCAACGCCACCGTGCCGCCCTTGTAAGATTGTGAGATTTTTAGATAGCACGGAATGGATATACACGGAATGGAGGGATATGGATCACATACAGGCAGATGAGATTAGTTTAACTTGGCCTCATGTTTGGCACGGACATCGTGGCCAAAGGACCCGGGTCTCTGGCGCTATAAGGCAGCAACGCTACCTTCGGCTGCGACCAGTTTGAGTCGGCCACGGGAGCCAGAGTGAACTGCAGGAAGAGCGAGGCCATGCTCTTTGTCAACTGACCCGACCGATCTTCCGTCCCCTTCACCATCAAGCTTGACTTCTTGAAGGTGCCGGGGATCTGGTTCGGGGGGGCAGAGACGTGTGACAGGAACTGGCTGGAGCAGATAGCCAAGGTGGGGAAGAAACTGGAGCTGTGGAAGCAGCGCTCCCTCTCCATAATTTGGTCATCAGGTGTGAGGTGCTCTCGGGGCTGCTGTACTTGGCGCAAGTGTGGCCTGTCCCTCCCTCCTACGCCACAGGGAATCACCCGGGTCGTCTTCCAGTTCATCTGGGGGTCGAGGATGGACCGGGTGCGACGAGCCACAATGCACAAGTCGGCAGACAACGGGGGTAAAAGCGTGCCCAACGTCGCCCTCACCCTGATGGCCACCTTCATGTGTAGTTGCATCAGGCGGAGTGTAGAGCCAAGGCACGCGGGCACCAAGTGTCACTACCTGCTGAGGTTCTTCCTGTCCCCGGTGTTGCGAAGGATGTGCCTGGCGCAGATGCCACGCAATGTGCTAGTCAGCTGGACATTGCCGCATCATCTGTCGTTTGTGGAAAGGTTCTTCCGGACCAACACCTTTGACCACAAGTCCATCGGGCAGTGGTCAGTTTGGGAGGGCATTTGTTGTGAGGTTTGTGGAAGCAGACGGGACAGGGACGGGTTTACATACACGGTGACGCGGGCAGGGACACAGTGCAGACGCCACACTTTAATGCCACACAAAGCACAGCAGAAGGTTCTGCAAACAAATGGGATTATGACAATGTTTTACCAGATAAGGGGTGTCTGTGAAAAATACTATCACCAACTTGAGAGCGTTCCTGACCTCCCATCTACCTCATTGGAGACCCTTGGACTATCTTTAATCGTTGGCGGGAATGGGGAACTCTGGATGACAAGGGATTTGGAGTCTCTTGTCAGAAATAATAAAAAGAGGACATGGGACAGACACAGAGCTGGGATCTAAAGCATCCCTGGAGCAAAGTACGGGCGGAAATCACTTTTAAATCATGGGGGGAACACAATGAGGCCTAACATCTAGGGCAGGGGTTGGCAACCCACTAGCGCACGGGCCGGATCCGGTCCTTAACCCGAAATCATCTGGCCTGCAGGCATATATTTTTTCAATTCGTTTTCGTGACCTGGGAACCGCAGCCAACCCCCGGGGCACGCAGGCGACCTGTGAACTGCAGCCAGACCTGCCAGCCAACCTGGGCAGTGCAGCCAGTCCTGGGGCAAGCGAGCCGATCTGGGAACTGAAGCCAGACCTGGGGCACGCAGGCGACCTGGGAACTGGCTGTAGTGCCTGGGTCACAAAATATGGGGGGGATTGTCCCCCACCTCTCAAAACATGAGTGGGACAGGACCCCCATATACTGTGTGGGGGATGTAGGGACATTTTTAAGTAAGAAAGAATGGGGTTGTAAATACCTCTGGTAGATCAAAGTCAGAGATCCACAGTGTACGGATACATGATAAGGGAATAATGTTTAGTTCAAGATAAAGTCCAGTCGTCCATATGAAAAAAAGTCCAGATAAAGAAATGCAGCTGTTGGCGTAGAAGATTTAAAGAGTGGAGCGATTGTAATGCGTGATTGCAGATCCAATTCTTCAAAGCCAGAGTGGCCTGACTATGGCACTATCTCCGATGGATCGCTATTTTTACCAAGTATTGTCTTTCCGCTGACTGGTTAGCACGCAACAAAAGCTTTTCACTGTACCTCAGTAAACGTGACAATAAACTAAACTGAAACTGAAAAAGCGGTGAAGATGAGGTAACTTGGAACAGTTAATGGAGATGCCTTGAGAACAGTCCATATTATGGTCGAAGGGATGCTGGACATCCTAAGATGCATGAATGTAGATAAATCTCATGAACCTGATTCAAGCACCAGCTGTTATCTATGTTTAGACTTCTGACTTTAGAGCTGCAAAGAGGAAACAGGACCTTCAGCCCACCGAGTCCGCAGCGACCAGCGATCACCCGTACAAAAGCACCACCCGACACACTAGGGATAATTTACAGAAGCCAATTAACCCACAAACCTGCACGTCTTTGAAGTGTGGGAGCAAACCAGAGCACCCGGAGAAAACCCACGTGGTCACGAGGAAAACGTACAAACTCTGTACAGTAGGCGCCCATAGTTTATAAGTTCATAGGTTATAAAAGCAGAACTCAGCCATTTGGCCCATCAAGTCTATTCTGCCATTCAATCGGGGCTGATCTATCTTTCCCTTTCAATCCTATCTCTCCTGCCTCCTTCCCAATACCCCTGACACCCATACTAATCAAGTAGTCAGGATTGAACACGGGTCTCCGGGGCGTTAAGGTAGCAACTCTACCGCTGTGCCGCCCGATGTTCTTGATGTGCTTTGAGTTGAGAATGTTCGCCAACGTTTCTCCAGAGACTCACCAAGAGGGAGCTCCTTTCCAGAATGCCTGCTAAATAAAGACCTTGTATTTGTACAGCCCCAGCCTCCGCGTGCCTTATCACAGTCATTACACCCGCTGTTAAAATAGCATCGCATTCCACCCTTGAAAATAAGACCTTGTCACTCTGGGACAATGGCATGCCTAAATCGAATGAGCAACTTGCTGAACTGACCAGGGGCTATCCCTGTGACACAACGACCAAGCTAAAGACTCAGCAAGCCAGTGATACACTCATTCGTAGCATTGACAAGGCTCTGGTTTCAGCTCAGCTTGTGTGCACGGCTGCCTCCAAAAGCATAAAATGTCTGATCCCAGGAAACCCGAAGGACTTAAGTGATCTATTGACCTTCATAAAGTTTGCTTCATGAGGGCGGCACGGTGGTGCAGCGGTAGAATTGCTGCCTTACATCGGCAGAGACCCATGTTCGATCCTGACCTCGGGTCCTTGGCTGTATGGAGTTTGCACATTCTCCCCGTGACCTGCCTGGCTTTTCTCCGGTTTCCTCTCACACTCCAAAGAGGTTTGTATGTTGCGGTAATTGGCTTGGTATGAATGCAAATTGTGCGCAGGATAGTGTAAGTGTGCGGGGATCTCTTGTCAACGTGGACTCGGTTGGCAGGAGGGTATATTTCTGTGCTGTATTTCTAAACTAAACTAAAGTTCAAGTTATAGGAACAGAATTAGCCCATTCGGCCCATCATCTACTCCGCCATTTAATCATGACTGACCTATCTCTCCCTCCTCACCCCATTCTCCTGCCTTCTCACCATAACCTCTGACACCCGTACTAATCAAGAATCTATCACTCTCCGCTTTGACCAAACCAATTGAGGTGGTTTAGCTGCTCACAACAGCTTCTGTTGCTTTGTTTCGATGATGATCAGCCATGATCATATTGAATGGCGGTGCAGGCTCGAAGGGCCGAATGGCCTACTCCTGCGCCTATTTTCTATGTTTCTATGTTTCATCATTGTTTAGATTAGTTTCTTATTGTCACGTGTACCTCGGTACAGTGAAAAGCTTTTTGTTGCGTGCTATGCAGTCAACAAAAAGACTGCCTGTGATTATAATCAAGCTGTCCACAGTGTACAAATACAGGACAAAGGCTGCATGGGTATTGTCTATTTGTGATCTATTCCTCTCATGATTTTGTACACCTCTATAAGACCACCACTCATCCTCCTGCGCTCCAAGGAATAGAGTCCTAGCCTGCTCAACCTCTCAAGTCCTGGCAACATCCTCGTAAATCATCTCTGCAACCTTTCCAGCCTGACAACATCTTTCCTACAACATGGTGCCCAGAACTGAACGCAACACTCTAAATGTCACCTCACTATGACTAATACAACTGCAACATGACCTCACAACTTATCTACTCAGAGCAGTATTTTTTAACTCCTAGGAATTTTTTCACTCTGTTGAAAAAACTTCACGAGTTTCCACGTTTCCCGAGTACCTGCCATTTGCATTACGAGCCGTTACGAGACATCCACAAGCTCCAACGTACCCGCTACGTACATTCTACGTACTTACAACAAGTTCGTTTTTTTAAAACTTGGGAGAGCTCTTGTGTGAACTTGCATCGAGGGACAGGCCCTTTAACCTAAACATCATCCTGACTTGGAAATGCATTGCTGATTAAAGAAATTCCATCTCATCTCCTTCCTAAAGGAACGTCTTTTAATTCTGTGGATATGACTTCTGGTCCTAGTGGAAATATTCTCTCCACATCCACTCCTTTCACTATTCAGTAATTTTCAATGAGGTCCCCCCTCATTCTTCTAAACCCCAGTGAGTACAGGCCCAGTGCTGTCAAACGCACTTCATATTTTAACCTCTAAGTTTGGGGCAGTTAAACGTGGCTCAGTCCATGAAGTCCACATCCCTTGACTGAATTTAAAAACAGAATAACGCTGAACTTCTGTGATTTCTTGACAAAGCCACTTGGGTTTCTCAGTACAATTCTACATATTTCCAGATAGGAGCGGCACGGTGACGCAGCGGTAGAGTTGTTGCCTTACGGCGCCAGAGACCTGCCGTCGATCCCGACTACGGGTTCTGTCTGTGCGGAGTTTGTACGTTCTCCCTGTGACCAGCGTGGGTTTTCCCTGGGATCTCTGGGTTCCTCCCACACTCCAAAGACATAGAAACATAGAAAATAGGTGCAGGAGTAGGCCATTCATGGCTGCTCATCCAAAATACATCCCCCATTCTGGCTTTTTCCCCATATCCCTCGATTCCCTTAGCCCTAATAGCTAAATCTAACTCTCTCTTGAAAGAGTGTGTAAGTTAATTGGCGTGGTATAATTGTAAATTGTCCCTAGTGTGTGTAAGGTAGTGTCATTGTACATGGATCGCTGGTCGGCAGGGACTCGGTGGGCCGAAGAGCCTGAATCCCCGTTGTATCTCTAAACTAAACAAAACTATGTGTAGGAAGGAACTGCAGATGCTGGTTTAAATCGATGATTGAGACAAAAAGCTGAGGTAACTCAGCCAGACAGGCAGCATCTCTGGAGAGGAGGAATGGGTGACGTTTCGGGTCGAGACCCTTCTTCAGTCTGAAGAAGGGTCTCGACCCAAATCGTCACCCTGTCCTTCTCTCCAGAGATGCTGCCTGTCCGGCTGAGTTACTCCAGCTTTTTTGTGTCTATCTAAACTAAACTATATCCGTTCTCCATTTTGAACTGTCATTGGGCCTGGGATTTTCACAAGCCTGCAATAAAATTGCCTTTTTTTCAGGGAGGCTTTTAGAGTGTCCTTGAATTGTTTTTTTTCCCTGTGTCCTCTTGAAAATTTTCACAGCGATTGAGTCAAGCACGATGATTTATTTTGCCCGTCAGGTGTCAGACATATGCGCTAAGCAGCCTGCCAGCTGGAACTGCTCACGAGCGAACAGCTGTCTCAGTTATTACATCCCATAAAGTGTCCTTTATCTTCAGTGATAATCGTAAATGAAGCAAGTGTGCCCATAGCAATGTCCCTTTAATGAACATTAAGAAGACATTCACTCAGAGGCTAAAGGGCCAGTCTACGTGCATGAGTGAGGTTGTAGTTTAGCCTGAGAAAGGGTCTCGACCCAAAACGTCACCCATTCCTTCTCTCTAGAGATGCTGCCTGTCCCGCTGAGTTACTCCAGCATTTTGTGTCTATCTTTGGTGTAAACCAGTATCTGTAGTTCCTTCCAACATATTAGTTTAGTTTTAGCTTAGCTCAGAGATACAGCCACAGAAACAGGCCCCTGTCCTACAAGCATGCAACACCATGCGATCAGCGCGACCTAACGTGGTCGCTTGAGCCGTCCGGCGTCGCGGGGCCAGTCCCACTTCGGTCGCCGGAGCCATGCGGAATTGTGCGGAGTTCGTCCCGACATCGCGCGGGGCTCCGAAAAACTGACTATGTTCAAAAATTCTGCGCGGCCTCGACATCGTGCCTCCGTGAACCTATCTGTAGGTGCCTCCGTGACCCTCTATGTGTGTGGCTCCGTGGCCCTCTCTGTGTGTGCCTCAGGCCCCTCTCTGTGTGCCCCTCTCTGTCATGGCGAACTTACCTTAAGGCTTCGCTCCAAGTTCGCCTCACTTTACGTCGCGTTGCGCTACTCACCCGACCTCCGCGTGGCCCTCGCTGCCGGTTTGGTCGCACTTGCCGCATGCAGGCGCATGCTGGTGGGAACGACCCTGTACAGGGGATCACCCGACCTCCGTGCGGCCCCCGCTTCTAGTTTGATCGCGCTCATCGCATGGAGTTGGATGCTGGTAGGACAAGCCCTTTAGGCCCACAAAGTCCGCACCGACCAGCGATCCCCGCACACTAATACTCTCCTACACACGCTTGGAACAATTTAACAATTATACCAAGCCAATTAGCCTACAAGCCTGTACGTCTTTGGAGGGTGGGAGGAAACCAGAGCTCCCGGAGAAAACCCACGCAAGTCATGGGGAGAACGTATAAACTCCGCACAGACAGGTCATGAATTAAGGATGAGATCTCACCCCAATCCAAGGACGAGTCTCATGCCCTCTTCTCCCCTCTCCCATCAAGCAAGAGGTAAAGAAGTTTGAAAATGCATCACTGCAGATTCAGGGAGAGTTTCTTCCTCACTGTTAACAGGCAACTGAACCATTCTATCAACAACTAGAGAGCGGTCCTGAGCTACTACCTACCACATTGGAGATCTTCAGACTATCATTAATCGGACTTTACCGGGATTAACCTTGCACTAAGTATTATACTCTTTATCATGTATCTGTACACTGTGGATGGCTTGATGGTAATCATGCATAGTTTTTCCGTTGACTGGATAGCACACGACAAAAAGAGTTTCACTGTACCTCAGTACACATGACAATACTAAACTAAACTAAACTAAACTAGTTAGAGTGGATGTGGAGAGGATGTTTCCAGTAATGGGAGAGTGAGGCCAAAAGGGCACAGAATAAAAGGTTGTACCTTTAGAATGGGGATGAGGAGGAATTTCTTTAGCCAGACTGTCTAGTCTGTGGAATTAATTGCCAAACAGCCATGGAGGCTAAATCAATGGACATTTTTAAAGCAAAGATTGATAGGTTTTTGTTTAATAAGGCCATCAGAGGGGAGTAGGCAGGTGAATGGGGTTCAGAGGGAAAAATAGATCAGTCTTGATTGGATGGCGAAGCAGACTTAATGGGTCAAATGGCCTAATTCTGCTCCTATGCCTCATGGTCTTATGGAAGGAAGGAAGATAACTGGGGTTCTGGTGGAGATTGTCTTTATCTTTGTAAGCCACGGGTGAGGCGTCAGAAGGCTGGAGGAGAGCTAATATCATCCCCTTATTTGAAAGGGCAGTATGGATGAGTGTGGAAACCAAAGGCTGGTGAGTCTTACATCAGAGGTAGGGAACAATGCTTAAAAAGCACTTGGACAGGTACTTAGATAGGGAAAAGCATTATTCCTTTTATCCTGTATCTGTACACTGTGGGCAGTTTGATTGTAATCTTGTATAGTCTTTTGGTTGACTGATTAGCATACAACAAAATGTTTTTCACTGTACCTCGGTACACATAGTCATAGAATCATAGAGAGATACAGTGTGGAAACAGGCCCTTCGGCTCAACCCGCCCACACCGGCCAACAATGTCCCAGTTACCCTAGTCCCATGTGCCTGCGCTTGGTCCATAACCCTCCAAACCTGTCCTATCCATGTACCTGTCCAAATGTTTCTTAAACGATGGGATAGTCGCAGCCTCAACTACCTCCTCTGGCAGCTTGTTCCATACACCCACCACCCTCTGTGTGAAAAAGTTACCCCTCGGATTCCTATTAAATCTTTTCCCCTTCATATTAAACCTATGTTCTCTGGTCCTCGATTCCCCTACTCCAGGTAAAAGATTCTACCCAATCTATTCCTCTCATGATTTTGTACACCTCTATAAGATCTCCCCTCATCCTCCTACGCTCCATGGAATAGAGACTCAGCCTACTTAACCTAGGTATGTTACAAAACTTACCTTGAGCAGCGCTGCAGTTCTGCCGTTCCCAGTGTGCGTGACTTTGGCGCCTTTCAGAGGGTGGCTTGTTTAAAATGCCGTTTTTCCACAGACTGGGCAAATCGATCCATGTCGGGCGATTTCGTTGCTGAAGAAAAATCGCTCCGACATTTCATGCATGAAGGTATTTTTAAATTACGCTAGATTATTTATGAACTAGAGTAATTTAAAAATCATCTTCTAAAGCCGTGAGCGCCGACAACGGGAAGGATTTTACGTAGGGGGGAAAATAAAGTGCACAGTTTATTTTTACATTAAAACTTGGTTTTTATGAAGCCTTTAATCACATTTTCATGTTGCGAAATGGGGACAAAAAAAATGTATGAACCGGCAGTGTTTTTCATGCCGACTTCACCGAAAACCGCAATGTTCTAATCCACCGCATTCCACTAAAACCCACTCGCTAGTTGATTTAAATGGCCATTAATTTACAGGAATTAAACACTAAATTCCTTCCATTTGGCCTATAAATTCATGAAAATTAGATTTAAAAATCATGTTATATTGTGAATTATTGTGTGAATGTTATTTGGATGCAGGCAATTTAAAAATGTTTATTTTTTCTTAAGAAATGGATAGATGTTTAGATCTAGTAATTGAATTTTGTAATTAGCTACAATTAGGTAACTAACTAATTATATGCTTTAATTTCAGGTTATTCAAGTAATATTGTTTCATATTTGTTTCAGAATGCTTCAATCTATAATAACTGAAAATGTCATTGAGTTCTCTTAATTTTTAAGAAAGTTATGGGCTTTTGACTGTCCTAGATCACAGCTTTTGAGTTAAGTCAATGGACAGGCAATGGGGAACAAGATGCTAATTTCTGAGTATGAAAATTGCCATAACCTTTTTAATACTGAAGATATGAAAGTGAATTAGGTGTCAAATTAAACTTATTTTTATGCTTTATCTGATGGGATAAATTGCAGACTTGATTTTTAAAATCTCAAAATTTTGTAACATTGCTACTTAACCTCTCCCAGTAGCTCACACCCTCTAGTCCCGGCACCATCGTCTAGTCCTCGCACCATAATCATGATCATAAACTAAACTATACTAAACTAAATTAAATTAAACTAAACTAAAGCATCTAGAAAGCTAGTCAGATCGGAAAAGGCATAGAGGGATACAGGCCCAATACAGGCAAAGTGTGTACTTAGGCATCACATTCGGCCTGGACAAGGTGAGCCTGTTGTTTGCTGCAAGATTCTATAATTTCTATGTAGACACAAGGAACTGAAGATGCTAGTTTACGAAAAAAGACACCAAGTGCTGGAGTAACTCAGCAGACCAGGCAGCTTCTCTGAGGAAAACCAAAAGTGCCTGACCTGCTGACTATCTCCAGCACTTTGAGTCTTTCTATGTTTTTTTTTCTACATTAATCATTCTTAACTATTCTTAGAAATAATTCTTAGCAAAACGGTTCAAAAGATAAACTTTGAAATAAGTGCCCTTGGTTTTTTCTTGCCCACTTGAGAAAATAATTAGTGCTATGTTTTAACATCTCATCTAGTAGACTGCAGCTTGAACACAGCTCTGCTCCCTCGGTCTGCACTAAAATGTCTGAAGAAGGGTCTTGACCCGAAGCGTCACCCATTCCTTCTCTCCAGAGATGCTGTCTGTCCTGCTGAGTTAGTCCAGCATTTTGTGTCTATATTCGGTGTAAGCCAGCATCTGCAGTTCCTTCCTACACTGAAGTGACAGCCTGGATTTTTGTACTCCTAACTCTGAGGTGGAACATGAACCGTGAACCCTTGGATTCAGAAGTATGAGACTGTGTAACAGTTGAAAGTGAAAGCTTAAAAAGCTTCAAACGCAATAAAGTAAGTTGAACATAAAATATTATTACTGCATTAGCCTGTATTCTCTGCCTCAGAGAGCGGTGGAGGCAGGTTCTCTGGATGCTTTCAAGAGAGAGCTGGATAGGGCTCTTAGAAATAGCAGAGTCAGGGGATATGGGGAGAAGGCAGGAACGGGGTACTGATTGGGGATGACCAGCCATGATCACATTGAATGGCCGTGCTGGCTCAAAGGGCCGAATGGCCTTCTCCTGCACCTATTGTCTATTTTACCAGGCATTGTCTTAAATTTAGCAGAAAAACATTACTGCAGTTTCAAAATCATAGCAGATTTTAAAGTAATCGCTAACGGTGGTGTAAGAAGGAATTACAGATGCTGGTTTAGACACAAAATACTGGAGTAACAGTGGGACAGGCTGCACCTATGGAGAAAAGGAATAGGTGATGTTTTGGGTCGAGACCCTCACCAGACCCTGAGTTACTCGAACATTTTGTGTCTGTCTATAGTTAATGGTAGATTCCCACTTCCATGTGGAATTGTTAATTTAGATTTGTTAATTATAAAACTGCAACTTAATTAGAGGAAGATTGTTTTCTCTTTGATTAGAGAAGTGTCTGTCACATTGCTGTCCGCTTTCAGAACAGTCAGGTACATAAGCTGTCAGGAGCTGGGAGTGGGGGGAGGGGATGGGATTGTGGGTTGTGAATGAGTTGAGGCTCACTGTTCTGAGCAATAGGCTGTCAAGCCCTATTGTGAAGAAACACCTTCAGTTCTCATTGGTGCTGCTAATGAATGAATGGAGGGGGCAGGGGGAGGGGGGGGGGGGAGGTATTTGCAGGTTAACATAATTAATTAATATGTGCGGGCATTTTATCAACCTCCCTTGCTCCATCCTGTCCTCTCCCCTCCAAATAATAATACACATGTGGAAATCAAATGTCCTTTTGGTGCGTAGAGAATCTTTAAACCCAAGTCTCTGGCTAAAGAATGCAAAAAGTGGTGAACACTGCCCAGTCCATCACGGGTTCTGACCTCCCCACCATCGAAAGGATTTACTGGAGTCGCTGCCAGCATCATCAGAAACTCACACCACCCTGGCCACACTCTCATTTCACCCCTGCCATCAGGAAGAAGGTACAGGAGCCTGAAAATTGTAACGTCCAGGTTCAGGGACAGTTTCTTCCCTTCAGCCATCAGGCTATTAAACACTACAAAACAGGCTCCAAACTACATAGACTTGGGGCAATTGGTTTAGTCTTTTTGCACTATTATTGTTTGTTTTTATCTGTATGTATTTGGGTGTACGTGTATAGAATCTGAATAAGGGTCTTGACTCTTACGAAATAAGGGAGGTCACTAGGGGCGCTGCACTGACAGCAGCCTCTGCCTGCAGCCTGTTTGTTTTTCAATCTTTTAATTTTTAGTCAGTTTAAAGTTTGTTTTGGGGGGAATCTTTAACTTTTATATGTGGGGGAGGGAGGCAGGGTAAGGGGGAAACTAATTCCAAGTCGCTTCCTGGTGGGGACGCGATTATTTCTCCCAGTCGCGTCCTCGCCCCCCACCTCGCGGCCTACCACCTGGATTGGAGCGGCCTTTCCTGCTTGGGACCGGGAACCTGACCAGAGC
The DNA here is from genome assembly GCA_963514005.1 of Raja brachyura. The sequence goes on along the minus strand of OY740781.1, from coordinate 13,538,196 downwards.
TGCAATAGCGGCGGCGCAGCGCTGGATTCACCGCGGAGCGGGCGAGGCCTACCTGGATCGCCGTTTGGAGCACCGGAGTGTTGGGCCGCTGCTCCAACATCGTGGAGCTGCGGTTTGGGAGAGCTTCCAACGCGGGCGGCACTGACCGTCATCGTGGAGTCCTGGGGCCCTTTGCCGAGGGCCTCCAGCGTTGCATCTCCACCCGGCGCGCCCTGCGGACTTTGGGAGCCGCGGACTCCGGTAGGAGGGGGCCGACTCTTATGTCCAGGCCGCTGAGGACGTCCCCCAGCCCCGACGTCCGACTTACATCACCCCGGCGAGCGGGCCTGAACATCGGGTCGTCCGTAGCGGCGACTGCGGAGGGCTCGGGGATGCCCCGACCAGGGGGAACAGTGGGGAACATCTGAGAAAGAGACTGACTTTGGTGCCCTCCCTCACAGTGGGAAACTTTGATCCTGCTGTGTGGGGATGTTTTATGTTGAATTCTATCAAATCGATGTTGAATTCTATATTTGTACTGTATGGCTGTATGGTGATTTCATTTCACTTGCCAATTGGCACGTGACAAATAAATGTATCTTGTATCTTGTATCTTGACTCAAAACGTCAACCATTCCTTCCATCCAGAGGTGCTGGCTGTCCCGCTGATTTACTCCAGCATACACAGTGCCCTCCATAATGTTTGGGACAAAGACCCATCATTTATGAAAGGGTCTCGACCCGAAACGTCGCCTATCTCCTTCGCTTCTTAGATGCTGCTGCACCCGCTGAGTTTCTCCAGCTTTTTGTGTAACCCTCGATTCTCCAGCATCTGCAGTTCCTTCTTTAACACCTATCATTTATTTATTTGCCACTGTACTCCACAATTTGAGATTTGTAATAGAAAAAAGTCACATGTGGTGAAAGTGCACATTGTCAGATTTTATTAAAGGCCATTTTTATACATTTTGATTTTACAATGTAGAAATTACAGCAGTGTTTATACATATTCATTTCAGGGCACCATAATGTTTGGGACACATGGCTTCAAAGGCATTTGTGATTGCTCAGGTGTGTTTAATTGCCTCCTTAATGCAGGTATAAGACAGCTCTCAGCACCTAGTCTTTGCTCCAGACTTTCCATCACTTTTGGAAACTTTTATTGCTGTTTATCAACATAAGGACCAAAGTTTTGCCAATGAAAGCCATTATGAGACTGAGTAACGAGAATAAAACTGTTAGAGACATCAGCCAAACCTTAGGCTTACCAAAATCAACTGTTTGGAACATTGTTAAGAAGAAAGAGAGCTCTGGTGAGCTTACTAATCGCAAAGGGACTGGCAGGCCAAGGAAGACCTCCACAGCTGATGACAGAAGAATTCTCTCAAAAATAAAGAAAAATCCCCAAACACCTGTCGAACAGATCAGAAACACTCTTCAGGAGTCAGGTGTGGGTTTATCAATGACCACTGTCCGTAGAAGATTTCATGAACAGAAATACAGAGGCTGCATTGCAAGATGCAAACCACTGGTTAACCACAAAAATAGGATGGTCAGGTTACAGTTTGCCAAGAAGTACTTAAAAGAGCAACCACAGCTCTGGAAAAAGGTCTTGTGGACAGATGAGATGAAGATTAACATATCAGAGTGATGGCAAGAGCAAAGTCTAGAGGAGGGAAGGAACTGCCCAAGATCCAAAGCATACCACTTCATTTATGAAACACGATGGTGGGGGTGTTATGGCCTGGGCATGTATGGCTGCTGAAGTAACTGGCTCACTTATCTTCATTGATGATACAACTGCTGATGGTAGTAGCATAATGAATTCTAAAGTGTATAGATACATCCTATCTGCTTAAGTTCAAATGCCCCAAAACTCATTGGCCAGCAGTTCATTCTACAGCAAGTCAATGTCCCCAAACATACTGCTAAAGCAACAAAGGAGTTTTTCAAAGCTAAAAAATGGTCAATTCTCGAGTGGCCAAGTCAATCACCCGATCTGAACCCAAATGAGCTTGCCTTTTACAAGAGAAAACTGAAGGGTACTAGCCCCCAAAACAAGCATAAGCTAAAGATGGCTGCAATACAGGTCTGGCAGAGCATCACCAGAGAAGGCACCCAGCAATTGGTGATGTCCATGAATCGCAGACTTCAAGCAGTCATTGCATGCAAAGGATATGCAACAAAATACTAAACATGACTACTTTCATTTACATGACGTTGCTGTGTCCCAAACATTATGGAGCCCTGAAATAGGGGGGGGGGGGGGGGGGGGGATTATGAATAAACACTGCTGTAATATATAGGTGGTGAAACCAAAATGTATAAAAATGTCCTATATTTAAATCTGACAATGTGCACTTTAATCACATGTGATTTGTTTTCTATTACAAATCTCAAATTGTGGAGTTGAAAGGCAAATAAATAAATGATGGGTCTTTGTCCCAAACATTATGGAGGGCATTGTATATCTGTGTGGGTGTTTGTATATACAGTATATATACACACACACACACACACATCAGGCGATCAGGGAGGTCCAGGCGGAATAAGTGAAGGTGTTCAGCGAAATGATCGCCCAGGTTGCCATTGCAGCCCAAAAAAGTATACAACATAACAATAATATTGTGTAGGGTTACACAAAAAGCTGGAGAAACTCAGCGGGGTGCAGCAGCATCTAAGGAGCGAAGGAGATAGGCGACGTTTCGGGTCGAGACCCTTCTTCAGACTCTGCAGTTCCTTCTTTAACAATAATATTGTGTACCCTGGTCTTGCCCAGGGTACACAAAATGCTGGAGAAACTCAGAGGGTGCAGCAGCATCTAAGGAGCGAAGGAGATAGGCGATGTTTCGGGTCGAGACCCTTCTTCAGACTGGAGAGATAAAGAACAATGAATGAAAGATATGCAAAAAAGGATCGATGATAAAGGAAACAGGCCATTGTAAGCTGTTTGTAGTGTGAAAAATGAGAAGCTAGTGCGACTTGGGTGGGGGAGAGATATAGAGAGAAGGAATGCCAGGGCCCGAGGGCTGAGGGAGAGGTGGGAAGAGGAGGAGACAGCCAGGGTTAACAGAATTGAGAAAATTCAATGTTAAATTCAATTGGGAAAATTCAATTGGGATGCAGACTCCCCAAGCGGAATATGAGGTGCTGTTCCTCCAGCCTGCGGTGTTGCTCACTCTGGCCGTGGAGGAGGCCCAGAACCGAGGGGTCGGATATGGAATGGGAGGGGGAGTTGAAGTGCTGAGCCACCGGGAGGTCGGGTTGATTATTGCGGACTGAGCGGAGGTGTTCGGCGAAACGATCGCCCAGCCTCCGCTTGGTCCTCACCGATATAGATCAGCTGGCATCTGGAGCAACAGATGCAGTAGATGAGGTTGGAGGAGGTCCAGGTGAACCTCTGTCGGACCTGGAAGGACTGCTTGGGTCCCTGAAAGGAGTGGATGGGGGAGGTGAAGGGACAAGTGTAGCATCTCTTGTGGTTGTAAGGGAAAGTGCCCGGGGAAGGGGTGGAGCGGGAGGGAAGGGAAGAATTGACAAGGGAGTTGCGGAGGTAGCGGTCTTTGCGGAAGGCAGACGGGGGGGAGATGGGAAGATGTGGCGAGTGGAGGGGTCACGTTGGAGGTTGGAGAGATAAAGAACAATGAATGAAAGATATGCAAAAAAGTATGCCTGTTTCCTTTATCATCGTTATTTTTTTGCATATCTTTCATTCATTATTCTTTTTCTCTACATCATCGTCTATATCTCTCGTACCGTATTTTTCGGAGTTCTAGTCTTTTTTATGTGGGGTTGGGGGGGGGGGGGGGGGGAAACTGCTTTTCAGGGTCCCTACCTGGTCGGAGAGGCAGCTTTTCTCCGGCAGCCCTTTGCCTACCAGCGGGCCTGGAGTGGCATTTCCTGAGGGGACCAGCCAGAACCTTGGCTTCGGAGGCGGCACAGCGCTGGAGCGCCATCGCGGAGCGGGCGATGCCTTGCCTGGGGCGCCGCTCTGGAACTCCGATATGCTGGGACCGCCGAGGAAACATCGCGGAGCTGCGGGTCTGTGGAGCGGCGGTGCTGAACTTTACATCAGGAGCCTGGGATCTCTGACCGAGATCGCCAGTGGTGGAGCTCCATCCAGTGTAGCCTGTCGGCTCTGGTAAGGAAGCGGCCGTTCCAGGTTTCCCAAGCCGCTGAGAGGATTCTTCCAACGCTGGAGCACCATCATCCGGCGAGAACGACCTGGATCATCGGGCCTTCGTAAAGGCGACTGCGGAGGCCTCAATAGGCCAGACTATGGGTGGACATGGGGATGGGGACTGGACTTTGTGCCTTCCCTCATAATGGGAACCATTGTGGGGGGTTGTTTTTTATGTTTAAATGTCTTTATTATTGTTATGTTGTATTCTTTTTTGTGCTGCAATGGCAATATGTATTTCACTACACCAATTGGTGTATGTGACTAATAAAGAACCTTTGAACCTTTGAATCCCTTATCCCCAACCAGTCTGAAGGTCAGGTCTTGACTAGAAAAGTCATCCATTTCCTCTCTCCAGAGATGGTGCCTGTCCCGCTCAGTTACTCCAGCTTTCTTTGTGTCTATCTTCTACAGTATATGTATATATATACACACACACTGAACTTTTTTCTTGTTTATTATATTGTCTACAGCGTAGTAGATTTACATATTCTGTTGTGATGCTGCAAATACGAATTTAATCTGGGACCTTTTGATAATAAAACACTCTTGTCTCACTCGGCTTGAGTGTGCAGGTTTGCAAGACTAATCCCATTCCCAAGTGACATTTCACTCCTGAGGCTCAGTTTAAAATCCCCGCTCAGCTGTTTCCCGCGGGAAAAAGCGACACAGAACAGAACGACCCCACTCGTGATGCAGGGAGTCTCCTTAATATCATTTACCCTCAACCAATGAACATTTGAATAGGAAATGTTTCAACGGGACAAAACAATAAAAAATAAAATTTCCAAGGAAGATATTTATTTTGGTACTAAAACAGCAGGCGGGTTTTTTTTTTTTTGGTGCTATAATACTTTTGAAGATCACACTCTCCCCTCTCTGTCCCCCCGATGGGATAACCCGGTGGGCTTGCTTTGTAAGAGCTGCCGCCATTGGTGGAGAGGTGGGAGCGTGGGGGCGGGGGGGAGAACGGGATGAAAGGACACATTCTATTGGAGAGTGGAGGAGGTAGCCGGGTAGCAACAGCGGTCTGATTGGTCGAGTGGAGGAGGAGGCGGGAGCGGGCTGGAAGGACTTATTCTATTGGAGGTTGCGTGACGTCAGCCGGGTAGCAACAGCGGTCTGATTGGTCGAGTGGAGGAGGAGGCGGGAGCGGGCTGGAAGGACTTATTCTATTGGAGGTTGCGTGACGTCAGCCGGGTAGCAACAGCGGTCTGATTGGTCGAGTGGAGGAGGAGGAGGGAGGGGGAGGGGACAGGGCGCGCTGTTGATTTTCGAAATAAAGGCGGCGGCGGCGGCTGGCGGCTCGGCCTCGGCGCTCCCGGCTTCATGAGGCGGCGGAGGCCGCGGACCAGCAGGGTGGTGGTGGTGGTGAGGAGGGTGAGCGGACGCGGGCCCCGCTGAAGCCTGGGTCGCCTTTTATTCCCCCCCCATCTACTACTACTACTACCCGCCGCCATTTTAATCCCTCGCCTTTTTATTGTTTGGCCGAGTTTTATTCCGGGTTTTGATTGCTTTTCGTCGTCGTCGTCGGCCATGGACGGAGTCGGTGCCGGTGTTGAAACCCCCGCTCCCGGCGGCTCGGGTCCGGACACGGTCGCCAGGCCCGGCGTCGGCAGCCTCGCCGCTCTGCACAAAGCCAGGCCGTGCAAAGCGCTCTTCACCGGGGCCGCGCTCGGCATCGCCGCGACCCGCCAAGCGCCCGTGCTCAGCCCCGTCACCAACCTGGCCATCAACATGGTCAACCTGCGGGGCCTGGGCAGGTGAGGAGCTGGCTGTCACCGACAAGGAGGGGGGGAGGGGGGGGAATCATAGAGCAGACCACCTGGGCAGTATGCAACGAGTTGCCACTGTTCTGGCAAAATGGGTGGGAAAGGTGGAGGGGGAGAGGAGTGGGAGATGGCGGGTGTGAGGGGGGGGGGGGGGGGGAAGGTGGAGGGGAGAGTTGGATAGACCACTAGGGGCTAGTGGAGTCGAGGGAATGGTCTACTCCTGCACCAGACTGATTCCTGGGATGTCAGGACTTTCATATGAGGAAAGATTGGATAGACTCGGCTGGAATTTAGAAGATTGAGGGGGGATCTTATAGAAACTTACAAAATTCTTAAGGGGTTGGACAAGCTAGATGCTGGAGGATTGTTCCCGATGTTGGGGGAGTCCAGAACATGCGGTCACAGTCTAAGGATAAGGGGGAATTCCTTTAGGACCGAGATGAGGAAAACATTCTTTACACAGAGAGTGGTGAGTCTCTGGAATTCTCTGCCACAGAAGGTAGTTGAGGCCAGTTCATTGGCTATATTTAAGAGGGAGTTAGATGTGGCCCTTGTGGCTGAAGGGATCAGGGGGTATGGAGAGAAGGCAGGTATGGGATACTGAGTTGGATGATCAGCCATGATCACATTGAATAGCGGTGGAGGGGAGAGGTGTGTGGTGGAGGTGGAGAGGAGTAGGAAAGGTGAATGGGGGGGGGGGGGGATGGAGGAGGAATGGGTATGATGGAGGAGGGTGGGAGAGGTGGGGTGGAGGAGGGAGAGCAAGGGGCGGGAGGACGAGGGGTTAAAGGGGAAGAGAGGAGGGCAAGGGGATGGACAGGTGGGTGGAGGTCTGCGTGGGAGGGTATGGGATGGACGGAGGGTGTGAGGAAGGTGAAGGGAGGGTAAGGGGTGGCCAGACACGGAGGGGAAGAGTTTGTAAGGCAGGGTTGGAGGGCCAGCATGTTGAACAGTAGCAGGGTGGGTGAAGGAAAGGTAAGGGATTGAGAGGGTGAGGAATGAGGAGGATATGGGATGGGAGAGCAGGGAAGGGGTCAGAGAATAAGAGATAGGAGAGGGTAATGGGTTGGGGGGGGGGTAGGAGCATAGGGTAAGGGGTTGGAGGGAGGGTAATGGGAGAGGTGGGGGGTGTGAGGGTGATGAGGGTAAGGGGTTGAGAGGGAGGGGAAGAGATGGGAGAAAGGGTAATGGGAGAGGTGAGGGTGATGAGAGTAAGGGGTTGAGAGGGAGGGTAAGAGGCGGTTCTTAAAATAGATTAATTGAGGGAGGAAGCCTGCACTAGGATTGTCTTGCATTGGATATGGTTATGACCATACGTGGACGGCATGGAGTATGGGCAAAGGCATGTTGGGGAATGGAGATCATTGCAGGGAGGGACGGTGGGTGCTGATTAGGTGGGTGTTAATTGGGGTAGGAGGGTTGGGTCAGGATTGTGATACAGAATGGAGTACGGACAAAGGCGTGTTGAAGAATCAAGATTGTTCAGAGGCAGGAGTGAGTTAAATAAGAGATGGTGGGCGCGGAGGGGGGTTGCATTAGAATCGTGGTGCATTGGGAATAAGGGGAAAGGCTGTGATTTCATGGATGACATGTATTCTGAGTGTTGGTGTGTTGGAGAATGGATGTGATTGTTGGGAGGAAGGAGTGGATCGATTGTAATCATGTATTGTCTTTTTGCAGACTGGCTATCACGCAACAAAAAGCTTTTCACAATAATAAACTAAACTATAAACTGGACTGAGTGGGGTAGCGAGGGAGTAGGGTTGCATTAGAATTGGGAGCAAGAGGAAAGGTTGTGGCCATGCATAGAGGTCTGCCTGAAGGCATGTGGGGGAATGGTGGTGATTGTTTGGGGGGGGGGGGGGGGGTGAGTGTTGTCTAATTCAATTATATATTTGGATACAGTGAAATTCTTTGTTTCATTCGGTAAAATCATACCGCAGACTTTACTTTGGAAAATCATAGAGCAGACCACCTAGGCAGTATACAACGAGTTGCCACTTTTCTGGCAAAAGGGTTTATTGAGAGACAAGTGGCTTGCGTTAAGACTGGTGCTTCAGGAACAAGGGGATGGATTGTGAGCATGCATGCATGGTGGTGTGTTGGAGAATGGAGGTGATTGTTGGGGAGAATGTTGGTTAAGGCGGGTCTATTGAAAGAGGAGGGCTGCTTTAGGATTGTGGTGCATTGCAAAGAGTTGTGACCATACATTGAGGGCATGAGATCTGGGCAAGGGTGTGTTGGAGAATGGAGGTGGGGGGGGTGAGGAGGGAGACCAATGCCTTTCTTTGGTAATAGTATTTTTCTAACAGATCTTCAATGTGTTGAAATTTTGATGCAGTACACGCAGAAGGACTTTTGATTCCAGTTGGGAAATGGTTGGATCTATTGTTGAAAATTTGAGTTGGCTGGAGTGTGTCAGCCTGAGGATTGGGTCATGTTTCCTGCAGTTTGTGCAAAGTCCACATCAACGCACTACATGTTGTAGAGGCACATATGTGTTTGAATGGAAGCTGGTATCTTAAAAATGTTTAATATAAACTGCATGGATAGGACAGGTTTAGAGGAATATGGGTCAAACGCAGGCAAGTGGGACTAGTGTAGATGGCACGTATTAGTTGGTGTGGGCAAGTTGGGCCAAAGGGGCTGTTTCCACACTGTATGATTATGGGGATAATAATCTTCAGTTGTAATTTTAAATATAAATGAAAATGGAGTATAATTTGAGAAGGCGGAATAATTTATCTTCCCATTTTATTAATCCTGAATTAAGCTACTTTAACTTTTTCTGTTTTGCATTTCCTCAATAGCAATAGTGATACCCCGAAACGCAAACCAAGTGGAACCCCGCTACTGATTAAGACGCTCTCCTCTGATTCTGATGCAGGTAGGTGTGAGGAGGGAGGTATTGGTCAGAATAATGCTTTGTTTCTAGTTCAATTCCTTGGGTTTACCATAAATTATTGGAGCAAATGGCTGTAGGTTTGTCTTTCTTTTTTTTTAAAGAAGCAAAAGAACAGGTGAGGGAAATGCAATCTTTTTTCAGATTCATCCTGTTTGTTAGTCCTCTTCTGTTTGGGTGGCTATCTTTCAAGGTCAAATCAATTGCGTTTAGAGCAGGTGCTAACTGTCGGGGATTTTCATTTACTAAAGAAACTTAACAATCTTCAATATTTCTGTTAAAAAGAGTTGGGTGGTACTTTGGTTTCCTGTTGAGTGTCAAAGGAGGTGCTACTGTGCAAACCAACCCAGAGCTGTCGTCGGCTGTCTGATAATCCTCTTCCTCACTGGATGGCACTAACTGCTGTAGGTTTGCATTTCCTGGTGTGGCTGTGAAGGTAAAGATGAGGTGAAGAATTTCTTTCTTTTAAATGCCCCAACAGCCATGCAGCAAAATGTAACATGCCGCTGGGAAATCCATCAGTGGTGTTGGTTTATTGCCACGTGTACTGGGGCGCAGTGAAAAGCTTTGTTTTGCCTGCTCTCCAAACAGATCAGATATACTATACATATTCATTCAAGTCAAACGCCATAGATAGAGCAACGGGAAAGATGCAGTGTAGACCAGAGCTTGTTGGAGACCCTACAAGCTCTGAATCCTTACCTAACAGCCACTTTCGCACCCACTTCCGAGGGGCTGCCACGCACTCTTAATTAAAGCTAACTCATTCAGTTAATCCCTTCAACGTTAATTTTTTCTGCACTACTTCAGATTGTGCTACAATTTTGCACCATTGTGTTGTTTTGCACTATTTGTCATAGTCATGGCCCATATCTCTAAACCATTCCTATCCAAGTACCAGTCCAAATGTTTCTAAATCTTGATACAGTGCCTGCGTCAAATACCACCTCTGGCAGCTTGTTCCTTATACATACAGCCCTATGTGGAAAAGCTATCCTCAAGTTCCTATTAAATCGTTCTCCTCTCACCTTAAACATGTGCACCCTGCTTCTTGCTTCCCCTATTCTGGGTAAAATGCTCTATGTTCTTGTACACCCCTATCTTCCTGTGCTCCAAGGAATAATGTTCTGACTTGCTCAACCTGCCCCTGTAGCTTAGGCCCTCAAGTCCTGAACATCCTCATAAATCTTTGCACTCTCTCCAGCTCAACACCATCCAACCCATAGCGGGGTGATCTTTCTATTTATTTATCATTGCTCTATATATACTATTTAAGTTGAGCTTCATGTGAATCGGGAATTTCATTGCTCCCTGGTGTATAAACTAATCAGAATCTGGAATGAATGAATAGATCTTTCAACTGGAATTTTGGGCCTCACATCTGAGGAATGATGTGCTGGCGCTGGAGAGGGTCTGGAGGAGGTTACGAGAATGATCCCAGGAATGAGTTGGTTAACATGTGAAGAGCATTTGGCAGCACTAGGCCTCTACTTGCTGGAGTTTAGAAGGATTGGGGGGGGCGGGGGGGGAAATGGGGGAATACCTAATTGAAACTTACTGAATAGTTACTAATAAAGCTTGGATAGATTGGATGTGGAGAGGATGTTTTCACTAGTGAGAGAGTCTAGCACCAGAGGTCATAGCTTCAGAGTTAAAGGATGTTCAGGAAGGAAAGGGCTGTGGAGACAGATGGATATTTTTAAGGCCGCGATAGATAGATTCCTGATTAGTTTGGGTGTCGGGGAAGGCAGGAGAATGGGGTTAAGAGGGAAAGATGGATCGGCAATGATTGAATGGCAGAGTAAAGGATCGGCTGAATGGCCTGATTCTGCTCCTATCACATGAATTTGCAGCCTTCTGAATACCCAAATTAGGCATTGCTCTAATTTAAATATTTATTATGGTTCCAGTTAGACCTTAACAGAAAGCTGTGTGTTGCTCACAGTTGTTCCTCACAGCGCTGGAGACCTGGGTTCGATCCTGACCTCTGGTGCCTTCTTTGCGGAGTTTGCATCTTCTCCCTATGACTGGGTTTCCTCCTTCCTTCCCACATTCCAAAGATTGTATAGATTTGTAGGTTAACTGGGTTTGTAAATTGCCCCAAGTGCATTGGATGCAAAGTGGGTTAACATAGAATCGCTGTGTGGGTGATTGATGGTCGGCGTGCGCTGAAGGGCCTGTTTCCACACTATCTCTAATCTCCAAAACTTGATACTATAAAGGATCAAAAGAATCAGACGGGCATTAAGAGAAGGATTGCACAAATGTAAGTAGCATGTGGTATCTTGAATGGAGCATAAAGATCCTGCTGACAGTTATGTTATTGTGCTGTGCACTCAGCATGTGAAAGCAGCTGGATTTAGCAATGATGCATTGTAAAACTGCAGTGTGGCCTTGCCTTGTTGCTGGAGCAGGTGGGTTCTGTGGTGCAGTTCTCTATTGTAGCTGCTATTGTTCCTCCTTCCCCTCTCCCCCCCCAAAGGGTGAGATAGCAGCTGTGGTCACAGGTGAATGTACAAAGAGCTTATGAGCTCCATATTCAGCTGTTAACTTGTTCCCAGGAGTATGGGGCATGAGCTGCAATCAATGGTGTGCACTATCCTGAATAACTTACTTCCTCTTTTTACTGTAACTTCACTGTCATTCTATAGTTTTGCTTGATTAATACTTGCACAAAAACACAAGATTTTAAAGGGGATTCAGTAAACTTATTTTGGGTTGAGACGGATGCCTTGGGTACAAATCTTTGGCATTGTAAAGGCCAGTCGCATTTGATCTTTGCTTGTATTCAAGGCAAGGCTTTTATTAAACTCCAATAACAAGGAACAGCAGGTGCTAATTTACCAAAGTGCTGGAGTAACTCAGCGGGCCAGGATGAATCCCTGGAGAACACGGGTATGATGTTCTCCAGAGATGCTGCCTGACTGGAGTTACTGTCTTTTTGTCTGTCTTATTAATTCACCATGGGAATTAATATCCATTAGGAACTTGCCAAAGAAGCTGAGGAAATTTAAGACGGCACATTGCTGGAGTAACTCAACGGGTCAGGCAGCATCTCTGGAGAAAAGGGATAGGTGACGTTTCGGGTCAAGACCTTTCTTCAGAGTTGTTGTAATTTTCCTTGGAGGCTTCTAAAATGTCTGAGCAAGATGGCTGATGCATACCTGTCAGAGGGCCAATAGTTCAATGGTGTGTTTATTGTCACATGTACCTTCATACAGTGATATTTCCTTTTGCATCCAAATCAGTAAAAATTGTGCTATGTGCAGGCACAATCAAGCTTGAGTGGAAATATACACTGCAGTGGCGCAGTAGAGTTGCTGCCTCACAGTGCAGTGAAGAAAACGAATGGCATGTTGGCCTTTATAACAAGAGGAGTTGAGAATAGGAGCAAAGAGGTCCTTCAGCAGTTGTATAGGGCCCTTGTGAGACCACCTGGAGTATTGTGTGCAGTTTTAGTCCCCTAATGTGAGGAAGCATATTCTTGCTGTTGGGGGAGTACAGCGTAGGTTTACAAGGTTAATTCCCGGGATGGCGGGACTGTCATGCTGAGAGAATGGAGCGGCTGGGCTTGTACACTCTGGAGTTTAGAAGGATAAGAGGGGATCTTATTGAAACATAAGATAATTATGGGTTTGGACACGCTAGGGGCAGGAAACGTGTTCCCAATGTTGGGGAGTTTAAGAATAAGGTGTAAGCCATTTAGAATGGATATGAGGAAGCACTTTTTCTCATGGAGAGATGTGAGTCTGTGGAATTCTCTGCCTCAGAGGACAGTTATCTGGATACTTTCAGGAGAGCTAGATAGTGCTCTTAAAGATAGTGGGGTCAGGGGATATGGGGAGAAGGCAGAACAGGGTACTGATTGGGGATGATCACATTGAATGATGGTGCTGGCTTGAAGGGCCGAATGCCCTACTCCTGCACCCATTGTTTCTTGTGCCAGTAACCCAGATTTAATCCTGACTACGGGTGCTGTACACTCCAAAGACGTTTGTAAGTTAATTGGCTTTGGTATTGTAAATTGTCCCTAGAGTGAGGATTGTCATAAGTAATAGAGCAGAATTAGGCCATTTGGCCCATCAAGTGCTCTGCCATTTAATCAAGGCTGATATATCTCTCCTGCCTTCTCCCCATAACCCCTGACACCCAGATGATGCAAGTGAAGGATGATCACTGGTTGGCTATTTCCGCACTGTATCTCTAAAGTCAAAAGACCATCAAAATGGTACACGGGTCACCATGTTTCTGGTGCCCTCTTGTTTGATTCAAGTCTAAAGTTATTAAAAATGTACGGTCTTGCCTTGACAATAAAGGCCCTTTGTCCTTGGGCCAACATCTCACTGTAAATACAAAGGGAATGACTGCTCTTTGATGCTTGTTCTACACAGGGCTTTGTATGGATTCACCAAGCCCGATGGATGAAAAGGAAATCGAAGAAAAGTAAGACACCTATATAATGTAATTGTAACGTGTAATGATATAATGAGGCCCTGAGCAAGCTTGAAGAACAGAAGAAAATATACAAACACACTGACTCCCATAACTAGACTACACTTCTTCCCACCCTGTTTCCTGTAAAGACTCTATCCCCTACTCCCAATTCCTCCATCCACGCTGTGCCCATGATGAGGTGTTCCATACCAGGACATCCGAGATGTCTTCATTCTTTAGGGAACGGGGGTTCCCCTCTCTCATCACAGATGAGGCCCTCACTCGTGTCTCCTCGGTACCCCGCAGCTCCGCCCTTGCTCCCCCTCCCCCAGTCGCAACAGACAGTCCCCCAAGTTCTTGCCTTTCAGCAGTCGCATACAAAACATAATCCTGCAAAATTTCCGCCACCTCCAAAGGGATCCCACCACTAATCACATTTTCCCATCTCCACCGCCTTCCGCAGAGACTGTTCCCTCCGCAACTCCATGGTTAACTCATCCCTTCCCACCCAAACCACCCCTCCCCAGGTACCTTCCCCAACAACTGCAGAAGACGCGACACATGTCTCCATACCTCCTCCCTTGACACTGTCCAGGGACGGACAGTCCCTTCAGGTTGGGCAAAGGTTCACTTGCACCTCCTCCAACCTCATCTACTGTATCCGTTCCCATGTGAGCTCTTATACATTGGCGAGACCAAACGCGGACTGGGTGATCATTTTGCTGAACACCGTCGCTCAGTCCGCCTGCACTTACCTGATTTCCAGGTTGCTAAACACTTTAATTCTCCTTCCCACTCCCACACAGATCTTTCTGTTCTAGGTCTCCTCCATTATCAGAGTGAGGCTAAACGCAAATTGGAGGGAAAGCATCTCGTATTTCGCCCGGGCAGCTTACAGCCCAGTGGTGTGAATATTGATTTCTCTAACTTCGGGTAGCCCCGGCATTCCCGCTCTCTCTCCCTCCCCCACCCAAAGTGCACTAGTTTCCCATTTTCACCAAACAGTTAAAAATGGCCAGTTACCTTTATCATTGTTACTTTTGATCATTGTCATTCGTTGTCCTTTATCTCTATATCATTGCCGATATCTCTTGTCTCCCTTATCCCTAACCAGTTTGAAGAAGGGTCTTGATCTAAAATGTCACACATTCCTCCTCCTCTCCAGAATTGCTGGCTGCCCCGCTGAGTTACTCATGGAATCATGGAAACTTTATTGTCATTCAGACCTTTCGGTCTGAACAAATTTCGTTGCCTTGCAGTCATACATATAGTAAATAACAAAACGCACAATAAACACAAATTTAACATCCACCACAGTGAGTTCAGCAAACACCTCCTCACTGTGATGGAAGGCAAAATCTTAAGTCTTTGTCTCTTCCCTTCTTGTTCTTCCTCTTCCTCTGCGCTGAGGTGATCCAGGCCTCCGATGTTATGACCCCACCGGGTGATGTAAGTAAGTCCTGCGGCTGAACCGTGCTCTGCGAACGGGCCAGTTCAACTCCGCGGCCCGGGGCGGTCGAAGCTGCCGCCCTCCAGTCCAGTGGACGCAGCTGTTGCCGCGGTAGCTCCGGAAAAACAGGTCGCCAATGTCAGGGGTGAGATGGGGTAATGGATGCAAATCCAGGTGCGGTAAACGGAAGGGGGAGGATGGAGGAGGAGGGTTGTTCGTAAGCAGTTACATGAAATTGGAGAATTCAATGTTCACTGCATTTGCCGTTCCTCCAGTCTGTGTGTGGCCTCACTCTGGAAATGGAGGAGGCCCAGGTCAGAAAGGTCAGTATGACAATGGGGAGGGGGGTTAAAATAGTTAGCAACCGGGAGATCCAGTAGGCCTTGGCAGTGCAAGTGTGCAAAACAGACGCCAAGTCTTCGGCGCAACACTGTCTTCCGTAACGGCGCAAAGTCTCCAACTTTGTGTAACTGTGTCCAGAGAAATTTGCTATTTCTGTCTGTCATCACTTTGGCATCTTTGGAGGTAAATGGACTGATGACATTTCAGGTTGGACCCCAGCAGTTTAGATCCACCAGGACCTGCAGATTCTCTGCTAGTAGTGGGCTTCAGGCAATCAAATGGTGGAGTAGAGACCTGTGTTCTGCAGCCTGGTATGATTTGACCGCAGCATATGTTCTCTGTGATTTGGGATATCCTGGTGACCCGATCAGCACTGTCATTTTTGGGGAGGTAAGGGTTGCTATGGACAAAGATCGATCATACTTTGTCATGGAAGCTGCCAATAACAGTTTGGTCTTTTTAATTGTCTTTTGGATCAGTTGATAACAGCTGCGGTGCAGCAAGGATGTCTTAAAATCTAGTCTGTGTTCTTGGATAACAGCTGTGCCACATGTCCATCTGAGATGTCTATGGATTTGAAGCTTTTATTGCAAAGTTTCTTACCAGCCAGATACTTTGCTGTAGTGCATTGTTAGCTAAACCTCACTTGAAAGAAGTCAATAAATCTTGGCCGAGGCTCATAAACCTGTCCTTCTGTGGGGTTCGGACTGGACTTTGTCCAGTCCAAAGGAGATCATTGATCGCAGCGACCTTTGCTTAGAGAAGCTTTGTGTTCAGTTATGCATGAAATGCTGGATGTTAACCTGTTGGATGCGACCTGTGTTTGCCTTCTGTTCCGACTTTACTGTCCAGCCTTTAAATCCTCGTGCCATGGAATAATGTTGTGGCCCTCTGCAGATGCATGGCTTACCGCTGCTTTGTTTCCCATCTGAAGTCGTGCTCAACGCTGACTTGGAAATGCATAATTGTTCCGTCAGATCTGGGTTTAAATTCTGTAATGCTCCCCAGAATCAGTGCGTGTCTTCATTGGCAAGACTGCAGCTGTTCAAAGTGGCAACTCACTACCACCTCGGAGAACATAAACTCCAATACTGGACTATACTGGAAAAATAAGGACTATAAATACTGGCCCAGCTGGCAGTGCTCAATTCCAAAAATAGCTGCTTTATTAAAACAAAAAAATTGTTTTCTCTTAATCCTAGTAATCTGCAGGAGCTGCAATTGCTGCTTGTGTGGAACCTAACATTGAGTGGCAACGGCAATCTTAAGCTATTTGGGTTTGTGTGACTCCTAACTTAAATTGCCTGAGCAAGTGTTCAATTTTCTGCCGCTCAAATCTCTTCATCCTCCCTTAGCAGTTTGTTTGAACACGAGGTATAACTGTTCCTTTTGTTCAGGAGCCTCCCAATGCTCCAGCTATTCTGCTGCATTTTAGGCTTCTCCATTTAATTAGTTCCCTTTGTTGTGGCCTTTGTGAATTTGGTTACTTACTGCAATGGAATCGACATGGATGTGTTACATTAACACTACTGTGGAATACGTTTATTTGTGAACGTTACATTTCAATTGCTATATAATATAACAGTTTTTAAAAATAAAAATGCATCCTTTAAACCTCAAGCCAGCATGTTTGCAGTAACATGGGGGCTTTATGTACAGTTCCCTGCCTGAAAACCAGGCATAATGTGTTTGGAATTTCCAAAATGTCCGAATCCTTCAAGACTAGTATTTTCAATGTTAATGGAGTAAACTTCTAAGACCTCCAGTTAATTGTGGGTGGGCGCTATTCCATCTGCTAATTCACCGACTAACCTGCTGGGTAGGGCAAGTAGCATGTGTTGAGTAAAGAGCCTGCCCTTTCTGGTTGACCAGCTCCGTTCTGTGTTTGCTTTGTTGTGCCACGCTTGTGTCTTCCTGATTGTGGCAATGATTAAATGGCAACAGCTGTGGGAGTCTCCGGATTGCATACGTTGGCTGGGACTATTCTCAGTGAAAGACAAAGGGCTGCATTTGCATACAGGTGGTGTGCAGGGAATCGGGAGTCCATCACTATGGAGATGGTAATGGCAATTGAGCCCTTTCTGAGCATTGAAAGCTTGGAGTCCTTTGTATTTCTTTCTGCACAGACTGCCCGTGCTTTTGACGAAGCTTTAGGGCTCGCATGCTGTTTGTGGGGCAGATGTGATATCGCCAAACAATTGTGTTTGAGGTACAGCATTGAATGTACATTCTGCACCCATCCTACATAGTATTTTACCCAGCAACAGTAACATGGGCTGTTAAAGATGACCAATTACTACTCTGGTCAGTGTGATCCTAAAATTGTATACCTTCCCAATTATCTGTAAGGATATCTGTAATTTGAGTAGTTAAGCCACAGATCTCATTGCCTTTAGCTCTTTCTGGAGTTTTCAAACACTAGCTTCAATTTGGGTGTTTGTGCTGGGATTAGTGATGCCTGCCATTCTGTCGTCTGCACTTCTGCTGAAAAATACCTGCTTTTCCAATTCATTTTCTGTCTTTCAATCGCTTTTGTGTTAGCCGTTAAATTTTGACTTCTTGTCCTATTACAGGTTTGAAAAAGCAGTATTGGAATCTGGAAAAGTACTCATGTAAGTTTATCTCTGCCGGTTGACGTAGCTGGTTTTAATTTGCATGCACCTGTCCAGTTAATACATCTTTAAACACCCTGAAGGAGGATCCCGACCTGAAATGTCACCTCCAGATAAACTGCTTGACCTGCTGAATTACTCCAGCACTGTAATTTTTCTGTAAAGCAGCTTCTGCACTTCTTTTGGTGTCCACTTTAAATAACACCTACTCTTTGGTGACATGACCTTTCTTGGTCTGCTCCATTATTTTAATAACCCTTTTGAATTGTGGCGTTTATCTAGAAAAGCTGATAACTGAGCTGACATTTGAGCAGGAGTTCTGTGATAACATTTAATTTATTTTCTCCTTGTCTCCTATTTCACCCTTTCTCCTATTTGGTCATTAAACTTCGAGCAGAAAATTAAAACTACCGCTATCCATCCACTGTCCTTTTTTTTTATTTTTAAAAAAAGTTACCCGTTGGATTTCTATTTGAATCTTTCCCCCTCATCTAAACCTATGTTTCATGCGTTCCCCAACTCTGGGCGAGAGACTCGGTGTGTTTGTCTGATCTATTCCTCATATGATTTTATACCTTGAGTCTTTTGAGCATGTATTCAAGAGTGGAACATCACTAATCCTATGGTGAGAGACAGAACCCAAGTGAATCTTGCTGATTCTGACACTGCTTTTTGAGCAATAAGATCTTCATTTCCTGTTTTTCTGCAGGGGCCCCATAAGACGGATGAACTCCCTTCCGGTGAGTCACCTCTGCGGTTTTAGTACCGTTGTGCAGGCTTAGGTTTCCTGATATATTAAGGGATTGATATCTTTCTGAGCTGCATAATATTGGCATTGAGATGGAGACTCCCATTGTATATGGCGCTCGCACTCTATCTTGGTGTTTTGTGTCACCATGTTATGGGAAAGATGTTGTCAAGCCTGAAATGGTGCAGAGAAGGTTTATGAGGATGTTGCCAGGAATTGAGGGCCTGAGCTACAGGAGTGGTTGAGCAGGCAAGGATTCTATCCCTTGGAGTAGAGAAGAATGAGGGGTGGTCTTATAGAGGTGTACAAAATCATGAGGGGAATAGATCTGGTAGATGCATAGTCTCTTGCCCAGAATTGGGGAATTGACAACCGGAGGTCATTGGTTTAAGGTAGGGGGGGGAAAGATTTAATAGGAACCAGAGTGGTAATCTTTTACACAAAGATTGTGGGTATATGGATCTAGTTCCTGGAGGAGGTAGTTGAGGCAGATGCTATCGCAACGTTTAAGAAACATTTAGAGAGGTATATGATAGGACAGGTTTAGAGGGGTCTGGTCCAAATGCAGGTGGGAATTGTGTAGACGGTTGACGTAGTCAAGTTGAGCTGAAAGGCCTGTTTCCACACCGTATGACTATTATTATTCCTGATGCTTGGTATATATTTGTGGAGTTGTTAACTTTGCTGCAAAGAATGCCTCCTGCATGCAGCTTTATCCAGGGCGTGACAAAGGTTCCGTGGTACAATTAGACTAATTGTGTTGCATTGGCCGAGAACAAGAAGTCTTGGGCTCCCTGATCCTCAACACTGCATTGTTGAGTGTAAAACGAAGTTGTCCCGAGTCAGTCAATCATCTAGCTGCTAAGAACACTGCAGATTTGGTGAGTGTCAGTTTTGAAAGGAAGCTGATATGGTAGGCTGCACACGGGTTTTCTGAACAAGTTGTATTTGATTACTGGGTCTTGTAGAACTCCTCACTCGGTGTGTTGACCTAGCAATGGGGAATGATTTAAGAGACCAGAGGGGCAACATTTTCAGAGGGTGGTATGTTTCATTGATGTGAGCTGCCAGAGGAAGTGGTTGAGGCAGCTACTATAATAGTTGAATATACTTGGACAGGGCGGCCCAGTGGTAGAGTTGCTGCATTACAGCACCAGAGACCACAGCTCGATCCTAACTATGAGTTGTTGGCATGGAGTTTATACATTCTTCCTGTGGTCATGTGGGTTTTCTACAGGTGCTCTGGTTTCCTTCCACACTCCAAAGACGTGGGGGTTAATTGGCCGGTAAAATTACAAATTATCCCGTGTGTGTTGGATAGTGCTAGTATGCAGGGTGATCGTTGGTTGGCGCTAACTCGGTGGGCCTAAGGCCTGTTTTTATACTCTATCACGTCTAAAGATAAAAGGATTGTAAAGGTTTAGAGGGATGTTGATTAAATGCAAGCAAATGGAACGCGCATAGATGGGGCATCGTGGTCAGCATTGGGCTAATGGGCCTGATTCTGGGCTGCATGACAGTTTTGGATGTAGTGTACTGAGATCACTGCAAATACTTCACAATTTGTGTCATTTTGAGCTGGCTCATTGAAGCTAGACTTGTGTGGTCTTTGTGCATCAGTTCCTCAGCTGTATAGAGCCAGAACAATGACTTGCCACTGAGCCATCTGTTTTTTATCTTACAGATCAGTCTTCTGGGATCAAGTCCTGCACTAAGGCCCATCCATTGTCGCTCTCCAGATTCTGAAGTGTTTTTCCAAGAAGATGGCAGTCTCCGCTCGAGTGAAGGAAACAAAGAGAATGTAAGTGCATCTGTAGATCAAAGAAGCCTGGGCTCGGTTTGGGGGGGGTGGGGGGGGATCAGTTGAGATGGGTCTTTAGTCTGCTGCGAAATACTGGAACATTTGTGACTTGCAAATTGAGCCATCATATCTTCACCATTCCTGCAAACTACTTTTGATTTTAACCAACTGGCTAAAATATGTTGAGTTAGGTTAATTGACTTTGGTAACATTGTAAATTGTCTCTAGGGTATAAGATAGTGCTGGTGTATGGGGATTCCTGCTTGGTGCACTGAATGGCCTGTTTCTGCACTATTAAGTTTAAAGCCATTCAATCATGGCTTCCTGTGGTGTTAGTTTCCCTTCTCTCCAGGTTGCTTCCACATCCCCCTGTGTGGGTTTGTAGGTTGATTGCTTACTGTAAACTGCCCCCATTGTGCAGATGTGTGCTACAATCTGGTAATGCTGGAGCATAAAATGGGGCTAATGTAAATGGGCTCTTGATGGTCAGTTCGGAATTGGTGAGTTGGAGGCCCTGATTAATGCTGTGACTCTGGCTCCAAATCCGAATCTGTTAATTTCCATTGAAATCTGCCCTTTTTCTGAGTTTGTTTCCACCTTGAGTGATCAATATATTTTTTGCGGTTCTAAATCCTGATGTCTCCCAGATGTTGCTCTCTTGAAACTTGTTCCTCAGTTCCAGGACTGGTAAAGCTATCATCACTCAATCAGAAAAGTGCTGATCGAGAAAATATTTTCTCAAAACTTCAGAAACTCCTCTGGTGCAAATCTCTGCACACTTGCTCATTCTTTCCTATACAATGGCACCAGTGATGCAGCCATGTATTTCATATTCCTTAACTCAAAATGGATGTTGCCTGGGTTGTTTCTTGACATCCTCTTTCCAGAAGTGTAATAGTCTCCTTGATATTATCACTGGTATTTGTTTTGATCACATGATTTTGCAGGTTATTGTGTGTGTGTATGTGTATATACATGTGTATATACATATATACACCCATATAATCCATCTATTGTGGGATGACATAGAGCTAATGTACAGGTGCTTGATGGTCAGACTGGACTCGGTGGGCCGAATGGGCCGGTTTCCATCTCTAAATCGTATATACCTTTTTATAGCCATTGGTCTTGGCACACAGTGGGTTGGCGCACCGGTAGCATTCCTGCCGTGCAGCGCCAGAGACCCTGGTTTGATCCTGACTACGGGTGGTGTCTGTATGGAAGATGCTGGAGTAACCCGGAGGGTCAGACAGCATCTCTGGAGAAAAGAAATGGGTGGCTTTTCACGGCGGAGCCCTTCTTCAGGCTGTCTGTACAGAGTTTATACGTTCCCAACGTGGGTTTTCTTTGAGTGCTCCAGTTTCCTTCCACATCTAGGGCGGCACGGCCTTACAGCGGCAGAGACCTGGGTTCGATGCTGACTATGGGTTCACAGAGTTTGTACGTTCTCCCTGTGACGTGCTTGGGTTTTCTCTGAGATTTTTGGGTTCCTCCCACACTCCAAAGTGTCCCTAGTGTGTGTTGGGCAGAGGATCGCAGGTCGGTGTGGACTCAGTGTGTCGCAGGGTCTGTATCCCCGCTGTATATAAACTAAATCCCAAAGACGTGCAGGTTTGTAGGTTAATTGGTTTCCGTAAATTGTTCCTAGTGTGTAAAAATGGAACTAATGTGCAGGTGACTGTGGTTGGTGCAGACTCGATAGGCCTAAGGGTTTGTTTCCAGCCGTATCTCTAAACTAGAGTTGCACTTTATTTGCTGTGTTCTCGTCCTCCATTTACCCATTTTATCATCATTCCACCCTCTCCTCCCTTACATTCTACGGAGTGCCATCTCGAGCAGATAAACAGCAAAGCCGACTGCAGACTGAGTCGTTTGTTTGCTTTTCGCCTTTTCGCAGGAAATATTTGAATTCAAAAAACCAGGTCGGCCAGTTTCTAGAAACCGACTCTTTGGTGGAAGCAGACAAGATCAGCGACCCAGTTCTGCACCTGCATTGATGGCAAGTAATTTAGCGGCCTGTGAATTTAAGACTGTTAAAAAATAAAACGCCCTGGTATGTTTTGCATTGAGCCTCTCCCCAGCCTGCACGTGTAAGTATCGCATTTAGTTGCTCCAGTGGCTATTTGTTGTATTTGCTCTAATCTGGAGACTTTGCGCATGTGTCCCTCTGAGCTAGCTCGCCTTTCAAAATAGTTGACAGCCCTTATTCTCCAAATATTTAGATAAAAATTGTAAATTGTCCCTAACGTGTAGGAAAGTTTTAGTGATCATAGGTTGTCGTGAATGTAGGGCCTGTTTTCGCACTGTATCTCTAAAGTAAAGTATCTCTAAAATGCTACACCGCAGCAGCAGCGATGAGGCAGCATCTGTGCATTTCAAATCTGGCACCCTCTGTTCAGTTCTAATCAAGGACAATAGGCGCAGGAATAGGCCTTTTGGCTTTTCGAGTCAGCACTGCCATTCACTGGTCATGGCGGATCATCCACAATCAGTACCCCGCTCCTGCCTTCTCCCCATAATACTTGACTCTGCTATCTTTAAGAACTCTATAACTCTTTTGAGAGCTTCCAGTGAATTGGCATTCACTGCCTTCTGAGGCAGAGATTTCCACAGATTCACAACTCTGGGTGAAAAAGTTTTTCCTCATCTCCATTCTAAATTGCCTACCCCTATATGCAAACTGTGGCCCCTCACCTCAGACCTAAAATGCATAGGTGCTACCTGCTGGGTTGAATGCTTCAAACATTTTCCCGGGCACATCTTCTCTTCAGCTCTCCTTTCAGCATTCTGAAACTCCGTTGGTCTGCTCCACTCCGTTGGTCTGCTCTTCTGCTTGTCAACCATTCCACCTTGCAACACTTTCTCAGTCATCTCCTGCAGGTGCAATGCCTGACCTCTTCCCTCCCCATCATTCAGGCAGGCAAAAAATCCCTCTTTCAGGTGAAGCTGTGTTTCACTTGCACTTCCAATATAGTAGACTGCATTTGGTGTTGACACCAAGGTCGCTGCATTGTAGGGACCAAACACCTACTCGGGTACATTGCAGTGATTACCCTGGTTTCTTGTTTTCTGCTGCTTTAATTCTCCTGGCCTTTTGTAATTTTGGAAGCTCAACCATGTTTTGGGGCATAGCACCTCAACTTATGAGAACGTTGCAACCTTAGTTTATAACTAAAGGAAATAGTTGTACTCTGCTGTTTATGGTGACTTGCTCTCTGCTAGCCTTGCAACTGGCTCTGGCATTGCCACTTTTTCATTTCACTGCACATCTCGTATGCGTATGTGACGAATAAACTTGACTTGGCTAATATTTGCACATTGCTTATCTTCCCGTGAGCACAGCTAAATCTGGGTTTGTAATACAATGGCTTCACAGCTTCCATTCCTTTGTTCTCCTTTTCCAACTATTCCCAATAACTGCAGATGCTGGAATCTTGAGTAAAATACACAGTGCTGGAGTAACTCAGCTGGTCAGGCAGCATCTCTGGAGAGCATCGCCTGGCGATGTTTCAGGTTGACCCGCAGAGTTACTCCGTCAGCATTTTAGCTTAAGTTTCATTTCTTGGATGCTGCCTGAGTGTTATCGTTTTGTTTTTGTTTCAGATATCATCAATGTTTAGGCATTTCGTTATTTGTTTCCAGCAAGCAAGGAAGTTCAAGTTTTCTTCCTACTTTCCTATTGACTGACTTAGTGCAAGTTGTGAGTTTATATAATGCCATAATTGGGAGAGGAATATATGAGTTGTGGAGAGATTTAGATATTTGGAAGTCTCGTCACTAGTTCTGATTTTGAAGATGAGTTGATGATTAATTTGGGGGAAGTTTTGTCCTTGGTTCTAACTTGGTGAGTGATTCATGTAGCAGTTTGTATTGGGGGAACCTGTTCATAGGCATAATCGATGAAATGTTCTCACACCTTCCCTAAAGTATCAAAATCAATTATTTTCTAAGTGTTACCAATGTCTCAGATCTTTTTGTCCATTACTCTAAATTTATACGAAAAGTAAAGAATTGAGTTCTGTATTTCAAATCGCTATTTTCAGAATTATTTATCTGGTTCTCATTCCATCTCCTCTGGTTCCAACTTCCTGTTCTACTTGGAGAAGATGGATTGGTGACGTTTTGGATCAGGTGCCCTTCCTGACCTGAAATGCCCGCACCTGAAATGTCACCTATCCATGTTCTCCAAGGATGCCGAGTTAAGCTAGCATGTCTGTTTTTTTGTATACCTGCATCTGCAGTTCCTAGTTTCTACAGCTACTGTAGTGACTCAGTTATACTTGAATGACTCTGCACTGAAGTAACTCAGGCAGCATTCCTCAGACCATGGACAGGTGATGT
Organism: Raja brachyura; assembly: GCA_963514005.1. The sequence goes on along the minus strand of OY740781.1, from coordinate 13,513,635 downwards.
TTATCACATCAATGTCGCCTATCCATGTTCTCCAAGTAGAACAGGAACATACAGAACTACTCAATTCTTTACTTTTCCTTCAAATTTGGAGTAGTGGACAAAATGTTATGAGACATTTGTAACACTTAGAAAATAATTGATTGATCCATGTATCCATGGTGCTGCCTGACCTGCTGCGTTACTCCAGTATTTTGTCTTTCCTTGGTAAACCAGCATCTGCAGTTCCTTGTTTCTATTAGTTGAGTGACTATTGTGTTCATGTTCCAATCCCTTCCCTCTCGTGAAGAGGTTGATTTTTTAAAAAAAACAATGTTTGTCACCTGTTACTGCTGAAAGTATCTTGTTCACCATAAATGGAACTGTTCTACGTTGCGGATTTTGATCATCAGCTAGAGCTATGTGGTTAAGACGGTTATTTTATTTATTTTTTCCTGTAGCTCTTGTCTAATATGGGCAGTGACTCTGATATTGGCAGCCCAATCTCTCTGCGCCGATCCTCGCTGACCTCTTCTGGTGATGAAGAAGATGATGGATTTTTGGAGCTGCTTGATGAAGATGTTGAGGTAAATCACTCGGTTATTTTTAAGCCACTGATTTTGCTGAATTAATCTGAGACGGGACCTCTGGTGATAATAGCAGCCCATTTATCCAAACTAGACTTAATAGGAACCTGTGGGTCATGTTTTTTTACAAAGGGTGGTGGGTGTATGGAACTACTTGCCAGAGGAGGTAGTTGAGGCAGGGACTATTGCAACATTTAAGAAACATTTAAACAGGTACATGGATTGGACAGGTTTAGAGGGATATGGACCAATTGCAGGCAGGTGGGATTAGTTTAGATAAGGTCAGTGTGGGAAAGATCGACTAAAGGGCCTGTTTCCACACTCTATCTAACTAGTCTTTTCAGTTGAATGAATTGTCAAGCAGTTCCATGCAAGGTTTACCCTTGAGTATGCCGGTGAATGCCATTCTAGTGCCATATTGCACAATGGATGCGGTCTTTTACCTAGTATAGGAGAATCAAGAACCAGGGAGTTTCTTTTTCCACTCTGAGAGTGTGCATGGAATGTCAGAGGAGATAGTGCAGGCAGGTACAGCATTTAAGACACTTGGACAGGTGCACGCATAGGGAAGATTTAGAGGGAAATGGGCCGTACATGGACAAATTAGTGTAGCTTAGATGTGGCATGGGTGAGTTGGCTGAAGGGTGTGTTTTCGTGCTGTATAACTGAGGTACCGATCTTCTGGTACATAGAAACATAGAAACATAGAAATTAGGTGCAGGAATAGGCCATTCGGCCCTTCGAGCCTGCACCGCCATTCAATATGATCATGGCTGATCATCCAACTCAGTATCCCGTACCTGCCTTCTCTCCATACCCTCTGATCCCCTTAGCCACAAGGGCCACATCTAACTCCCTCTTAAATATATCCAATGAACTGGCCTCAACTACCCTCTGTGGCAGAGAATTCCAGAGACCCACCACTCTCTGTGTGAAAAAATTCCTTCTCATCTCGGTCCTAAAGGATTTCCCCCTTATCCTTAAGCTGTGACCCCTTGTCCTGGACGTCCCCAACATTGGGAACAATCTTCCTGCATCTAGCCTGTCCAACCCCTTAAGAATCTTGTAAGTTTCTATAAGATCCCCTCTCAATCTCCTAAATTCTAGAGAGTATAAACCGAGTCTCTGCAGTCTTTGATTCCTGGGATGTCAGGACTGTCTTATGAACAGTCTGGTGAACCTTCGCTGCACTCCCTCTATGGCAATAATGTCCTTCCTCAGATTTGGAGACCAGAACTGTACGCAATACTCCAGGTGTGGCCTCACCAAGACCCTATACAACTGAAGTAGAACCTCCCTGCTCCTATACTCAAATCCTTTTGCTATGAAAGCTAACATACCATTGGCTTTCTTCACTGCCTGTTGTACCTGCATGCCTACTTTCAATGACTGGTGTACCATGACACCCAGGTCGCGCTGCATCTCCCCTTTTCCTAATCGGCCACCATTTAGATAGTAGTCGGTTTTCCTATTTTTGCCACCAAAGTGGATAACCTCACATTTATCCACATTATACTGCATCTGCCAGTATAATGTGGATAAATGTGAGGTTATCCACTTTGGTGGCAAAAATAGGAAAACCGACTACTATCTAAATGGTGGCCGATTAGGAAAAGGGGAGATGCAGCGCGACCTGGGTGTCATGGTACACCAGTCATTGAAACCCTTGGTTCCAAAGCCTTTCTGGAGTATCTAGTTTTGCCGGATCAATAGAATTTGCGGCGGGGGGGGGTGGGGGGCAAGATACTGGCCCTCAGTCTGCTGCCGTAGTCGGCTATGGGAGTGAATCAGCTGTCTATGGCTAGGGTTCCAGAGTCCTGACCGCAGGGGGCAAATTCGACTTGCCAATCGGTGTGGAAATCCTGATGAAGTAAAGATTGGCTGCCTCAACCAGCCTGGGTGCCACATTTTGAGGGGGGGCTTCTGTGAGGGGATTTTGTCCAAATTAAATTTGGGGGGGGGGGGAGAAGAGACCACCAGTGGTGGGAAATCGGTGGTGGACCCATACTTTTGTGCTAGTGATGTACTGGGAGCCTTTAGATATGCGTTTGGGTGCTTCAATATAAAGTTGCTAGGTTACAGGTATACAATCGAATTATGCGTCTTTTAATCCAGTTGTGCAGATTACATTTGGTTTTTGATTATTGGCTGAATATTCTTAACGAGTAATGAGTATCAAATTTTTCAACTGACTGGATCTGCTGCCTGCCATATTTGCTAATTTGCATTACTGGTGACTTATGAGACTGGTGTTTGTCGTCAGCTCATGACCTTTCAGCCTTTCAAGAAAACAAGGCTTAAATGTACACAGTTCTACACTTGATCTGTTTTTGAAGCGTGACCGTGTCCCTTTTCTCTTGGCAGAATGAAACCGATGTGCCGTCCGGCATGGCGAGTTTGCTGAACGCTCCAATCGTGACCAGAGAAGAATTCCCACAGGTTGCGAGTCGGGTGAGTTTGCTGAGCTTGTAATTCAAATGTTGTGATGCTTCGAAAGATGCGCCTGTGGTTTTGAAAAAAAAAATGCCATTTTTGTTTTAAATACAAGGGCACGCCAAATAGACTGTCCCGTGATATCAACTTCAAGTCACCCGAGTCGGCCCTTGAAACAAGACCCATCCTGAAGCGACAGGATCGACCCAAAGACGATGAGACGCCTGTGAAGAATAAGCGCAGGAGGAGCCTTGCTGGCACGACTGTGGGGGCTGCAGGTGAAGAGAGAGCGGTAAGGAAAAGATAACTGAGGGACTGGTTTATAGCTGTAATGTGAATGGGCAATTTGAGTGGTTCAGTAGTTGTGTGGTATTTAAAGCTTGTATGCCTTTGTGGCCAGTGCAGTTGTTATGTGAAGAACCAATTTGTGAATTGGTCATTTTGATCTTAATGAGTTCGTGATATAGAACCAGAAGTTTTTGTCATTCAATCATGGCTGATCTATCTTTCCCTTTCCCTTGACCCCCGTACTAATTAAGAATCTGTCAATCTGCACCGTATAAATACCTAATGACATGGCGTCCACAACCATCTGTGGCAATGAATTCCACAAATTCACCATCCTCTGACTAAGGAAAAGCAGTCATTTTCTCAATTTTGCTGTAGGGTGGCATGACTTCTGATTCCAGCGATCACTTTTGGTGTAAGGGTGGCATAGTGGCGCAGCAGTACACTGACTTACAGAATCATAGACCCTGGGTTCGATCCTGATTGAGTGCTGTCTGCATGGAGCTTGTACATTCTCCCTGTGACCACGTGGGTTTTCTCCAGGTGCTCCAGTTTCCTCCCACATTACAAAGTTGTTTTACCTCCCTCCTCGACTCTATTCAAGGACCCAAGCAGTCGTTCCAGATGCGACAGAGGTTCACCTGCACCTCCTCCAACCTCATCTATTGTATCCGCTGCTCTAGATGTCAGTGAGACCAAGCGTAGGCTTGGTGATCGTTTCGCCGAACACCTCTGCTCGGTCCGCATTAACCAACCTGACCTCCCGGTGGCTCAGCACTTCAACTCCCCCTCCCATTCCGTATCCGACCTCTCTGTCCACGACCAGAGTGAGCAACAGCAGAAATTGGAGGAACAGCACCTCGTATTCCGCTTGGGGAGTCTGCATCATGGTGGCATGAACATCGATTTCTCACAATTCTGTTAACCCTTGCTGTCTCCTCCCCTTCCTACGTCTCCCTCAGTCCTCGGGCTCCTCCTTTTTCCTTTCTTCTCCCTGCCTCCCCCCCACCCCCCACCCCCTAACAGCCTGAAGAAGGATTTCGGCCCGAAACGTTGCCCATTTCCTTCGCTCCATAGACACTCGCTCCATAGACACTGCTGCACCCGCTGAGTTTCTCCAGCAGTTTTGTGTACCTACAAAGTTGTACATGTTTGTGATTTAATTGGCTTCTGTAAATTGCGCTAGTGTGTAGGCTAGGGCTAACGTGTAGGCTGGGTGATCACTGGTCGTCACTGACTCGGTTGGCCGAAGGGCCTGCTTCCACACTTTTTCTAAACAAAACAAGCCCTTCAACTCACCAAGTCTGCAATGATCCTTGTGCACCTATTTACACGAACCCCTCTTCGTTTTCATTCCTGTCAATACCTGCACCATGGGCAATTTACAGCAACTAGCGAACCTACCAACCTGCACTACTTTCGGATATGGGTGAAAACCATATGCGTGCCCAGAGGAAGCCCCTGCGTTCATGGGGGAACGTGTGCACTCCACACAGTCTGGACCGCAAATTGGGATTGAGCTCGCATTGCTGGAGTGGATGCAGCAGCTCTGCTAGCTGTGCCACACAGCTGCCCCCATCTGAAGGATGTTGCGTGGATTGTGGTAGGCCCAGCCTATCTCTAGATCTACACCTGTCCCAAGGCTACACCTAGAGTGATGAGAATTCTCTGGGTTTGCATGCAGAATCTGTCCCCTTCCTCCTTGCTGCTTTTACTCGTGAGTTGGTGACCATTTTCTCATTGCCATTACAGGGTTAAACCTCGTTCATTGTTTATATGTGAAATGTTAACTGTAAGGGTATATGGGGGAAAAGTACATTTGTCTGTGATTTGGTTAGCTTGATAAGGTTAAAGGACACAAAGTGCTACTGTAACTCTGGGTCAGGCAGCATCTCCAAACATCAGGCACTGTTCTGAAATGTCATAATTTCATGTCATAGGAGCAGAATTATCCTGCAGCATTCTTGTGCCATCTCTTTCCCCCCCCCCCCCATGATCTTTGATGCCCTTCCAAATCAAGAATCCGTCAAACTATGCTTAAGAAATACACAATATCCACATTCTTCAGAGATGCTGCCTGACCTGCTAAATTACTCCAGCATTTTGTCCTTTTGTATACTAGCATCTGCATTTCCTTATTTCTACATCTTGATATAATGGTAACCTGGGCATGCTGTCAATTTCCTAAGTTGACACTCTTGATCTTTTCTAGAATCAGCGCACTCTATTGCGATCCAAGTCTTTCTGCGACACCAAAATTGAAAAAGTACTTGCGATTGATGACGGCAGACGCATGATTGGAGACTTCTCAAAGGTGACAAACTAGTCATTTATCTTCCTGTGTCCTGGTGTTTGCGTGCAAGTTGAATTGGGTGGCCATCCCTAACTTTTTACCAACCATGACCAACGTACTTGCCTTGACTAAACAGACATAAGGCTTTCCTCTGTTTCAGAGTATACTCCAAACTGATTTGATTTAGTCAATTTAGAGATACAGCGTGGACACTGGCCCTTTGGCCCATCCAGTCCATACTGACCAGCGATCACCCTGTACGCTAGCACTATTCTACGTTTTCCCTGTTGCTGCGTGGGTTTTCTCCGGGTGCTCAGGTTCCCCCCCACGCTCCAAAGACGTGTAGGTTTGGAGCTTAATTGGGTTCTGTAAAATTGTAAATTATCCCTAGTGTGCACAATAGTATTGCTGTTCGAGGTGATCTCTGGCCAGCATGGAGCTGGCAAGTAGTACGGATTTTCTGTATTTTGTACGGAAATGCGATTATAATACGGATGGACAATTTTGTGTTAAATATGGAGTTCATTTCTGAAGAAGGGTCTCGCCCAGAAACATCACCCATTCCTTCTCTCCAGAGTCGCTGCCTGTCCTGCTCCAGGTTTAAACAGAGCTACAGTGCTATGGGTTCTAAAAATAGTGCTACCAGCTGGATAGCTATGGGCTTTAAACATAGTGCTATGGGCCACAGACTGTTCAGGAAAATTCTCGTATAACAATGAATCTTTGGAATTCTCTTTCTCAATGGTAGTTGAGTCTTTGATTATTTTTCAGGCAGTGGTAGAATTCTGGACAACCCTAGGTTACCAGTGGGATTGCAGTTACATTGGGATTGGCCTTGATTTTACAGAATGGTGTGAGGGAGATGTGGCGGGAGGGAGAGGATGGAGAGACAGAAGGAGTGAGGGAGGAAGGGAATAAGAGGGAGAAAAAAGGAAGGAGTGGGTGGGAGGGAGAGGCTTCCAAAATGGCTTCTACCTAATTATCTGGTGCTAAATGCAGGAAGTAGCTGATCGAGCAGTAGTATACAAAGAGATGAGAATGAATGTACTGTCAAGTAAGGTGTGTAGAAGACATGTCAATTGTTAGCAAAGATATACATTCTTGTACTGTTACAAGGGCATGACTGCACATTAAAAAAAACTTTTTTCAGCAAAATGGCATCGAGTAAAAATACTGATTTCTCAGTAAAATACTGATTTTCAGGTACTAGAATACTGAAATACTCTGCCAAAACTTGGCAGCTCTGCCAGCATGGACTCGGTTGGCTGAAGGTCCTGTTTCTAAAGAGCTCCCTCGTTCTTCCAAGCTGTTGAGAATACCGTTCCTTCTTTACTAGAATGCTCCTCCATCCCAGGAGCCAGCCTGAATCTCAGTGCTTCTGGTATGACAAATACATACTTTTGAGCAAGGAAGCTAAAACTGTAGTCTACACTCTAGGTGTTGTCTCACCAAGGCATATACAATTGTTGCAAGACATCTTCAGCACTCAAATGCTCTTGTAATAAAGGTCAACATTTACCATCCTAATTTGTTTCTCTTGCAAAGTCCCTTTGGTCACTTGTATAGATGAATTCAGTTCCTGGAAACGTAAAGAGTTCTCAATCTCTCCCTTATATTTCCGTTTTGTTCACCAGAGTACGATTTCACGAATGAGTCTTATCTATATGTGGCTAGGTCCCCCTTTTAAAGTTAGTCATTTGTGGTTAACAAGTCATTCTGAGAACCAACGTGTATGCATGATTAGATTTGCTGTTGCTATGTTAAATGTCAGTGAGCTTGTTGTGCAGCACTTGGCATTTTTGGACTGCCCTAAATGGTATGTTTTCTCATGCATTGCAAACCACCAAATTTACCATTGCAATATCAATCTGCTCAGCACTTCAAGCAGCATCTGTGAGGGAGGGAGACATGGTCAATATTTTGGGTTGAAACCCTGTATCAGGACTATTGCTGTTTTTGCTTTAGAAACTTTCAGGTTCAAATTTGCTTAAGCCTGCTGTGAATGAGGTAGTAATTGTCACGTGTGTACTCCACAGTGCAATTTTTGCATTGATCACACATGCATGAGTTGGGATATTTTAGTGCCATTTACAAAAAGTCCCAAATCATTTAACTCCTTTGTAGCTGGATACCACTGCACCCAGTTACCTGACAAATCCACGGCACCCTGTATTGGAAATCTATTACTGTTCACGAATGGGTCAGAAACCTGGACCTTGCTACACAAGGTACTGAGAGCATCTTCACAACAACTGAAATCTCCGAAGGCAGCATCTTGAAGCTGGACAAATGTCGTGCCTGCGATGCTTGTTTCCTATAGATTTTGAAAAAGCAGTATCTGCAAACGTGTTATTTAAACAAACATTCTAGACAGCGTGGAAACGGGCCCTTCGGCCCACTGAGTATGCACCAACCAATGATCACCTCACCCCGTACACTAGCACTATCTTACACACTCGTACCAATTTACAATTTTATCAAAGCCAATTAACCTCCAAACCAGTACGTATTTGGGTTGTGGGAGGAAACCAGAGCACCTGGTGAAAATCCACGCCTTCACTGGGAGAAGGTACATGCTCCATACAGACAGCACCGGTTATTGGGATTGAACCTGGACCTCAGGCCCTGTAAGGCAGAAGGGACTGTGCCATCAGATTAATTGCTTTTTTTGGTGGTATATCTAAACTTGGATGTGATGGATTATGCTATTTTGCATTCGGATAGATGGACAGTCGACAGTTTGGAAGCCCAATGTGTGCCCACAATGGCTGTAATTGTGCATTGTGCCGATCTGTTAATATCCCTTTACTCTATTTGTGGCTTTTTGTCTTTCCAGCCTTACATATTGCCCACAGTTGAAGGACGACACCAAGAATTGCAATATATAATGCCAGAAATGGTAAGCAGGAATTGCCCCTCTTAACCTACTCTAAAGAGTTTTCACTTTCATTGTAACTACCATTTGCGGCTGGTTTAGGAATATGGTTTCCTGAGATTAAACAATGTTTCATTTCAAGTTTAAAGATAAAAGGATTGCAACACGTTCACTGGGAGCCCTCTATTAAAATCTTTGGACCTGGTATATGCTGTGATTCAGAACATCCATATTTCTCCTTTCAAGAAGACTTTTTTCCAAGAGCGAGCTCTTGTTCCATCAATGTCTCAGAACCTAGGCAGTCTATGGTGTGACTGTAAAGACCAATATTGATTTGATCAGAGGCCAAAGTGTTGGCTTGCATTATGCTGAATTTGGGTGGGTGGTGTGGTTTTTAAATATTTGAATTTATTGTATCAGTGGTGAATGCTGATGCTGAGCAATGAAGGCAATGTAAACATGGAACATAAAGCAGTAAAACAGGAACAGGCCCTTCTGTCCACTATGCTGAATGTGATGCCAAGCCCAACTCTTATCTGCCTGCACATAAGCCATATCCCTCCATTCCTTGTATATCCATGTGCTGTCCAAAAGTCTCAAATCCCACTATCATATCTGCCTCCGCCACATGTATTCCAGGCAGTCACCACCTTGTTTAGGAAAAAAAAATTAAGTCACTCACCTGCTTTTAAACTGCTCCTCTCACCTTAGATCTATGCCCTCTCATCTTTGATATTTCCATCCTGTGAAAAGGTTCTGACTGACTATCATATTTATGCCTCCCATAAATATGTATACTCGGCCCTCAACCTACTGTGTTCCAGAGAGAACGATCCAAGACGATCCACCCTCCCGCTGTAGCTAAAAATCCCTAATCCAGGCAAAGTTCTGTTCCTTCTCTGCAAGCGCTTCAACTGCTTCACCTCCACATTAGTTCCCCACAATCGGGGATAGTTTCTTCCCAGCTGATATTGGTCTACAGAACCATTCTACCACCAACTAGAGAGGTCCTGACCTCTCATCTACCACATTGGAGACCCTTGGGCTATCTTTAATCTCACTTTATCAACAGACAATAGGTGCAGGAGTAGGCCATTTGGCCCTTCAAGCCAGCATCGCTATTCAATGTGAACATGGCTGATAATCCCCAATCAGGACCCCATTCCTGCCTTCTCCCCATATCCCCTGACTCCGCTATCTTTAAGAGCTCTATCTAACTCTCTCTTGAAAGGATCCAGAGAACCAGCCTCCACTGCCGTCTTGAGACTCACAACTCTCTGTGAGAAAAAGTATTTCCTCGTCTCCGTTCTAAATGGCTTACCCCTTATTCTTAAACTGTGGCCCCTGGTTCTGGACTCCCCAAACATCGGGAACATGTTTCCTGCCTCTAGTGTGTCCAAACCCTTAATAATCTTATGTTTCAATAAGATCTCCTCTCGTCCTTCTAAACTCCAGAGTGTACCAGCCGCTCCATTCTCACAGCATATGACAGTCCCGCCATCCCGGGAATTAACCGTGTAAACCTATGCTGCACTCCATCAATAGCAAGAATGTCCTTCCTCAAATGATGGGACCAAAACTGCACACAATACCCCAGGTGTGGTCTCCCTAAGGCTCTGTACAACTGCAAAAGGGCCTCTTTGCTCCTATATTCAACTCCTCTTGTTATAAAGGCCAACATGCCATTTGCTTTCTTCACTGCCTGCTGTACCTGCATGCTTACTTTCATTGACTGATGAACAGGGACCCCCAGATCCCGTTGTACTTCCCCTTTTCCCAACTTGACACCATTTCCATAGTAATCTGTCTTCCTGTTTTTGCTTTTAAACTATCGTGCACTAAACATTCCCTGTATCGGTACACTGTAATCGACTTGATTATAACCATGCATAATCAACCAGTACTCCAAATGTGGCCTAGCCAAAGTCCTGTAATCTTGTTCTTGCTGCCCTTCAGGTGATTGAGTTGGTAACTGGAAAACTCGATGGATTTGTGGAGCGTTTCTTGCTCTGTGACTGCCGATACCCATATGAATATGATGGGGGCCACATTAAGGTAAGTTCAACTGTCATAGGGGTGGCACGGTGGTGCAGCAGTGGTGCTGTTGCCTTACAGCGCCAGAGACTAGGGTTTAATCCTGTCTGCGGGTGCTGTTGTATGTTCTCCCTGTGGCCTGCGTGGGTTTTTTCCTGGTGCTCCCATTACCCCCCCCCCCACGCTCCAAAGACACTCAGGCTTATAGGTTAATTGGCTTCTGTAAATTCTTCCAAGTGTGTAGGATAGTGCCAGTGTGCGGGGATCGCTGGTCAGTGTGGATTCAGTGGGCCGAATGGCCTGTTTCCACACTATCTCTGAACAAGCATAGATATTGTAGCAAGCTCCAACGTTCGGACACTGCAACGATTCATGACTGCATCTGTTTCTGTCTAACAGGCATTATCTTGCAGTGCCATTTACAACAGATGCCTGCAAACTGATATCCTAATGAAATTCCGATCCTCTTTCCCACTGAACTGCCTATCGGATTCTTGGCTTCAGATCTGCCTTGATTTCTGCTCTGAACCAGACATCTCTAGAAACAGAAACAATAGAAAAATAGAAGGGCTGTGTAGGGCAAGTCGTTGGATGTTTTAGGTGGAGATTGATTAGTAAGGGTGTCGAGGGTTATGGGGAGAAGGCAGGAGATTTGGGTTAAGAGGGAAGGATAGATTAGCCACGATTGAATGGCGGAGTAGACTCAATGGGCCGACATAGAAGTTATGAAGCGCTGTCTAAGCTAAGCCCATTTGCCTGTGTTTGGCCCATATCCTTCTAAATATTTCCCCGCCAATGTACCTGTCTAAATGGCTCTTAATTGTTACAGCACCTGCCTCAACTGTCTCCTGGCAGCTCTTTCAATATACGGAGCACTCTGGAAAACATTGCTCCTCAGGTTCCTATTACATCTTTCCCCTCTCACCTTAAGCCTATGCCTTCTAGTTTTTAATACCCCTACCCTAGGAAAAAGACTGCATTCCCCTCATGATTTTATATGCCTCTATAAGATCACACCACAACCTTCTGCACTCCTAGGAATAAAGTCCTAGCCTGCCGAACCTCCAGGTTAACCGAGCCCAGGCCACATTTTAAAACTTCACTGCGCCCTTTTTAGCTTAATGCCACTCTTCCTCTATCAGGGTAATCATTCTTTGCATACCCTAGGTATGGAACTATTGCCTGTGGTTTTCTTGCAAGTATTGCTCCATTACTGACATTGTAAATATCATAGATAATTGGGTGTTGGGAATAGTTATGTTTTTGTTTAGAGATGCACTGTGGAAACGGGTGCTTTGTCCCACCTAGTCTGCGCTGACCAGCGATTCCCCAACACTAACATTATCCTACACGCACGAGTGACAATGTACAATTTTACCAAGCCGATTAGCCAACGATCCCGTTCGTCGTTGGAGTCTGGGAGGAAACAGAAGATCCCGGGGAAAACCCATGAGGTCACGGGGAGAACATACAACTTCGTGCAGGCAGCACCCATAGTTGAGATTGAACCTGGGTCTCTAGCTCTAAGGCAGCAATTCTGCTGTTGCACCACTGTGCCGCCCTTCAAAGTACTGTAGAAGTTCTACACGCCTTCTTGCCGCATCTTGAATATTTGGGGTTGAGGAATGCAGGATGCCTGCGTGCTGCGGCGGGAAATGGTGGTACGGGGTAGAGCTACTGCCTTCCAGCGCTAGAGACCTGGGTTTGATCCTGACTACGGGCGCTGTCCGTAAGGAGTTTGTACATTCTCCCCGTAACCTCCATGGGTTTTCTCTGATCATCGGTTTCCTCCCACACCAAAGACTTGTATCTCTAGATTAATTGGCCTGGTATAATGTATAAAGATCCCTAGTGTGTGTCGGATTGTGTGCGGGGGATCGCTGGTCGGTGGGTAGAAGGTGCCTGTATCTCTAAAACTGAAAAATCCCTTGGCAGTTGAAACTTTGAAAACAATGTTCTTGACCTTTCTCAAGGGTGCCCTTAATTTACACATGGAGAATGAAATAGAGGAACTTCTGAAGAAACCCATTGTTCCAGTAGATGAGGCGAAACGAGTGATTGTTATTTTCCACTGCGAGTTCTCGTCCGAGCGGGGCCCAAGAATGTAAGTGATGGCTTTACCTGAGGAACTTGTTGTGATAGCGAAATAGATTGTCTATAAGATGTATCCTAACTTTGGATGTTAAAAGATAGACAAACAGCATCAATTTCCCCAAACTTTTATGTGATTATGGGTTTATTTTTTCCCATTTGTGATTTTTGTTTGAGCCCTTAAAGTTGTAAGAGGCAGACCGGGACCTAGGTTCGATCCTGGCCTTGGGTGCTGTCTGGAGTTTGCACGTTCTCCCTGTGACTGGTTTCCTCCGGGTGCTCCGGTTTCCTCCCACGTCCTACAGGTGTGTAGGTTAATTGACCTCTGTAAATTGTTGCACGTGTAGGGAGTGAATGAGAAAGTGGAATAACATGGAACATTTGGGGCCTCGTATCTGCTTTATGAGAATTATCTCAGGGATGAGTGGGTTAACAGGATGAGCATTTAATGGCACTGCCTCTACTCACTGGAGTATAGAAGGATGAGGGGGAAACCTCATTGAAACTTAGCGAATAGTGAAAGTCCTGGATAAAGTGGATGTGGAGAGGATGCTTCCACTAGAGGGAGAGCCCAGGACATGGGGTCAAAACCTCAGAATTAAAGGAAATTCCTTGAGGGAGATGAGGAGGAATTTCTATGTCCGAGGAAGGTGAATCTGGACTTGTTTGCCACAGAAAGCTGTGGAGGCCTAGTCAATGGATATTTTCAAAGCGTAGATAGATTCTTGGTTATTGCGGGTGTCACGGGTTATGGAGAGAAGAGGGAAAGAGAGATCAGCCATGATTGAATGGCAAAGTAGACGATCGGCCAAATGGCCTAATTCTTCTCCTATCACTTCTGAACTTATGAAGAACCCAGTTGGAACAGGTGGTCGGAGTGGGGCCGAAGAGCCTGTTTCAATGTCAATTTCCACTATATTGAGGGGAAGATCAAACCAATTAGAATGAGATATTAACCAAGTTTGCTTTTATAGGTGCCGTTTTCTACGCGAAAAAGACCGTGAGATAAATGGTACTGACTACCCAAAACTGCACTACCCGGAGCTCTACGTCCTGAAAGGGGGCTACAAGGAATTCTTTCCAAGATTTAAAGTAAGTATCATGATTTCTGTTTGTTAAGCACTTCCACAAAAATAAAAAGCATTGCTTCAAGAGAAATGAACTTCATAGAGCATTTTTTCCAAGCAAGTTCACGTTTGCGTTTATTGTTACTTAACAAAATAAGGTACAGTGAAATTTGAGTTGCCATACAGCCATACTATGTGAAAAGAACACAATACACACAAACTAAAATTTAACGTAAACATAGAATCAATGTTCCTCGCTGTGATGGAAGGCAAAGTGTTTATGAAGGAACTGTGGATGCTGGAAAATCGAAAGTAGAGAAAAATGTTGGAGAAACTCAGCGGGTGAGGCAGCATCTATGGAGCGAAGGAAATGGGCAACGTTTCGGGTCGAGACCCTTCTTCAGTGGCTTCATCCAAGTTTGTTTGGCTCGTATCCATCCAAACCTTTCCTATCCACATACATGCCTTTTAAATCTGGTTATTGCCTAAACTACCACCTCTAGGCTGTGGGCCGAGCATCAAAAATGTGTCTAGAAATCAGTTTTCGTGACCCAGGTCACCGAACTACATAAAAATTTCCACAGATTTAGATGAAATATAATTGAGAAGGATGTCATAACTCGCCATTGCCCCAAGTTGCACATTAATTAAACTAATTCGAAAATTAGATCAGGAAAGTAAGCGCCATTTAGTGGCAATGCCCATATTACACCATGGGCAGCCTATTTCCGTGTTGCAGTCCATTTAAACTATTATACCTATATATGTATACAACTTGTAAATATGACTAATAATATATGATTAAGTATAATTAGATTATATAATAATAATGTGATGCATATAATCCACTACAAACCAACTGACTCCCACAGCTACCTGGACTACTCTTCCTCCCACCCTGCTTCCTGTAAGGACTCCATCCCCTATTCCCAATTCCTCCGTCTACGCTGCATCTGCTCCCAGGATCAGGTGTTCCACACCAGGTCATCACAAATGTCCTCATTCTTCAGAGAACAGGGATTCCCCTCCCCCACTATAGATGAGGCTCGCACCAGGGTCTCCTCCATACCCCGCAACACTGCCCTCTCTCCCCATTCCCCCACTCACAACAAGGGCAGAGTCTCCCTGGTCCTCACCTTTCACCCCACCAGCCCGCACATACAACAGATAGTCCTCCGCCAGTTTCGCCACCTCCAAAGTGACCCCTCCACTCGCCACATCTTCCCATCTCCCCGTCTGCTTTCCGCAAAGACCGCTCCCTCCGCAACTCCCTTGTCAATTCTTCCCTTCCCTCCTGCTCCACCCCTTCCCCGGGCACTTCCCCTTGCAACCGCAAGAGATGCTACACTTGTCCCTTCACCTCCCCCATCCACTCCTTTCAGGGACCCAAGCAGTCCTTCCAAGTCCAACAGAGGTTCACCTGCACCTCCTCCAACCTCATCTACTGCATCCGTTGCTCCAGATGCCAGCCGATCTATATCATAGAAACATAGAAACATAGAAAATAGGTGCAGGAGTAGGCCATTCGGCCCTTCGAGCCTGCACCGCCATTCAATGTGATCATGGCTGATCATCCAACTCAGTATCCTGTACCTGCCTTCTCTCCATACCCCCTGATCCCTTTAGCCGCAAGTGCCACATCTAACGCCCTCTTAAATATAGGCAATGAACTGGCCTCAACTACCTTCTGTGGCAGAGAATTCCAGAGACTCACGACTCTCTGTGTAAAGAATGTTTTCATATCGGTGAGACCAAGCGGAGGCTGGGCGATCGTTTCGCCTAACACCTCCGCTCAGTCCGCAATAACCAACCCGACCTCCCGGTAGCTCAGCACTTCAACTCCCCCTCCCATTCCGTATCCAACCTCTCGGCCTCCTCCACGGCCAGAGTGAGCAACACCGCACGTTGGAGGAACAGCACCTCATATTCCGCTTGAGGAGTCTGCATCCTCTGGGCTTAAACATTGAATTTTCTCAATTCTGTTAACCCTGGCTGCCTCCTCCCCTTCCCACCTCTCCCTCAGCCCTCGGGCCCTGGCATTCCTTCTCTCTCTATCTACCCCACCCAAGTCGCACTAGCTTCTCATTTTCACACTACAAACAGCTTACAATGGCCCGTTTCCTTGTTTCCTTTATCATCGATACTTTTTTGCATATCTTTCATTCATTGTTCTTTATCTCTCCACATCACCGTCTATATCTCTAGTTTCCCTGACCAGTCTGAAGAAGGGTCTCGACCCGAAACGTCGCCTATCTCCTTTGCTCCTTAGATGCTGCTGCACCCGCTGAGTTTCTCCAGCTTATTGTGTAACCCCCTGATGAATATAATTATGAGTGTTTTTTTAATGACACTGTCACGGAGGTCCTGCTCCTGAACCAGCCTAAATAATGGGTGAGGGCAGTTCTTGTGGGTTCCTCCCTTTACTGAACCCTAGTGTGCAGAGTGGGGGTCACAGCCATAGTGGGACTGTGGCAGTTCCAGGCTGGGGGACAGTCCTGCAAGGTATCTTCCAGTCGCTTTAATAGGACATTTAATGAGACGGCAGCAGAGGTCCCAGGTTTTAAGGGCTCGTGAACCTACCTAATTAAAGGGTCAGGACAGATCCTCTGGGTTCCCCCTTTTACTGAACCCCACTGGCTGCCATTGTGGGGAGAGTGGGGGTAACAGCCATAGTGGGGCTGGGGCAGTGCCAGGCTGGGTGACAGACCTCATATTACTTGGGTCTGCATGGACGTCTATTCATAAAATCTCAATCTCTTCCTAATGTCAATGAGACTTGCACTGTAATTTACTGCCATAGATATGTTAGTTCAAGTGGAGGAGCAGAGGCTGCACAATATCTGGAGAAAGAAACATCTCATAGTACTTGGGTCTGCATGGACTTCAATTCATAAAATGTCAATCTCTATTTAATGTCAATGAGACTTACACTGTCATTTACTACCATTGATAAGTTAGTTCAAGTTCAAGTGGAAGGTCAGGCAGAGGCTAAAGAATGAAAAATCTCATAGTCATTAAGTCTGCATGGACTTCAATTCACAAAATTTCAACCCCTTCTTAATGTTAATGAGAATAACAATAGGTTACAACCATAGAAAAATAAGTTCAAGTTCACATAAACCAATTAATTTTTTAAACCAATAACATCAACCATTTCTGATCATTTCTCACTGCAATGGTGGCCTATAAAGTGCAATGAATATTCGTCCGTTTTTCTCCCGTGGTTGGGGCCTGGAAACGGCCACTACGGACGGCACTATGTAAAGCGCGCGCCCCCCCCCCCCCCCGCGGACATCATCCAAACACACTCCGCGTTCGCGAATCGGACGCTTCTTAATTGAGACCGCGGCTTCACATACTCGGTAAGTTATCGCAGGCAGCTCCGAGATATGTCAAAGACTTATTAGACTACAGCAAGCTGGCATTAGTGACAATGTGTAATTTACCTTGTTATGGATACACATAGTTTAGGCCCTCAACTTCTTGAGTGAGTGAACGAGCGAGTGAATGTACAGCCTCCAAACCTCATTTTTTCACATTAAAGGGTGCAATTCAATTAATTAAAGTCCATACAGATTAATTACATAAATTCATACTTTAGATCTTACCTTGCAGTTGATTCACGAAGTTTGACTGGTTTCAACTTTGTGTTGCAGCATCTCAGCAGTGACTTTGCTTTCAAGACTTTCTTCCACTTAGCTGCACATTCTTCAGACTTCTTACTGCTTTTCTCACTAATTCAATTACCCTGCTGCAAGTTTCCACGACAAAGAACCTTCATGGGAATCGCCAGTAAAACGGGCATCAATGAAGTCCCCTCAGCCATGATGCCTAGCTAGCCTGAAACAAAGCGCGTGATTGGCCAACTGGCACACAACTCAATGTTAAACGTGCTTTGATTGGACTAAAAATACCTGAACATTTTCCGTTTTTTCTCTAATTTAATAAAAATGCGCAAGTCTTGTTCTTGGCGAGTTTCAGGGGATGATTTATATAATATTTATGCACAATATGTGAAAATTTCATGTAGTTCTGTGACTTGGGTCACGAAACATTGGAATAAAGCTCCTCGGCCCACAGCCTACCCTGGCAGCTTGTTCTATATACTCGCCGCTGTCAAAGTTGCCCCTCTGGTTCCTATTAAATCTTTCCCAAACCCACCCCCTCACCCTAAACCAATATCTGCTTCTTGATTCCCCTACTCTGGGTAAAAGACTCTTTTTCATCTACCCTCATGATTTTGTACACCACTATAAGATCACCCCTCATCCTCCTGTGCTCCAAGGAATAAAGTTCTAGCCTGCCTAACCTCTCTCTACAGCTCAGGCCCTCGAGTCCTGGCACCCTCTGTAAATGTTCTCCGCACTCTTTCCATCTTAATGACATAATTCCTCTAGCAGGGTGATCAAAACTCAACCGAACTCCAAATAAGGCCTCACCAATGTCTTGTACACTGTAACATCACATCCCAACTTCTATACTGAATACTGATGAGGGCCAATGTACTGAAAGCAGCCTTGATCACCTTATCTACCTGTGATGCCACTATTGGGGAACTATTTTCATGCACTCCTAGATCCCTCTATTCTACATCTCCAGGGCCCGGCCATTCTGCCCTGGTTTCACTTGTCCGAATTAACCACCTCGCAGTTATCTTCATTAAACTCCATAACCCATTGTTGTACCTCCTCCTTGCTCCAATTTTGAAAGTGTGCACCACCAAATCCAGGAGCAGCTGCTTCCCTTCTGTTATCAGGCTTCTGGATGGTCTTTCCATAAGCTGGAGGTACTGTCTGATTTGTCCCTCTCTTTAAGGACATTGGGCTTTGTCCATGGTACAGTTGTGCTAAAATGCTGAGAATGGGTGTCAGAGGTTATGGGAAGGAGGCTGGAGAATTGGGTTATGAGGGATAGATAGATGATTGAATGGTGTAGACTTGATGGACTGAATGGCTTAATTATACTCCTATCTTATGAACTATATTCTGCACTCTATAGTCCTCTACCTCTTGTACATGAGTTTGACTTGATTGTAGATGTGTATAGTAATCTGATCTGTATGGAAAGCATGGAAAACAAAGCTTTCCACTGTATCCTTGGTACACGTGACATAATAAACCTAAACCCCATATTTATCTTTGTATTTTAGTTATATTGCGAGCCTCAGGGTTATCGTCCAATGAATCATGAAGACTTCAAAGATGACCTTCGGAAATTCCGCTTAAAGAGCAGGACATGGGCTGGGGAACGAAGCAAGAGGGACATGTACAGCCGTCTTAAGAAGTTGTGAAGACCGTCTTATGATAGACGAGGTTTCTTCATTTTGAACTTGCGGGCTAGTCAGTACTATACGTCACACCTGAGCATTGGTCAGCAGTGGAGACTGCTGTTAATTGGGATGTGCCACCAAGTTTCTTCAGTGGTGTCGCCTTACACCTTCTGCACACGGAGTTAGTGACGTGGGCAGGGACCACAGTATTACAAACGAGTCCTGTGTGCGGTATGAAAGTTGGTTATCTGAACAACGTGTTGGCCTAAAATTGGCAATTAATGGAAACTAAACTTGCTTGAAGGATAGTGTTTACGAATGAACTGCAGATGCTGGAATATCGAAGGTAGACAAAAGTGCTGGAGAAACTCAGCGAGTGCAGCAGCATTTATGGAGCGAAGGAAGCGACTGAAGTCTGAAGATGGTTGTGGCCCGAAATGTTGCCTATTTCCTTCCCTCCATAGATGCTGCTGCACCCGCTGAGTTTCTCCAGCACTTTTGCCTACCTTGCTTGAAGGATAGGTTGCCCTAATGGGTTCCAGTTGTCTGTTTTATAGTCGGCATGCTCCTGTGACTTGGGCCTTTTAGTCCTGTCACCAGATAATTGCTTAATGGTGCTGTTGCAGACTTGTGGGCTAATTACATGAATAATGATGGAAAAATGGGGGAGCGAAGTGACCTTTTGCACCCATCGTGATCTTTGATCGTGTAAATCTGCTCATTGAAGCCGCTGCAACAAATTTGGGCCTGTAAACTTTCTAAATTTTTTAACGATTTCAGCATCACTGCTAATTTGCAAATCCATATTCCTTAATTGTGCATAACAACTTTTTATTTGTGACTAAGTTGAAGTAATCAGGCTGATCTTCACTTGGAGCTCCTGGTCGATTTGTGGCCAACGCACTGACCCATTGTATATTTTTCCAAGTGACTTGTCTTTAATTTGTGTTCCTCGTGCAAGATGACTTTTCTGATCTGCCAAATTGTTTTAAAATTGCTCTTTAATTGTCATTTTTAACAGCACTTAAAATTTAGTTTAATTCTGACATTCCAAACTTAAAAGTGAAAATATGTTGATACTCTTAAACTTCCAAACACCTGGTGCAGAAATATCCAATTTTTTAAAAAGTCAAAAACTGTAATATAATAATTTCTATCGAGGCCACATTTGATACTTGGCAATTCTTTGAAATGTTTATTTTGGTTTAATCAGGTGAATGAGGTTAATATATGCTGAGGTTTTGTATACCCAATTCCTGGCTAAACAGGCACACGGCAAGTTTTTGGTTAAACCTTGCTGTTTTACTGCCATGGAGCTATTATAGGATTTTGTTCTTGGACGATTCAAAATCATATTTGCTAAATTTCCATCATTTTCCTACTTTTTGATATTTTAAATTTTTTCGTATACCATGGTGAAGAAAAATCAGTGATAAATAGAAGATTGACTTGAGTGGAAAGAAACCGAGAGATTTGGTTTAATTCGAAACGTTTTCAACACCTGTCAGATCCTGTAAAACCCGTGCTGCTGCCAGGCCAAATGTGCGGAGTTTGCTGGTCGGCGCGGACTCGGTGGGCCGAACGGCCTGTTTCCGCGCTGTATCTCTAAACTATACTAGCAGGCCTGTATGTTGCGGTGGAGTGCTTGCTCGACCCAACAGAGGCCTGGTATTTATCAGCAGTAGCGGTTTAAATTTAGCCATTACATACAATCTAACAGTCCAGTTAGTTGTTGACCTTCCACTGCTTTTCAGTTCTTTGCAGCACTCGGATTTGACCCTATGGGGTCATCTTACAATTTGGACATTTAAGCACATTTAGTTCATCTACATACCAACTTATTCTACCCATAATGTATATTAAGTCCAGTACTCAACCAGTTACCACAAACCATACCTCTAAGTATGATTACAATACACCATGTTAAGCTGTCGATTATTTTTATACTGCCTAAATGATCTTTGTAATCCAAAAGCTTTTTTTGTACATTGGTCATTACTGCCTTTGAAATTGAGAGCAATGCAAATTGTGTGGATCATGGGATGGGAGTTGGTGTGGTTTGATACTTGTTTTGCATGTGGCTGTAATAAGAGGTTTAATTGTATACTGTGCAAAGATGTACCTACTTTAGCCAAGCTGCCTGAATGCAGAGAAATAAATGGCTACAGATAAGGAAAAAATAGTTTATTTGCATCAATGACAACAGCAAGGAACTGCAGATGCTGGAATCTTGAGTACTCATTGGGTCATGCAGAATCTATGGAGTGAATAGATGGGGTTGGGACCCTTGTTCATACTTGACTGGAGGGTCCCAACCTGAATAAAGGTGCCTGTCCAATGTTTTACTGGCGCAATTATTGTACAAATGTTACTTTGGGTTAGTACAATGTTATGGTTTTTTCTCTTTGAAGCAATTTGAAGCATCTTGCCAAAATTTCGGTATTCGCATTGCCTCCAACTAATGAGGAAATTTAAGCAGCGTGTCTAACGTGTTTTCGTTCATTGCTGCTGTGCTTCCAACATTTTGCAAGGATGTCTCCTGGTTCCTGATGTTGGGGAGCCTAGAACCAAGGGTCACAGTTTATGAATAAGGGGTAGGCCATTTAGGACTGAGATGAGGAAAAACTTTTTCGCCCAGAGTTGTGAATCTGTGGAATTCTCTGCCACAGAAGGCAGTGGAGGCCAATTCACTTGATGTTATCAAGAAACAGTTAAATATAACCGTTGGGGCTAATGGAATCGAGGGATATGGGGAGAAAGCTGGAACGGAGTACTGATTTTGGTTGATCAGCCATGATTGTATTGAATGGAAGTGCTGGCCTACTCCTGCACCTATTTTCTTTGTCTGTTTCAACGAATTGTGGATGCCTACAAAGTGTTTAATGTCCTAATGGCCCCTCTTCATTCTCAGCGTTCCCCTGCCGGGGTGGGATGTTTGAGAACAGCCATCTGGTCTCTGCAAGGTAGGTCAGTCCGCCAGACCCCAACAGCATCGGTCTTGTCTACAGGTTTGATAGTGTTGAGATTGGTGTGGAGGGAGTAGAGAACTTGATTATCAAGGGCATCGTTGGTCATGGGGCAAAAGCAGGAGAATGGGGTTGAGAGGGAAAAATAGACCAGCCATGATTGAATGGCAGAGGACACTCGATGGGCCGCAAGGCCTAATTCTGATCCTATGTCTTATGGCATAACTGCATTTTTTTGGGGGGGAGAGGGGGAGAGGAGTGGGTGAAGGGAGTTAAGACATTGATGCAAGTTAGATGCAAATGTTCTCTTTTGGGGCATTTGACAATAAAACACTCTTGACGCTCGAAGGTAGTAGATGTCACGTCGGCTTTCAGAAATGAAAAGGTCAATGGGGTAAAAGTCCAAAGGGGTTAGTCCAAGATGAAAATGATGGACGTGGGGGAAGATAATCAGTGGGGGTGGGGAAACGGGCAAGGTCTCTGCTGAAGGGACCTTGGGCCTTTCTCACTCCCCATGACCATTAATGCCCTTGCTAATCGGGTTCTCTGCTCCATCCACACCAATCTCACCACCATCAAACCTGTAGACAAGAGTGGTGCTGTTCGTTTAATAACAAATTATAAAAGTTTTTTCTCAAGTCTTGTCTGAGTTCTATTACATTGTGATATCAACTGATCTGGTGACAGTGGGTTCATACCCAGTAGGGTGGGGCACCTTACTCTGTAGAAACCAACATGGAGACTCCTGCAACTAGCTTCCCATAAGATAAACAAATCACCAGAGAGCAATCAAATGAAAACAAACCACAAGCCATGGTGAAAAAATCAATGTACTGGTACAACTCGTACTTTCATTGAAAAGGGCAGCAAGTACAAGTCAGTTAAATTGGCTTGATGGTCAGTAACAGAGGGCGATTGTGGGAAGCAGATGGTAATGGTGAGGTTGATTTTGGACTGGAGGCCCATGACTAGTGGTCTGGCTCGGGGATCAGTACTGGGCCCCATTGTAGTTAATTTATAGCAATCATCCAAAATGTAGATGGCATGATTTGTAAGTTTGCAGATGACACTGAAATAAGCACTTTGTGGACAGTGAAGGAGGTAATGGCAAGGTACACAAAAATGCTGAAGAAACTCATCGGGTGTAGCAGCATCTATGGAACTTGGGAAATGGGCAACGTTTCGGGCCAAAACCCTTCCTCCGACTGATGGGTGGGGGGAGGCGGGGAGAAAAAAGGAAGGAGGAGGAGCCTGAGGGCTGAAGGAGAGGTAGGAAGGGGAGGGAATGGCAAGTTCTTTCAATTCAGATATGTGCAGGGTGCTGCATTTTAGGAAGTAATACGAGGGCTGAACTTTCAAAGAACAGACAGGCAATGTAGAGTGTTGTAGAGCAGTGACCTAGGACTATCACAAGGTGACAAAGATGGCATTTGGTACACGGGTAGATTGGGTGGTCAAAAAGGCTTTTGACACATTAGCCTTCGTTAGAGTCTTGAGTATAGAAGTTGGGGTGCCATGTATAAGATGACAGTTGTATAAGATGTTAGTGAGGCTGCATTTAGAGTATTGTGTTCAGTTCTGGGCACCATGTTATAGGAAAGATGATGTCAAGCTGGAAAGAATGCAGAGAAAATTTACATGGATGTTGCCAGGACTCAAGGGGCCCAAGCTACAGGGAGGGGTTAAGCAGGCTAGGACACTATTCCTTGGAGTACTTGAGGATGAGGGGTGGTCTTACAGGTGGACAAAATTATGAGGAATAGATTAGGATGGGGTACTCTTGCCCAGAGAAGGAAAATCAAGAACCAGTGGACGAAACTTTAAAGTGACGGGGAAAGACTTGGAAACAGAAAATGGTGCAGGATTAGGCCATTTGACTCTTCGAGCCAGCACTTCTTTTGAAAGAAGCTCCTCTTGAAAACATCCAGTGAATTGGCCTCCACTGCCCTCTGGCAGAGAATTCCACAGAATCACAACTCTCTGGGTGAAAAACTTTTTCCTCATCCGTCCTAAATGGCCTACGCCTTATTCTTAAACTGTGACCCCTGGTTCTAGACTTCCCCAACACTGGGAACAATTTTCCTGCATCTAGCTTGTCTAATGCCGTACGAATGTTATATGTTTCTATAAGATCACCTCTCATCCTTCTAAATTACAGTGACTATAAAACCAGTCTAGCCAATTACCATGTGCTAACCCTTCTCCTTCACCTGGGGATGAACTTTTTTCATTAATAATCATTCTTTTGATTCCTCCAAATTAATTGACTAGCCATACACGCACACGCCCCTACTTCCGCAGGCTCTGGAGTTTAGAAGGTTGAGGGGGAAGGATGGTGGGGGAGCGGGGGAGGCACCTCATTGAAACAGAATAAGGCATATAGTTAATAGATGTGGAAAGTATGTTTGCACTGGTGGGAGAGTAGGACCAGAGGTCATAGCCTTAGAATTAAAGGGTGCTCTTCTAGGAGGAACTTCTTTAGTCAGAGGATAGTTAATCTGTGGAACTCATTGGTACAGGGGCCAAGCCAGTGGATATTTTTAGGACAGATAGACAAATTCTTGAATAGAAAGGGTGTCGAGGGTTATGGGGGGGGGGCAGGAAAATGGGGTTAGGAGGCAGATCAACCATGATTGAATGATGGAGCAGACTTGATGGGCCGAATGGCCTAATTCTGCTTTTCCTTCTGATCCTGCTAAGCCACAGGGTGCAGCAGGACCTCCTCTGTCACCCTCGACCGTTTTGGCCCGCCCTCGATCGCCTTTGCATCCTGGCTGTGTTTGATTTTCAAGAATGTATGTGCATTTGAATGTTAATACTTTTATAATCAATGCTTTTCTTTGCCTGTTGTGCTACTTTCCACCTGCACATCGCCGTAATGTAACTGGACAACCTAAAAGTGAGGAATATATTTCACAACTTCAAGCACGTAGACAATATACCTTTTAAGTAAGAGAGCATTTTTAATTGTTAATTCACAGGAATAACATGTATGTAAGGCCTAAACTGTCTGTCCATGAATAAGGTGGACAATTAAGTGACAACCACATTGGTGGGAATCTGGGCATGAATTTTGGTCCCTACAAATGTATATAGAAATCTAGAAAATAGGTGCAGGAGTAGGCCATTCGGCCCTTCAAGCCTGCACCCCTGCCATTCAATATGATCATGGCTGATCATTCAACTCAGTATCCTGTACCTGCCTTCTCTCCATACCCCCTGATCCCTGTAGCCACAAGGGCCACATCTAACTCCCTCTTAAATATAGCCAATGAACTGGCCTCAACTACCTTCTGTTATACAATATAATTGAGCTTCCAAATATATCACCCATTCCTTCTCTCCAGAGATGCTGCCTGTCCTGCTGAGTTACTCCAACATGTTTGTGTGTCCTATCCGGTTTAAACCAGTTCCTTCTTACAGATTCCAAATAAGTGTGACATTTGTGACAGCTATGTGACATTTGATCAATAAGGCAGCGCCTGAAAATTGCGGTTTGCAAAAGTTTGGGGCAGGTGGGGATCGAACCCTCATCACATTGGAGCTGCGACACTCCCTGGCACCTGAAGATCGCATCTTTGCTGGCACCTGCGTCATCAGCCCAAAACAAGCGCCCGCGCGGCGTCCCCTGGGTAATGTAGTCCGTTGTCCGCGAACGCCGGCGCCCCGCTCTGTCATCTCTGCTCGCGAGAGGTCGGCCACTTCCGGCCAGGTGGGCCGTTGGCAGCAAATCTTCGGTTGGCAGCAGCTGGCCGTTGCCATGGTGCGGGGCTTCGTGCTGCTGGCGCTGGGGCGCGCGCGGACCCGAGTCCTCTACTCGCGGCTGTTCGCGCCGGAGGGGCAGCGCGAGCGCGAACCCGAACCCGAACCGCCGGCCGGGACCGAGCTCGAGCCCGAGCCCGAGGCCGAGGAGCGGCTGCCCTCAGCCGAGCCCCAACAGGCCGGCCCTGGCCTCGGCCTCGGCCCGCAGCGCTGCCGGCTGCGGGGAAAGGAGCAGCTGGCGGCCGTGGCCAGGTGAGGGAGGGAGGGGTGGGGTGGGTGTGTTTGGGGAGGGGGCTGGGATGGCTGAAAGTTATTGGGGGCGGGGGGGGGCGTGTGAGAAGAGTGAGGGGAGGAGGGGGATGGAGCGGGGAGGGGAGAGGGTTTTGAGTGAGGTGGTGATGGAGGGGGGGTGTGGGCTGAGGTGAGGGAGGGGGGGGTAGTGGATGGCTGAGGAATGTGGGTGAGGAGGTGGAGGGAGGGGGGGTTGAAGGAGAAGGGAGTTGGTGTAGGTGGGAGGGGTTGAGGGAGTAAGAAGGGGAAGGGACGGGAGGGCTGAGGATTATATGTGTGTTTGTGAAGGGGGAATGAAGCAGGGAGTGAGGGTATGAAGGAGAGTGGCTAACGCTCGTATGAGGGTTGCATGAGGGGAGGGGAGTGAGGGAGAGGGGATGGGCTGATGGCTGAGGATTGTGTGGGGAGGGTGGGCTGGGAGACGGGGCGGTAAGGTGAGTGAGGGGAGGGGAGAGGGTGGGGTGTGAGGGGAGAGGTGGTGAGTGAGGGGCGAGGTGGGGTGTGAGGGAAGGGCAGGGTGGTGGTGTGGGAGAGATAGAGTGGGAAGGGAGGTGGAATCATTCATCTGTGCAGTGTAGACGGCTTGATTGCATTCAGTCTTTGACTGAATAGCGTGCAAACACAAGCTGTTCACAGTACCTCGGTACATGACGGTACAGTGAAGAAAGCCAATGGTATGTTAGCTTTCATAGCAAAAGGATTTGAGTACAGGAGCAGGGAGGTTCTACTTCAGTTGTATAGGGTCTTGGTGAGGCCACACCTGGAGTATTGCGTACAGTTCTGGTCTCCAAATCTGAGGAAGGACATTATTGCCATAGAGGGAGTGCAGCGAAGGTTCACCAGACTGATTCCTGGGATGTCAGGACTGTCTTATGAACAAAGACTGCATAGACTCGGTTTATACTCTCCAGAATTTAGGAGATTGAGAGGGGATCTTATAGAAACTTACAAGATTCTTAAGGGGTTGGACAGGCTAGATGCAGGAAGATTGTTCCCGATGTTGGGGAGGTCCAGGACAAGGGGTCACAGCTTAAGGATAAGGGGGAAATCCTTTAGGACCGAGATGAGAAGGAATTTTTTCACACAGAGAGTGGTGGGTCTCTGGAACTCTCTGCCACAGAGGGTAGTTGAGGCCAGTTCATTGGATATATTTAAGAGGGAGTTAGATGTGGCCCTTGTGGCTAAGGGGATTAGAGGGTATGGAGAGAAGGCAGGTACGGGATACTGAGTTGGATGATCAGCCATGATCATATTGAATGGCGGTGCAGGCTTGAAGGGTCGAATGGCCTATTCCTGCACCTAATTTCTATGTTTCTATGACAATAATAAACTAAATTGTGGCAGGATAGGAAGGGGTGACGAGTGGGCTACTTTAGGAAGTCAGGGAAAAGGATTAATGTGTATAGCACAGTGCAGGAAGGCGTGATGAAGGGAGAGGTTGAGAGAATAACTGTTGAAGTGTGCTGCTTGATCTCCTTACTACATAGGAGGGTCATATTCATACAGGGTGGAAACAGGCCCTTCAGCCCAACTTGCCCACACCGACCCGCTTTGTAACATGTCCCATCTACACTAGTCCCACCTGCCTGCGTTTGACCAATATCCCTCAAAACCTGTCCTATCCATGTACCTGTCTAATTGTTTCTTAAATGTTGCGATGGTACCTGCCTCAACTACCTCCTCTAGCAGCTTGCTCCATACACCTACCACACTTTGCTTGAAAAAGTTACCCCTCAGGTTTCTATTAAATCTTTCCACGCTCACTTTAAACCCATGTCTTCTGGTTCTCGATTCCCCAACTCTGGCGAATAGACTGTGCATCTACCCAATCTAATCCTCTCATAATTTTCTACACCTCTATAAGATCACCGCTTCATCCTCCTGCTCAACCTCTCCCTGTAGCTCAGGCCCTCGTGTCCTGGCAACATCCAGGTAAATCTTCTCTGCACCTTACAGCGGGTGTAAATGGCAGTGAAATGTAGACTGTGTAGTCATATAAAGTCAGTGCACTCTGGTTGAGAGCTCATTGTGCCTTTTAATTGCAGGCAAGTGTCTTCCTCCTGTATTTTGGCGCGACAGGCAGCAGATAAGCCACTCTTTGACTCTGGGGCAGCGGTAGGCGAGGAATCCATTCGGTCTCAGGAGCCGGATTTGGGCGTGTTCCGGCTCTCTGCTGGCGAGATTTTCAGCGAAGAAACGGTAGTTGTATGGCTGGGTGTCCTCTCTCTGGGATTTGCCCTGGTCTGTGACCCTCACGAGAACCTGGCGCTGGCAGAAAACACCCTCCGACTGCTGGTGAAGTACCTCAAGGAGCATCTGAAGCTGCTCATCCAAAGCAATGACATTGTGCTCAAGACCGATCGTATTGAGGCCATCCTGAACACGTTCTTGCCACATGGGCAGCTGATGTTTGTTAATTGCTGTTTCATTCAGAGTCTGGAGAAAGAACTCAACGCTTCCATGTGCAAGTAACACCAAAGCAGTAACTGCTGAAGATGCTCAGCGGTTTCAGAGAGCCCAGAGTGTTTTAGGTTTATTCATACCCAAAATGTTTTCACCCTGAAATGTTCAGGAAGGAACTGCAGATGCTGGTTTACACTGAAGATAGACACAAAATGGTGGAGTAACTCAGCGGGACAGACAGCATCTTTGGAGAGGACGGGAAGGTGGGACGAGTGGGATAATTTGCGAAGCCAGGGAAAGGGAGTAATGTGGTAGATACCTATGTTGGAGGGATGTGGGGAGAGGTCGAGAGAGCTCCTGTTGAAATATGTAGGAAGGAACTGCAGATGCTGGTTTAAACCAAAGACAGACACAAAAAGCTGGAGTAAGTCAGCGGGACAGGCAGCATCTTTGGAGAGAAGAAAGGGTGATGTTTCGGGCCGAGATCCTTCTTCAGACTGAGATTTAGGCGAGAGGGAGACGCTAGTCTAAAGAAAGGTCCCGAAATGTCACCCATTCCTTCTCTCCAGAGACGCTGCCTGTCCTGTTGAAATGTGCTGCTTGATGGCCCATCACAATAGGAGGGTGAGCATTGTTACAGAGTCAATCAGTGTGGAAGCAGGCCCTTTGGCTCAACTAGCCCACACCGGCCAACATGTCCCATCTACACTAGTACCACCTGCCTGCGTTTAACCCACAGCCCCCTAAACCTGTCCTATCCATGTACCTGTCTAAACGTTTCTTAAACGTTGCCATAGTACCTGCCTCAACTACCTCCTCTGGCAGCTTGTTCCATACACTTATCACACTTTGCTTGAAAAAGGTACCCTCAGGTTCCTATTAAATCTTTCTCCCCTCACCTTAAACCCATGTCTTCTTATTCTCGATTCCCCAACTCTGTGCAAGAGACTATGCATTTACCCAATCTAATCCTCTCAATATTTTGTACACTTCTATAAGATCACCCCTCATCCTCCAGCGCTCCAAGGAATAGAGTCCTAGCCTGCTGACCCTCTCTATTGCTCAGGCCCTTGAGTCCTGAGAAGGAATGAATGACATTTTCTGGTCGAGACCCTTTTTCTGAAGACACTGAAATGTTAACTGTTCCTCTGATCATAGATACAACCCGACCTGCTGAACATAGCCAGTATTATTTTTGATATGTTTTTACAGTTGCCTTTGCAAAACTCCAACTTTCCTGCCAGCTTTACTGTTGCTGTCCCACTCTGTTGAATGTACGGGCCTTTCTTGGCAGGTAGATCTCCTCATCAGTTGCTCGTTCATCCTGAACTTGGACAAGATGTACGATGTGGGATAACACCTCACATAAGTTCATAAGTGATAAGAACAGAATTAGGCCATTCGGCCCATCAAGTGTCCTCCACCATTCAATCATGGCTGATCTATCTCTCCCTCCTAACCCCATTCTCCTGCCTTCGCCCCATAACCCCTGACACATGTACCAATCAAAAATCTGTCTATCTCTGCCTTAAAAATATCCATTGATGACCTCCACAGTCTTCTGTAGCAATGAATTTGACACATATTCACCACCCTCTGAGAAAAGAAAGTCCTCCACATCTCCTTCCTAAAGGAACATCCTTAAAATTCAATTGCTATGACCTCTACAGCCTTCCCGAACAATGAATTCCACAGATTCACCACCCCCTGACTAAAGAAATTCCTCCTCATCTCCTTCCTAAAGGAATGTACTTTTATTCTGAGGCTGTGACCTCCGGTCCTAGACTCTCCCACTAGTAGAAACTTCCTCTCTGCATCCACTTTATCCAAGCCAATCCAATCCAATCCAAGATAGACACATGGTGCTGGAATAACTCAGAAGCTCAGGCAGCATCTCTGTAGAAATTGCTTTTTACCAACAGCATGGAGGCTCTTGGCATGGAGCTGAGCCTAGACCTCAGGTGAGCCGATGGCTCTGGCCTGATGGTGTGCTACTTAAGAAAGGTCCTGACCCGAAATGTCACCTATCCAGAGATGCTGAGGATAGGCACAAAATGGTGGAGGAACTCAGCGGGACAGGCAGCATGTCTGGAGAGAAGAAATGGATGGCGTTTCAGGTCGAGATCCTTCTTCAAACTGAGGGGAAGAGATATATGGAAGGGTACAAAGTCCATGTAAGGTGTGAAATGGACAGATCAAAGCAGACTGTTAAAGAAGGAACTGCAGATGCTGGAAAATTGAGGGTACATAAAATGCTGGAGAAACTCAGCGGGTGCAGCAGCATCTATGGAGTGAAGGAGATAGGCAACGTTTCGGGCCTAAACCCTTCTTCAGGTTTCAGCCCGAAACGTTGCCTATCTCCTTCGCTCCATAGGTGCTGCTGCACCTACTGAGATCAAAGCAGATGATGATCAAGAAAATGTACAATGTACTGAGGGGAAGGTGTCAATGAGGCATGTAAACAGTAAAATTAACCAGGACGACAGTGAAACTAGTCAGAGAACTAGGGTGAGGGAGGGACGGAGAGGGAGGGAAAGGAGAGATGCTGTCTGACCCGCTGATTTATTTCAACACTTTGTGCCTATTTGCTGTTTGTCAGAACCTACTGTGCAGATTGGCTGCTGCCTTTCGTAGAACCGTGGCCGTGCTTCAGGAGTGCTTTATCGGGTGTGAAACGCTCTGGTATCCCTAGACTGTGACTGGTGCCACAGAAATGTATGTCTTCTCACTTTGTGCAGCAAAGACCAGCACATGCAATTTTTCAGAGTTTAACTATGCAGCCAAATAACAGAAAAAGCAACAGAAGTATGTGAATCCAATTTTCTGCAAGGTGGTGACTAAATCAGTGCAAAGTCAAATAAAAATCTGCAAGAGTCATGAATTATTTAACACGGGTAATTTTTCCAAAAAGGAATTAATCACAAGAGATCGAAAGCGGAGAGAAGACATTATGGAACCGGTAGGTAGAGCAAAATGCTGGAGAAACTCTGCGGGTGAGGCAGCATCTATGGAGCGAAGGAATAGGTGACGTTTCGGTTCGAGACCTTTCTTCAGACTGATGTGGGGGGGCGGGAAGACGAACGGAAGAGGCAGAGACAGCGGGTTGCAGGAGAGCTGGGAAGTGGAGGGGAAGGAGGGAGAAAGCGAGGACTACCTGAAATTGGAGAAGTCAATTCTCATACCGCTGGGGTGTAGACTACCCAAGCGAAATATGAGGTGCTGCTCGTCCAATTCACGGTGGGACTCACTCTGGCTATGGAAGAGGCCCAGGACAGAAGGGTCGGATTCGGAACGGGAAGGGGAGTTGAAGTGCTGAGCCACCGGGGGATCAGGTTGGTTATTGCGAACTGAGCGACGGTGTTGGGCGAAGCGATCGGTAAGCCTCCGAACAGGAACGTGTGTTTGTGAGGTTGGAGTCTGGTGCGTTTGGATCCACAATCGCCGTGTATTATGCAACTGATCATTGCTCATTCTCCAGCAACTCTCATCAGTTCCATTGATGCCTGTCCCTAATGAATTATTGACATTCTGAGGAGTTGTTTCTTCTCAAACTCAAAATTGACTTTGCATTTTTATGCAAAGTAACTGAAGAAGGTTCTCGACCCGAAACATCGCTTATTCCTTCGCTCCATAGATGCTTCCTCACTGGCTGTGTTTCTCCGGATTTTTTTGTCTACCTTGCATTTTTATGTGCAGCATTGAGTGTGGACAGAGTTTAGAAACCAGAACTGCAGATGCTGGTCTACACAAAAGAACACAAGGAGCTAGAGTAACACAAAGGGTCAGGCAGCATCGCTGGAGAACATGGATTCATGACATTTTGGATCGGGATCAGAATCCTGACCCAAAACGCCACTTTTCATATTCTTTAGAGATGCGGCCTAACCCATGAACTTGTTCCAGCACTTTGTGTCCTTTTGTGCACACTTACTTCGCTCTAAATCCACTCAGAGGCATACAGAGGGCTAACAGGCCCTTCAGCCCAACATGTCTCATTTACATCAGACCCACCTGCCTGCTTTTGGCCCATATCCCGCTAAACCTGTCCTATCCATGTATCTGTTTAAGAAAGGAGGGAGGGAGAAAAGGGAATTATAGACCAGTTAGCCTGACATCGGTGGTGGGGAAGATGCTGGAGTCAATTATTAAAGATGTAATAGTGACACATTCGGATAACAGTAACAGGATCGGTTCAAGTCAGCATGGATTTACAAAGGGGAAATCATGCTTGACAAATCTGGAATTTTTTTAGGATTTAACAAGATGGACAAGGGAAAGCCTTTGATAATAGACAATAGGTGCAGGAGTAGGCCATTTGGCCCTTCGAGCCAGCACCGCCATTCAATGTGATCGTGGCTGATCATCCCCAATCAGTACCCCGTTCCTGTCTTCTCCCCATATCCCCTGACTCCGCTATATTTAAGAGCCCTATCTAGCTCTCTCTTGAAAGCATCCAGAGAACCTGCCTCCACCGCTCTCCGAGGCAGAAATAAGGTCCCACACAGGAAATTAGTGGGCAAAATTAGAGCATCTGGACTTTCAGAAAGCCTTTGATAGGCTCCTGCACAGGGGATTAGTGGGCAAAATTAGAGCACATGGTATTGGAGGTAGGATATTGACATGGATAGAAAATTGCAGACAGGAATCAAAGAGTATGAGTTAACGGGTCCATAGAAACATAGGAAATAGGTGCAGGAGGAGACCATTTGGCCCTTTGAGCCAGCACCACCATTCATTGTGATCATGGCTGATCGTCCCCTATCAATAACCCATGCCTGCCTTCTCCCCATATCCCTTGATTCCACTAGCCCCTAGAGCTCTATCTAACTCTCTTAAATCCATCCAGTGATTTGGCCTCCACTGCGCTCTGTGGCAGGGAACTCCACAAATTCACAACTCTGGGTGAAAAAGTTTTTTCGCACCTCAGTCTTAAATGGCCTCCCCTTTATTCTAAGACTGTGGCCCCTGGGTCTGGACTCGCCCAACATTGGGAACATTTTACCTGCATCTAGCTTCTCCAGTCCTTTTATAATTTTATATGTTTCTATAAGATACCCCCTCATCCTTCTAAACTTCAGTGAATACAAGCCTAGTCTTTTCAATCTTTCCGCCTATGACAGTCCCGCCATCCCAGGGATCAATCTCATGAACCTATGCTGCATTGCCTCAATCACAAGGATGTCCTTCCTCAAATTAGGATACCAAAACTGTACGCAATACTCCAGATGTGGTCTCATCAGAGCCCTATACAACTGCAGAAGAACCTCTCTACTCTTATACTGAAATCCGCTTGTTATGAAGGCCAACATTCCATTAGCTTCCATCAGTGCAAGGACACCCAGGTCTCGCTGCACCTCCCCCATGACTAACCTAACCCCATTGAGATAATAATCTGCCCCCTTGTTTTTGCCACCAAAATGGATAACCTCACATTTAGAATGGCAGTCCCTTTCAGAATGACAGGCTGACTAATGGGGTGCCGCAAAGCTCGGTGCTGGGACCGCAGCTATTTACAATAATTTTAACGATTTAGATGAAGGAATTAAAAGTAACATTAGCATATTTGCAGCTGGCACAAAGTTGGGTGGCAGTGTGAACTGTGAAGAGGATGCTATGAAGATTCAGGGTGACTTGGATAGGTTGGGTGATTGGCCAGATGCATGGCAGATGCAGTATAATGTGGATAAATGTGAGGTTATCCTCTTTGTTGGCAAGAACAAGAAGGCAGATTATTATTTGAATGGTGTCAGATTAGGAAAAGGGGAAGTGCAACAAGACCTGGGTATCCTTGTACATCAGACACTGAAAGTAAGCATGCAGGTAGAGCAGGCAGGCAAAGAGGTCCTACTGCAGTTGTACAGGGCCCTGAGGCCACACCTGGAGTATTGTGTATAGTTTTGATCTCTTAATTCGAGGAAGGACATTCTTGCTATTGAGAGTGTGCAACATAGGTTAATTCCAAGTTCAAGTGAGTTTATTGTCATGTGCCCCTGATAGGACAATGAAATTCTTGCTTAGCTTCAGTGCACAGAACATAGAAGGCATTGACTACAAAACAGATCAGTGTGTCCATATACCATATATAAATATATACACACATGAATGAATAAACGAATAGAGTGTAAATAACAGATAATGGGTTATTAATGATCAGAGTTTTGTCCGAGCCAGGTTTAGTAGCCTGATGGCTGTGGGGAAGTAGCTATTCCTGAACCTGGTCGTTGCAGGCTTCAGGCTCCTGTACCTTCTACCTGAAGGTAGCAGGGAGATGAGTGTGTGGCCAGGATGGTGTGGATCCTTGATGATACTGCCAGCCTTTTTGAGGCAGCGATTGCGGTAAATCCCCTCGATAGAAGGAAGGTCAGAGCCGATGATGGACTGGGCAGTGCTTACTACTTTTTGTAGTCTTTTCCTCTCCAGGGCGCTCGAGTTGCCGAACCAAGCCATGATGCAACTGGTCAGCAAGCTCTCTACTGTGTACCTGTAGAAGTTAGTGAGAGTCCTCCTTGACAAACTGACTCTCCGTAATCTTCTCAGGAAGTAGAGGCGCTGATGAGCTTTCTTCATAATTGCATCAGTGTTCTTGGACCAGGAGAGATCTTCACAGATGTGCACGCCCAGGAATTTGAAGCTCTTGACCCTTTCAACCATCGACCTGTTGACATAAACGGGACTGTGGATCCCCATCCTATTCCTTCCTCAGTTCCTTGGTTTTGCTGGTGTTGAGGGCCAGGTTATTGTGCTGGCACCATATGGATAGTTGCTCGATCTCTCATCTGTACTCCGACTCATCCCCATCAGTGATACGTCCCACAACAGTGGTGTCGTCAGCGAACTTGATGATGGAGTTCGCACTGTGACCGGCTACGCAGTCATGAGTATAGAGTGAGTACAACAGGGGGCCGAGCACGCAGCCTTGAGGTGATCCCGTGCTGATTGTTATCGCGTCTGACACATTTCCACCAATACGAACAGACTGGTCTGTAAATGAGGAAGTCGAGGATCCAATTGCAGAGGGATGCGCAGAGACCCAGTTCTGTAAATTTGGTCACCAGCTTGGAGGGGATGATAGTATTAAATGCCGAGCTGTAATCGATGAATAACAGCCTGACATCCAGATATGGCAGGACTGTTACAATTTAAGAATAAGGGGTAGGCCATTTAAAACTGAGATGAGGAAATACATTTTCATCCAGAGAATCCAGTTCCGAGTCTGAAGAAGGGTCTCAACCCGAAACGTCGCCCATCTCCTTCGCTCCTTAGATGCTGCTGCACCCGCTGAGTTTCTCCAGCTTTTTGTGTAACCTTCATCCAGAGAATTGTGAATCTATGTAATATCTGCCTCACCAGACAGTTGGTGAGGCCAATTCACTGGATGCATTCAAAAGAGAGTTGGATAGAGCTCTTAAAGCTAGCAGAATCGAGGGATATGGAGAGAAGGCAGGAACTGGGTACTGATGGTGGATGATCAGCAATGATCACATTGAATGGTGGTGCTGGCTCGAAAGGCCGAATGGCCTACTCCTGCACCTGCTATCTATGTTTCTATCTCGGAGAAACTCCACGTGGTCACAGGGAGAAGGTACAAACTCCGAACAGACAGCGCCTGTAGTCGAGATCTAACCCGGTTAGCAACTCTATCGCTGCACCACTGTGCTGCCCTAATGCCCGTCAATGCCGCCGCTTGCCATCGGAGCAAACAATCTAAGCTTGTCCAATCTCCTTATGACTAATATTCGCTTAATCAAATAACATACTGGTGAATCCCTCCTGCACCCTTTCCAAAGCCTCCACATCCTTCCTATAGTGGGGTGGCCAGAATTACATGTAGCATGCCAAATGTAGTCCAACCAAAGTTTTATGCAGATAAAATTTATTTTTGTTAATAATTTTTAAAAAAAGAACCTCCAGCCCAAGTATCATCGACACAAGGATAATCCTGCAGAAAACCTTTTGTTTTCTCCTGCTATGTCAACATGCCAAGAGATTTAAACCACAAAGACCTGTCGGGTCTAGGACACTAAGGAATGGATAAACCGATTCAAGGGACTAAATGACAACCTGCAGTGCAGTCCAAGAACAGGCTTTTCAGTCCACAATGTGCTGAACAGGATGCCAAGTTAATCTTTGAAGGGTAGTCAAGCTGAAATGTTAATGCTATTTCTCGGTCCACACTTTCTGCCCCAGCTGCTATTTTTTTCAGATTTCTTGAATCTGCTGTTCCGATTTTCATTCGAACATGTAGAAAAGTACAACAGAGGATACAGTCATGGTCATAGATTCATAATCTTACAGCGTGGAAAAAGGCCCTCTGCCCAACTTGCCCACACCGGCCAACATGTTCCATGTACACTAGTCCCACCACCATTCACTGGATGCATTCAAATGAGAGTTAGTCCCACAAACCTGTGTTTAGCCCATATCCCTCCGAACCTGTCCTATCCATGTACCAGTCTAAATGTTACTTAAACGTTGCGATAGTATCTGCCTCAACTACCTGATTTTATTTTATTTTATTTTATTACTTCTCATTCGAACCTCAGAGAGGCTCAAACGAAACTCCGTTTCTACAAGCCATACAAACAGAACAATTCATAAAAAAAACACACAAACAATTCAATTTACACAAACATCCATCACAGTGATTCTCCTCCTCATTGTGATGGAAGGCAAAGTCTTCTCTCTCCCCCGCACCATTTCTCTCCCGATGTTGAAGCCCCAGGCGGGCGATGTTAAGTCACACGGCCATGGAGGCCGCGCTTGGCGATGTACGACCCTGCTCTAGGCCCAAAAGTCTACAAGCGGGAGAAGTTGTGTTGTGGAGCTCCGGGAAGGGGTCTCTCACCCGGACCCGCGAGCTCCCGATATCCCGACAGTCCACCGGCAGTAATCTGCAGCTGGAGCTCCGGAGTCGGGCTGCAGCAGCGAGCCACCACCGCTCCACACACTCCGAGGCCGGCCAGCCCCACGATGGTAAGTCCGCAGCTCCGCAGGCTCCATGACTGGAGCCCCCAGGTCGTCCCAGTCGGAGGCCGCACCACGGAGGTGCTAGGCCCCAACGACAACGGAGACCCGACAGGGAAAAAGACCGGTCTCCCATGCAGAGAAGAGATTTTTAAAGTTTCCCCCCACCCCCCA
Organism: Raja brachyura; assembly: GCA_963514005.1. Next base: position 13,476,162 of record OY740781.1, on the reverse strand, counting down.
CATATACACAGTTAGAAACAGTACCAAAAAAAAACACGAACAACTACATTTAACTAGACAAAAAATTACAAAAAGACAGACAGGCTGTAGGGGCCGTTGCAACGTGAGTCGCGCCGCCGAAATAGTACCTTCTCTGGCAGCTCGTACCATACACCTACCACCCTTTGCGTGAAAAAAGTACCCCTCTTATTAAATTCTTATTAAATCTTTCCCCCTCACCTTAAACCCATGTCCTCAGGTTTTTCGACTTCCCCCTACTCTGGGCAAGAGACTGCGTTTTTCTGATTTTTCCTCTTATGATTTTGTACACCTCTGTAGGATCACCCTCCTGCGCTCCTCATCCTCACCCTCCTGCGCTGCAAGGAATAGTGTCCTAGCCTGCTCAATCTCTAGCGCTGACCCTCAAGTCCTGGCAACATCCTCGTAAATCTTCCCTGCATCCTTCTGAAATTTTGTTTTGTGTATTTACAAAGATAATAAAGTATTATTATTATTATTATTCCAGTTTAATAACATCTTTCCTATAACCAGGTGATCAACCAAGTTTCCTCTCATGATTTTACACTCCACTAAGGATCAGGCCCTTTGAGGCACAATGTCCACGCTGACCATAATGCAAAATTAAATTGTCCCATCTAGCTGCACATGATTTATTTCCCTCCATTCCCTCTCAAAATGCCAGTGAAACATGATTGTACCTACATCCACCATCTCCCTCCAGCACCCACCACTCTTGTGTGGAAAATAATGAGCCTTGTGCATCTCCATTCAATCTTCTTGTGTAAGAAGGAACTGCAGATGCTGGTTTACCACGAAGATAGACAAAGTGCTGGAGTAACTCAGCATGTCAGGCAGCATCTCTGGAGAGAAAGAATAGGTGATGTTTCGGGTCTGATGAAGGGGTCTCGACCCAAAACGTCACCTATTCCTTTTCTCCAGTGATGGATGCTGCTTGACCCGTTGAGTTAATCCAGCACTTTGTGTCCATCTTCCATTAAATCTTCCCCCTGTCACCTTCAAGCCATGCCCTCTGGTATGTGACAATTTCACCCTTGGGAAGAAGACTACCTCTCCTAATTTTATGAACTTCTATTCACATTGATAGAGTCTAGCTTGGTCCTTGATTAATATCGGTCCACGCATCTCAGCCACCTGTGATGTGAGAGTGGGGATTCCAGATACTTGTTTAAGAAGGAACTGCAGATGCAGGAACATCGAAGGTAGATAAAAATGCTGGAGAAACTCAGTGGGTGAGGCAGCATCTATGGTGCGAAGGAAATAGGCAACGTTTCGGGTCGAAACCCTTCTTCAGATTCCAGATGCTTATTGTTTTCTAAGCATCCTAATTTTTTAGATTAGTTTAGAGATACAGCATGAAAACAGGCCCTTCGACCCACTGAGCCCACGCCGACCCGTGAATCCTGTATACTAACGCTATCCTACACACCAAGGACAATTCACAATTTTTACCAAAGCCAATTAACATACAATCCTGTACTTCTTTGGAGTGTGGGAGGAAACCAGAGCACCCGGAGAAAACCCACGTGGTTATGGGGAAAACGTACAAACTCTGTACAGACGGCACCCGATGTCTAAGGCAGCAACTCTACTGCTGTACCACCGTGCTGCCCTAGTACAGTAGCATTGAGAGAGGCACAAGGAACTACAGATGCAGGTTTACAAAAACAGAGCATTGAGAGAGGTATTCCTAATGTCTTTAAGACAACCAACCAGGTGACATCGCGGTAGATTAAACTAAATGACCATATTATTTAATCCTCAATGGCCTGGAGGATATATAAGGTCAAGGAATGCTGTCCACATCATTTGAGTCAACCCAAAAAAATCTTATTGGTGTTACCATCTGAACCTTGAAGCAAAAATATTTTGTTTCCACCTAGAGAGGTAGGTGGATTCCACCGGGTGGAGCTTCGATGGCAGCCTCACCCTACAGTCTGTCTGTCTTTTTTGTGGTATTTTTAGTGTGTTTAAAAAGTTTGTATTAATGCTCTCTGGTTTGTTTTATGTGGGGGGTGGGCGGCGGGGTGGTCGGGGATACTTTTTCTCAATCTCTTATCTTGCCGGAGATGCGATTGTTTTCTGAATTGTATCTCCCATCGCTCTGCGGCCTAACATCATGGACCTGGAGGCCTTGCTCAGGTCCACTGCGGGGCGTGGATTTACCATCGGAGCCGATTCCTTGTCTGGGATCGATGCTTCAACCGCGGCCTGTGGATTTCACCATCGGGAGCTTGCAGTCTCGGGTAGAGACCGACGTCGGGTAGCTCCAAAAGCTGCACGATGTTCGACCAGCCCTGATCCCAGATCCCATCGCCCGGCGCGGGGGAGCTGAGATTCCCACTCGATACAGGAGCTTGATCACCCCAACGAGGAGGCCCGCCGCCGGCTATGGGAGTAAGATCATCCCGTCAACGGAAGGCCAGAGGCCCCCCGACTGCTGGAGGACATAGAAGGGAGAGATTGAACTTTTTTTCAACTTCCATCACAGTGAGGAATGTGGAGGAGTCACTGTGGTGGATGTTTATGTTAAAATGTATTTTGTGTGTTCTGTTGCTTTTTATTGGTATGACTGTACGGCAAAAGAATTTCCTGTTGCAAAACATACTTGGTTAATACAATATGGTTATGATTATGAGAAAGGTCATAAGTGACAGGAGCAGGATTATTCATTTGGCCCATCAAGTCTACTCCACCATTCAATCATGGCTGATCTATCTCTCCCTCCTAACCCCATTCTCCTGCCTTCTCCCTATGACACCCGTACTAATCAAGAATCTATCTCTGCCTTAAAAATATCCACTGACTTGGCCTCCACAGCCTTCTGTGGCAAATAATTCCACAGATTCACAAGCCTCTAAAGAAATTCGTCCTCATTTCTTACCTAAAAGAACGTCCTTTAATTCTCCCACTAGTGGAAACATTCTCTCCACATCCACTCTATCCAAGTCTTTCACTACTCTGTACGTTTCAATGAGGTCTCCCCTCATTTTTCTAAACTCCAGCGAGTACAGGCCCAGTGCCGTCAAATGCACAACATATGTTAACTTACTAATTCCAGGGATCATTCTTGTAAACCTCCTCTACAGTCTCTCCAGATATGATGCGCAAAATACTCACAATATTCCAAATGTGGCCTGACCAGCGCCTCATAGAGCCTCAGCGTTACATCCCTGTTTTTGTATACAAGCCCTCTCCAAATAAATGCTAGCATTGCGTTTGAGTTCAACTTTTTAGGAATCCTGCACCAGCACTCCCTTTCCTGAGAAATACATAGAAGATGAATGGAAGGAGGGAAAATGTGGGGATGTGATTAATGGTAAGATCAATGCTGGAGATGGCGGAAATGTCGGAGAATGATGTGTTGGATGCGGAAGCTGGTGGGGTGAAAGGTAAGGACAAGGGGAGCACCCATACTTATTCCATCTGGAGAGTGGGGGACCGAGAGAAGAACTACGCAACACAGAGGACATGTGTGTCAGGGAGCCATCTATAACAGCAGCGGGAAATCACGTTTACTATAGAGGACGTCTCAGATGTCCTAGAATGGAAAGCCTTACCTTATAAGTCATATTATAGCAGCCGAATTAGGCCATTCGGCCCAACAAGTCTACTCTGCCATTCAATCATGGCTGATCTATCTTTCAACCTCTCAACTCCATTCTCCTGCCTAATCTAATCAAGAATCTTGACATATGAAGAAGGAAAGGAAAGAATGGGTCGACTGGGCTTATATTTGGTGGAATTTAGAAGGATGAGAGGGGACCTTATAGAAACATATAAACATATAACATTTAAGGCTAGATACAGGAAAACTATTCCAGGTATCGGGGAGTCCAGTTCTGGTTTAGTGTCTGGCAGATGGGTTGTTGGGGGGTGGTGGGGGGGGGGGGGGGGGGGTGTAAGCAAGAGCTCCATTTTCACCCAGGTCCGCCTTCAGACTGTCTGTCTCCAGGTGAAGAGCTGAGGGTGAGAAAAGGCCAGGAGACCAGGATCAATTAAATGACCTCAGACTGCAAGCTGTCTGGCAGGAAGGTGTGATCTCAAGAGACAAACAATGTGGAGAACTGTGGAGCTGGTAAAACCAGAAAGAAGGGTGGGTGAGGGGGGCGGGGTGTAAGAGGGGGAAGTGTATAGTGGGAGTTACTATGACTCCCTTAAAGGGGACTATCTTAAGTAATTAAACATGGCAACAAATAATCTCTGAATGGCAACAGACTATTATTATTATTATTATTATTATTATTATTATTATTATTGTACTATATTTGTGATTTGGGGAATCTATTGTATATATATTTTGAAATTAAAAATAAAATATTGCACTATATTTTTTATTTAGTGAGTATGTGTGCATGTGTATACACTCATGAACTTTTTTTCTTCCATTATGTACTATGTTTACATATTCTGTTGTGCTGCAGCAAGTAAGAATTTCATTGTCCTATCTAGGTCATGTGACAATAAAACACACTTGACTTGACTCATTTTGAGTTATAAATTAGAGAATTCAATGTTCGCTGTCCCTCCCCCCAGATGCAGCAAGGGCATAGGTCCTCTTGTCCTCACCTTTCACCCCCTCGTCTCCCCATCCAATACATCAGCCTCCAACATTTTCGTCATCTCCTAAGGTTTCCCACCACTAATCACACCTTTCCATCTCCACCCTTTCTGCCTTCCGCAGTTACTTTCAGTCTGAAGAAGGGGCTCGATCTGAAACGTCGCCTATTCCTTCTCTCCAGAGATGCTGCCTGACCAGCAAAGTTACTCCAGCATTTTGTATAAGAAAGAACTGCAGATGCAGGAAAATCGAAGGTAGACAAAAATGCTGGAGAAACTCAGCGGGTGAAGCAGCATCTATGGAGCGAAGGGCCTCGCCCTGAAATGCCTATTCCTTCTCCAGAGATGCTGCCTGACAACCTAAATAATAGAGCTCTATAACCTTTGCTGACAACCAGCTAAGTTGTTACTCCAGCATTTGTATCTAACTTCAGTGAATGAAACGCCTGCGGTGGAGCAGCCTGCCACCCAGAGGCGATGCTCAGTAACTGCAATTCGGCAAAGGCTGCTTCCTTTTAAGGAAGAAATGCAAATGAAGCGAGGAGCAGGGAAAAAGCGGGCAAATGTGAAAAAGATCAGAGAGAAATGAAAGGCAAAAATATGTCCTTTTTTCTGTTTTCGGCAATCAAGTGCAATATAAGATGTTAAAAGTTTGGCTCGTACTGACTTGAAAGAGTACTGGTAGAGGTTGGCTGTGAGAGAGCGACGATTTTCTAGCATACTTACCTGGCAGGGGAGAAACCTTGATCACCAAGGAGGTTCATCCGTAGTGCAGTCCACATAAATGGGTGGGAATCAGACAGTTTCCCTGTAAGGTCTGGAGTCAGGCAGGGTTGCCCTCTCTCTCCTCTCTTGTTTGTCTGCTGTATTGAACCTTTTGCCGAATCCATCAGGAAGGATGCGAGCATTAGAGGAGTGACACTGCCCGGCAGTGGGGGCATTCAAGTAAAGACCTCCCTGTACATGGACGATGTCGCTGTCTTCTGCTCGGATCCAGGGTCGGTCCGCAGATTGATTAGTATCTGCGACCAGTTTGAGTCGGCCACGGGAGCCAGGGTGAACCGCAGGAAGAGCGAGGCCATGCTCTTTGGCAACTGGCCCGACAGATCTTCCGTCCCCTTCACCATCAAGCCTGACTTCTTGAAGGTGCTGGGGATCTGGTTCGGGGGGGCTGAGGCGTGTAACAAGAACTGGCTGGAGCGGATAGCCAGGGTGGGGAAGAAGCTGGAGCTGTGGAGGCAACGCTCCCTCTCCATAACGGGAAAGAATTTGGTCATCAGGTGTGAGGTGCTCTCGGGCCTGCTGTACTTGGCACAGGTGTGGCCTGTCCCTCCTTCCTACGCCACAGGGATCACCCGGGCCGTCTTCCAGTTCATCTGGGGGTCGAGGATGGACCGGGTGCGACGGGCCACAATGTACAAGTCGGCAGACAACGGGGGTAAAAGCGTGCCCAACGTCGCCCTCATCCTGATGGCCACCTTCGTGTGTGGCTGCATCAGGCGGAGTGTAGAGCCAAGGCACGTGGGCACCAAGTGTCACTACCTGCTGAGGTTCTACCTGTCCCCGGTGTTGCGAAGGATGGGCCTGGCGCAGATGCCACGCAATGTGCCAGTCAGCTGGTCACTGCCGCCCCATCTGTCGTCTGTGGAAAGGTTCTTCCGGACCAACACCTTTGACCACATGTCCATTGGGCAGTGGTCAGCACAGAATGTCCTGCAGGTACTGCAGGGAAAGGACTCGATGGACCCGGTGGCGTGGTTCCCTGAGCAGACTGCCCAGCTTGTCTGGCAAAATGCCTCATCGCCAGAACTCACCAACAAGCACCAAGACCTGGCTTGGCTGGCGGTGAGGGGAGCCCTCCCAGTCAGATCCTTCCTGCACCATCGGAACCTCACTACCAGCGCACGCTGCCCTCGGGACGGCTGCTATGGAGTGGAGACGGTCGCCCACCTCTTTGCAGAGTGTGGATTTGCCCAAAGAGTCTGGAGAAAAATGCAAGGGTCCCTGGTACGCTTTATTCCAAACAGCTCTGTCACAGAGGACTCTGTGATTTACGGACTGTTCCCAGGGACACATTCAGAGACTGACATCAAGTGCTGCTGGAAGGTTATCAACTCGGTGAAAGACGCTCTCTGGTCTGCCCGAGCTTTGTTCACCACCCAGCAGAGCGAGATGTCCGTCGGGGAATGTTGCCGACTGGCCCACTGCAGACTGCAGGAGTACGTACTAAGGGACGCACTGAAGCTCGGTGCAGCCAACGCCAAGGCTCGGTGGGGGAGGGCCACAGTCTAAGGTCCTTCCGCTGCTGGACATGGGGGCACTGTATGGTGGAGACGCCCCTCAAAATAAGGGAAGGTATCCCATGCCGGGGGGCCACATGAGTGGCACGGGTGGGGGATTAATTAGTAAAATTTGAAAAATGTATATAGACTGCATGGAAGAATTTGTATAGCCTCCGAAAATGTCGGATGGATTTTTCGCACGGTTGATGTATTGTAAATATTTATTACTTGAATAAAGTCTATTTTGAAATAAAAAAAAAAAAAAAGGTTCTCCCAGGACGAGGCTATCCCATTGCACTTCGGGTGTGCTGACGCCTGCGATGTCCCCAAATGCGGGATACTCGACTGCAAAATTTGTGGTAGTGGGGGACTGCGTTCGCGCTCTCCCCTGATTAAAAAAATGAAAAATAGAGTTACCGTGCACCAGAGGAGCAAGACAGAGCACTCCTACGAAATCCAGTCGACTAACGTGTGGCGTGCAATGGACTCCGTTATTCCTCTTCAGTATAATCCACGTCAGTCCATTGGATTTTGCAGGCGTTTATCTTAGTCTATTTTACCCTTCTATGATAGACCATTATGACCTTTGTTTATAATAAATGAGGTGCTTCTTTAAAGAAAATTAAAAAGGGAAGCTGCGTATAAAATGACTGACAATGCGCAATTATAAAGTGTTAAAGAAGGAACTGCAGATGCTGGAGAATCGAGGGTTACACAAAAAGCTGGAGAAACTCAGCGGGTGCAGCAGCATCTAAGGAGCGAAGGAGATAGGCGACGTTTCGGGTCGAGACCCTTCTTCAGCTGAAGAAGGGTCTCGACCCGAAACGTCGCCTATCTCCTTCGCTCCTTAGATGCTGCTGCACCCGCTGAGTTTCTCCAGCTTTTTGTGTAACCCCCAATGCGCAATGATAGATCTCTGGACCATATGCATTCTTTGGTTTAATCAGTGTTGTGGGGGAACGGTATGTGTGTGTTTCTGTGTGTGCGAGGCAAGATAGAGATAATATATTTCAAAGTTCCTCATGGTTCAGAAGTAACTTTGATTTAAAGCAACTCATAATGTACATGAGCCATTATCATGATGTACATAAGCCATAAAGGCGATTATATTTGCCTTTATTTTTTGCCTATAAGATAAAGGACAAAGGCCATTTATTGTCACATACACCAATTGGTGTAGTGAAATTTGTCTTGCCATGCAGCACACAGATAAAGATAAGACATAACATTAAAGAATTTAACATAAACATAAAAAACATCCCCCCACAATAGTTCCCATTATGAGGGAAGGCACAAATTCCAGCCCCCATCCCCAGTTCACCCATAGTCAGGCCTATTGAGGCCCCAACAGTCGCCGCTATGGGGGCCGATGTTACAGGCCCTTCTTCGCCGGGTGATGGTGCTCCGGCGATGGGAGAACCCTCTCAGCGGCTCAGGGTGCCTGTAACGGCCGCTTCCTTGCTGGAGACTGCGGCTTCCGACGCCAATGGTCCGCGCTGGATGGAGCTCCACAACTGGTGATCTCGCCGAGAGATCCCAGGCTCCCGATGTAAATTTCAGCACCGTCGCCCGCGGCCGGCCGCCCCGCAGCTCCGCGATGTTCACCTGCGGTCTTCAGCTCACCGGGGCACCAGCGCGGCGACCCAGGCAAGGCATCGCCCACTCCGCTCCACAATGGCGCTCCAGCGCTGTGCTGCTGCCGAAGCCGTGGCTCTGGGCGGTCCCCCCAGGAAACGCCGCTCCAGGCCTGCTGGTAGGCCGTGAGGACGGGTCGACGGTGCAGCCCGGAGAAAAGCTGCCTCTCCGACCAGATAGGGTCCCTAGAAAGCAGTTTCTCCCTTCCCCTCCTCCACCCCTACATTAAAAAAGGCTAGGACTCCAAAAAACAAAAACTCAACTAACTAAAAATAAAAAAAAGTGAGAAAAGATGGACAGCTGCAGGCTGGGCAGCCATATCCGTACAGGACGGATATAAAGAACATAAGGCTTAAATATATATTATAAACCCGTATATATATTATATATAAGATACACACACATATATAAATGTGATATTGATGAATATAATTATATAACACACTTACATATTTCTCTAGTTTCTTATATATATAAACATATATATGATGCGTATATATGCAGGGCTGCCAACTCTCGCGCATTGAGCGTGGGACTAATGCATTTGAGGAAATTATCACACTCTCACGCTGATGACAGAAGTTCTCACGCTCAAATTAAAAAAAAATATATATGAACAAATAAACAAAGTCACACTCCTCCAAACACACCAATGAGAATAGTTTTCTGTCGACGGGTTCCACGTAAAGAACAAGCAATTTAATTGGCTTAAGCCCATCGCACACTATTTAAAATGGCAATGTAGACAACAATGCTGGAGAAACTCAGCGGGTGAGGCAGCATCTATGTCTGCGTTTGACCCTTCTTCACACTCAAGCATTTCTCCAGCAGTTTTGTCCACCTATAAATGCTGCCTCACCCGCATTCACATTCCCGTGCAGATGGTGTGATAGGTGAAACACGGGTCATTTTCAGAATGGCAGGCAGTGACTAGTGGGGTACTGCAAGGCTCAGTGCTGGGACCCCAGCTATTTACAATATATATTAATGATCTGGATAAGGGAATTGATTGCAACATCTCCAAGTTTGCAGATGACACGAAGGGGGCGGGGGGGGGGGGGGGGGGGGTGGAGGGGGCAGTGTTAGCTGTGAGGAGGATGCTAGGAGGCTGCAAGGTGACTTGGATAGATTGAGTGTGTGGGCAAATGCATGGCAAATGCAGTATAGCGTGGATAAATGTGAGGTTATCCACTTTGGCGGCAAAAACAGGAGGGTAGACTATTATCTGAATGGTGGCCGATTAGGAAAAGGGGAGATGCAACGAGACCTGGGTGTCATGGTACACCAGTCATTGAAAGTAGGCATGCAGGTGCAGCAGGCTGTGAAAAAAGCGAATGGTATGTTGGCATTCATAGCAAAAGGATTTGAGTACAAGAGCAGGGAGGTTCTACTGCAGTTGTACAGGGTCTTGGTGAGGTCACACCTGGAGTATTGCGTACAGTTTTGGTCTCCTAATCTGAGGAAAGATATTCTTGCCATAGAGGGAGTACAGAGAAGGTTCACTAGACAGATTCCTGGGATGTCAGGACTTCCATATGAAGAAAGACTGGATAGACTCGGCTTGTACTCGCTGGAATTTAGGAGATTGAGGGGGGATCTTATAGAGACTTACAATTTTTTTAAGAGGTTGGACAGGCTAGATGCAGGAAGATTGTTCCCGATGTTGGGGAAGTCCAGAACAAGGGGTCACAGTTTAAGGAAAAGGGGGAAGTCTTTTAGGACCGAGATGAGAAGATCTTTTTTCACACAGAGAGTGGTGAGTCTGTGCAATTCTCTGCCACAGAAGGTAGTTGATGCCAGTTAATTGGCTATATTTAAGAAGGAGCTAGATGTGGCCCTTGTGGCTAAAGGGATCCTGGGGTATGGAGAGAACGCAGGTACAGGATACTGAGTTGGACGATCAGCCATGATCATATTGAATGGTGATGCAGGCTCAAAGGGCCGAATGGCCTACTCCTGCACCTATTTTCTATGATCTATGATTCTATGACACGGCAGTGGTCCCAGCAGCCCCACCCCCAGCCTGAGGCATCGCCCACACCTCCCACCCTCACCTCGGGCGGCTCTGTGTCCGGCGGCCTCTCTGTACACACCGCATGGAGTTTTAACCCCGGCCCGGAGCCAGAAGCGGACCGGGTGAGTGGGGGCGTCAGTGCCGCCTCCGGAGCCGCGGGGATGAATCTCGGGCTATAGCTCCGTTCCGATGCCCGACCCACGGGTCAATGAACCTCACCTCACCCGGCCCCCCAGGTCACTGACCCTCAACTCCCCCGGGACCCCCAGGTCACTGACCCTCAACTCCCCCAGGACCCCCAGGTCACTGACCCTCACCTCACCCGGACCCCCAGGTCACTGACCGTCACCTCACCCGGACCCCCAGGTCACTGACCCTCACCTCACCTGGACCCCCAGGTCACTGACCGTCACCTCACCCGGACCCCCAGGTCACTGACCCTCACCTCACCTGGACCCCCAGGTCACTGACCCTCACCTCCCCCGGACCCCAGCTGGACACAGAGCACCTGGGCCGGCCGGCATTCCCGGGAAGTGGGGGAGAGAGGGAAATGCTCCCCGGACATCGCCAAGTCTCCGCTCACTCCGGGTGTTGTCGACGCTTCACTGACCCACACTCTCACACACAACCTAACACACACCCTTACACACACATGCTGACACACACAAGGTTTAAAAGTATATGGGCCAAATGCAGATAAATGGGACTAGTTTAGATGGGGCATCTTGATCTACTTGAACAAGTTGGGATGAAGGGCCTGTTTCCATGCTGTAAGACTGTGACACACTGTAGAAAGGGTGCAATTGCTCTGGAGAGGATCCAGGGGCGATTTATGAACATATTGGCAGGGCTGGAATTTTTGTTCCACTTTGAAGAAAGATTTGATAACTGGGATTGTATTTCATTTCGGAGTCACGTGAGTGACTTCGTGAAGAGCGTGCTCCTCGCCAGCCCTTCATAAGGGAACCACGCAGGTAAGTATGCTACCTTAAGTTGGTGGTTCTTGTTGTGTTTGCTTCACAGCAAGAACATGGATGGGAGTTTAAGAAGCCGGAGATCGGGGAGAAGTCGCCGGCCAGCAGTTCCGGAGCGAGAGTTGTCGGGGGTACCTGCAACGCAGACCGGAACGAGGGCGGAGATGTCGGTGAGCTCTGTTTTTTCAGGTCCGGACCCGCCCGCACACCACAGCTCGGAGGAGTTCGACGAGGAGGAGTGTGGTGTGCCGCCAGAGCAGGACGACCCTGCCATGGCAGTCAGGTCGTCAGCAGGCTTGCTGACGGCCTCGAGCAGAAGGGTCCGTGCGGCTGCACGGCCCGCTTCACGAAGCCCCCTGAGGAGGGGGAGGGTAGGAGCCCAAAAGCCTAACCCTGTCGGGGCTAAGGCTCTGCCTGTCGCCAAGGAGCGGTCAGGTTCCAGGACGGGACCCGGGGCAGCTGTGAGGTCCAGCCGTCGCCCCCCAACTTCCGACGCCGGGACGAGTCAGTTGGGGGTCCCGTCACGGTCGCCGAGCCCCCCATGGATGGGTGGGCGAGACCATGCGTCGGCAAGGTCCACGATGTGGGCAGCTGGCAAGCCTGCACGGGCCCAAGGTATCCAGGCTTCGGCTGGTGCCGACACCATGCCGCATCTGTCCTTAGAGGCAACGGCTTCCGCTCCCGCTACACGGAGGCGGTTGAACACGCCCGTGCAGGAATCGCGCAGTTTCGCCTCGGCGGCTGTCGACGACAACTACCGGCACCGGCAGGGCCTCGACGAGGTGCGGGCCGATGACAGGAGCCCCGGCCAATTTTCAGAGCTGGAGGACTCCGACCACCTGAGTGTTCAGGGTGAAGGGCGTATTGACCGTATAGAGCGGCTGCTGGAACGTCTCATTCAACAACAACAGGCATCCAGCAGCGACAGGCACAGCGCTTCATCACCAGCTTCATACACCAGCCTGGAGCAGCAGGACGAGGAGGCAGTGGTCGATCCCATCCCACCCCCGCCTGAATTACCGGCGGAGGACCTCCTCGATGTGGCCACCAAGTTTGCAGCCCCTCATTCCTTGGGGCTTCCTATCAATACAAAACTGGCAGCCACTGTGGACTTCCTAAATAATCACCAGCTTCAGGAGGAAGTTCTACTACAAGCCATGAGCCGTCACAAGGCTCCATCAAACTGCAACTCCCTCAACGTGCCTGTGGTCAATACGCCAATATGGGGCAACATCAGTGCGGCTATCCGTCAGCAGGAGCTAAAGATTCAGCGGATCCTGAAACTCCTCACGGCCGGGATTACTGCCTTTGTGCGGTCGGTCGACGGAGAGGAGCTTAATTTGGACCAGGAGGATGCTCTGGCGCTTCTATGCGCTACTCAAAACGAAATCAATGGCTTTCGGAAAAATAGCATCCGCCCAGCGCTCAACCCCAAATTTGCAGGGTTGTGCAAACCACAGCCGCCGCCGCCGCCCCGTCAGCTCTTTGGCGAAGACCTTTCCAAAAGGGTCAGAGAGCTTGATGAACAAGCCAAGACCGTGGGGCTCATGCGCTCTCAGAGTGCCCCCACGCCATCGAGCTCCAAAGCTCCGCTTGGCCGCTCACGAGGGTCTGCCAGCACGTCTACCAGGAATTACCCTCCAGCTCCAAACCGATATCAACCACCCCAACCACAGGGGTCTTTTTTAGGACAGGCTCGGCAGAAGCCGAGATGGAAAATGAGGACGCCACGACCTCAAACCAACCCAGCACCTCTACGTCCACCCACTCGTGTCAGGGACCGCCGGTAACCACAGAGGTGAGGCGGTCTGGTTCTCTTTTTTCTCTTTGTTTAACTTCACATGTTGGTGGGCGTTTGCGGTTGTTTGCGGGTGCATGGGGTGATATTACCAGTGATGAGTATGTGTTACGGAATATTCAGGGCCATAGCATTGAGTTTATTAATGGGGACATCCCTCCGTCTCAGCATAGACCGGGTCGTATGTTTAAACTAACGGCTGCGGAACAGTCCGTAGGCTATAAGGAAATTTTAAGGTTGGAACAGAAAGGGGTCATAGAGAAAACGGTTCATGAGCCCATTGAATTTGTTTCCAATATTTTTACCCGACCTAAGAAAGATGGAGGCTGTAGAGTCATTATTGATCTGACCACTCTGAATAACTTTGTAACATATACTCATTTTAAAATGGACACGTTTGAAACGGCCAAATTATTGATCTCACAAGGGTGCTTTATGGCATGTATTGATTTACAGGATGCGTACTATACCGTACCCATGCAAAAATATTACAGAAGGTTCTTAAAATTTATCTGGATGGACCAGCTGTGGCAATATAGGGCGTTGCCTAATGGGCTCACCACAGCCCCTCGATTATTTACTAAATTGGTGAAGCCAATTATGGCTTATTTAAGACAACGACATCATATCGTTATGGCCTATTTAGATGATATTTTAATTATCGGACACACCTTGGAATCAGCTCAACAAGGGGTTGCAGCTGCGGTCAATTTGTTCCAACAGCTTGGGTTCATTGTTCATCCAGAAAAATCTAAGTTCTGCCCCACCCAGGTAATTAATTATCTGGGGTTCCAGGTGAATTCCATTAGCATGAGAGTCACCATACCAATCAACAAAATTGAGGAGGTAACACAGGTGTGTACAGATTTAATCAATACTCGTATACCATCGATTCGTCACACAGCTACTGTCATTGGCAAGATTGTGGCTTTGTTTCCGGCAGCCCGGTATGGACCTCTGCATTATCAAAACTTGCAGAGAGCCAAGATCGCTGCGCTGCGACGGCATGCTGGTCATTATGATCGATCAATGCAGCTGCCGCCTGCAGCATTGGATGAGTTACGATGGTGGGTTTGCCACATTAGTAACTCGTTTAAAACTATTATTGAGGCGAAACCGATGATATACTTACAAACTGATGCGAGCTCTGATGGCTGGGGAGCTACGAATCAACATTCTAGTTGTGGGGGCCGATGGGATACCCTTGAGAATACAATGTTGGTATCACAAGAGATCAACTATTTGGAGCTGCTTGCAGCGTTTCACGGACTCCGTGCATATTGTTCCAAGATCTTTGGAGCACATGTCCGGCTCCAAATAGACAACACCACAGCGGTGGCATATTTAAACCACATGGGCGGTACCAGGTCAGTTTCATGTGATAAATTGGCTAATTCAATTTGGCTCTGGTGTGTCAAGAGAGACATTTGGATTTCAGCCACCTATTTGCCAGGTGAGCTTAATTTTGTGGCGGACGCCAGGTCACGCAAGTTCAATGATAATATTGAATGGATGTTACATCCTGAAATTTTTGCAAAAATCACAGCCAAATTTGGGAAACCGGACATTGACCTTTTTGCGTCCCGGTTGAACCATCAGGTACCAACCTACGTCTCGTGGGAACCAGATCCTGGGGCTATAGCGTTAGATGCATTCTCGCTAGACTGGGGGAATTGCTTTTTCTATGCATTCCCTCCGTTTTGCCTCATCAGTCGGGTATTACGTAAAATTCAGATGGATGGTGCCAAGGGCATCCTTATCATACCCGACTGGCCTACACAGCCGTGGTATCCGATGGTCTTTGACATGCTCAGTGAACCTTGGGTCCGTTTGCAGGGTAGCCCAGAATTAGTTACTCACCCTGGTTCAGGCTCACCCGGCCTTTCTACCCGGACCATGGATACCATTGCGGCGTCGTGCCGAGAGTCTACAAGGCGAAGATACCGCTCTCACATCAGGAAGTGGGAAGCCTTCTGCAGCCGCTCTCGCATCACGTACGATGCCGTGACTATAACCGACGTCCTGGAATTCCTCGCGGGGTTGCACCATGATGAACACTTAAGCTACAGTGCCATCAACAGCGCCAGGAGCGCTCTATCATTCTACCTCAATATTGAGGTGGGATCCAACAGGCTAGTGTCCAGGCTCATGCGGGGTATTTTCAATACGAATCCGCCTACACCACGCTACAATATCACCTGGGATGTCAGGGTCGTTTTAACTCTGCTCAGGACATGGTCCCCCATGGAAGGGCTCCAGCTGGACAAACTCACCATGAAGCTGGTGATGTTACTAGCGCTGACTTCAGCACAGAGGGTACAGACACTCCATAAACTACGTGTCGACAGAATGATGTCTACCCCCACAGAAGTAGTTTTCTTTGTTGACGAGCTACTAAAGCAGCATAGACCTGGGTGCACAGGGCTGCAGCTGAAGTTCCCGGCATACCCCGCAGATGCTAGGCTATGTTTAGCCTCCCACATCCGTTACTACGTCAAGGTGACGGCAAGCATCAGAGGAATGGAGAGATACCTGCTTGTCACTCATAAGAGACCTCACCATCGAGTGACAACACAGACGATATCCAGGTGGCTTCGAGTCGTCTTGGGTAAGTCAGGTATCGACACTAATGTGTTCAAATCTCATTCCACCAGGGCTGCATCGACGTCGGCGGCGAGGGTCATGGAGGTGCCCATGGACCATATTCTCGCCACAGCAGGATGGGCTAATGAAGCGGTGTTCCAGCGTTTCTACAACCGGCCCGTCGCTGCGCCTCTACAGTTCGCAGAAGCCGTGCTAGATGCGGGGCAAGAACGTGGAGATGTCCCCGAATAAGGGGTTTTTTGATTTGTTGTTAATAAATATGATTTGTTTTGCAGTATGGACTAGTCAGCACGTTATTCCTCCCATCCATCCCTGGTAGTGGTGTGACAGCATGGACGTGGTCCAGGGCGTGTCATCACAGAAGCTTTGAAGTCTTCACGAAGTCACTCACGTGACTCCGAAATGAAATAGTAAGATTGAACGAGAACTTACCAGTTCGAAGGTTGATCTTTATTTCATGAGGAGTCGAAGTGAGGGATTTCGTGCCCTCCTCGCCCAACCCTCAATCACCTTCATCTGGTAATCTTAGTCGTTTTCATTCTTACTATGTGAAGTCATTTCTTTTGATTGGTTTCTGTGATTCCACGCCGCTACTTTGAAGTATGTCGAGCATGCGCGCCGGCGGGCTCTTCACGAAATCCCTCACTTCGACTCCTCATGAAATAAAGATCAACCTTCGAACTGGTAAGTTCTCGTTCAATCTTACTATTCTCTGTAGCAACGGAGGTGAAGAAGAGACTTAGTTGAGGTGAATAATATTATGAGAATAGGACCTGTTTCGCTTAACAAAGAGAGTAAGAAGGAACTGCAGATGGTGGTTTAAACTGAAGATAGACACTAAAAGCTGGAATAACTCAGCAGGACAGGCAGCATCTCTGGAGAGAAAGAATAGGTGATGTTTCGGGTCGAGACCCTCAGACTGAAGAGGTTGAAAACCAGCAATAAAACACAATGACTGGAGATGTGTGTTATCCAACTACAGGCAGTAATCAGAATCATGTGTTCATCTTTATTGACGTGTCACCATAATAAATATTACAGAAAAAAAAATTAATGGGGTGGCACGGTGGCGCAGCGGTAGAGTTGCTGCCTTGCAGCACCACAGACCCAGATTTGTTCCTCAATACGGGGGCTGTCTGTACAGTATTTGTACATTCTCCTTATGACCACATGGTTTTCTGTGGAAATTCCGGTTTCTCCCACATCTGAAAGAAGTGCAGGTTTGTCGGTTAATTGGCTTCTGTAAATTGTCCCTGGCATGTATGATACAACTGGTGTATGGTAGATTGCGGTCGGTGTCGACTTGGTGGGCCGAAGGGCCTGTTTCCATATATATGTTTTGCATATATATCTTAATTTAATTGAACCACATACGGTTGAATATGTGGCATTATTTTCATCTTGTTTCTATAGTCAAAGGGTAAGGTTAATTGATTTATTTGTGCAGATCAGTGATGGAAGTCTGACTCTTGCCTTGTTTCTATGTTTTTGTTTCTCTATATATGCATTGGGCGTGGCGGTGCCTAACAGGAGCGGCTCAACTACAGTCGCTTGTGTTTTTAAAATTTTTGTCTTGTTAAATGTATGTCTTGAGCTGGTTTTTATTATTTTTTTAGCTGTGTATATGTGGGGGGCAGGGGGGGGGGATCCGTTTAATCCCTTCCCTGTGCGGGGACCCGACTTTTTCCCTGTCGGGTCTCCGGTGTCGTTGGGCCTAACATCGTGGAGCTGGCGGCGGCCTCCGGTCGGGACTAATCTGAGGACTCCAGGGGAGAGCTGTGGTGGCGCTCGGCTGTGACCCGACTCTGGAGCTTCGGAGGCTCCGGCCTCAGGCCCGGTGGACAAGAACATCGGGAGCTCGCAGGTCCCTGGTGGGAGACGGCTCTTCGGAGCTCCCGCAATGGCAACTTCTCCCGCTGGATCGCGGGGTTTAAAGGACACAGAGCCGGGGCCAAACATCGCCCGGTGCGGGTTAAACGGCCACAGGACTTACCATCGCCCACCGGGGGTTTTAACATCGGGAGCCCCTGTCGCCTCGACGCTGCAGTTGGACTGCTGGACCACGGGAGAAGAACAAAGGGAAGAGATAAGACTTTTGCCTTCCATCACAGTGAGGAGGTGTTGGAGATTCACTGTGATGGATGTTTGTGTAAACTGTGTTAAGTGTGGGTCTTGGGTTTCTTGTAATGTAAAAAACTGTAGAAATGAAATTTTGTTCAAACCTAGTTGTTTGAATGACATTAAATAGCATTCCATTCCATAACAGCATGAATTATAATCTGATTTCCATACAGGAATATACTAAGGTCATTCATGTGCTGCACCTGTTGATCAGAGCCTGGCTCCACTGTGGAATGAAATTTAGCCTAACCTTATTCACACCTAATCCAATTTGAAGCATAAATGTTGCATCGAGTGTATGCACCAGATCCCACAATTTCAAACTGAAAAATGCAAAAGCTTCCCCCCTCCCCTCAGCCGCTGCACTCCCTCGCAATTTCTCACTCTCCCCTCTCACCCAATGTTGGCAGCCCTGGGGGGCCACAGTTTAAGAATAAGGGGGAGGCCATTTAGGATTGAGATGAGAAAAAACTTATCCACCCAGAGAGTTGTGAATCTGGAATTCTCCACCACAGAAGGCTGTGGAGGCCAATTCACTGGATATTTTCTAGATTTAGCTCTTGGGGCTAATGGAATCGAGGGATACGGGGAGAAAGCAGGAACGGGGGGCACTGATTTTGGATGATCAGCCATGATCGTATTGAATGACAGTGCTGGCTCGAAGGGCCGAATGGCCTACTCCTGCACCTATTTTCTATGTTTTTAATCTGCGCCTTAAAAAAAACCCAATGACTCGGCCTCCACAATCATCTGTTGAAAGCCTATGCTGTGCAGATGGTGCAAGTGAGAGTAGGGGGTAACGTCTTTGCGAGAGGCAGGGTGGGGGGTCATGCAGTCCAGATAACTTGCGCGTTGGTGGGTTTGTAGTGGACATTGGTCAAAAGTTCTGTTCCCTGTGATGGAAACAGACAGATCAAGAGAGGTGAGAGAAGTGTCAGATGGCCCTGGTGAATTTGTGGTAGCGCTATAGCTAGTGGTAGAGCTAACAAAATCAATGAGGTCTGCGGGAGGCAGCCATTGGGGGCGATAGCAATTGGAGGGATAGCAGGCTGACCTCCACCATGCTGAGGCCAGGCACAAGCTTTCGGTCAGATAAGTACACTTATCTGTCACTTGACCATGACCCCACAGAAGCACACCAGCTCTATAAGGCGCTGGTCAGAACGGACGCATTTGGAGTACTGTGAGCAAATTTGGGCCCCATGTCTCAGGAAGAATGTGCTGGCTCTGGAGTGGGTCCAGAGGAGGTTCACAAGAATGATTCCAGGAATGAGAGGGTTAGCATATGATGAGCGTTTGACAGCACTGGGGCCTCTCCTCAACGGAGTTTAGATGGTTCCTCATTAAAACTTACAGAATAATGAAAGGCCTGGAGCGAGGCCATTAGCGTACAAACCAATTAACCTACAAACCCGCACGTCTTAAAACCCCATGTAAAAAATACTCATTGACTTGGCCTCGATTACTGCCTGTGTTCAGCGTTCAATCTGAAAGCCGCCACCAGGGGTCAGTATGCATCCATCAATGGGTCACGTTGGAAAGAAAGTGTGATGTAAATTGTATTAATTTCATCCCCAACTTGGTCGTAAACTCTTGCATTGAGAGTGGCTAAGAAACCATCTGGGCTAAATAGGTTCCTGAAATATTGATGCTGAACATTATTAAAGCACACAAGTTTCAGCCATTAATATTGAACAGAACGCCAGTGATCCTGGTGTCCTGGGATCCAATTATAGGTGTCACATTTGGTTGGATCTGGTATTAAAATAAAATTACGTCCTCTTTATGAAGAGCCAAGGCAGTTCTTTATAAATGTAACCAGGGCCCATTACTCTACTTGGAACTCTGCTAAACCACATGAGCACACTGCAGGCTCAGTCCGCCATGGCCTTCGCGATCTCCCGGTTGCCAAACTCCCCTTCCCATTCCCATACTGATCTTTCCGTACTGGGCCTCTTCCATTAGCGGCACGGTGGCGCATCGGTAGAGTTGCTACCTTACAGCACCAGAGACCCGGGTTCGATCCCGGCTACAGGTGCTGTCTGTACGGAGTTTGGACGTTTTCCGTGTGACTGCGTGGGTTTTCTCCGGGTGCTTCGGTTTCCTCCCACTCTCCAAAGATGTACACACTTGTAGGTTAATTGGCTTTGGTAAAATTGTAAATTGCCCCTAGTGTGTGTACGGGGTGAAACGCGGTGGGCCGAAGGGCCTGTTTCCGTGCTGTATCTCTAAACTACACTAAACGTTGGCAGAGTGAGGCCACTCGCCAATTGGAGGAACAGCAGCTCATATTTTGCCTGGGTAGCTTACACCTCAGCGGTGTGAATATTGGTTTCTCTAACTTCAAGTAACCCTTACATCCTCTCTCTCTCCAACTCCCCCCAACCTAGTCCTCTTGCTAACTTCACTATTCCTTCATTATCACCTCGGCCCCAACCAACAATGGACCATTGTGGGCTCCACCTTTCTTGAGTCATGGATGCAGGCTCTGCTTTGTTCTGTACTTTCCCATACCTCTAGTGTCCTCCTCCCTGACTCTCAGTCTGATGAGGGGTCTCGGCCTATTCCTATTCCACAGAGATGCTGCCTGGCCCGCTGAGTTGCTCCAGCTTTTTGTGCCTATCTGGAGCATAATGTAATGTGACTGTATTGCCACATATTCAGGGCCGGTATCGAAACACCAGAGACTTCAGCCTCATGTTGGGTATGGGATTGCGTTTTAGTTTAATATTCAAGAAAATCTTGTGTCTCGCCGCTCACGGTGTGGCACATTGGCGCGATGGTGGAGTTGCTGCCTCACTGTGCCAGAGACCCGGGTTCGATTCTGAACTCGGGTGCTGTTGTTGTGGAGTTTGCACGTTCACCCCCAATTCTCCAGTTTCTCCCACATCCCAAAGACGTGCAAGTTTGTAGGTTAATTGACCTCTTTTAAAAATACAATACCTCTCCTGTGAATGACAGAGGGATAATATAGACCTAGTATTTGATAAGGTTCCGCAGGTTAGATTGCATGTCATCCAAGGAGAGCTGTTACCAGCCAACCTACCACAACCAGAAAGCAGTGCTGAACTATCTACCTCTTTGGTGACCCTTGGACCATCCCTGATCGGCTTCACCTTTTATCCAACGTCATTCCCTAATCATGTATCTGTACATTATAAGTGGCTTGATGTAATCATGTGTTATCTTTCCACTGACTGGTTAGCACACAACAAAAGCTTTTCACTGTACCTCGGTACACGTGACATAGAAACATAAAAAATAGGTGCAGGAGTAGCCCATTCGGCCCTTCGAGCCTGCACCACCATTCAATATGATCATGGCTGATCATTCAACTCAGTATCCCGTACCTGCCTTCTCTCCATACCCTCTGATCCCTTTAGCCACAAGGGCCACATCTAACTCCCTCTTAAATATAGCCAATGAACTGGCCTCAACTACCTTCTGTGGCAGAGAATTCCACAGATTCACCACTCTCTGTGTGAAAAATGTTTTTCTCATCTCAGTCCCAAAAGATTTCCCCCTTATCCTTAAACTGTGGCCCCTTGTTCTGGAGTTCCCCAACATCGGGAACAATCTTCCTGCATCTAGCCTGTCCAACCCGTTAAGAATTTTGTAAGTTTCTATAAGATCCTCCCTCAATCTTCTAAATTCTAGCGAGTACAAGCCGAGTCTATCAAGTCTTTCTTCATATGAAAGTCCTGCCATCCCATGAATCAGTCTGGTGAACCTTCTCTGTATCCCCTCTATGACAAGAATGTCTTTCCTCAGATTTGGAGACCAAAACTGTACGCAATACTCCAGGTGTGGCCTCACCAAGACCCTGTACAACTGCAGTAGAACCTCCCTGCTCCTATACTCAAATCCTTTTGCTATGAATGCCAACATACCATTCGCTTTGTTCACTGCCTGCTGCACCTGCACGCCTACTTTCAATGACTAGTGTACCATGACACCCAGGTCTCGTTGCATCTCCCTAATCGCCACCATTCAAATAATAGTCTACTTTCCTGTTTTTGCCACCAAAGTGGATAACCTCACATTTATCCACAAATCATATAGCCCAGCATGAATGAGTTGGGCTGAAGGGCCTGTTTCTGTACTGTATGATGTTATGACTCTTCCGAGAAATGGAAATCATCCTGGATATTTAGATTTTCTTCTCCATTCAAAGTGAATTAACCAGCAGATCCATGGATATTGGGCCTGTTTCAACACTGATTGTGTATGTCCACACTACGCGACTCCATGACCCTCTACCTTTGAATATATGAATCGGCCTTAATGTCGTTCAAACAATGGGCTGGTCCTCAGATGATTTAATATTAAGTGGTTGACAGAACATTTCATGGGGTCTTGCCCCCCTAAACACACAGTGGAAACCCGTATCCACGAGCAAACATGAGCCCCGTTGCGGTGCGCAGCGGTAAAGTTGCTGCCTTACAGCGCCGGAGACCCAGGTTCGATCCTGATTACGTGTGTGGAGTTTGTATGTTCTCCCTGTAACCTGCGTGAGTTTTCTCCGGGTATTCCAGTTTCCTCCCACACTCCAAAGACGTACGGGTTTGCCAGTTAGTTGGCTCTGATAAAGATTGTAAATCGTACTGATTGTGGACGATCAGCCGTGATCGCATTGAATGGCGGTGCAGGCTCGAAGGGCCGAATGGCCTACTCCTGCACCTATTTTCTATGTTTCTATGTAAAGGGTGCTCCCCAGTCTCGCTAGGCTGAAGGGGCTGTTCTGCACTGTATCGCTTTAAAAAAAATTACCCAGTTCCTGAAAAAAAGCATAAACTTCTTGAGACTGTAGCAGAATACAGGAAATGTAAAATAAAACATGCCAAGCACTAGATCCAAATGAAATATGGCACAGCGCTGGAGAGATTAATAGGCTTGATATTTCCAGGGAAGCAGAACAAAGCAACTTTCTGTCTTAGCAATTGTAAAATACTGATGAGGTATTTCTTCCCGGTCCTTCTGAATTTATTGGTGAGTTCTGACGACAGAGTAATATGCTTTTTGTTTAAGACTCAGAGACAGACACCGCGTAGAAGCAGGCTCTTCCGCCCACCGAGACCGCCCCGACCATCGATCACCCATATGCTGTGATCCACTGGGATAATACTGTGTTTTAGTTAATACTACTTTCCCATCCTACACACTAGAGGCTATTTACAGAGACCAATTAATCTACAAACCTGCAGGTCTTTGCAGTGTGGGAGGGAACCCTCATTGGGCAGCACGGTGGCAGAGTTGCTGCCTGACAGCGCTTGCAGTGCCAGAGACCCGGGTTCGATCCTGACTACGGGTGCTTGTCTGTACGGAGTTTGTACGTTCTCCCCGTCACCTGCGTGGGTTTTCTCCGAGATCTTCGATTTCCTCCTGCACTCCTAAGACGTACAGTTTTTTAAAAAGTTTTTTGGCTTTGGTATAAGTGTAAATTGTCCTCAGTATGTGTAGGATAGCATTAATGTGCGGGGAACGCTGGTCGGCACGGACTCGGTGGGCCGAAGGGCCTGTTTCTGCTCTGTATCTCTAAATGAAAATTTTAATTTAAAAAAAAACAGAGCTCCCAAAGAGAGCACACGTGGTCAGTGGGAGAACGCACAAACCCGCGGTCAGGATCAAACCCATGTCTCTGGCGCGGTGAGGTAGCAACTCTACATGTGCACCACCGTGTCACCAAGACAATGACCACTCCCTGAAAGCAGTGAAAGGAAGGAAAAGGACATTGACTTCAAGAAGTGCGGTGGCCCACACAACCTATCTGCATCAGCGCGGGGGGCGCTGTCTGAAATTCACAAGGTGATACAGACACACACCGCGATGAACAGGAAGGTTACAGTGTACGGCAAGTCCTTTAAAAGGGGAGGGGTGGGGGGGAGGGAAGAAGTGGGGAGAAGGAGTGGAGACACTTTTAAGAAGATACTCAACTTTTAATAGAAACATAGAAAATAGGTGCAGGAGTAGGCCATTCGGCCCTTCGAGCCTGCACCGCCATTCAATATGATCATGGCTGATCATCCAATTCAGTATCCTGTACCTGCCTTCTCTCCATACCCCCTGATCCCATTAGCCACAAGGGCCACATCTAACGCCCTCTTAAATATAGCCAACGAACTGGCTTCAATACCTTCTGTGGCAGAGAATTCCACAGATTCACCACTCTCTGTGTGAAAAATGATTTTCTCATCTCGGTCCTAAAAGGTTTCCCCCTTATCCTTAAACAGTGACCCCTTGTCCTGGACTTAAGAATTTTGTAAGTCTCTATAAGATCCCCTCTCAATCTCCTAAATTCCAGCGAGTACAAGCCCAGTCTATCCAGTCTTTCTTCATATGGAAGTCCTGCCATCCCAGGAATCAGTCTGGTGAACCTTCTCTGTACTCCCTCTATGGCAAGAATGTCTTTCCCCAGATTAGGAGACCGAAACTGTATGCAATACTCCAGGTGTGGCCTCACCAAGACCCTGTACAACTGCAGTAGAACCTCCCTGCTCTTGCACCCAAGCCAGAATTACACAGCTGTGAAGTTTAGCACGCATTTAACATTACCGGTCGGTTTTCCTTGGTTCTGAAAACTCGTGCTTACTTTTTTTTCTCCCCAATGAGCCAATGTAAATGCCCGGTCAGCAAAGGAGATGAACTAAAACTACCTACGACTACCTCGACTACCTACAACTACATAGCGACCCCACTCTCACTGCACCTACGACTACAGGATTATCGATTTTCTCCATGGAGACCAATTTTTGGTCGCAGAAAAATTTTCAACATGTTGAAAAATTTGTGCGACCATACTGAGGCCGCGACTAGTTCCCAGAATGCAGGAACTCCCCGCGACCATGAAGGAGACTCACCAGAGACCACCAGCGAACATGTGGCGACCATCAGTGCAGGAGACTCTGCGCTCGCCTAAAACTTCGCATAAGTGGGACAGGCCCTTAAGTGC
The DNA here is from genome assembly GCA_963514005.1 of Raja brachyura. The sequence continues at coordinate 13,451,207 of OY740781.1, read as the reverse complement.
GCGGGGGTCGCTGGTCGCCGCAGACTCTGTGGGACGAAGGGCCCGTTTCCGCGCTGCAAATGCTGCTTTTTCGGGTTGGCTGCCTGTGATTAGTGGAGTTCCACAATGGTCGGTGCTGGGGCCGCTTCTCTTCACGTCGTATGTTAATAATTTGGATAAAGGGATTGAAGGCTTTGTGGCCAGGTTTACAGATGATGCCAGGTGATGATAGGTGGAAGGGCAGGCAGTGCAGAGGAAGCAGAGACTCTGCGGAAGGACTTGGACAGGTTTGGAGATTGGGCAGAGAGTGGCAGATGAAATTTAGTATAGCAAAGTGCAGAGTCGTTCATTTTCGTAAATCGAATAATAGATATTTTCTAAATGTAGAGAGAATCCAGAAATCGGAGATGCCAAGGGACTTGGGAGTGCTGGTGCACGACTCCCAAAAAGTTAATTTGCAAGTCGAATCGGTAGTAAGGAAGGCAAATTCAATGCTAGCATTTATATCTAGAGGACTGGAATACAAAAACAAGATGTAACGCTGAGGCTCTAGAAGGAGCTGGTCAGGCCGCAATTGAAGTACTGTGACCAAATTTTGGGCTCCATACCCGAGGAAGGATGTGTTGCCTCTGGAGAGGGTCCAGAGGACGTTTACAAGAATGATTCCAGGAATGAGTGGGTTAACATATGATGAGCGTTTGACAGCACTGGGCCTCTACTCGCTGGAGTTTAGAAGGTTGAGGGGGGGAGCCTCTAAAACTTACAGAATAAGAGAGACAAAATAGAGAGAGTACAGAGGAGATTTACTAGAATGTTGCCTGGGTTCTAGCAACTAAGTTACAGAGAAAGGTTGAACAAGTTAGGTCTTTATTCTTTGGAGCGCAGAAGGTTAAGGGGGGACTTGATTGAGGTCTTTAAAATGATGAAAGGGATAGACAGAGTTGACGTGGATAAGCTTTTCCCATTGAGGGTAGGGAAGATTCAAACAAGAGGGCATGACATGAGAATTAAGGGGCAGAAGTTTAGGGGTAACATGAGGGGGAACTTCTTTACTCAGAGAGAGTGGCTGTGTGGAATGATCTTCCTGCAGAAGTGGTGGAGGCAGGATCGATTTTAACATTTAAAAGTAAAGTGGATAGGTATATGGACGGGAAGGGAATGGAGGGGTATGGTCTCAGTGCAGGTAGATGGGACTAGGGGAAAATAAATGGTCGGCACGGACTGGAAGGACCGAGAAGGCCTGTTTCCGTGCTGTAATTGTTATATGGTTATATGGGTATATAATGAAAGGCATGGGTAGAGTGGATGTGGAGAGGATGTTTCCACTGGTGGGAGAGTCTAGGACCAGAGGCCTCAGAATTAAAGGACGCTCTTGTAGACTGGTGAGGAGGAACTTCTTTAGTCAGAGGGTAGTTAATCTGTGGAACTCATTGCCACAGAGGACTGTGGAAGCCAAGTCAGTGGAAAATTTAAAGGCAGAAATAGACAAATTCTTGATTAGAACAGCCGTCAAGGGGTATGGGGAGAAGGCTGGAAAATGGGATTAGGAGGCAGAGATCAGCCACGATTGAATCTACTCTAATTCTACTCTTATATCTTGTGAACTTGTGAACTGTGTCTCTAAAAAAAAATCCTACAAATAATAATCTACAAATAAAAATAATAGGCAAATAATTGCAGCGCTCCGGCTCACTGGTGCGTTTGTACAAATTCAGAATCGCTCTCCTGTTAGTTCATTTGGTACCTCCTGTGTTTCATTCTCCAAACCCCGTTTGCCTTTGGAGAGCCATCTGCAACAAAGGTCACCATGACTGCATCAGGAAAGACTTCCCATCCAAGTCTTAAAAGCAATTCAAATGGGCTTGCTGAATTAATTTATGCTGTCCCCGCACATAATGAGGGTAAAGTATCATCACAGATGTTCAAGCCGTTCCTCTGGGTGTTACAACAGATGTTAATCAAGGCTGCATTTAGTTCTTTTAATTGGCAGCTCAGTGTGTACATGACTGCCTCGCTCTCTGATCTCGATTAAAGGTTGCGTGCAGACTGTGCATTGTGCGCTCGGCCCTTTTGAGAATCCCTGACGCAATGATCGACGTTGCCAGTGGATCGGTCTGGAACACTGAAAGCGACAGAGGTCTCCTTGCAAAAGCATGAGGATCTTCACCCACAACAAAGAGACACCTGGTGAAAGAATGGGTCGACTGGGCTTGTTTTCACTGGAATCTAGAAGGATGAGGGGGAATATTATAGAAACATGTAAGATTCATAAGGGATTGGACAGTCTAGATGCAGGAAAAATGATCCCGATGTTGGGGGAGTCCAGAACAAGGGGTCACAGTTTGAGAATAAGGGGTAGGCAATTTGGGACTGAGATGAAGTAAAACTTTTTCACCCAGAGAGTTGTGAATCCATGGAACCCTCTGTCACAGAAGGCAGTGGAGGCCAGTTCACTTTTGATGTTTTCACGAGATAATTAAATTTAGCTCCTCGGGCTAAAGGAATCAAGAGATATGAAAAGGCAGGAATAGGGTACTGATTTTAGATGATCAGCCATGATCATATTGAATGGACGTGCTGGCTCGAAGGGCTGAATGGCCTACTCCTGCACCTATTTTCTATGTTGCTATATTTATTGGCAACTAGTCAAGCCATCTGTGGCCAGCAAGATGGAAGGTCATCCATGATCTTGCCCAAAATGGTGGCGAAACACCAATCATGAACATTACCATGGCAATGTTTTCCGCCATGAACTTACTCGGGGTCATCAGTGACACGGCGACACGGTGGTGCAGCGGTAGAGTTGCTGCCTCACAGCGCCAGAGACCCTGGTTTGATCCCAACTCCCGTCTCTACGGAGTTTGTCCGTTCTCCCCGTGACCGCGTGGGTTTTCTTCAAGATCTTCGGTTTCTCCCCACACTCCAAAGACGTACAGGTTTGCAGGTTAAATGGCTTGGTATAAATGTACATTGTCCCTAGTGTGTGTAGGGTAGTGTCAGCGTGCGGGGGTCGCTGGTCGGTGTGGACACGGTGGGCCGAAAGGCCTGTTACCCCGTTGTATCTCCAAACTAAGCTAAACTTCCTCCATAGCCAACAATGGACCGTTGTGGGCTCCACCGTTCCCTGGTCGTCATTGCCAGCTCGGATTTGTTCCCGACACTTCCATATCTGTAGTTTCCCTCCCCACTGGCTGTCAGTCCCAAGAAGGGTCACGGACCGAAACGTCATCTATTCCTTTTCTCCGGAGATGCTGCCTGACCCGCTGAGCTACTCCAGCACTTTGTGTCTATCTTCAGTGTAAACCAGCATCTGCAGTTCCTTCCTACACACAGACAGCTGTGGCGAAGTGAGTCAGGCTGAGCGCTGCATCAGTCATCACCCCCTCCAACCCACCCCCACTCTACCTAATAAAGGATCATCATGCACCTGTCCCTTCAGTCAAGTGCATGGAACAACATGCATTTCCACATAATTGCAGTGTTGAGTTTAATCTCCCACCACCTCCGATTGCAACTGAAGAAACCAAAATATGTAGAAGCAAGGAAGAGCACCTGCTGGCTTAAAAAAAATAACACACATGTCTTCTTGTCTAGTACGGGTGTCAGAGGCTATGGGGAGAAGGCAGGAAAATGAGATTAGGGGGGAGAGATAGATCAGCCATGATTTAATGGCGGAGTAGACATGATGGGCCGAATGGCCTAATTCTACTCCTACTCCTTATGACCTTATGAAGTGCTGGAGTAACTCAGAAGGTCGGGCAGCATCTCAGGATCTCATTTCAGCATCTCATCTCGGGCATCAACATGGATAGGTGACAATAGACAATAGACAATATGTGCAGGAGTAGGCCATTCGGCCCTTCAAGCCAGCACAGCCATTCAATGTGATCATGGCTGATCATCCCCAATCAGTACCCTGCTCTTGCCTTCTCCCCATATCCCCTGACTTCGCTATTTTTAAGAACCCTATCTAGCTCTCTCTTGAAAGCATCCAGATAACCTGCCTCCACCGCCCTCTGAGGCAGAGAATTCCACAGACTCACAACTCTCTGTGAGAAAAAGTGTTTCCTCGTCTCCGTTCTTCATGGCTTACTCCTTATTCTTACGTGACGTTTCGTGTCTGGACCATTCTTCAGACTGGTCACTGTGGGAGGTGTAAGAGTGCTGGACGAGTGGCAAAGTAACAACTTTCAACTTGAAGGTTGCAAGATGACGCTGGGAACATGGCGACTCTTGTGTACTGCCTCGGTGTAATCCACTGTTCATGCACTGGATGATTGTGCCTTCGGAGAGTAAGATTTTTACTGAACTATGTACAGAGAATTTCATTGTAACTAGGTACATGTAACAGACCACTCTCTGTTAAAACAAAATCCATTAAACTTTGCCATGTGGCTGGGCCAAATGCTCATGCCCAGCACGATGTCACTAGAAAGGGAGTAAGGTCACAAGGTCATAAGTGATAGGAGCAAAATTAGACCATTTGGCCCATCAAGTCAACTCTGCCATTCAATCATGGCCGATCTATCTCTCCCTCCTAACCCCATTCTCCTGCCTTCTCCCCATAACCTCTCTCACCTGTACTAATCAAGAATCTATCTATCTCTGCCTTAAAAATATCCACTGACTTGGCCTCTACAGCCTTCTGTGGCAGAGAATTCTACAGATTCACCACCTTCTGGCTAAATAAATTTCTCCTCGTCTTCTTCCTAAAAGAACGTCCTTTAATTCTCAGGCTATGGCCTCTAGCCTGAGACTCTCCCACCAGTGGAAACATCCCCTCCACAACCACTCTATCCAAGCCTTTCACTATACTGTATGCTGGAAGATTGTTCCCGATGTTGGGGGAGTCCAGAACAAGGGGTCACAGTCTAAGGATAAGGGGGAATTCCTTTAGGACCGAAATGAGGAAAACATTCTTTACACAGAGAGTGGTGAGTCTCTGGAATTCTCTGCCACAGAAGGTAGTTGAGGCCAGTTCATTGGCTATGTTTAAGAGGGCGTTAGATGTGGCACTTGTGGCTAAAGGGATCAGGGGGTATGGAGAGAAGGCAGGTACGGGATACTGAGTTGGATGATCAGCCATGATCACATTGAATGGCGGTGCAGGCTCGAAGGGCCGAATGGCCTACTCCTGCACCTATTTTCTATGTTTCTATGTTTCTATGTATGCCTCAATCAGGTCTGCCCTTCTAAACTGCAGCGAGTACAGGTCAAGTGCCGACAAAAGCTCATCATATGCTAACCCACTCATTCCTGGGATCATTCTCGTAAACCTCCTCTGGACCCTCTCCAGAGCCAGCACATCCTTCCTCAGATATGGAGCACATAATTCTTCACAATATTCCAAATGAGGTCTTACCAGCATCTTATAGAGCCTCAACATTACATCCCTGTTCATGTATTCAAGCCCTCTCGAAATAAATGCTAGCATTGAGTTTGCTTTATTTACTACCGATGCTACTTGCAGATTAACTTATATAAACCATATAACAATAACCATATAACAACTTCAGCACTGAAACAGGCCTTCTCAGCCCTTCCAGTCCATGCCGACTTTTTGGGAATCCTGAACCAGCACTCCCAAGTCCCTTCACACCTCCGATTTCTGGATTCTATGCGTATATTCCTACTACCAAAATGCATGACTCCACACTTTGCTACACTATATTCCATCTGCCACACTCTTCCAACATGTCCAAGTCCTTCTGCAGAGTCCCTGCTTTCTCTACACTACCTGCCCTTCCACCTATATTCGTATCATCCGAAAACTTGGCCTCAAAACCTTCAATGCCCTCGTCCAAATCATTAACATACAACGTTTTGAGCAGCGGCCCCAGCACCGAACCCTGCAGAACACCGCTAGTCACTGGCAGCCAACCAGAAAAAGCCCCCTTTACTGCCACTGTTTGTCTTCTGCCATCCGGCCAACCTGCTATCCATGCTAGTATCTGCCCTTTGATGCAGTGGGCTATTATCTTCCTTAGCAGCCTCACGTGTAGCACCTTATCAAAGACTTTCTGAAAATCGTAGTAAACCACATCCACAGACTCTCCTTTTTCTGTCCTGCCATTTACTTCTTCAAACAATTCCAGTAAATTTGTCAAGCAAGATCTCCCCTTCACAAAGCCATGCTGACTTCAGCTTCTAAGTACTTCTAAGGAATCCACAATCTCATCCTTTATAATGGACACTAAAGTTTAGTGCGAGGGAAAGCCAGTAAAGTCCGATCAAAGATAGTCCCGAGGGTCCCTGATGAGGTAGTCAGTAGTTCAGGACTGCTCTCTGGTTGTGGTTGGATGATTCAGTTGCCTGATAGCAGCTGGGAAGAAACTGTCCTAGAATCTGGAGGTGTGCGTTTTCACATTTCTGTACCTTTTGCCCAATGGGAGACGAGTGAAGAGGGAGTGGCCGGGGTGCGACTCGTCCTTGATTATGCTGCTGGCCTTGCCCAGGCAGCGTGAGGTGTGACTGGAATCAATGGAAGGGAGGTTGGTTTGTGCGATGGCCTGTGCTGCGTCCACAATTGGCTGCATTTCCTTGCGGTCTTGGATGGAGCCGTTCCCCAAACCAAGCTGTGATGCATCCCAATAAAATGCCTTGCCCCTGGTGCGTGCAGTTTGCAGTGTGATTTTACTGAGATCTCACCTCGGTAAAAACAAATCACACTCCCAGGCGAAATGCACATGAAAAGTGAGTGCTAATGAATCCAATTTCACGTCCACAATAACTTTCCATCGATGGCCTTTAGTAGGATTTTAACCTGTGCCTCAGCCAGCAGCCACATAATCACAGTAATTATAAAAATGACATTATAATTTCTTGTTTGGATACAGACTGAGGCAGGTGTACTGACTTCACTCCGATTTTCAACGCACCATCTGTTTATTTAATTACTTTTAATCCTCAAAGGAGGTGTGGACTAATTTCAATTCTGCCGAGTCAGCTGAGTGTGTGCCTCAATTTAGTGATGGGGGGGGAGTGGAGGTGAACAGGTTTTGTTTAGTTCAGAGATACAGCGTTGAAACAGGCCCTTGGGCCCACCGAGTCCGCACCGACCAGCGATCCCCGCACATTAACTCTATCCTACACTTGGGACAATTTTTATATTTATACCAGGCCAATTAACCTACAAACCTGTGCGTCTTTGGAGTGTGGGAGGAAACCGAAGTTCTCGGAAAGGGGAGAACGTACAAACTCCGTACAGACAGCACCCGTAGCCAGGATCGAACCTGGGTCTCTGGCGCTGTAAACGCTGTTAGGCAGCAACTCTACTGCTGCGCCACCGTGCCGCACAATTAAACCGGTGCATGGATAGAACAGGTTTAGAGGGATATGGGCCAAATGCAGGCAGGTAGGACCAGCGTAGATGGAACACGTGGGCAAGTGCTGACCTCTTTGGTGACCCTCGGACTCTCCTTAATTGGACTTTACTGGCTTTACCTTGCACTAAACGTTGTTCCCTTATCATGTAGAGGCTCGATTGTAATCATGTATTGTCTTTCTACAGACTGGTTAGCACGCAACAAAGGCTTTTCACTGTACGTCGGTACACCTGACAATAAACTAAACTGAACTGAACTGATGTAACTTCTTAGCTGTCGCACCAAGGTGGTTGGTCCATCATGGATCATTGGCAATATTAACGCCCAGAACTGTTGTTGGGCCGGAAGGCCTGTTTCCACGCTGTATGGCTCTACGACCCTCTACCTTTGAATTTCTGAATCGGCCTTAATGTCGTGCAAACAATGTGCTGGGCTGCTGGTCATCAGATGATTTAATACAAAGTGGGTGATGGAAGATTTCATTGGGTCTTGCCCCCACTGAACACAGTGTGGAAACCCCTATCCACAAGCAAACGTGAGCTGCATTTTCAGCAGCACGGTGGCGTGGCGGTAGAGTTGCTGCCTTACAGCGCCAGAGACCCAAGTTCGATCCTGACTTCGGGTGCTGTCTGTATGGAGTTTGTAACTTTTCCGCGTGGGTTTCCTCCAGGATCTCTGGTTTCCTCCCACACTCCAAAGACATATGGGTTTGTCGGTTAGTTGGCTGGGTATAACTATAAATTGTCCCTGGGTACACAAAAGGCTGGAGAAACTCAGCGGGTGCAGCAGCATCTAAGGAGCGAAGGAGATTTAGGCGATGTTTCGGGTCGAGACCCTTTGTCCCTAGTGTGTGTAAGACTAAACTCAACGAAATGTTGCAATAGTCCTTGTCTCAACTACATCCTCCGGCAGCTCGTTCCATGTACCCGACATCTTTAAGTTTAACCTTGTGCTAAAATATTTAATGTCATGGACAAAAGCATTGATGAATCCAGGTTCCGTGCCTTGGATCAGATTAACCTTATTTTGGATTCTGATTCACAATGTCTGTTGGTGCAAAATGCTGTGCTGAGAGATTGTTTTAAATGGGAAATAAAAGGCAGTGTTCCTGAATGGATTGCTGCTTCTTAATAATTTTGCATTGGCTATTTAGACCATAAGACCATAAGGCACAGGTGGAGAATTAGGCCATTCAGCCCATTCAGCGACCTTTCCTGTTGTCGGGCCATTTTTATTGTGTATTTGTGTGTTCCTTATTATTGTATGCTGCTGGCAAAAGCCCTACTAGGGACAAGTGTTGCGAATTAGCCTTGGCTAAAAACACTCTGATGCATACATTAGATGACTGTTTCAAGTGTATCTATGCTTTTGTATCTGTCCCTGTTAAATAAACCTTAATCAATCAATCAATCAATCAGAGCTTCAGCTGGAGGGTCGCTGGAGGACAGCTCAGCCCGCCAGCCTGCGGCCTACAACATCTTGAAGCCGCGGTCCCCAGTAAGGAGGTGGCTGATTGGGAGCTCCAGGCCGTGGGGTGTGCTTGACCTGACCACCCGGACCAGAGGGCTTGAACATCGGGCCATCCGTAGTGGTGACTACGGAGGGTCAGGTCCCCGACTACGGGTGAACAAGAGGAATTTAATTTGCCAAGTCAGTCATACAAATAAAAAGCAACGGAACATGCAAAATACATTTTAACATAAACATCCACCATAGTGACTCCTCCACATTCCTCACTGTGTTGGAAGGTGGCAAAAAGTTCAATCTCTTCCCTTCTAATTAAAAAAAATAGTACAATTCCTTAGCTGTGGAAGGGGTGGGCTGTGATATCCCGTTGTCGAGAAAGACATAAATAGAGTGGATGTGGAAAGGATGTTTCCACTGGTGGGAGAGTCCAGGACCAGAGGTCATAGCCTCAGAATTAAAGTGCGCTCTTTTAGAAAGGAGGTGAGGAGGAACTTCTTTAGTCAGAGGGTGTTTAATCTGTGGAACTCATTGCCATAGAGGGCTGTGGAGGCCAAGTCAGTGGATATTTTTAAGGCAGAGATAGACAAATTCTTGATTAGAACAGTTGTCAAGGGTTATGGGGAGAAGGCAGGAAAATGGGTTTAGGAGGCAGAGATCAGCCACGATTGAATGGCAGAGTAGACTCGATGGGCCAAATCGCCTAATTCTACTCCAGTAACTTGTGAACTTGAGATAGGATGAGGTTGTGCAAGTTGATTCAAGTGTTCGCTAGTTGTAGGAAAGTAGCTATTCTTAGTTAGTTAGTTTAGTTTATTGTAACGTGGGCCGAGGCTTTGTTGTGGCTTTTGTTGTGGCTGAATATCAGCGGACAGACAATACCCCTCTATACTGCGCACCTGTGGTCAAACTATTTAAAGACAAGTTTGCAGAGACTAAAGGTGGCATATAACGTTGCCAGGAGAACACTGCTAAGGCAACCAAGATGGTGTAGTGCCAGTAATATGTTTGTAGCTGCAGGGGTCAGTACTTTAGAAGCTATCCTAAATCTATCCACATGCATAAATTCATTTGCAGGATAAATAACTCTATAAATGTGCTTATTGTGGCCTTGACAAACATAACGGTTAGCACTACACGCTACGAATCCCAGCTGTGGAAACACTGGTATCATTGTCTCGTTGTACGACATCTTTTACTCTGGATTTTTAACTTAAGTATTGTGGGTATTTAAAAATATATAAATTATGATGTTTTTATGTGATTTACCATGATTTTATATATATATTTATGATATTTGATATGCAATGCATTTTTAATGTAATGTTGCCCCTTGTCTGGACCCTGAGTCCGTAATAAAGTTATTGTTATTATTATAATACATGATTACAATCGAGCCGTCCACAGTGAATAACATTCAGTACAAGATAAACTCCAGGAAACTCTGATCAAGGATAATCCAAGGGTCTCCAATGAGGTAGATGATAGATCAGGATCGCTCTCTAGTTGGTGATAGTTGCGATTCAGTTGCCTGATAACAGCCGGGAAGAAACTGTCCCTGAATCTGGAGGTGTGCGTTTTCACACTTCTCTACCTTTTGCCTGATGGGAGAGGGGAGAAGAGGGAGTGACTGGGGTGAGACTGGTCCTTGATTATGCTGCTGGCCCTTGCCGAGGCAGCGTGTGGTATAAATGGAGTCAATAGAAGGGAGGTAGGTTTGTGTAATGGTCTGGGCTGCGTCCACAATTTGCTGCAATTTCTAGCGGTCTTTGATGGAGCTGTTCCCAAACCATGTTGTGATGCATCCTGTTAAAATGCTGGTGCATCCATAGACGCTGGCGAGAGTAGATGGGGACATGCCAAACTTCCTGAGCCTTCTAAGGAAGCTTCTTCCTGATCTGCTATCTTTAATCGGACTTTACAGGACTTTATCTTGCATTAAACATTATTCCCTTTATCCTGCATCTGTACATTGTGGCCGGCTTGATTGTAAACATGTATTGTCTGTTGACTGGATAGCAAGCAACAAAAAAAGCTTTTCACTGTACCTCGGTACATGGGACAATAAACTAAACTAAACTAAATTAAATACTTGGTGTTGGAAGGAACTACAGATGCTAGTTTAAACAGAAGATAGACACAAAAAGTTGGAGTAATTGACCCGCTGAGTTACTCCAGCTTTTTTGTGTTAAACTAAATACTATTTTGACTTCTACTGTAAGAGGATTTGAGTACAGCAGTGGAAACATCTTGCTCCTGTTATACAGGGCCCTGGTGTGGCCACATCTGGAATATTGTGCACACAGACCTGGAATCCCAACCTGAGGAAGGATATGCCGGTGACAGCGGGAATGCAGCGAAGATTCATAGGATTGATCACTGGGCTTTGTTGCACCATAATAAATTAGGCAGATTGTGGCTATGCTCTCGAGAGTTGGGAGGAATGAAAGATGGTCTCATTGAAGCACGCAGAATTCCTATGGGGGTGTTTCTCCTGGCCGGGATGTATCTGGAGCAAGATCCTGGATGATTGATGATAGAGGACCAGTCATGTAGAAGACGCAAGGGACTGCAGATTGATGGAATCCGGGGCAACACCTGCAGCAGCGCAGCACGGTGGCGCAGCGGTAGAGTTGCTGCCTTATTTGCGCCAGAGAACTGGGATCGGTCTTGACGATGGATAACGTCTGTATGGTGTTTGTACCTTCTTACCGTGACCTCGTGGACACTATTGTGTCACTGTAAACTTACTAATCATACCTCCGACATTCCTGGCTAAGTGGCTATGATGCGGATAAAAGGAGCCAGGGCTGCAGCGCTGACTCTGATAGTACTTTGCTGACGTCATAGTCATAGAGTGATGGAAACAGGACCTTCCGCCCAACTTGTCCCAGCTCCACCCGTCCCACCTGCTCATGTTTGGCCCATATCCCTCCAAACCTGTCCTATCCATGTACCAGTCTAACCGTTTAAAAACATAGAAACATAGAAAATAGGTAGAGGAGGTCATTCGTCCCTTCGAGCCAGCACCGCCATTCATTGCGATCATGGCTGATCGTCCCCAATCAATAACCCGTGCCTGCCTCCTCCCCATATCCCTTGATTCCACTAGCCCCTAGAGCTCTAACTCTTAAATACATCCAGTGATTTGGCCTCCACTGCCCTCTGTGGCAAGGAATTCCACAAATTCACAACTCTCTGGGTGAAAAAGATTTTTCTCACCTCAGTTTTAAATGGCCTCCCCTTTATTCTAAGACTGTGGTCCCTGGTTCTGGACTCACCCAACATTGGGAACATTTTACCTGTATCTCGCTTGTCCAGTCCATTTCTTAAATGTTCCGATAGCCCCAGCCTCAATTACCAACTTGTCCCATACACGCATCACCCTTTGTGTGAAAAAGTTGCCCCTCAGATTCCTATTAAACCGTTTCCCCTTCACCTTAAACCTATGTCCTCTGATCCTGGATTCACCTACTCTGGGCAAGAGACTCTCTGCGTCTACCAGATCTAGCTCATGATTTTGTACACCTCTATAAGATCACCTCTCGTCCTCCTGCGCTCCAAGGAATAGAGACCCAGCCTACTCAACCTATCCCTATAGCTCAGACCCTCTAGCCCTGGCAACATCCTCGTAAATCTTCACGGTACCCTTTCCAGCCTGACAACATTTCTCTCATATAGGATGTGTAAGAAGGAACTGCAGATGCTGGTTTACACTGAAGATATTCACAAAATGCTGGAGTAACTCAGCAGGTCAGGCAGCATCTCTGGAGAAAAGGAATAGGTGATGTTAAGGGTCGAGACCCTTCATTAGATTGAGAGTCAGGGAGGGGGATACTGGAGGAATGGGAAAGTACAGAGGGTCTTTACTCTACCGATCACAGCCTTCCAACTGAACTATCCCACCAACAACTAGAGAGCAGTCCTGAGTTACCATCTACCTCATTTGAGACCCTCGGACTATCTTTGATCGGAATTTACTGGAGTTTATCTTGCACTCAAATTTATTCTGCATCCGCACACCATGCACGGCTGGATTGTAATCATGTATAGTCTTTCTGTTGATGGGTTAGTACGCAACAAAAAGCTTTTCCCTGTACCTCGGTACACGAGACAATAACTAAACTAACTAACTAATATTTAAAAGATATTCAGACTAGTATGTGGAGAGAAAATGTACAGAGGGACATAAGACAAACTCAGAAAGACGGGATCAACTCATACAGCTCTGTTAATCATATGGCCCAGCATGAATGAGTTGGGCCGAAGGGCCTGTTTATGTACTGTATAACGTTATGACTCTTCCGAGAAATGGAAATCACCTTGGATAATTAAGATATTCTTCTCCATTCAAAGTGAAGTAACCAGCGTCTTGGGGTTTGGAGACCGAAATTTCTCTCTGCTTGAATTTATGGCCAAGGACATGATGGCACGCCGGCGCAGCGGTAGAGTTGCTGCTTTACAGCGCCAGACCCAGGTTCAATCCCTGTGACCTCGTGGGTTTCCTCCAGGAGCTCTGGTTTCCTCCCACACTCCAAAGACGTACAGGTATGTTTGTTCATTGGCCTGGTAGAATTGGAAATTGTCCCCATTGTGCGCAGGACAGTGTTAATGTGTGGGGATCGTTTGTTGGTGGGCTGAAGGGCCTGTTTCCATGCTGGATCTCTAAACTAAATTAGACCTAGTCTTACAGGACCTATTTTAAGCCTTTAATAAACCCTGTGTAGGAAGGAAATGCAGACACTGGTTTATACTGAAGATAGACACAAAATGATGGATTACTCAGCGGGTCAGGCAGCATCCCTGGTGAAAAGGTACAGGTGATGTTTTGAGTCAGAACTCTTCTTCAGACTGCTTATTAAAGTTCTATCCATGCTATCAGACAACAAACCACATTAAGGGCCTGTCCCACCAGCATGCTATTGCATGCGTCTAGCGCGACCAAGCGTGGTCGCTTGAGGTGAACGGCTTCGTGGGGCCCGTCCCACTCCGAACCGCGGAGGCGTCTGCAATTGTACGGGGCTGGTCCCGACATCATACTCACCAATCAGCTGGGCAGGAGGCGGGACGACTGAATTTGGATGTCGCACGGCGTCGGGCGGTGACGTCATCAGTGGGGTGCCGCAAGGCCAAGTGCTGGGATCCCAGCTATTTACAATATATATTAATGATTTAGATGAGGGAATTAAATGTGACATCTCCAAGTTTGCGGATGACACGAAGCTGGGTGGCAGTGTGTGCTGCGATGAGGATGCTATGAGGCTGCAGGGTGACTTGGATAGGTTGGTTGAGTCAGCAGATGCATGGCAGATGCAGTAAAATGTGGATAAATGTGAGGTTATCCACTTTGGTGGCAAGAACAGGAAGGCAGATTAATATCTGAATGGTGTCAGGTTGGGAAAAGGGGAGGTGCAACGAGACCTGGGTGTGCAGGATAGTTTTCTAAACCAACATGTAGAGGAACCAACGAGCAAACAGGCTATTCTAGACTGGGTATTGAATAATGAGGAAGGGTTAGTTAGCAGTCATGTTGTGCATGGCCCCTTGGGCAAGAGTGACCATAATATGGTTGAGTTCTTCATTAGGATGGAGAGTGACATTTTTAATTCAGAAACAAGGGTTCTGAACTTAAAGAAAGGTAACTTTGAGGGTATGAGACGTGAATTGGCCAAGATAGACTGGCAAGTGATTCTTAAAGGTTTGACGGTGTATATATTTAATGGAAGGCATTTAAAGACTGCATGGATGAACTACAACAATTGTTCATCGCAGTTTGGCAAAAGAATAAATCAGGGAAGGTAGTGCATCCGTGGATAACAAGGGAAATCAGGGATAGTATCAAAACTAAAGATGAAGCATACAAATTAGCCAGAAAAAGCAGCCTACCAGAGGACTGGGAGAAATTCAGTCCAGCAGAGGAGGATAAAGGGCTTAATTAGGAATGGAAAATAGATTATGAAAGAAAACTGGCAGGGAACATAAAAACTGACTGCAAAAGTTTTTATAGATATGTGAAGAGAAAAAGGTTAGTTAAAACAAATGTAGGTCCCTTGCAGTCAGAAACTGGTGAATTGATCATGGGGAACAAGGACATGGCTGACCAATTGAATAACTACTTTGGTTCTGTCTTCACTAAGGGAGACATAAATAATCTGCCGGAAATAGCAGGGGACCGGGGGTCAAATGAGATTGAGAAACTGAGTGAAATCCAGGTTAGCCGGGAAGTGGTGTTGGGTAAATTGAATGGATTAAAGGCCGATAAATCCCCAGGGCCAGATAGGCTGCATCCCAGAGAACTTAAGGAAGTAGCCCCAGAAATAGTGAATGCATTAGTGATAATTTTTCGAAACTTTTTAGATTCTGGAGTAGTTCCTGAGGATTGGAGGATAGCTAATGTAACCCCACTTTTTAAAAAGGGAGGGAGAGAGAAAACTGGGAATTACAGACCAGTTAGTCTAACATCGGTAGTGGGGAAAATGCTAGAGTCAGTTATTAAAGATGGGATAGCAGCACATTTGGCAAGTGGTGAAATCATTGGACAAAGTCAGCATGGATTTATGAAAGGTAAATCATGTCTGACGAATCTGATAGAATTTTTGGAGAATGTAACTAGTAGAGTGTATAAGGGAAAACCTGTGGATGTGTTATATCTGGACTTTCAGAAGGCTTTCGAGAAGGTCCCACATAAGAGATTAGTATACAAACTTAAAGCACACGGTATTGGGGGTTCAGTATTGATGTGGATAGAGAACTGGCTGGCAGACAGGAAGCAAAGTGTAGGAGTAAATGGGTCATTTTCAGAATGGCAGGCAGTGATTAGTGGGGTACCGCAAGGCTCAGTGCTGGGACCCCAGCTATTTACAATATATATTAATGATCTGGATGAGGGAATTGAATACAACATCTCCAAGTTTGCGGATGGCACAAAGCTGGGGGGCAGTGTTAGCTGTGAGGAAGATGCTAGGAGGCTGCAAGGTGACTTGGATAGGTTGGGTGAGTGGGCAAATGCATGGCAGATGCAGTATAATATGGATAAATGTGAGGTTATCCACTTTGGTGGCAAAACAGGAGGGTAGACTATTATCTGAATGGTGGCCGATTAGGAAAAGGGGAGATGCAGCGAGACCTGGGTGTCATGGCACACCAGTCATTGAAAGTAGGCATGCAGATGCAGCAGGCTGTGAAGAAAGCGAATGGTATGTTGGCATTCATAGCAAAAGGATTTGAATACAAGAGCAGGGAGGTTCTACTGCAGTTGTACAGGGTATTGGTGAGGCCACACCTGGAGTATTCCGTACAGTTTTGGTCTCCTAATCTGAGGAAATACATTCTTGCCATAGAGGGAGTACAGAGAAGGTTCACCAGACTGATTCCTGGGATGGCAGGACTTCCATATGAAGAAAGACTGGATAGACTCGGCTTGTACTCGCTGGAATTTAGAAGATTGAGGGGGGATCTTATAGAGACATACAAAATTCTTAAGGGGTTGGACAGGCTAGATGCAGGAAGATTGTTCCTAATGTTGGTGAAGTCCAGAACAAGGGGTCACAGTTTAAGGATAAGGGGGAAGTCTTTTAGGACCGAGATGAGAAAATCATTTTTCACACAGAGAGTGGTGAATCTGTGGAATTCTCTGCCACAGAAGGTAGTTGAGGCCAGTTCATTGGCTATATTTAAGAGGGAGTTAGGTGTGGCCCTTGTGGCTAAAGGGATCAGGGGGTATGGAGAGAAGGCAGCTACAGGATACTGAGTTGGATGATCAGCCATAATCATATTGAATGGCGGTGCAGGCTCAAAGGGCCGAATGGCCTACTCCTGCACCTATTTTCTATGTTTCTATGTTTCAATGCTTGCACATCAGTCACTGAAAGTAAGCATGCAGGTACAGCAGGCAGTAAAGATAGCTAATGGTATGTTGGCCTTCATTGCGAGAGAATTCGAGTTTACGAGCAAGGAGGTCCTACTGCAGTTGTACAGTGCCCTGGTGAGACCGCACCTGGACTATTGTGTGCAATTTTGGTCTCCTAATTTGAGGAAGGGCATTATGATTATTGAGGGAGTGCAGCGTAGGTTCACCAGGTTAATTCCCAGGATGACGGGACTGACATATGATGAAAGAATGGGTCGACTGGGCTTGTATTCACTGGAATTTAGAAGGATGGGAGGGGATCTTATAGAAACATGTAAATTTCTTAAAGGATTGGACAGGCTAGATGCAGGAAAAATGTCCCCGATGTTGGGGTAGTCCAGAACCAGGGGTCACAGTTTAAGAATAAGGAGTAGGCCATTTAGGACTGAGAACAGGAAAAACTTCTTTACCCAGAGAGTTGTGAATCCATAGACTTCTCTGCCACAGAAGGCAGTGGAGGTCAATTCACTGGATGTTTTCAAGAGAGAGTTAGATTTAGCTCTTTGGGCTAATTGATCAGATGATTTTAGATATTGAATGGCGGTGCTGGCTCAAAGGGCCGAATGGTCTACTCCTGCTCCTATTTTTCTATATTTTTATGGATGGCCAGGGTGCGACTCGTCCTTGATTATGCTGCTGGCCTTGCCTAGGCAGCGTGAGGTGCAAATGGAGTCAATGGAAGGGACGGCCTTCATTGGCCTCCAGTTTTACAGGGGTTATTACACCTGATCCAAGCCTTTAATAGACTCCCATCGCCCATATCCATATCCATATCCAAGGAATGTCCATTATAACTGGCCCAATAGTGCAGGCCAATGCAGGAAGAGGAGTGACTGGATGTTAGCTGTTCCCCCACCTCCAGCTCATGCCCCCCTCCTCGACACACACCTCACGGGTCTGCGTTCCACCAAGCCTGCACGATCGAAATAGACATTGCAAAACGCCCGCCCCTCTGGATGCAAAATTACAAACAAATCTACAATGAGATTAAAAAAGGATGAAAATAATGAAATTAATAAAACAAAATAATGAAATGAGTTCTGCTCGCTGTATGTGTCTGAATGCAATTTACGCTTCTCAGCTGATGTGAAAAGATTAAGGGCAATTATGGCTCAGTTCCAAGCTCAAATGATTTTGCTAGATTGCCAGCAAATGCTTTTACAGATCGCTTCAGAAAATCCAGACCTTCTCTCCCGCTTGTCACGTTATAAAATTTACAATACATTTTCGGATGGTAATGTGTGCACTGGGGCCACAAGCTGTGGATTAGGAGCAATACTGGCTGAAGCCAGCTTCTGAGGCAGTGTTAAATTGAAGCCTTTTTCTCTGCCTCGGATGCACAGTGAAAATCCTAGAGCATTTGCGTTGATCCCACGGGTTTTAGTTCTTATAGTTTAGTACTTTGGAGACACAGCGTGGAAACGGGCCCTCCAGCCCACCGAGTCCGCACCGACCGGCGATCCTCCCGCATGCTAACACACTATCCTACAAGCACACTAGGGACAATTTTACAATTTTTCCAAAGCCAATTGGCCTACAAACCAACACGTCTCTGGGAGTGTGGGAGGAAACCGGTGCTCCCGGAGTAAACCCACGCGGGTCACGTGCAAACTCCGTACAGGCTGCACCCGTAGTCGGGATCGAACCCGGGGTCTCTGGCACTGTAAGGCCGCAACTGTACCGCTGCGCCATCATGCCGCCCCTTGCTGCTTAAGAGGCTTTTTACTGTAAATAGGCACATGAACGCGCAGGGCATGGAACGGTATGGATCGCATGCAGGCAGAGGAGATTGCAGTAAACCCCA
Organism: Raja brachyura; assembly: GCA_963514005.1. The sequence goes on along the minus strand of OY740781.1, from coordinate 13,432,726 downwards.
GTAAACCACTCACTATACTGGACCACGGGGGTCAGGGGGGGGATGGTGTCCACTATTGCCGATTGTCTGCTGCAACCGAGTGAGGGGGGGGGGGGGGGGCAAGGCAGGGAGGGAATAAACATGGCGTTGGGGGGGAGGGGGGGGGGGTTTAAACCAGTGGGGATTCACAGGGGGCCCCAGACACGGTGCACCAGCGATGGGGCCCAGTACTCACGTCATCTTAATGCTGCTCCCTCTCGACACTCCCATAACCCATTGGGTAACTGGCGGAGGTGGGGAAAGTCTAACCTGGACACGTCCTACCAAGTGAAGAGTAGGGGAGTGTTGTAAAACCGAGTGAACTAGGAGGTGCAGGTACATAGTTTGTTGAAAGTGGCTTCACAGATAGAGAAGGTGGTCAAGAAAGCTCATGACACATTGGCCTTCATCAATCAGGGTATTGAGTATGGAAGTTGGGAGGCCATTATACAGTCATACAAGACATTGGTGAGGCCACATTTGGAGTATTGTGTTCGGTTTTGGTCACCCTGTTACATGAAAGATGTTAAGCTGGGAAGGTTGCAGAGAAGATTTGTTAGGATGTTACCAGGATTCGAGGGTCTGAACTATAGGGAGAGGTTGAGCAGGCTAGGACTTTATTCCTTGGAGCGCAGGAGGATGAGGGATGATGGTGTGGATGTATGGAAGATCATGAGAGGACTAGATTGAGTAAATGCACAAACACAAACCCAGAGTAGGGGAATAAACAATCAGAGGACATAGGATTAAGGTGAGGGGGAGAAAGGTTTAATAGGAACCTGAGGGGCAACGTTTTTACACAAAGGGTGGTGGGTGTATGGAATGAGCTGCACGAGGAGGCGGTTGAGGCAGGGATTATCACAACCTGTTGGAATCATTTGGACAGGATAGGTTTGGAAGGATACGGGCCGAAAGCAGGCAGGTGGGACTGGTGTAGTTGGGATTTGTTGGTTGGTGTGGGAAAGTTGGCCCAAGGGCTTGTTTCCTCTCTGTGACTATGACAGAGTGGAGTCCCTCCCCCCTACACACTCCCCTCCCCCTCACAACCCCTCCCTCTCCCCCATTCCCCGTCCCCCTCTTCGCACACACCCCTTCCCCATCCCCCTTCCACCTCCCCCCTCCCCCTCCCACTCCTCTCCACACACCCCCCTTCCTCCTTCCCCCCTCCCCTTCCCCCCCCTCCCCAACGCACGCCGCCCTTTACCCCACCCCCACCCCCTCCCGTACAACACCCTCACCCCCACAAGACCCCCTCCCCCCACACCACCCCACCCCCCCACACCACTTCCTCTCCCCATTTCACTTCCTCTCCCCCACACCCCCTCCCCACACCCCCCCTCCCCCACACCCCCCTCCCCCACACACTCCTCTCCCAACCCCTCTTCCACCCCCTCCCCCACACCCCCCTCCCCCACATACCCCTCTCTCACCCCCTCCCCACCACCCACACACCCCTCTCCCACCCCAACCCCCCACCCCTCTCCCCCACACACCCCTCCCACCCCCTCCCCCACACCCCTACACCCCCTCCCCCACACCCCCACACCCCCTCCCCACACACCCCTCTCCCACCCCCTCCCCCACACACCCCTCTCCCACCCCCTCCCCCACACCCCACACCCCCTCCCCCACACACCCCTCTCCCACCCCCTCCCCCACACACCCCTCTCCCATCCCCTCCCCCACACCCCACACCCCCTCCCCCACACACCCCTCTCTCACCCCCTCCCCCACACCCCCTCCCCCACACACCCCTCTCCCACCCCCTCCCCCACACACCCCTCTCCCATCCCCTCCCCCACACCCCACACCCCCTCCCCCACACACCCCTCTCTCACCCCCTCCCCCACACCCCCTCCCCCACACACCCCTCTCCCACCCCCTCCCCCACACACCCCTCTCCCACCCCCTCCCCCACCCCCCACCCCCCCACACACCCCTCTCCCACCCCCTCCACCACACATCCCTCTTCCACCCCCTCCCCCACACCCCCACACCCCCTCCCCCACACACCCCTCTCCCACCCCCTCCCCCACACCCCCACACACCCCTCCCCCCACCCCTTCCCCCACACACCCCTCCCCTACACACCCCTCCCCCACCCCCTCCCCCACCCCCTCCCCCACACCCCCCTCCCCCACACCCTCCTCCGCCACACCCCCTCCCCCACACACCCCTCTCTGGCGCCGTGAGGCAGCAACTCTACCGCTGCTCCACCGTGCCGCCCTGACAAGGACAATTGCCTTCTGACGAGAACAATAAGGGAGACATTAAAAGAATCTGTTTGAACATATCTGTCATGTGTAAATGCGTGTGAGGTCTCCCTGTCAAAATGCTTTGACAAGGAACATTGCCTGTGGAATCCGCTTGTGCTGTAACTACACCCTCACATCCTGTGGAGGCGCTGTAACATGGCAACAACAACAATACGGCACGGTGGCGCAGCGGTAGAGTTGCTGCCTTACAGCAAATGCAGCGTCGGAGACACGGGTTCAATCCTGACTACGGGTACTGTCTGTATGGAGTTTGTACGTTCTCCCCGTGACCTGCAGGGGTTTTCTCCGAGATCTTCAGTTTCCTCCCACACTCCAAAGTTGAACAGATATGTAAGTTGATTGGCTTGGTATAAAATGTAAATTGTTCATATTGTGTGCTGTGTTCATGTGCGGGGATCGCTGATCGGTGCGGACTCGATGGGCCGAAGGGCCTGTTGCCGCGGTGTATCTCTAAACTAAACTAAACAAGGAATGAATTAACGTCCATGATTGGAGAACCTGAGGACACAGGTTTAAGGTGAGGGGGGGAAAAACGATTTAATGGGAACCCGAGGGGTAATTTTAATTCGGAGTCACGTGAGTGAATCTGTAAAGAAGCCCAGCCAGTCTGCATGCGCGTCAGTACATCAGCCGCATTGGCGCAAGCACCAGACTGGCAGGGACAGCGCTCCTGCCGGCGGCAAGTTAAACCTAGAAGGTAAGTTCGTTTTTACTTACCAGGGTTTTTTTTCAAGCAGGAGCCTCTTTTCACAGAGGTTTTCCTGCCATTTTCGCAGCCCGACGGGTGATGGACTGCGGGGAAACCCCGTTCCGACCACGGAAGCGGATAACCGGCAAAAGATCAGGTTGTGAGATAAGCAGACGCTGACAAGGCAGTCAGTGGCTCCCAGCCTGCAGGGATGCCGTGGAATGGCAAGAAAGTAACGCCAGGAATAACAGATTCAGCGGCTGGCTCTCACATCCCCCTGTTGGCGCTGTACACTGCCGGCACATATGTGCTCCAGTATGTTCCATCGACTTCTTTAGAGCCTGGAGTCAATTATATCTTGACCTTTCACACTCCCCTCCTCATGGAGGGCGATTCGTAAGCAGCCTGAACAGGCACTGCCGCAGGCCGCAGGATACTGGGAACCCATTGGACCTATACCCGAATAGAACATTCTGCTGGGATGGCAACTTTGTTGTCAGGAAAAGATACCTCTGACACGTGCCCTTCACCCCTTGGGGTATGTCCCATGGCCATACCCTGAGACTCAGCATCAGCAGGATACTGACCTGTCTTGGTCTCTGCCTCCAAGAGGGAGACCTGTAACAGCTCTGTCAACTGGCACTGCTGGTGCGGCCTGCAGAGGTGGAACATTTGGCTCAACCTTACCATCAGAGGCGGGGTCAGAACTAAGATGACACATGGCTTCCTCATCCATGAGGGTGCTATCAAGCAGCCCTCTACTAGGTGCTGCTGGCGCCTTTTTGTTCAGGGTGGCGCAGACACTCCTGCTCGCGTGTGCCCTGCTGTTGCACTGTATGCAATAGTTGTTGCATTTGGGACAGTCGTTTCAAACGCACTATCCAGCCCCAGTGAGGAATCATCCCCCGACTCCGTGGGCCTATTATTTTGCTATCCAGCCCCGGTGGGGAATCTTCCCCCGACTCCGTGGGCGTAGCAGACTTATGTGTTACTTTGAGCAACCTTGTTCCAGGCGTTGCCGGTGCCGCCTCTCGTAGAGGCCAGCGCCTTTTGACATGAAACAGCCCTGTCCCAGGCGCTGCTGGCGCGGCTGTCCCGGAGGCCGCCAATGACACAAATGAAACAGCCCTGTCCCAGGTGCTGCTGGCGTGGGTCTCCTGTAGGCTGGCACTTTCATAGATGAAGCAGCCCTGCCAGGCACTGCTGGCGTGCCCTGCCCATACCCCCGCGCTATTACACATGAAGCAGCCCTATCCCAGGCGCTGCTGGCGCGGCCTGTCCCATTACAGTGCAGGCACACTAAATCAATTTTTTAGTGTAGAGCTTCACCTGTGAAGAGTTAAAGCAATTTTAAACCTTCACAGCAACTTGTGCTAAACAAGAAAAAATTTAATTGTTAGGGACAACTTTTTACTTTTAACTTTGACTTTAAGAAAAACACTATAACATACATGTAATCTTTATTATTAGAGAAAAACCCTTGTAGCCCGACTCACCCGAGTCCAATAGGACTGAACAAATCCTTTCTCCACCAATTTTACTCCCTGCCTGGGGACCGACTGGGGTAGGCCTATTCAACAGGGGAGAAAACCTGGCAGATGAATCAATGAAGGCCAACAGCGGGCAAAGGTACATCATTTCAGAACGCACCCCAGGCGCTCATCGGCAGTAGACGGTTCACTGGAGCTGGGGGCTGCATGATAGCTGGGCAGAAATTCCATGCACCCTACCAACCCTACTCAACAAAGTGGGTCTGGCACTTCCGAAACATGGGTAAGTGGACCACTGACAAGTTGTAATATTTACACTTGTTTGTACAACACACAAAGGACAAAAACATCTGCTTAGAGGCACAGTACTAGCATTCCAAACAAGTTTGGATTATGGCCAGGGTTGTCTTTGAAGATAAGGTTCGGAAATCGGGGAAATCGAGTTCTCATACAAAACACCCATGGAATAAGGCAGGAGTGTCCTGTTTATTATGGAAAATAGAGAGTGTCGCACATGAACTTTCCGAATATGAAAACTTTTTTTCCTGACTAACAACATATTCATAAGGGTCTCAAAGATCCATTCTATGCAGTTCTCATTACAGAGGTTATCAAATACAATATAACTGAACTAATAACAGTAAAACATTGCGGAATGGGATAAACTGTTTGATGGTCATTGGGATTTACCTTTAACTATTAATTAGCCTATGACTCCGCCCTATGGCAAGAGATTGGAGTTAATAGCAACCTGTTATAAAACTGACTTCTATTTCATCAAGAGTAATTGGCAATATAGTAGCTATTATTCAGCTGTGCAAATCAAGGAACTGATATTGTGCAAAGTAGCGACCTCTCAAAGGACATGTAGACCATTGTTAACAACCTTATGCTATTATCAGCTGCAGCTACCTCAGTCACAAAGACGAACAAACAGTATTCAGCATTGCTCCAGTAGTTTGTTTGGTCGAATTCAGTTATTACAAACTGATGCTAGGGCTGTAAGGTGAGAAGTTCTGAATACCATCTCTAGTTGGAGGTAGTGGAGATTTGCATGAGTTACCAATTCTTCAGTTGTTGCTATCAACTAAATATATACACTAGATGCACACCATGGGTAAGGTGAGCATGTACATTCAAGTTGCTACACTATGGTGGTGACATATATTAGACACATGGCAATCAAGTAAAGGATCCTGTAATAATTTACCTAATCTCCTTTGCCACTGGTGTTTCATCCAGTTCAGATCGATGACAACACAGAATAGGTATTGGATCTCAAAGTATTATGAAAGTATGGTTCAATGCTACATCGTATATCGACATGTTGATTTCATGTTTATTCACTGATTGCAAAAATTTGTGGCACAACTTTACGGAGAAATACATTCTCGATACAAAAAAGGAGGAATGTTCTTTTATGTCTTCCTCCATTTTGCCTCATTAGTCAGGTCTTAAAACAGTCAGCAAGAACTTGCTTTAGATTTCGTACTGTCGGACTGGCTAAGCAGCCGTGTTGCCTGCGTTTGCCAGGCATAATAATACAACGGTATACGGTTATTCTAAAAAAACGAAAACTTTGCTGGTTCAAACTGTGGTTCAGGAAACCGGCCTCTGCATAATAAAACAATTATTGACTTACACATTCTGAATGGATTGACTTACGGCTCAGGTTGTCACATCAAGCCATGGATGTGCTCAATACACAGTGCAGAGATAGCACCCAAAACAGCAGTACATTCCTATTGAGGGGATCAGAAGCGGTTTTGTTTAAATGTTAATGTTACATTTAATACGGTACAGATTACTGATGTCTTCCAGTTCATTCTTAAATGGTCTTTGACAATAATTCAGTTATAGAGCCACTACAGCTGCAACAAACGGGAACCACTCTGTCGGGTTCAACCCCGGATATCGAGTTGTAAAAGAGATCTTGACACAAGTTCTCCCACTACAAGAATATGCAGTTTGGATATTGAAAATGTGTTAACATTCCTTCACCAGGGGGTTCCAGCTACATCCTTCGTCGTGACACTAATATCAGCACAACGGGGGAAAACATTGCAAATGCTGTGGCTAGATATGATGGAATTGGCTGAAGGTGCCATTCCATTTTACATTTCTGATCTACACAAGCAGAGTAGACCAAGGGTGGCAGGATTAAGATCCTTTTTCGTATACCGCACGGACTCACGTCTATGTGGGAGGGCAGGCTTGCTATATTATATCAAGGCCACCAGAATCATAAGAAGTGTGGAATCAGCATTGTTTATTAAGCAACAAACAACCACACAAAGGAAGGTCGGTTCAGGCTATTTCAAGGAGGCTGCAGCAGGTTCTGGGTTATGCAGATATTAACACTAACGATTGTATATTTTATTCCACCAGGGTAGCATCAATGTCAGCGGCCAGGGCAATGGACATTCCCGTTGACCATATCCTCGCGACCGCAGGATGGGCAACTGAATTGATATGAAGAGGCTTGTGGACAAAAATGCTGGAGAAACTCAGTGGGTGTGGCAGCATCTATGGAGCGAAGGAAGTAGGTAACGTTTTGGGCCAAAACCCTTCTTCAGATTGATGCAGGGTGGGGGGGCGGGGGGGCGGGAAGAAGAAAGGAAGAGGAGGAGCCCGAGGGCTGAGGGAGAGCTGAGAAGGGGAGGAGACAACAAGGCCTACCGGAAATTGGAGAAGTCAATGTTTATGCCGCTAGCATAAACTGCCCAAGCGGAAAATGAGGTGCTGCTCCATCAATTTCCGGTGGTGCTCACTCTGGCCATGGAGGAGGCCCAGGGCAGAAAGGTCGGATTCGGAATGGGAGGGGGAGTTGAAGTGCTGAGCCACAGAGAGATCAGGTTGGTTAATGCGAACCGAGCGGAGATGTTCGGCGAAACGATCGCCAAGCCTACGCTTGGTCTCACCGATGTAGAGCAACTGACATCTAGAGCAGCGGATGCAATAGATGAGTTTGGAGGAGGTGCAGGTGAACCTCTGCCGTACCTGGAACGACTGCTTGGATCCTTGAATGGAGTCGAAGGGGCAGGTAAAGCGACAAGTGTAGCATCTCAAGGGAAAGTGCCCGGGGAGGGGGGGGGGGGGGGTGCGGGTGGGAAGGGACGAATTGACCAGGGAGTTACGGAGGGTGCGGTCTTTGCAGAAAGCAGACGGGGGGGAGATGGGAAGATGTGGCGAGTGGTCGGGTCATATCTGAAGAAGGGTTTTGGCCCGAAACGTTGCCTATTTCCTTCACTCCATAGATGCTGCCGCACCCGCTGAGCTACTCCAGCACTTTTGTCTACCTTCGATTTTCCAGCCTCTGCATTTCCTTCTTGAACGAAGAGGCTAATTTGCAGAGTTTTCCTTCCAAACGTACCCAAGCTGTTAGCTGGGCTCAGCTAAGGTTGGCAGTTGAGTTAGAACATAGGACATAGAACAATGCAGCAATGCAACAGGCTCTTTGGCCCACAATGTCCATGCCGAACATGATGCCAGGTTAAACTAATCACCTCTACCTGCATGTGATCCATATCTCTCAATCCCCTGCATATCCATGTGCCTGTCTCTGAGCCTCTTACATGTCACTATGGTACCTCCCTCCTCCACTACCCCAGGCAGCACTTTCCAGGCACCCACTACCCTCTGTGCAAAAATCTTCCCCTGCACATCTTTCAGAGATAAAGTGCAGAAACAGGCCCTTCGACCCACCAGGTCCACGTTGACCAGTGATCACCCTGTACACAAGTTATATGCTGCATGTGTGTGTATATCTCGTGTGTGTGTGTAGTCTTTGCTTGGACTTTACTGGCTTTACCTTGCACTAAACATTATTCCCTCGTCAAGTGTCTGTACACTGTGAGTGGCTCGATTGTAATCATGTATTGTCTTTCCGCTGGCTGGGTAGCACACAACAAAGGCTTTTCACTGTACCTCGGTACATGTGACAATAAACTAAACTAATTAATTTATATATACATGAATTAGTTAGTTTATGTGTGTGTATGCATGTGCGTGTGTGTATATATATAGTATGTGTGTTTGTGTGCGTGTATGTATATATATGTATGTGTCTGTGTGCATGTATATATACTGTATACGTACGTGTTTGTGTGTATATATATATGTGAGTGTGTATGTATATATGCGCGTGTGTGTATATATATCTATGTGTGTGAGCGTGTATGTATGTATATATGTGTGTGTGTGTGTGCATGTGTGTGCGTGTGTGTGTGCATATACTGAACTTTTTTTTCATTTAATCTATTGTTTACAATGTGCTGTGTTTACATATTCTGTTGTATTCAAGTATTCATATATATATATATATACATATTGAAGTAAGAATTTAATTGTTCTGTTTGGACATAAGACAATAAAACACTTGACTCTTGAGTGCTGAGAGTATAATATGGTTGGTTCTTTGCTGGAGACTCTCTGGTCTTGTATTTCTACACATGGCCCGGATCTGGATTCAACTCCTTGCAGTGGATACCTTCTCTCATTCTGCAGTGTGAGCTATTCCCTGCCTGCTGTGGTGAGCATGTGTGTTCAATCATATCGCCCGTTACTGCCTGAGGAACAGTACTACTTTGTCTCTGAGATCTCCATGAGTGTCCAGTTTGTCCAGTTCCCCAGGTGGAAATACGATTTAATGGCAGGATCGATCTGTCTCTCACTCTGTCTCTTCTCAGCCTCTCTTACTCACACATTCAGACACCGCCTGGGCCTACGTGATCTCCCGGTTGCTAAACACTTTAACCCACCCCCCCTCCCATTCCCACACTGACCTTCCTGTCCTGGGCCTCCTCCATTGTCAGAGTGAGGCCTAACGTAAATTGGTGGAACAGCACCTCATATTTCTCTTGGGCTGCTTACAATCTGAAACTGAAACTGAAACTGAAACCAAGCGGTATGAACAATGATTTCTCTAACTTTTCTAACGTCCAGTTCCCCTTGCTTTCTTTCTCTCTCTGTCCCTCCTAGTTCTCCGACTGGTTTCACTGTCTTCCTGATTAATATCACTGATTGTAGCCTCGTTGTCAGCTTCCCCTCAGCTAACAATGAACCATTCTACTTTTCCTTGGAACATCGTCTGCTTTGATCTGTCGTGTTCACACCATGCCCTTCCATATCTCTAGTCTCACTCTCCCCTGACTCTTTGCAGTGGATACCTTCTCTTATTCTGCAGTGTGAGCTATTCCCTGCCTGCTGTGGTGAGCATGTGTGTTCAATCACATCGCCCGTTACTGCCTGAGGAACAGTACCACTTTGTCTCTGAGATCTCCCTGAGTGTCCAGTTTATCCCCCAGGTGGAAATACGATTTTAAGGAGAAGTCTCGACCCGAAACGTCACCTATTCCTTTTCTCCAGAGGTGCTGCCTGTCCCACTGAGTTACTCCAGCACTTTGTGCCTATCTTCAGTGAAAACCAGCAGCAGCAGTTCCTTTCTGCATTCCACTTTATCAGCCAGTTTCTCAGCTCATCAGGTTCCTGCATCAAAGGCTGCAGGACTGGAATACATCACTCCACAATGATTTGTTCCAAACTTAGCATCTGCATCAACCTCTCCCTCCTAGGCTTGGGTTTAGGTGTATTATTGTAAAGTGCACTGAGGTGCAGTGAAAACCTTTGTTGAGCATCACACGCAATCAATTCGGATAATATCTGGATATTTCTAAGCCAGAGATAGATAGATTCTTGATTAGTACGGGTTTCGTTTTTTTTTAGTTTAGAGGGATCGCTGGTCCGCACCGACCAGCGATCCCCGCACATTAACACCATCCTACACCCACTAGGGACAAATCTTACATTTACCAAGCCAAATGACCTACTAAACCTGTACGTCTTTGGAGTGTGGGAGGAAACTGAAGATCTCGGAGAAAACCCATGCAGGTCACAGGGAGAACGTACAAACTCTGTACAGACAGCACCCATCGCCGGGATCGAACCCGGGACTCTGGGGCTGATTTTGCTGTAAGGCAGCCACTCTACCACTGTGTCACCATGACTGCACTAAGGGTGTCAGGGGTTATGAGGAGAAGGCAGGAGAATGGGGTGGAGGGGGAGAGTTAGAACGGCCATCATTGAATGGTGGAGTAGACGTGATGGACCATCACTAACTACTTTGAAATGTTGGGCCAAGAAACATAGACCATAGAAACATAGAAAATAGGTGCAGGAGGTGGCCATTCGGCCCTTTGAGCCAGCACCGCCATTCATCCCCTATCATTAACCCGTGTCTCCCCATATCCCTTGACTCCACTAGCAGATATAACTCTCTCTTAAATCCATCCAGTGACTTGGCCTCCACTGCCCTCTGTGGCAGGGAATTCCATAAATTCACAACTCTCTGGGTGAAAATGTTTTTTCTTACCTCAGTCTTAAATGACCTCCCCTTTATTCTAAGACTGTGGCCTCTGGTTCTGGACTCACCCCACATTGGGAACATTTTCCCTACATCTAGCTTGTCCAGTCCTTTTATAATTTTATATGTTTCTATCAGATCCTCCCTCATCCTTCTAAACTCCAGTGAATACAAGCCTAGTCTTTTCAATCTTTCCTTATATGACAGTTCCGCCATTCCAGGGATCAATCTCGTGAACCTACTCTGCACTGCCTCAATCGCAAGGATGTCCTTCCTCAAATTAGGAGACCAAAACTGTACGCAATACTCCAGATGTGGTCTTACCAGAGCCCTATACAACTGCAGAAGAACCTCTTTACTCCTATACTGAAATCCTCTTGTTATGAAGTCCAACATTCCATTAGCTTTCTTTACTGCCTGCTGTACCTGCACGCCAACTTTCAGTGACCGGTGTACAAGGACAACCAGGTCTTGCTGTACTTCCCCCTTACCTAACCTAACCCCATTGAGATAATAATCTGCCTCCTTGTTTTTGCCACCAAAGTGGATAACCTCACATTTATCTATATTATACTACATCTGCCACGCATCTGCCCACTCACTCAACCTGTCCAGGTCACCCTGCAACCTCCTAACATCCTCTTCACAGTTCACACTGCCACCTAGCTTGGTGTCATCCGCAAACTTGCTAGTGTTGCTCCTAATTCCCTCTTCCAAATCATTAATATATATGGTAAACAGTTGCGGCCCCAACACCGAGCCTTGCGGCACTCCATTTGCTACTGCCTGCCATTCTGAAAATGATCCGTTCATTCCTACTCTTTGCTTCTGGTCTGCCAACCAATTTTCTTTCCATGTCAACATCCTACCCCCAATACTATGTGCTCTAATTTTAGTCACCAATCTCCCGTGCGGGACCTTATCAAAGGCTTTCTAAAAGTCTAGATACACTACATCCACTGGCACCCCTTCATCCATTTTACATGTAACATCCTCAAAAAATTCCAGAAGATTAGTCAAGTATGATATCCCTTTCATAAATCCATGTTGACTTGGACTAATCCTTTTACTGCTATCCAAATGCTCCATTATTAACTCTTTAATAATTGACTCCAGCTTCTTTCCCACCACCGAAGTCAGGCTAACTGGTCTGTAATTCCTCGTTTTCTCTCTCCTTTCTTGAAAAGTGGGAATAACATTAGCTATCCTCCAATCCACAAGAACTGATCCTGAATCTATTGAACATTGGAAAATGATCACCAATGCATCCACTATTTCCAGAGCCACCTCCCTGAGGACCCTGGGATGCAGACCATCAGGCCCAGGGGATTTATCATCCTTCAGTCCCATTAGCCTACCCAATACTATTTATCGCCTAAATAAAATTTATTTCAGTTCCTCTATCCCCTTAGATCCTCTGTCCTCCAGTACATCTGGGAGATTGTTTGTGTCTTCCTTAGTGAAGACAGATCCGAAGTACCTATTCAACTCAACCCACATTTGACTTTGCTGGAGCCCACCGGCGAAGCAGCGTCAGCACCACGTTAACATCCCATATCACCGAATACCTGGGCCTAGGGGAATTTGAGTTGAAGATACCCTTCATAAACCTGGGTATCAGTTGGTGAGACCCAACAGAGTGGTGTCCCGATCCCTGCAACAAGTATGACGACAAGGCACTTCTGGCACCATTTATGGCACTATAACTTAATCCCTCATCAAAATATAGTTTTGAGAGGAATTCCGACACATCAGTTATACGTGCCGTGTCATACACTATGTTGGACTGTAACAGATCACTTCCCATTTCTTAATATAGGAGATGTACTGTTTCTTGGTACTATCTCTCCAGGCCGCAGTGATCACGTCCACCGTACGATCTGACAGTCTGAGCCGCAGGAAAGGTCTTCTCAGAGTCTGCAAACCAACAAATTGATTTGTTCATGCAGTGGGAGGTTCTCCACGGTCACGGGGTGAACCAGTAGATTTCTGCGTTTGGGAACGGCCATACAAAGCTCTGATATCATTCCCAGTATCAGTGGGAACCATGGCTGCGTAGGCCAGTCAGGCACTGACAAAATGCCTGATGCGGAGTCGTGCTAAATTTTTTGCATGCACCGACTGATGAGGCAAAATGGAGGGAATGCCTAGAAGAACATTCCTCCTCAGAGTTGTGAGAATGCATCGATCGCCAATGTGCCTGGGTCTGGCTCCCATGCTGTCCAGTGTTCCATACCGAGCAATAATGTTGGTAAACACTTTATGATCCAACATCTATTCTGTGTTCTCATTGAATTTCCGTGACCTGATGTCTGCCACCATTCAACCTACCTGGCAAGTAGGTAACTGAAATTCAAATGTTTCTTGTAATACACCAGTGCAAAATAAGATTAGCCAATTATCTGAGGATACCGACTTGATTCCACCCATGTGAGTAATGTATCCACCGCTGTGGTGTTGTCAATCTGAAGTTGAACATGCAGATGATGCATAGTCACACAATAAGCCTTCACCCCATAGAGTGCTCCCAGCAACTCTAAGTAGTTAATACCATGTAACTGAAGAATTGATGACATGCACATTCCACCTGCCACCGTAGCTAGAGATGGTATTAGTAGCTCCCCATCCTAGAGTACTAGCATCAGTTGTAATATAACTGAAGGTTTGTTGACCAAAATGTTACTGGAGCAATGCCGAATCTTGGTCATCTATCATTGTAACTCAGAAATGGCTTCAGCTGGCAATCGCATAGGTCTGTTGAAGTGACCTGTATGGTAGTTGAGTGCCTGCTCCTTTGCACATTGTAAATTTTGATAATGCGAAGGCCCAAACTGTGCAGCTGGAAATGCAGCCACAGATTAGCCAATTATACTGGCTATTTGTTGAATAGAAGGTTGCTCCTTAACAATAAGGTTGTTACAGGGTTCTATTAATTCTAATCTCTTGCCCCAAGACATGTGAATAGAGTTAATGGTAAATCCCAAATAATCAATAACTCTAAATGGTATCAACTTGGATTTAAGTGGATGGATGAGAAACCCCAATCACTTAAACATAAATTTAGTAGCTGAAACAGCTAAAGTAGCTAATTTCAGGGTTTTTCCTCCACATTATCCCTAACCTCTTCTCTGTCAGGTGTTCATCAATCCAGATCACCCCTCTCCACCTTCCACTCATCCCCCATCTCTCATCCAAATGTTCCTTCCGCACTTAAATTGAGACTGGGAGGAGTCCTGAGAGAAGTATATACAATGATGGGAGGCATAGATAGGGTAGACAGTCAGAATCTTTTTCCCAGGATGGAGAAATCCAAGTCTAGAGGACATGGTTTGGTTTAGTTTAGCGATACAGCGTGGAAACGGGCCCTTCAGCCCACTCAGTCTGCAATGCCCAGAAATTCCTGCACATTAACTCTATCCTCCACACACACGGGACAATTTACACTTATACCAAGTCAATTAACCTACAAACCTATAGGTCTTTGGAGTGTGGGTGGAAACTGAAGATCGCGGAGTAATCCCACGCAGGTCAAGGGGACAATGTACAAACTCCCTAAAGCCAACACCCATAGTCAGGATTGAACCCAGGACTCTGGCGCTGTAAGGCAGCAGCTCTACCGCTGCGCCACCATGCCACCTTTGAAGAACTAAATGTCCGTGCATTCCCATCAGCTTAAACAGGAGCGGAGGCCTGAGAGAAATCTCACTTTCCATGTGAATTAATCACTCTCCTGTTATTCTGTTTCATGGGCTTAATGGTAAGGCTTTGGATCTTTAATTAAATGGAAGCTCTGGGTTTAAGGCTACTAATGGTTTCGAATGTAATTTTGTTTCTAATTGAGGAAAGAAAATTATGACGGCTACCCCAATGTAACTTGCTTCAAGGATTATGTAAAGCCATTCAAAGCCATTATCATCATTTAAAGTTAGATCACATACAAGTACTTGTGTGACACTCCGATTGAAATGCTTTTGTTTTGTGATGAACTTTTTTCAGTCTAATCAAACTTCAATTTGCCACCGGTACATATTGCTTGTAATGAATTTTAAAAAAAAATCTTAAAATGCTGCCCATTTTAGCTGGTTTAGTTTAATTTAGTTGAGAGATACAGCGCGGAAACAGGCCCTTCAGCCCACCGAGTCCACGCTGACCACCGATCCCCACACATTAACACTATCCTACACCCACTAGGGACAATTTTTACATTTACCAAGCCAATTAACCTACATACCTGTACGTCTTTGGAGTGTGGGAGGAAACCGAAGATCTCGGTAAAAACCCACGCAGATCATGGGGAGAACGTACAAACTCAGTACAGACAGCAACTTTTTACACAAATGTTGGTGGGTGAATGGAATGAGCTGCTGGAGGAGATAATTGACGCAGGGACGATCACAACATTTAAGAAACATTTAGACAGGTACATAGATGGGATAGGTTTTGGGAATAGGTGGAACAGGTGGGTCGGTTTTGGCAAGTTGGGACAAAAGGCCTATTTCCATGCTGTATGGCTCTATAATTCCATGACAGGAATAATTCGTTGAATCCTTGTCACTGGACCAAACCAAAGCCTATCTGCCCAACTGATAGTTTTAGGGTAAACACTTGGAGTTATAGAGGTAGAGAAATGGTTCATAAGATCATAAGTGATAGGAGCAGAATTAGGCCATTTTGTCCATTAAGTCTACTCTGCTATTCATAATAGTAATAATAATAATAATAATAATATATTTTATTGTCATTACACATAAGTCAACGGGATTTGGTTTGCAGCTTCCATCCGATGTGACTACTGGAGAGACAGTTGACGTCACGGAAAGACGGCACCCGGGAAAGGCTGGGTTAGCACCCCAGTCTGTGTCTTTCATGAGAAAGACACCCAACAAAGCTACGGAAAGGCCTAATGAACCATCGTGGCCTAAACATCCATCAGGCGAGAATGAAATGCTCGGAGAAGGAGAAAGAGGTGCAGCGCACAGGCCTTGAACCTGGTGAGACGCAGGAGGAGCCCGGCCGGGAGTCACCCCACAGAGCCCAGTCCCTCCATGCACTAGAGTCTCCCAACCCCTGCAGAGTAGTTATGAAGATGGCTGATCCGTGGGCGGTTGCTGCTGGGCCGCAAGTCGGGGCCTGATCAACCCCGGCTGGGTCGCCTGGGTGAGGGTGTCTGATGTTGTGAGACCCGGAACACCCGATGACTCCAGATCACATCACTGAGGATGCGTCCCAGCGCATCTAGAAGATGTATATTTTTCACATAATATCTTTTATTGTCATTACACACAAGTGCAACGAGATTTGGTTTGCAGCTTCCATCCGATGTCATAACTTAAACGACTAGTAAAATTTATGTTTAGATACCCCGAGAACAAGGTTTGTAAAAAGAACATTAGAACAATAAAACAGTTAAAACAGACTAAAGTGCAGATGTGTCTGTGCGACGTGACCATCCGAGGGAGACAGTCCATGGGGGTGGGGGGCACTCAGCAAGTCTCCCTCCTATTTCTATCTCCTAGACAACCAACGTCAACTCCTGAGACTCACCAGCATTCCCCTCCTATGATTGCTTTGGAGGGCACAAATACTTCAGAATGCTTCCTTTACCATAACCACCAAGCTAGCTACAATACGATACAATACAACAGAACTTTATTTATCCCAGGAGGGAAATTTATCTGCCAACAGTCATAAAAACAGAAAATACATGAAACATGAAACTAAAGTGACGAGTCCAAAGGATTGGGGGTGTGCAAAGATTGGGGGTTGGGGGGAAGGGGGAGGGGAGTCAGTCTCAGTCTACCCCACGACAGAAGAGGGAGGAGCTGTACAATTTGATAGCCACAGGGAAGAAGGATCTCCTGTGGCGTTCTGTGCTGCATCTTGGTGGAACCGGTCTGGTGCTGAAGGTGCTCCTCAGGTTGACCCGTGTGTCATGGAGGGGGTGAGCTGTGTTGTCCAAGTTGCTCCGCAGTTTGAAGAGCATCCTCTCCTCCAAGACCACCTCCCATGAATCCAACTCCGCCACCAGGACGGAGCCAGCCTTCCTGATGAGTTTTTGATCCTATTGGCGTTGGTGGTCTTCGCCCTGTTTCTCCAGCACATGGCAGCAAAGAAGATGGCACTGACTACCACCGATTGGTAGAACATCTGCAGCATCTTACTGCAGATGTTGAAGGAGCAAACCCTTCTCAAAAAGTACAGCTGGCTCTGTCCCTTCTGGTACAGGGCCTCAGCGTTCCTGGACCAGTCCAGTTTACTTATACTTCTTTAAATAGGTAACAAAGGCACATGGAATGCTCATCTACATTTATTGGGGCATTGGCCACAAGCGTCAAGATGTCATGATGGAGATCTGTAAGACTTTGGTTAGGCCACATCTGGAGTCTTGCGTGCTGTTCTGGTCCCTCCATTACAGGAAGGATGTGGAGGCTTTGGAGAGGGTGCAGAGGAGAATTACCGAATGATGGATCAGAGGATATTAGATTGAAGGAAGGATTGGACAATTTTTTTTTCTTCTTTGGAATGGTACAGTCTAAGTGGACAAATGATAGAGGTCTCTACAATTATGAGCGGCATAGACCGTCAGAACATTTATCCCAGGGTAAAATTGTCAGAGAGCATAGCTTCAAAGTGAGAAGGTCAACATTTAAAGGTGATGCACGGGGCATCTTTGCATTTTTACGCAGCGGGTGGTGGGTGCCTGGTAAGTGCTGACAGGGATGGTGGTGGAGGCAGATTGAGAGATAGGCTGGGCAGCTGTGGGAACCGTGTTGTTCAGCTATAAAGAGTGCATAGTGTCACAGAGCGAGACAGTGTGGAAACGAGCCCTTCGGCTCAACTTGCCCACACCGGCCAACACGTCACAGCTACACTAGCCCCATGTTCCTGCCTATGGTCCACATCCATCCAAACCTGTCCTATCCCTGTCTAACTGTTTCTTGAACACTGGGATAGTCCCAGACTCAACTAGCTCCTCTGGCAGTTTGTTCCATACACCCACCACCCTTTGTGTGAAAAAGTTACCCCTCAGATTCCTATTAAATCTTTTCCCCCTTCACGTTGAACCTATGTCCTCTGGTCCTCGATTCCCCCACTCTCGGCAAGAGACTCTGTGCATCTACCTGATCTGGTCCTCTCATGATTCTATGCACCTCTGTAAGATCTCCCCTCATCCTCCTACGCTCCAAGGAATAGAGACCCAGCCTACTCAACCTCTCCCTATAGCTCACACTCTCTAGTCCTGGCAACATCCATATAAAACTTTTCTGAACCCTTTCAAGCTTGACAATATTTTTCCTATAACATGGTGCCCAGAACTGAACACAATACTCTAAAAGCAGTCTCACCAACGTCTTATACAACTGCAACATTTCCGTCCAACTTCTATATTCAGAGAATTGCTGAGAAGATTTACGATGTAGAAAGGACTTGAGGATCTGAGCTATAATGAGAGGTTGGGCATCCTCGGACTCTATTCCTTGGAGCACAGGAGGATGATGAGTGATTTTTCAGAGGTGTATATGAGGAAAACCCACGTGGTCATGGGGAGAACGTGCAAACTCCGTACAGAGAGCACCCATAGTCAGGATCGAACTTGGGTCTCTGGAGCTGTAAGGCGGCAACTCTACCACTGCCACACCCTGCCGCCCCAAGAAAGGGAGAAGAAGGAATGACTGGGGTGGGATTCCCATTGATGGTAGAACCACAACAGCATGTTAAAATGGAAGACAAGGGGGGGGGGGGGGAAATGCCATGTATGTTATTTCAATTCAGAGAAAAATGAAAGATCAAGTATTTTTACACTGCCAAGTAAGCTTCAGAAAATACCTTACTCTGGGAATGAAACAGCTCAGAAGTTCACAGAAGGTAGTAAGTCCTAAAAGATGCAAGTTTTTGCCCTTGCGGTAAAGTATGTGCAGTCACAAGAATGAATAAATCCTCAAGATGCCAAAGGGAAGAAGATTAATAGGAGAAGGGGAGTGGGGCCAAAATAAGGGATATATTATTTGAGAAGGAGAGTTAAGGGATCATAAAGCGGAGACAATGTGAGGCGTCAGAAGAGTTTGCATTGACGTGATATGGGATATTTTGCTTCCAAAGCACGTTTCAAGCAGTTTCATGATGTGACTTGGAATGCCAAGAAAGCTGTTTCTTATGGTGGGAAGAATGACAAGAATCTGTGTGGAATGCAAGACATAGTCGTGGAGTCGTGCAGCACGGAGACAGGCCTTTCAGCTCAACCTGCCCATGCCAACCAACATGCCCCATCTACACGGGTTCCACGTGCCTGTGTTTGGCCCATATCCCTCTAAACCTATCACATCCATGTTCTTGTCCAAAATCTTTCTCAAACATTGCGATAGTCCCTGCCTCAACTACCTTCTACGGCAGCTCGTTCCATACACCCACCACCATTTATGTACAAAAGTTGACCCTTACATTCTCTTAAAATGTCCCCACCTCACTGTAAACCTATGGTTCTCGATTCATCTCATTTGGATTAAAAAATCTGTGTATTTATCCTATTTCTCGCATGATTTTACACACCTTTATAAGATCACCCTTCATCAATAGACAATAGACAATAGACAATAGGTGCGGCTTCAGGCTGGTGTAGGCCGCAGGCCGGCGGTCGGAGATTTAAATTCCATCTTTGGCCAGCCTGTAGTCTTCACAGGGAATCAATCTCATCCTCTAAGGAGTAATTGATGATCTGCTTGCATTTGTCTAATGGATGTGATTGATTGTAGTGGGAGGTTGAGCATTGGGCTCACATGAAAGATTGCTTGTGCTAGGTCTAGGAGGACTGCGTGTTCATGTGTGGGTGATTTATACCGTGTGGTGATTTGGGTTTGCCTTTACACTTTCCTTTTTTTAAATTGAAAAATTTAGATTTATATCTAATTGCGTCTTTGCGTCATAGGTATTCATCGAGGTGTGTAAGATCATGAAGGGAATAGATCGGGTAGGCGCACAGAGTCTCTTGTGTGAGGAGGAACTTCAGATGCTGGTTTAAACCGAAGATCGACGGAACAAAATAGAGTAACTATTGAGGTACTATTGAGGGAGTGCAGCGTAGGTTCACAAGATTAATTCCCGGGATGGCGGGACTGTCATATGCTGATAGAATGGAGCAGCTGGGCTTGTACACTCTGGAATTTGGACACGCTTGGGTCAGGAAACATGTTCCTGATGTTAGAGGAGGCCAGAAACAGGGGCCACAGTTTAAGAATAAGGGGTAAGCCATTTAGAACAGAGATGAGGAAGTACTTTTTCACACAGAGAGTTGTGAATCTGTGGAATTCTCTGTCTCAGGGGGCGGTGGAGGCCGGTTCTCTGGATACTTTCAAGAGAGAGATAGATAAAGCTCTTAAAGATAGCGTGGTCAAGTGATATGGGGAGAAGGCAGGAACGGGGTACTGATTGTGGATGATCAGCCATAATCGCATTGAATGGTGGTGCTGGCTCAAAAGGCCAAATGGCCTACTGCACCTATTGTCTATTGTCTATTGTAACAGTGGGACAGGCAGAATCTCTAGAGAGAAGGGATGGGTGACGTTTTGGGTCTAGACCCTTCTTAAGTGTCTCTTGGCCAGAGTAGGGGAATCAAGAACCAGTGGACATAGATTTAATGTGAGGGGGAGGGGGGGATATTTAAAAGGAACCTGAGGGGTAATTGTTTCACACAAAGGGGGTGCGTGTACGGAACGAGCTGCCAGAGGAGGTAGTTGAGGCTGGTACTATTGCAATGTTTAAGAAACATTTAGACGGGTGCACGGATAGGGTAGTTATAGAGGGATGTGGGCCAAAAGCAGGCAGACGGGACTAGTGCAAATGGAACATGTTGGTCGGCGTGGGCAAGTAGGGCTGAATGGCCTGTTTCCATGCTGTATGACTCAATGAATCTCTGACTGCGAGGTATTTATTAATGTTGTGCAATGTTCAAGAGCCTGATTGTTATTGTGAAGAATCTATCAGTGAACCAGGTCATGGTTAGCAAACTCCAGTATCTTCCTTCCCACGATCGTAGTGAGATGTCAGGATGGTGTGGGCCTTTGATGATATTAGCTGCCAATTTGTTATGACTAACCCACTCACCCATTCAAATCCCACAAAGCCCAACGTTACTCAGATCAGTTGACTTTCAACCTTAAGCATGGTCCTCTTTAGCAATGAGAGACTTGCAGTTTAAGTAGCAAGGTTTTCAATTACTGTCAGACATGTCAGACATCTTAGCTTAGTTTAGTTTGGTTTAGAGTTACAGCTTGGAAGCAGGCCGTTCAGCCCACCAGGTCTGTGCTACCAGTGCTGATCCCCGTACTCTAACTCTACTCCACTCACACTAGGGCCAATGTACAATTTTACCAAAGCCAATTAACTCACAAACCGGCACGTCTTTGGAGTGTGGGAGGAAACCGGAGCTCCCTGGGAAAACCCACGCAGGTCACGGGGAGAACGTACAAATTCCGTACAGACAGCACCCGTAGTCAGGATTGAACCCGGGTCTCTGGCGCTGTGAGGCAGCAACTCAACTGCTGCGCCACCGTGCCCTCCCCCCCCCCCAACCCTTCTCTCGTGCCATCCAAGACCGCTGGAAATTGCAGAAAACTGTAGACTCTTGCACTAGACGTCATTCCTTCATCATGTATCTTTACACTGTGAATGGCTCAACTGTAATCATGTATGGTCTTTCCGCTGACTAGCAACAAAAGCATTTCACTGTACCTCTGCACGTGTGACAATAAATTACTTTGAACTGGACGCTTTAGTAATGAGAAGTTTGCTGTTTAAGCAGCATCTTTTTTAATCACAGAGTGTCCGAAAACTGGTGATATTTAATCTGTAATGGCCAAAGCACATCAGCAAAACGATTCTCCTCCACGTTACATGACAGCACATTACCAGTTGGCGCTATTGGCTGGGACATAATTCATAAAGGGCCTGTCCTACAAGCATGCGACTCTATGCGATTAGCGCGACCTAACGTGGTCGCTTGAGCTGTCCGGCGTCGCGGGGCCGGTCCTACTTCAATCGCCGGAGCCGTGCGGAATTGTGTGGAGTTCGTCCCGACATCGCGCGGGGCTCCGAAAAATTCTGCGCGGCAACGGCTTGTCGGCTCGCAGTCGCCTCGACGCATTACACACCGCCCCAACGTCGTGCCTCCATGAACCTATCTGTAGGTGCCTCCATGACCCTTTATGTGTGTGGCTCCGTGGCCCTCTGTGTGTGTGTGCCTCTGTGCCCCTCTCTGTGTGCCCCTCTCTGTCCTGGCGAACTTACCTTAGACTTCGCTCCAACTTCGCCTCACTTTGCGCCGCGTTGCGCCACTCACCCGACCTCCGCGCGGTCCCTGCTGCCGGTTTGGTCGTGCTTGCCGCATGCAGGCGCATGCTGGTGGGAACGGCCCTGTACAGGGGATCACCCGACCTCCGCGCGGCCCCCGCTTCTAGTTTGATCGTGCTCATCACATAGAGTTGCATGCTTGTAGGACAGGCCCTTTACTCATAAGGTCATAAGGTCATAAGACCGAATGTGACTTATGGTTGGATTTACGAAGGAGAGATCATGCTTGACTAATCTGGAATTTTTTGAGGATGTAACAAGTAGAATGGATAAGGGAGAAGTGTTGTATCTGGACTTACAAAAAAGCCTTTGACAAGGTCCCACACAAGAACTTAATGTGCAAAATTAGAGCACATTGTATTGGGGGTAGGGTATTGACATGGATAGAGAACTGGTTGACGGACAGGAAGCAAAGAGTTGGAATTAACAGGTCTCTTTCAGAATGGCAGGCAGTGACTAGCTGGGTGCCGCAAGGCTCGGTGCTGGGACCCCAGTTATTTACAATATATATTAACGATTTAGATGAGGGAATTAAATGTGACATCGCCAAGTTTACAGATGACACAAAGCTGATGGCAGTGTGGGCTGCGATGAGGATGCTATGAGGCTGCAAGGTAACTTGGATAGGTTGGGTGAGTGGGCAGATCCATGGCAGATGCAGTATAATGTGGATAAATGTGAGGTTATTGACTTTGGTGGCAAGAACAGGATGCTGATTATTATCTGAATGGTGGCCGATTAGGACAAGGGGAGGTGCAATGAGACCTGGGTGTGCTTGTACATCAGTCACTGAAAGTAAGCATGCAGGGACAGCAGGCAGTGAAGAAAGCGAATGGCATGTTGGCCTTCATTGCGAGAGGGCTTGTATTCACTGGAATTTAGAAGGATAGGAGGGGATCATGGCAAAATATAAAATTCTCAAAGGATTGGACAGGCTCAATGCAGGTAAAATGTTCCTGATGTTGGGGGAGTCCAGAACCAGGGGTCACAGTTTAAGAATAAGGGGTAGACCATTTAGGACTGAGATGAAGGAAAACATCTTCACCCGGAGAGTTGTGAATCTGTGGAATTCTCTGCCACAGAAGGCAGTGGAGGCCGATTCACTGGATGTTGTCAAGAGAGAGTTAGATTTAGCGCTGGGGGATAACGGAATCAGCCATGATCATATTGAATGGCAGTGCAGTCTCGAAGAGCCGAATGGCCTACTCCTGCACCTATTTTCTCTGTTTCTATGTTTCTATCAATACTCCAGCCCAACTTGCCCGCACCGGCCAACATGTCCCATCTACACTAACCCCACCTAGAGTCTTGATGTGATATAGTGTGGACACAGGCCCTTCGGCTCAACTTGCCCGTGCCGGCCAGCATGTCTCATCTACACTAGTCCCACCTGCCTGCGTTTGGCCTATATCCCTCGAAACCAATCCTATCCATGTACCTGTCAAAATCTTTCTTAAACATTGTGATAGTACTTCCTCCGGCAGCTCGTTCCTTACACCCACCACTCTTTGTGTGAAAAAGTTATCCCTCAGGTTCCAATTAAATCTTTCCCGCCCTCACCTTAAACTTATGTTCTCAATTCCCTACTCTGGGCAAAAGAAATGTGTGTTTATCCGATCTATTTGTCTGATGAAAGTATACAACTCGATGGATCATCCCTCATCCTCCTGCGCTCCCAAGGACTAAAGCTCTAGCCTGCTCAACCTCTCCCCATAACTCAGTCAACATGATTTTGTATTTCCCCAGATCTACCCAAGTCACAATTGTTTAATTGTCATATGAGCCGACAAAGCAGCAATGAAATTCTTACTTGCAGCAACTGCGTGTACTCAATAACATCCAGACAAATACTGTATAATAAAAACAGAATCAATAAATTAATAACTGTGATGCTCTGACCTCCCTTCTATCGAGTGGAGCAGTCGCTGCCTCAAAAAGGCTGGCATCATCATCAAGGACCCACACCATCCTAGCCACACACTCATCTCCCTGCTAACTTCAGATAGAAGGTACAGGAGCCTGAAGACTGCAACGACCAGGATCAGGAATAGGTACTTCCCCACAGCCATCATTATTAAACCTGGCTCGGACAAAACTCTGAACATTAGATTAGATTAGATTCAATTTTATACTTGTCCTTCGAACCTCAGATGAAATTCTGTTTCTACAAGCCATACAAACAGACCAATTCATAAAAAAACCACACAACAATTCAATTCACACAAACATCCATCACAGTGAATCTCCTCCTCACTGTGATGGAAGGCAAAGTTCTTCTCTCTCCCCCGCACAATTTCGCTCCCGATGTCGAAGCCCCAGGCAGGCGATGTTAAGTCCCACGGCCATTGAGGCCGCGCCGGGCGATGTACGGCCCCGCTCTAGGCCCAAAAGTCACAATGTTGGAGCCCCCGGCGGGTGCTGGAATGTCCCATGGCTATTAAAGCCGCGCGGGGCGATGTACGGCCCCGCTCCGGGTTGTTCCAATCCCGTGACACGGGCGGGAGAAATTGTGTTGCGGAGCTCCGGGAAGCGGACTCTCACCCGGACCCTCGAGCTCCCGATATCCCGACAGTCCACCGGCAGTAATCTGCAGCTGGAGCTCCGGAGTCGGGCCGCAGCAGCGAGCCACCACCGCTCCCCACGCTCCGAAGCCGGCCAGCCCCACGATGGTAAGTCCGTGACTGGAGCCCCCAGGTCGTCCCGGTCGGAGGCCGCTCCACGGTGCTAGGCCCCAACGACAACGGAGACCCGACAGGGAAAAAGTCGGGTCTCCCGTGCAGAGAAGAGATTTTAAAAGTTTCCCCCTCCCCCTCCCCCCACATGTACCCAGTTAGAAACAGTACCAAAAAAAACACGAACAACTACATTTACCTAGACAAAAAAATATTTTAAAAAGCCAGACAGGCTGTAGGGGCCGCTGCAACGTGAGTCGCGCCGCCACAGTAATGCCTCTTTATCTGTTATTTGCACTTTATCAGTTTATTTATGGATGTGTGTATTTATGTATATAATGGTATATGGACACACTGATCTGTTTTGTAGTCAATGCCTACTATGTTCTGTTGTGCTGAAGCAAAGCAAGAATTTCATTGTCCTGTCAGGGACACATGACAATAAACTCTCTTGACTTGACTTAATGCAAAAAAAAAAGTCCATAGTCCAACCCAAGACACAGTCCATCGAATTTTATAAAGGGACACAAAGTGCTGGAGTAACTCGGTAGGTCAGGCGACATCTCTGGAGCGCATGGATGGGTGACATTTTGGGTTGTGACCATTATTCAGGACAGGGATATGGTCCAAACGCAGGCAGGTGGGGCTGGTGTAGACGGGACATGTTGGTCGGCGGGGGCAAGTTAGGCCGAAGGGCATGTTTCCAGGCTGGATGGCTCGTTGCCTCTATTCTATGACTCCACGGCAGCACCTGATCTTACTCACACCGTGAAGGAGAAGATGCCAGAGCAACAAGGGAATTGAATGAGAGAGAAAGAATAAAAAAAAGCTTAAATAAGAGTGAAAAACCTGCATTTGTCATCTATCAAACCCCGCTGAATGCCACATTTGTATCTGTCAAACTGTTTATTTTCTAAAGGCCTCAAGTGTTCCCTTTTTTTTGTTCCCAGCCATCATCTTCAGTTTGTTAAATTTATTTTGGATTGCCTCTGGACATGGAGATTTAATGGATGATATTTTCCACACCATTCATCTGTGAGGAAACCTCCTCAATGATTGCTGACCATTTATTCCACGATGCACCCTTCCCACAGGTACGGTTTCCTACATTTGTCATTACTCGGGGAATCTATTTCTCACTCCATGACAAGTTATTACCGAAATTAATACAGCCCAGTATTGTGTGACTGACGGCTTCTATTTCTCATTGTGACAGTGTGAACTCATCCATTTTGTAACCATTCTGGTTTGCAGAGTGGAATAAGATATCTTTCATCGCTGTTTCTCCCCGACAGCTTCAAAGGGGACGTGAGAGATGTCTGCTCCTTTGTTGTTTTTGGAGCAAGGGAGAATTCACACCGAGTTTATATCAATTAACCTGCTGTGAGAGGACTTTAGTTTAGTTTAGTTTGGAGATACAGCACGGAAAACAGGCCCTTCGGCCCAACGAGGCCGCACCGACCAGCGATCTCCGCACACTAACACGAGGGCCAATTTTACATTCACACCAAGCCAATTTACTGACAAACCTGTACATCTTTGGAGTGTGGGAAGAAACTGAAGGTCCCGGAGAAAATCCACGTAGGTCACGAGGAGAAGGTAAAAAACTCCGTACAGGCAGCAGGATCAAACCGGGGCCTTTGGTGCTACCAATAGGCATGAAATAGCCACCCTACCAATAGACACAAAATGCTGGAGTAACTTAGCGGGACAGGCAGCATCTCTGGGTGGAAGGAATGGGGGATGTTTCCGGTCGAGACCCTTCTTCAGACTGAGAGTCAGGGGAGAGGGAGAGACAGAGATATGGAAGGGTAATGTGTGAAATCGAGATATCAAATGGGACGAAGTTCAAGGACAATGTAGAATAGATCGTTGTTAGCTGGGGGAAGGTGACAACGAGGCATATAATGTAATTGTTAAAGAAGGAACTGCAGATGCTGGAGAATCGAGGGTTACACAAAAAGCTGGAGAAACTCAGCGGGTGCAGCAGCATCTAAGGAGCGAAGGAGATAGGCGACGTTTCGGGTCGAGACCCTTCTTCAGACTGGTCAGGGATCAGGGAAACGAGAGATATAAACAGTGATGTGGAGAGATAAGGAACAATGAGTGAAAGATATGCAAAAAAGTATTGGTGACAAAGGAAGCAGGCCATTGTAAGCTGTTTGTGGTGTGAAAATGAGAAGCTAGTGCGACTGGGGAGGGGGGGGGGGGGGGAGATGGAGAAGGAATGTCAGGGCCAGAGGGCTGAGGGAGAGGTGGGGGGGAGGCAGTCTGGGTTAACAGAATTGAGAAAATTCAATGTTTAAGCCCAGAGGATGCAGACTCCCCAAGCGGAATATGAGGTGCTGTTCCTCCAACTTGCGGTGTTGCTCACTCTGGCCGTGGAGGAGGCCCAGGACCGAGAGGTCGGATACGCAGTGGGAGGGGGAGTTGAAGTGCTGAGCCACCGGGAGGTCGGGTTGGTTATTGCGGACCGAGCGGAGGTGTTCGGCGAAACGATCGCCCAGCCTCCGCTTGGTCTGTAATATTTAATCAGGAGGACAGTCAGGCTAGTCGGAGAACTGGGATGGAAGATGAAGGGAGAGAGAGGGAAAGCAAGGGTTACTTGAAGTTAGAGAAACCAATATTCATACCGCTGGGTTGTGAGCTGCAGGGGAGCTTGGAGTGCAGAAGGATGAGAGGTGATCTTATTATGAAGGTATGGGAGGGGAATTGGCTAGGATAGATTGGAAAATTATACTGAAAGGGTTGACGGTGGACTGGTAACGGCAAAGATTTCAAGACCGCATGGATGAACTCCAGAAATTGTTCATCCCTGTCTGGCGAAAAAATAAAACTGGGAAGGCAGCTCAACCGTGGCTGACGATGGAAATCAAGGACAGTGTTCAATCCAAGGAAGAGGCATATAAATTGGCCAGAGGAAGCAGCAAACCAGGGGACTTGGAGAAATTTAGAACTCAACAGAGGATGACAAAGGAGTTAATTAAGAGGGGGAGTTAATTTTGAGCTTGCGGGGGAATATAAAAACTGACTGTAAAAGTTTCTATAGGTATGTAAAAAGAAAAAGATTAGTGAAACTGAATGTAGGTCCCTTACAGTCAGAGACAGGTGCATTTATAATAGGAAACAAGGAAATGGCAGAACAGTCAGATGAGTACTTTGGTTCTGGCTTCATTAAGGAAGGCACAAACAATCTCACGGCAATACCAGGAGACCGAGGATCTAGTGGGAGGGAAGAACTGAAGGGAATCCACATTAGTCAGGAAATGGTGTTAGGTAAACTGTTGGGACTGAAGTCTGATAAATCCCCACAGCCTGGTGGTCTGTATCACAGAGTGCTCAAGGAGGTGGCCCTAGAAATCGTGGATACATTGGTGATCATTTTCACATACACCAATTCATTTCTACATACACACACACAATACAATACAATACCATTTATTGTCATTTGAAACCTCATTGAGGTTCAAGCGAAATTTTGTTTCTGCAGTCATACATACAAAAAAAGAACCAAGACACAACACATTTTACACAAACATCCATCACAGTGAATATCCTCCTCACTGTGATGGAAGGCAAAGTCTTATCTCTCCCCTGCACTCCCCATTCTTCTCCCGGTCAGAGTCAAAGCCCCCGGCGGGTGATAGTATATAAGTCCCGCGGCCATTCATGCCGCGCCGGGCGATGCAAGGCCCCGCTCCGGGTCTTGATGTTGGAGCCCCCGGCGGGCCCTAGCAAGTCCCGTGGCCATCAAAGCCGCGCCGGGCGATGTAAGGCCCCGCTCCAGGTCGTCTTCAACCCAGCAACTCGGGCGGGAGAAGTTGCCGCCGCGGGAGCTCCGAAAAGCGGTCTCGCACCAGAGACCCGCGAGCTCCCGGTGTTACCGTCCACCGGCCTGCAGCTGGAGCCTCCGAATCTCCGGGGTCGGGCAGCAGCAGCGCGCTACCACAGCTCCTCCCGTTCCCAACTCGGCCAGCCCCACGATGGTAAGTAAGTCCGCAGCTCCACGACTGTAGCCCCAGGTCCGGTTGCAGGCCGCTCCACGGTGCTAGGCCCCAACGACAACGGAGACCCGACAGGGAAAAGGTTGGGTCCTCCGTACAGGGAAAAGATTTAAAAAGTTTCCCCACCCCGCCCCCCACCCCCCACACATATCCAACTAAAAAAAACACTAACTAACAACACTCAACCGAGACAAAAAATAAAAAAAAGACAGACGGACTGCAGAGGCCGCTGCGACCAGAGTCGCGCCGCCCACCGACCAATGCTCTCTCGGCTCTGGATCAATTCCTGTGGACTGGAGGGTAGCCAATGTAACTCCACTTTTTAAGAAAGGAAGGAGAGAGAAAACTGGGAATTATAGACCAGTTACATCGGTAGTGGGGAAGATGCTGGAGTCGATTATTAAAGATGTTATAGCAGTGCATTTGGAAAGCAGTTATGGGATTGGTCAAAGTCGGCATGGATTTATGAAGGGGAAATCATGCTTGAGTAATCTTTTGGAGGATTTTTTGAGGATTTAACAAGTAGAATGGATAAAGGAGAGCCAGTGGATGTGGTGTATCTAGATTTTCAAAAAGCCCTTGACATGGTCCCACACAAGAGATTAGTGTGCATTACTGGAGCACATGGTATTGGGGGTAGGATATTGACATGGATAGAAAACTGGTTGGCAGACAGGAAGCAAAGAGTAGGAATTAACGGGTCCTTTTTAGAATGGCAGGCAGTGACTAGTGGGGTGCCACAAGGCTCGGAGCAGGGACCCCAGTTATTTACAAAATATACTAGACTAAGTGGGACCCGTTGGGTCCCATGTTCACGCAGGAGGGCTGGTCCCCCGACGCAGTATTCCACCTCTCCACCAATTCCAATTTTGGTGGCCAGTGGGGAGGGGGGGGGGGGGGGGGCTTTCTGGAGTGCTGGTATGGGTGTTGTTGGCTGCAGGGACTATTGGTCTCCAGAGGGCTAGTATGAACATTGTGGGCCAAATTGATTCTTGGGGTGGCAGCTCAGTCCCTCAAGAATGATGTGCTGGCAGCTCACTCACGGCTGGTGGGCTGGCAGTTGACTCATGGCTATTCCTTGAAATTCCATTTAAAGCAGAGTGCAAGGCCACCAAATTCAAATATAGTTTCTTACCTCTTCGAGCAGGGTGCAAGGCCACAAAATTCAAGTGCAGTTTCATACCATTTCAAGGAAGGTGCAAGGCCAACAAATTCAAATGCAGTTTCATACTAATTCATGCAGAGTGCAAGGCCACCACATTCAACTGCAGTTTCATACCATTTCAAGCAGGGTAAAACCACCATAAGACCACACAAAACACTACACTCACAGTTCAGTAGACATTTGGTGTGTTCAGTTGATTCACAGCTCAGACAGAGTTGTGACCTCTCCCTCCCCCATCATGCAGAGACTATGCCACACCCACACTTCCAGGTTTTATAATCCCTCCCCCTCCCACCGGAAAAGGTATGGCCCTCATGGTGTGATCAACATTTTTTAAACACTAAACATTTTTATTATTCATTGATGGGAAGAATCCTCTGCACCTGATGAGCGGCGGGGGACTGAGTAAGATGGCCAAAAATCACAGCCGTAAGTGGTAGCATTTTATCTAAAATCAATATAGTGCAAACAGGAAGTTGTCAAGTTTAACCAAACAGCCATTTTCAGTGCATTTCCACCTCAACCCAAACCCCCCCAAACAGCCATTTGCAGTGCATTTCTGCTTCAAACTACCCCCCCCTCGCCCAAATGGCCATTTGCAGTGCATTTCTACTTCAACCCAAACCCCCCCAAACAGCCATTTGCAGTGCATTTCTGCTTCAAACCAAACCCCCCTCGCCCAAACAGCCATTTGCAGTGCATTTCCACTTCACCTCAAACCCTCCTCCTCCCCGCCCAAACGACCATTTGCAGTGCACTCCCACCTCACCCCAAAGGCAGCCATTTGCAGTGCACCCCCACCTCACCCAAAAACAGCCATTTGCAGTGCATTCCCACCTCACCCCAAAGACAACCATTTGCAGTGCATTTCCACCTCACCCCAAAGACAGCCATTTGCAGCACATTTCCATTTCACCCCAAAGACAGCCATTTGCAGCACATTTCTACTTGAAACCAACCATATTTTGATTTTCAAACCACATTACGGGCACTCACAGTTGAGTAGTTTTGTGTAATGTTATTCAGAGAGACATGAACCTCTTGCTTCCTCCATGTTGCAGACTGAGTGAGGCATACCACTTCCGGGTTTGATAGTTCCTCCCTCCCTCCCACCAGCAGGGGCAGCAGGAGAATGGCAAAAAATTAAAAAACATTAATAACTCTCAGATTTTACATCGATGGGAAATATCCTCTGGGCCCGGAAGGTGGAGGGCAGCTCTGAGCGAGATTGCCAAAAATGAGGGCCGTAGGTGGCAGCGTTCTCTCGTAAATCACAGCACAGCGAGCCAAATGTGGTCAAGATCAGACTTTTAGTAATATAGATTAACGATCTAGACGAGGGAATTAAATGTAACATCTCTAAGTTTGCGCTTGACACAAAGCTGGGTAGCAGTGTGAGCTGCAAGGATGATGCTATGAGGCTGCAGGATGACTTGGATAGGTTGGTTGAATTCGCAGAAGCATGGCAGATGCAATATAATGTGGATAAATGTGAGGTTATCCACTTTGGTGGCAACAGCATGAAGGCTGATTATTATCTGAATCGTGTCAGATTAGGAGAAGGGGAGATGCAACGAGACCTGGATTAGCTTGTACATCAGTCACTGAAAGTAAGCATGCAGGTACAGCAGGCAGCTAATGGCTTGTTGGGCTTCATTGCAAGAGGATTTGAGTTTAGGTGCAAGGAGGTCCTACTGCAGTTGTACAGGGCCCTGGTGAGACCACATCTGGAGTATTGTGTGTAATTTTGGTCTCCTAATTTGAGGAAGGGCATTATTGCTATTGAGGGAGTGCAGCGTGGATTCACCAGGTTAATTCCCGGGATGGCGGGACTGACGTATATGAAAGAATGGGTCAACTGGGCTTGTATTCGCTGGAATTTAGAAGGATGAGAGAAGAACTTATAAAAACATATAAAATTCTTAGAGGATTGGACAGGGCGGATGCAGGAAATATGTTCTCGATGTTGGGGGATTCCAGAATCAGGGGTCACAGTCTAAGAATAAGGGGTAGGCCATTTAGGACCGAGATGAGGAAAAACATTTTCATCCAGACGGTTGTGAGTCTGTGGAATTCTCTGCCTCAGAAGGCAGTGGAGGCCAATTCGCTGGATGTTTTCAAGACAGAGTGAGATTTAGCTCTTTGGGCTAACGGAATCAAGGGATATGGGGAAAAAGCCGGAACGGGGTACTGATTCTCAATGCTCAGCCATGATCATATTGAATGGCAGTGCTGGCTCGAAGGGTCAAGTGGCCTATTCCTGCACCTATTTTCCATGTTTCTTTGTTTTTATAATGGTGTGTAAGATCGTGAGGGGAATAGTTGCAAGGGTGAAAGCCCATTGTCCTGGCAAGGTTTAGAGGGTTATGAGGTCTTGGGGACCTCACTGAAACATACAGAATAGTGAAAGGCTAGAATAGGGTGGATGTGGAGAGGATGTTTCCACTTGTGGGAGAGTCTAAGACCAGAGGTCAGAACCTCAGAATTAAAGGATGTTCTTTTGGGAAGGTGCTGTCTGTACGGAGTTTGTACATTCTCCTCGTGACCTGTGCGGGTTTTCTCTGAGATCTTCTGTTTCCTCCCACACTCTAAAGACGTACAGGTTGGTAGGTTAATTGGGTTGGTAAAATTGTGAAAAGTTGTCCCAAATGTGTATAGGGTAGTGTTAGAGTGTGGGGATCACTGGTTGGTGCGGACCTGGTGGGCTGAAGGGCCTGTGTCCGCACTGTATCTCTAAACTAAACTAATCTGCTGAGTTACTCATAGAGTCATAAGAGTGATATAGTGTGGAAACAGGCCCTTCGGCCCAACTTGCCCACACCAGCCAACAATGTCCCAGCTACATTAGTCCCACTTGCCTGCGCTTGGTCCATATCCCCCCAAACCGGTCCTATCCATGAATTGATCATGGGGAACAAGGACATGGCAGACCAATTGAATAACTACTTTGGTTCTGTCTTCACTAAGGAAGATATAAATAATCTGCCGGAAATAGCAGGGGACCGGGGGTCAAATAAGATGGAGAAACTGAGTGAAATCCAGGTTAACCGGGAAGTGGTGTAAATTGAACGGATTAAAGGCCGATAAATCCCCAGGGCCAGATGGTCCGCATCCCAGAGTACTCAAGGAAGTAGCCACAGAAATAGTGGATGCATTAGTGATAATTTTTCAAAACTCCTTAGATTCTAGAGTAGTTCCTGAGGATTGGAGGATAGCTAATGTAACCTCACTTTTTAAAAAAGGAGGGAGAGAGAAAACGGGGAATTACAGACCAGTTAGTCTAACATCGGTAGTGGGGAAACTGCTAGAGCCAGTTATTAAAGATGGAATAGCAGTACATTTGGAAAGTGGTGAAATCATTGGACAAAGTCAGCATGGATTTACGAAAGGTAAATCATGTCTGACGAATCTTATAGAATTTTTCGAGGATGTAACTAATAGAGTGGATAAGGGAGAACCAGTGGATGTGTTATATCTGGACTTTCAGAAGGCTTTCGACAAGGTCCCACATAAGAGATTAGTATACAAACGTAAAGCACACGATATTGGGGGTTCAGTATTGATGTGGATAGAGAACTGGCTGGAAGACAGGAAGCAAAGGGTAGGAGTAAACGGGTCCTTTTCAGAATGGTAGGCAGTGAGATATCGTAAGGCTCAGTGTTGGGACCCCAGCTATTTACAATATATATTAATGATTTGGACGAGGGAATTGAATGTAACATCTCCAAGTTTGCGGATGACACTAAGCTGGGGGATAGTGTTAGGTGTGAGGAGGATGCTTGGAGGCTGCAGGGTGATTTGGATAGGCTGGGTGAGTGGGAAAATGCATGGCAGATGCAGTATAATGTGGATAAATGTGAGGTTATCCACTTTGGTGCAAAAATAGGAGGGTAGACTATTATCTGAATGGTGGCAGATTAGGAAAAGGGGAGATGCAATGAGACCTGGGTGTCATGGTACACCAATCATTGAAAGTAGGCATGCAGGTGCAGCAGGTAGTGAAGAAAGCAAATGGTATGTTAGCATTCATAGCAAAAGGATTTGAGTATAGGAGTAGGGAGGTTCTACTGCAGTTGTACAGGGTTTTGGTGAGACCACACCTGGAGTATTGAGTACAGTTTTGGTCTCCAAATCTGAGGAAAGGCATTCTTGCCATAGAGGGGGTACAGAGAAGGTTCACCAGACTGATTCCTGGGATGTCAGGACTTTCATATGAGGAAAGACTGGATAGACTCGGCTTGTACTCGCTAGAATTTAGAAGACTGAGGGGGGATCTTATAGAAACTTACAAAATTCTTAAAGGGTTTGGACAGGCTAGATGCAGGAAGATTGTTCCTGATGTTGGGGAGGTCCAGAACAAGGTGTCACAGTCTAAGGATAAGGGGGAATTCCTTTACGACCGAGATGAGGAAAACATTTTTCACACAGAGAGTGGTGAGTCTCTGGAATTCTCTGCCACAGAAGGTAGTTGAGGCCAGTTCATTGGCTATATTTAAGAGGGAGTTAGATGTGGCCCTTGTGGCTAAAGGGATCAGGGGGTATGGAGAGAAGGCAGGTACGGGATACCTAGTTGGATGATCAGCCATGATCATATTGAATGGCGGTGCAGGCTAGAAGGGCCGAATGGCCTACTCCTGCACCTATTTTCTATGTTTCTATGTTTTTCTACCCATGTACCTGTCTAACTGTTTCTTAGACGTTGGGATAGCACCAGCTTCAACTACTGTACCTCCTCTAGCAGCTTGTTCCATACACCCACCACCCTTTGTGTGAAAATGTTACCCATCGGATTCCTATTAAATCTTTACCACATTAAACCTATGTTCTCTGGTCCTCGATTCCCCTACTCTGGACAAGAGACTCTGTGCATCTACCCAATCTATTCCTCTCATGATCTTGTACACCTCTATAGGATCACCCCTCATCCTCCTGTGCTCCATGGAATAGAGACCCAGCCTACTCAACCTCTCCCTATAGCTTACACCCTCTAGTCCCGGCAACATCCTCGTTAACCTATGCTTTGTGTCTCATAACCCTCTGCAAACACTGTGTGTCTTTCTCACAAGCTATTTCACCAACAATCTCAGTATTGTCTGTGGATGGCTGTTTGTTAGGTTGGAGGCAGGTGACTAGTGGGGTGCCTCAGGGATCTGTGTTGGGTCCTTTGTTGTTTGTCATGTACATCAATGATCTGGATGAAGGGGTGGTAAATTGGATTAGTAAGTATGCAGATGATACCAAGATAGGGGGTGTTGTAGATAATGAAGAGGATTTCCAAAGTCTACAGAGTGATTTAGGCCAGTTGGAAAAATGGGCTGAGAGATGGCAGATGGAGTTTAATGTGATAAATGTGAGGTGCTACACCTTGGCAGGACAAATCAAAATAGGACGTACATGGTAAATGTAGGGAATTGAAGAATACAGTTGAACAGAGGGATCTGGGAATAACCGTGCATAGTTCCTTGAAGGTGGAATCTCATATAGATAGGGTGGTAAAGAAAGCTTTTGGTATGCTAGCCTTTATAAATCAGAGCATTGAGTATAGAAGCTGGGATGTAATGTTAAAATTGTACAAGGCATTGGTGAGACCAAATCTGGAGTATGGTGTACAATTTTGGTCGCCCAATTATAGGAAGGATGTCAACAAAACAAAATAGAGAGAGTACAGAGGAGATTTACTAGAATGTTGCCTGGGTTTCAACAGCTAACTTACAGAGATAGGTCGAATAAGTTAGGTCTTTATTCTCTGGAGCGCAGAAGGTTAAGGGGTGACTTGATAGAGGTCTTTAAAATGATGAGAGGGATAGACAGAGTTGATGTGGACAAGCTTTTCCCTTTGAGAATAGGGAAAATTCAAACAAGTGGACATGACTTTAGAATTAAGGGACAGAAGTTTAGGGGTAACATGAGGGGGAACTTCTTTACTCAGAGAGTGGTAGCGGTGTGGAATGAGCTTCCAGTGGAAGTGGTGGCGGCAGGTTCGTTGGTATCATTTAAAAATAAATTGGATAGGCATATGGATGAGAAGGGTATGGAGGGTTATGGTATGAGTGCAGGCAGGTGGGACTAAGGGAAAAAAAGTTGTTCGGCACGGACTTGAAGGGCCGAGATGGCCTGTTTCCGTGCTGTAATTATATATGGTTATATGGTTATTGTCAGCAAGTCTGTCTGCAACATTATTGGTCTCTTCATCGCCATCATTAACAAAGCTCCGATAATCTGGCATGTTTGGGACCTTGGGGGCGATGGACTATCATTTTCCCGAAGATTGTACATTTTATTGTTTATTCATCCCCTGCACAATTTTAGTGCATCTTTTTATATGTTACATGGTATAATAAACTTTCTGATTAAACCATTAGTTTGAGAAGGTGAATGGGTACTAGGAGCCGCTGGGTTAATGAGAGGGTGAGAAAGGGAGATTAGTTTAGAGATACAGTGCGGATACAGCCCCTTCGGACCATGCCGACCATCGACCACTCATATTCTAGTTCTATGATATCCCAGTGTCGCTTCCACTCCCTTCACACTGTGGATAGGATAGGTTTAGAGGGATATGGGTCAAACGTAAACAAGTGGAAGTAATTTTAGATGGTCCATGTTGGTCGGCGTAGGCAAGTTGGGCCGAATTATGACTCTATGACTCTACGAGTCCACGCTGACCAGCCATCCCCGTACACCAACACTGTCCTACGGACTAGGAACGATTTACAATTTTTTAAATTTTGAAGCCAATTAACCTACATTCCTGTACGTCTTTGCAGTGTTGGAGGAAACCGGAGCACCCGGAGAAAACCCACGCAATCACATGTGGGCAACGTGCAAACTCCATCCACACAGCACCCGTAGTAAGGATCGAACCTTGGTCTCTGGCACTTTACCTCTGCGCCACTGTGCCGTCCAGGTAGGTTCAAAAGAAAACTAGGAAGCAGGGCCATGGTGAGTTTAAGGGGAACATAGGAACCAGGGTCCATGAAAATTGTGAGGAAGACATCATCCGTTCAGCTGTCAGGACTTGAGGATGTCAGGACTTTCATATGAAGAAAGACTGGATAGACTCGGCTTGTACTCGCTAGAATTTAGAAGATTGAGGGGGGATCTTATAGTGACTTACAAAATTATTAAGAGGTTGGACAGGCACGATTGTTCCCAATGTTGGGGAAGCCCAGAACAAGGGGTCACAGTTTAAGGATAAGGGGGAAGTCTTTTAGGACCGAGATGAGAAAATCATTTTTCACACAGAGAGTGGTGAATCTGTGGAATTTTCTGCCACAGAAGGTAGTTGAGGCCAGTTCGTTGGCTATATTTAAGAGGGAGTTAGATGTGGCCCTTGTGGCTAAAGGGATCAGGGGGTATGGAGAGAAGGCAGGTACAGGATACTGAGTTGGATGATCAGTCATAATCATATTGGTTGGCGGTGCAGGCTTGAAGGGCCGAATGGCCTCCTCCTGCACCTATTTTCTATGTTTCTATGTTTCTATGACTTCTAAATAGTTGCATGGTGGATTATCTGAGTTTTCTGTAGATTGTAAATCATTGAGCTCTAACTCTGCTCCACTAGTTGCTGATTGACTTTCTCCCCTCCAGCAAAGGGATCTAAAGGAGGCACAAGCTCAAAGGCAGCCGATATCAACAAAGACCCACACCACCCTGAGCACACTCTCATTTCACCCCTACCTCGCCTCCCCATCTCAGGCTGCCTCCGCAAGGCCAGGAGCATAATCAAGCACCAATCACACCCTGCCGCTCCCTCTTCTCCCCTCTCCCATCAGGCAAGAGGTACAGTATTGTGAAAACGCACACCTCCAGATTCAGGGGCAGTTTCTTCCCAGCTGTTATCAGGCAACTGAATCATCCTACCACAACCAGAGAGCAATGCTGAACTACTATCTACCTCATTGGTGACCCTCGGACTATCTTTGACTACTGGACTTTATCTTGCTCTAAATATTATTCATGTTATTCCCTTCATCATGTATCTATAAACTGTAAATTACTCAATTGCAATCATGTATTGTCTTTCTGCTGACTGGTTAGCACGCAACAAAAGCTTTTCACTGTACCTTGGTTCAGGTGGCAATAAACTAACCTCCACTCAAACTGACTATCGGGAAGTGGGCACAGGAGCCTGAGAAATGTGGCCTCCTAGTTCAAGAAGAGCTTCTTCCCAATAACCAGCATGAACATTGTACAACACTAATCACAAGCTCAGTAACAGTGGTCTTCTATGGACCCAGTCTTCAGTTGCACTATGGACTTCAGTTTTATGATTACTGAGCATTCTGATTATTAATGCATTGGGTTGTTGATAATTATTATATTATTTGACAGTCCAATAAGGGCAGGACCTACACAGTTAATGGTAGGTGTCCTGGAGCAGAGGGATTGAGGAGTACGTGTGCGTAGTTCCTTGAAAGTGGCATCATAGGTAGATAGAGTTATCAAGGAGGCTTTCATTGGCCTTCATCAGTCAGACTTTTGTGCATAGATGTTGGGAGGCCACATTGCAGTTGCATTAGACATTGATGAGGCTACATTTAGAGTATTGTGTTCAGTTCTGGGAACCATGTCATAGGAAAGATGTCGCCAAGCTGGAAAGGGTGCAGAGAAGATTCACGAGGATGTTGCCAGGACATAGAAACATAGAAACAAAGAAAATAGGTGCAGGAGGAGGCCATTCGGCCCTTCAAGCCAGCACCGCCATTCATTGTGATCATGGCTGATCGTCCACTATCAATAACCCGTGCCTGCCTTCTCCCCATATCCCTTGACTCCACTAGCCCCTAGAGCTCTATCCAACTCTCTCTTAAATCCATCCAGTGATTTGGCCTCCACTGCCCTCTGTGGCAGGGAATTCCATAAATTCACAACTCCCTGGGTAAAAAAGTTTTTTTCTCACCTCAGTCTTAAATGGCCTCCCCTTTATTCTAAGACTGTGGCCCCTGGTTCTGGACTCACCCAACATTGGGAACATTTTTCCTGCATCTAGCTTGTCTAGTCCATTTATAGAAACATAGAAACATAGAAATTAGGCGCAAGAGTAGGCCACTCTGCCCTTCGAGCCTGCACCGCCATTCAATATGATCATGGCTGATCGCCCAACTCAGTATCCCGTACCCACCTTCTCTCCATACCCCCTGATCCCTTTAGCCACAAGGGCCACATCTAACTCCCTCTTAAATATAGCCAATGAACTGGCCTCAACTACCCTCTGTGGCAGAGAGTTCCAGAGACCCACCACTCTCTGTGTGAAAAAAGTCTTCCTCATCTCGGTCTTAAAGGATTCCCCCCTTATCCTTAAGCTGTGACCCCTTGTCCTGGACTTCCCCAACATCGGGAATAATCTTCCTGCATCTAGCCTGTCCAACCCCTTAAGAATGTTTTAAGTTTCTATAAGATCCCCTCTCAATCTCCTAAATGATCCCCTCTCAATCTTATAATTGTATATGTTTCTATAAGATCCTCCCTCATCCTTCTAAACTCCAGTGACTCCAGTGAATTCCAGTAAGGTCCTGGGGGCCTGAGCTATTAGGAGAGGTTGAACAGGCTGGGACTCTATTCCTTGGAGCACAGGAGGATGAGCAGCGATCTTATAGAGGTGCGCAAAATCATGAGAGAAATAGATTGGGTAAACACATAGTCTTCTGCCCAGGAACATCGAGAACCAGAAGACATTGGTGAGGGTGGGAAGATAAAATAGGAACCTGAGTGGCAACTGTTTCACACAGAGTTTGGTGGGTATATGAAACGAGCTGCCAGAGGAGGTTGGTGCGGTGGTCCAGCAATAAGAGGCGGCACGGTGGTGCAGCGGTAGTTGCTGCCTTACCGCGCTCGCAGCACCAGAGACCCGGGTTCGATCCCGACTACGGGTGCTGTCTGTGCAGAGTTTGTACGCTCTCCCCGTGACCGCTTGAGTTTTCTCCGAGATCTTCCGTTTCCTCCCACACTCCAAAGACGTACAGGTTTGTAGGTTAATCGACTTGTTATAATTGTAAATTGTCCCTGGTGCGTGTAAGATAGTGTCAATTTGCAGGGATCCTTGGTCAGTGCAGACTCGGTGGGCCGAAGGGCCTGTTTCCGTGTTGTATCTGGAAACTAAAAAACTAAAACATTTGGACAAGTACATGGATAGGGATAGGTTTAGAGGGTTATAGGCCAATGACGGACAGGTGGGATTAGTGTAGATGGGGCATGTTGGCCGATGTGGACGTTGGGCCAAAGGGCCTGTTTCCACACTGTATGACTGTGACTCTCTGTGTGTGTTACTGCGTTAAAGGGCTATAAAGCTGCAGCAAGTAAGAATTCCATTAGCCTGTTGCTGGGTTAAACACTCTTGACTCATTTGTCCCAATTCTCTGTCTTCTACTACTTAGTTAATCCACTGTGTGTGACAATAAATTAACTTTTTAAAGTGGCATCTTACCATCTTTTTAAGTGGCAGTTAAGCATCCTCCATCTATGGTTGCCTTAGATCCAGCCTGCTAGTCACGCACGGGCTTCCGTGATATATTTGTCAAACATCATTTATTTTTTCGCAGAACCATGTTGCTTCTGCCTCATTATCTTATGGTTTTCTTCACATCCTGCTGGTGCTCCAACTATAGTGGATACCAGCATCATCCCAATGTCGGTCGACAGGCTCACGGGCCTGTAATCTCATGCTTTCTAACGCCCCACTTTATTAAATAGGAACTTTTTTAGTTTGGATTTTTATTTTTAGGCTGGACCTACCTGATCTCCCGGTTGCGAAACACTTTAATTCTCCTTCCCATTCCCACACTGACCTTTTTGTCCTGGGCCTCCTCCATCGTCAGAGTGAGGCTAAACGCGAATTGGATGAACAACGTCTTATATTTCGCTTGGGCATCTTACAGCCCAGTGGTACGAATATTGATTTCTCGAGTAGCCCCAGCATTCCCTCTCTTTCTATCCCTCCCCCATCCGAGTTGCACTAGCTTCTCGATTTCACCCAAGAAACAGCTGTTAGGCGCTTCCCCCCCCCCCCCCCATGGTGAATGCTATGTACTTACCTTTCTGTTTCTCTGCAGGCCCCGTGGCTGGGAGCCAGGAATCAAGGGGTTAAGAGTTTCTGTACCCGATTGGCCAAGCTACGTCAGGTGACCGGACTCATCGGTAGCTTAAAAGGCAGAAGCTCCCTTAATTCTCTCTCTTCGTGCCAGATCCCTGAAAAAAGAGGCTGCCGGTCTGAGCCACAGGAGGCCTGGCCGCATGGCATAGCACTTTGTATATTGTCGCCTATATTTGTAAATTAATGTTGTATTGGGACGGAAGGGATGACCTGAGGGTTTTCGGGTATTTTGTTGCAGGGTTATGTCTATTTAGGCAGAATTAGAGTCTCCAGTCCGACGGCCCATTGCGAGGCTGGCTGGAGCACACTTATATTTATTTGTTAGCCGATTCTGGTCCCTGACCGTGTTGTTTAAATCAGGTTCGGGTTTTGTCTTAGTTTAATAAAATTAAAGACTGTTCTTTTTCTTAAACTTGACCCTGATTTTTGATTTGTTACGTGACTCTGAGGAACCTGCCTTCGGGAGTCGTAACACCAGCTAACAATGGCCTGTTTCCTTTATCATCGTAACTTTTTTCCATATCTTTTATTCATTGCCTTTATCTCTCTACATCACCGTCTATATCTCTAATTTCCTTTTCCCGTGACTTTCAGTCTGAACAAGGGTCTCGATCCGAAACATCACCCACTCCTTTTCTCCAGAGATGCTGCCTGTCCCGTTGAGTTACTCCAGCTTTTTGTGTTTATCTTTGGTTTAAACCAGCATCTGCAGTTTCTTCCTACGCATGTTTAGTTTAGTTTAGTTCCGTTTATGACTCTATATACTTTAATTTAGTGACTACCATCTTCTATGGACTGTGTTTTTAGTCTCACTACACACTTAGGTTTTGCACCTTTGTTACCTAATATTAATTTTCCTTCAGTTTAGTTTAAAGATACAGTATAGAAACAGGCCCTCCGGCCACAGAATCCACGCCGACCAGTGATCTCCTCGTAAACTAGCACTATCCTACACATCAGGGACAATTTACAATTTTTACAAAAGCCAATTAATCTACAAACCTGCACATCTTTGAAGTGTGGGAGGAAACCGGAGCACCCGGTGAAAACCCACGCAGGTCACGGGGAGAACGTACAAACCCCCTTCAGACAGCACCCGTAGTCAGGATTGAACCCGGGTCTCTGGCGCTGTAAGGCAGCAACTCTATCGTTGCGCCACCGTGCCGCCCAATAATTTATCTTGCCAATCCATTGACCTTTCAGCATCAAAGAAATTTGGAAGATCACAATTAATTTGATGCTTTCATACTTTTTTTTCCAGTAATGATAACAGAGGTGAGGGCAGGTGAGGAGAGGGACGTGGGACGGCTGGACGAGACGGTCGTGGGCGATGGAGGAGGCCCTGCAGCAGCCTGGGGTGGACCTGGGCTCATCTGGATTAGGGGCGCTCCAGTTCTTCCAGCATGGGGACCGGACTTTGGACTCTCTTCACCAAAATATGGTTTCTTATATATGTGTGAGCTATGGGAAAGAAAGCAAATGGCGTGTTGGCCTTCACTTCAATTCAATTCAATTCAATTCAATTCAATTCAATTCAATTTAATTCAATCTTTATTGTGCAGTGTACAATACAGAGACAACGAAATGCAGTTGGTATCTCCGAAGGGCGAACTTACGAATGATGTCTATACATATACAGTGTCCGGGGGGGGGAGGGGTGGAGACAGGCAGTCATTGAGGTGCAGCGTGAAGATGTGTGACAGCCGCAGGGAAGAAGCTGTTCTTGAGCCTGCTGGTCCGGCAGCGGGGAGACCTGTAGCATCTCCCGGATGGGAGGAGGGTAAACAGTCTATGGTTGGGGTGTGAGCTGTCCCTGGCGATGCTGTGTGCCCTGTGCATGCATCGTTTACTATGGACAGACTCAATGGAGGGGAGTGAGGAGCCTGTGATGCGTTGGGCGATCTTCACCACCCTCTGCAGAGCCTTCCGGTCGGCGACAGAGCAGTTACCATACCATACTGTGATGCAGTTGGTAAGGATGCTCTTGATGGTGCAGCGGTAGAAGTTCACCAGAATCTGGGGAGACAGGTGGACCTTCTTAAGTCTCCTCAGGAAGAAGAGACGCTAGTGAGCCTTCTTGATCAGCGAGGATGTGTTGTGGGTCCAGGAGAGGTCATCAGAGATGTTGACCCCCAGGAACCTGAAGCTGGAGACACGTTCCACCTCCATCCCATTGATATGGATGAGGGTGTGCGTGCAGCCTCTCGATCTCCTGAAGTCCACAATGAGCTCCTTGGTCTTCTTGGAGTTGAGGGCCACGTTATTGTCGGCACACCATGCTGCTAGGAGCTGAACCTCCTCCCTGTAGGCCGACTCATCGTTGTTGCTGATGAGGCCAATCACCGTCGTGTCATCTGCATACTTGATGATGGTGTTGGTACCATGTACAGGTATGCAGTCGTAGGTGAAGAGGGAGTAGAGGAGGGGGCTCAGCATGCAGCCCTGGGGAACACCAGTGTTCAGGGTGAGGGTAGATGAGGAATGGTCATCCAACCTGACAGACTGTGGTCTGTTGGTTAGAAAGTCCAGAAACCAATTGCAGAGGGAGGGGTTGAGGCCCAGGTCATTGAGTTTGGCGATCAATTTAGAGGGGATAATGGTGTTGAATGCTGATCTGTAATCGATGAACAGCATTCTCACATAAGTGTTTCTGTTGTCGAGGTGGGAGAGGGCAGAGTGGAGTGCTGTTGAGATGGCATCCTCCGTGATCCTGTTTTTATGGTATGCAAACTGGTAGGGGTCCAGAGTGGGAGGTAGGCAGCATTTGAGGTGTGCCATGACCAGCCTTTCAAAGCACTTGGCAACGATAGGGGTGAGTGCAACTGGGCGGAAGTCGTTGAGACTCGCCGCAGTGGAGTGTTTTGGAACTGGCACGATGGAGGTAGTTTTAAGGCACGTGGGGACAACTGCCTGGGCAAGTGACAGGCTGAAGATGTCAGTCCAGCTGCACAGCACAGGTCCTGAGGACGCGCCCGGGGTTGCCGTCAGGGCTGGCAGCCTTGCGTACATTGATCCTAATCAGTGCCATGTGCACATCGTAGGGGTTGAGTGTGAGGGGCTGGTGGTCATCGGGGAGCACAGCCTTGATGGCCAACTCTTGGTTGT
Source organism: Raja brachyura (assembly GCA_963514005.1). The sequence continues at coordinate 13,388,515 of OY740781.1, read as the reverse complement.
CCCTTTCATTGCGAGAGGATTTGAGTACAGGAGCAAGAAGTTCCTACTGCAGTTTTACAGGGCTCTGGTGAGACCGCACCTGGAGTATTGGGTGCAATTTTAGTCTCCTAATTTGAGGAAGGACATTATTGCTATTGGGGGAGTGCAGCGTAGGTTCACCCAGGTTAATTCCCGGAATGGCAGGATTGACATATGATGAAAGAATTGGTTGACTGGGCTTGTGTTCACTGGAGTTTAGGAGGATGAGAGGGTAACTTATAGAAACATATAACATTCTTAAGGGATTGGATTCAGCAAAAATGTTCCCAATGTTGGGGGAGTCCAGAACCAGGGGTCACAGTTTAAGAATTGGCCATTTAGGACTGAGAAGAGAAAAAACCTCTTCAACCAGAGAGTTGTGAATCTGTGGAATTCTCTGCTACAGAAGGCAGTTGAGGCCAATTCACTGTATGTTTTCAAGAGAGATATAGCTCTTAGGGCTAACGGAATCAAAGAATATGGGGAGAAAGCAGGGTACTGATTTTAGGTGATCAGCCATGATTGCATTGAATGGCCGAGCTGCTGAATGTCCTACTCCTACACCTATTCTCTATGTTTCTATGCAAAAAGAATTTCACTGAGCAGTGCATACGTGATAATAAAGAACCGTTGATCCATTAGGCATCGATTATTTCTGTTTATTGTGGCGGTTCCTGGGGAGTAGGCTACTCCCTGGTTCATCCCCCGGGACTTGATGGACAGGTCGGGGGGAGGCACCCAGCTACGAAGATAAGAGCAGGGATTTTTGGCGCGAGAGCAGTCTTCAGTCTCTCATTGAAGCGGAGAGTAGTGTGCTGTGCTCATTAAATCCTTTACAGAATTTGCCTGGCTCCTCGCCTTCATTCCAGGCTCTCTCACGCACCCGCTACATTATTATGTTATCCATACATATTGAGTTTACAGGCCTGTTAAAATGTAGTAAGTAAGAATTTCATTATTCTGTTGCCTGTAGATATGACAATGAAACACTTGAATTTCTTGACTATGTTCTCCTCCACTACCGACTTCCATTTTAAGCACTTGTATATCTTACTATTTTAGTGGTAGAGCTGCTGCCTTACAGCGCCAGAGACCCGGGTTCGATCCTGACCAGGGGTGCTGTCTGTACAAAGTTTTCCCTGGGACCTGCCTGGGTTTTCTCCAGGTGCTCTGGTTTCCTCCCGCTCTCCAAATGCGTACAGGTTTGTAGGTTAATTGGCTTTGGTAAAACAAATTGTAAATTGTCCCTAGCGTGTGTAGAACAGGGAATCAAGAAGTGATGGGAGGTTGTAAGAAAGTTACTGCAATAACCGTGGGCAACTTGAAGCAAAAACTGAAGTCCTGTGCTCCAGAACTAATTGTTTCGTTTTGTTTAGTTTTGAGATACAGCGCAGAAACAGGCCCTTCGGCCCACCGGGTCTGCGCCGACCAGTGATCCCCGCACATTAACCCAACCCCACACACACTAGGGACAATTTTACATTTGCACCAAGCCAATTATCCTACAAACCTGGGAGGAAACCGAAGATCTCGGAGAAAACCCACGCAGGTCACGGGAAGAACGTAAAATTCCGTACAGATAAGCGCCCATAGTCAGTATCTCTGGCGCTATAATGCAGTAGGTCTACCGCTGCGCCACCGTGCCGCCCACCGTTCTTATAGATATGCAGTTCCAGTGCAGATACAACACTGTCACCCACCCGAGAATGCAGAAGATTGTCCAAGTGTATTCCAGTCACAAAAATAAAGATCTATTTTCCAGCTAATAACTGCTCATTCCGTACACTTTCAATCACCAGCAAAGTGATGGAAGGTATTATCGACATTGCAATCAAGCAGCACTTACTCACCAATGATCTATTCTTTGAATCCCCAGTTTGGATTTGTCCAGGACGTCACCATGCCTTGATCATAGAGCAGGGTTCCAGTGGAGAGGTCAGCCAACGTTTGACTGAAGGCCCTGTCCCACCTGGCGATGTTTTTCGGCCACTGCCGGCATCATATCAGGGTCGCCAAAAGATTTTGAACATTTCAAAATCCAGCGGCGATAGAAAATAAGTGGCGACACTTGAAAAAACACCGCGCGTCAATAAGTCATCACGCCGCGTCACGCTACATCACGCCACATCACACCACATCACGCCTCGCCACACCGCACATTTTTCGGTGACCTGATATGTCAGTCAATGATGCCAGCAGTCGCCAAAAAAATCGGCAAGTGGTACAGGCCCTTTAGCCTGGGAGGATGCTCATTGATAGTCACAAAGTGCTGGAGTAGCTCAGCTGGTCAAACACCATCTCTGGGGAAAAGGAATAGGTGACCTTTCGGGTTGAGACCCTTCTTCAGACCTGAAACGTCACCCATTCCTTCTCTCCAGAGATGCTGCCTGTCCCGCTGAGTCACTCTAGCATTTTGTGTCTATCTTCGGTTTAAACCAGCATCTGCAGTTCCTTCCTGCACTTGATAGGCTCTAAAAGCTGGAGTAACTCGAATCTCGAAATCAAACTAAACTAAACAAGCATCGTGTGCAGGAAGGAACTGCAGATGCTGGTTTAAACCGAAGATAGACACAAAAAGCTAGAGAAGTTATAGAAATCAATATTCATACCGCTGGCCAAGCGAAATATGAGGTGCTGTTCCTCCAATTTGCGCTGGGCCTCACTCTGACAATGTGGGAGGCCCAGGACAGAAAGATCAGTTCGGGGATGGGGAGGGGAGTTAAAGTGTTTAGCAACCGGCTGATCAGTGTGGTCTTAATAAATATAATTGTTTTAAGAAGCCGCGTCTATATTTGGCCACCCGCTGCACACTGATTGCCTCTGTGATTTGTAGTAATGCTTACAATCCACAGAATTACAATCCATCCCTCCCCCTTGCCTAATTCTCCCGCTAGTTTCACTGTCCTTCTGATTCATTTTACTATTTAGAAACATAGAAAAATAGGTGTAAGAGTAGGCCATTCGGCCCTTCGATCCAGCACCGTCATTCAATATGATCATGGCTGACCATCTAAAATCAGCGCCCCGTTCCGGCTTTTTCCCCTTATCCCTTGATTTCTTTGGCCCTAAGAGTTAAATTTAACTCTCCCTTAAAAACATCCAATTAATTGACCTCCACTGCCTTCTGTGGCAGACAAGAGCGGAACTCGCTATCAAAGTATGGAGGGGACCGGGGGACGCCATTTTTTGGCGGCCGCAAGCGCATACGCACACTCACACACACATGCGCGAGGCTTCGGAGGCTCAATCCAGCGCTAAATGCAGCTCAAAAACTCTGCCTGTCTCGCCGGGTTAACCTACAGCCCTGCCTGGACTGACGGGCCACCAGCGCTGCTTCTCCGCGCTGCCCATATTTCCCACAAGCCCGGGCAGGTTAACCAGGCAGAGAGAGGTGGGTTTAGTGCTGCTTTTCTGCGCTGTCTGTGGGCCTGGGGGTACAGCTCGTGTCTGACCCCCGACCTCTCTGGCCACCCGTGGGGGGGGGGGGGGAACGGGACAGCGCTGGGGACCCGGCCAGGATCGATCCTGGCTGTGGATGAGGCGCAGGTCTGTGCCACGTCTCCCTCCTCCAATCACCGCGCTCTATCCTCAGTCCCACCCCCCTCAACTCCTCCCTTCTCCAATCATCGCGCTGAATCATCATGCCCCGCCCTCATTACCTGCTGACCGACGTCTCTCTCGTCCAATCGGCGCCCTCAATCAGCAGTCCCACCTCCACTATCTCGCGGAAAGTGGAGATTTTAAAATCCGGATGACAAAAACCGGGGGGGGGATGTCCCCCACCTCTCAAAACATTGGGGGGACGTGTCCCCTCTGCCCCCCCCCCCCCCCCCCCCCCCCCCCGTGTTTTCCTCCCCTGGTGGCAGAGAATTCCACAGATTCACAACTCTCTGGGTGAAAATAAATATCCTTCTCTCAGTCCAAAATGGCTTACCCCTTATTCGTAAACTGTGACCGCTGGTTCGGGAACATTTTTCCTGCATCTAGCCTGTCCAATCCTTTAAGAATTTTACATGTTTCTATAAGATACCCTCTCATCCTTCTAAATTCCAGTGAATATAAACCCAGTCAATCTATTAAACTGATTGGCCTCCTATGGCCTTCCTTTCGGTGACCTGATAGGTCAGTCAATGATGTCGGCAGTCGCCGAAAAAATCACCAAGTGGGTCGGCCCTTTAGATATCACTCTTAGGGCTAACGGAATCAACGGATATGGGGAAAAAGCAGGGTCGGGGTACTGATTATAGATGGTCAGCCATGATCATATTGAATGGCAAAGCAAGCTCAAAGGGCTGAACGGCCTATTCCTGCACCTATTTTCTATGTTTCTATGTTTGTATGTTCTATGTTCTGCAGATATCAACTGTTCTCTCTCTAGACCCGTTTGCTACAGTAATTTGGCTCAGCTCTGAGCATCCATTATATCGGCCACAATTCTTTCTGTAATGAGGCTGTCTTTGCGAGATCTATCATTACAAGACTTGGCCCTCGTCTCGCCAAATCTATGATTTATTGGTCAGTGCGTTCTCCTTCAGCTCGAAACTCAGTATTGAACACATGTCTTTCCTCCATAATATCCATCTGAAGTGTGAAATATTGCATCAACCTCCCCATTAATAATGCTGGGCTTCATTTACCTTTCCATTCTCACCGTGTCAATTTATTAAACACAATGACCACTTCTTCACCTGCTCCCACGCACAAACTCTTCATTCACCAAGCATGTTGCTGTTGCTGCTGCTGCTGCTGCTGCTGCTGCTGCACGCAATTCAAAGATGTTTAGTTTAGTTTAGTTTAAGAAATATAACGCGGAAACATGCCCCTCCGGCCCACTGAGTCCACGCCGACCAGCGATCACCCCGTAGGCTAGCACCACCCTACGCATTGCACAGGGTGGCACAGCGGTAGAGTCGCAGTCTCACAGCGCCAGAGTCCCGGGTTCGATCCCGACTACGGGTGCTGTCTGTACAGAGTTTGTACATTCTCCCCGTGACCCGCGTGGGTTTTCTCCGAGATCTTCGATTTCCTCCCACACTCCAAAGACGTACAGGTTTGCAGGTTAATTGCCTTGGTCTAAAATGAAAATTGTCCCCAATGTGTGTTGGATAGTGTTAATGCGCAGGGATCACTGGTTGGCGCGGACTCGATGGAATGCCTGTCTGTGGAATTCTCTGCCTTAGAGTGCGGTGGTGGCGGGTTCTCTGGATGCTTACAAGAGAGAGCTAGATAGGGCTCTTAAAAATAGCGGTCAGGGGATATGGGGGGAAGGCCGGTACGGGGTACTGATTGGGGATAATCAGCCATGATCACATTGAATGGCGGTGCTGGCTCAAAGGGCCGAATGGCCTACTCGTGCACCTATTGTCTATTGTCTATTGATGGGCCGATGACGGGGCTGTTTCCACGATGTATCTCTAAATTAAACTAAACGGGACAAATTACAATCTTTACCAAAGCCTGTACGTCTTTGGAGTGTGGGGGGAAACTGGAGCATCTGGGAAAAACACACTTGGGCATGGGAAGAACGTATAAACTCCTTACAGACAGGTCCCATAGTCAGGATGGAACCCGGGTCTCCGGTGCTGTAAGGCAGCAACTATACCGCTGCGCCAACGTGCGCTGCACCCTATCTGTTCCACATATCTCGCCACAGTCAAACGATCTCAGATCTTTCAATGGAGAAAAAGAATAGGTGACCTTTTGGGACGAGACCCGTCTTCAAACTCAAGAAGAAGTGTCCCAACCCGAAATGTCACCTATTTCTTTTCTCCAAAGATGATGTTTGACCCGCTGAGTTATTCCAGTGTTTTGTGTCTATCCTCACGTCACGGATTATTCCCGATGTTGGGGAGGTCCAGGACAAGGGGTCACAGCTTAAGGATAAGGGGGAAATCCTTTAGGACCGAGATGAGAAGGACTTTTTTCACACAGAGAGTGGTGAGTCTCTGGAACTCTCTGCCACAGATGGTAGTTGAGGCCAGTTCATTGGCTATATTTAAGAGGGAGTTAGATGTGGCCCTTGTGGCTAAAGGGATCAGGGGGTATGGAGAGAAGGCAGGTACGGGATACTGAGTAGGACGATCAGCCATGATCATATTGAATGGCGGTGCAGGCTCGAAGGGCCGAATGGCCTACTCCTGCACCTAATTTCTATGTTTCTATGTTTCTATGTCACTGCTCTGTTTAAGGCATCGCAATTTGCTTCACTGAATCCCGGGTATGCTTATGATCGGGGTGGTTGTTCGATTTGGTAATTTCAGTGTACTAATGAGGCTGGGATCACTGCATTTAACTCTGCTCTGGCAGTCCCAGATCATAGCACCAGATGGCTCCATATAATCTCATATACTGCATCAGATTGCCCACTGTAACACTGCCACTCTCACAAAGTAAAATACTTTAACCTCAATGACCATCAAAATGACTCCCTCTGGCTGAAATATCACAATGACCACTGACAACCCTCCACACACCTTTAGGTGACTAAGTCATCATGTTCATAAATTCATAAATTATAGGAACAGAATTATTCAAAGGCAAAGTCAATGGATATTTTTAAGGTGGAGATTGATGGATTCTTCATTCGTTTCGGCCTAACAAGTCAAAGGACAAAGGACATTTATTGTCACATACACCAATTAGAAACATAGAAACATAGAAATTAGGTGCAGGAGTAGGCCATTCGGCCCTTCGAGCCTGCACCGCCATTCAATATGATCATGGCTGATCATCCAACTCAGTATCCTGTACCTGCCTTCTCTCCATACCCTCTGATCCCCTTAGCTACATCTAACTCCCTCTTAAATTTAGCCAATGAACTGGCCTCAACTGCCCTCAGAGAGTTCCAGATACCCACCATTCTCTGTGTGAAAAAAGTCCTTCTCATCTCGGTCCTAAAGGATTTCCCCCTTATTCTTAAGCTGTGACCCCTTGTCCTGGACCTCCCCAGGTCCAATTGGTGCAGTGACATTTGAGTTGCCATTGCAGCACACAAATAAAATAAACACAACACTATAGAATTTAACATAAAACATAAAACATCCCCCCACAATGGGATCAGCATTTCCCACTGTGAGGGAAGGCACCAAAGTTCAGTCCTCTTCCTCTATGTTCACCCGTGGTCGGGGCCTATTTGCGGCATCCGCAGTCGCCGCAACGGCGGCCCGATGTTTCAGGCCCTCTCGCCGGAATGATGGAAGTCCGGCGTCGGAAGAACGCTCTCAGTGGCTTGGAGTCCCGAAACGGGAGCTTCCTACCGGAGACTGCGGCTCCCGAAGTCCACAGGCCGCGCTGGGCGGAGCTCCAACACTGGCGATCTCGGCAAAAGATCCCAGGCGCCGCGGTAAAGTCGGAACCGCCCGCAGCTGGAAGCTCCGCAGACCACAGCTCCACGATGTTGGAGTTTGCGGTCTCAGCACTCCGGAGTTTACCACATGGCGATCCTTGGTAAGGCATTGCCCGCTCCGCGATGGTGCTTCAGCGCTGCACCGCCGTCAAAGCTTAAGCTCTGGCTGGTCTCCGGCAGGAAACGCTGCTCCAGTCCCATTGGTAGGCCGCGGGGAAGGGGCGAAGATGCGGCTCGGAGGAAAGACTCTGACTGCATCTCCGACCAGGTGGGGACTGAGAAAAATAGTTTCCCCCTTCCCCCCCCACACACACACCTCCCACATAAAAAAACTAGAAGACTTCCAAAACAAAACGTTTTAACGTACTAAAAATGTTAAAAAGGGTGAAAGGACAAACAGCTGCAGGCGGGGCAGCCATTCCCAACGGCGCCACCAACTCCGTCTACTCTGCCACTCAATCACGGCTGATCTATCTTTCCCTCTCAACCTCATTCTCCTGCCTTCTCCCCATAACCCCTAACACCCGTACAAATAGGGGCAGCACGGTGGCGCAGCGGTAGAGTTGCCTTACAAAGATCCTCCTGAACCTTCTGAATTTTGTAGTCGGCAGGGCAGTACTCTGCATATCGCCAACTTGGACAATTTTACGTTTTTACCAAGCCAATAAATCAAGCCAATTAACATACAAACCTGTACATCTTTGGAGTGTGGGAGGAAACCGATGATCGAGGAGAAAACCCACACAGATCACTGGGAGAACGTACAAACTCCGTACAGACAGCACCCGTAGTCGGGATCAAACCCGGGTCTCTGGCTCTGCATTTTTGCTGTAAGGCAGCAACTCTACCGCTGCGCCACCGTGACTGCCCCAGGTTCGCTGCAACAGATGTTGGGAGAGTCCTGAACCAGGGGTCACAGTTTAAGAATAAGGGGTAGGCCATTTAGGACTGAGATGAGGAAAACCATTTTCACCCAGAGTGTTGTGATTCTGTGGAATTCTCTGCCACTGAAGGCAGTGGAGGCCAATTCACTGGATGTTTTCAAGAGAGAGTTAGATATAGTTCTTAGGGCAAACGGAATCAAGGGATATGGGGAAAAAGCGGGAACGGGGTACTGATTTTGGATGATCGGCCATGATCACATTGAATGGTTAAGGGACAAATGGCCATTTCCTGCACCTATTTTCTATGTTTCTAACCCTCCTGTGGACCCTCTCCAGAGCCAGCACATCCTTCCTCAGATATGGCGCCCAGAATTGCTCCCAATATTCCAAATGCGGCCTGACCATCCCTGTGCTTCAACGCTCCCCATCCTAACCGTGCAACTTCTGCTGATTCTCACTGGAACCCTCTTTCCCTCGAATCCAGCAACTGCGACTTTAGATTCAGATTCAGAGAAATGTATTGTCCCAAACACCAGTGAACAATAGCATTCCTGGTTCACATGAATCTCGCAGCGTGAACAGGATACACACAGCGATGATATACACCACAATAAATATCAGCATGAGTGCAGGGCAGCAGAATGGTGAAAACCTGAAGTGCAGTCAAAAAAGTGCAAAAAAAAAGATAAAGTACAATAACAGAATGACTGAATGAGTCATAAAAATCATACTCATAGAGACATACAGCCCAGAGACTGGCCCTTTAGCTCCACTTGCCCATCCCGATCAAGGTACTCCATTACACTAGTCCCCCATGCCTGCCTTTGAATCATATCTCTCTAAATCTTTCCTATCCATGTACTTGTCCAAATGGCTTTTAAATGTTGTTATAGTCCCAGCCTCAACTACCCCCTCCCGGCAGATCGTTCCATATACCTACCACTCTCTATGTGAAAAAGTGGTCCCTTAGGTTTCTATTGAATCTTTCACCTGTCATCTTAAACATACAGTAGATTCTCTGAGTCACTGCCTTCACCCCATCTATTCCAGGTAGATTTGTAGGACTTCCAGGAAGGGGATGTGCAAGAGGTGATGGGATCTGGTTCAGTTTAGACAATAGACAATAGGTGCAGGAGTAGGCCATTCGTCTCTTCAAGCCAGCACCGTCATTCAATGTGATCATGGCTGATCATCCACAATCAGTACCCCGTTCCTACCTTCTCCCCATATCCTTTGACTCCATTATCATTAAGAGCTCATTCTAACTCTCTTGAAAGCATCCAGAGATTTGGCCTCCACTGCCTTCTGAGGCAGTGAATTCCACAGATTCACCACTCTCTGACTAAAGAAATTCCTCCTCCTCTCCTTCCTGAAGGTACGTCCTTTAATTCTTAGGCTATGGCCTCTGGTCCTAGACTCTCCCACGTTCCAAATCTGAGGAAAGACATCCTTGCCATAGAGGGGGTACAGAGAAGATTCACCAGACTGATTCCTGGGATGTCAGGACTTTCATATGAGGAAAGATTGGATAGACTCGGTTTGTACTCGATGGAATTTAGAAGATTGAGGGGGGATCTTATAGAAACCTACAAAATTCTTAAGGGGTTGGACAAGCTAGATGCTGGAAGATTGTTCCCGATGTTGGGGGAGTCCAGAACAAGGGGTCACAGTCTAAGGATAAGGGGGAATTCCTTTAGGACCGAAATGAGGAAAACATTCTTTACACAGAGAGTGGTGAGTCTCTGGAATTCTCTGCCACAGAAGGTAGTTGAGGCCAGTTCATTGGCTATATTTAAGAGGGCGTTAGATGTGGCACTTGTGGCTAAAGGGATCAGGGGGTATGGAGAGAAGGCAGGTACGGGATACTGAGTTGGATGATCAGCCATGATCACATTGAATGGCGGTGCAGGCTCGAAGGGCCGAATGGCCTACTCCTGCACCTATTTTCTATGTTTCTATGTTTCTATGTTCCTCCCCACATCCACTCTATGCAGGCCTTTCACTGTTGGGCAGGTTTCAATGAGGTTCCCCCTCATCCTTCTATACTCCAGCGAGTAGAGGCCCAGTGCCGACAAATGCTCATCATATGCTGGTGGCTTTGCCGAGGCAACATGAGGTGTAGATGGAGTCAATGGAAGGGAGGTTTGGTTTGTGTACAGGCTGGGCTGGGCTGCGTCTTCTGAGACACTGCTTCAGAATTTTATATCGGCGACTGTACCAGAACGTTCACGTTTAATTTTCCAATGCCTGACTTTAAAACCCGACCTAGGTCTCGGGTTGGGAGTGCACTGGGTTCCGAATTCACAGACTGTTTCACAGTCAAGTGAACTGTAAGATTGCAGTTATAGAATAACGAGGGTGTACAATAGACTGACTGCATGTAATCCGGGCATGTCACATAACATATTGCCATTACAAGCTTTCTCCATGTTCAAGGTTGCCCATTTTATGCTTCAGCCAAGATGAAATCACACTTTTTAGTTTAGTTTAGAGATCCAGCGCAGAAACAGGTCCTTCGGTCCACCGACCAGCCATCCCAGCACATTAACACTATCCTACACCCACTAGGTGACAATTTTTACATTTATACCAAGCCAATTAACCTACAAATCTGTAAGTCTTTCGAGTGCGGTAGGAAACCGAAGATAACCATATAACCATATAACAATTACAGCACGGAAACAGGCCTTCTCGGCCCTTCCAGTCCGTGCCGACCATTTATTTTCCCCTAGTCCCATCTACCTGCACTCAGACCATACCCCTCCATTCCCTTCCCGTCCATATACCTATCCACTTTACTTTTAAATGTTAAAATCGATCCTGCCTCCACCACTTCTGCTGGAAGATCATTCCACACAGCCACCACTCTCTGAGCTAAGAAGTTCCCCCTCATGTTACCCCTAAACTTCTGTCCCTTTAATTCTCATGTCATGCCCTCTTGTTTGAATCTTCCCTACCCTCAATGGGAAAAGCTTATACACGTCAACTCTGTCTATCCCTTTCATCATTTTAAAGACCTCAATCAAGTCCCCCCTTAACCTTCTGCGCTCCAAAGAATAAAGACCTAACTTGTTCAACCTTTCTCTGTAACTTAGTTGCTGGAACCCAGGCAACATTCTAGTAAATCTCCTCTGTACTCTCTCTATTTTGTTGACATCCTTCCTATAATTAGGCGACCAAAATTGTACACCTAGGAGAAAACCCACGCAGGTGACGTGGGAGAACGTACAAACTCCGTACAGACAAGCACCCGTAGTCGGGATGGAACCTGGGTCTCCGGCGCTGCATTCGCTGTAAGGCAGCAACTCTACCGCTGCGCCACCGTGACCCGCCCTTCTGTATGTCTGAGCACATCGTTCCACATCCATTGCCTTGGATCGTCACCGCGGGAGATTTGGTGAGGCACGGTGGCGCAGCGGGTAATGCCGCTGCCTCACAGCGCCAATGACCCGGGTTCGATCCTGACTGCAGGTGCTGTCTGTACAGAGTTTGTACGTTCTCCCCGTGACCTGCGTGGGTTTTCACCGGGATCTCCGGTTTTCTCCCAAATCCCAAAGAGGTGCAGGTTCGGAAGTTAACCAGCTTCGGTAGATTGTCCCTAGTGTGTAGAATAGAACTAGTGTATGGGTGATTGCTGGTCAGCAGGGACTTGGTGGGCCGAAGGGCCTGTTTCCAAGCTGTACCTCGAAAACTAAACCCGAAATAAAATGCTCGCAGATCCCAAAGGGTTTGCTCACGGATACTTCAGCCACTTGCCCCTCCAGTTTTCCTCAGAATAGGATTGAGAGGAATAGATCGGGTAAACACACACAGTCTCTTGCTCAGAGTTGGGGAATCGAGAACCAGAGGACTTAGGCTTAAGGTGGGGGGAGGGGGAGAAGATTTAATAGGAACCTGAGGGATAGCTTTTTCACACAAAGGTTTGGTGGGGACATGGAATGAGCTGCTGGAGGAGGTAGATGAGGCAGATGCTTAAGAAAAATGTGGACAGGTACGTGGATAGGAAAGGTTTAGAGGGATATGGGCCCAACGCAGGCAGGCGGGACTAGTGTAGATAAGACATGTGGGCAAGTTGGGCTGGAGGGAGTGGGCAAAACAGGCCCTCTACATATTGCCTGAGCAAACTATCCTGAATACATCTGATAAATTCCAACCCATCTCTGCCCTTGGCACTATGACAGCCCCATTCAATATAGGGAAAGTTAAAATCCCCGTGTAATCCAACCTTATTCATCTTGCAGCCGTCTACAATCTTCTTATCAAATTTCTTCCCTGATTCCTAAGTGAACTGTAATTTCCTCCACATAACCTTTATGGAGATTGAATTTTCTTTATTATTAACCCAGCCCCTCCCAGCAGACTGCAACTTAGAACCCTTAGTGCCGACTCCATTACCTGACTGGCTGTAAAGTGCTTAGCGATGATGAATGGAATCGATTGAGGTCATGGAATGATACAGCGTGGGAACAGGCCGTTCGGCCCACCTTGCCCACACGGGCCGACATGTCCCAGCTATACTAGTCCCACCTGCCTGCGTTTGGTCCCTATCCCTCCAAACCTGTCCCACCCATGTACCTGTCTAACTGTTTCTTAAACGTTGGGATAGTCCCAGCCTCAACTACCTCCTCTGGCAGCTTGTTCCATACACCCAACACCCTTTGTGTGATAACGTTACCCCTCAGATTCCTATTAAATCTTTTCCCCTTCACCATAAACCTATGTCCTCTGGTCCTGGATTCCCCTACTCTGGGCATCTACCTGGTCCATTCCTCTCATGTTCTCTAGCCTCACGGGTCTTGCCCATATTCTGGTTTATTTTTCAGACCATACTAGTTCCAGCCTAGTCAATCCAGTCAACTGTTCCTGAATCTGGAGGTGTGCTTTTTCACACTTCTGTACCTTTTGCCTGATAGGAGAGGGGAGAGGAGGGAGTGGCCAGGGTGCGACTCGTCCTTGATTATGCTGTTCCGAGATCCGAAGTAGAGATGGTTGAAAACTTCAAATTCCTAGCAGTCAATATAGGTATGTTACAAAACTTACCTTGAGCAGCGCTGCAGTTCTGCTGCTCCCCGTGTGTGTGAGTTTGGCGCCACTCAGAGGGGGGGCGGGCTTAAAGTGCCGTTTTTCTACAGACTGGGCAAATCGATCCATGTCGGGCGATTTCGTTGCGGAAGAAAACTCGCTCCGACATTTCATCAATGAAGGTATTTTTAAATTACGCTAGATTATTTATTATCTAGAGTAATTCGAAAATCACCTTCAAAAGCCGTGAGCGCCGACAACGGGAAGGATTTTGCGTAGGGGAGAAAAAAAGGTACACAGTTTATTTTTATATTAAAAGTTGGTTTTTATGGAGGCTTTAATAATATTTTCATGTTGCGAAATGGGGTCCAAAAAAAATGTATGAACCAACAGTATTTTTCCTCCCGACTTCACCGCAAACCACAACGTTCCAATCCACCGCATTCCACTAAAACCCACTCGCTATTTGATTTAAATGGCCATTAATTTACAAGCATTTGGACACTTAGGCAATTTAAAAAAGTTTATCTTTTAGAAACATAGAAACATAGAAACATAGAAAATAGGTGCAGGAGTAGGCTGTAGATGGTTTTGCATGCAACCAATAACATAGTTACCTCAGTACCATTAACCCCGCCTAGTTAACATCAATCATAACGCCTTCCCCTTCCTGGATACGGTTCACTAGAAGAATGTAGCCAGTATTTGAGGATGTATGTAATACCTTGTGCTATCATTAAAATGTGTTGAACACTTTTAGAGTTTGTAAATTGCCTATTTACATGGTGTCGGAGCTGGAAGATACTTGCGCCTACCTGTCCATCGGGTTTTATTTATTTTATTTGATTTGTGCCTTTTGTGCTTTATCTCTCTGACCATGGCATCCTCGTGCAGAAAGCCCGCGCAGCTTGTCTTTGATGCTGATATTTCTGAGCGCTGGGCTACGTTTGAAATTGATTTCACCCACTTTGTCAACGTCGCTCACCGCAATGATCCTGACTCCCTCAAAGCCTCCCTCCTACTCAACCTTGTCGGACCTGATGCCATGAAGAGAGCCAGAACGTTCGTCTATGCTCCAGCGGTCCTGGACGACAACAACGTGGTGGTTACCCCTGCAGAATCTGCCAGTGACCCTGCTTGCCTGCTACGTAAGTTCAGGGAGATTTGTGACCTGCCCTCGAACCGCATTCTAGAGAGGGCACGGTTCTTTACAAGGAGACAGCTGCCGGAGGAACCTGCTGAATGTTTTATTGCCGATTTGCGTTATCTCGCCCAGCGGTGCTGTTTCGGTGACATGACAGACCAGCTCACTAGAGACATTTTAGTAACTGGCATGCGTGACCAGAAGCTGCGATGTGAGCTTCTTAGGGATCCGGATCTAACGTTAGAAAAAGCCATGCATGCCTGCAGATTGTCTGAGGTCGTTGTATTGCCAGATGATCACCGGGACTTGGGAGATAAGTCTGTTCACCAGGCTGGATTTAGTAGAGCCCTGCCTCAGAGGGGAAACAATGCTTTTCTGCCGCGTGCCAACCCTGGTCCTGCTGATGTGCCCCCAAAAAGGTGCCCTAACTGTAACTACATGCACCACAGACGGTCGACGTGCCCTGCCTATGGCAAGGCTTGTAATTTTTGTAACCAAATCTCAGTGAGCTGAGTGCTCCCCTGCGGCAGCTGACAAAAAAGGATATCGCCTGGGTCTGGCTCCCACAGCACCAGCAGGCGTTTGACTATCTCAAGTCAAAACTGATTAACACTCCGACGTTGCGATTTTTTGATGCGAGTCGCCCCATCACCGTCACATGTGACGCTTCTAAGTTCGGCCTGGGCGCGGCATGCCTCCAATCTGTCGATGGATCGTTACATCCTGTCTCCTATGCCTCCCGCACCATGACGGACACCGAGCAGCGGTACGCTCAGATCGAGAAGGAGCTGCTTGCGGTGGTGTTTGCCTGCTCCAAGTTCAGAGACTTCCTGTTTGGCAGCAGATTTACAGTCGAAACCGACCACCAGCCACTGGTGACAATCCTGAACAAGCCGATTCATGCTGCCCCTGCCAGGCTGCAGCGTATGATGCTGCAGCTCCAGCGCTTTGATTTCGACATCGTCTACAAGAAAGGCATCGAGATGCACATCGCGGACACGTTATCGCGCGCCCCGCGGGCCTCCTGTGCTCGCCACCCCTACGAAACAGAGGACTTGCTCGTACTGGGCGTCAATTTTATTCCCACCAAGCAGCTGCAGCTTTTGGCCGAGCACACCGCTGCCGATCCAGTTTTGCAACGGCTTGCGTCTGTGATTAAATCAGGGTGGCCAACAAAGCGCTCCGCTGCACCGCCTGAAACACAGCCCTTCTTCCTGGTCCGTGACGAACTGGTGCTCCAGAATGGCGTTATCGTTAAGGGACATAAAGTGGTGGTCCCGTCCTCCCTGTTTGATTCTTACTACTGCGCAGCGCACAGCGGACACCCCGGGGTCGATGCAACACTCGCCCACGCTCAGTGCCAATTCTACTGGCCTGGAATGGCCAAATATATTCGAGACCGTGTTTCTGCCTGCTCCACGTGCAACAGTCTTGCTCCACATCAGTAGCGACAGCCCCTGCTGCAACAGCCCGCTCCTGCCTTGGCCTGGTCCTCGCTGGCTGCCGACATCTTCGAGTGGCGTGGTAACCACTACCTTGTCCTGGTCGACTCGTACTCAAACTGGTTCGAGGTGGATTTGCTGACATCCCTCACGTCAGAGATGGTGATCCGGAAGCTGCGGAAACACTTCTCCACGTTTGGGTCCCCTGTCAGGCTGCAGACTGACAATGGCAGGCAGTTTACCAGCCGTGAGTTCAAAAGTTTTGCTGACAAATGGAATTTTGTGCATTTCACCAGCAGCCCGGAGTACCCACAGAGCAACGGCCTTGCTGAACGGGCCGTCCGCAGCGCCAAGCTTCTGATGGAACAAGCGAGACTGTCTAACTCTGATTTGTATTTGGATCTCCTGAACCTCAGGAATGTTTCCAGAGATCCGGCCATGGGGTCCCCTGCTCAGCGTCTGATGTCCAGAACAACCAGATCTACCATCCCGATTGCCCAGCGCCAGCTGAAACCTCGGGTGCTGGAGCCTGCCTCTGTGCAGAGGCGCATTCAAGAGAAACATGACAGCCAGCGGCGTTCCCACGATCGGTCGTGCAGACCACTCGATCCTCTGTTGCCTGGACAGGTTGTTCGATTGCAAACCGCCAGTGGTCACTCCCGTCTGGCTACTGTGGTTGGGGTGGCCGACTCACCTCGTTCGTATCTGGTCGACTATGAGGGAACCATCTACCGTAGAAGCCGACAACACCTGCTTGCGGTTAATGAGCCGAAGCCGCAGGCCCCGGGCCCCTATGCCCCGCCGCTCCCATACCAGCAGCCGGCTCCTGTCCCAGCCAGCGTTCCCTGCATGCCTCGGTTCCCATATCGAGCGCCCGGTTCCCCTCTGCGCGGGTCACCTGTTGGCGGTCGCGGTTCTCCCTCTCCTGTTCCTCCAACCTCACCGCCCTTCCCTGGTTCCCCTGCTGTCTCGGGTCCCCCTGTTTTTTCTGCTCCTCCGGGGGAAGGGGGAGGCATCCGTACGCGCTCGGGCCGGATCAGCAAGCCACCTGTTCGTTATGGCGATTCTGTTTAATCCTGTTTAATTCTGTTGTAGTGACAACGGTCTGTTTCTTTTAAATTTTCTAAGGGGAAGGATGTAGATGGTTTTGCATGCAACCAATAACATAGTTACCTCAGTACCATTAACCCCGCCTAGTTAACATCAATCATAACGCCTTCCCCTTCCTGGATACGGTTCACTAGAAGAATGTAGCCAGTATTTGAGGATGTATGTAATACCTTGTGCTATCATTAAAATGTGTTGAACACTTTTAGAGTTTGTAAATTGCCTATTTACATAGGCCATTCGGCCCTTCGAGCCTGCACCGTCATTCAATGTGATCATGGCTGATCATCCAACTCAGTATCCCGTACCTGCCTTCTCTCCATACCCCCTGATCCCTTTAGCCACAAGTGCCACATCTAACGCCCTCTTAAATATAGCCAATGAACTGGCCTCAACTACCTTCTGTGGCAGAGAATTCCAGAGACTCACCACTCTCTGTGTAAAGAATGTTTTCCTCATTTCGGTCCAAAAGGAATTCCCCCTTATCCTTAGACTGTGACCCCTTGTTCTGGACTCCCCCAACATCGGGAACAATCTTCCAGCATCTAGCTTGTCCAACCCCTTAAGAATTTTGTAAGTTTCTATAAGATCCCCCCTCAATCTTCTAAATTCCAGCGAGTACAAGCCGAGTCTATCCAATCTTTCCTCATATGAAAGTCCTGCCATCCCAGGAATCAGTCTGGTGAATCTTCTCTGTACCCCCTCTATGGCAAGGATGTCTTTCCTCAGATTTGGAGACCAAAACTGTACGCAATACTCCAGGTGTGGCCTCACCAAAACCCTGTACAACTGCAGTAGAACCTCCCTGCTCCTATACTCAAATCCTTTCGCTGTGAATGCTAACATACCATTTGCTTTCTTCACTGCCTGCTGCACCTGCATGCCTACTTTCAATGACTGGTGTACCATGACACCCAGGTCTCGTTGCATCTCTCCCTTTCCTAATCTGCCACCATTCAGATAATAGTCTACCCTCATGTTTTTGCCACCAAAGTGGATAACCTCACATTTATCCACATTATACTGCATCTGCCATGCATCTGCCCATTCACTCAGCCTATCCAAATCACCCTGCAGCCTCCAAGCATCCTCCTCACACCTAACTATACCCCCCAGCTTGGTATCATCTGCAAATTTGGAGATGTTGCATTGAATTCCCTCGTCCAAATCATTAATATATATTGTAAATAGCTGGGGTCCCAGCACTGAGCCTTGCGGCACCCCACTAGTCACTGCCTGCCATTCTGAAAAGGACCCGTTTACTCCTACCCTTTGCCTCCTGTCTGCTAGCCAGTTCTCTATCCACATCAATACTGAACCCCCAATACCGTGTGCTTTAGGTTTGTATGCTAATCTCTTATGCGGGACCTTGTCGAAAGCCTTCTGAAAGTCTAGATATAACACATCCACTGGTTCTCCCTTATCCACTCTACTAGTTACATCCTCGAAAAATTCTATCAAATTTGTCAGACATGATTTACCTTTCGTAAATCCATGCTGACTTTGTCCAATGATTTCACCACTTTCCAAATGCGCTGCTATCCCATCTTTAATAACTGACTCCAGCAGTTTCCCCACTACCGATGTTAGACTAACTGGTCTGTAATTCCCCGCTTTCTCTCTCCCTCCTTTTTTAAAAAGTGGGGTTACATTAGCTACCCTCCAATCCTCAGGAACTACTCCAGAATCTAAGTAATTTTGAAAAATTATCACTAATGCATCCACTATTTCTGTGGCTACCTCCTTGAGTACTCTGGGATGCAGACTATCTGGCCCTGGGGATTTATCGGCCTTCAATCCGTTCAATTTACCCAACACCACCTCCCGGCTAACCTGGATTTCACTCAGTTCCTCCATCTTATTTGACCCCCGTTCCACTGCTATTTCCGGCAGATTATTTATGTCCTCCTTAGTGAAGACAGAACCAAAGTAGTTATTCAATTGGTCTGCCATGTCCTTGTTCCCCATGATCAATTCACCTGTTTCTGACTGCAAGGGACCAACATTTGTTTTAACTAGTCTCTTTCTCTTCACATATCTATAAAAACTTTTGCAGTCAGTTTTTATGTTCCCTGCCAGTTTCCTTACATAATCTATTTTCCCTTTCCTAATTAAGCCCTTTGTCCTCCTCTGCTGGATTCTGAATTTCTCCCAGTCCTCCGGTAGGCTGCTTTTTCTGGCAAATTTGTATGCCTCATCTTTTGTTTTTATACTATCCCTGATTTCCCTTGTTATCCATGGATGCACCACCTTCCCCGATTTATTCTTTTGCCAAACTGGTATGAACAACTTTTGTACTTCATCCATGCAGTCTTTAAATACCTTCCATTGCACATCCACTGTCAACCCTTTAAGAATCACCTGCCAGTCTATCTTGGCCAATTCACATCTCATACCTTCAAAGTTACCTTTGTTCAAGTTTAGAACCCTTGTTTCTGACTTAATTTTGTCACTCTCCATCCTAATGAAGAACTCAACCATATTATGGTCACTCTTGCCCAAGGGGCCACGCACAACCATTTTCTTAAGAAATGGATAGATGTTTAGATCTACTCATTGAATTTTGTAATTAGCTACAATTAGATAACTAACTAATTATATGCTTTAATTTCAGGTCATCCAAGTAAGATTGTTTCATATTTGTTTCCGAATGCTTCAATCTATAATAACTGAAAATTTCATTGAGTTCTCTTAATTTTTAAGAAAGTTATGGGCTTTTAACGGTTCTAGATCACAGCTTTTGAGTTAAGTCAATTGAAAGGCAATGGGGAACAAGATGCTAATTTCCGAGTATGAAAATGGTCATAACTTTCTTAATACTGAAGATATGAAAGTGAATTAGGTGTCTAATTAAACTCCTTTTTATGCTTTATCTGATGGGATAAATTGCAGACTTGATTTAAATCTCAAAATTGTGTAACATTGCTAGGCAATACCACTAACCACTTCTCCTGGGCCACACAACGACCAAGAAAGCACACCAACACCTCCACTTCCTTCACATTCCTTCAGAAGTTCGGTATGTTCCCAATGACTCTCACCAACTTCTACAGATGCACCGTAGACAGCATTTTATCGGGATGCATCACAGCTTGGTTTGGGAACCACTCCATCCAAGACCGCAAGAAATTGCAGCGAATTGTGGACGCAGCCCAGACCATCACACAAACCAACCTCCCTTCCATTGACTCCATTTACACCTCACGCTGCCTCGGCAAGGGCAGCAGCATAATCAAGGACAAGTCGCACCCTGGCCACTGCCTCGTCTCCCCTCT
Source organism: Raja brachyura (assembly GCA_963514005.1). The sequence continues at coordinate 13,368,278 of OY740781.1, read as the reverse complement.
CCCATCAGACAAAAGGTACAGAAGTGTGAAAACGCACACCTCCAGATTTGGGAGCAGTTTCTTTCCAGCTGTTATCAGGCAACTGAACCATCCTACCCACAACCAGGCTGGAGAACGCGTAACAAAACCCGTTTCACTGTACTTCGGTATAAAATGAAATTGGGCACAGTCACATGACAAACTCATTTCCATTTCCATTTTCCTATTTTTAATAATATTAACTGTATTATCATTTTTAACCAAAAGCCCTACTAGGGACAAGTGTTGCGAATTAGCTTTGGCTAAAAACACTATGATGCATACATCAGATGACTGTTTCAAGTGTATCTATGTTTTTGTATCTGTCCCTATTTAAATAAACCTTAATCATCATCAAACTCACACGACCATGTCTAGGAATGTCTAGATCTAAACTACGCCCCCCCCCCCCCCCCTTCACAATCTGCAATTTCTCTCCTCCACTACAATCAGTCTGAAGAAGGCTCTTGACTATTCCGTTCTCCCCCAGCGACACTGCCTGACCCGCTGAGTTACTCCAGCACTTTGTGTACCTTGGATGGCAAGCTTGACATTACCTGATCTGTAGAAAACATGGTTGTATGAGTGTGGCTGCGCTCAGTTTCGGTTTAGCGTATTGTCACGTGTACCGAGGTACAGTGCGCGGTGTGCTAACCACTCAACGGACAGACAATACATCATCGCAATAGAACCGTCCACAGTGTACAGATACATGACAAAGGGAATAACGTTTAGTGCCACATAAAGTCTAGTGGAGATAGTCCGATTAAAGATAGTCCAAGGGTCTCCAATGAGGTAGATAGTAGGTAGCTCAAGACTGCTCTCTAGTTGGAGATGGGATGGTTCAGTTGCCTAATAACAGCGGTGGCTCTCCTCAGCTCCAATGCAGTCACCAACTTCACCAATGAGTGTCCAAATAGTGAAAGGCATGGATAGAGTGGATGTGGAAAGGATGTTTCTACTGGTGGGAGAGCCTCAGAATTAAAGGGTGCCCTTTTGTAAAGGAAGTTAGGAGGAACTTCATTAGTCATAGGGTAATTAATCTGCGGAACTCATTGCCATGGAGGGCTGTGGAGGCCATGTCAGTGGATATTTTTAAGGTAGCGATAGATAGATAGATTCTTGATTAGGTCGGAGGTTATGGGGAGAAGGCAGGAGAATGGGGTTGGGAGGGAGAGATAGATCAGCCATGATTGAGTGGCGGAGTGGACTTGATGGGCCGAATGGCCTGATTCTGCTCCTATCACTTATGACCTTATGAACACTCGCAAGAACAACCTGTGGTTCAACATCACCAAAGTCCGTTGAGTTTCTCCAGCATTTTTGTTTACATTCGATAGATGCTGCCTCACCCGCTGAGTTTTTCCAGCATTTTTGTTTACCTAGGCAGACCAGTGTCGGTTTCCATGAGACCACAAAGAGCTGGAATAACTCAGCGGGTCAGGCAGCATCTCTGGAGGACATGGATGGGTGACGCTTCAGGCTGGGACACTTCACTGTACATTTGGAGCAAGGGCTGTGCGACATAACCGACAAAATGGCAGACATAGCTTTTAGCCAAAGTCCTGTGAGACCGCAGTATGAATTCCTTACTCACATACTCAAAGTCCCGACTTATGAATGCAAAGCACGCAATACGCCTCAGTAACTAACAGAGGACTTGCTATTACAACTCGTGCTACTCAATTAGTTGCTATGACAAGACTAATAAATCAGTATCTGTGGGTTCTTGTTCGGCTATGGCTCAGTGGATCACATTCTCACCTCTGAGCTAGAAGGTTGCAGGTTCAAATCCCACTCCAGGCACTCAAGCTGAGACTGCTTCAAGGAGGTGGCACGAGGGAGAGCGCTGCACTGTCAAGAGTTCAGTCTTTCATGTCAGATATTAGACTAAAAGCCAAGTCTGCTCTTTCCCAAATGGCCCTCACCATCATCCACAACAATCACCTCCACTTCAACTCCTAATGGTTCAGAGAAACATAGAACATAGACAATAGGTGCAGGAGTAGGCCACGGCCCTTCGAGCCAGCACCACCATTCAATCTGATCGTGGCTGATCATCCAAAATCAGTACCCCGTTCATGCCTTCTCCCCATATCCTTTGATTCTGCTAGCCCTAAAGGGCCTGTCCCACGAGCATGCGACCTGCATGCGGAAACCGCGACCAAACTGGAAGCGGGGGCCGCACGGGGGTCGCGTGATCCCCGTACAGGGCGGGTCCCACCAGCATGCGCCTGCATGCGGCGAGCGCGACCAAACTGGAAGCGGGGGCTGTGCGGAGCTCGGATGAGTGACGCGAAGTTGGAGCGAAGTCCGCGGTAAGTTCGCAAGGACAGAGACGGACATGGAGGCACACAGAGAGGGTCATGGAGGCACACACAGAGAGGGACACACAGAGAGGGTCATGGAGGCACATAGAGAGGGACACACAGAGAGGGTCATGGAGGCACACAGAGAGGGTCATGGAGGCACACACAGAGAGGGACATGGAGGCACACACAGAGAGGGACATGGAGGCACACAGAGAGGGACACACATAGAGGGTCATGGAGGCACACAGAGAGGGTCATGGAGGCACACACAGAGAGGGACATGGAGGCACACAGAGAGGGACACACAGAGAGGGTCACGGAGGCACACAGAGAGGGTCACAGAGGCACACACAGAGAGGGTCAAGGAGGCACACACAGAGAGGGTCACGGAGGCACACAGAGAGGGTCACGGAGGCACACAGAGAGGGTCACGGAGGCACACACAGAGAGGGACATGGAGGCACACAGAGAGGGACACACAGAGAGGGTCACGGAGGCACACAGAGAGGGTCATGGAGGCACACACAGAGAGGGACACGAAGGCACACAGAGAGGGACACACAGAGAGGGTCACGGAGGCACACAGAGAGGGTCACGGAGGCACACACAGAGAGGGACACACAGAGAGGGTCATGGAGGCACATAGAGAGGGTCAAGGAGGCACACACAGAGAGAGTCACGGAGGCACACAGAGAGAGGGTCATGGAGGCACACAGAGAGAGGGTCATGGAGGCACACAGAGAGGGACACACAGAGAGGGTCACGGAGGCACACAGAGAGGGTCACGGAGGCACACACAGAGAGGGTCAAGGAGGCACACACAGAGAGAGTCACGGAGGCACACAGAGAGAGGGTCATGGAGGCACACACAGAGAGAGTCACGGAGGCACACAGAGAGAGGGTCACGGAGGCACAGAGAGGGTCACGGAGGCACACAGAGAGAGGGTCACGGAGGCACACACAGAGAGGGTCAAGGAGGCACACACAGAGAGGGTCACGGAGGCACAGAGAGGGTCACGGAGGCACACACAGAGAGGGTCACGGAGGCACAGAGAGGGTCACGGAGGCACACACAGAGGGTGATGGAGGCACACACAGAGAGGGTCACGGAGGCACACAGAGAGGGTCACGGAGGCACATACAGAGAGGGTCAAGGAGGCACACACAGAGAGGGTCACGGAGGCACAGAGAGGGTCACGGAGGCACACACAGAGAGGGTCACGGAGGCACAGAGAGGGTCACGGAGGCACACAGAGAGGGTGATGGAGGCACACACAGAGAGGGTCACGGAGGCACACAGAGAGGGTCACGGAGGCACACAGAGAGGGTCAAGGAGGCACACACAGAGAGGGTCAAGGAGGCACACACAGAGAGGGTCACGGAGGCACACACAGAGAGGGTCAAGGAGGCACACACAGAGAGGGTCACGGAGGCACACACAGAGAGGGTCATGGAGGCACACACAGAGAGGGTCATGAAGGCACACACAGAGAGGGGCACGGAGGCACACACAGAGAGGGTCACGGAGGCACATAGAGGGGGACACACAGAGAGGGTCACAGAGGCATACAGAGAGCGTCACGGAGGCACACAGAGAGGGACACACAGGGAGGCACACACAGAGCTCGATCCGGTGACACGACGTCGAGGCGGTGCGTACAGCGTCGAGGCGGCTGCGGGCCGACAGGCCGTTGCTGCGCGGAATTTTGAACGGTCAGTTTTTCGGAGCCCCGCGCGATGTCGATCGAAGCGGGACTGGCCCCGGGAGGCCGGACGGCTCAAGCGACCACGTTAGATCGCGCTTGCCGCATGGAGTCGCATGCTGGTGGGACAGGCCCTTAAGAGCTCTATCCAACTCTCTTTTGAATGCATCCAGTGAATTGGCCTCCACTGCCTTCTGTGGCAGAGAATTCCACAGATTCACAACTCTCTGGGTGAAAAAGTTTTTCCTCATCTCAGTCCTAAATGGCCCACCCCTTATTCTTAAACTGTGACCCCTGGTTCTGGACTCCCCCAACATCGGGAAAAAAAATTCTGCATCTAGCGTGTCCGATCCCTTAAGACTTTTATATGTTTCTATAAGATCTCCTCTCATCCTTCTGAATTCCAGTGAACACAAGCCCTAGTCGACCCATCTCTGCATTTTGTTAGGGTTTGTATCCACCCTTGTGTTTCCAACTTGGTCACACGGCACGGAAGCGGGCCAGTGGAAACAGGGAGTGGCATGGAAAACTCTGGGAAGGTTGAGGAAAGAAACGTAACAGGTGGCAGTGTGTGCCACCAGCAATGATTTAACGGAGCCATCCTCCCAGAGAAGGAGGGAAAAATAATTACGAGAGAAATTAAGTTCCAATTTAGCCAAGAGCAAATGTACTGAATTTTGAAAAATAACAATGATGTGTAAAACTCTTAAATAGCGCCGTGAGTAATGAGGTCTCTGGCAGATCGTTGTGTCTGATCTGCTAATGACATGCCATTACCCACAAGATTTCTATCTGATGGGATGATATATTGAAGAAAGCGGAGGGGAAGCCAACTGTGCAAAAGGTCACTGTGCTACTCAATCTGATTCCATATAAACGGTAAAGGATATCCTCAGATGAATTACAGATGCTGTCTATTTAAAGGGCTGGGATGGGTTCTGCGACGGGTAATACATCCTCGAGAGGTTCGGACTGGAATAAGGTGCCCTGGATGTCATAAGGTCATAAGGGATAGGAGTAGAATTAGGCCATTCGGCCCATCAAGTCTCCTCCGCCATTCAAACATAGCTGAACTATCTCACCCTCCTCACCCCATTCTCCTGCCTTCTCCCCCATAACCTCTGACACCCGTACTAATCAAGAAGCTATCTATCTCTGCCTTAAATATATCCACTGATGTGGCCTCCACAGCCTTGTGTGGCAAAGAATTCCACAGGTTCGCCACCCTCCGACTAAAGGAATTCCTCCTCCAATATATGTTTATATATAGAGCAGCAGATGGCGAGGGGTGGATCATCTCATTGTCATCATCAAGGCATTCAGACACAGTGGGTATCAGATATAGGATACCCACGCAGGGCTCCAATGCAATCACAACATTGAAATAGAAAGGACATGGGTGGGAGGGCTCGACAGGTCGTGCAGTCTTTAGTTTAGAGATACTGCGCGGAAACAGGCCCTTTGGCCCACCGAGTCCACGCCGACCAGCGATCCCCATACACCAGCACTACACCACACACTGGGGACAATTTACAAACTTTACTGAAACCAATTAACCTACAAACCTTTTGTAGTGTGGGAGCCTTTTGGAATGTGCATCACTTGTGGCACCACTGCCGACCAGCGATCCCCGCACACTAACACTACCCGACACACGCTAGGGCCAATTTTTACAGTTATACCAAGCCAATTAACCTACAAACCTGTACGTCTTTCGAGTGTGGGAGCAAACCGGTGGTCTCGGAGAAAGCCCAAGCGGTCACGTAGAGAACGTACAGACTCCGTGCGGACAGCGCCCGTAGTCGGGTCAAATTCGAGTCTCCAGTGCTGTAAGGCAGCAACTTTACCCCTGCGCCACCGTGCCACCTATAAACTAAACTAAACTGAACTAAACTAAACTAAACTAAATATTAAACTTGGGTTTTGCAGGAAATTGAAGGTTATGGATCACCTGGAGGCAGGAGATTAATGTAATTACATTATGTCCGACATGGACATAGTGGGCCCGAGGGCCTGAGCCTGTTCTATGTTCTATGATTCTGTTATTCTATAAAAAGTCATAAAGATTGGATTCAAGTGCAGCTTTTTACGATACTCCCAAATCATCTGTTAGAATCAGATTTGCGTCAAGTTTCTCTGGAAGGCTATTCACATAATGAAACATTGTCAGGTATGAATAGGTGTAAATAGAAACATAGAAACATAGAAAATAGGTGCAGGAGTAGGCCATTCGGCCCTTCGAGCCTGCACCGCCATTCAATATGATCATGGCTGATCATCTAACTCAGTATCCCTTACCTGCCTTCTCTCCATACCCCCTGATCCCTTTAGCCACAAGGGCCACATCTAACTCCCTCTTAAATATAGCCAATTAACTGGCCTCAACTACCTTCTGTGGCAGAGAATTCCAGAGATTGAATCAGTCAATTGACTGCATTGCACATCTGACATGGACAGTTTATCCTTAGTTTAGTTTCGAGATACAATGTGGAAACAGGCCATTTGGCCCACCGAGTCCGCACAGACCAGCGATCCCCACACACTGACACTATCCTACACACACAATTTTACACTCATACCAAGCCAACTAACCGACAGACCTGCACACCTTTGGAGTGTGGGAAGAAACCGAAGATTTTGGAGAAATCCCACGCGGTCACGGGGAGAATGGACAAAGTCCGTGCAGACAGCACCCGCAGTCGGGATCGAACCCGGATCTCTGTCGCTGCATGCGTTGCAAGGCGAAAACTCTACCGCTGCGCCACCGTGTCTGCCTTCTCATTGTCTTTGTTGGTTGCTAATCAGTTAAATCGTTATGATGGCCATTGTGGTTCAGCCTGGAGGTTTGATGAGCAGAAACCTCATTAGATTTCAAACACCAAACACCATGTGGCATTAAGGAGAATCATTTATCATTAACAAATGACAGAATTCTGAAAAATTGCAGAGAGCTAGGATTGGTAGATCTAGGGAACCAACAAACCTTGAGCTAACCTCGCAACCCCCTGCCCCAAACCACCCCACACCAAACCACCCTGTCCTCTCTCACCTCAGTCCCCCCTCCTTTTCTATCTCCTTCCCACCTTCCCCCCAAGGCCACCAGCAAAATCAAGGAAGTCTCACCATGGCCTCTCCCTCTTCTCCCCTCTCCCATCCCATCTCCCCTCCCCCAATCTTTGCGCATCCCCAATCCTTTCCACTCGTCACTTTATTTTCACGTTTAATAGTAAGATTAAATGAGAACTTACCAGTTAGAAGTTTGATCTTGATTTTATGAGGAGTTATGATGAGCGATTACGTGAAGAAGGCCATCAATCTTCAAAGCAGTGGTGTGAAATCACAGATAAGAGAGGTTGACCTGTAGAGAGTAATATTTGGAGAACTAGAACTACCAGATGACCTGATAATATGAGGGTTGGGAGCGGTGGGCACGTAATCGCTCATCGTAACTCCTCATAAAATTAAGATCAAACTTCAAACTGGTAAGTTCTCGTTTAATCTTACTATTTTACTTCGGAGTCACGTGAGTGACTACATGAAGATTTCAAAGCTCTGTGATTTCACGCCAGTTCGAGTCCAGGCGTCACACACCGAATGGATTGACCATGGATGAGTGAGAAAAAATTAATGCATTCAGACATAACGTAGTTAGGTAACAATACTGATGCTTTAATGTGAAAAACAAAATAATAGTGACCCCGTCCAACCTGGGGGGAAACTATGAAACAGAATCTAAAATGGTACGTGCAAACACCCCCGGTCCAGCAATTGGTTTATTATAAAAACCTGTGGAACATCTGTTGATTGGCCTATCCTGCAGCCGCTAGGATGTTGTTGAGGGGCATGGCCATAGCCCTCGCTGCCGACATTGATGCAGCCCTGGTGGAGTGAGATTTGTAAGTGTCAGTGTTCACTCCTGCACCCGCCAGTACCTCCTTTAACCATCTGGAGATGGTTTGTGCTGCTACCCTGTGGTGTGATTTCTTGTGGCTGATTAGGACAGCGAACTCAGAGCCTCTGAGGCTCCTCGTGACTTTTATGAACTGGTGCAAGTGAGAGACTACACATAATCGTGGATCCTCGGGGTATGCCAGGAACTCGATCTTGGGCCCTGGTACACCCGGCCTGCTCTGTTTAATTAAGTCAAAGATGACGAAGGTTATGGCGTTTACATTGGTGGTCATGTTGTCAAGTCGTAGCATGTGCAACGTCTGGACTCGTTGCGCCGTTACCAGCGCCATCAGCATGACCAACTTGAGGGTGAGCTTGGTTAAGGGTAGAGCGGTGGCTGGTGCCCACTGGCGAAGCAGTGTTAGCACCACGCTCACATCCCAAATGTCTGTATACCGTGGCCTGGGTGGTATTGAGTTGTATATTCCCTTCATGAACCTGGTAATTCAGGAGTGTGTTCCTACCGGATGGTGCCCCGTTCCCAGCACTAAATATGAAGATAGTGCACTCCTGGCACTGTTGATGGCACTGTAGCCTAATTTATGGTCATAGTACAAAGTAGATAGGAACGGCAGAACATCCATGATGCACACTGTATCATATGATATGTTGGAGACATCTCCCACTTCTTGATGTGAGAGACGTACTGCCTTTGTGTACTGTCCCTCCAGGCTACTGTTATGACATCCACTGTCCGGTCAGCCAGTCCCAGTCCCAGGTACGGTCTCCTCAGAATCTGCAAATCAGTAAATTGATTTGCCCACCGTTACTGGGTATACCAGCAGGTCCCTGCTTTTGGGGACAGCCATGAGAGGCTGTGTCATAATTCCCAGGACTAGTGGGAACCAGGATTGCGTAGGCCAGTCTAGCACTAACAAAATGCCTGTGGCATTGTCTTGCTTTATTTTACCAAGCATCGGCTGATGAGGCAAAATGGAGGAAAAGCATACAAGAACATTCCTCCCCAATGCAGTGTGAATGCATCTACTGCCACTGCCCCTGGGTCTGGCTCTCATGACACATATTTGGGTAACTGGTTATTCAATCTGGATGCAAACAAGTCAATATCCGGCATGCCAAATCGGGCAACAATGTCGTTAAACACATCATGATTCAACATCCATTCAGTGTTATCATTGAATTTCCGTGATCTAGTGTCCGCCACCATGTTGTATCTACCTGGTAGGTAGATTGCTGTGACCCAAATGTTCCTTGCAATACACCAATGCCAAAGGAGGTTTGCCAATTTGTCACAAGATACAGACTTTATTCCACCCTTGTGACAGACATACGCCGCCGCCGTGGTGTTGTCAATCTGTAGTTGAACATGCACATGATTCATATTGCTGCAATAAGCCTTTAGTCCATAGAGTGCTCCCAACAACTCTAAGTAGTTAATACCATGTTGCTGAAGAATTAAGGACTCCTGCACATTCCATCTACCTCCGCAGCTGGAGATGGTATATGTTGCTCCCCAGCCCAGGCCACTTGCATCGGTTTGTAAGATTACCGATGGTGTATCAATTAGAATCTCCTTAGAGCAGTGATATATATTCATTGCCCATCAGTGTAATTCAGCAATGGCCTCTGGTTGCAATTGCATGGGTCTTCTGAATTGGCCTGCATGGTATTTGAGTGCCTGTTCCTTTGCACGTTGTAAATTTTGATAGTGCAAAGGTCCGAAGCGTACAGCTGGAAAACCTGCCACAAGCTTGCCAATTACACTTGCTGCTTGTCTTATTGTTGGCTGTTGTTTAACAATTAGCTTATTGCAGGCTTCCATTAACTCTGATTGCTTGCCACTTGGCAGTGTCACCAACATTTGAATTGAGTTAATTGTAAACCCCAGGTAATCAATTACCCTGGTTGGAGTCAATTTTGACTTAACTGGATGGATTAGAAACCCCAATCTCTCAAACATGAGTTTGGTAGCTGAAACAGATGATTCAGCTGATTCCTTGGTGTCCCCAATTATTAAAATGTCATCCAATTAAGCCATAACCATGTGATTCTGAGCTTGTAGTAGCCCCAGAACTGGTTTTAGTAATTTTGTAAATAGTCTAGGAGCTGAAGTCAGCCCATTAGGCAATGCTTTGAATTGCCACAGCTGCCCCATCCAAGTTAAATTTCAAATATCTCCTGTGCTCCCTGTGAATGGATACTGAGTAGTATGCATCTTTTAGATCAATGCATGCCATATAACATTTTGGAAACCAGTTGGATGGCTGTGCCAAATTTATCCATTTTAAAATGTTTATACTGCACATGGGTATTTAGTTCTGTCAAGTCTAGGATGATACGACATCCTCCATCCCTTTTCTGCTTGGTGAATACTGTTGGATACAAATTGGTGTGATTCCTGGTGCGACCTCTGAATCACCCCTTTTGTATGTAAAGCCTGAATTTCAGCTTGTACCTTGAATCTTTCCTGTTGTGAGAACACATATGTGCGGTTTGGTAAATTTTGTGTGGGTGGTGATGAATTAAAAAGGAACTCAATTTTGAAACCTTGTATACTGCGCAGTATGAACGGGTCTGCTGTGATCCAATTTCATTAATTCAAGAAATGTTGCCATCTCCCCCCAACTTGTGAGTGAGTCATGTGTAAGGTGTTCCATATGAAACTAGGTTAGACGTTACTGGCGGTGTGGTCCTCGTGGCTTGGGAAGGGGGGCTGATGGTGGGTGCCTCCCGCGCGTCCGAGCCATGTGCCGGCTGGGGCCTACCCTAAAAAAGACCTTGGTGCTTCCAGCTTGAGTCTTCCTCCTGTCCCGGAGCCCCTAGGCTGGTTTCGCCTGGTGCTGAAGGGGGCATAGGGGTGAGCCAGGTGTGATGACCCCCTGGGTGTTGTTTGGACTCGGCGAATGGTCTTGGCCTCATCATCCACCTCGTGGACCTGCTTTGACAGGTCTGCCCCAGATAGATAATTGGCCGGTTGGACGTTGCTGGCCTTGCACAGCACAGAGAATTTGGGGTTTAGTGCCGGCCGTATTGCATTTTTACGCAGACAGTTAATTTCAACATGGGCGTTACAGAGAAGCCCCACAGCGTCCTGCTGTGTCTCTGTCAGTGGCTCCCCATCTACGGACCTCGCAAAAGGCCGTTATGCCTGAGGCCAATAATTTAAACATTTTTTGGAGCTTGACTTCCTGGGCTCTTACCCCTGTTCCAATATGACCCCAGATGGAGAGGTTGACGGCCGGCACATTGAGGGAGGCACAGTTAGCAGGAGTATGATATCTGTTGGAGGTCTCCTCCATAGCCAGGTCTTTGAGCTGATGAGATGCCAGATAGTTTATTGTGGTGGCCAGCTCTTCGTCCAGGAGTGTTCCTGTTGGTGTTCCAGAGAGGGAGACACTTCGCAGCCCTGTGTACGGTGCTGCTAGCGCGGGCTCCCGTGGAGACCTGGGCTGATACTGCTCCCTCCTCTGGAGCATATCGGTCTGGAGCCACCTCTCCAATAGGTGCTCCATCTGGGACAGTTGCCCGTAGACGCTTCCCAGTGAAGGAGGGGATCCCTCCGGCACGGACCCGTCTGAGTCTACGGCCCTGGCAGACTTGTGAGTGGCCTTGCGCCCCGGGCGGGACTGCCACGGTGCTTTCCTCAGGCACCAAGTCTGCTGCCGCTGGTTCCAACACCGCCAGCGGCCTGGAAGGTGATTCGGACAGTCGCCCGCTATCCGCACCTCCGCGGTCTTCTGTAGCCGGCTTCCCTGCGGACCCTCTCCTCACCTTCAACTTGCTAGGTCTCTACTTGCTAGAAAAAGAAGAAATAATGAACCCGCCAACACGACCTCAGAGTAGTTTTTTAAAACACTTACCTAGGTTTTTAAAACTTACCGCTGGAAGGGCGCGACGCGCCTGCAAGTCAGTCGTTGGCGCATGTTGACTCACGTGACTCCGAAGTAAAATGTATTTTGTTTTGTTATGACTGTTGGCAGGTCAATTTCTCTCATGGGATAAATAGAGTTCTATCATATTGTATTGCATCGCATCGTATCATATCGTTATCAGGCAGGAGGTACAGGTGTGAAAACCCACACCTCCAAATTCAGGGACAGTTTCTTCCCAGTTTCTGACCAACATGTCCCATCTACATCGGTACTTCCTGCGGTGTTTAGCCCCTACCCCTCTAAATCTATCCTACCCTATCCTATCCATGTACCTGTCTGACTGTTTCCAGATATTTATTTCTTTATTCCTTGGAGTGCAGAAGAATGAGGGGTGATTTGATAGAGGTATATAAGATCATGTAAGGGCGGGAAGAAGAAAGGAAGAGGCGGAGGCAGTGGGCTGAGCTGGGAAGGGGAGGAGAAAGCAGGGACTACCTGGAATTGGAGGAGTCAATGTTCATACCGCTAGGTCCTTTTTATCCATTTTATCCATGTTTATCCTTCTGTTAATTATCGTGTTGCACAGGGAGCCAAATGCAACAGAATTTCGTTTGGAACTGCATATATCAATGTATTTCTAAATGACAATAAAGTTTGACTTTGACTTGACTTGACTAGGGTGTAAACTGCCCAAGCAAAATATGAGGTTCTGCTCCTCCAATTTACAGTGGGTCTCACTCTGGCCACGGAGGGGGCCCAGGACAGAAAGGTCGGATTTGGAATGGGAGGGGGAGTTGAAGTGCTGAGTCACCGGGAGATCAGGTTGGTTATTGCAAACCGAAAGGAGGTGTTGGGTGAAGCGATCACCAAGCCTACGCTTGGTCTCACCGATGTAGAGCAGCTGACATCTACAGTAGCAGATACAATCCATGAGGTTGGAGGAGGTGCACGTGAACCTCTGCCACACCTGGAAAGACTGTTTGGGTCCTTGAATGGAGTCACGGGGGAAGGTAAAACGACAAGTGTAGCATTTCCTGCGGTTGCAAGGGAAAGTGCCAGGAGAGGGGTGGTTTGGGTGGACTATCGGGATATCGGGAGCTAAACCCTGCCCTTGTTACGAGTGGGGGGGATGGTCGTCACCTATTTCCTTTGCTCCATAGATGCTGCCTCACCCGCTGAGTATCGCCATCATTTTTGTCTCCCATTCCCCACTCGTAATAAGGGCAGTTCCCTTTGTCCTCACCTCCCACCCTGCCAGCCGTCACATACAACATATAATCCTCTGACATTTTCGCCACCTCCAACGGGATCCCACCACTGGCCACATCTTCCCATCTCCACCCCTGTCTGCCTTAATAGAAACATAGAAACATAGAAAATAGGTGCAGGAGGAGGCCATTTGGCCCTTCGAGCCAGCACCGCCATTCATTGTGATCACGGCTGACCCTAGACCCTATCAATAACCCGTACCTGCCTTCTCCCCATATCCCTTGACTCCACTAGCCCCTAGAGCTCTATCTAACTCTCTCTTAAATCCATGCAGTGACTTGGCCTCCACTGCCCTCTGTGGCAGGGAATTCCATAAATTCACAACTCTCCAGGTGAAAATGTTTCTTCTCACCTCAGTCTTAAATGACCTCCCCTTTATTCTAAGAATGCGGCCCCTGGTTCTGGATTCGCCCAACATTGGGAAGATTTTTCCTGCATCTATCTTGTCCAGTCTTTTCATAATTTTATATGTTTTATATTTCCTCATCCTTCTAAACTCCAGTGAACTCCTAGTCTTTTCAATCTTTCCTCATATGACAGTCCCGCCATCCCAGGGATCAATCTCACGAACCTACGCTGCACTGCCTCAATCACAAGGATGTCCTTCCTCAAATTAGGAGACCCAAACTGGACACAATACTCCAGATGTGGTCTCACCAGAGCCCTGCAGAAGAACCTCTCTACTCCTATACTGAAATCCTCTTGTTATGAAGGTCAACATTCTATTAGCTTTCTTCACTGCCTGCTGTACCTGCACGCCAACTTTCAGTGACTGGTGTACAAGGACGCCTCGCTGCACCTCCCCCTTACCTAACTTAACCCCATTGAGATAATAATCTGCCCTCTTGTTTTTGCCGCCAAAGTGGATAAGATTTAGATTTGGATTTAGATTTTATTACTTGTCATTCGAACCTCAGAGAGGCTCGAACGAAACTCCGTTTCTACAAGCCATACAAACAGAACAATTCATATAAAAACACACAACAATTCAATTCACACAAACATCCATCACAGTGAATCTCCTCCTCACTGTGATGGAAAGCAAAGTCTTCTCTCTCCCCCGCACCATTTCTCTCCCGAGGTCGAAGCCACAGGCGGGCGATGTTAAGTCCCACGGCCATTGAGGCCGCACCGGGTGATGTACGGCCCCGCTCTAGGCCCAAAAGTCACAACATTGGAGCCCCCGGCGGGCGCTGGAATGTCCCGCGGCCATTAAAGCCGCGCCAAGCGATGTACGGCCCTGCTCCGGGTCGCTCCAACCTCGCGACACGGGCTGGAGAAGCTGTGTTGCCGGAGCTCCGGAGAGCGGTCTCCCACCCGGACCCGCGAGCTCCCGATATCCCGACAGTCCACTGGCAGTAATCTGCAGCTGGAGCTGGAGCTCCGGACTCGGGCCGCAGCGGCGAGCCACCACCGTTCCCCACGCTCCAAGGCCGGCCAGCACCACGATGGTGAGTCCGCAGCTCCGCAGGCTCTGTGACTGGAGCCCCCAGGTTGTCCCAGTCGGTGGCCGCACCACGGTGCTAGGCCCCAATGACAACGGAGACCCGACAGGGAAAAGGTCGGGTCTCCCGTGCAGAGAAGAGATTTTAAAAGTTCCCCCTCCCCCCCCCCCCCCCCCCCCCCCCCCCCCCCATATATACACAGTTAGAAACAGTACAAAAAAACCCCACAAACAACTACATTTAACTAGACAAAAAATAAAAAACAGACAGACAGGCTGTAGGGGCCGCTGCAACGTGAGTCGCGCCCGCCCACCTCACATTTATCTATATTATACAGCAACTGCCACGCATCTGCCCACTCACTCAACCTGTCCATGTGTCCCTGCAACCTCCTAACACCCTCTTCACAGTTCACACTGCCACCCAGCTTTGTGTCATCCGCAAACTTGCTAGTGCTGCTCCTAATTCCCTCTTCCAAATCATTAATATATGGATGCCTTCCGCAGAGACCACTCCCTCCGTAGCTCCCTGGTCAATTTGTCCCTTCCCACCCAAACCACCCCCTCCCCTGTCACTTTCCCTTGCAACCGCAGGAAATGCTACACTTGTCGCTTTACCTCCCCCCCTTGGCTCAATTCAAGGACCCAAACTGTCTTTCCAGGTGCGGCAGAGGTTCACTTGCACCTCCTCCAATCTCATCTACTGCATCAGCTGCTCTAGATGTCAGCTGCTCTACATCGGTGAGACCAAGCGGAGGATTGGCGATCACTTCGCCCAACACCTCCACCTCTTCCTTTCTTCTTTCTGCCCCCCCCCGCCAACCCTCACGTCAGTCTGATGAAGGGTCTCGACCCGAAACGTCACCTATTTCCTTTGCTCCATAGATGCTGCCTCACCTGCTGTGTTTCTCCAGCATTTTTGTCTTCCTTCGATTTTCCAGCACCTGCAGTTCCTTCTTATACATAAAGTACGTTTAAGTTGAGGGGAAAAAGATTTAATAGGAGTCTGAAGGGTGTGAGTCCTTGTGAGTGTGTGCGTGCGTGTGCGAGTGTGCATGTGCGTGTGTGCGTGTCTGTGTGTGCGTGTGCATGTGCATGCATGTGTGCCTGTGCGTGTGCGTGTAATGTGCGTGTGAGTGGTGTATTATGTTGTCTACAGTGCACTATGTTTACATATTCTGTCGTGCTGCTGCAGGTAAGAATGTCATCGTTCAGTTTGGGACACACGACAATAAAACACCCTTGACTCTTGCTTTCAACCCCGGGTGTAACCATGATTAGTGTGACCCAATCTTTCTGCTACAATGGAGGAAAATGCAAATTGATCCACTTTGGCAGCAGCAAAATAAAACCAAGCTCTTCAACTAAGTGGTGAAAAATTGCAGAGCTCAGAGGAGCAGAGGGAGCGGGGTGCCTCGATGAATGAATTTGCAAAAGGCCAGGCTGCCGGTGCAATAAGTAATTAGAAGAACTAACAGAATGATGTTGTTTATTGCTCTGGGAAATTAGTGCAAAAATAGGGAGGTGATTCTTCATTTATTGAGGGCATGGGATGTGACCTCCTTTTGTGCACAGTTTGGCCTTTTTATTTAAGGATGGATGAAAATGGGTTGTAAGCTGTTCAAAGAAGGTCACTCCACCTTTTTGTGTCTATCTTCGGTTTAAACCAGCCTCTGCAGTTTCTTCCTACACATTTCGTACTTTAGTTTAGCACAGTAACACTACCCTACACACACTTGGGACAATTTACAATTATACCAAAGCAAATCGGCCTGCAAACCTGTACGTCTTTGGAGTGTGGGAGGAAACCGGAGCACCCGGGGAAAACCCATGCGGGTCACGGGGAGAACGTACAAACTCCGTACAGACAGCACCCGTAGTCAGGCTCGAACCCGGGTCTCTGGCGCTGCGCCAACGTGCCACCTTGCGTACTGTATGTAAAATGGGTGGATATTTTATGCGTATAGTTTGGACAGGCTAGGTTTTATCTACTGGAGTTTAGAAGAATGAGACACCATAAAATATATAAGATGTTGAGGGGTTGGATGGAGAGACGATGTTGCCTCTTGTGGGGGAATCTGGAACTACAGGCCACTGTTTAAAGATAAGGGGCAGAAGAACCGAGACACAAACGCACGCACATACACATGCGCGCACAAACACATACACTAACATAGGCACACAGGCACACACACACAGATGCAGGCACGTACACCCACACATACACACAAGCACATACATACACACCCGCACACACAACCATACACATGCTGACACACGAACATACAAACACACATACGCTGACACATGCACGCACACACATGCACACACACGCATACACATACGCTGACACACGCACACACACACATACGCTGACACACGCACATACACACGCATGCACGCACAAACACATGCACGCACACATGCATGCACACACACACTCACACATTGATGCACATCTCTGGCCAATGGCCTTGTACACACAGCTCTTGCCACTGTGTGTTTACTGTGCTGACTGCTCTGCCATCTGCACACAGTGTCAATGCCCAGCAAGAAGAGCAGAAGCCATCACTGATGGAGAGGGATCACTTACCTTGTACAAAGAGCCTGTGGCCATTAGAGCAGCTCCAGCTATTAAGGGCAGGTTGAATCCTGCAGCACTCAGACCCACTTTGTAGCCGCGTTCAATCACTTTGCCAAACTCGAACCTCATTTAAATGGCATGAATCAGAGTGTTGGAACAGTCGCTGTCCATTAAATAATAGATTAACAAAAGTGAGTAAATATTGAAAGGAAATGATTTATCTATCTGCTCAGCATGCCCAAAGTTGCAGCCTCACGATGAGCTGAAGATCGTAGATCAAACCCGGCTGACAAGACTAAATGTGTAGGAAGGAACTGCAGATGCTGGTTTATACCAAACATAGACACAAAGTGCTGGAGATTTGATATGTCAGAGAGGACTCTCTTAAACCACTACATTTGTACAGTGGAGAGCATATTGACTGGTTGCATCACAGCCTGGTTCAGCAACGAACGCCCAGGAGCGGAGAAGACTGTATTTCTCCCCTGCCATCGGGAAGAACCTGGCTCTCAACATCAGTGAGACCGAAGAACTGATTGTGGATTTTGGTAGGGGAAGGATGAGGACCCACAATCCTGGTCATATCAATGGGACGATGGTGGAGAGGGTCAATAACTTCAAATTCCTGGGCGTGCATATATCCGAAGATCTTTCCTGGAGCCAGCACACCGATGCAATTGTAAAGAAGGCACATCAGGGCCTCTACTTCCTGAGAAGTTTACGGAGATTCGGCAAGTCGAAGAGGATTCTCCTAAACTTCTACATATGCACTGTAGAAAGCATTCTGACCAGTTGTATCATGGCTGGTTCGGCAACGTGAATGTCCAGGAGCGAAAAAGACTCCAGGAACCTAAAACTTGTGACCACTGTCCCCTTCCATCACCTCCGCACCGTTGAAGGGATTTATCACAGTCGCTGCCTCAAAAAGGCGGCCAAAATCATCAAGGGCCCACACCATCCTGGCCACACACTAATCTCACCACTGCCATCAGAAAGAAGGCACAGGAGCCTGAAAACTGCAAAGGGCCTGTCCCACTTGGGCGTCATTTGTGCGTCATTTACGCAACGGGCCGGTGGTGACTGACGCGCGACGGTCGCGCGCAAATCCTGCATCATCATGTGTCAGCACAGCCGTCTGGTGCGCGTGACGTCATTAGAATAACCTGCTGCCCTATTCTGCATCGTGACCATCCTGGAAGCGCTACAGAATTTATTGCTACAGTAACAGCGGAGACGTCTGTTAGCGGCAGCCCTCATACTTTACAGATCATCCAGGCAGGAGTACAACCAGAAAGGCTAGCAAGAAACCCAGGAAGAGGTCAGTGTGGACGAGGTTAGCGGTTACATGGTGCGTAAAAGGCGGGCCGACTGCGCATGGGCGTGGCGCACGGCGTCGCATGTTTACGGACGTTGACGTCACCACGCGATACACGTGCGATGTCGGGACATCAGCGTGCGATGCCAATGCGTCAACGTGCATAAGCGATACAATGCGTGAGGATTTCGGTACGCTACAAAATCCTGGAGCACCGCGTGATACACACACACTGAACTTTTTTTTCTCATTTAGTATATTGTTTGAAGCGTACTATGTTTACACATGCTGTCGTGCTGCTGTAAGTAAGAATTTCATTGTTCTATCTGGGACAAATTACAACAAAACACTCTTGACTCCTTCTTCCCTTCAGTTTAGTTTATTGTCAAGTGTACAGAAGTACAGTGAAAAGCTTTTGTTGCGTGCTAGCCAAGCAGCGGAAAGACAATACATGAATACAATTGAGCCATTTACAATTGATGAGAGAATGGAGCGACTGGGCTAGTATACTCTGGAATTTAGAAGGATGAGAGGGAATCTTATTGAAACATAAAAGATGATTGTATCTATACATTTTGCTTGCTACACCTTGCATTAAGCCATAAACCCTAAACCTTACCTTGTTTAGTGCAAGGTAAAGCCAGCAAAGTCCGATCAAGGACAGTCCGTGGGTCACCAAAGAGGTGGACAGTAGTTCAGGACTGCTCCCTGGTTGTGGAACGGCGATCTTGAGTAACTCAGCGGCTCAGGCAGCTTCTCTGGAGAAAAAGGAAGAGGTGACGTCTTCAGTCTGAAGAAGGGTTCTGACCCGAAACGTCACCCAGGGATGCTGCCTGATCCGCTGAGTTACTCCAGCACTTGGTGACTCTCTTTGGCTGTGGAGAAACTACCCGATTGGCTCAGCTAACACTTAAAGCCACTTCAGCAACAATGGACTCTACGATTATACCTCAGGGATGAACAACCTTACCTGTTAAAATGAGCAGAAGCACTGTTGCAAGTAGAGTCATAGAATTATAGAGCATGAAACATAGAACCATAGAAACATAGAAAATAGGTGCAGGAGGAGGCCATTCGGCCCTTCAAGCCAGCACCGTCACTCACTGTGATCGTGGCTGATCGTAAACATGGAAAATGCATGGAAACAGGCCCTTCTGCCCCACTTGTCCATGCCCACCAAGATGCCACATCTAAGTAAGCCCACGTGCCTGCATTGGCCCATATCCCTCTAAACCTTTCCTATCCATGTACCTGTCCAAGTGTCCAAGTGAGTTGAGTAGAGGAGCAAAGAGGTCGTACTACAGTTGTACAGGGCCCTAGTGAGACCACACCTGGAGTATTGTGTGCAGTTTTGGTCTCCTAATTTGAGGAAGGACATTCTTGCTATTGAGGGAGTGCAGCGTAGGTTCACAAGGTTAATTCCTGGGATGGTGGGATTGTCATATGCTGAGAGAATGGAGCGACTGGGCTTGTATACTCTGGAGTTTAGAAGGATGGGAGGGAATCTTATTGAAACATAAAACATTATTAAGGGTTTGGACATGCTAGAGGCAGGAAACATGTTCCCAATGTTGGGGAGGTCCAGAACCAAGGGTCACAGTTTAAGAATAATGGGTAAGCGATTTAGAACGGAGATGAGGAAACACTTTTTCACACAGAGAGTTGTGAGTCTGTGGAATTCTCTGCCTCAGAGGGTGGTGGAAGCCAGTCCTCTGGATACTTTCAAGAGAGAGCTAGATAGGGCTCTTAAAAATAGCGGAGTCAGAGGATATGGGGAGAAGGCAGGAACGGGGTACAGATTGGTGATGATCGGCCATGATCACATTGAATGGCGGTGCTGGCTTGAAGGGCTGAATGGCCTCCTCCTGCACCTATTGTCTATTGTCTATTGTCTTTCAACAGCAGTATTGAGCAGGCTAGGACTCTATTCCTTGGAGCACAGGAGTATGAGGAGTGACCTTCTTCTTCTCCAGCCGTATGTCTTTTACACCTGCAGCTCCGTTGAGGCGAGCCAGGCCAACGTGTCATCGTCCAGGTCAATCAGGCCTCGTTCACCATTCGGTAGCCGGTGTTTGGGGCAACTGGTGACTCTGTGCTCCACTGTCTGTGTTGGGTCCCCACACTCACAGGAGGCTCTCGCTGTCCACGAGGCCCCACCTCTTCATCACTACTCCATAGTAGGTATGTAACAAAACGTACCATGAGCGGCGCTGCAGTTCTGCCACTCCCCGTGTGCGCGACTTCGGCGCTTTTCAGAGGGGGGCGGGTTTAAAATGCCGTTTTTCACCAGACAATTCAAGTCGATCCATTTCAGGGGATTTCGTCGCTAAAGAGAAATCGCTCCGACATTTGAGGTATGAAGGTATTTTTAAACTATGCTAGATCATTTATTAGCTAGAGTAATTTAGAAACATAGAAACATAGAAAAATAGGTGCAGGAGTAGGCCATTTGGCCCTTCGAGCCTGCACCGCCATTCAATGTGATCATGGCTGATCATCCAACTCAGTATCCCGTACCTGCCTTCTCTCCATACCCCCTGATCCCTTTAGCCACAAGTGCCACATCTAACGCCCTCTTAAATATAGCAAAAAACAATTTAAAAATCATATTCTAAAGCCGTGAACACCGACAACGGGACGGATTTTACGTAGCGGAGAAAAGAAGGTACACAGTTTATTTTTACATAAAAACGTGGTTCTTTGGAAGCATTTAATCACATTTTCATTTTGCGAAAAGGGGACAAAAAATATATACGAACTGGCAGTGCTTTTCCTGCCGACTGTGGGTTAAATTCACCGCAAACCGCAACATTCAAAACCACCGCGTTCCACTAAAACCCACTCGCAAGTTGATTTAAATGGCCATTAATTTACGTGAATTAAACACTAAATTCCTTCAATGTGACCTATAAATTCATGAAAATGAGATTTAAAAATCATGTTATATGGTGAAATATTGGGTGAATGTTATTTGGACACTTAGGCAATTTAAAAATGTTTATCTTTTCTTAAGAAATAGATAGATGTTTAGATCTAGTAATTGAATTTTGTAATTAGCTACAATGAGGTACCTAACTAATTATATGCTTTAATTTCAGGTCATCCAAGTAAGATTGTTTCATATTTGTTTCAGAATTCTTCAATCTATAATAACTGAACATTTCACTGAGTCCCCTTAATTTTTAAGAAAGTTATGGGCTTTTGACTGTCCTCGACCACAGCTTTTGTGTTAAGTAATGTGGCAGGGGGATGGGTGCATGAGCAGAGAGACAGAGGGATGTTAAATGAGGGTAGAAGCAATAGGTAGCAAGGTGAAAAGTAAAAGTGGCAGGCAGACAAATCCAGGGCAAAAATCAAAAAGGGCCACTTTTCAACATAATTGTATAAGGGTTAAGAGTGTTGTAAAAACAAGCCTGAAGGCTTTATGTCTCAATGCAAGGAGCATTCGTAATAAGGTGGATGAGTTGAATGTGCAGATAGCTATTAATGACTATGCTATAGTTGGGATCACGGAGACATGGCTCCAGGGTGACCAAGGCTGGGAGCTGAACATCCAGGGATAATCAATATTCAGGAGGGATAGACAGAAAGAAAAAGGAGGTGGAGTAGCGTTGCTGGTTAGAGAGGAGAATAATGCAATAGAAAGGAAAGACATTAGCGTGGAGGATGTGGAATCGATATGGGTAGAGATGCGAAACTCTAAGGGGCAAAAATGTTAGTGGGAGTTGAGTACAGGCCATCTAACAGTTGTAGTGGAGTTGGGGATGGCATCAAACATGAAATTAAAAATGCATGCAACAAAGGTAAAACAGTTATAATGGGTGACTTCAATCTACATATAGATTGGGTGAATCAAATGGGCAGGGGTGCTGAGGAAGAGGATTTCTTGGAATGTATGCGGGATAGTTTTTTAAACCAGCATGTAGAGGAACCAATGAGAGAGCAGGCTATTTTAGACTGGGTATTGAGTAATGAGGAAGGGTTAGTTAGCAGCCTTGTTGAGCGTGGCCCCTTGGGCAAGAGTGACCATAATATGGTTGAGTTCTTCATTAGGATGGGGAGTGACAGAGTTAATTCTGAAACAAGGGTTCTGAACTTAAAGAAAGGTAACTTTGAGGGTATGAAACATGAATTGGCCAAGATAGACTGGCAAGTGATTCTTAAAGTGTTGATGGTGGATATGCAATGGAAGGCATTTAAAGACTGCATGGATGAACTACAACAATTGTTCATCCCAGTTTGGCAAAAGAATAAATCAGGGAAGGCAGTGCATCTGTGGATAACAAGGGAAATCAGGGATAGTATCAAAACTAAAGATGAAGCACACAAATTAGCCAGAAAAAGCACCCTACCAGAGGACTGGGAGAAATTCAGAGTCCAGCAGAGGAGGACAAAGTGCTTAATTAGGAACGGGAAAATAGATTATGAAAGAAAACTGGCTGGGAACATAAAAACGGACTGCAAAAGTTTTTATAGATATGTGAAGAGAAAAGGGTTAGTTAAAACAAATGTAGGTCCCTTGCAGTCAGAAACTGGTGAATTGATCAAGGGGAACAAGGACATGGCAGACCAATTGAATAACTACTTTGGTTCTGTCTTCACTAAGGAAGACATAAATAATCTGCCGGAAATAGCGAGGAACTGGGGGTCAAATGAGATGGAGGAACTGAGTGAAATCCAGGTTAGCCATTGTTAGTGGCGTTTGGTAAATTGAATGGATTAAAGGCCGATAAATCCCCAGGGCCAGATAGGCTGCATCCCAGAGTAGTTAAGGAAGTAGCCCCAGAAATAGTGGATGCATTTATGATACTTTTTCAAAACTCTTTAGATTCTGGAGTAGTTCCTAAGGATTGGAGGGTAGCTAATGTAACCCCACTTTTTAAAAAGGGAGGGAGAGAGAAAATGGGGAATTACAGACCAGTTAGTCTAACATCAGTAGTGGGGAAAATGCTAGAGTCAGTTATTAAAGATGGGATAGCAGCACATTGGGAAAGTGGTGAAATCATTGGACAAAGTCAGCATGGATTTATGAAAGGTAAATCATGTCTGAAGAATCTTATAGAATTTTTCGAGGATGTAACTAGTAGAGTGGATAATGGAGAACCTGTGGATGTGTTGTATCTGGACTTCCAGAAGGCTTTCGACAAGGTCCCACATAAGAGATTAGCATTCAAACTTAAAGCACACGGTATTGGGGGTTCAGTTTTGATGTGGATAGAGAACTGGCTGGCAGACAGGAAGCAAAGAGTAGGAGTAAATGCGTCATTTTCAGAATGGCAGGCCGTGACTAGTGGGGTACCGCAAGGCTCAATGCTGGGACCCCAGCTATTTACAATATATATTAATGATCTGGGTGAGGGAATTGAATGCAACATCTCCAAGTTTGTGGATGACACGAAGCTGGGGGGCAGTGTTAGCTGTGAGAAGAATGCTAGGAGGCTGCAAGGTGACTTGGATAGGTTGGGTAGTGGGCAGATGCATGGCAGATGCAGTATAATGTGGATAAATGTGAGGTTATCCACTTTGTTGGCAAAAACAGGAGGGTAGACTATTATCTGAATGGTGGCCGATTAGGAAAAGGGGACATGCAACGAGACCTGGGTGTCATGGTACACCAGTCATTGAAAGTAGGCATGCAGGTGCAGCAGGCAAATGGTATGTTGGCATTCATAGCAAAAGGATTTGAGTACAAGAGCAGGGAGGTTCTACTGCAGTTGTACAGGGTCTTGGTGAGGCCACACCTGGAGTATTGCATACAGTTTTGGTCTCCTAATCTGAGGAAAGACATTCTTGCCATAGAGGGAGTACAGAGAAGGTTCACCAGACTGATTTCTGGGATGGCAGGACTTCCATATGAAGAAAGACTGGATAGACTCAGTTTGTACTCGCTGGAATTTAGGAGATTGAGGGGGGATCTTATAAAGACTTACAAAATTTTTAAGGGGTTGGACAGGCTAGATGCAGGAAGGTTGTTCCTGATGTTGGGAAACTCCAGAACAAGGGTTCACAGTTTAAGGATAAGGGGGAAGTCTTTTAGGACCGAGATGAGAAGAACATTTTTCACACAGAGAGTGGTGAGTCTGTGGAATTCTCTTCTACAGAAGGTAGCTGAGGCCAGTTCATTGGCTATATTTAAGAGGGAGTTAGATGTGGCCCTTGTGGCTAAAGGGATCAGGGGGTATGGAGAGAAGGCAGGTACAGGATACTGAGTTGGATGATCAGCCATGATCATACTGAATGACGGTGCAGGCTCGAAGGGCCAAACGGCCTACTCCTGCACCTATTTTCTATGATTCTATGATTCTAAGTCAATGGAAAGGCAATGGGGAACAAGATGCTAATTTCCGGGTATGAAAATGGCCATAACTTTATTAATACTGAAGATATGAAAGTGAATTAGGTGTCAAATTAAACTTCTTTTTATGCTTCATCCGATGGGATAAATTGCAGACTAGATTTTTTAAATCTCAAAATTTTGTGACATTGCTATCCATAGTGTCCGACACCTGTCCTCAAGCGGTTGAGGGTTGTCCACTGCTTTCGGGGCAGGTCCTGGCCAGGGACGTCCATCGTGTCATCGATGTGCTGGTGTAGCCTAGATAGTTCCGCTGACTTCCACTGGTCTCTCCATCTCATCTTGACCCAGGCGGCCTTAGAAGCGTCAGCCGGTGATCTTATAGAGGTGTACACAATCCTGAGAGGGATAGATCGGGTACACACACACAGGGTCTCTTGCCCAGAGTAGGGGAATCAAGAACGAGAAAACATAGATTTAAGGTGAGAGGGGGGAAGATTTTATGGAAATCTGAGGGGTAACTTTTGCACAGAAAGGTTGATGGGTGTATGGAACGAGCTGCCGGAGGAGATACTATTGCAACATTAAAAAACATTTCCCTCGTTCCATAGTGCGTCCACGTGACCTATTCCCCTCATGATCTTACACCTCTCATGAATTAGACAGGTACATAGAAAAGGCAGAATAGATTGGGTAGACGCTCTGAGGAGGTAATTGAGGCAGATACTATCCCAATGTTTTGGAAATGTTTCAGAAACAGTTAGACAGGTACATGGATAGGACAGGTTTGGAGGGATATGGACCAAACGTGGGCAGGTGACACTAGTGTAGCTGGGACATTGTTGGCTGCGTGTGGGCGAGTTGGGCTCAAGGGCCTGTTTCCGCACTGTATCACTCTATGGCTCTATGTGAGCGGGGTTTAACCTACAAGGCTTCCTGCTCCAGCAGGTTTTGTTTTCCATGGCCCAACTGATAAGGGTTATTAACGGCAGATGGTATTGATGGATGTACAATTTGCTCACTAACACCAAAGTAAACATGTAGCAATATTGATGTTTGTAAAGAGCCTAGAGATTGCGGACACTACCGGGGGATCAGCAGATCACGGCTTTACAAATCCACTCGGGCGGGAGCCTAGTGTCACAGAGTCACAGAGTGATACAGTGTGGAAACAAGCTCTCTGGTCCACCTTGCCCACACCTGCCAACATGTCCCAGCTACCACTTGCTTGCGTTTGGCCCATATCCCTCCAAACCAGTCCCTTCCATGTATCTGTCTAACCGATAGTCCCAGCCTCAACTGCCTCCTCTGGCAGCTCGTTCCATACACCCACCACCCTTTGTGTGAGAAAGTTACTCCTCAGACTCTTATTAAATCTTTTTTCCCATCTACCTTAAACCTATGCCCTGTGGTCCTCGATTCCCCCATTCTGGGCAAGAGACTCTGTGCATCTTTCCGATCTATTCGGGATGGAGTGCTGACATGGATAGAAAATTGGTTGGCAGACAGGAAACAGTGAGTGGGGATTAAAGGGTCCCTTTCAGAATGGCAGTCAGTGACTAGTGGGGTACTGCAAGGCTCGGTGCTGGGATCGCAGCAATTTACAATATACATCGATGATTTGGATGAAGGGACTCAAAGTAACATTAGCAAATTTGCAGATGACACAAAGCTGGGTGGCAGTGTGAACTGTGAGGAGGATGCTATGAGAATGCAGGGTGACTTGGGCAGGTTGGGGGAGTGGGCAGATGCATGGCAGATGAAGTTTAATGTGGAGAAATGTGAGATTATCCACTTTGGTAGCAAAAACAGGAATGCAGATTACGATCTAAAGGACGTCAAGTTGGGAAAAGGGGAGGTGCAGCGGGATCTGGGGGTCCTTGTTCATCAGTTTATGAAAGTAAGCATGCAGGTACAGCAGGCAATGAAGAAAGCGAATGGCATGTAGGCCTTTAGAACAAGAGGAGTCGAGTATATGAGCAAAGAGGTCCTTCTGCAGTTCTACAGAGCCCTAGTGAGACTACACCTGGAGTATTGTGTGCAGTTTTGGTCCCCTAATTTGAGGAAGGACATTCTTGCTATTGAGGGAGTGCAGCGTAGGTTCACAAGGTTAATTCCCGGGATGGCGGGACTGTCATATGCTGAGAGAATGGAGCAGCTGGGCTTGTACACTCTGGAGTTTAGAATGATGAGAGGGGGTCTTATTGAGACATATAAGATTGTTAAGGGTTTGGACACGCTGGAGGTAGGAAACATGTTCCCGATGTTGGGGGAGTCCAGAACCAGGGGCCACAGTTTAAGAATAAGGGGTAAGCCATTTAGAACAGAGACGAGGAAACACTGTTTCTCACAGAGAGTTGTGAGTGTGTGGAATTCTCTGCCTCAGAGGGCGGTGGAGGCAGGTTCTCTGGATGCTTTCAAGAGAGAGTTGGATAGGGCTCTTAAAGATAACGGAGTCAGGGGATATGGGGAAAAGGCAGGAACGGGGTACTGATTGGGGATGATCAGCCATGACCACATTGAATGGCGGTGCTGGCTCGAAGGGCTGAATGGCCTACTCCTGCAGCTATTGTCTATTGTCCATTGTCTATTCCTCTGATGATTTTACACACTGTATGTACTTAGTCATAGAGTCTTAGAGTAAACTAGCATGGAAACAGGCCCTTCGGCCCAACTTGCCCACACCGGCCAACATGTCCCAGTTTACACTAGTCCCACCTGCCTGTGCTTGGTCCATATCCCTCCAAACCTGTCCTATCTATGTACCTGACTAAATGTTTCTTAAACGTTGAGATAGTATCTGCCTCGATCACCTCCTCAGTGTGTCTAGCCGACCTACTCCTCTCAGAGATGGAGGGCTCTGACGAATGTGGTGTTTACACCTCTTCATGCTTGAAGAATCATGGACACCAGGTCACACTGAACTTGCCACGCTCGTACCGAAGATAGGAACTGATGAAGAGGATCAGAGATTTCAGTGTAAAAGTATCCATTAGCCTTGTCAAACTTTGATAGATTTCAAGGGCACCTGCCAGAGGTCTGGCATGCTCAGCGCACTCATTGTGTCGTCTGGTGAAGCCCATTCATTCTGTCCTCTCTTCAACGACCTTCTCTGCTAACTTATTTTTCCATTCCATTAAATTCTGTGGAAAAGTTGAACTTCTCTTTTCTTCCGACTTTCCAATATTTAACTGTTGTGTAAAGTGTCTTGTTGAGTAAAATGCTTTGGTGAGTGAAGTGTGAGTCTTCAGCGAGGAGATCTCTCTTCCTCTCCCGTGAAGGTCGGAGCTAGAAACATAGAAAAATAGGTGCAGGAGTAGGCCATTCGGCCCTTCGAACCTGCACCACCATTCAATGTGATCATGGCTGATCATCCAACTCAGTATCCCGTACCTGCCTTCTCTCCATACCCCCTGATCCCTTTAGCCACAAGTGCCACATCTAACGCCCTCTTAAATATAGCCGATGAACTGGCCTCAACTACCTTCTGTGGCAGAGAATAGTAAGATTGAACGAGAACTTACCAGTTCGAAGGTTGATCTTTATTTTATGAGGAGTCGAAGTGCGGGATTTCGTGAAGAGCCCGCCGGCGCGCATGCTCGACATACTTCAAAGTAGCGGCGTGGAATCACAGAAACCAACAATAGAAATGACTTCGCATAGTAAGATTGAAGTGACTAAGATTACCAGGTGAAGGTGATTGAGGGTTGGGCGAGGAGGGCACGAAATCCCTCACTTCGACTCCTCATAAAATAAAGATCAACCTTCGAACTGGTAAGTTCTCGTTCAATCTTACTATTTCATTTCGGAGTCACGTGAGTGACTTCGTGAAGACTTCAAAGCTTCTGTGATTACACGCCCTGGACCACGTCCATGCTGACACACCACTACCAGGGATGGATGGGAGGAACAAACTTGCTCAATAGTTCATACTGCAAAACAAGAGCATATTTATGAATAACAAATCAAAAACTCCTCATGCGGGGGCATCTCCACGTTCTTGACCTGCATTCAGCACGGCTTCTGCGAACTGTAGAGGAGCAGCAACAGGCTTGTTTTAAAAACGCTGGAACACAGCTTCATTAGCCCATCCTGCTGTGGCGAGAATTTGGTCCATAGGCACCTCCATAATCCTCGCCGCTGACGTCGATGCAGCCCTGTGGAATGAGACTTGAACACATTAGTGTCGATACCTGACTTACCCAAGACGACTCGAAGCCACCTGGATATCGTCTGGACTGTCACTCGATGATGAGGTCTCTTATGAGTGACCAGCAGGTATCTCTCCATTCCTCTGATGCGTGCCGTCACCTTGACATAGTGGCGGATATGTGAGGCTAAACATAGCCTAGCATCTGCGGGGTATGCCGGGAACTTCAGCTGCAGCCCTGTGCACCCAGGTCTATGCTGCTTTAGTAGCTCGTCAATGAAAAAGACTACTTCTGTAGGGGTAGATGTCATTCTGTCGACACGAAGTTTGTGTAGTGTCTGTACCCTCTGAGCTGAAGTCAGCGCTAGTAACATCACCAGCTTCATGGTGAGTTTGTCCAGTTGGAGCCCTTCCATGGGAGACCACGTCCTGAGCAGGTTTAATACGTCCCTGACATCCCAGGTGATATTATAGCGTGGTGTAGGCGGATTCATATTGAATATACCCCGCATGAGTCTGGACACTAGCCTGTTGGATCCTACCTCAATATTGAGGTAGAATGAGAGCGCACTTCTGGCGCTGTTGATGGCACTGTAACTTAAGTGTTCATCATAGTGCAACCCCGCGAGGAATTCCAGGACGTCGGTTATTGTCACGTCATCGTACGTGATGCGAGAGCGGCTGCAGTAGGCTTCCCACTTCTTAATATGCGAGCGGTATCTTCGCCTTGTTGACTCTCGACACGACGCCCCGATGGTACACATGGTCCGAGCTGAGAGGCCGTATTGGACTAACGGCCTGTTCAGAACCTGCAAGCCAACAAATTTAAATAGCCATGGCAGGGATGTGGCTCCCCTGAGACAGGGTGAGTAACCAATTGTGGGCAACCCTTCAAAAGGACCCAAGGTTCGTTGAGCATGTCAAAGACCACCGGATACCAAGGCTGTGTGGGCCAGTCGGGCATAATAAGGATGCCCTTGGCAGCATCTGCCTGAATCTTACGCAATACCCGACTGATGAGGCAAAACGGGGGGAAGGCATAGAAAAACCAATTCCCCCAGTCCAGCGAGAATGCATCTAGCGCTATAGCCCCAGGATCTGGTTCCCATGAAACGTAGGTTGGTACCTGATGGTTCAACCGTGACGCAAAAAGGTCAATGTCCGGTTTACCAAATTTGGCTGTGACTTTAGCAAAAATCTCAGGATGCAACATCCATTCAATATTGTCATTAAATTTGCGTGACCTGGTGTCCGCCACAGTATTAAGCTCACCTGGCAAATAGGTAGCTGAAATCCAAATGTCTCTTTGAACACACCAGAGCCAAATTGAGTTAGCCAATTTGTCACACAAAACTGACCTGGTACCACCCATATGGTTTAAGTATGCCACTGCTGTGGTGTTGTCTATTTGGAGACGGACATGTGCTCCAACAAGCTTGGAACAATACGCACGAAGTCCGTGGAATGCTGCCAGCAACTCCAAATAGTTAATCCCTTGAGTCAACAACATCGTTGACTCAAGGGTGTCCCATCTGCCCCCACAACTAGAGCAATTATCCGTAGCTCCCCAGCCATTGGAGCTTGCATCAGTCTGCAAATATACCACCGGATTAGCCTCCCTGATAGGCTTGAATGAGCTGCTAATGTGGCACACCCACCATTGCAACTCATTTATCGCTTCGGACGGCAGCTGCATTGATCGATCATAATGACCAGCGTCCTGTTTTAACGCAGCAATTTTAGCTCTTTGCAAACTCTGATAATGCAAAGGTCCATATCGCGCTGCCGGATACAAAGCTACAAGCTTACCAATTACTGTAGCTGTATGCTGAGTCGATGGTATATTGGTGCGGATTAAACCTTGACACACCTGGGTAACCTCCTCAATCTTGTTAATTGGTATGGTAACCCTCATGGTCATAGAGTTCACCGTGAACCCTAGGTAATTAATCACCTGGGCAGGGCAGAACTTTGATTTCTCTGGATGGACAATAAACCCTAATTGTTGAAATATATTGACAGCAGCTGCAACTCCCTGTTCAGCCAATTCCAGGGTGCGGCCCACAATTAAGATATCATCTAAATAGGCCATAACTATATGATGTCGCTGTCTCAAATAAGCCATAATTGGTTTCACTAATTTAGTGAACAATCTAGGGGCTGTGGTGAGCCCATTAGGCAAAACCTTGTACTGCCAGAGTTGCCCCATCCAGATGAATTTTAAAAACCTCCTGTCGTATTTCTGGATGGATACTGAATAGTATGCGTCTTTCAAATCGATGCATGCCATAAAGCAACCATGAGAAATCAATGATATGGCTGTTTCAAACGTATCCATTTTAAAATGAGTATATGTTACAAAAGTATTCAAACGGGTTAGATCAATAATGACACGACAACCTCCATCCTTCTTAGGTCTGGTGAATATATTCGAAACAAATTCAACTGGCTCATGCACCGCTTTCTCAATCACTCCCTTCTGTTCAAGCCTTAAAATTTCCTTGTAGCCTGCTGCCTGTTCTGCAGCAGATAATTTAAACGTTCGACCGGGCATGTGCAGGGATGGAGGAATGTCGCCATTAATAAACGCAATTTTATGCCCCTGAATATTCTGCAACACATACTCGTCACCAGTAAAATTACCCCATGCACCCAAAAACAGCCGAAGGCGACCACCAACATGTGAAGTTAAACAAAGAGAAAAGAGAGACCCAGACCCCCTCACCCCCGTGGTTACCGGCGGTCCTTGACACGTGTGGGTGGACGTGGAGGTGCTGGGTTGGCTTGAGGGCGCGGCGTCTTCGTTTTCCACCAGGGTCTCTGCCGACCCTGTCCTAAAAAAGACCCCTGGTGCTGGGTCTGATGTTGCTGTCGTCGTGGAGCTTGAGGGTGAGTCCTCGTCGAGGTACTAGCAGACCCTCGTGAGCGAATGTATGGAGCTTTTGAGCCTGACGGTGTGGGGGCACTCTGAGAGCGCATGATCCCCACCGTTTTGGCTTGTTCGTCAAGCTCTTTGATTCTCTTCGAGAGGTCCTCCCCAAAGAGTTGACAGGGCGGCGGCGGCGGCGGTGGTTTGCAATTTTACCTCTTGTTGACGGATAGCCGCACTGATGTTGCCCCATATCGGCGTATTGACCACAGGCACGTTGAGGGAGTTGCAATTGGATGGAGCCTTGAGACGGCTCATTGCCTGAATGAGGACTTCTTCCTGTAGTTGCTGGTTGTTAAGAAAGTCCACAGTGGCTGCCAGCTTTGCGTTTAAAGGAAGTCCAGATGAATGTGGGGCCGCAAATTTGGTCGCCACATCCAGAAGATCCTCCGCTGGCACCTCCAACGGAGGTGGTATGGATTCCACCAAAACCTCCTCCTCCTGCTGCTCCAGGCTGATGGTAGAGGCTGGTGACGACGCCCTGTGCCTGTTGCTGCCCTGCTGTAGTTGACGTTGAAGCAGGAGCTCCAGCAGCCGCTCCGTACGGTCTATATGCCCTTCACCCTGAACACTCAGGTGGTCGGAGTCCTCCGGCTCTGAAAAGAAAACCGGGCTCCTATCATCGGCCCGCACCTCATCGAGGCCCAGCCGGTGCCGGTAGTTGTCGCTAACAGCCGCCGAGGCGAAACTGCGCGATTCCCGCGCAGGCGTGTTCAACCGCCTCCGTTTAGCGGAAGCTGAAGTCGCTGCCACTAAGGGCACTTGCGGCGTGGTGTCGGCACCAGCCGAAGCATGGCTGCCTGAAGCCCGCGCAGGCTTGCCGGCTGCCCACATCGTGGACTTTGCCGACGCATGGTCTCGCCCACCCATCCATGGGGGGCTCGGTGACCGTGACGAGACCCGACTCAACCGACCCGTTCCGGCGTCGAGAGTCGGGGTGTGCCGGCTGGACCTCACAGCCGCCCCGGGTCTCGCCCTGGAACCTGACCGCTCCTCCGTGTCAGGCAATGCCTTAGCCCTGGCAGGGTTAGGCTTCTGGGCTGCTGCCCTTCCCCTACTCGGAGGGCTGAGTGGAACGGGCCGTGCAGCTGCACGCACCCTTCTGCTCGAGGTCGCCAGTGAGCCCGCTGACGACCTGACTGCCATGGCAGGGTCCCCCTGCTCTGGCGGCACACCACACTCCTCCTCGTCGAACATGCGCGCCGGCGGGCTCTTCATGAAGTCACTCACGTGACTCCGAAATGAAATTCCAGAGACTCACCACTCTCTGTGTAAAGAATGTTTTCCTCATCTCAGTCTTAAAGGAATTCCCCCTTATCCTTAGACTGTGACCCCTTGTTCTGGTCTCCCCCAACATCGGGAACAATCTTCCAGCATCTAGCTTGTCCAACCCCTTAAGAATTTTGTAAGTTTCTATAAGATCCCCCCTCAATCTTCTAAATTCCAGCGAGTACAAGCCGAGTCTATCCAATCTTTCCTCATATGAAAGTCCTGACATCCCAGGAATCAGTCTTGTGAATCTTCTTTGTACCCCCTCTATGGCAAGGATGTCTTTCCTCAGATTTGGAGACCAAAACTGTACGCAATACTCCAGGTGTGGCCTCACCAAAACCCTGTACAACTGCAGTAGAACCTCCCTGCTCCTATACTCAAATCCTTTCGATATGAATGCTAACATACCATTTGCTTTCTTCACTGCCTGCTGCACCTGCATGCCTACTTTCAATGACTGGTGTACCATGACACCCAGGTCTCGTTGCATCTCCCCTTTTCCTAATCTGCCACCATTCAGATAAAAGTCTACCCTCATGTTTTTGCCACCAAAGTGGATAACCTCACATTTATCCACATTATACTGCATCTGCCATGCATCTGCCCATTCACTCAGCCTATCCAAATCACCCTGCAGCCTCCAAGCATCCTCCTCACACCTAACTATACCCCCCAGCTTGGTGTCATCTGCAAATTTGGAGATGTTGCATTGAATTCCCTCGTCCAAATCATTAATATATATTGTAAATAGCTGGGGTCCCAGCACTGAGGCAGAGTGCTGGGACCCGTGCTGGGAGCTGTGGCAGAGCGTCCTTGTTGAGTAGTGCCTTGGTGAATAAAATGTGTGTCTTTGGGTTGAGAGTCTTTGGCGACGAGATCTATCTCCCTATCTTTCCCCCCCCCTCTCTCTCCCCCCATCTCTCTCTCCTCTCTCTCTCCCTCCCTCCCCCCCTCTCTCTCCCCTCTCTCTCTCTCCCCCCCTTCTGTCTCTCTCTCCCCCTCTCTCTCACCCTCTCTCTCTCTCCCCCCTCTCTCTCCCCCTCTCACCCCCCTCTCTCTCTCCCACTTCCTCTCTCTCTCCCCCTTTCTCCCCTCCCCTCTCTCTCTCTCGTGAAGGTCAGAGAGAAGCAGCAGACACGAAGCAGCGAGAGTGAGTATTGGCTGAAATTCCTGTTAAATCTTTTCCCCATCACCTTAAACCTATGTCCTCTGGCCCCCGATTCACCTACTCTAGGCAAGAGAGTCTGAGCGTCAACCCGATCAATTCCTCTCATGATTTTATACACCTCAATAAGATCACGCCTCATCCTCCTACTCTCCAAGGAATAGAGACCCAGTCTACGCAACCTCTCCCTATAGCTCAGATCCTCGAGTCCTGGCAAAATCTGGTAAATCCTGTGCTCAGAACTGGACACAATGCTCAAAATGCGAACCCGCCAACATCTCGTACAACTGCAGCAGAAGCTCCCAACTTCTATGCTCTATACACTAACTGATGAAGGGCAAAGTGCCAAAAGCCTTATCTACCTGCGACGCCACCTTCAAGAAACATGCGGGAAGTACTGGAGCGCCCCTGATCCAGGCGAGCCCAGGTAGGCCCCAGGCTAGGAGCCCAGGTAGGCCTCCTCTGTCACCCTCGACTGGCTCGGCAGAGTTGCTGCCTTACAGCGCTTACAGCGCCAGAGATCCGTGTTCGATCCTGACTACGGGTGCTGTCTGTACGGAGTTTGTACGTTCTCCCCGTGACCCGCGTGGGTTTTCTCCGAGAACTTCGGTTTCCTCCCACACTCCAAAGACGTTAATTGGCTTGTTGTAAAATGTTAACGTTGTCCCAAGAGTAGGATAGGGTGTTAGTGTGCGGGGATTGCTGGTCGGCACGGACTGGGTGGGCCGAAGGGCCTGTTTCTGCTCTGTGTCTCTGAACTAAACCAAACTAAACTAAAAAAGACTGTTGTGACTTTGACTAAGGCCCGCACTGGTAACTGATCTTTATTCAACACAAGCAAACACACACAGAAAACCTTTTGGAAGACTATCTCCTGGGAGAATTCTCTGAGGAGAATTCCTCTGAAGTCAAATACATCAAATGTTTGTACTCCTGAGGTACAAAGATAGCAGGTGATTGAATGCCCCTTCAGTAGATACAATTGATTCAATGTTTGCGCTGAACATGATGCCAAATTAAACTAGAGGGCACCATGGTGCAGCGGCAGACGTGCAGCCTTACAGCGCATATAGGTCGATACTGACTACAGCCGCTGTCTGTATGGAGTTTACATTCTCCCGTGACCTGCGTGGCTTTTCTCCAAAGGCGCGCTGGTTTGCAGGTTAAGTCTGAAGAAGGGTCTCGACCCGAAACGTCGCCTATCTCCTTCGCTCCTTAGATGCTGCTGCACCCGCTGAGTTTCTCCAGCCTTTTGTGTACCCACAATAGACAATAGATAATGGGTGCAGGAGTAGGCCATTCATAGAAACATAGAAACATAGAAAATAGGTGCAGGAGTAGGCCATTCGGCCCTTCGAGCCTGCACCGCCATTCAATTTGATCATGGCTGATCATCCAACTCAGTATCCCGTACCTGCCTTCTCTCCATACCCCCTGATCCCTTTAGCCACAAGGGCCACATCTAACTCCCTCTTAAAATATAGCCAATGTAGTGGCCTCAACTACCTTCTGTGGCAGAGAATTCTAGAGATGAAAAATGTTTTTCTCATCTCGGTCCTAAAAGACTTCCCCCTTATCCTTAAACTGTGACCCCTTGTTCTGGACTTCCCCAACATCGGGAACAATCTTCCTGCATCTAGCCTGTCCAACCCCTTAAGAATTTTGTAAGTTTCTATAAGATCCCCCCTCAATCTTCTAAATTCTAGCGAGTACAAGCCTAGTCTATCCAATCTTTCTTCATATGAAAGTCCTGCCATCCCAGGAATCAGTCTGGTGAACCTTCTTTGTACCCCTTCTATGGCAAGAATGTCTTTCCCCGGATTAGGAGACCAAAACTGTACACAATACTCCAGGTGTGGCCTCACCAAAACCCTGTACAACTGCAGTAGAAAGGAAGAGGAGGAGCCGGAGGGCTGAAGGAGAGCTGAGAAGGGGAGGAGACAGCAAGGGCTATCGGAAATTGGAGAAGTCAATGTTCTAGCTGCTGGGGTGCAGACTGCCCCAGCGGCTAGTGGGGTGGAAGGTGAGGACTAGGGGGACTCGTCCCTTGTTCTGAGTTGGGGGATCAAAGTCAAAGTCAAAAGAGTTTATTGTCATGTGTCCCTGATAGGACAATGAAATTCTTGCTTTGCTTCAGCACAACAGAACATAGTAGGCATTGACTACAAAACAGATCAGTGTGTCCATATACCATTATATAAATATATACACACATGAATAAATAAACTGATAAAGTGCAAATAACAGATAATGGGTTATTAATGTTCAGTTATGTCTGAGCCAGGTTTAATAGCCTGATGGCTGTGGGGAAGTAGCTATTCCTGAACCTGGTCGTCGCAGTTTTCAGGCTCCTGCACCTTCTACCTGAAGGTAGCAGGGAGATGAGTGTGTGGCCAGGGTGGTGTGGGTCCTTGATGATGCTGCCAGCCTTTTTGAGGCAGCGACTGCGATAGATCCCCTCGATGGAAGGAAGGTCAGAGCCGATGATGGACTGGGCAGTGTTTACTACTTTTTGTGGTCTTTTCCGCTGCTGAATGCTCAGGTTGCCGAACCAAGCCACGATGCAAGCGGTCAGCAAGCTCTCTACTGTGCACCTGTAGAAGATAGAGAGAGTCCTCCTTGACAGACCGACTCTCCGTAATCTTCTCAGGAAGTAGAGGCGCTGATGAGCTTTCTTAATAATTGCATCTGTGTTCTCGGACCAGGAAAGATCTTCAGAGATGTGCACGCCCAGGAATTTGAAGCTCTTGACCCTTTCAACCATTGACCCGTTGATATAAACAGGACTGTAGGTCCCCATCCTACTCCATCCAAAGTCCACAATCAGTTCCTTGGTTTTGCTGGTGTTGAGGGCCAGGGTATTGTGCTGGCACCATATGGACAGTCGCTCAATCTCTCTTCTATACTCTGACTCATCCCCATCAGTGATACGTCCCACAACAGTGGTGTCATCAGCGAACTTGATGATGGAGTTTGCACTATGACCGGGTACGCAGTCATGAGTATAGAGTGAGTACAGCAGGGGCTGAGCATGCAGCCTTGAGGTGCTCCCGTGGTGATTGTTATCGAGTCTGACACATTTCCACCAATATGAACTGACTGTGGTCTGCGAATGAGGAAGTCAAGGATCCAATTGCAGAGGGATGCGCAGAGACCCAGTTCTGCGAGTTTGGTAACCAGCTTGGAGGGGATGATTGTATTAAATGCCGAGCTGTAATCAATGAATAACAGCCTGACATATAAGTTTTTGTTGTCCAAGTCGTCCAGAGCGGAGTGGAGAGCCAGCGAGATCGCATCTACCGTTGATCTGTTGTGGCGGTAAGCGAACTGCAGCAGATCCAGGTTTTTGTCAAGGTAGGAGTTGATTTGCGCCATGATCAACCTCTTGAAGCACTTCATCACCACAGGCGTTAGTGCCACAGGTTGATAGTCATTGAGGCAGGGCACCTTGCTCTTCTTGGGCACCGGTATTATTGATGCCCTTTTGAAGCAGGTGGGGACCTCAGACCTCAGAAGTGACAGGTTGAAAATGTCCGTAAAAACTCCAGCCTGTTGGTCCTCACAGGTTTTTTAGAACACGACCAGGTATACCATCAGGTCCAGGCACTTTTCGAGGGTTCACCCCTCTGAAGGATTTCCTGACGTCGGCCTCTGTGACAGAGACTGAAATAGCATCGCAGCGAATAGGGGCTCGGGAAGGCACATCGGTGTTCTCCCTATCAAAGCGTGCGTAAAATGCATTGAGCTCATCAGGGAGTGATGTATCGCCGACATTCGAGCTGCCTCCTGGTTTCGCCTTGTAGGAAATGATGGTCTGGGCAGTGTTTACTACTTTTTGTAGTATTTTCCTCTCCAGGGCGCTCAAGTGATTGCATTCAGGCCCCACCACAGCTGCCGAACATCTGTCTCATCCTCCAGCTTGGAGCAGAAGCCCCTTTTGGCCTTTTTGATGACCTTACCAAGGTCATATCTGGACTTCTTATAGACCTCTGTATCTCCAGACCTGAATGCCCGGTGTCTGGTCTTCGGTGCGGATCTCAAAGTTCATCCAAGGTTTCTGATTGGGAAACACTCTGATTGAAGAGACCCTGGTGAGAGCCTCATCTATGGTTGGGGAGAGGAATCCCCGTTCCCTGAAGAATGAGGACATTTCCGATGTCCTGGTGTGGAACACCTCATCCTGGGAGCAGATGCGGCGTAGACGGAGGAATTGGGAGTAGGGGATGGAGTCCTTACAGGAAGCAGGATGGGAAGAAGTGTAGTTCAGATAGCCATGGGAGTCAGTGGGTTTATAGTGGATGTCGGTCAAAAGTCTATCACCTGCGATGGAGATAGTGAGGTCAAGAAATGGTAGGAAAGTGTTGGAAATGGTCCAGGTGTATTTGAGTGCCGGATGGAAGTTAGTGGCGAAGTTGATGAAGTTAGTGAGTTGTGTGTGGGTGCAGGAGATAGCACCAATGCAATCGTCGATGTAACGGAGGTAGAGGTAGAGGATGGGGCCCTGGTACGTCTCGAACAAGGATTGTTCGACGTACCCTACAAAGAGGCAGGCGCGTGCCCATAGCTACGCCTTGTATTTGGAGGAAATGGGAGGAGTCAAACGAAAAATAACTGAGAAATGTATTGACTTGGAGGGAAGGCAACGACGTAAGAACTTGCGTATCGTGGGTGTGCGTGAAGGCAAGGAGGGAGCTCAAGACACCAGAGAGTTTGCTGCAAATCTTCTGAAGAATGTCTTGAGTCTGGATCAAGCACCCCTACTTGGCCGAGCGCACAGAGCACTGAGACGACGTCCAAAGACGGGTTCGCCACCAAGACAGCTGATTGTGAAAGTGGTTTACGATCATGTTTTGGAAGATATGATGAAGATAATAATTCGCAAACAGAATCTGTTTTATGATGGTGATAAGATCAGCATATTCAGAGATTATCCTGCGGAAGTTGCCAGGAGAAGAGCCCTTTTTACTGAAACAAGGCACATCCTCAGGAATTGTTCCACTCATTGACAAGTTGTATACTGTTTTCTTTTCCACAAATATTTTTATTTTTATTTTTTATTTTTTTGTTTTTTGTTTTTGTTTATTTTATTTTATTTTTATTTATTTATTTTTTTTTTTCTTCTCTCTCTTCTTTATATTAATCAACTATAATCATACTCTTATAATTATTCACTATTCTTTCTTTATACTTTTTTCACTCTATAAAAAAAAGTGAGGCCAATATATATATTTTGTTAACATTTATATAATTTTGGAAAGATGTATCAACTATATTTGGAAAAAAATGCTATATTATTTGTTATATGTATGGCCTCTAATAAAAATATATTCAAAAAAAAAGAAAAGTTATTGAGGGTAAGGACCAGCTCCGCTAGGCGGAGGAGAGTATCAGCGGACGGGGATTGGTTGGTTCTCCGGTCGAGGAAGAACCGGAGGGCTTTGAGACCGTCCTGGTGGGGGATGGAGGTGTATAGTGACTGGACGTCCATGGTGAAGATGAGAGGATGAGGGCCTGGAGAATGGAATGCGCGGAGCCGACGGAGAGTGTCTGAGGTGTCTTGAACATAGGTGGGGAGGGATTTAACAAAGGGGGATTGGATGGAGTCAAGGTATGTGGAAATGTGTTCGGTGGGGCACGAACAGGCAGAGACAATGGGTCTGCCGGGGCAGTCGGGTTTGTGGATTTTAGGGAGAAGGTAAAATCGGGCCATGCGGGGCTGGGGAACGATGAGGTTGCAGGCTTGGAGGAGCAGGGAGCCGGAGTTGATGAAGTCAGTGATGGTGCTAGAGATAGTGACCCGGTGCTCGTCAGTGGAGTCATGGTCCAGGGGTAAATAGGAGGAGGTGTCCAAGAGTTGGCGCGTGGTCTCAGCTTTGTAGAGATTGACGCGCCAGACTACCACGGCACCCTCCCTTGAATCAGAATCTCTTTATTGTCATTGCACATGGTGCAACGAAATTTAAAAGTCAATCCAACGGTGCGATTCACAAGAACAACCTTAAAATATAAGGAAGGGTAAAAATATATACATATTAAAAAACAATTAAACAACAATTCAGTCTGAATGGGAGTGTTATTTCTTATTTTGCATTGTTAAGCTCACGTATGGCTATGGGGTAGAAGCTGTCTCTGAGTCTGTTTGTGCGAGTTTTGAAAGACCTGTACCGTCTGCCAGAGGGCAGCAGGTGGAACAGGTTGTGTCCAGGGTGGGAAGGGTCCTTCAGGATGTTGGCTGCCCTGCCAAGGCAGCGAGAGCTGAAGATGTCCTTCAGAGAGGGCAGTGGGCAGCCAGTGATTTTTTTGGGCGGTGTTGATGACTCTTTGAAGGGCTCTCCTGTCCGCTGCAGAGCAGCTGGCATACCATGTGGTTATACAGTACGCCAGCACACTCTCGATAGAGCAGCGGTGGAAGGACACCAGCAGCTTTTCTTCCAGGTTGTTTTTCCCGAGGATCCTCAGAAAGTAGAGTCGCTGCTGGGCCTTCTTGACTACTGTGGTGGTGTTTGTGGTCCAGGAGAGATCCTTGGTTCTTGGTTCTTGGTTACTTGTAGCAATGTTACAAAACTTTGAGATTTTAAAAATCAAGTCTGCAAATTTATCCCATCAGATAAAGCATAAAAAGAAGTTTAATTTGACACCTAATTCACTTTCATATCTTCAGTGTTAAGAAGGTTATGACCATTTTCATACTCAGAAATTAGCATCTTGTTCCCCATTGCCTTTCAATTGACTTAACTCAAAAGCTGTGATCTAGAACCGTTAAAAGCCCATAACTTTCTTAAAAATTAAGAGAACTCAATGAAATTTACAGTTATTATAGATTGAAGCATTCTGAAACAAATATGAAACAATCTTACTTGGATGGCCTGAAATTAAAGCATATAATTAGTTAGTTATCTAATTGTAGCTAATTACAAAATTCAATGAGTAGATCTAAACATCTATCCATTTCTTAAGAAAACATAAACATTTTTTAAATTGCCTAAGTGTCCAAATAACATTCACACAATAATCCACAATATAACATAATTTTTAAATCTCATTTTCATGAATTTTTGG
Organism: Raja brachyura; assembly: GCA_963514005.1. The sequence continues at coordinate 13,326,979 of OY740781.1, read as the reverse complement.
GCCAAATGGAAGGAATTTAGTGTTTAATGCCTGTAAATTAATGGCCATTTAAATCAACTAGCGAGTGGGTTTTAGTGGAATGCGGTGGATTGGAACGTTGTGGTTTGCTGTGAAGTCGGTATGAAAAATACAGTCAGTTTATACATTTTTTTGGACCCCATTTCGCATCATGAAAATGTTATTAAAGCCTCCATAAAAAACAACTTAAAATATAAAAATAAACTGTGTACCTTTTTTTCTCCCCTACGCAAAATCCTTCCCATTATCGGCGCGCACGGCTTTTGAAGGTGATTTTTTAATTACTCTAGACAATAAATAATCTAGCGTAATTTAAAAATACCTTAATTAATGAAATGTCGGAGCGATTTTTCTTCCGCAATGAAATCGCCCGACATGGATCGATTTGCCCAGTCTGAAGAAAAACGGCACTTTAAGCCCGCCCCCCTCTGAAAGGCGCCAAAGTCGCGCACACGGGGAGCGGCAGAACTGCAGCGCTGCTCAAGGTAAGTTTTGTAACATACCTATTACTTGGTCCTCCAAAATATTCCAACTGGAATTTAAACTGGAGGAGGTGAAGGGAGGGGTTTAGCCAGAGAGGGTTATTGGGAAGATCCTCTGCAATTTGTGTGCCCAGGAATCTGAAGTCTGACAGCCTTTCTCCGCACAGTCCCCATTGATGAATATGGGTTGGAGGGCTACACTGTTCTTACGGAATCCTTGATAATTTCCTTTGTTTTTGTGGTGTTTAGGATGAGGTTGTTGTCTGAACACCACGCTGCCAGTCTTTGGACTTCCTTGTCGGCGGGTTTTAAACTTTCCCCCTCTCACCTTATAGCTACGCCCTCGAGAGTTGGCCATTTTCACCATGGGCCTGATAGGTTCTGACTGTCTACCCCATCTATGCCTCTCATGATTTTATATACTTCTAATCAAGTCTCCCCTCAAAGTCCGACGTTCCAGGGAAATGATTTCACCACCTTGTTCCCGCTCACTCCCTCACTCGCATGAACAGACTCATCTCCATGAAGCCTCATCACATCCTCTGGACTGACTGTGGTGCAGAATGGTGGAAGGCTCGCCTGTCCAAGCATTTACTCCAATGTCTTCTGCATCTGGAGTATTATAACTTCACAAGTTCATAATGAGTTTCATAACACCTTTTCATCTGTGGAATTCCCTGCCACAAATGGCAGTGGAGGCCGATTCTCTGGATGCGTTCAAGAGAGAGGTAAGGGCCTGTCCTACCAGCATCCGACTCCATGCGATGAGTGTGATCAAACTAGAAGCGGGGGTCGGGCGGAGGTCGGGTGATCCCCTGTACAGGGCCGTTCCCACCAGCATGCGCCTGCATGCGGCAAGCGCAACCAAACCGGCAGCGAGGGCGGCGCGGAGGTCGGGTTAGTGGCGCAACGCGGCGCAAAATGAGGCGAACTTGGAGCGAAGTCTTAAGGTAAGTTCGCCAGGATGGAGAGGGGCACACAGAGAGGGGCACAGAGGCGCACACACACAGAGGGCCACGGGAACCACACACACAGAAGGTCACGGAGGCACCTACAGATAGGTTCACGGAGGCACGATGTCGAGGCGGTGTGTAATGCGTCGAGGTGACTACGAGCTGACAAGCCGTTGCCGCGCGGAATTTTTGAACATAGTCAGCTTTTCGGAGCCCCGCGCGATGTCGAGACGAACTCAGCACAATTCCGCACGGCTCCGGCGATCGAAGTGGGACCGGCCCCGCGACGCCGAACGGCTCAAGCGACCACGTTAGTTCGCGCTCATCGCATGCAGTTGCATGCTTGTAGGACAGGCCCTTTAGATAGGGCTCTTAGGACTAATGGAATCAAGGGAAGAAAGCAGGAACAGGGTACTGATTCTGGACGATGGCTCAAAGGGCCATATGGCCTACTCCTATTTTCTACGTTTCTACGTTTCTAAGTGACAGAAGCAGAATTAGGCCATTTGGCCCATGAATGCTACTCTGCCATTCAATCATGGCTGATCTACCTTTCTTTCTCAACCCCATTCTCCTGCCTTCTCCCCATAACCCTAGACACCAGTGCTAACTCCTGCTAATATTGTGTGCAGTTCTGGTCGCCCCAATAACCCGGAAGGTGGCAGGGACTCTGTGGAGGGTGCAGAAAGGTTCTACCAGGCCGGAGAAGGGTCCTCACCCGAAACATTGGCTATCTACATTCAACTGAGATGCTGCCTGACCGGCTGAGCTACTCCAGCACTCTGTGTCTTCATTTTTTGAAAATCAAATACATGGGGAGTACGAGGAGGGACACAAAGTGCTGGAGTAACTCAATGGATAACTGCATTATGGATTATGCATCGGCATTCCTTGAGTCTATCTACACGGAGGTAGTGAACAAACTTGGTTTGTTGTCTATGGAGTGTTGGAAACTGAGCAGTCCCGATGCGATGATGCGAGACATACGTAGGGTAGACACACAGCACTGCTAAAGACTAGAGGGCCGAGCTTTAAGGGGCAAAGATCGTAGGAGATGTGTGGGGCAGGTTTATTACACTGAAAATAGTGGGTGCCTGGAACACGCTGCCCGGAGTGGTGGTTGAGGCAGACGTGAATTCTTCCCTAATCCCCTTATCCTTTTCCCCGTATTCCCTGATCATGTATCTGTACACTGTAAGGGCTCGATTGTAATCATGTATTGTCTTTCCGCTGACTGGTTAGCACGCAACAAAACCTTTTTGCGGTACCTCGGTACACGTGACAATAAACTAAACTGAAACTGAATAGAGGGATATATCATGTGCAATGTGAGGAGAGACTTTTAAAGAGGCTCATGGATATGCAAAGAATGCAGGGTTGTGGATAACATGTATGCAAAGGCAGACTAACACTAAGCAAAGGAGATTAGTTTAATTTGGCATCTGTTCGGCATGGACATTGTGGGCCGAAGGGCCTGTTGCTGTGCTGTTCTGTTCCATGATCCACTCCTCCACATGTTCTATAATTATAAGATGATTATAGGGGCAGCACGGTAGAGTTGCTGCCTTACAGTGCCAGACACCTGGGTGCTGGGTTCGATCCTGACTGTGGGTGCTGTCTGTACAGAGTTTGCACGTTCTCCCCGTGTCCTGCGTGGGTTTTCTCCGAGATCTTCGGTTTACTTCCACGGTCCAAAGACATGCAGGTTTGTTGGTTAATTGGCTGGGTTTAAGTATAAATTGTCGCGGTGAAGTGTTAATGTGTGGGGAACGCTGGGCGGTGCAGACTCGATAGGTCGAAGGGCCTGTTTCCGCGCAGCTTCTCTAAACAAAGACATAGAAACATAGAAAATAGGTGCAAGAGGAGGCCATTCCGCCCTTCGAGCCATTCAATATGGTCATGCCTGATCATCCAAAATCCTGCTTCCTCCCCATAACCCTTGATTCCGTTAGCTCCAAGAGCTCTATCCAACTCTCTCTTGAAAACATCCAGTGAATTGGCCTCCACTGCCTTCTGTGGCAGAGAATTCCACAGATTCACAACTCTCTGGGTGAAAAAAGCTACATCTAACTCTCTCTTGAATACATTGTACTGGTTTAAAGATTAATTGACGATATAAAAATGTAGATTGTCCCTAGTGTGTGTCGGGTAGTGTTAATGTGTGGGGATCGCAGGTCGGTGCAGACTCGGAGGGCTGAAGGGCCTGTTTCCGAGCTGTATATCTGAACTAAACTAACCTAAATGATAACATAAGCAAATGAACCAATTCCTCAGCTAATGATAGGATACAAATGCCAGCCTTGTTACTGTGGCAAACTGCATCTGTGATCACAGTGATCTGTGATTGCTGCATCTTTATCTGATCAGCATTTTGCTTCCTCCACTGTCTTGATGTGAATGATGACAAGTTAAAACTCACCGAGGCCCTGCTTCAAAGAGCAACAACGTGAGCTGGGTTGCAAAGTCCTGTCGCGAGTGCTGAAACCTTTTGAAAAAAGACAGATCTGATTAAACCCACGACGGTTTGACTTTGAAAGCATTGTTATTTAGCTGCTGCATTATTCATAAGTTAAGTTCCAGGGGCAGAATTAAGCCATTCGGCCCATCAAGTCTACTCTGGCATTCAATCATGGCTGATCTATCTCTCCCTCCCAACCCCATTCTCCGGCCTTCTCCCCATAACCCCAAGAATGTATCTATCTCTGCCTTAAAAATATCCATTGACTTGGCCTCCACAACCTTCTGTGACAAAGAATTCCACAGATTTACCACCCTCTGTCCGAACAAATCCCTCCTCGTGTCATTTTAAAATGACGCCCTTTTATTCTGAGGCTGTGGCCTCTGGTCCTAGACTTTCCCACTAGTGGAAACATCCTCTCCACACCCACTCTATCCAAGCCTTTCACTGTTCGGTAAGTTTCAATGAGGTCGCCCCTCATCCTTCTAAACTCCAGCGATTACAGGCCCAGTGCCGTCAAATGCTCATCATACTGTATGTTAATGCACTCATTCCTGGGATCATTCTCGTATATCTCCTCTGGACCCTCTCCAGAGCCAGCACATCCTTCCTCAGATATGGGGCCCTAAACTGCACACAATACTATACATGCGGTCTGACCAGTGCCTTATAAAGCCTCAGCATTAAGGGGCTGTCCCACTGCAGCGACCTAATTGGCAAGTTTAGAAGAGTTTGCCCTCGACTCATACTCGCACCATGGTCGACACAAGGTCCTAGGAGGTCTTTGTAACTCTCCTTCATGCTCGAGAGTAGTCCCCGCGTACTCAAGGCCTCAGCTGGGTTGTGGCGTATTTTTCAACGTGCTGAAATATGCCCGCGATTAAAATAAGTCGCCATGCAAAAAAATCGATATTTTTTTTACTCGTAGGTTTGGTCGAAGTAGGACGTAGCAGATCGGCATGTTCTTCATAGGTAATCGAGGGTAGTCGAAAGAAATCGAAGGTAGTCGAAGGTAGGCGTTGATAGTCTTCAACATAGTCGAAGGGAGGTCGAAGGAGATCGAAGGAGGTCGTCTTCACTCTCAACTATTCCGTGTCCAATTTTCCCAAAGCTAGTCGAAGCTAGTCTTCAACTATAGTCGAAGGAGGTCGAAGGAGGTCTACTCCATAGTCGAAGGGGGTCTTCAACATGACACTTTTTCAAACTCTCCTAAACTCTTCTAAACTCGCCAATTAGGTCACCGCAGTGGGACAGTCCCTTTACATTTCCGTTTTAACATTCTAGTTCACTCGAACAAAAATGCTAGCATTACATTTCCCTTGCTTACTACCGATTTGACTTGCAGATTAACGACACTTTGCTGGACTATATTCCATCTGCCACTTTGCTGCCCACTACCCCAACCTGTCCAGGTCCTTCTGCAGAATCCCTGCTTTCTCTACACTACTTGTCTCTCCATCTATTTTCGTATCATCCACAAAATTGGCCTCAAAGCCGTCAATCCACTCGTCCAAATCATTAATATACAATGCGAAGGGTAGCGGCCCCAGCACCCAGCCCTGTGGAACTCTGCTAATTACTGAAGACCAACTTGAAAAAGCCCCCTTTGCTGCTAATATTTATCACATCTAGTGCCTCATAAAGCCTCAGTGAGCCTGGTGATACAATGGCAACAACTTTGCTTCCAAGGGTGTTATTCTCATTCCAAGTCAGAAACAAGGGTCCACAGACCAGGGTACAATCTGAGATATAAAAATTGAAACATAGAAACATCGGAAATAGGTGCAGGAGTAGGCCATTCGGCCCTTCGAGCCAGCACTGCCATTCAATATGATCATGGCTGATCATCCAAAATCAGTACCCCGTTCCTGCTTTTTCCCATATCCCTTGGTTCTGTAGGCCCTAAGAGCTATATCCAATTCTCTCTTGAAAACATCCAGTGAATTGGCCTCCACTGCCTTCTGTGGCAGAGAATTACACAGATTCACAACTCTCTGGGTGAAATGTTTTTCCTCATCTCAGTCCTAAATGGCCTACCCCTTATTCTTAAACTGTGATCCCTGGTTCTGGACTCCCCCGACATCGGGAACATTTTTCCTGCATCTAGCCTGTCCAACCCCTTAACAATTCTACATCTTTCAGACAGATAGACAGTCTCTTCGGATGTTTCGGGTCGGGACCCTTCACACTGTTTCAAGAAGGATCCCGATCTGAAACGTCACCCATCCCTTTTCTCCAGAGGTGTTCCCTGACCCGCTGAAAAACTACAGCGCTCTGTGTCTCTCTTTGGTATAAAGCGGCATCTGCAGTTCCGTGTTTCCATATGTTTGGGATTAACAATCTGGGATGTTAAATTGTACAAGACATTGGTGGGGCCACATCGCGTTCAGTTTCCGTCACCTATGCCATGGGAAAGATGTTGATAAGTCGGAAAGAGTGCAGGGCAAACTCATGAGGATGTTGCCAGGACTTGAGGGTGTGAGCTATGTGGAGAAGTTGGACAGGCTAGGACTATATTCCTCACCCCTCATCCTCCTGTGTCCCACGGAATCATCTAGCCTACTCAGCCTCTCCCTGCGGCTCAGACCCTCGTTTAGTTTTAGTTTAGCTTAGAGAAACAGCGCGGAAATAGGCCCTTCCTCACCCACCAGCGATCCCCGCATATTAACACTATCCTACACACACGAGGGACAATTTTTACATTGATACCAATACGATTAATCTACAAACCTGCACGTCTTAGGAGTGTGGGAGGAAACTGAAGTGATTGGAGAGAACCCACGCAGGCCACGGGGACAACGTACAAACTCCGTACAGACAGCACCCGTAGTCGGGATCGAACTAGGGTCACTGGCGCTGAAAACGCTGTAAACGCTGCAAGGCAGGATCTTTACCATGGGTGGCAGGGGAGAGGGGGTGTGTAACACAGAAACATTGAATAAAAAAGTGCAGCAGTTGTCCACTCGGCCCTTCGAGCCAGCACCGTCATCCAATATGATCATGGCTGATCATCTAAAATCAGCACCCCGTTCCTGCTTTTTCCCCATATATCCCTTGATTCCTTCAGCCCTAAGAGCTAAATCTAACGCTCTCATGAAAACATCCAGTGAATTGGTTTCCACTGCCTTGTGTGGCAGAGAATTCCACAGATTCACAACTCTCTGGGTGAAGAAGTTTCTCCTCATCTCAGTCCTAAATGGCCAACTCCTTATTCTTAAACTGTCACCCCTGTTTCTGGACTTCCTCCAACATCGGGAACATTTTTCCTGCATCTAGCCTGTCCCAACCTTTGAGCATTTTATACGTTTCTATGAGATTTCTTCTCATCCTTCTAAATTCCAGTGAATGTAAGCCCAGTCGACCCGTTCTTTCATCATATGTCAGTCCCGTCATCCTGGGAATTAACCTGGTGAACCTACGCTGCACTCCCTCAATAGGAAGAATGTCCTTCCTCAAGGGTAGACAAAAGTGCTGGAGAAACTCAGCGGGTGAGGCAGCATCTATGGAGCGAAGGAAATAGGCAATGTTTCGGGCCAAAACCCTTCTTCAGACTGATGTGGGGGTGGGGGGAGGGGGGGGGGGGTGGGGAGAAGAAAGGAGAAAGGAAGAGGAGGAGCCAGAGGGCTGAGGGAGAACTGAGAAGGGGAGGAGACAGCAAGGGCTACCGGAAATGGGGAAGTCAATGTTTATGCCGCTAGGGTGCAAACTGCCCAAGCGGAATATGAGGTGCTGCTCCTCCAATTTCCGGTGGTCTCACTCTGGCCATGGAGGAGGCCCAGGACAGAAAGGTCGGATTCGGAATGGGAGGGGGAGTTGAAGTGCTGAGCCACCGGAAGATCAGGTTGGTTAATGTGGACTGAGCGGAGATGTTCGGTGAAACGATCGCCAAGCCTACGCTTGGTCTCACCGATGTAGATCAGCTGACATCTAGAGCAGCGGATGCAATAGATGAGGTTGGAGGAGGTGCAGATGAACCTCTGTCGCACCTGGAACGACCGCTTGGGTCCTTAAATGGAGTCGAGGGGGGAGGTAAAACGACATGTGTAGCATCTCTTGCAGTTGCAAGGGAAAGTACCCGGGGAGGGGGTGGTGCGGGAGGGAAGGGAAGAATTGACCAGGGAGTTACAGAGGGAGCGGTCTTTGCAGAAAGCAGACGGGGGGGGGGGGGGGGGGGGATATGGGAAGATGTGGTGAGTGGTGGGGTCACGTTGGAGATGGCGAAAATGACGGAGGACTATTTGTTGTATGTACCTCGGCACACGTGACAATGAAAACTAAAGAAGGGTCTCGACCCGAAACATCACCCATTCCTTCTCTCCAGAGATGCTGCCCGTCCCGCTGAGTTACTCCAGCACTTTGTGTCTATTTCCAGTTATGCCTCACGGCCTCCCCCTTCTCCTCAGTACCCTCCCCTCTTCGCCTGCGTCAGCCTGCAGCAGTCTGTGTGCCCAAAACCAAGGTCAGCCTTTCCAAGCTGACGATATTTATACACTCCTTTCTGGATTACGGAGAGTGAATCCCGGAGGACCTCGATATCCAGAGACGAAAGTTGAGGTTATGTTGTTCGATTCGGTACCACGCGCTTCAGACTTTTGCTTTAGACTTCAGAGATGCAGTGGGGAAACAGGCCCTTCAGCCCAGCAAGTCCATGCCAGGGTGGCACGGTGGCGCAGCAGTAGAGTTGCTGCCTTACAGCGCCAGAGACCCGGGTTCGATCCCGACTACGGGTGCTGTCTGTACGGAGTTTGTACGTTCTCCCCGTGACCTGCATGGCTTCTCTCCAGGTGCTCCGGTTTCCTCCCAAGGAGGTACAGGTTTGTAGGTTATTTGGCTTGGCATAAATGTAAATTGTGCCTACTGTGTGTAGGATAGTGTTAGCGTGCAGGGATCGCTGGTCATAGAAACATAGAAACATAGAAAATAGGTGCAGGAGGAGGCCATTCGGCCCTTCGAGCCAGCACCGCCATTCATTGTGATCATGGCTGATCGTCCCCAATCAATAACCCGTGCCTGCATTCTGCCCATATCCCTTGATTCCACCAGCCCCATGAGCTCTATCTAACTCCCTCTTAAACCCATCCAGAGATTTGGCCTCCACTGCCCTCTGTGGCAGGGAATTCCATAAATTCACAACTCTCTGGGTGAAAATGCATTTTCTCACCTCAGTCTTAAATGACCTCCCCTTTATTCAAAGACTGTGGCCCCTGGTTCTGGACTCGCCCAACATTGGGAACATTTTTCCTGCATCTAGCTTGTCCAGTCCTTTTATAATTGTATATGTTTCTATAAGATCCCCTCTCATCCTTCTAAACTCCAGTGACTACAAGCCTAGTCTTTTCAAACTCAGTGGGCCGAAGGGCCTGTTTCCGTGCTGTATCTCTTAACTAAACTAAACAAAGCCAACCTCCGATCACCCCCTTCATTACTAAATCTTTCCCCTCGCACCTTAAAAGTATGTCCTCTGGTTCTTGATTCCCTTCCTCCATGTAATTTGATCTATCGCCCCCCAAATGTTATGCACCACTATAAGATCACGCCTCATCCTCCTGTGCTCCAAGGAATGAAGTTGTAGCCTGCTCAAGTTCTTCCTGTAGCTTAAGACATCAAATTCTATGGACTGTAGGTCAGTTCCTGTCGACTGAAGGGTAGGTAATGTAACCCCACTTTTTCAGAAAAGAGGGAATTATAGATCAGTTATGTGTAAGAAGGAACTGCAGATGCTGGTTTAAACCGAAGACAGACACTAAAAGCTGGAGTAACTCAGCGGGACAGGCAGCATCTCTGGAGGGGAGGAATGGGTGACGTTTCGGATCGAGACCTTTCTTCAGACTGGGAGTCAGGGGAGAAGGGGGCTAGAGATATGGAAGGATAAGGTGTGAAAAAGACAGATCAAAGCATGGACGACCAGCCATGATAATATTGAAGGGCCGAATGGCCTACCCCCCTATTTTCTATGTTTCTATGTTTCTGTTACCATCCTCGTAAATCTTCTCTGCACTCTTTCCAGCTTTCCATCTTTCCAATAGCAGGGTGACCAAAACTGAACCCAATACTACAAATTAAATTATTTAGTTTTAGTTTTGAGATACAGAGCGGAAACAGACCTTTCAGCCCACCAAGTCCACACCGACCCGCAACCCTGCACACGCACACTTCACACACTGGGGACAATTTGTACTTGTATACCAAACCAATTAACCTACAAACCTGTATGCCTTTGGAGTGTGGGAGGAAACCGAAGATCTCAGAAAAAACCCACGCTGTTACGGGAAGAACGTTGGGGTCGTACCCGGGTCTCTGACGCTGCAAGCGCTGTGATGGGCCTGTCCCACTTAGGCGATTTTTTTTAGGCGACTACAGGTGACCAGGCTGTCACAACATGGTCGCTGGGGTATCGCCTTTATGGCCGTGAGTAGTTTCCTCAGTCGCCCAAACAGTCGTGGCGTCTTTCTGGTCACCGCTGGATTTTCAACATGTTGAAACATTTTCGGTAACAGTTGGCGACAGTGGGTTTGACGCCAATGAGCGTAGCTGGACTTCTCCTGATGTAGTTGCTGTCGTAGTTGTCGCCAGGTTAACGTAGATTGTCGCCGGTGCTTTTTTTTGCTGTTAAAGTAATGATTCTATTTCAAATTTTATGTCGGGGGGGGGGGGGGGGGGGGGGGGGTCCAATCGCCGGGTTTTCGGCGACCTGCCACGAATATGACAGTCACCGGCAGTTGCCTAGAAATAGGCTAAGTGGGACAGGCCCATAAGGCAGCAACTCTACCGCTGCTGCACTGGGCAAAAGTAGTTTTAGTTTTAACTCGCCATAAAATCAAAGGAGGAAAATAAATCAAAACCACGAGGCAGATTTTTATTCATTGGCAAGGTAGAGGGGGGAGATTTAGTTCCAAGGTTCTTATAATAAAAGGATGAAGTTTTCTTTGAGCGCCACGTGTTTGATGGTTTGTGGTGGTTTGTGCTGATTTCAGTTTAATACAAAGCTTTCGCTACTTAGAGCCAGCTGAAGGTCAGAGAAAGGCGTGTGATTGTGATTTGGAACATGCAGACGAGTATGCTCCATACACTAGAACTAGGGACACTTTTTTTGAAAATCAAACTCAATTACCCTACAATCCTGCACGTCCTTGGAGTGTGGGAGGAAACCGGAGCACCCGGAGGAAACCCACGTTTAAATAAGTTTAGTTTGGAGATACAGCGTGGAAACAGGCCCTTTGGCGCACCGAGTCTGTGCCGACCAGCGATCCCCACACATTAACATACTATCCTCCACAGTAGAGAGACAATTTACGCTCATACCAAAGCCAATGAACCTACAAACCTGTACGGCTTTGGAGTGTAGGAGGAAACAGGAGCGCCCGGAGAAAACCCACGCGGTCTCAGGGAGAACGTCCAAACTCTACAGACTGCACCCGTGGTCAGGATCAAACTCGGGTCCCTGGCGCTGCGAGGCAGCGACTCTACCGCTGCGCCACCGTGCCACCCCCTGCGTTGGCTGATTGTCCCCATTCATGTTTGATAGAACACTATCAAATTCATGTTTGATAAGATGCTGGACGTGTCAAAGGGAGTTTACTAACTGGCTAATACTGTGTGAATAAGAGATAACTTAAGCCTCATTAGACCTAACATTTGCAATCTGCTTTGACAGCCCGGTGTGATGTGGGAATTAAAGTAGCATTGTGCAATAGAAAACGCAGTCCAATTATAAAAAGGACAAAGGCTTTATCTTTCTTTCATTCTCCCCTTCAGATACTAATAATATTATTGGCCTTTGGTCCATGATTACACATTATACCTTTTCTAAAGCATGTGTACTGCCTGGCTGTTTAACTATGGGAGGCCTTACAGTGACTGAGCTGGCGCAGTTTCATACATTTTGGAACAGAAGTTATTGTAAAACAGAACAGTGTAGAACAGTGCCGTACGGGAACAGGTGTGCGGCACGGTGGCGCAGCGGCAGACCTACTGTCCTGCAGCGCCAGGGACCCAGGTTCGATCCTGACTGTCGGTACGGAGCTTGCGTGGGTTTTCTTCGGTTTCTTTGGAGAAGGCAGGAGAATGGGTCGGGAGGGGAGAGATAGATCAGCCAGGATTGAATGGCGGAATAGACTTGCTGGGCCGAATAACCTAATTCTACTCCTGTCACTTATGACCTTATGAACTGCATTCCTCAACGGTTCATTTTCTTAAACCTTGCATGCACTTCCTTTTTCACTTTGGTCATATTTGGTCCCTTACTTTGTCACGATAGTGGCAATTAAGAAGCTTTTAGCCGGGCATCTGAATTTGCAGGGAATGGAGGGATATGGGTGAGGAGATTTGCTCCACTTGGCACCTTGCTCAACACAGATAGTGTGGTCCACAGAGACTGTTCCCATGCTGTACTAATCGGAATCACAGACAGCCTTACCATAAAGGTAGGCTGAGGTAGTTCAGCCAATGTTTCTAAAAATGAAGGAGATTGACAAGGAAGATAGTTCCTTCTTGCTAAAGAATGCAAAGGATGGATATGCAATCATGGAATGAAAGTTCGGCAAATCCACTTTCCACTATGTTCTATGTTCCATTGGCACAGGTGAGGTGATGGGTGACAGGAGACCAGCGCACCTGGAATCCTTGTTTAGGTTTTGGTTTAGCGGGAGCAAAATAGTATGGGTGTAAATCATTGTTTGAGTGTCGTGGTTTAGTTAAGTGATAGCGTTTGCAAACGGGCTGCACAGCCCGCCGATTCCGCACTGACCAGCAATCCCCTTACACTAGTTCTATGCTGCACACGGTGGGCGTGGGCGGCACGATGGCGCAGCGGTAGAGTTGCTGCCTTACAGCGCTTGCAGCGCCGGAGGCCCGGGCTCGATCGCGACTATGAGCGCTGTCTGTACGGAGTTTGGACGTTTTCCCCTTGACCTGCATGGGGTTTTCTTCGAGATAAGTATAAATTGCCCCTAGCGTGTGTGAGATAATGTTACTGTGCGGCGATCGCTGGTCGGTGCGGACTCTCTGGGCCAAAGGGCCTGTTTCTGCGCTGTATCTCTAAACTAAACGAAAGTAGGGACAATTTTATAGATTACGCTACAAACCTGCACATCTTTGGAATGTGGTAGGAAACCAATATTGTTCAGAATGGGCGGCTGGGATACATCAGATTACAGGCCCGTGAGTCTAAGATCAGTAGTAGGAAACTTTCAAGAAATAAATTTGTTGGAACTGGATTAATCTATGCTTGGAAAGCCACGGATTAATGAAAAATGGTTAGTACGGCTTTGCTAGGGGGAGATTCTATCTTACTGATTTGTTTGAATTTTTTAGAGTGGTAGCAGTGTGTCGTATTGGGAGCAGAGTTGTAGAGTCACAGTCATATCCAGTGGAAACAGGCCCTACAGACCAACCTGCCCACACCCATCAACACATCCCATGTACACTAGTCCCACTTGCCTGCGTTTGGCCCATCTATAACCATATATAACCATATAGCAATTACAGCACGGAAACAGGCCCTCTCGGCCCATCCAGTCCGTGCCGACCATTTATTTTCCCCTAGTCCCATCTACCTGCACTCAGACCATACCCCTCAATTCCCTTCCCGTCCATATACCTATCCACTTTACTTTTAAATGTTACAATCGATCCTGCCTCCACCACTTCTGCTGGAAGATCATTCCACACAGACACCACTCTCTGAGTAAAGAAGTTCCCCCTCATATTACCCCTAAACTTCTGTCCCTTAATTCTCATGTCATTCCCTCTTGTTTGAATCATCCTGACCCTCAATGGGAAAAGATTATCCACGTCAATTCTGTCTATCCCTTTCATCATTTTAAAGACCTCAATCAAGTCCCCCCTTAACCTTCTGCGCTCCAAAGAATAAAGACTATCTATCTATACTATTACTAAAACTCTCATCTTGTCCTCTTCCGGTTTGCATTGCTCTTAAATTTGTGCAACAATCGCCACCTTATTCACTGTTCTCCTTTGCTCCATGTGCACCAGGGTTTGTTCTAATCGGTGGAATATTACAAAAGTTATGATGGTTTAAAAAATTGTGAGAAGCAGATTGGTCTTCTTGCTTGTCATTCACTATGGAGGTAACGCCCCTTCCGGCACCCACTGTCAATCACTGGGGCGAGAAGAATAAAGCCCCAGAGGCCGGGCGTGAGTCTAGAAGTCGGGTGTGAGTCAGTCTGCCCGGAAGCCCGGCAGCCCGGAAACCCGGAAGCCCGAAAACTGTGAGTGAGAGTTGAGTTCAGAACTGTGAGTCCACAAGCCGTGAGTGACTGAACTGTGAGTCCACAAGCCACGACTGAGTGAACTGTGAGTCCACAAGCCGTGACTGAATGAACTGTGAGTCCACAAGCCATGACTGAGTGAATTGCGAGTCCACAAGCCGTGACTGAGTGAACTGCGAGTCCACAAGCTGTGGTTGAGTGAACTGCGAGTCCACAAGCCGCATATCGCAGAAATGAGAAGTAAACGGTAAAGTTAGACATACAAGTGGGAACTCATTTAAACTCGTGAGCATAAACTTGGAATCTCGTAGACAACCACGAGTTTAATTTTTTCTTTCACTCGGGATCACTCGTGCGTGGACTCGCACTGTGAGACAGGGCCATTAAGTTTGGAGATACAGCGCAGCAACAGGCCGTTCAGCCCGATGTATTTCTCTCATGTGTGGACTACAAAATCATAAGGGGAATAGATCGGGTAGACACACAGTATCTCTTGCCCAGTGTAGAAGAATCAAGAACCAGAGGATACAGGTTTTAACATTTGAACTGTTGGATCCCAGTCACATGGGAGGCCTGGTCCCCCAACGTAACCAATTCCCCAACGCACTCACCCATTCCCCCAAAGCAACCTGTTCAACCAATGCAATATTCCACCACTCACCCATAGCCCCTAACTGTGCAGGCACGGCTGACGGGTTATCGTTGTGATGCCCCTGATCCCCCACCTCCCCTCGCCCCCCCACTCCACCCCTTGCCCTTCCCCCCCATGTACTCATTCCATCCCCCCTCAACCCACCCCCCCCCATCCATTCTTAGTGGTTCTCTGGTGGCGCAGCCATTCCCACCCATTGGGTTCCCATTGTGATGTAGAACACGCAGCTATTACTGCGCAGGTGCACCCGACAGTAAGTGGAAAAGAGATTTATTAAATCTTAAAATGGGTGGGGGGGTAAGAGGGCTCGGGGAAAAGGCGTGGGTTGTGGGAGAGAAGGGGGTATCACAGGGGAAGGGGCTTGAGCTGATGGTGCAATGGGGACTCGGTCGCTGGTCGCTGGTTGCTGGACGCTCTCCATCACTGGGATTAGATTCTCCACTTTCCGTTTAGCAACATCTCCTGTGCGGACCGCCCCACGTAGCGACAGGAGAAAAGACCAATCCACACGGCGCGGAACGGCAGGAGAGGGGATCAATCAGCGCATGTGTGGTTTTTAAGTTTCTAAACCTCCCTAACTTTTACATTAGACCACCGATCAGATTAAAACTTGGTGCACTCGCAGCACAGGAGAACGGCGGGTAAGCTGATGAAAAATTGTAGCGCTGTCACGTACCGTTTTTGCGCAAATATAAAGTCCATGCAAACTGGAAGGCATCAAGATCAGAGCTTTAGTTATGTATAGATCGATAGACAGACAGACGGACAGACGGACGGACGGACGGACGGACGGACGGACGGACGGACGGACGGACGGACGGACGGACGGACAGACAGACAGACAGACAGACAGACAGACAGACAGACAGACAGACAGACAGACAGACAGACAGACAGACAGACAGACATTTGGAGAGATTGGGCCAAACACAGGCAGGTGGGACTAGTGTCACACTAGTGGAGATGGAACATGTTGGTCGGCGTGGGCAAATTGGGCTGAAGGGCCTGTTTCCACTATGCATGACTCTATGACTCTGCAGCCGACAGAAACAGCTTAGCAATAAACAGTGGGTCCATGAAATCACCTCTGTTTTCCTGAGCTCATTCACTGCTTGATCATAAATGGACTGTTTCTCCCAAAGCAAGTGTTCAGTTGAAACTGTTGAGTTTCGGCAGTGGAGCATGGCGCAGCACAGCACAAGACTAAACATGGTGCCAGGTTAAAGTGATCCCCTCTGCCAGCACTTGAACAGGCCCTTCCACCGCCGGCAACGAGTTCCGGGCATCCACCGCCCTCTGTGTATAAAACTTGCTGGGCACATCTCCTTTAAACCCTGCCCCCCTAGATTAGGGGCAGCAAGGTAGGGCAGCGGTGGAGTTGCTGGCTTACAGTGCCCGGGTTTGATCCTGACTGCGGGTACGCCGTGACCGCGTGGGTTTTCCCCGGGTGCTCCGGTTTCCTCCCACACGCCAAAGACGTGCAGGTTAATTGGCTTCCGTAAATTGCCCCTAGTGTGTGTAGGATAGAACTAGTGTACAGGTGATGGTTGGTCAGCACAGACTCGGTGGGCCGAAGGGCCTGTATCCACACTGTATCTCTAAACTAAACTACATTCCTTTAAACATTTGCCCCTCTCACCTTAAAGTTACGCCCTCCAGCCTTTGACATTTCCACACTAGAAAAAGATTATGGTGTACAATTTTGGTCGCCCAATTGTAGGAAGGATGCCAACAAAATAGAGAGGGTACAGAGGAGATTTACTAGAATGTTGCCTGGGTTTCAACAGCTAAGTTACAGAGATAGGTTGAATAAGTTAGGTCTTTATTCTCTGGAGCGCAGAAGGTTAAGGGGGGACTTGATAGAGGTCTTTAAAATGATGAGAGGGATAGACAGAGTTGATGTGGACAAGCTTTTCCCTTTGAGAATAGGGAAGATTCAAACAAGAGGACATGACTTTAGAATTAAGGGACAGAAGTTTAGGGGTAACATGAGGGGGAACTTCTTTACTCAGAGAGTGGTAGCGGTGTGGAATGAGCTTCCAGTGGAAGTGGTGGCGGCAGGTTCGTTGGTATCATTTAAAAATAAATTGGATAGGCATATGGATGAGAAGGGTATGGAGGGTTACGGTATGAATGCAGGCAGGTGGGACTAAGGGAAAAAAGTTGTTCGGCACGGACTTGAAGGGCCGAGATGGCCTGTTTCCGTGCTGTAATTGTTATATGGTTATATGGTTATATGGGTTCTGAATGCCTCCACAATCTGCCTCTCATAATTAAAAATATGTAGTCTATGTATATTTATACATAGACATATAGGTATATAATCAGATATATATATGCTCGGGTAGATGGGGAATGTCAGCCTGGGAAGGCAGTCCATCTAGGAGAGGGAAAACTCTGATTTAAAACCTCCACTGCCTTGTGGCCATGTCATGGAAAAAGCTCCACAAGTAAACCTCAAGAAAATCCGGAGTCGGAACCCCGAAGGCAGTTCGTCGTTGTCTACAACCCCGCTCTGGCAGCTCCTGCGACGGCGCTGGTGCCAAACTGTAACGGCCCTGCTGTTCCTTTGGATCGATCAGCGACCTGGAGAGGGGGGACTTGCTGCATGGGCAACAGCCTGCCCTCCATATGACATCGCCCAGGCTTGCATCCGACCACACATCACCTGCAAACTAGGATGCATCGCCCCCATGGTCAGTCATGACCAAGGGGGCCCCCACTACTATATGTATATAATATATGTATCTTTTATATTCACCGCAGAGGAAGTATTTAAAACTCATGTTTAATTAGGGTGTAATAATTGCATCCGTAATCTATCCCTTTCTCAAAGTCAGCACCAGGAGCTCAGATCTATACAATGACATAGAGCTATCAAAACATTGTAGTTCTCTGAATTGAGTGTAATTTAAGTCAGTGGTAATCAATATTGCAATTAATGGCCCCACTGGCATTTCAGCTACAATTGGCCTGTGAACGTAAGTGCATTGGCAATTAGAGTGCAATCGTGATCCAGGAGGAAGAGTTTTACCTTTCCTCTTAAGCACATAGAACCTTTTGTATTCGGGGCCCATGTATCCTGCAGAGCCCCCTAGAGTTCTGTGTTTAGTTTAATTTAGTGACACAGTGCAGAATCAGGCCCCTTGGAACACAGAGTCCGACCAGCAGCCTCCACACACGTTTAATTGTCTTACACATCAGGGACCCTGTGCCACAACATGTAGTTAGATAGAGGTCTTCGGGCTAACGGAATCAAGGGATATGGGGAGAGAGCAGGAACGGGGTATTGATTCCGGATGATCAGCCGTGATCACATTGAATGGCGGTGCTGGCTCGAAGGGCCGAATGGCCTCCTGCTGCACCTATTGTCTATGTTTCTATCCTACGCACCCACATCCGACACACAACCTGCACACGAGGAACAATTTACCATTTTACCAAAGCCAATTAACCTACAAACCTGTACGTCTTTGGAGTGTGGGAGGAAACTGGAGAACCTGGAGAAAACTCACACAGGTCACAGGTTGAACGTACAAAGTCCGTATAGTCAAGCTCGAACCCTAATCTCTGGCGCTCGTCCCGGCCCTGTGCTCGGATTGCTCACAGCACACAGCAAAGAAGGAACTATAGTCATGTTCCGGTCTGAATCTCCTGAAGTTCATAAGTGATAGGAGCAGAATTCTGCCATTTAGCCCATCGAGTCTACTCCACCATTCAATCATGGCTGATCTCCCTCTCCCTCTCAACCCCATTCTACTGCCTTCTCCCCATAGCCTCACACACCTTCACTGATCAAAAACCTGTCAATCTCCACTTTCAAAATACCCACTGACTTGGCCTCCACAGCCGCCTGTGGCAACGAGTTCCACGGATTCACCACCCCCTGACTAAAGAAATTCCTCCTCATCTCCTTCCTAAAAGAACGTCCTTTTGCACTGGTGAGATGAGGCCCACCTGCTAGCATTTGGTCCATATCCCTCCAAACCTGTCCTATCCATGTACCTGTCTAACTGTTTCTTAAACGTTGGGATAGTTCCAGCCTCAACTACTTCCTCAGGCAGCTCGTTCCATACACCCACCACTCTTTGTGTGAAAAAGTTACCCCTCAGATTCCTATTGAATCTTTTCCCCTTCATCTTAAACCTATGCCCTCGATTCACCTACTCTGGGCAAGAGACTCTGTGCATCTACCCGATTCCTCTCATGATTTTGTACACCTCAATAAGATCACCCTTCATCCTCCTGTACACCAAGGAATAGAGTCCCAGCCTGCTCAACCTCTCCCTGTAGCTCAGACCCTTTAGTCCTGGCAACATCCTCGTAAATGTTCTCTGTACACATTCCAGCTTGACAACATCTTTCCTATAACACGGTGCCCAGAACTGAACACAATAATCTAACTGCGGCCTCA